>CM042240.1:27025653-28318153 GCA_023566225.1 Romanogobio albipinnatus | reverse complement strand
GATAGATAGATAGATAGATAGATAGATAGATAGATAGATAGATAGATAGATAGATAGATAGATAGATAGATAGATAGATAGATAGATAGATAGATAGATAGATAGATAGATAGATAGATAGATAGATAGATAGATAGATAGATAGATAGATAGATAGATAGATAGATAGACACACAGACAGACAGACAGACAGACAGACAGACAGACAGACAGACAGTTAAACTGTTACTTTTACAGATTAGATAGATAGATAGATAGATAGATAGATAGATAGATAGATAGATAGATAGATAGATAGATAGATAGATAGATAGATAGATAGACAGACAGACAGACAGACAGACAGACAGACAGACAGACAGACAGACAGACAGACAGACAGTTAAACTGTTACCTTTACAGACAGACAGCCAGACAGACAGACAGACAAATAAATAGATAGATAGATAGATAGATAGATAGATAGATAGATAGATAGATAGATAGATAGATAGATAGATAGATAGATAGATAGATAGATAGATAGATAGATAGATAGATAGATAGATAGATAGATAGATAGATAGATAGATAGACAGACAGACAGACAGACAGACAGACAGACAGACAGACAGACCGACAGTTAAACTGTTACCTTTACAGTCAGACAGACAGACAGACAGATAGATAGATAGATAGATAGATAGATAGATAGATAGATAGATAGATAGATAGACAGACAGACAGACAGACAGACAGACAGTTAAACTGTTACCTTTACAGATAGATAGATAGATAGATAGACAGACAGACAGACAGACAGACAGACAGACAGACAGACAGACAGTTAAACTGTTACCTTTACAGACAGATAAGATAGATAGACAGACAGACAGACAGAAAGTTAAACTGTTACCTTTACAGACAGACAGACAGACAGACAGACAGACAGACAGACAGACAGACAGATAGATAGATAGATAGATAGATAGATAGATAGATAGATAGATAGATAGATAGATAGATAGATAGATAGATAGATAGATAGATAGATAGATAGATAGATAGATAGATAGATAGATAGATAGATAGACAGACAGACAGACAGACAGACAGTTAAACTGTTACCTTTACAGATAGATAGATAGATAGATAGATAGATAGATAGATAGATAGATAGATAGATAGATAGATAGATAGATAGATAGATAGATAGATAGATAGATAGATAGATAGATAGATAGATAGATAGATAGATAGATAGATAGATAGATAGATAGATAGACAGACAGTTAAACTGTTACCTTTACAGATAGATAGATAGATAGATAGATAGATAGATAGATAGATAGATAGATAGATAGATAGATAGATAGATAGATAGATAGATAGATAGATAGATAGATAGATAGATAGATAGATAGATAGATAGATAGATAGATAGATAGATAGATAGATAGGTAGATAGATAGATAGATAGATAGACAGACAGACAGACAGACAGACAGACAGACAGACAGACAGACAGACAGTTAAACTGTTACCTTTACAGATAGACAGATAGATAGATAGATAGATAGATAGATAGATAGATAGATAGATAGATAGATAGATAGATAGATAGATAGATAGATAGATAGATAGATAGATAGATAGATAGATAGATAGATAGATAGATAGATAGATAGATAGATAGATAGATAGATAGATAGATAGATAGATAGATAGATAACTATTAAAAAGTCAGAGCGGGATCATTGGATAAGCATGGGCGATTCACAGTGTGTGGGTGGGTGAGAGAGAGAGATCAGAGAGAGAGGGGGGATGGGGTTGCCCATTCATGTCACTGCGCCACTGAGGACTACAAAGCCTCGGCGACATTTCTACACATCAGGATTTAAATTAATCTGGCTCGAGCGTTGTGTGCGAGACACACTTTCCACACTCTCTGGGTCTAGATTAAAGATTGTAACCTACCAACAGCTGGCATTATGTCATCTAAAAACAGGGCGTTTGAAGTTAAAGTATAGCGCTTGACCATGAAAGGTAGACGACCTTTTATGGTCAAGTTTAGGAATCACTAATAGATGCTTGTGGAGAGCGATTTCAGAGGGACTAGAACTAGAGGGAGCTCAGCCACTGCCAAATTCCCACCCATCTGAGATTCAGCATCACCATCAGAGAGCGGTAAAAAAATAGCGGTCAATGAACGCAATTCGTCGAATTTACTTAAGATTAGTCTGAAACGCACTTTTATTTTTTAAGTATTTCCAGTTATATCCAGACTGGCGTGTTATTAACCCGCCTGCGCAGTTCAACAAGAAGATCACAGACTGCCAGATGTGAAACAGACCCGAGATTTATTGTGACGAATGGGAAACGACAGATTTGCCATGTATCGAGGGTTTATGTGGGAAGACGTGGCGTGCATCCTGGGAAGTAACCGTAGCAACCGGAGAATCCTGAACACCCTGCATTGTTGCTTTACGTAGAAGCATTATTTCACCGCTGACGTCCCATTTTCAGCACCTTGGACAACGACGAGCACGTTTCACAGTGCGACACTCTGAGAAAAACGGGATAATCGACGGATATTTCTATATTTACCAATTCTACTTCTTCTATATCTACATTTATCACCGCGAGGAAGACGTATTGGTTAGTAAGTAACCAACATTTATGTTTATAACCTGAATCAATTTAACTTAATTTCAAAAACGTTTTTAAAGGGTTCGCTCTTGATATTTCACAAAATGTGAAAAATCTCAATTGTTCTGTCTACACGAGCCTTTTCATCTTCATTTATAATTTCATTTATTATAAAGATGATTTACGACAGCTCATTTGATCAGAAGCGTGATGTTATCGTTTCCTCGTGTTGACCCACTAAATATTTTGAATAGCTTGATGAATTATGAGTTCATAAACATCTTAAAGCTTAAATTTAGTAATATTCAAGCCAGCTAACCATTTCCAACTCACACAGAGAGGGATTTTCCTTACAACTTGATATGAATTGGGACTGAATGTGTTTACAATCTAGCCTTCCATTTTGAAGCTAAGATGGATGCTTTCGCATATTCTGCTGAATCTTCTGGTGAATCGCATACCAGCAGTTCAATTAATTAAAACAGGGAAATCTATTTTTTTTAAATGGTTTTCTAAACATACCATAGTGTATATATATATATATATATATATATATATATATATATATATATATATATATATATATATATATATATATATATATATATATATATATATATATGGTATGTTTAGAAAACCAATTTTTTAAAAATAGATTTCCCTGTTTTAATTAATTGAACTGCTGGTATGCTGGTATATATGTCCGTCCGTCCGTCCGTCTATCTATCTATCTATCTATCTATCTATCTATCTATCTATCTATCTATCTATCTATCTATCTATCTATCTATCTATCTATCTATCTATCTATCTATCTATCTATCTATCTATCTATCTATCTATCTATCTATCTATCTATCTGTTTTGCATGTGTGTGTGTATGCTGTTTAAATGGTAATGGTGGTTTCAAAATCATTGCTTATTTAGATAAAATACTATTGTATCACTAAACATTCCTATTTATTTATTTATTTATTTTATGGGCAGATTACACATCTAAAGACCCTGTAATAATCAAGGCATCATGGGAACTGTTCTCTCAGTCTCCCCAAGCTACCGAAAGGCAGGCCTGTTTGATGAAATACCACCCCATTATACAGCTGTGCAGAACAGTAAAAATGCCAAAGACAAGGGCCTGAAACGGCAGTCGCTCATCAATGTCCTGCCATGGAAGCGCATTGTGGCAGCTTCAGCCAAGAGGAAAGGCTCTAAGAAGCTGGCGTCTGGCGACAGTCAAGATGAAGAGAGCGTGGGCACCCTCAACAGCCAAAACCTGAAGAAGTCACAGTCCTGTGCTAATCTCTCTGGCTTCGCACAGGAGCCGCCCGTGAGCTCCATACCCACATCGAAAACCACGGCCAATGTGGCCTCCACCGCAAAGAGGACCTCGATCACTGGATCGGTGGGTCAAGCGGCCAACGCTGGCACACCCAAAAGAGTGATCGTGCAAGCTTCCACCAGTGAGCTTCTGAGAAGTCTGGGCGAGTTCCTGTGTCGGCGCTGCTACCGACTGAAGCGCCTCTCTCCCGCCGACCCTGTTCTGTGGCTGCGCAGCGTGGACCGGTCACTTCTGCTGCAGGGTTGGCAGGACCAGGGCTTCATCACCCCAGCTAACGTGGTCTTCCTCTATATGCTCTGCCGAGAGGTCATTTCAGGTGAGCTGTCCAGCGAGCGAGAGCTGCAGGCCGAGCTGCTCACATGCCTCTACCTGTCCTACTCCTACATGGGAAATGAGATTTCCTACCCACTCAAGCCCTTCCTGGTGGAGACGGATAAGGATGCCTTTTGGAATCGCAGTCTGGCGATCATCAACCGCATGAGTAGCAAAATGCTCCAGCTTAACTCTGACCCACACTACTTCACGCAGGTTTTCGCTGACCTGAAAAACGAAAGTCAAAAGGAGGAGGAGAGCCGGCTACTTATCGGCCTGGATCGATAAGTGAGCCGTTTGTACATAAACAGAAAAAACTGTGCATAAAAAGGTATTAAAAAAAAAAACATTTTTGTAAAACAAAACTTTAGTGTTATTATTAGTATTAAAAAGCATAGATTTTGAAGCTTATTTGTAGCAATGAATGCGATTGGATCAGCCATTCTAAACCCTTAAAGGGTTAGTTCACCCAAAAATGAAAATTAGCCCATGATTTACTCTATCTATCAAGCCATCCTAGGTGGATATGACATTCTTCTTTCAGACGAATACAATCAGAGTTATATTAAAAAATGTCCTCGTCAGACGAAGTGTAGCATTTTGAACTGCAAGAGGCTTTACACTTTTTCCGCCGGAAGTTAGAAATTTTACTTTAAATATGGATATTTTCCTTACACAAACGCATCGCTTCGCTTCAGAAGGCCTTTATTAACCCCCAGAGAGCCATGTGGAGCAGTTATGATGGGTATAGATGCACTTTTATGGACTTCATAGCAACATTCACTGCTATTATAAAGCTTGGAAGAGCCAGGACATTTTTTAATATAACTCTGATTGTGTTCGTCTGAACGAAGAATGTCATATACACATAGAATGGCTTAAGGGTGAGTAGATCATGAGCTGATTTTCATTTTTTGGGGAACTAACCCTTTAAGGTCTGACTAAGATGCAGGACAACACCTTGCCAGCCAACAAGGTGTTCTCGTGTGGTGTTTCTGAGGTCAACTGCAGGATATTCCCGACCAGGCAGCATGTTGACCTTTCCAAGTGATTCCATCCATACACAAACATGAGCAGCAGTCTTAATGACTCCCACTAAAAAATGCTTCTTGACTCACAATAAAGGCCTAACGCCATTAATTGAGAAGCTCAGCTTGTGCTGTATTCCTACAGTTCAGTAGTAGTTGAAAACGAGAGCCAAGTTAGCAACACTTTCAACATTTTACAAACCAAAGACTCTAGTTTGACTCTACATTCACAAATCCTACACAGATATACGAGGACCATGCACTGCTGCTCTTGCATGGCATCACTTTTTCAACATGTTATGTTTGTTTAACATATCTTAGAGGCCTTTAAGGTCTGGGTCTTAAACTGCTGCCGGTTTGATGAGGTGGCCTGTACAAGCGTACATCAGTTGTTGTTGTTGTTGATGCCGGTCTGTATTAAGGAAATCTGTGACGCTTTATGAGCTAAAATGATGTGATGAAGAACCGACCGCACTGCTTCCAACATAATAGAATCTTTCACCTTGAGAAGGAGAGGGTTTTCCGTGTTGCGCTACATATCGTGGTCGTGAAAAGAGCTGAAATCACTAACGGAGAACAAACAAATAGAGAGGTAGATATTTTATGTATTTTCAACAGCAAGTACTGTATGTTCTTATACGGGTGTTAATGCATGCTTCTTGACCAACCACACACCTTTTAAAAGATCTTTGATTTGATAGTCACACTTTTTGTACGATGTTCTTTTGGACAGTGTTCCAAAAATGATGTGCCATAAAAGTTCTAAAAGTCAACCAGAAGTACACTAAGCTTTTGTAGCCTTCTCGTTGGGAAAGGGGTATTTTTGAAGGAGCAAAAGAGAAGATACATTATGGAAAGATGCAGGAGAAATGCAATGTTACAAATATTTTGTTAAAGAAAGAAAGAAAGAAAGAAAGAAAGAAAGAAAGAAAGAAAGAAAGAAAGAAAGAAAGAAAGAAAGAAAGAAAGAAAGAAAGAAAGAAAGAAAGAAAGAAAGAAAGAAAGAAAGAAAGAAAGAAAATTGGTTATATTATTAGAAACTTGCCATTGCTTTCAGTCCATTATAGGTCTGGAATACTATTTTCATACAGTTATTTTAAATATACAACATCCCCTCATATACATATCAGACATTCAAAAATCTAAATAGTCCAAGGGTAATTTGCGAAATGAACTATAAAAAATGTTATGTTACAGTTTTAAGTCAATCTGTTGAAAGAAAGCACTTACAAAAATGTTAATTTTGCCCAACAAGCTTCTTTGTTATATTTTTGTCTGCATTTTTCTACTGTCTCGCAAAATTTGAGAAGACAGATGATTTGATTTATGCACAATTTTACTTTTGTTTTACTGTTATATTGTATGACACATTACAAACCAGTGTGTTAACAGTAGATATGTTGCAGATGCGACATTTCATAGTAATGTATTAGTAATCATCTTGCGAACGAGGTGCTGTCCTTCCTGTGAATGAGAGATACATATTCATCAGCATTTCACAATAAATTGTTTGCTCAGTATTCAAAGCTTTAGTATGTGACTTGAGGACAAGCACAGTTTTCTTTAAAGATGATGAACAGTGACAAAGGAGGGAGACTTTAAAGAAGAAGTTCACAGGTGTAATATTTACAAAGAGGTGCTTAAATAGATTTTCGAGAATCTTAAGAGGCATCTATAAAAAAAGAAGTACAGCAGCTTTTCAATATGCAAACGATGACATTTGACATGTAAGATACAAAGATTAGTGATCGAATCAACTCGGATGGCAGGTCATCTGTGACCTGAATGCACTAAGTTTAGCAATATGCACAATTGAAGTTTAAAGATCAATGACAGACAAAAGCAGACAACAGTCTTTAAATCCATTTATTTGTCTTGTCTGTTAATTTTTTTTTCTTTCTTCTGTTTCTATATGGGATCATTTACACAGAAGACTATTTATATATTTCTGATCATTTGACAACGCATCCACATTTATCCCCCATATTTTGTGTCTGGCCTCATTCTGATAAAACACTGATGGTGCTAATAATGCAAAGATCACGTTTTACCCATAACAAGAGATTTCTCATTGGTTAGCTGAATGTAGTGAAGTTTTGTACATAGGGCAAAAAGACTGTACATGCATTGATGCTACTACAACAAATGGCTTCAATGGTAGAATGGGATACTGGATGTGATGATAACTGACCATAAGTGTTGGAGGAGGAAGGTTATACAGCAACTTTGTTCTTGACTAGATAGCCTAATAAAATAGGCAAACTTGTGTTACTATGTTTCATCATTTTTTTTTGTGGATGATGTAAAAATCTTCAACAAGAAAAAAAAAAACTGTATAGCAACAAGAGACTGAAATATGATTTTCTCTTTTCCTTATGTTTCACGTTGTGTGAATTTTGCTGATCAAAATGAAACAAAAATGAGTAACTATGATATATTTAAAGAAGCAATCTGTTACAGTATATGGGTGTGTATGAATGTGAGTTTGTGCAATGACTTTGGTCAACTCTTCTATCTACTTTATATAAAAATGTGCATTTGCAAGCAAAAACATTGATTATGTGTTGTTTTCTGTTTATATGCCTGATATACATGCACAACAGACTTCATTTCTCATGTGCATGCAAACACACACACACACACACACACACACACACACACACACACACACACACACACACACACACACACACACACACACACACACACACACACACGTTGGGTTTCACAGGAAACATTCTGCATTTTTACATTTTCAAAAAACATCACTTAGTCTGATTTATAAGATGTTTTCCTCATGGGGACCAAAAAATGTCCCCACAAGGACGAGGATTTCGGACGGATTTCGATAATGTATATATATATATATATATATATATATATATAATGTGAAGGTGCTAAAGGTTGTTCTACAAGCAATTAAATCATATATGGTGTACTTAGTTTGTCACACAAGGGATCTCCATTTTGGCTTAATTTTTGTTAAATAAATAATGACATGGTGTAATGTGTCATATGTTGTTGTTCATCTGAGGATTTTAATACCTGATAAAGACCAGATGAATCCTGATACATAAAACCAGAATTCAAAAGGGTGTAGGCCTACTTTCTTTTTCACATGACTGTACAAAAAATCTTGTATATATTTTTCTTTTTTCTTTCTATTAATAGGGCGTCACCATATATAAAACAAACATGTGCACCTATGGTAAACTGCAGTATTACATAACTCCATTCCACACTACCGTGTGTCACGACAGCTCCCAACATGGGTACACATCACAATGCAGCACACTGCTGTCAGCTGGAGAACATATAACAGATTGAGAGAAGAAGTGGAACAGTGGAGAACCTACATGTGGAAACCTCAAAATGGGTTTTCATATCAGCTGTATTTTGTGTGCATATGGGTTGGTTTTGCCGGCCGCTTTCAGTGCCTCCTCCATTTCGCTACCTGTCGAACTAGGAATTTGTGGTCCCAGAGAGACTTTGAGATTGCTTGCAAAAACTTTTCGTTCCCCTGAGAAACTTTTCGTTTGCTTGCAAAACGTAACTTTGTGTTCGCTCACCTTTTAAATTCTTCGTTCTTGGGGAACGTTTTTGAGAGGCAGCAAAAAACATTTGGGAGAGAATGCAAAAGCGCATTGACAAATATTTTTTCCTCCATTTTTTTTCCCTTCACCATGTCCCTTTATGGGCTCTGTAGCTTTTTCTTCATGTTCCGTTGAGTTTGGAAAATTCTATACACAGTAATCATCAGAATATCTCTTCTCCTGTCTCTGAAATGTCCAGATTTTTTAATCTTCTTGTAGACAATCACTTTAGGTGGCGTTTAGTCGACTACAGCGCATTGAAAATATACATAACCGGAAATAAAATGTGTTGTACTATTTCAAAACGGAAGTGCGTCACAAAGCTCAGTGAAAGTAGTCCATTCGCAGCATCCTAATTCGCCTACTTATACTAGGTTATGCACTAAAAGTATGTACTGTTTTTGTTAAGAAAAGGTACATACTTTTGAGTAGCAGAAGAGTAGGCAAGCTTTGGGACACATTTACATATTTAATATTAACATATTTAAAAAAAAAATCCTATGAATTTTTTTTATTCAACTGCTGGGATATTACTAAATTGCCGGTGCATTGTCTGATTTATTTATTAAGTCAAGTCAACTTTATTTATATAGCGCTTTTAACAATGCAGATTGTTTCAAAGCAGCTTTACAGTGTTAAACAGCAAAATAATGCAACATAATTTCGGAGAAAACGGTCATCAATTAATTTCAATTATCATACAGTGACAGTGTGGGCTTTAGATCAGTAATTTAGTTTATATGGTTAATTTAGTTTAATAATTAGATTTATTTGGATATTTAGTTGAAAAATTTAGAAACATTTAGTGTCCCCAACTGAGCAAGCCAAGCCAGAGGCAACAGTGGCAAGGAAACCAAGACCCCATCAGGTGACCTAATGGAGAAAAATAAACCTTGACATCATTAATAACTTACAGCTTTAGATGCAATCAATAACTTATTTATAATTTGAGTGATTTATTATGCCGGTTCAGAAATCAGTGAGGGATTGTGTCAAAAATGTCACCAAAATTAATAGAAATGCTCACAAAACTCTAGATATTGTTGCAAAAAAGTACTTGTATGAGATCTGGATTTTTATATTATAACGTGATATAATTAAGCAATATCAAAAAAACAAGAGATGTTTTCACAAATTTGAGCATGACAGCAAACATGAAATTGCTTTTATAAACATTTTAAACATTATTCTCTAAATTATTTATGCATTTGTAATTTACCAATTCAGATGCATCTTCGGTACTACCTCTGCACTGCAGTGCAAAGATGAATTTGTTGTTAATGATTTAATTTGACTGGTAACAGCTCAATTTGTCTTATTATAAATGTATTAATTAAAAATATGTAATTTATCAGGCGGTAATGTGGATCTTTATGAATTTAAGGAGTGCTGGTCTGGTCTTGGTCTTGACTCAGTCCCGCGCGCCTTGGTCTTGGTCTTGGTCTTGTCTTGGTCTCAACATACATTGGTCTTAGTCTCGACATGGTCTCGGATAAAATGGTCTTCACTTCACTCATTCACATAAGAGTAATTAATATGATTAGCCTTTGGCCTGACTATGTTATCAAACAGCTAATAATGTGTTGCTAATGTTAACCAAACCATGTTCCCATTTGCCATCTCAGCGTCAAACAGCTGCCTTCTAAAAATCAGCATCCTTAACAACTTAGAACGTCAGTGGAGAAAGGCATATAGTTCATCATAACATGGCAATACACCCACCTTATTGCTAAATGTAGCCAACCCCATTTTTCATATCAAGAGAAAAATATACTGGGATAACCTGGCTTCTCTTGAGACTCCCCTGCTTCAGAGCGGTTATAGTTAAAGGTGCGGTATGTAAGTTTTTCACTTTACTAAAGCGTAAAAATACCATAATATGTTTGTAAATATGTAGGAAACATGCTAAATTCACCTACTTTTTCAGAAAAACAATGCTACGGCCAGTTATTCTACTTGGAATGTGCGTTCCGTGTTGGAATGCCTGATTTTGTTTTGGTTTGTGTAAGGCCCTGATCACACAGAATGCGTTTTTCAGATTCGACCCGCGTGAGTGTCGAGTCTGAGGAGGAGGGGGTGGGGGAAACAACGATCTCCAATATTTAGAATTTGGACTGCAGTACCTATTTCCATAGATATCCATAATAAAATCTTGTCTAAACATAAGATGTATGTATTTTAATTGGATATACATTTTCCATGCATTTAGATTACATAATTTTAACATAAACAAATTAATACATTTAATGTGATTCTTATATGTAAGTCATACATAAATGTAACAGGTAAGATTTATGTAATTGTATTGATAAACTGAATGTGATTCATATATGCCAGTTTTACGTAAATGAAACAGCTAAAATGTATATAAAAGTGCACAGAAAAACGCCCATGTTAAATTAACACTTCGTAGTGTTCATGTGTGTGCTCACAACGGGGTTAAAGTACAATTGAAGCAGTGTTAAAGTTAATGAGATAATTGAGTCATGATTGAACATTAATGATGAACACCTGATAATAATGAGCAGAATCACTGACGGAAAGTGAAACACAAGAACTACAACTGACTTCAGCCACAGCCTTAGATAAAATCAACTGAAGATAAAAGAAGACATTAAATCTGAAGATCTCAGCAGATGAGGATTAAACAACTCCACAAACAGCATTACCAACTTCACACATTACTAACCAGGGCCCGTATTTATCAAGCATCTGAGAATTACTCACAAGAACACTGCTAAGAATTGACTTAAGAGTAAAAAAAATTATTGGCTCAAAGCTGCGCTTAAAAGTTAGTTATCAAGCATCTCAATCATACTTTAAGTAAAGTGTAGGACTAAATCTTAAGTGTCAGTCTTAAGGGGTCCAGCACACTGTGCGATTTTTCAAAATCCTCTGCGAATGTTGCTTGTCAGACTGTACAAACATGATCCCAAACATGATGTAATACATGTCAAACTGTAGGATCCCAGTTGTCATTATGTCAGACTTTACAACAGTCAGACGCGAAAAACACAAGCAAGAGACTCGTACGGACTGAGTTTTACGTCATCAATCCGTGACACGTTCGGTAACAGTGAGCCGCATTCACAGACACAATGGTAGCATTCAGCAAACAACAAAAACAAGCTGTGGCATTTTTCATTTACCTGACTCTTTTCGACATGTTCCCTGTTGTGATTTGGTGTTGTCTCACGAAATGCGTCATCAGGTTCTGCGCTCCTATTGGTTCTTGATTTGACGGTCGTCCTAGGAGAAGTCACACTGCAGTATTACGCCTCAAATCTATTATCTTATGATCGTGTTAGGGGAGGAGCCAGGCTCGGTGGCTCCAGTGCGTCGTCGAGCCACCGTTTTAGCCCCGCCCAGAAAATCCTGAACACAGCAACGGTGAAAAACTGTTTAGCGGTCTAACTTCTGAATTCCGTACTACATAGTTCACAGTCTTTGTAATGCGTTTCAGCAATACATTTCTAACATTTATAATGTGTTTAGAAACAAATCTCAGAATTGTCTTTACAGGGACTTTAATGTCTTCTTTTATCTTCAGTTGATTTCATCTAAGGCTGTGGCTGAAGTCAGTTGTAGTTTTTGTATTTCTCTTTCCTTCAGTAATTCTGCTCATTATCATCAGGTGTTCATCATGAATTCTGAATCATCACTCAATTATCTCATTAACTTTAACACTGCTTCAATGGTACTTTAACCCAGTAGTGAGCACACACATGAACACTAGGAAGTGTTAATTTAACATGGGCGTTTTTCTGTGCACATTTACATAAATCTTACGTGCGCGCTGCTGGCCAATGGAGGTCGACGTCCGCACCTGGCGGCCATCTTGTCACAGGCAGCTCGCTCACTCGTAACATTGTTTTCATGGGTGCTTGCACTTTTTAAATAACCATAACTTGCTCAATTTTCTACCGATTTTCAAACTGTTTGGTTTGTTATAAAAGTCAGAGATGTAGTTATGACACTGCATACTTATGAAAAATTATTCATAATTTGTTCAAGCATCCATAATTATAGCCACGTTAATAACGTTTGTAAGAAACCAAACCATTTGTAAATCCGTCAAGATTTCAGTGAGATAAGAGTATTTGTGTTCATGCAGGTCACTCGCCTTACATCAGGTACCACAAAGCCCTGCCTGTGACAAGATGGCCGCCGGTGATGACATTAGAGACTCCGCCGTAAGACATCTAGCCTTTATTATGGATATCTATGCCTATTTCGACCACTAGCTGTCAATCCTACATACCGCACATTTAATGATATGCTAAAGCCTGTCCACACGTTGACGTGATTGGTTAAAGCTGCAGTCCATAACTTTAAGCACTCTAGCGGTTTATAAACTGCATGAGTCTCGCGGAAGAACATTGCAGCCGGAGCTACTTCTCTCTGTTTATGTCTATGGCGAGTCACGTAGGGATTGTGCTCCTCTGCAGCGGTTCCGGTCTGAAATAGTCCCAATATAAACACTTATTATAAGTGTACCATAATGATTCAGGTTAAGTCAAAAACACAGTTTGGAAAATGGATTCATGTTGTACATTCTCATTATATATTTTTTGTAAATTTTGAACACAAAAAAACACAGACAGTTTCAAACTGCATTTTTTCACTGCAGTTTTAAGGAGAAAACACTCAGCAATTGTTGTGACTCAAATTTGCACATGGTTTGTCTTAAAGCATATTAAAACACCTAGACATAAAACAACATTAAAAACTTGATTTTCACCACATGGGGGTATTTAAAATTCAGCAAAATTTTGATTCCCAAAACTGTCTGACACTGACACAACTTCATTTTGGTGCCTGATTAAACCTACAATATCACTTTTAATGTGATTTTAGACAAATATAGCCTTTCCATCAATGCACATTTAATTCTATAGCTATCACATATCTGTTTGATTCATTAAAATAAACACCGGTTGACCATGTCTCTGTAAGCAGGAGACCCATTTACAACCTAGAGTTTGGGCACTGTAAGCCAGCTGTTGAAACATCCAGCTGTTCCTGAATATTCCTACCATGAGCACACTGCAGAACACAGATGGAACTGCACATCATGCCACATCAAAGAGACGCACAACAGACTGTCATGGAGCAATAACTGTCACAGCAGATACAGCACAGCCACACTAGACATATGGCAAACTCATCATCTCAAAAGTATAAAAAAATTAAATGTTTGCATATGGTACCAATGTATTTCATTAAGCATAAAAATGAATAAAATGTAGGAATCAGATATGTATTGTTAAATGTTGTTGCGTGTTGACTCATTTGTGTATTATGCAATGAGTGGCCAGCAGGTGGCACTCAAACTGCATGTGTAAATCTGCAGTTTTTTTCTCTACGCTGGGTGTGGTATGCCTAAAACAATCAGAAATGTCTAATGACTTAACATATCTATTTGCTAGACTGTAAGATATCCATATCCACAATGCACCTTCATTGTCTGACTCAATCTATGACATTGCACTTACATTTAAATTGTGTCTGTCTGTTTAGTGAGACAGAGACAGTCTCTGAAAAGATAGGAGTCTGTTCAGTTTTTGCAAGTACAGTTTCTTTTGGAGAGATTTATGGAAAAATGGAGTCCTCATAATGAAGGAACTGTACTCATTACTCAACGCTGTAGTCAATTCTGAATTATTGAACCGATAAATTACTTGCGAAAATGTGTCCCCCTGCAGAAGTCTTTAGGGCTTGATAATATTGTCTGTAATTAACATTTTGTAATTATTCTGTCCTTGTTATTCTGTTAAAATCTTGAAAACACGTTATTGAAATGAACAAACACTTAGTATAATTGTCCTTACAGCCATGACTTTTGAACACACACAAAATGATATATGGATTCAGCCTGTCAACACAATTATAAACCAGCAAATTATCAAGAGGAAATAGATTTTCACGGCACACTCTAACTCAGGCTGTGGTATGTTTCTCTGAGGCTTGAGTTTTCCACAGTTGTTTATACAATTTTGTCTGACAGTATTTGAGAGAGACTGCGATCAATAATAGAAAACCTTGGATGTGACTAACTCTGCCTGCATTTTTATCACAGATTAACAGCATAGTTTCCTTTATAATTACACTCAAGCTGCCAAATAGATTTTTTTTGGCTCGTTCCAGAATTCTGGAATATTAACACATCACTGAGAGTAGAATAAGCCATGGCAAAGATTATAGTTTAATTTAGCTGTCATTTAAAAAGGTTCAGACACATTTATCAAACATTTATGAGAATGTCATATAAATGTTTAGGCCATGGCTTATGTAATTTGATGTCTACCATATTTTATCACTATGCAGATCTGGCTTAATCCTTCTTTATTAAGACATGGTGTGATTTCAATAGGGTTCTCATTTTTATGGTCTGCTGTCATTGCGTCATAGTTTCATCACTTTTAATGAACACCCATTACAGAAGCTCATGAAATAACAATGACAAGAGCAATAACAAGAGCTTGACATTTGGGCAGTTACAGTGGCAGTTTAAATGCTTCCCAATGTGGTACATTTGTCAAAACTCTGTAATATCACAACATATCATCAAAAGTGCGCATTTCAGCATATTTTCAATTGTGTTAGTACAATACAGAAAATCAAAGTATCCTTTTCACTATTCAAAATAAGTGTTTCATCTATATAAATGCTTCATTATTCCCTTTCATAAATCTTGTTCAGCTTAATACATTTGTCTGTTAATTAATCTAACTGTATAATCAATAATTCATTTTGTACATCTATAAACATAACATAGAAATAGTTTCTATAGAATCTATGTTCTCATTGCTCTCATATTATAATCTTGTTTTGAAAAAAATAATTATGTGTAAAATGTAGTCCACTGAAGGCAAGTTGAAGTGATGAACCCAAGTGAAGTTTATTAACAAAACAAAGACTACATGAAACAAACAATGACCTTGACTTGAACCTTGAATAGACTTGACTTGAAAACTCACCAACATTGGTTACAGATAGCAATACTCGACGAGGACACATGGCAAACATGAAGGTTTAAAGGTCCCGTTCTTTGTGTTTTTTTGAAGCTTTGATTGTGTTTACAGTGTGCAATATAACATGTGTTCATGTTCCTCCTTCAGAAATACGTAACGAGTTCTGATTGTGCCAGCGGTTCCCGTGTTGTGATTTGACCGCAGCTTAGCGAACGCGGCACGGTTCCTGTGTTGTGATTCGACAGCAGCTTAACGCACGTGGAAAGGTCACGCCTCTTAACGGGAGATGTATGCGCTTTATGATCTCTACAGCGTCCCTGGTAAAGCCAAACAAAGGTGATTTGACTCCGGGATTAAAATAACAGCCTCGACGACATGGCGACAAACACACTCAAACGCAACACTTCCTTTTCTCCACGCCTCTTCTCCACGTGGGACAGCAACAAGACCACGCCCCCTTTTTTCGCGTATTCTTGTGGGCGGAGGTTAGTCTGTTCTACTGACGTAATTAAAGCAGGCTGTACCAGGATGTAGTCCAAGCCGGCAGTTCACTGTAGGCTTTGAAAGGTAACTTCTGTTAAATAAAATATCTCGCTTGGCATTGAACTTTGAGCTTTATAATTTTACAGGTATTATTTATGCTCTAACAGCAACATTACACACTAACTAAAGTTTGAACAATGGGATCATGAAGAACGGGACCTTTAAATACACAAAGTCTAATGACTAACAAGACTCACCTGTGAACAACCAAGACAATGAACCAATGACAGAACTGAGAACACATGACTAAAACAAACAATAGGTGTGTTCGACATCGGCTGCTGCCGGATTCAACTGATCGGCGAGAGTAGCCGCGTGCAGGCGGGGAGGAGCTGCAAATCATGGTAAACTGTGGTAAATCATGGTAAACTATGATAAATCATGCTACAATCATGGTAAACTATGGTAAATCATGATAAACTATGGTAAATCATGCTAGAATCATGGTAAATCATGTTAGAATCATAGGTTAACTATGGTAAATCATGTTAGAATCATAGGTAAACTATGGTAAAGCATGCTACAATCATGGTAAACTATGGTAAATCATGCTAGAATCATGGTAAACTATGGTAAATCAGGCTAGAATCATGGTAAACTATGGTAAGTCATGCTAGAATCATGGTAAACTATGGTAAATCATGGTAAACTATGGTAAATCATGCTAGAATCATGGTAAACTATGGTAAATCATGCTAAACTATGGTAAATCATGCTACAATCATGGTAAACTATGATACATCATGGTAAACTATGATAAATCATGCTAGAATCATGGTAAACTATGGTAAATCATGGTAAACTATGGTAAATCATGCTAGAATCATGGTAAACTATGGTAAATCATGGTAAACTATGGTAAATCATGCTAGAATTGCGGTAAACTATGGTAAATCATGGTAAACTATGGTAAATCATACTAGAATCATGGTAAACTATGGTAAATCCTGGTAAACTATGGTAAATCATGCTAGAATCATGGTAAATCATGCTAGAGTGTGGTAAATCTAGTACTGAGTACTCTAACCTATCTACCTATCTATCTGTTGTCTGTCTGTCTGTCTGTCTGTCTGTTATCTGATCTATCTATCTTATTTTGTACTCCGCCCTTATCTCAACATGACAACAAAAAGCAGGTACATCATCTGTGACTTTCACTCATCTACACCCTCAGAATTCATGGATCTGAAGCATCTGTCCAGACCAGACTCTCAAAACTATCAGTGCGCATCTGCCATGTACTTTTGTAAAAAAAAACATGTTCGCATCTGCTATGTGATCTTGCATGTTGGGACAAGTGAGTAAATCAAGCAGCCTTTACACAGCATGTTCTGATTCTAATCACTGACTTGAGGACACCTAACATGAAAGAATAAACCCACTGAGTCTAATTACTGTTTATTGACATGGTGATATGTTAGGACATTTTAGTGAGGTTAACAGAAGAATGTTCTACAACATGAGCACTTAATGTTGAGTATTTCACACATTATAAAACATTATAAATAATAAAAACACCAATCTGATCCAGATCTCTCTGGAATGACAGAAAATATTGATTCTGACAGACATAGACATACATTCCCATGGCACGTGCACAGTGAACTTATTGGATCAGTATAGCCTGGAGCAAGCTGAGAGAATATCTGATGTTGAGGGCTGATAACTAGGATTAACAGTAAGTGAAACTCAGGAACCCATGGCTCCTTTCTTGGGCATCTAAGAGGACTTAAGTGGGATATAGATCTCTGAGCATTAGTCACAAGGAGCTGTATATTTGCAGCCTTAAAGTTAGCATGAAACAGAAGATGTGATAGTGTTTTCTTCCCCATCGGGACGTGTATATCTGAGTGAAACATCTTCTCGAACAAGAGAAGCCGGCAGTTCACTGTAGGCTTTGAAAGGTAACTTCTGTTAAATAAAATATCTCGCTTGGCATTGAACTTTGAGCTTTATAATTTTACAGGTATTATTTATGCTCTAACAGCAACATTACACACTAACTAAAGTTTGAACAATGGGATCATGAAGAACGGGACCTTTAAATACACAAAGTCTAATGACTAACAAGACTCACCTGTGAACAACCAAGACAATGAACCAATGACAGAACTGAGAACACATGACTAAAACAAACAATAGGTGTGTTCGACATCGGCTGCTGCCGGATTCAACTGATCGGCGAGAGTAGCCGCGTGCAGGCGGGGAGGAGCTGCAAATCATGGTAAACTGTGGTAAATCATGGTAAACTATGATAAATCATGCTACAATCATGGTAAACTATGGTAAATCATGATAAACTATGGTAAATCATGCTAGAATCATGGTAAATCATGTTAGAATCATAGGTTAACTATGGTAAATCATGTTAGAATCATAGGTAAACTATGGTAAAGCATGCTACAATCATGGTAAACTATGGTAAATCATGCTAGAATCATGGTAAACTATGGTAAATCAGGCTAGAATCATGGTAAACTATGGTAAGTCATGCTAGAATCATGGTAAACTATGGTAAATCATGGTAAACTATGGTAAATCATGCTAGAATCATGGTAAACTATGGTAAATCATGCTAAACTATGGTAAATCATGCTACAATCATGGTAAACTATGATACATCATGGTAAACTATGATAAATCATGCTAGAATCATGGTAAACTATGGTAAATCATGGTAAACTATGGTAAATCATGCTAGAATCATGGTAAACTATGGTAAATCATGGTAAACTATGGTAAATCATGCTAGAATTGCGGTAAACTATGGTAAATCATGGTAAACTATGGTAAATCATACTAGAATCATGGTAAACTATGGTAAATCCTGGTAAACTATGGTAAATCATGCTAGAATCATGGTAAATCATGCTAGAGTGTGGTAAATCTAGTACTGAGTACTCTAACCTATCTACCTATCTATCTGTTGTCTGTCTGTCTGTCTGTCTGTCTGTTATCTGATCTATCTATCTTATTTTGTACTCCGCCCTTATCTCAACATGACAACAAAAAGCAGGTACATCATCTGTGACTTTCACTCATCTACACCCTCAGAATTCATGGATCTGAAGCATCTGTCCAGACCAGACTCTCAAAACTATCAGTGCGCATCTGCCATGTACTTTTGTAAAAAAAAACATGTTCGCATCTGCTATGTGATCTTGCATGTTGGGACAAGTGAGTAAATCAAGCAGCCTTTACACAGCATGTTCTGATTCTAATCACTGACTTGAGGACACCTAACATGAAAGAATAAACCCACTGAGTCTAATTACTGTTTATTGACATGGTGATATGTTAGGACATTTTAGTGAGGTTAACAGAAGAATGTTCTACAACATGAGCACTTAATGTTGAGTATTTCACACATTATAAAACATTATAAATAATAAAAACACCAATCTGATCCAGATCTCTCTGGAATGACAGAAAATATTGATTCTGACAGACATAGACATACATTCCCATGGCACGTGCACAGTGAACTTATTGGATCAGTATAGCCTGGAGCAAGCTGAGAGAATATCTGATGTTGAGGGCTGATAACTAGGATTAACAGTAAGTGAAACTCAGGAACCCATGGCTCCTTTCTTGGGCATCTAAGAGGACTTAAGTGGGATATAGATCTCTGAGCATTAGTCACAAGGAGCTGTATATTTGCAGCCTTAAAGTTAGCATGAAACAGAAGATGTGATAGTGTTTTCTTCCCCATCGGGACGTGTATATCTGAGTGAAACATCTTCTCGAACAAGAAATATGGATGGGACTTGATTTTGTCCATGGGGAACTGATTGGAGTGTTGTAGTTTGCTATTGCTATGATGTCATGTGAGTGACAGGTTGTCCCGCCCCCATGCCCATCATCATAGATGAGAAGAGATGTTGCTGCAAAAGGGAGGGGAAGTTAATATGATTAAAGATTACGAGGGCACATGAATTTTGAAATATAATGATGTGCACCGATAAATCATTTATAATAATGTTACGTTCTCCCCTGCCTAGGTATAGAAGAGGAAGAACAACTGTTTTAGTCAACTAAAAATATACAAAATAAAGAAAAAGACAAGGACCCACTTTATATTAGGTGGTCTTAACTACTATGTACTAACATTTTAATTAATCATTTGATACAATGCACTTATTGTGTACATGCATGTTTTTACATTGTACTTACAATTTTAAATATACCTGCATGTAATTACATCTGTAATTCATTTCTGTAGATACATTTACAATTACACTGTTGACGCTTCCCTTACACCTAGCCCTACCGTTAAACTTACCCATACCCCCACACCTGTCCCTAACCCTACCCGTATCCCACCTCAATATCAGCAAAAGTGTTTTGCAATTCAATATGAACACAATAAGTACATAGTAGTTAAAGTGGGGCCAAAGAAGGACCCATTTTGATTTCATGGTGATTTTGAGAAGGTTGTTTTAAGAACTGATCAATTTACAAAAAGATGGATCAGATTATTGGCCAGCTAGTAACCAGCTACCATGTTCCTATTTATTAGCATATGATGGATTTTCTAGCAAGGAAAGAAATGCAGTTCAGTGTTTTACAGCAACAAATTGTGTTATTCGGCTCACACAGGGATTCAAAGTAATTTACTGATCTTAGATTGAAGGTGCAGTAAGCATTGTTGAAAGTGGATCAGACAATGCAGCACAACACACTTGTACATTCTTAAGAAAAAATATTCTGAACAGTACCAAATTAGGGTTCTTTGGCTTGTAACAATAGCAGAACCTTTTTTGGTGCTAAATAGAACCCTTTTTATAAGGTTCCATAAAGAACCGTCATTTCAAAGTGTTATTATTCAGGACCTTAAAGGAACACTCCACTATTTTTGAAAATAGGCTCATTTTTCAACTCCCCTAGATTTAAACAGTTGAGTTTTACCGTTTTTGAATCCATTTCAGCCAATCTCCGGATCTGGCGGTAGCACTTTTAGCATAGCTTAGCATAGATCATTGAATGCTCAAAAAATGTTAGATAAAATAGTTTCGATATGTTTCTAAGACTCTTCTGTAGTTACATCGTGTACTAAGATAACATAAAATAAAATAAAAAATAAGCTATTTTCTAGACAGATATGGCTAGGAACTATACTCTGCCGTACCATGGGTGCAGCGGCGCAATGATATTACGCAGCTTCCGTCAACATAACCAACGTGACAACCTGCTTGCACAAGAAGCGTGCCTTGTAACCATGGAGACATATGTGAGAGACGATTCAGAAGATATTTACTTTGGTGCAGATCCTGAACTGTATATATATGAACTGGAATACCTGCAATGCTGCAACTACACAAACGTAGTTTCGGTCATGTTAGAAGTTATCTAGCTGGGGGGCGTAAACACTCATGATGAGGGAGAGAGAGTGAGCAAGAGGAGATTTGAAGACTGTAGAAAGAGAGGTGGCTGAGAGACATTACAAAAGAGAAAAGGAATATCACTGGGAAAAGAAGGTTTATGATCTGGGCATGAAAACGGATGCAGAGGTTGCGTTGTTTCTGCTGCATACGTGAGTAACATTGGTTTTGCTATGTTTTACAGAACCAAGATATGCTGTTGTTGTAATGTTAGCTACAGTAAGAAGACAGTTTTGAGTGTTTCACACTTATGATGTTGTGTTCTGTATGTTCATTTTTTGATCTTCCTTGTTGTTCTTTCGTCATCTTCACTTTATTTTTCGTGAAGCATTATTTTGCTTTTCTTTAACTTTATTAGAAAAGGTGTGTTCGACTTGAAGCGGTGCTGCTCTGTCCGATCAGTGTATGACATCAAAGTACCGCGTAGTAACTTGTATGTCATACACCGATCGGTCTGTGCAGCGCCTCTTAAAGGACAACTCCGGTGAAAAATGAACCTAGGGGTAATTAACACATGGTTACCGAGCAGATCGTTCTCTGGGATGCGTTTTCATGAAAATCGAATGTAAAGAGTTTTATCTCTAAAAACAGATTAGCTTATAACGCTAGTATAATAGGCATAAGTAAAATTAAATCGCTGGTTAATACCACTAACAAGGCTAAAAATAGCCTCACACTAACACGGTAGCATAATGAGGGTCCCTACATGCAAACCGAAGCATTGAGAAGTTTGTAAGGATCCATCTTGGAAAACAGTCTCGACAAGTCGAGCCCTGAACGCTGTGCTAAGTGATGAACTGTGACTTGGAATCTCATATGGTCCGTTGTTTCCGGAAGAAAGCACTGAATGCAACAGAGAAAATAAATAAATAAAAATATATTTTTAAAAAACTGAACGCAACAGAGACTAGTGCTTCCAAAGGATACACACTAAAGAGATGGCGGATTATTCAACCGTGACTTGTCCCCTAGGTTCATTTTTCACCGGAGTTGTCCTTAAAGTCGGACACACTTAAAAAGACTTCGGCCGCATCTGAAATTTCACACTTCCCATACTAAGTAGGCATAAACAGTCTCTGACAAAAATGTTCAAATTCACAGTACACCCTTAAAAATAAAGGTGCCAGGAAGAACCAAAAAGAGGTTTTCACAGTGATGCCATAGAATAACCATATTTGGTTCCCTAAAGAACTGTTTTGTGAAGGCCTCTTTAAATAACTTTTTTTTTCTAACCATTTTATAATCTAAATAACCTTTCTGCGCTACAAAGAACCTTTTGTGCAATGGAAAGTTTCTTTGGATATTAAAAGTTCTTCATGGAACCATACACCCCGCCAAAGAACAATTTAAGAACCTGTATTTTTAAGAGTGTACTCATAAAAAAGTAGGCAAAAAGTACCCGGATGACCTACTTCTTACAGTGAGATTCTGAAGTGTGCATATGATGGACACTTTACTCCCATAAGGCCACAGGGGAGGATTTGTGAATGTGGAGACTATATGCCCAATTTAACATTTGAGAGATACAAGTTCCATTCATATTTCAGAATCAGAGGAACATTTTAAAAGAAAAAGTGTAAATACTTTTGAACATTGACTGTAAATGTCATTTTAACTTCACTTTTGTATTGTTTCATTCTGCTTTCTAAAGATCATGGAAACGAATCACTATTATTTTATGATATTGACTGTCTTTAACATTAAAATGAACAAAATCTTGAAATGAAACAAAACGTCTTGTAAAAATGTTTTCTCTTCGTCCTTGCAATGCAGATAATAATAAAAAAAAAGTGTACTTTGTTGTAAGGTGATGATTAAAAATAGTGTTTATATTTTATTAAGAAAGTTGTGGTTCCATGTTGTATAGAAAATATTGAGAACATTTCACTAATAAAAGGAGAAGAGACACATTTTCCTCATTTTTTAAGGAAGCGTAGGCGGTTCTGCGGCTTGAATTGAGGAACCAATTAATATGATGAAATTTAGGAAAGAAGGCTATTTATTTAGAGAATTATAGTTCAATTATGCAGTTTTATTTAGACACACACACCATTGTTAGTTCGCAGGATGCTTTGCATATGGAGAGTAGGCCTAAATATTGAAATTAAGTGTTATTGTATGTGTTTTTGAGACTCAAAAATATCACCAGTAGCCTAAATAGCACATAACATTTTTACTGTGTTTTTGCTTTTCTTTCGTAAAAAGATACATTTAAAGTAGATTGAAAATGTTTCTTTTCTGGTTTAGGCTACATCTTAATAGGTAGAAAATACACTGACAACTTAAAGCAAAGTGAATGTAAAGAAAAACATTTACAACGTCTTTCAAACTTTTCATACACATGAAATATAGCCTACATTTCTGGAAAGCGTCCTTCAGCAGACCCATTCGAAAGTTTGAAAAACTATTTTCTAGACATTATAACAGAATGCAACTGTGAGTGTAGCTAGCACGTGCACGCCCGTCCTCTATCAAGGTGTTCGCGCGCTCTATATTTCAGTGCCCTCCGGTCAGGTTTTCACCAACGAGACGACTCGCGCGTACATCCCGGAAGAATGACGAATATGAACAACCAGTTCACAGCGTCTGACAAATCCGCTCCTGTTCAGACCCCGATAGACTCATCTTTCTCCGCTCTCTGTTTCTGTCTCGCCAAACAAAAACTTCGCAGAGACTATCAGAAAAAATGACTGCATTTTACAGGCACGGGCTCAGTAAAAACACGGTTGTCTTGGTTGTCGTGTTGAGCGCCGCTCTTTGCTGTCAAGCGTATAACTTGGATGTGAGGTTTCCAGTCGTCAAAGAGGGGAAAACAGCTGGCAGTTTGTTTGGACTTTCTGTTGCGCTGCACGAGCAGGTCGTAGGAGAGAAGAGACACCTGTAAGTATATTATTTCAATGTAAATTAACTGACCGCATATCAAATGTCACGAAAAGGACATGTTTTGCAATATCTTCTCACGGATGTGCACCTGTTGAGCGTGGTTTGATCTCTGCATTAACGTTGTTTTTTTAAAGAAGGTCATTTTTATATAGGCCTGTTATTGTCCTGGATCTATTTAGTTATGTACGAGTAGGCTACATTACAAATTAAATGTAGACGAACAATTACCTGAATGTATGTTTTTTTTTCTTTAATTTTATATGATTTTTGAATGAAAGGGATAGGTTAGTTCACACAAAAATGAAAATTCTGTCACCATTTACTCACCGTCAAGTTGTTCAAAACCTGTATTAATTTCAGTTTGGTTAACTATATTCTTCAAATCTATCTAATTCTATCTATCTTCTTTTGTGTTCAACAGAAGAAAGATATTAATACAGGTTTGGAACAACTTCAGGGTGAATAAATGATGACAGAATTTTCGTTTTTGGATGAACTACACTCAAAAAAAAAAAGGTTCTATATGGCACCAAAAATGTTTCTTCGTCGTAATCATACACTCTAAAAAAAAAGGTTCTATATGGCACCAAAAAAGGTTCTTGGCTCGTAATCATAGGGGAACCTTTTTTAGTGCTATATAGCACCAATTTTGGTGCTTCAGTGGTTCTTCAGCGGTTCTTCAGAGGTTCTTCACCGGTTCTTTGACTAAGGTGCTATATAGAACCGCTGAAGAACCACTGAAGCACCAAAATTGGTGCTATATAGCACTAAAAAAGGTTCCCCTATGATTACGAGCCAAGAACCTTTTTTGGTGCCATATAGAACCTTTTTTTTTAGAGTGTATGATTACGACGAAGAAACATTTTTGGTGCCATATAGAACCTTTTTTTAGAGTGTATCCCCATAAAAGTCATTTTAATATAAAGTAAAAATGTAGATGGTGTCATTGTTGCACCAACAAAACTTAAGGACAACAATTGCATCTTATTATGACTACAGTGTGCAAACTATATTCTTTTCTGCTGTGACTTAATGATTGAAAAGCCTGAAAACGTAATGTGTGCCATTGTGCGAAATGTTTTAAAAGGCCCTCATCATCTTCTTGTTTCAGCTTTTGTGGCATTGAATTAACTCGATTAACTCGAGAAAGTAAATGATTAACACCCCATTTCACAAGAGGATATGAGACGGCAATAAGACCGCCCAATACTGTGATTTGCAGGAGCTGGGCAGGTCATGCACCCACTTGTCTAATGTTTTATAACCGTTATGGTTGCCACAACAAACTTCGCCTTCTTTGTTCTAAAAAACTCTAGCTTAAATACTTCGTTTTGACAACACTTATTTTGAGATTTGAGACTGAACTGTAGTAATGAGTGATGTCCCGATGGATACTGCTAAGCAAAAAGTCAGGAATAATATCTGTGAAATGAGCATAATAACCGAATAAATGAAGCAAAATAACTAGATGTTGGTTAAGGCTTTCTGAGTTGTACACATTGACCAAGTACCACCTGCTGTAGTCAAATATCTCAATAAAACCAGCTAATAATTTACAGTAGTCAGTCAGTAAGTTCCTCTGAGACCCATTTGCTTATGACTGAAGCAGTAGATTTTGCTTTGGAGTTCACTTATTTATGATTCTCTCTAAATGAATGGGAGCTTATGAGTGCTGTGAGACTTGTATTGCCAGTCTCATAAGGCAATAACTAGTACAGAGTCGTCCAGTGAGTTAGCATGCTGAAGACCAAACTCAACAACATCATATTATCTGCAGCCTAACACCTATAAATTCATTTTTATAGTGTGACATAAAATCTTTTTTAAAGGTGCTCAGTGGGAGGAGTAGAAAAACAACACCTTTGCAGAAAATGTGAGGTTTGCACACAGCGCTTCTGTTTCGTATCCCCAGGAAATAATAATTCCACAGATTTCACAGCGAAAGCCATCTGTGTAACTTCTTTGACAGGCTGTTTTTTGTTTTATTATGGATGGATATAAGCTCTTCACAACATACATCCAATTGAAAAAAAAAACCGAAAGAAAGAAACATAATTTGAGCATTTAATAATAAATGTGACCACGCAGAGCAAAGTAACAATTTGTGGCTCAGGCAAAATACTTTGGCGCTTTGTGGCTTTTATTTGAAACAGAGGTATTGCTGAAGCATGTTAATTGCTGACAGATATGGTGCTATAACAGAACACCCTGATTTTTGCATATGAAGGAGCCACAAGGATAAACATGTTAAAAACCACAACACATTACAGGCTCTTCTGTATAAAGGCCTAAAGCAATACACAATGAAACCACAAATCTATCCAATCTTAAAACATGTCTCATGTTAAATGGGTGTGTGATTTCTGCAAGTACAATGGAGATAATCAATTGTCTGTGATCTGATTTTATAATGCTTCTATTCGACTGTATGTAGGACACACAATGAAGTAAAGCAGACTAAATGAATCATAAGACATGTCTCTTCATTGTTAACAGATGTAAGAAACTATACCACAAGAGAGAAGTGGTGTCTGAACTGGCTCATTTCCCTCCGCAGCCTTTAAATGTTATAGTCTCAAAAGCAGTGTGGTGTAAATGTTTGCTGTTTGTCATAATAGTGTGACTAAAGTTACAAACAAAGGAAAAACCGATTTGGTGTTTGACTCTGCCCTTGTCATTGTCCTAGAGGAGCCATCCCAAAGCTAATGTGGAGCTGTCTGTGTTGATAAATACATTTTCTGGTGACTTCCTGATTGCCTGTCATTGAACCTCAAAGGAAGAGTGCTGCAATTGTCTGCTGCCCTGCGTCATATTTTTGGTGCTGATTTAAAATTGCAAAGAAAGCTCTTAAATTGCTGTGTTTTTGAACTAAGTGTTAGGATTTTAATTTGTAATTTGGAGGGGTTTGCTTTTACATATTAAGAAAATACATCCCTGCCCCCGGTTTATGATTTATGTACGCATAAACTGTTCAGAGGTCCTCCTGATCTTATCTGCACTGACAAAGGACAATTTGAGAACCGAGATCTAGTCGCGATGATGTTAATTGGACTGGCTAGACATTCATCATCTTGTCGGACACATAAAGGACTTACTCAGTGACACACAAGGACGTCCTGTGTGTTCTGTCTTCCTGTGGACTGATTTTGGTCATTTGTCTCTTGCACTCTCATAGACCAATAACCTGTTTCGGTTTTAGCTATCTTTAACGCTGCTGGTGTGCTGAAAGTTCAGTGCAGTTCTCAGATGCTCATGACCACAGACTACAACTCATCATGTCAAGAGTCACCGTTATATATATATATATATATATATATATATATATTATGGGTGTAACGGTACACAAAACTGACGGTTCAGTACGTACCTCGGTTTTGAAGTCCCGGTTCGGTATGGATTCGGTACAGCAGTTTTACAAAATTGCTTTTTATTAATTTTTATTCAACAGTGGTTTAATGAAAAAAACTGTGTCTGTCCTTAAATGAATTAAATTATAACTAAAAGTTTCTTAAAGATAATGCTGTAAACTATATAGGGAGCCCTTACTTACATATAGCTATTAAAGATTAACAACAGAGCCCAAACTATTAGCCTAAATTCAGTTGCTATTTATTTTTAGATATAATAATCAACACTCATAAGCTTCACATAAGGCAGTTTTTGCATTAACTTCTAAATCTAATTATTTTTATTCGTTGTTGAAATATAATCATTTAGTGGCTGTAATTTTCATGACATGTTTATTTAAACATACATTAAATAAACAAGACATCACTAACAGGCTAAGTAGTATATAATGAATATATATAGGCTAATATAATGAATATAACGGCTAATATAGTGCATGTATTCAGTGAAAGAGTTGATTTCTCTAGTGAGCTAACAGCTGTGGACACTGAATGACTTCTGAGTAAATGTGATTCTGCATGACATTGTTTACAAGCTGTTTTATTGTCTTTCCGCGGTTGAAACACAGATGGAGCGATTACACGACATATGAAACATTTCAGTAAGTTGTAATGTATCCTCAACATACCTTAAGATGTATTCATTTATGTTTATTCTTTAGGAAGAGATGATCGCATTGACTCGCGCGCTGCGCGCTGCCTGCAAATTGAACTGATACGCGTCCATCAGTCACGTCACATTAAAGAGCGTTAAAACGGCATTTATCGTTTGAATTTCATGATAAAATGGACTGAATACTCAATATGTTCGTGTGGGAACTCGGATTGAAGTGTGTTCCACGCTTACAACAAGCCGACTGTTAACTGTTAAAGATTACATTCATAACCGTTCGGTACACGCGTGCACCGTACCGAAATTATATATTTATTTATTTATTTATTTATTTATTTATTTATTTATCTCTATTATCTGACCTAGTTCCTCTATTGCTGTACTGTCCCATTACTGCAGAACTCGTTTCATAGTTCTTTGTGCGTGTTCTGCTTTTGTGAGGCATTAACAGATTTGGGCTATAGCATGAATTCAGATATGGCAATTAATGAATGACAAACAGTCATTTTTTGTGAGGCATTAACAGATTTGGGCTATAGCATGAATTCAGATATGGCAATGAATGACTGACAAACAGTCATTCATTTAACAGTCATTCTGTCAAGTTACCTTTATTTATATAGCGCTTTACACAACACAGATTGTTTCAAAGCAGCTATATAGTGATAACAGGAAAATAATGCATTTCGGCTGTCAGTTCAGTGTTGATTTAGTTCCGTTGTAAAGATCATCAATTATTAAATTAGTTTAATCTATTAAGCAGATGTCACTATGACGTCCTGTTAAGTTCAGTTCTCATACTGTAGCGTCAGTACAGTCAGATCAATAATATTGCTGAATATTTAGTGTCCCCAAATAAGCAAGCCAGAGGCGACAGTGGCAAGGAACCCAAACTCCATCAGGTGACAGAATGGAGAAAAAAACCTTGGGAGAAACCAGGCTCAGTCGGGGTACCATTTCTCATTTGGCCAACAAACGCGGTGTGATTATGATTCAGGCTGCATCACAAGTCAGTATTCAGATCGGGATCGGTAGCATTCAAATATTCATCCAGTTCCTTCTGCTTGGAGATCAGATTCATCACGCTGTTATGGAGCCGAAGCTGGTCATAGGGTCTATGCGGAGGACTTGTCTGGTTCTTGTGATCTTTCTTTGCTCAGGATCTGTGCAGATAGCTGTCATGTCGACAAGGCCTTCACAGGGGAAAGTCACAGTCTCTGCTGACATTCAGGGATGCATTTTGGTCATGTCTAGGGGCAGGTCCACCATCTGATCTGGATAAAGACCAGATTCGGCTGGCTACAGTAACCTCGGGATAGTCAGAGAGACTAAAATTAGCGTATACCATTCTTCTTACAATTTAACAAGTACATCAGGTGTGTTATATGAAATGTGTTCCCGGTTCCGGTTAACCTAATTTATGCAGCCTAACAATCCTATAACAGATGTGAATTATAGAAATGGGATAGTGTTATGTGTATGCCAGGTTAAAGAGATGTGTTTTTAGTCTAGATTTAAACTGACAGAGTGTGTCTGCTATATAGGAAGACTATTCCAGAGTTTTTCTGCTAAATAGGAAAACGATCTACCACCTGCAGTTGATTTTGATATTCTAGGTATTATCAACTGGCCAGAGATCGCAATAGATGTAAAGTACTATAATGCGCCAAGAGCTCGATCAAGTACTGAGGAGCTAAACCATTTAGTGCTTTGCAGTGTTGACAGAAAAGCCAATGAAGTGTTGACAGAACTGGGCAAATATGGTCATACTTCCTGGTTCTTGTAAGAACTCTAGATGCTGCATTTAGGACCACCTGGAGTTTGTTTATTAAGCATGCAGGGCAACCACCCAGTAGAACAGGGATGTCCAATTCTGCTCCTGGAGGGCCACTGTCCTGCAGAGTTTTGCTCCAACCCCAATGAAACACAGCTGAACCAGCTAATCAAGCTCTTGCTAGACATAATAGGCCCTGTCCCAAATGGAACCCTAAACCCTCATGGTCTTCCTCTGAGTCCGCACTTTAACGATGTAATGCCGCATTGACTGCCGGGAAGAAGTGCGCTGCGTATCTCGCACCAGTGCTGGCTCGGCAGAAGTGCGCATCGAGGGCGCATATCGACCTCAAAGGGGGCACTCGCGAGCACCCTTCTGAGACCTAAAATGACAAGTGGGACACCCTGCGGTCTCGTGGACTTAACGGACACGCGCACGCAGCGGCCATTGTAAGTCCACAAGACCGAAAGTGCACATGAAGTGTGCCATTTGGGACAGGACCTCAGAACAAGGGTGGGCAATTCCAGTCCTCGAGGGCTACTGTCCTGCAGAGTTTAGCTCCAACCCTAATCAAACACCTGCACCAGCTAATCAATGTCTTCAGGATTACTAGAAGGCTACAGGCAGGTGAGTTTTATCAGGGTTGGAGCTAAACTCTGCAGGACAGTGGCCCTCGAAGACTGGAATTGCCCATCCCTGTATTAGAAACTTCCAGCAGGTGTGTTGAGGCAAGCTGGAGCTAATCTCTGCAGGACAGTGGCCCTCCAGGACCGAGTTTGGACACCCCTGCAGTAGAACATTACAATAATCGCCTTGAGGTCATGTCGTAATTTACATATTTAGATGTGAAAATATGAAAGATGCGGAATTACAAATGCTAGAAATGTGGTATCAAAGAGCACTGTTTTCAGGATTACTAAAGCTACAGGCAGGTGAGAGTTTTTCAGGGTTGGAGTCAAACTCTGCAGGACAGCGGCTCTCTAGGACCAAACTAGACCCCTGATCTAATCTAATCTATCACCATTTCAGTCGTATATGTCTCTTGGTGTTTCTATGGCCATCTCTTGTCACACAACGAGAGACTGTCCATTATTTGTCCGGGGTAGGTTGACAGGTCTTTCCCCAATCTTCCCTATTACATAGCTTTGGAGTCACACACTTGCATTCAAACCTACAGACAGTTAAGTTTTTAGATTTTGGAGGAAGCCCATGCAAACACAGGGAGAACATGCAAATTCAGAAAGGACTCCTGTCTCAGCTGGGACTCTAACCAGGGACCGTGTGAGGCGACAGTGCTACTCACTGAGCCATTGTGCAGTTAATTTTGTGAATTGGTTTTATCAGGGCGCAAAGAAATATAGAGCTGAGTTTCATTAACATAACAGTGAAAACTAACACCATGCTTCCTAATGATATCTCCCAAGGGTAGCATGTACAGGGTGAAAAGCAACAGTCCTAGTGCTGAGCCTTGCACTATACTACAATTGTGATTGATATGATCTCTTCATTTATTGCTACAAAAACAGTCAGATAAGTATGATTTGAACCACGCCAATGCAATTCCAGTAACGCCAACATCATTTTTGAGTCTATTTAAAGGGGTGGTAAAACACATTCTTTCGAAGGCTTGATTGTGTTTGTGGGGTGCACTGTGTGTGTTTATGCTTCGTTAAAAAAAAAAATTGCATTATTTTTCATATACTTTACCTTTATTCTACACTGCTCTCTCCCTCCTTGTAAAAACGGTCTGATGGTTTCCGGGTTGTATGAAGCCAGTCCCTCAAAAATATGCAATAGGCTCAGATTGGTTAGCTGGCCCAGTGTGTTGTGATTCGCTAACCGCCTAGTGCACGTTTGTTGGAAACGTCATGCCCTTTACCTTTACCGGTAGACTGTGCTTTGGGTAGTATTAGAAACAATGGCGTCAATAAAACCATACCAATTTGAGACTGAATCAGACCCAGACAATTTTAGTGAAGATGATCAAGCAGAACCTGACTGTGGATCTATAGTGATCGCTACTGAATGGCACTGTTACTTTTGTATTTTTAGAACGATTATAGCCAAATATCTGTCGCAAGAACGAACACTAAACATTGGCTTTATTAGTAGCCAAATCAAACACAGAACCAAACAATACATAAAAGCTCTAATCAAAGAATAATTTACACTAATGCCAAGTTCGCTGTTGAGATTTAAAAAAAAGTTAGTCGGATAACGTTAAGTATGAATGAGCATTTAACAAACTGGTTTGCAGAGCCAAACAGCGTTGTCATGTTTACTTCCTTGCTACAATGTACAATTAACAATACAAACTATTACAGGAAAACACATAGACGAAAAATAAATCATACTTACAGGTTGTGGCCCGTAAACAGCTTCTGTTTTTAAATCCATCTTTCAGGACAAGCCGTTGTGCGAATCCTTCATTAAACTCGCGAAGATTGTGGAAGCTTTCCTCTGTGAAATGTGCAGCGTGTCGTGCATTCTCACACTGGCAGCGTTTGTCTCGTGCAGCTGAACTGCAGCTCGTGTATTGCAAATACAGACGAATATTGTCCATTATGTCACATTTTACGGTCTTCTCCTCTGACCCCTGTCTGTCTCGTGCTTTGTTTTATGATGGGCAGCATATATCTGCTGCAAATGCGACCTGTTCCCCTCTGTCTCATACACACATGCATGTTGTATGTTAAACGCACTGCAACGCACCCCCGTCCCTAGGAAGGCTGAACAAAGTGGACCTGGAATCCGGATGAAAATAACAGCGTTTCGTCGGCATTGCGGCAACAACACTCCAGCTTACTAACTATACCACTACAACGCTTCCCTGCGGCGATACAAAATGGCCTCGTCCCTCCCTTATTTAATATTCCCGGAGGAGGGGTTTATGTAAATATTGGGGCTGGTGATGTCAGCAGCCCTGGAGGAATGTGTAGTAGTCCCTGCTGGCCGTTTGCTGTAGTCCTTAGAAATTGATTTCTTTAAAAGCAAATATCTCCCTTTGCTTTAACTCTAACTTTGCAGATGTTGTTTATGCTCAAACAGCAACATTACACACTAGCTAAAGTTAGAAAAGTGAAATCGTGGTTTACCACCCTTTTAAAAGAATGTTGTAGTCGATAGTATCAGTTGCAGCACTTCCAGTTATTTCAGTTCCAAGATCCAGTAAAATTAATAGAGAGATACAACCATGATCAGATGGTAAGAACAAATCACTTGTAACTTTAACGAGAGCACTATGATGTAGTCTAAATCCTGACTGTAAATCCTTGCAGATATATTTATAAAAAATAAAAAAAAGGCTATCTGAAAACATAGTTGTGAGGATACTATCTTTTCTAGTATTTTTGACAGAAAAGGTAGATTCGAGATCGGTCTGTAAATAACGAATTCTGTAGGATAATTTTTTTAAATAATAGGTTTAATAATAGCCAGATTAAAAGTTTTTGGTACGTATCCTAATGATAATGATGAATTAATAATATTAAGAAGAGGATCTATGACTTCTGGAAGCATCTCTTTCAGTAGCTTAATCAGTATAGGGTCTAGCTCTAGCATATACATGTTGTCGATTTTGATGATTTAACAAGTTTAGACAAATCCTCCTTCTTTAAACCTCTTCTGTAGCAAATAATGAGTGGAATTGTTCCTCAGGGGGTCTATAGCACAACGTCTGATGCGATACTGTAGTAGACGTTGCATGGTTATACTTTTCTCTCTAATCTTGCAAGTTAAAGAAATTCATAAAGTCATCACAGCTGTGCTGTTCGGAAACGTCTGTTGTTGAAGATTTATTTCTAGTTAATTTAACAACTGTATCAAATAAATATACCTATATGGTTGTATTTGTTGTTATACCACAGCCTCAATCAAAAATGTTTTTGCTTAAAACAAGCTAAATTATCTGTCAATGGGGTAAGAAAAATATTTAAAATGTTTGTTTGGGACAGAACAAAAAAGATTTCAAACAGAAACAAGATTATTATTCTTACCCCATTGGCAAATAATTGAGCTTGTTTTAAACATAAACTCGTTTCATTTTGATTTTATTTTCAAGAAAACAAGAAAACATACCGTATGTCATTTTAATTATCTAGTAAATGCATCTTGATTTAAGAATTTTTAGATATTAAGACTTAACCTGGTTCTCGTACATTTAATTTGTACAGAGAGTCTGGCCACTCTCCATTGACAAGCGTTTACTTCCTTGAAGGCAGGTACTCTGGTGAAGTTTAAAACTATTGGATCTGCCATAACCAATCGCTAACGTTTGGACATGACTAGGGTTGGGAATCGTGAGAAATTTTCCGGTTCCGGTTCCGGTTCTGGTTCCGGTTCTGCCTAACGATTCCGGTTCCAATTCCGGTTCCATTAACTATTAAACAAATAGTGGTAAAGGAAAAAGGCACAATACGCAACTCAAACAATCCTTTTTGTGTTTATTACTTGCTCTCAAATTAATTTACAGGTTGGCAATGTCAAAAAAAGTCCTGTATTGAACATATATTACAGTACTGATTAAGCCATTCTTGCAACAACAAAAAAGTAATTTATGGACATTAAAATTAAATATGTTCAAATGAACACCTCTGAAATTGTCTTATTACATTTTCTCTCTCTGTCTCTGAATAAAACCAAGTTATAAATTATATTTATTAGTTATATTTATTAATTAGTTGTATATTAATTTAATAGTAATTCAGTTATTCAGTGAACTTGTAAATAATAAATGGTAATTCAGCATTACATCTCTCTCTCTCTCTCTCTCTCTCTCTCTCTCTCTCTCTCTCTCTCTCTCTCTCTCTCTCTCTCTCTCTCTCTCTCTCTCTCTCTCTCTCTCTCTCTCTCTCTCTCTCTCTCTATATATATATATATATATATATATATATATATATATATATATATATATATATATATATATATATATATATATATATATATATATATATATATATATATATATATATATATATACGCTCCCAGCGCTTCGCACACACATTGCGCCAGAACCGTTTTCGGAACCGAAACGTAGGAATTTTGCGTGTTTCTGATTATTTGTGAATTAATGTATATAACACCTATATTTCATGTCAAATAATGATCTTTTTAACATTTTGCTAATATTTACTGTATGGCATAACCTTTTAATTGGGTTGATATAATCCCTCTATATTTGTGACAATAGCAATTGACCATGCTTGAGTGAGTCACACACAGACTTCAACATTCAGCATGCAAAACACAATAATGGTAACAAGGAATTTTTTTTCTTTTTTTTTCTTTTTAATAAGACCTTTATAATTTTATCTGCTGTCGTTATTGGGGTTATACTGACAAAAGACAAATAGTAAAATAAAGCCAAAAATAGTAAAACGAAGCAATTCATTTATTCATGCCGCAACACACTCTGGGAGTACACTTCCTCAGATCACAGATAGAATTAAGTTGACAAAACATTAAGTATTAAGTAATTCTTACTTAATTGAATTAAGGCAACGGGTTTGCACAATTTAATTAAGTAAACTGAACAAATTAGTTTTTACAGTGTAACGACCAATAAGTCTAGTTCCGGTAGTGTCTAAAATATTGGAAAAAATAGTCTCAGAATAACTAATTCATTATTTAGAAATAAATCGCTATCTGCACCCACAACAATATGGTTTCAGACAGAATTATTCTACTGAATCTGCCATCTGTGCAATGCTGGAAAACATTGTGCAGTCACTTGATAAAGGAAATATGGTGGGTGCAGTGTTCCTGGACTTAAGGAAGGCTTTTGATAGCGTAAACCATAGCCTTCTTATTTCACAATTATCTTCTTTTAACTTGTCAAATCAGGCACTTTTATGGTTTGAGTCATATGTAGAGGATCGCGAGCAATGTGTAGTTATTGATAATGTAAAATCTGCCCCATGTCAAATTATGACAGGAATCCCTCAAGGAACTATATTGGGCCCTATTCTTTTTAGCCTGTACATGAATGAACTTCCTGAAGTCTGTCCTGAGATTAGCCTTCAGATGTACGCCGATGACACTGTGGTTTATATATGGCCGGCAAGGACCCTGCTGTAATCGGCAGTAAAATAACACAAAGTCTTAAAAAAAGTGTAAATTGGGCTAGACAGATCCTGTTTGACATTGAATACAAATAAAACCAAATCCATATGTTTTTCTATAAAAAAGACACCAATAGCAAACAAATTAAACATTGAAATGAAAGGCAAAAAAGTCGAACAAGAGAAATATTAAGGAGTTATATTAGACTCTCGGCTAAATTTTAAAAGTCACATTAAAAAGCTATCATTAAAAATGAAGGCCAGTATAAATACTTTCAGGACGATCAGAAATTGCTTAACATTTGAATGGGCCTATGTTTTTTCACCGCTGTCGTACCTCTTGAACGGCTTTATAATCGTGCTTTTGAAATTTTAGATAAAAAGCCCATACGATTTCATCACTGTCCTATATTTATTAAACACAAAATCTTAACTTTTATGAATTTTTGTAATTTTAGCTATATAAAGCTTGTTTTTAAATGTTTGAATAGACTTGCCCCAGAGCCACTTTGTTTTTTTGTAAACAGACTGCAAAGTTTTAGATCCACGAGAGCAGCCACAAGTGGAGACTGTAAAGTTCCATTTTGTAGAACATTGTTTGCTCAGACAGTTTTTTCTGTGAAATGCTATCCAGTGGAACTCACTCCCTACTGAGATAAAGACTCTTACTAAACTGTCTACTTTAAAAAAACTGACAAAATACTGGCTCGTTCAGCAACAACAGTGTGACCATGTGTGATCACACATGTCAAAACGTGTTAGTTTGAATTATTATTTTTATTTTATTTTTTTTACCTTTGTTGATCTTTTTTGTATTCAATGTACTGTTTCTCTCTTTTTCATTTACATTTAGTGTAATATCTTAATACAAAAAGCCCTTCTAGGGACAGGTGTTGCGAATTAGCCTTTGGCTATAAACACTATGATGCTGGCATGGGATTGCTTAAAGAAGATAATCTATGTTTACTGTATCTGTCCCTATTAAATAAACTATAAATAAAATAAATAGATAATGATGTGAGTGTCACAGTCACGTTAGTTTGGACTTCTCGCTTTTTGTTGTCACAGAAACTCATTACGTTCAGCTGTGCACTCAACATCACCCTCATTATCATGTGTATATATGTTTGGTTCTGTTTTCAGTTCATTGTCCGGTGTCGTCTATTGTGGATGTGTTGTGTGTTTCTCTGTGCCAGTTTGGATTACTCTTTGGATTTATCAAATAATACCTGTTTGCCTTCATCATCTTCATCATCAGTGAGATTTCACATATCTAAGAACTGCTAAGTAATTTCCGTTAGCTCACCACTGGTGCACACTAGCACACTGATGTGCTGCTTGGCCATTCAAGTTAGAGGGCGGCAAGCAACTATTGTATAATTATTTTCAAATCGTGTATCTGTAGTCACAGCCTTCTGCCACATTGAAAACTGTTGCACTCCTGAAATTCCTAAAATTAAGCCAAACTATATGCTGTATTGTGATGTGAATTTCCTGTGTGATTTCCTGTCTGCTTTAAGTTGTCTGGCATTTCTTCCATTAGCAGCTGCGGTTATCTGGTTCACAGCTGTAGGTGTCAAATAAGTATGTGAACTGTCTGTCTACATACTTTGCATAAAAGATTAAACTCAGCTGAACAGATATTTAAAAGCTCCAAATTGGTATTTAGTGCTCTTTTACATGCAAAACTTGACAATATGCTAAATTATTGGTAAAGTTGTTTGCGGACACGCATGCCTATTCATCAAGACTTACACCATGTATACAAGAGAGTCATGTGACAAGACTAGAACACTCCCATACATAATAATCAAGTTTCATTTGAGTATTACAATTAAAAAATGTTGTTATCAGTTGAATAGGATAGGTAGGAACTCTGAAATCTTTGGCAACCACTACTTTAAAATCACTGAGCATGTCATACAACATTTTCAGCTGAAGTAGAGTAGGCTTGTCTCGCCTCTGGGCTGGAATGCCTGGAAGGGATAATGACTTGCTGTGCATGCGGAGCATCATGGGTTTTAGGATTAGATATTATTCATTAATCTGAAACAGGTAGAATATCGAGCAATGGGACTTGTCACCTTGTGAATGTTCTAGTGTGTGTCAGTTTAGCGACTATAGCAGCTCTGATCCATGCTGTTCCCGTAAAGAAATGCTTAAATATCTTTGATAAATGATAAAGAACTGAACGGTTTTATGAAATGTGAATATACACAGTCCAAATTTGGGGTTGTTAATTTTGAATATTTTGGAAAAATCTCTTATGCTGAGTTTGCCCATGGCTATTTTTTTATTAGAAATACAGTAAAAACGGCAATATTGTGAAATATTATTACTATTTAAAATAACTGTTTTCTATTTGAATATATTTTAAATATATAATTTATACAATTGACGTCAAAGCTGTTTTTTTAGCATCATTACTCCAGTCTTCAGTGTAACATGATCTTTCAGAAATTATTCTAATAATGATTTGCTGCTCAAGAAACATTTCTTATTATTTACAATGTTAATATCATGTGTGCCACTTAATATTTTTGTGGAACCATGATGACTTTATCTCAGCATTCTCAATCTCAGCAAGAACAGCAATTATTTGAATTAGAAATCTTTTGTAACATTATAATTGTCTTTGCTTTTGATCACTTTTTGAACTAAGCTCTCTAGAACTGTAATTTACTGTACTACTTTGTGCAGACTATTTTTGCTTTCACATTCATTCATTCATTGCTATATGTGAGAGATAAGGGACATGCATTTCACCTGCCTGAACTTGAATGTGTGCAACACAGCCAGAAAGTTTTTCTTTCCTAATCAAGTTCTTTGTTCATAGCCAGACAGTCTCAAACACTGAGCACACAGAGCAAGGGACCTTTTTCTGTAAGGACTATTTACTGAAAGGTCAGGCCTTTAAAACGGTTCCTTTTATGTAGTGTACTTAAAGGCACACACATCAAACAAAGGTACAACACGTGAACTCTGGCCCTGAAATTCATTCATTGAAACCACCGAAGCGGACACACCTACTTCTGCAGGTAACAGGAAGTTGTGTTCCCTGTGATCTGACTCATAGCTGTTTTAGTCATCCTATTAATATGTTCTAGCTTCTAAACTACTAAAGGAAAATGGAATGCCAAATGTCATATATCTTCAGAAAAGATTCACCTGACCAAGAAATAAAAGTGTAGTCTCTGTGTTATTTGCAGTTCAAAAGTAATGAATGATGTTTCCGTCTGACAGGAAAAGCAAAATGAAGACTAATGCTGTGGAAAAGATTAATCTATTCAGGTTGAGTCATATGCTCTCAAACTGAGTAGCTTTGATAAAATGAAGCACCAGTGAATGCATAAAATGAAGAACCTGTGCACTCCCCAACCAGCTTATGGTTTATAAACTTGCCTCTGAGGTATGTGTTGCTCACCAGCAGACCTGTAGATAATTGCAATGGTAAAACCCATGTCATGTGACTGGTATCTGTTTAAGGATAAATGCGCTCTGCACTGCACTGGTGGTGGGATTCACCGAACAAACAGCAGGAAACCTCTCTGCAGTTGTTCTGTGTTATAAATCTGACATTGATTTAATGCACATTGGAGTAAAATATTTGGTTACACTTTATTATAAGTTATCTTATCTGAGTAAGTACAATGTAACTATGTCACCTTCAAATAAATTGTACCCAAATAATCTGTCACCTTTGAGCTGTTTATGACCTTTAGGTTAAAATGTACTGCTTATGGATGACTGATTTCTAGTCTGTGTTAAAGAGGTAAAATAATAGTTCATCTGAATAGCTGACCAACGTTTACTTCCCTTCATGTCGTTCCAAATCTGCATGACTTCTTTTTCTTCTTCAAAACACAAAAGAAGATATTTAGAAGAATGTTAGTAACCAAACAGTTTTAGTGTGACGTCCGTTGTATGGATAAAAAAAAGCATTTCTCATAATATCTTCTGTTATGTTCCACAGAAGAAAGAAAGCCATTAAGGTTTGGCGTGACATGAGGGTGAGCAAATGATGACAACATTTTAATTTTTGGGTGAACTATCCTTTTAACTTTTTCCTCTTGCAGTCCATTTAGTTAGTTAGTCCATAAAGTTAATCACCTTCTCTTTTTTTATTACACTAAAACCTATTATAATTTTGTTTTTAAATGACTATTTTCTACACTCCTTCTGACGTTTAGAATTAAACAGACCATTTTGTTACATCCGCACCTTTCAGATTTTAAGTAAACTCCCTTTTCTATATAAGATGAGCAATAGCACTCATAAAAGGTTCTGCTGTGGTGAACATGCAGCGACGAGCAAGAATCTGACATTCTTTCTAGCTCATTCACCTTCTCTTGACTTTCTCATTTCCTGTCTTGTCCTTGCTGAAAGCAGATTTAGAGTCACATGACAGGAATGAGGTGGAGACGCAAACCGATTGTGGTTGGTAGTGGTGGTTTGAGGGGGGCGATAGTGGGAGTCCAAATGAAATTAGGCCCATAGGGAGAGTGGGGGATGTTTTTCACTTCACCTTTTTTATTTTGTTGCCCCTCCTTGTCTTCCTCCTCTCTTTCCCTCCCTTTGACTTTGACCTCAGTCTGTGTCCTCATCACAGTCTACCTCACCACAATGTGTGATGCATATGAACAAGTACAGAAATGAGAAGAAATTACCACTGAGCACAAAGGAAACCTCAGACTGTGCATTTGTTGTTCAATTGGGACAGCGTATTTCAGTAATAATATGTTCACTTGTAGCATTTGCGTACATGACAGAACAAGAACTAGAATTTAAAGGGATAGTTCACCCAAATTGCAAATTAGTACCCACCCTCATGTTATTTCAAACCTGTATGACTTTCTTTTTTTTCTGCAGAACAATAATTTTCTTTTTTTAATACCGTAGTTTTTTATGTACATATAATAAAAGTCAATGGGTCCAGTGTTGCTTTGCCCCCCCACTGACTTTCAGTTCTTCAAAATATCTTCTTTTGTATTCAGCAGAAGAAAGAAAGTCATACAGGTTTGGAACGACTTGTGGGTGATTAAATGAGTAAATTTTTGAGTGAATTATGGCTTTAAGAAAGTCTACATAAGATTAATATTTAATCAAGTGTGTAGAATTCTTTAAAATTACAATGTCTTACGCATAGTTGTCTCTGCACAATAAGGTGGCATACAAGAATAAAAAAATACTACTCAGTGTCAAACTTCATGTTATTAATAACCCAAGTTCGGAAATCTATTATGATTAGACTGTCACACATAATACATTTCTGTTAATATTCGCCAAACTGAATTTTAAAGTTGAAATGACCGCATTGCCCACTAAAGCCCATTCATAATCCCGTTAGACACAAGCCATGATCTGATGAGATCTCATCCCTCACAGAGTGGAATTTTTATGAGGCCTCAGGCTGCAAGGTGGATAAAATAACAACTAGGGAGCGTGTCTCCAAAAATCATGAAACATTAATGAATCGAGCTCGAAGGCAGCACTGCTTTGGTCATTATTATGTCTGTTGTGCTCTCACAAATATTGAAAAAAAAATGCATTGATTTATAGTTTTATGAAATGCCTCTTTAATTCTGCTCACTTTCCTCAAGGGCTCTAGAGATTACTTCTGTCCCTTGATGGCAGATGTGGGTATCCTAGGCCTGACTCTTATCTGTCTAGATTTAACAACCAAAAACAAAATGGTTAGTCTCACATGGGGGTGGGGGGTTTGGGCTTGATTTTTCCCTGCAAGGAATGAAGAACGTATGTGTCATAATAGCTCACCTATGAAAATGCAAGGAAGAGAAGGGGAGATACCTATTTGTTCGGGTATTACACAAACCCATTCTCCATGTTGTTTGAAAATGAACATTTGAGTAAAATGTGATCCCCATCTCCTGTGGTTTTTAGATGCTGTATGTTAATCAGACACTTTTAACAGCAGGTTTCTGAAAGTAGTTGAAAGACTGTAGCTTTTACAGCTTTCTGTCCATAGTTTCACTGCGTCCTGCATGGAAGTAATGGGTTCTGACAAGTCCTTCCAGTCAAAATCAGTTCACGTAGCCCGACAAGCCCAGACAGATAAGGGTTAGACATTCTGAAGTTTATCTGCTGTGAAATGTTTTTTTGAGGAAATGCCTAGCACATGGCTGAATGTGAATTTTTGCCTTATCCTTGAAAGTGTTGTGTGAAATTTGATGTTTTTTTGCCTCCAACAACCATGACCGTGGTACTACAGCAACTGGTGTAATACCCTGCCTTGAGACAGACTTGATCTCAGGTTTATACATGTTTTAGACTTCTTGTAGGAGCACCGAAGGAGAAAGCAGAGTCTGGACTGTCAGCCAATGAGACTGGAGATATATATGCCTGTCAAATCACTGCAGACCCCCAAGACTGCAAAAGACTGAATCTGCTCACCTCAAGTAATTTTCCTGCCATTCATACAACCCTTACTTTTACTCGTGCTTCACTTTATCCTCATTTATAGTACCGTATTTATAAATACTTTTATTATTATTATTTTTACATTTTTAATACACTTTGAATACAATTTTCTTGCATTCGTAGGAGACATAGTTTTCCCCATTTTATTTATTTGTAAAAATACTAAAATAGTAATAATAATAATAATATAATAATAATAATAATAACATAGTAGTAAAGTGTTAATTAATAATGATAATATTTAAAAAATATTAATTAATGAAAATATTATTTACTTTTAATAATAAAACGTATTGTCATTCTTCTTCTTCTTCGTATTATTATTTATTATTACGTGTAGACTTTGTGACAGCAATTATGTCTCCGTGTTAATACAGAAAGAACTGATCTGAATAATTGCTTTGTGTTATGCAGATCCTGAAGACAAACCAGACCCTAAAAATTCTATAATAGATGGGATGTGGCTTGGTGTGTCGATAGCCAGCCAGAGTCAACCAGGGGGCCGTGTACTGGTGAGTTTCATAGTAATGACCCCTATAGACCCTTTTCACAGACTGTGATGACGCGTTTTAACGGTCATCAATATCGTAAGTCCTGCAACGATTTTTGTATTTTCATTTTTTTTTAAATCTATGTACATTTATAACAATAATACTTTGTATTTTATTACTTTTGCATCAAATTACAAAAAACAAGTTAGCGCTGATATGAGGGTGTTTCTAATACAGCGTCTATGGGAGGGATGGTAAAAATTTACATCTCGCTCTCTCTCTTTTGACTGCCATTATCAATCTCACTCTATTTTTTCCCTCTTTTTGAAAGTTGTGAAATCACTATTGTGGCATTTTTCTTTTACTATTTGAGCAATTGGGCACACACACATTCACAACTACAATAGTTAAGGGCAATTCCGCGGAAAACTGTCACATCCATAACACCAACACAATGCCATGGTATTTAGTTGGCATTATGGATGTGACATTTTTGCGTGGAATTGCCCTTAACCCAACTATGACGACTTCCGCTCTGAGAAACCCGGAAATGTGAAAAGGGTCTATTACTTAAAATGTTGGCCTCTGGTCTACAAAAAGTCCATCCATTGCTCTTTCCAACTTAAAATAATATTCATCACTCTATTTAATAGACCTGTGGCCATCGTTATATACGGAACTTCTCAACCAACTTTCGCATGATTGGGAAGTGTTTTGTTCGTGGAAATGATTTAGAGTATGACGGAACAGACTCTCAGTGGCAGTCAAACGATGAGGTGTGTGACCCCAGAGAGGATCAGAACAGTGAAGGCATGTGTCTTGTTGGAATGTCTGCTGCTGTCACTCAGACGGAGATCTTCCTCGGGGCACCTGGATGCTTCAACTGGCAAGGTGAGGGGAATTTGTCACCTGTAAACAAACATTTTTCTTTCTAAATGCAAGAATGACCTTTCTTAAATTCCCTTCTAATCATTTTCCATCGTACACAGGAAATACATTTTCACAGTGGCATAACCCTATTGATGAGTTTGATAAAGTGAAGAGCAAGCTTCCAGACATGACAAAAAAAGGGAATATTTACATTGGTAAGGCAGTGCCACAACCATGCTTTCTGTTTTTTTCAGTCATTTACTCGGTTTTCAAAAATTCTTCTTGTTTTGAAAACCGAGTAAATGACTATGATCAGGGCTGTACAGTGCGACATATATGTCGCACGTGCTACAATAAAATTGGTCTGTGCGATGAATATATTTACCCCAGTAGCACGCGTGTGATACAGTTTAGCATGTGAGACAGAGTTCGTTTGAGTGAAGCGAGAATTTGTTTTGTGCTCGTGTGAGGTTAATCTAGGGCTGCACGATTGACTGAAATTAAACCAAAATCGAGATTTGTCTTTGAAATTATGAAAATCGCTTCAATTGTTAAATAAATAAATAAATATATGTGTAGATGAAGCGCAGCACTGTTCAGGGCAGATCGATCGGTTCGCAATAAATGCTGCTCTATCTCTGCATGCACTGTGAGATGGAGTCATTGGCATTTTAGTTCGAAAAGCGGCGCGGTTTGCATGAAAAATTGCTAATAAAAGCTGTCAATCGCGCCGGGGTACCGAGACTCTGAAGGAGGTGGGACTCGAACTGTCCCGCGATTCACGTGAATCACGTGAAACGGACTCGGGTGCGCATTTGTTCAGGAGGAAACGTAACCTGCGTACGTGTTTTAGCGTATTACAATGTATTTAGTTCAATAAAACACATGTAAGGGATGATGGTGTTGATGATTTATCTTGGATACTAGTGGATTAGCGCATATGCGTGCAATCAGGGCAACAAATGAACTTCATGCGACACACATACAGTAAACCCAAGAGTCGTTTACCCAGCTGCGCATAATAGCACCAAATTAATAAAAACACAATATATTTACGGCAGTGTGTTTTCTATCATCTGCCGTGCACATTTTTGATGACGTAAGATGAACAAGATGCACCAGGGTTCGATAGAATCAAGTTGAGTGTGAAACCAGACCAGCGCTGCGGGGGACGCTGGCAACAATCGCGTTTGGACATGACCCCAGCAAACGTGCCCAGTGTTAAAGGCGGCATGAAATAAAATTTTACAATTCGTTTTTTATATATAATATTGTAGTGTTTACTATAACTGATTTATCTGTGCACTTCATTAATTTTTAAAAATTAATTTACCCTTATAATCTTTAATCAAATACGTTAACTTTCCCTCCCCCATCGCAACGACTTCTCTTCTCTCCCGGTCATGTGCTATGGCGCGAGGGCGGGGTTATCGCCCCCTGTCTCGTTTCTGCACCGCCTCTCAGAAACCTGTCAATATGGTGGTTAGGTGCATTTTTCTCGGTGTACACAATACCTTCTTCAGGAAGGACTTGAGGCAAAAAGAGAGAAATATATGAGAAATAAAAGCTTTTTTATGTAAAAATTACTCAATATAGTCGGACGAACAGCTTGTTGTCACGGCTCGCACTTAGGAATGCAGCGTGTGTGAACGCGCGTACGGCGCGCCCCCCTTATAAGGGAGAGCTGAGAAAATCCAATCAATTCCCGAAGGACGAAATCAAGCCCCGCCCTACATTTTTTCCAATTTCAGAAGCCGTTTCACTTGGATATACGTCACAATAAGGAGAAAAAGATGATCTCAACTTCCGTTTCATGCCGACTTTAAAGCCCCCTTAATGTGTATTAGAAAAAGCAACAACCTCTTTCCAAACTTGTAATGAGAAGCATTTACAAACCTGTTGTCCAACAAAAGAGAACATTAATCGAGTGTTTGAAATAACCTACTTTTGTAATCTGACAGGCTTCACATCACAGAATGAGGCAGAAATTCTATTATTTTATAATATTCTGTAGTACAGTGATAGATTCGTGGTGTAGAGACGTGTACAGTACTTTTTTTCTTTCTCAGTGAGACCGAAATTAAGACATTACAGTCACATTTTTTAATCATAATTTAATATTTTATTATAAAACCTTAGACCTTTCTAATGATTTATGTTTTCTTTAAATTATAATAATAATAATTGTTATTATTATTTTTATTCTTAAATATTTGTATTGTATAGCACTTTTTGCATTTTTCAGACATGGTAACAGACGTTTTATACATGTGCTAAAATTTTGTGGGCTGTGCTACAAAACGTTCAACCTCTGTAGCACCAGTGCTATGTGCAAAAAAAGTTAACGTACAGCCTTGATATATATATATACACTTTCTTTTATCAATATAAATGTATTTTTTACAACTATGTAAATATGTAGACATAGCACTTGGTTATTGTGGACTGATTTCTCTGCAGGTTACTCTATAGCTGTGGATCGAGATGTACTGAGCAAAGACAAAGACACAGTGGTAACAGGAGCTCCAAGAGATGAAGCCAGAGGATCGGTGATGATGGCTGAAGTTATTAATAATGTTTTCAGTGTAAAAATAACTATTATGGGGGAACAAGTAGGATCCTATTTTGGCAGCAGTGTTGCTGTTGTGGACCTTAACAATGATAGGTAAAGACAATTCTTGGGTTTTTGCTCCCCTTTAAATGGAGGTCATTAATGAAACAGAAGATCTTGATATGGAGCTGTTTTCATATTATCCATCTAGTTGGAAGGATCTGATTGTTGGAGCCCCTTTCTATTTTGACCGGAAAAAAGACAAAGGCGGGGCGGTGTATGTCTATATGAACCAGAACGGGTCTTTTCGTAACGATGCTGACGTGGTCCTCACTGGGCCTAAGGACTCAGCCTTTGGCATGGCTGTTGTTGCTATTGGTGATGTGAACCAGGACGGCTTCCAAGGTAGGATTTGTTACATGTACAAGTAACCTGTATGTAGATTTTATTCATTTATTGCTTATGTGCTGGTTATTTGCAATAATTCACCTTTTTTGTGTACAGTGGTCAGTCAGAGTAGCAGTCGAGGACATTTTACTTTGCTGCCTTCTTGTGGCATTACTAAGAAGTATTTTGAGAATTTCTCACTCCTCCTTTCTTTCACAGATTTTGCTGTTGGTGCTCCATATCACAATACAGGCAGAGTATCTATATGGATGGGCAGCAAAATGGGTATTTCCCAAACGCCAAGTCAGGTGAGATGGGAATATTAAAAAAGTATTTAGATTGTTAAGAGTTTACAATTATTAAATAGTGTATTGTATATTGTATAAGTATTAAACTAGCATGTTTATAGAGTAAGTTTGTAGTTCAGTTTGTAGCACTAAAATCTGAAAGAGTTGGCATTTTAGAGCCATTAGGATTTTGAGAAAGGTTTTGAAATAAAATGATGAATGAATGAATGTTTTGCATTACTTGAGAAGACTTTTATTTAGTTCTACAACATACATTTCAAACAGTCATACCTCAAACTGTGTGTACTGTAAGGACTGCAACAGTCTGATTCCTCACATTCTTGTGTAGTCATTATTTACAGATGTATAAAAGTACAATTTTAGGCTAAATTAACATTTACAGTGTTGAATGTTCAAAAGTTTGGGGTTGGTAAGATTTTAAAAAATATTTTGAAAATAAATCTCTTATGCTCGCCCTGGTTACATTTATTAAAATAAAAACTGTAAAAATGGTAATATTGTGAAATATTATTACATTTTAAAAATATGTTTTTATTAGAATATATTTTAAAATGTAATTTATTCTTGTGATGTCAAAGCTGAATTTTCAGCATCATTACTCCAGTCTTCACATGATCCTTCAGAAATCATTCTAATATGCTCATAAACATTTCTTATTATTATCAATGTTGAAAACAGTTGTGCTGCTTCATATTTTTGTGGAAACTGTGATACAATGTTTATTTTCAGGATCACAAGTTCACAAGAACATCATGTATTTGAAACATAAATCTTTTGTAACTATTAGTATCACTTTTGATCAATTTATTGTGTCCTTGACTCATTTTTTGTGTAGGTTTGGTCTTACACTAATAGGGGTTAATCCTGACTATTTAACTGTGTAATATGTGTTGTTTACTCTATATATCCACACTGCTTTCAAACTAGACATATTTTAGACAGGACAGGACAGTGTTTTGCTAATGTCTAACTTTTGCTCCAACATTAATTCCTCAGGTAATTTATGGAAAAGACATCCAAGGTGGTGGATTTCAGACATTTGGCTATTCCATCAGTCGTGGCATGGATGTGGACAGAAACAGTTACCCAGACATAGTGGTCGGATCGTTAGATGATCGTGTGGTCTTGCTTAGGTGACTTGATAGTGTAACTGTATTTTTTCTATTTGACATATTTTTGACATATTATAGTTGTTTACCAATCAGTTAACTAATATTGCACAATTGTAAGTAATGGTACTTTGATTAGCATAGTGATTTTCTTCAGGCTTGGGGTCATTAACTCACTGTGTTTTCTTTATCTTCCACCTGCTTAGGGCACGCCCCGTGATTCACCTAAAGAATACTTTCACTGTGACACCAGCAGTTATCAACCCTCAGACCTGTGATGCCTGGTAATAAATCACTATACGCCTTGCTACAACTTTCACATTTTTTGTTCACTTGGAAATTAAGGCAGCTATGAAGTTAAAATGATGCCATTAAGAATCACATGCGCAGGGTTAGATTGTAAAAGTGTACATAATATTTTGAGCGTAAATTAAAGGGTTACTTCAGTGATTTAGCATTAAGCTTTGTATCAGTAGAAACTAGGGATGGGCATTTCAAGCAAAAATAATATTCGAAGATCGCTGGGAATTATTCGATTTTTATTCGAAAATCGCAACTCCTCCCCCACGTGCACGCATGTAAAGGCTACACGCATATAAACAGAGAGAGAGAGGGAGAGAGACCATTCATACTCTCAATCTGTATGATAACAAACTGTTTAATTCATTAGGGAATAGGCTATATCAACTCAAGCCATATAATTAGTGTAACATGCTGAAACATATGACTGTTATTTGACATCGCCCCAAGTTACAGCAACCGTTAAATGCCACAAGTCTACAGTGTGCGCGTGAGGCGATGTGTTCTTCTTCTGTTGTCTCATGGCGTTTTTACTCTGGCAGTTTAGTTTGAAATGGAGCACGGTTCGCATAAAAAATTGCTAATGTGAAAGCTTACATACAGAGGCATCGAACCCGAGAACACACAACCGGAGTTCGATTGCACTCAAAGCTGTGCCGCGATTGACGTGAATGTGAAACACTCGGGTGTGCACTTGTTCAGGAAGAAAAGTAACCAGCGCATGCGTTTAAGCCGATTGCAATGTCATTAGTTCAATAACACACATGTAAGTGATGATAGTGTTGATGATTTACCTGAGATACGATCGCGAAAGCGAGCCTGCAGTGTATTCGCGCATAGAGTGTAATCAGGGCAGCAAATGAATGGCAATTCACATCTCCTCAAAAGAGTCTGTTTGCAAGCAGCAAAGCCGTCTTCAAGCAACTAAACCGCGGTAAACCCAAGTGTTGTTTACTCAGCTGCACATAATAGCACCAAATTAATTTAAAAAAGCCCAATATATTTGACCCGCGTTCTGTTTACTATCATGCCCGTGCACGTTTGTGATGACGTTAGATGAACGCAAACGCACTAGGGTTCAAGTTGAGTGTGAAACCAGACCAACACTGCGGAGGCGGAGGGAAGAATCACGCTCGGACCGCAGCAAACGTGCCCAGTATAAAACACCCTGAGAGCTGACTGACAGCTTTAGGTGCGTTATTGGCAGCGCCTCCCTCTTGGTTACATGAACGCGTCACCACCACACCAAAAACATGGGGATTTTTTTGAGGACGATAATCGCACAAACTATTCGATATTCTATAATTAAATCAACTATCGAATATTCGAAAATCGCGACCCATCCCTAGTAGAAACCCGGTAGTATATTCAAATTATCGTACTTTCACCCCTCATGTCCCCCTGAGACGAGAATTATGCATTTTATTTCTGGAAAAAATCCTCAGATGATGCAAATATCGTCATTTTGCGTCATCGGAGGATTTTTGTCCAGAGGCTAGAGACTACAGCCAGTAGAAGGAGCTAGTTCCGCATGTTATCAACCCGCCCTATAGGGGAGGGATCTCACTCACAGAATTTAAATGCGCACGGCCGCTGCCGCTCTGCTCGGGCATTCATAACGGAGCGGTGTGGAGCAAAGTGAGTGTTTCAACTTTTCAATGAATTCCTATTAAAGTTAAGCTTCCATAGGCATGATCTGAAAACACACCAGACTGGACACGCGTCATGAATGACTGCGGCGCTTACCTCAGCTCTGCTCAGCTCTTCCCTCTCGTGATGAATGAAATCTGACTCCTGCTGCATTTGTGCCGTGACGTTCGTTCGGCTCACTCACACTTTGTTGAAAAGACACGTTCAGTTTTTAATTGTAGTGTCTGTTCTCTAACTGAACGAAATTATTTTATTACTATGAAAATCAAAACCACAGTGGGGGCGGTGTCATGGTGGGCAAGTGATAACCAGTAGCCGTGGCTTTGGGAGTGGCCTCGTTGGGCAGCGAAGCAAGTGCATTCTGGAAGTTGTTGTCTTTCATCCACATGAGACAAAAATACATTTTCTTTCTTTTCTTGGTCTAGAAAGCACCAAATAATTTTACATTTCTACTACATAAATGACCCAGTTTAAATGCATATTCATCTTCCCAGCGCTGAAGTACCCCTTTAAATTTGCATGTTCAAGAGAAGCTTTGTAAAGGTGTAAATCGCATTTTAAAGTGTAAGAAAAAATATTTGCAGCATTTTACTGTTATCCGTAAGTATAATTCATGTATCTACAACTTCATGCTAACACAAAAAATGACATCTGACTTCTGACTTCCATTCTTATTTATTTTTTATTTCATTTATTTCTTTTTACTTCCATTTATTTATTTATTTTACCATGTATGTGTGCATTAAAAGTACCATTCCGGCAACGAAAACAATGCTGAGCCAAATGAAGATAAAGATGTTCTGGCATCTGGCGTGTTTATTGAACCAATCAGATAAGAGTAAATCGAGATTCAGCGAGAAGCTCATTTGATTGGCTATATGTTTTGCAGTTCCCGACTCGGCCCCACTTTATATTAGGTGGCCTTAAGTACTATGTACTTACATCAAAAAATAGGTACAATGTACTTACTGTGTTCAAATTGTATTGCAAAACACCTTTGCTGATATTGAGGTGGGATACGGGTAGAGTTAGGGACAGGTGTGGTATGGTATGGGCAAGTTTAACGGTAGGGTTAGGTGTAAGGGAAGTGTCAACTGTGTAATTACAAATGTAACTACAGAAATTAATTACAGACGTAATTACATGCAGGTATTTTTTAAAATGTAAGTACAATTTAAAAACATGTATGTACACAATAAGTGCAATGTATCAAATTATTAATTAAAATGTTAGTACATAGTAGTTAAGGCCACCTAATATAAAGTGGGTCCCCTGACTCTGTTGTTTTCGCTTGCAAATTTCTATTCACAGACTTGCAATGCGTTTGGCCGTATTTTGGCGAAGAAAAAAAAAAACGTGCCAAAAGTGTAAGCGTGAAAAAAATGAAAGTCAGAAGAATATAGATCAAATTTATTTTGCGTTAGCATGAAGCTGCAGTTTCACAATACACAAATTACACTTACAAATAACAGTAAAATGCTGCAGGTGATTTAAGGTCAAGTTTATTTATATAGCACCTTAAAACAACATGAATGCTGACCAAAGTGCTGCAAACAGACATAACAAAATATCATAACATAACAGAATGTCATCATAAAATAAAGTTAAATACAAAAAAATATATAATAAAAGAAAGAGATTCAGATCAGTAAATATCAAAATGAATACAAAATACCACCATGCAAAGAAAACCTAATTAAAACTAATCGGATAAAGCATATGCCAGAGAAAAAAAATATATTTTAAGAGGTGATTTAAATGTGGATAGCGTAGGGGATGATCTAGTGGGAAAAGGTAAGGAATTCCAGAGCTTTGAACCAAGAACTGAAAAAGCAGTCACCCTTTAATTTAAGGCCAATTTTGGAAAAGTCAATAACAGCTGGGTGGACGATCTGAGCGCTTTCTCGGTAGAGTAGGAATGGAGAGGATCTGAAATATAGATAGGGGCAAGACCATGAAGTGCTTTGAATACAAATACTAAAACTTTCAAATCAATTCTATATTGAACAGGTAGCCAGTGAAGTGGTGATAACACCGGCATGATATGTTCTCTTTTTTTTTGTCCTGTCAAAAAACGAGCCTCGGCATTCTGTTCCAGCTGTAGGTGCGAGAGTTAGGATTGATTAATTCGGGTGTATAGAACTTTACAATATTCCAGCCTGGTTGAGATGAATGCATGGATATCAGTCTCCAAATCATTAAAACTAAGATAATATTTTAGCTTTACAATTTATTTACACCTTTACAAAGCTTTTCTTGCGCATGCAAATTTAATTTACACTTGCAATCTTATGTACACTTTCACAAACCTTATCCTGTGCATGCCATCATTTTACCTTCAGAGGTAGCCCACTACTAAAGACTACAGTGTCACAAAATAATAATTAATAATTGTCAATTATAAACATAAACATAAAAAACATAAAACACTGAATCAGATTAAAACAGAGTTGTTATATAAGATCAATTATCATTACTGACTGTTTATGGACTAATTTAAACACATCTGACTGACCATTGCATTCATACGCTAAAAAAAAAGCTGTAAACATAGAAATCTTTGACATAAGAGTAGTTCTAAATGTTATGCTGTAATCTGTATTTTCCAAATTTAATCACAGCAGCATTCTTAATATTGATTATAAATGGATAATTGTACAGCTCTAGACACAACTGTTGTTTTAATGTCTATGTGACAAAACCAGTTAATTCTGTTTGTGTTTTCCTATACAGTATTGAAGTAAAGGTCTGCTTCTCCTACTCATTCAGCACTGGCATTGCCAATTCCCAGAAGAGTATTAGTAAGTCCCACATCTCAATTCATTACCCTAAATATAAATGCAACCCTAAATGTTATTGTCATGTGAAATGTATGATTCAATGTGCCGTTTTACATTCTGACTGTTCAAATCCGACGTGAAGTAGCTGTAAGAAAGATCTGTTGTTTTCTCAGTTTTTCAGTATACGGTGGAAGCCGATCAGCAATCATCTCGGAGCACTCGTGTTCGTTTCCTTGACAACAAAGAGGGCAAATACACTGGCAAAATGTCCGTTAATCTGTCTGGAGATTGTCGTTCTCTGAAACTCGAGCTGGTGGTATGACTCAAGGCCATCCTTTGAATTGCCATTTTATTCTTTGTGATGGAAAGGATCTAACATATGCATCGACTGGGCCAACATGTTAATTTTTGGGTTGATTCATTAAGCCTGTGGTCAAAAGTGTCAGAGATTTGATATTTCGTCTCTGGATTTCTCTCTCACAGTCCAAGACGATTCAAGACAAGGTGGCTCCGATAGTTTTCTCGCTGAGCGTGTCTTTGGTGGAGCCTCTTCCCTCAGGCGGGCAGACATTGGAGGACCTCAGTGCTTTTCCTGTGATCAGTCAAAGAGACGCTCTGACTGCCAGAGCTGAGGTGCCTTTGACAGCATTTTATTGGAAACGTAATGTATGCCCTTCACCACCTGCTCACATTCTCACTTATATTCCACCAATGTCATTTTTTCTTTAGATCCACATACAAAAAGAATGTGGAGTAGATAACAAATGTGAGAGCAACCTTCAGATGACAGCTGCATTCACAGATGAGCAGAACAAAGAGTTCTCCACGTAAGCTCGGTTTCATGCTTTATGTGAAAGGAGAAATAGATGACTGAATAGAGATGAATTTATTAACTGAATATTTCCCATGATGCTACAAAGAAAGAATCTACCCAATCTGATTCTTACTTCCTTTAAAGGATGGGGTCATCCTTTAAAGGAATTAATGATCAGATTGGGTAGATCATTTTGATCATGAACACTTTTGATCCACTTACCTGAGCTGTAAATGGAATGGAAGTTGTCATGACATCATCGAGGTGATGTGAAATGCTTCTTCTAACCTGTCGGTGTGTTTCTACAGGGAGAACGGCCTCCAGATTATCCAATACACTACCGACGTGAAGAAGCTGAAGTTGATTGTGAAAGTGTCCAACGTCGAATCACAGGACAAGAAAGCAGAAGACGCTTACAGGGCGCTTCTAAATGTCACCATTCCCTCCTCACTCAGCTTCTCCAGCCTGAATCCCAAGGTAAGATCATTAGATGTCCTCAGAAATTACACCTCAGTTTTGTCATGTAACAATCTACGATCAGAGATGAGCAGACCACAGTCCAGATTCAGACCCCGGAGTGATTTCATCTAGAACATTTTCTCATTAATTAATAAAATTGTAAACAAACATATACAGCAGTCAGATGGCACTGGAAGCGATTATTATGCAACAAACTAGAATGCTTAATCTTTTGTCAAGTCAAGTCAACTTTATTTATATAGCGCTTTTAACAATGTAGATTGTTTCAAAGCAGCTTTACAGTGTTAAACAGGAAAATAATGTATAGCCATTTGATGTCATCAGTTCATTTCAATCTCCATACGGTGACAGTGTGGGCTTTAGATCAATAATTAAATCAGTAATTTAGTTTATATGATAAATTTAGTTTATTAATTAGATTTATTTCGATGTTTAGTTGAAAAATGTAGTGTCCCCAACTGAGCATGCCAAGCCAGAGGCAACAGTGGCAAGGAAACCAAAACCCCATTAGGTGACATAATGGAGAAAAATAAACCTTGGGAGAAACCAGGCTCAGTCGGGGTGCCATTCTCCTCTGGCCAATTAACAAACAGCGTATTATTATTATTATTATTATTATTATTATTCTGGCAGCTTTACAGGTCAGAGGTCATAATAGATCCGAATATTCGAAGGACCGGAGGCAACACGCTGGAGACGGGTTTATTGAGGATGATGTTGATTAAATAATTATTAAAGTGCAATATTCGAATGATCGGGGGCAACACGCTGGAGACGGGTTTATTGCGGATGACATATCGATTTAAGTATTATTTAATTGTAATATTCGAACAATCGGAGTCAACACGCTGGAGACGGGTTTATTGAGATGCCGTGTCGATGAGGCAGTTGCAGGAGGCTAATTGACACGGTCTCTGCAAACACTTCAGGGTCATGCGTTGGTCTTGTCTGGGCGCAGGTCCACCATCTGATCTGGATACGGCCCGGATCCGGCTGACTGCAGTAAACCTCGGGATAAAACAGAGAGACTATCATTAGTGTAGATGCCATTCTTCTGATGATGTAACGAGTACATCAGGTGTTATGGGAAGTGTTCCCGGTTCCGGCTGACCTAGTTAATGCAGCCTAGCAATCATTTCATTGAGAAGGTGTTTTATGTGTATGCCACAGTAAAGAGATGTGTTTTTAGTCTAGATTTAAACTTTAGAGTGTGTCTGCTTCCCGAACAATGTTAGGAAGACTGTTCCAGAGTTTAGGAGCTAAATAGGAAAAGGATCGACCGCCTGCAGTTGATTTGGATATTCTCGGTATTATCAACTGGCCAGAATTTTGAGACCGTAGTAGACGTGATGGAGTATAATATGTTAAGAGCTCGCTCAAGTATTGGGGAGCTAAACCATTTAGTGCTTTGTAAGTAATAAGCAAGATTTTAAAATGTATGCGATGTTTAAAGGGGTCATAGGATGACATTTTTGTACAAGTTAATATGATTCTTTAGTGTCTAAATGAAAAGTTTGTAATATACTTTAATTAAAAATTCTCATTAGTATTGTAAGAAAACACTCATTTTACCTGGTCAAAACCAGCTCAGTTTTCAGCAAGTCATTTCAGTGCATGTGACTTTAAATGATAATGAGCTTTGCTCACCCCGCCCCCTCTGCTCTGTGGGGCGTTCGGTTCGACCCGACACAACACCACAACACACGTGGAGTGTTGCCTTGACAACATTTGAGGGTATATTTTCGAGAAATAATGGCAACAGGAGTCTCTGAGGAAACATCTGAGCAACCTTATCATTTTGAACCGGAGTCGGACTAGGAACAAGATGACGAACCCATCGAAGTTCGAACAGGACGTTTCTGAATGGTTGGTTAACGTCATGTCACTTTGATCTATCTTTGTACTGGCAGAGTAGTGTAGTTGCTATGTGTTTACTGATGTGTTAGTTCATTGACAGATTGATGTTATGTTATAAGATTTTTTTTTTACATTACTTCTTAATCAGTAACAGACACCGTTTTAAACCATGTACAAAAGTAAGCTTAGTGTAGTGTTACCACGTTAACTTTATCACCCGAGTACACAGTTTGTAATAACAAACATAACGCGTTGTTCATTATAAACGTGGGATTATGAATTATATTGAGAACATCATACACAGAAAGCATGCCGTAATGTAACTTACCCTGTAAACTTTAGCCTCATTCATCGTGAAGCGATTTGCAAAGATTAATATAAAGGTTAATAAAACGTTACACTCACATCTTCCTGAGGTGCAGCAGGAACACGATCCTTTTTTCAAGAGCAGCTTATTAGCAAAACCTGCTTTATACTGACGCTCATTTATAAAGCAGTCTGCTGAGAAATGATTCGCGCAAACATTGACGTTGATCGGGGGGAATATTCCCTTCTAAAACAAAACTCAGCAGCCACTGGGTCTTCAGCGGTTCGGATTTAGGAACATCAAAATGACTGCTGTGTTCGTTATTACACACAACAACAACACAACACCACAATCGCTTAGACGCCATTCTGTTCCAGAGTATCAACAATGGCGGACTGATGACAGCTCGCTCAGGGTGGGTCTGTGTTGAAACGCTGCTGTCAATCAACAATCTTAGGAGGGGCGTACACCGTGTAACGTCACACGGTCAGACGGCTCGATTTGAGACAGGGGAAAATATATAAGGAGATATACTGGATGTATTTTTATCATTATAGGATGGTTGTGTACAGGCACTGCCAACACACATTTCCGTATAATCAACTTGTAAAAGTGCATGTACCATTCTATGACCCCTTTAATAGGCAGCCAGTGCAATGTTGACAGAACTGGGCTAATATGGTCATACTTCCTGGTTCTAGTAAGTACTCGAGCTGCTGTGTTTTGGACCAGCTGGAGTTTATTTATTAAGCGAGCAGGGCAACCACCCAGTAGAGCATTACAATAATCTAGCCTTGAGGTCATGAACGCATGAACTAACTGTTCAGCATTTTGCATTGAGAGCATGTGCCATAATTCAGATATATTTTTAAGATGGTAGAATGCAGTTTTACAGATGCTAGAAACGTGGCTTTCAAACGAAAGATTGGTATCAAAGAGCACACCCAGGTTCCTCACTGACGACGAAGACTTGACAGAGCAGCCATCAAGTGTTAGACAGTATTCTAGGTTACTACTTGTGGAGCTTTTTTGTCCAATAATTAAAAATATTTTTTTTTCTGAATTGAGTTGCAGGAAATTACCAGTCATCCAATGTTTTATATCAGCTATGCATTCCGTTAATCTTGTGAATTGGTAAATTTCTTCAAGGCGTAAAAAAATATAGAGCTGAGTATCGTCAGCATAACAATGAAAACTAACGCCATGCTTCCTAATAATATCTCCCAGTGGTAGCATGTACATGGTGAAGAGTAGCGGTCCTAGCACTGAGCCTTGTGGTACTCCATACTGAACTTGCGATCGGTGTGACATCTCTTCATTTACTGCTACAAACTGATAACGGTCGCATAGGTATGATTTAAACCATGATCAAGCAATTCCACTAATACCTACATAATTTTCGAGTCTATTCAAAAGAATGTTGTGGTCGATGGTATCAAATGCAGCGCTAAGATCGAGTAACACTAATAAAGAGATACAGCCATGATCGGATGATAAGAATAAATCATTTGTAACTCTGATGAGAGCAGTCTCAGTGCTATGATATGGTCTAAATCCTGACTGGAAATCCTCACAGATACCATTTCTTTCTAAAAAGGAACATAATTGTGAAGACACTGCCTTTTCAAGTATTTTTGACAGAAAGGGTAGATTTGAGATTGGCCTACAATTGACTAATTCTGTAGGATCAAGTTGCGTTTTTTTAATAAGTGGTTTAATAATAGCCAACTTAAAAGTTTTCGGTACATATCCTAATGACAAAGATGAATTAATGATATTAAGAAGAGGATCTATGACCTCTGGTAGCATCTCTTTTAATAGCCTAGTCGGTACAGGGTCAAGCATACATGTTGTTGATTTTGATGATTTAATGAGTTTAGCCAATTCTTCTTCTCCTATAGCAGTGAATGATTATAATTTTTCTAGCCTGACGTGGTCATACTCAATTCTAGTCAGAATTTGAGTCTGATACTGCTCCGTTGGGCTGTGGTTATGGGGTGTGTTTAAACCGAACCAGGAAAGACCTCAATTGGATAGACTACAACCAATCAGAGCAACGGAGCGACGCATAACGTTAGTTGTCAAATGTCAACAGAACTCAACTGCACTGTGTTGCCAAGTCCGCGGGTTGAAGTGACCCCAATTATGTGATATACAGACACAGGAATGCGAAATTTAGCAGGCAGTCCAGCCAAAATAACACATATTTTACCCCCCAAATGCCATTTTTCCCAGAGAAGCCCCCCACCCGGAAAGCTATTGGGCTTGTTTTTGGCTAGTTTTGAGTAGCAATCGGGATTGGGTGGGTTTTGCTGTAAAAACTTGGCAACCCTGTCTGCACGCACGCCCGGAATAAGTAGCCTAGAAGAAGTTGTTAGAAGAAAAAGATGAGTGTAAACGATCTTTGCCGGTGTTGTAAAAAAAGAATTTAAGGATACACAGAGTACTTACCAACACGATCATCATTTCTGAGAGAAATAGTAAAGGTGAATGCATATACGAACAAGTTCTCCGTTTAGGATTAGAACAAATTCAACCCAAGCGCCTTATGACGTGGATGATTACGTTACTGTTTATCATCTGTCCATCATCGTCTAACAATTTACATCGTCTAACGCCCGCCCTGACAATTTCATTGGTCCGAACAGTTTCTGTTCGGGCATAATTACTTCTCTATGGATCAAGTCCAGACCGAACTGCCCGTGCAAAAAAATTTGTGGGCGGGGCTAAGTTCGTCTGGCATCCAGGCTATAATTTTTCCTCAGTGACACTACAATGCTCTGTCTGATGTGATACTGTAGTAGACGGCTGCATGGTTAAAATTTTCTTCCTAATATTATCAATCTTTCATTCATAAAGTCATAAAGTTCATAAAGTCATTACTGCTGTGCTGTTTACAATCATCAGAAGTTGAAGCTTTATTTTTGGTTAATTTAGCCACTGTATCGAATAAATACCTTGGGTTGTGTTTGTTTTCTTCCAAGAGAGTTTAGAAATAAGCAGATCTAGCAGTTCTTATGGCCTTTCTGTATGTGATCATGTGCTCTTTCCACGAATTACGAAATATCTCTAGTTTTGTTTTCTTCCAGCTGCGCTCCATTTTTCTGGCTGCTGTTTTAAGGGCCCGGGTGTGATCGTTGTACCACGGCGGTGGACTATTTTCTTTAATCTTCTTTAAGCGCAGAGGAGCAACTGTGTCTAAAGTACTGGAAAAGAGAGAGTCAATAGTTTCTATTGCAACATCGAGTTCTTCTAAGCTATCTGGGATGCTGAGGAGATGATACTGATGAGGAAGATTATTTAAAAAGCAATCTTTAGTAGCGGCAGTGATTGTCCTGCCATTTTTGAAGCGAGGGGGCGGCTTTGCAACCTTAGCTAAATTAAGTATACATGATACTAAGTAATGATCTGAGATGTCATCGCTCTGCTGCAGAATTTCAACGGTATCAACATTTATTCCATGTGACAATATTAGGTCTAAAGTATGATTATGGCGATGAGTGGGTCCTGACACGTGTTGCCTAACTCCAATAGAGTTTAGTATGTCTTTAAATGCTAATCCCAATGCGTCTTTTTCGTTGTCTACATGGATATTAAAATCAACAACAATTAGTACTTTATCTACGGCCAGTACTAACTCTGATAGAAAATCAGCAAATTCTTTGATAAAGTCTGTATTATGCCCTGGTGGCCTGTATACAGTAGCTAACACAAATGTTGAACGGGTTTTGTCATGTACACTACATAACGTTACATAAAGCACCAAAACTTCGAAGGAATTATATTTGAAACTAGACTTCTGAGTAATACTGAAGATATTATTATAAATTACAGCAACCCCTCCCCCTTTACCTTTCAGACGCGGCTCATGTTTATAACAAAAATCTTGGGGGGTGGACTCATTTAAGGTAATGTAGTCGTCAGGTTTCAGCCAGGTTTCTGTCAAACAGAGCAAATCTAGATTATTATCTTTAATAATATCATTAACAATAAGCGCTTTTGGGGAAAGGGATCTAATATTCAGCAACCCAAGCTTTATCAATTGTTCATCTGTATTATATCTTTTGTTTATTTGTTGGACATCAATTACATTTTTACTGTTGAATGGTTTTGATGTTTTTTTGTATTTACTAATTCGGGGAACAGACACAGTCTCTATATGATAATATCTAGGTGAAAGAGTCTCCATGTGCTGGGATTTATCTGACTCCGGTGACGTGAGACAGCTAGCAGACGGTCGGTTTAGCCAGTTTGTCTGCTTCCTGACCTGGGCCCTAGTGAGTCAAGGTTTAGCTCTAAGACTATGTGCCAAATTACTAGAGAGAAGAGCGGCACCACCCCAGGAGGGATGGATGCCATCCTTCTTCAACAGGTCAGGTCTGCCCCAAAAACTTTTCCAATTGTCTATGAACCCTATGTTATTTTGCAGACACCACTTAGACAACCAGTCATTGAGTGATGATAGTCTGCTAACTATCTAATCATCCTTCTAACGGGGAGCGGACCAGAACAATAAACAGCCTCTGACATCGTACTAGCGAGTTCACACACCTCTTTAATGTTAATTTTGGTGATCTCCGACTGGCGAAGTCGAACATCATTAGTGCCGACGTGAATAATAATCTTAGAGAATTTACGATTAGCTTTAGCCAGCACTTTTAAATTTGCTTTGATGTCAGGTGCTCTGGCTCCCGGTAAACAAGTGACTATGGTGGCTGGTATCTTCACGTTCAACAGGATACTCAGTGGGTGCTTCACTGAGAGGGGAGAACCTGTTTGATGTTCTAACCGGAACGGAAAAGTGGTTCTTTGGTCTGCGACTTTGCCGTCTCACTGTCACCCAGTTTCCCTGCTGTGGGGGCCCTGCAGCCGGAACCGAAGAATGTACAGAGTTCACTAAGCTATTCGCATCCAAATCAGTGTCTAAAGCTGTTACATCCTCACTACTCTCAGATAAAGTATGGATGCGTGTTTCTAATTCTGAAATCTTCTCCGTCAGCCTAACTATCTCCTTACATTTATCACATGTGAAGCCCTGTTCACCAGCGGAGAAGCCTATATTAAACATGCGGCATGCGGTGCAAGTGATAATGACAGGAGAAAACATGACTTACCGTGTTTGTTGATTAATCCAACTTACCGCTTACCACAATCGTTTGCTGGACACTATTTACTAATCCAACTAATGAACTCAGAAAAAGGGAGACCCGGGTGCAGAGATGACAAGCTAACAGGCTAGCAAAATGCTAACGTGTGATGGTGATTTAGATTAAAAGCTAGCGATGTCAAATTTACCGTGATAGGCAATTTTTAAACAATTTACATCGATGAGTAATTTATATTTAGCAGTAGAATAAAGAGGAAATATCAAAATAAAGATTCAAACGTAAGCAAGGCTGTACAGAGCTACAGACAAGGCAGAAGGGAGACAGGAGCAATCGATCAGCAATTGGTTTTTTTTTTTTTTTTTTTTTTTTTTTTTGTCTGTAGGCACTAGGCAATAGTTTCATCAATAATATAGATCTTAAAAAAACATCTGTGCATTTTTTTGCAGTGTACAGGTGCTGGTCATATAATTAGAATATCATCAAAAGTTGATTTATTTCACTAATTCCATTCAAAAAGTGAAACTTGTATATTATATTCATTCATTACACACAGACTGATATATTTCAAAAGTTTATTTATTTTAATTTTGATGATTATAACTGACAACTAAGGAAAATCCCAAATTCAGTATCTCAGAAAATTAGAATATTGTGAAAAGGTTAAATATTGAAGACACCTGGTGCCACACTCTAATCAGCTAATTAACTCAAAACACCTGCAAAGGCCTTTAAATGGTCTCTCAGTCTAGTTCTGTAGGCTACACAATCATGGGGAAGACTGCTGACTTGACAGTTGTCCAAAAGACGACCATTGACACCTTGCACAAGGAGGGCAAGACACAAAAGATCATTGCAAAAGAGGCTGGCTGTTCGCAGAGCTCTGTGTCCAAGCACATTAATAGAGAGGCGAAGGGAAGGAAAAGATGTGGTAGAAAAAAGTGTACAAGCAATAGGAATAACCGCACCCTGGATTGTGAGGAGGATTGTGAAACAAAACCCATTCAACAATGTGGGGGAGATTCACAAAGAGGTGACTGCAGCTGGAGTCAGTGCTTCAAGAACCACTACGCACAGACGTATGCAAGACATGGGTTTCAGCTGTCGCATTCCTTGTGTCAAGCCACTCTTGAACAACCGACAGCATCAGAAGCGTCTCGCCTGTGCTAAAGACAAAAAGGAAAAAAAGTGGTCCAAAGTTATGTTCTCTGATGAAAGTAAATTTAGCATTTCCTTTGGAAATCAGGGTCCCAGAGTCTGGAGGAAGAGAGGAGAGGCACACAATCCACGTTGCTTGAGGTCATGTGTAAAGTTTCCACAGTCAGTGATGGTTTGGGGTGCCATGTCATCTGCTGGTGTTGGTCCACTGTGTTTTCTGAGGTCCAAGGTCTAGCGCAGCCGTATACCAGGAAGTTATAGAGCACTTCATGCTTCCTGCTGCTGACTAACTTTATGGAGATGCAGATTTCATTTTCCAACAGGACTTGGCACCTGCACACAGTGCCAAAGCAACCAGTACCTGGTTTAAGGACCATGGTATCCCTGTTCTTAATTGGCCAGCAAACTCGCCTGACCTTAACTCCATAGAAAATCTATGTGGTATTGTGAAGAGGAAAATGCTATATGCCAGAGCCAACAATGCTGAAGAGCTGAAGGCCACTATCAGAGCAACCTGGGCTCTCATAACACCTGAGCAGTGCCACAGACTGATCGACTCCATGCCACGCCGCATTGCTGCAGTAATTCAGGCAAAAGGAGCCCCAATTAAGTATTGAGTGCTGTACATGCTCATACTTTTCATGTTCATACTTTTCAGCTGGCCAAGATTTCTAAAAATCCTTTCTTTGTATTGGTCTTAAGTAATATTCTAATTTTCTGAGAAACTGAATTTGGGATTTTACTTAGTTGTCAGTTATAATCATTAAAATTAAAAGAAATAAACATTTGAAATATATCAGTCTGTGTGTAATGAATGAATATAATATGCAAGTTTCACTTTTTGAATGGAATTAGTGAAATAAATCAACTTTTTTTGATGATATTCTAATAATATGACCAGCACCTGTATAGTCAAAGCAGCAGCAGTAGGATTTATTAAGGATTATTTATTTTTACGAAATACTGCTGCAGTTTGGACATTTTCAATAAGCATTCTGTGCGTTCACAGTGATTATTTCATTTCATAGCTGTACAAGCCATATTGGTAACTTTTTGCAAAAATTAGTTACAAATGCCCAATGTCTGGTTGCATAAAGCACCTTAAGTATAATTTTCCCTCAAGATTTCCCTTAGGTTTCCCTTAAACTTTAGGGATTTGCAGAAAATAACCATTAAGTGTTACATAAGGGTCTATTTTTCACTTAAGTAATCCCTTAAAACACATTGCATAAAGCCCCTTAACTGTCATTTTCCTAAGTATAACATAAGATTTGGAAAACCTTAAGTATTACACAGTGTGAGCAGGTTTATTCCAAGTCTTCGAATGAGCCGCTTTAAATGTATTTTTTTTAATTTAGGCATTTAGGGTTTAAATAAATATTCACATATAAAAACTGATCAAATTACATACATAGCACATATGAAATATGGTCAACAGAAGCTCAACGTACGTGCATCACGCACAAGAACAAACCACATTGTTTCTTTCTTCAGAAACAGCCATGTTCCATGTCTTTCGATGAATGGACAGAAATGATGAGGGAATATAAAACATTTTTTTGTGTTCCAAAAATGAACAAAAGTCTTGAGGGTTTGGGATGACATGAGGATGAGAAAATGTAATACATTAACATTTTTGGTTGAACTATCCCTTTGAGTTTCCCTTACCTAAAAGTTTAGGGGGTCAATTGGGGTCGGAATTTCTTTTTATTACTACTTTTATTTGCATAAAATTGATCAAAAGTACAAAATACAATATATATATATAATGTCACACAACTGTTTTCAACATTGATAATAATAATAATTGTTTATAAGCATCAAATCATCATATTAGAATGATTTCTGAAGGATCATGTGGCACTGAAGACTAGAGTAATGGTGCTGAAAATTCAGCTTTGACATCAGAGGAATAAATTACATTTGAAATATATTAAAATAAAAAAATATTTAAAACATTTTATAATATTTCACAATATTACCGTTTTTAAATTTTTTATTTTAATAAATGTAACCATGGCAAGCATAAGAGATTTCTTTTCAAAATATTTTTTAAAATCTTACCAACCCCAAACTTTTGAACAATCGACATTGTAAATGTTAATTTAACCTAAAATTGTACTTTTATACATCTGTAAATAATGACTACACAAGAATGTGAGGAATCAGAATGTTGCAGTCCTTACAGTACAAACAGTTTGAGGTATGACTGTTTGAAATTTATGTTATAGAACTAAATAAAAGTCTTCTCAAGTAATGCGAAACATTCATTCATTCATCATTTTATTTCAAAACCTCTATTCAAAAAATTTAAAAAGCTTTGACATCACAGGATAAATTACATTTTAAAATATATTAAAAAGAAAATGGTTATTTTAAATTGTAATAATATTTCACAATATTACAGTTTTTTTCTATATATTTGATCGAATAATTGCAGCCTTGGTGAGCATTAGAGACTTCTTTCAAAAACATTAAAAAACATTCAAGTGTTGAACAGTAGTGTAGATAACAACGTTTCACAAAGCTCCTGTTTTTGTTTCTTGCAGAACTTGAATGTTGAATGGTCTCCCGAGGTTCCTTATCTTCTGTGTACACTGGGGGATCCCTTTCAAAGAAATCAGAGAGTAAGTCCTCATTGGTATCAGTGACTTGACATGCATAGTTTTGAAGTGCACTGTTACCCAGGGATTTACAAGCAGACATACCATAATAGATAGGCATCAGATGAGACTTTAGGATTATTTATTGCATACATTATGTAATATGTACACAATGTAACAAAAGCATTTCTAGGAGCATATGTAATGAATCTGAAAATAGATTACTTTATTTTCTTGCGGGCACTTCTGTCTTTCACAGGTGGAGATTGAGATCACCTTTGAAACGACAGGAATCACAATAGACCTGCTGGAGATTCAGACTGAACTGCAGCTCTCAACGTATGTGAAATCAGCATGATTTTCTTCAGATTCGCAAATAAGCTGAACATTTGGGGAGAGATTTTCTGCAGGAAATGAGCTCGCAAAAAATCAATATCTCTACTAAAGACACACAATCCTGAAGAGAAACCTTTGTGCTCATACAAAACCAGTGCAGAATCTCAGAGATGTTTAGGATTGTTTTTAGGAACAAATTTAAATTGTACTTATTTATTTTTACTAATTTATGCTGTTCAAAAGTTTACATATAATTTTATTTAATATTGTATGTTGCATTTTGTGATGGTTTTTATTTGTATGTGTTTGTGTAATTTCACACATTATATCGCATCAAATAGCTTCAAGGTAGCACTAGATTAAAAAAACAACAACAATGTTATGATCTCTCTGTAAGGAGTTATGTAAAGTTGAGCAGAATTCTATATAGAAAGAATATCAGTAACATCCCTACCCACCCACAGGAAGGCGGATAAACAGGGCCAAATACATACAGTGATTCACTGCTCAGTTATGCAGCTTTAACCATTAACATAGGGCTTATATGCATATGAAAGAACAATTGTCAGTGAAAAAGGTTTCTTCAAAGGGTATGATTCAGATTTGGACACTAGCTGATGATTTCATCTACTCTTCTCAGGTGGAGCGATCAGACTGATCTACAGCCCCTGTCGAGAGTGCTAATGGTGAGGTACACCCTAAAGCCAATCTTTGATATGTGAGTTATGCACCATTTCTATCTTTAGAGAATTTCACTGGATCTTCACTTCTGCCTTGCTGCTTTTTACTCATGTTGCACTTCAGCATTGCATACAGGCAATTTTTTTTGCCTGACATCAAACTTTAGCAAGAGCTATATAAAAAATCAAATGAGTGTGCAAAAAAATAATAATCTGAAAATGTCTATTTTTCTTTTAGCCCTATCTTCAACCTTAATACAGAATTCAGTGGCAATGTAATAGGAGAATCAGCCATGAAAAGTACCAGTGATATTGGAAGCCCAGTGGAATTCAACGTCACGGCAAGAGACTTTTTACAGTATAACATTGAGTCCTAACTAGGCGTGATGTGGCAAGTTTGCAGTTTTGGATCATTTGTCTGTTCATACTGCAAGGGAAAAAATACTGTGTGACATTTAATATACTGCTTTTTGGAATGGGATTTTCGAGCAATGAGATTTCACTCTAGGCGAAGCTACAAAGGACAATGGAAATAGAAAACAAATAGTTGACAAAATGTCTTGTTGCCTGCTGCAAATGCAACTAGTTAGGACATAAGCTCAGATTTAGGGCTTTAGTACTTTCAAGAAAGGACACATTATATATGGAAACTAACATTTCACAACCCTAAAGTAGCCAAATACTTTTTACCTTCATTTTGAGCACAAGGAGATAAGAACTGGACTAGGGAGGACAAAACCTCGATGCCCATGATGCTGCCTACTGATTGAGAAGCACCTTCGTGTTTTCATTTAAATAAGTGCATTATCAGGGTATTTGAAGTGCACTTATTCCTGTTGGAATTTTTAGGGTGAACACAATACTAACATTATTTATACAACAAAATGACATAGAATAGTGCATAAGTATGCAAATTGGGGCACACCTAGTGCTTGAATCACTCAGTTTTTTCTGCCCTTTCCAGACAAACTATGCTTGTCATGGCATGATGTGACCCCTTTTTGCCATACTGCTTTTTGGAGTGGGATTTTGGACCAATGAGATTTCAGGCTAGGCGGAGCTACTTAGCACCATTCCACAGGAAATAGAAACCAAATGATTGATAAAATGTCTTGTTGCTTGCCACAGACACAACTGGTTAGGACAGTTATAAGTGTCACATGATCCTTTAGAAATCATTCTAGTATACTGATTTGGTTCTCAAGTATTATTAGTGCTAAATTAGTAATGTAAAAATCAAAAATGTTTCTTGAGCACCAAATCAGCATTTTAGAAGGATTTCTGAAGGATCACGTGACACTGAAGACTGGAGTAATGATTTCTAAATATTCTGCATAAATTACACTTTAAAATATATTCAATTAGAATACAGTTCTTTTAAATTGCTGTTTTTACTGTATTTGTGCTAAAATAAATGAAGCCTTGGAGAGCGCAAACATTAAAAAACATAATTATTCCAAACAAGTTGTTTCCTAGACAGTTTGCAACTACTATAAATAGTTACTTCTTGTGTTTAATTCTTTGTCTGCAGGTGGACCTTTCTGGAAAACCTCTGGGAAATCTAGGGTTTCTGGAAGTGATCTTTCAGTGGCCTTATGCCGTGGCTAATCAGAAGTGGCTGCTTTACCTGTCAGAGATTCAGATGACAGGAACGTCCAAGCCCTTCTGTATCCCTGAAAATAACATCGTAAACCCCCGTAATCTCACAGTAAGTAATCAGATGTATGTGTCACCGTGTTATTTTTCTGCAATACAGTGTTGATGACAGAGAAGTTTAGCAGAATCCAGCCAGTTGAATCCCTCAGAGAAGCTGCCGAGGAAATCATGCTGGGACTGGGACCTCCTCCTTTCCCAGAACTATTTTACCCACAGTTCACACTGCAATCTCACTCAATGTACAAAGCCGTGTGGGATTTATTTTCAAAAAGTCCATCTCCTAATATGAAACAGAGGGCGGTTCGTGGACTATCTATCTTTCTGTGCCTATACATCAGTGCAACATAGGTTTATTTGTAGAACAGCTAGACCTCCTAAGAACTCAAAAGAGAATATCATACCAAGCAGCTCAAATATTCAAATTCAACATGATGCATGATTATTAACATGAGAATTGTGTAATGTGTTGAAACGTAGTCTAACAGAGCACTGCAGTGTCGTCATTTTTGTAGGCCAAACCTTAGCATCACCCTGGTTCCCCTCGACAAAAACCTAGCATTGGATTTTGAAATATAGTCTCAACATTTATAGTGTAATCATAGGCGTTAAATTTAACGACAACACAACATCACCACCACTAAGTTTCCGACTCTTTCAGCCTTTCTTTAAAAAAAAATGTATACCAGAAATGTTTAGTTAGAATAGTTTGCAAGAGTGTGATTGTAAACAGAATGAGGTTGTGAAAGCTGGCTAGTACATGAGTTTTCCTGTTCGCATGATGACATTTAATATCCCTGACAATGTCTGTAGTCCCATTTAACCATTTGCTAAATGCAACTGCCCTTTTCAAAACAAGTAAAATCTTTAAAAAAGCTGAGTATTACTGATGCATTTATGTCTGTGAATAAAGACATTTAATAACCAAAAAATTTGGGGGGACGATTGAACTGAAAGTGCTATAATGCTAACTTGTTTCTGGATTTTGGCCTACAAAAATACCTAATTCCTCCAGCACTCTACTGTCCTGCACTTAATATAATGTGCATGTTAATGTGATGGAAGTGTTACCTCTTGTGGATTAGGTGTCAGAGCGCAAGTCTGGGAGGAGGAAAAGAGATGTGGGCTCCTTGGAGTCTGAGCAGATTGAACTGCAGGCCTTATCGAACTCGAAGGCCCAGGGGAAGTTAGTCAACCTGGTGAGTATATCCATCTCCCTCAACCATTGTTTTGTTGCTAAGCAACTGGATGATTCTAGCATGTCATGTCTCCTCTGATACTTTGCATGATGTAGTATGCAACAGAGACCAGACAAAGACAAAATTAAGAGTGTTTTGGCTGTCACTGCTTTTTCTCTCTCAATGCCAGGACTGTGCCATGGGTACTGCCCTCTGTCAGACATTCAGCTGCCCCTTGCTTGGCATGGACACCTCGGCCAAACTCGTTGTCAGAGCGCGCCTATGGAACAGCACAATGCTTGAGGTCAGAGCTCCATTTTAATTTGAAACTTCACGGCCTCATCTCATTACTGCAGGCTTGTCGCATGCCAGACTCTCAAGGATAAATCCCGCTTGCTTTGTGACAGTGATTTAATTTGTTACACCAGGGGTCTGTTCTTCGTACGTCGCTAACTCAGTTAGCTGGATTTGATTATTAACGATTTGGCAAGATCTTGGATTGTTTGGTTCTTCGACGCTCATCCTGGACTTGCTGTCAGAGCAACAGGTCGGGAAGCTTAAACCTGCTCGCGAGCAGGCTTATTTCATATAAACAGGATTAGATTGCATCTTTTTAAGCGGCGTTGATACTTAAAATTTGTCCCAACCAATGTTACTTTATTACAATAGTTCCTTACTGGACCAGGGGCAATAATAATAATAATAATAATATAAAATAAAATAATATAAAAATTTATTTGAAAATAATATTATAATGTTGTGTATAATGCTATAGACACAGCCAGAAACTTGATCGAGAGATTTATTTTTGATAGAATAATTACTTTATAATTTTATTGGAGGTTTACACACATGCTGTACAGTTAATCTGAGCCATGCATTAATTTGAGTGATGACGGATATTATGGGATGCTTGATGCAGCACAGGAGATGCAGATAACTTGATCTTGACTCTTAAGAAACTTTAATTAATGCCATCACGTAACAAATCTGCTTCAAACTGAATATTTTGTTTTATTAATTGCTTATTACAACAGTGAAATAAAAATGTAAAGGGTGAACAAATACTATAAAATCATGAATATAAAGACTGTCATTGGGAATCATGTTTAAAAAAAATATATATATTTTATAACTTTTATGTTGGTTTGGTCGTTTGACTAATTCCTTATAAAGTTTTTAATTTGTCAAGTTTTTTTGCCAGGTGGCTTTTTTAAAGGTCCCGTTCTTCGTGATCCCATTGTTCAAACTTTAGTTAGTGTGTAATGTTGCATAAATAATACCTGTAAAATTATAAAGCTCAAAGTTCAATGCCAAGCGAGATATTTTATTTAACAGAAGTTCCCTTTCAAAGCCTACAGCGAACGGCCGGCTTGGACTACATCCTGGTACTTCCTTCATTAATTACGTCAGTAGAACAGTAGAACAGACTAACCTCCGCCCACAAGAATACGAGAAAAAGGGGGCGTGGTCTTGTTACTGTCCCACTTGGAGAAGAGGAAGTGTCGCGTGGAGAAAAGGAATTGTTGCGTTTGAGTGTGTTTGTCGCCATGTCGTCAAGATGCTGTTATTTTCATCCCGGAGTCAAATCACCTTTGTTTGGCTTTCCCAGGGACGCTGTAGAGATCATTAAGCGCATACATCTCCTGTTAAGAGGCGTGACCTTTCCATGCAAGTTATGTGCGCTAAGCTGCTGTCGAATCACAACCCAGGAACCGTGCCATGTTCGCTAAGCTGCGGTCAAATCACAACACGGGAACCGCTGGCACAATCAGAACTCGTTACGTATAGAACAAGGAACTCATCAGCCCGTTTTTAGGACAGTGAAAACAGCTGTATACAGATAAGTAAATTGTGTGAAAAATACTGTGTTTTTTTACACGCGAAACATGAACACATGTTATATTGCACACTGTAAACACAATCAAAGCTTCAAAAAAACACGAAGAACGGGACCTTTAATTCTATGATGTCATTACGTTGCTATCTTGCCGCCAGCCAATCGCTGCATTGCTAATCGTGGTTTCGAGTATCAATACATCTGCCCTCTTCAGTGAACACAGAAACACGCAGTAATCGTAGCCAACTTAATCCAGATATTTTAATCCAATCCGCAAATTAGTTTGAAGAACCAAATTAGCCAGAGATCAGTTATCACGATTAAAAGATCTGGGATCTGTCAAATCATCTCAGATGTATTAAGCGAGATACGAAGAACGGACCCCAGATCTAGTTCTTCAGAATACACCATATACTTTGGTTTAAAGTTGTCACAATGGCCCCAAGAATTTGGACACTTAAAGGGGCACTTCAGCGCTGGGAAGATGAATGTGTATTTAAACTGTGTCATTTATGTAGTAGAAATGGGAAATTATTTTTGAATTTGGTGCCTTCTAGACTAAGAAAAGACAGTGAAAATGTAAATGTATTTTTGTCTCATGTGGATGAAAGACAACAACTCCCAGAATGCACTTGCTTTGCTGCCCTATGAGGCCACTCCCTACACCGCCCCAGCGTCATTTTGATCTTCATAATAATACAATAATTTCATTCAGTTAGAGAATAAACACTACAGAAAGTATGAGTGAGCCGAACGAAAGTCACAGGACAAACACAGCAGGAGTCCAATTTCATTCAGCACGAGAGGGAAGTAAGAGCTGAGGTAAGCGCGGCTGTCATTCTTAGCGCGTGTCCAGTCTGGCGCGTTTTCTGATCGCATATGGAAGCTAAACTTTCATAGGAATTCATTGAAAAGTTGAAACACTCACTTTGCTCTGCATCGCTCCGTTATGAATGCCTGAGGCTGAGCCGAGCGCATTTACATTCTGTGCGTGAGATCTCTCCCCTGTGGACGGGTTGAAAACATTCGGAACAGCTCCCTCTACTGGATGTAGTCTTTAGCCTCTGGCCAAAAAATCCTCCAATGACGCAAAATGACGATATTTGCGTCATCTGAGGATTTTTTCCAGAAATAAAATGCATAATTCTCTCGTCTCAGGGGGATATGAGGGGGGAAAATACCATACTTCAAATATACTACTTCAAATATTTCTACTGATACAAAGCTTAATGCTAAATCACTGAAGTTACCCTTTAAGACAGACCTAAAAACCACATTAGAAACATAATATCAAACTAAAGTGGCATCTGCAAACAAGTAATGCTAGACTTTTTCTCAGAACTAACTTCACTTTTCTAAGCCATTACTTTTAACTGGCTCCAATGTGATTTTTAGTGGATGTATGAAATCAATGATATCGCCTCAAGTACTTCTTCACATTAACTTTGAAAATGTTCCACTTACATTAACAACCATAAAGTGGGCAAATAATAAAAGTATAAAGTATCTATTGTTTTATAATCTTAAACCTAACAAAATTATTTTGTGAATTATTTATGTTTATAATATATATATATATATATATATATATATATATATATATATATATATATATATATATATATATATATATATATATATATATATATATACTACCGTTCAAAAGTTTGGGGTTGGTAAGATTTTTTTTAATAACCCTCTTAGGATGCATTTTCATGAAAAATACAGTAAAAACTAATATTATGAAATAGTGCTGTCAAATCGTAATCGCGAGGCTTTTTATTTATATAATATATGTGTGTGTGTATATAGCTTAACAAATGTATTAGACCACCACCCAATGTAAGGTTTGTGCCACAGCTGCCCTAAACTAACAGTATTGGTGATTATCAAAATAATTTTTTATGTTTCTGTAATGGTTAATCCACCAGTAGGCATAAGCTCTTTAGTCACAGTTGGCCAAGTCAAAGTCCGAACTTGAATCCTTTTGAACATATTCGGGATTTAGTGGATTCAAAGATAGATCGCACAAACGTTTAATCAAAAGCAAGTAATTGGGAAAAACTAGAAACTATTTTGAAGTCAATAACAACAGAGATTGTGGAAAAGTACTGTACATAAAAACAATGCCAGCAAGAATACAAGTTTTTTTGGTTATATGCGGATAAAGACTATTTAGTTGTTTCAGTTTGTTAAAGGACAACAAAATTCTTTAGTTTAAAAAAAGTTTTTGACAGAGTGCTAAAATATTAGTTCCCTTTCAGTCGGTCACTTCGACGTACGTCGGTTGTACCGACAAATTGGGATCACTTCAGGGAGCCCCTATCAGCTTCGAGATATAGAGAACAGGCCAATGGGCCATTGGCGTGAGAGATTTGCATCTCGCGCTCCGCCCCACGCCGAGGGTATAAACAGGAAGCGAGAGCAACGCACTGACGTCATTCACTTCGGAGCCAAACGGCGTTGATGAAGCAAGACTGCTTTACTAAAAGAGAGCCTATCTACAGAGAGATACTCCATAGAACGAGAAGGGCGCTTTGTGTTGGCGAAAAGGCACAATCAGCGCGATCGCGTGCTCACCGCTGCATCAGCATAACAAACTGCTGTTCTCACAGCAACTGTCGGGTTGGTGAGGGCGTTTGTTTCAGTGAGTGCAGACACAGGACTGCACTTACCTCCTGTGTGCTGCCGCGGTCTTCCCCTGGGTGCTTCAGCACTGTTGAAAGAGCGTTTCCTCACAAAAGAGCAACACGGGTGTGACACTGTGTCTTTTTCAAGATGTCATTCCACGCGTGTGTTTCTGGATGCGGTTGTTTCCTGTCCTGTCGGCCACGATCCCTCTCGCATAAACATATTGAGACTGTGTTCGTGGGTGATCCATGTTCTCTCAGGGCAACGGGATCACGTCGACGTGCTGTTTGTCTCGCCTTCCGGGTGAGGGTTTGAGTGTTCATCGCGTCGTGTGCCATCTAGCTGTCGGGTGACAGCGCAGGTTGCCACGGCAACCCAGCGCGCGTCACTCGGCACCTCCGATGCGTGGTCGAGACTATGATACCTCAAACGGGGTTAAGTCCCTTCGCTTATACCCCGATCTAGTCTCTTTTCTGGTGCACCAGAAAAGGGGCTACTTTGGCTGATAAGCCTGGGTGACCTGAGGATTACAGTGGGGCTTCCCTGCCGAGTACACCTCCGTGGGCCCCCCACTCCTCTATCGCATCGCAAGCATGTTGGGACTGTGTTTGTGGGTGGTTTATGTTCTCTCATGAAAGCATAGCCACGTCGGCGTGTTGTTCGTCTTGCCTTTTTCATAAAGGCTTAAGTGTTCAGCGCGCCGTGTGCCGTGTGACCTAGCGTTTTATTTGGGGCTTTAGCAGAGGACAGATGTCAATCGCTGCATCAGATAGAGGGCTGTTGTGTGTTGAAAATGAAGATGATGCTGAGATTCCCACTATAATAGTGGGCGCTCGTGCTGAATCAGATTCATACTTGACAGCCATGCTTTCCCGGGTGGCTGAGGTATAGTGCAACGCATAAATCACCTTGCCCGTCCCTTGCCTTTTCCCGGATGTGCATTGGAAGGCTTTGGCATTGTGGACCTATTGGTGCCAAAATATGGAACACCAATAGGGCCATAATCTTTATAAAGTTTTCCTCTCTCTCACTACCCTCATCGGTGGGGTGGCAGTGCCACTGGCAGGCCACCTCCGCCCTGCTGAGTGCACGAGGGTAGTTCTGGCCGAGGTTGAGCTGCGCACAGCGCTGGCCCTTGGCCAGACGATGTCCACCCTGGTCCAGAAACACCACAGATTTGGTTGGAACTGTTCTCCCCTGGAGGAGGGCCGGGTGGAAAACCATCAGTAATTCTGTATCCGCAACTGGTGTTAAAAACAGCCAGTGGTACCCAAATTCTCAAGAGCAGTTCCAATACCTCAGGAGGTCAGGAGTGACAGCGTGTGACGCTACAAAGTCTCGCCACTTTCATTCCCCTCCCCACAAGAGGGCGAGAATGGCAGTGTGTGATGCTACAAAGCCTCGCCACTCTCATTCCCCTCTTCTCAGCGGTGCGTGGACGACAGTGTGCGACACTATGCCTCGCCGCTGTTGTTCCCCACTGAGGAAGGAGGTGAGGCAGACCGTGTGCAATGCCACAAAGCCTTGCCACGCTCAGCCCCTCCTTCATTTGGGGAGCGTGCTTGGTGGTGTACAACGCTCCCATGCCTTGTCAACCTCTGGTGCCTCTCCAAATCGCCAGCAGGGGGCGCTGGCTGTCGGGACGCACACAATATGCCTCTCAGCGGATGCAGGTTTGTATGTCACAAACCCAGACCCCTCCACGGACCACTCCCATGTCGTCCACGGGTCCCTGCGTTCCGCTGCGCTGCCCCGCTGCGGGTACGTCTGTGGTGCCGATGATCCCGCTTGTACGGTCTCTGGGGGCCTGGCTAGCGCTCCCCAGGCCGTCTCGCTGGCTCATCCACACCATCAGACTCGGCTATGCGATTCAGTTCGCCCGGCGTCCCCCCAAGTTCAGGGGCGTTCACTTCACGTCTGTAACGAGGGAGAATGCCCCTGTACTTCAGGCCGAGATCGCTGTCCTACTGGCGAAGGACTCGATAGAGCCGGTCCCTCCAGCCGATATGAAGTCCGGGTTCTACAGACCGTACTTCATTGTACCCAAGAAAGGCGGCAGGTTACGACCGATCTTGGATCTGCGATACTTGAACCGCTCCCTTCACAGGATGCGAATGTTGACGCAGAAACGCATCTTCAGGTGCGTCCGTCCCCAAGATTGGTTTGCAGCGATCGACCTGAAGGACGCATACTTTCATGTCTCGGTTCTCCCTCGACACTGTTTCTACGCTTTGCATTCGACGGACGAGCATATCAGTACAATGTCCTGCCCTTCAGGCTGTCCCTGTCGCCCCGTGTCTTGAGGGAGCATGGTGTTCGCCTTCTCAACTATCTCGACGACTGGCTGATCCTTAACCAGTCGCGGGATCAGTTGTGTGAATACAGGGACATGGTGCTTCGGCACCTCAGCCAGTTGGGTCTTCGGGTCAACAGGGAGAAGATCTAACTCTGTCCCATACAGAGGGTCTCTTTTCTCGGGATGGTGATCGACTCGGTCGCCATGACAGCGCGCCTCACCGAGGCCTCACCTCGCCTTCACCTGAACTGCTTGAATTCGTTCAAAACGCAGCACAGCAGTACCACTGAAACAATTCAAACAATGCCAAACCTTCAGCCCGTGGTCGGACCCTTCGTTTTCTACGGGCAGGAGTGCCTCTAGAACAAGTGTCCAGGCATTCTGTTGTCTCCACGGATGCCTCATCCACCGGCTGGGGTGCCACGTACAACGGGCTTGCAGTTTCGGGTCTGTGGACGGGCCCCAACTGCAATGGCATATCAATTGCCTGGAGTTGCTGGCAGTTCGTCTTGCTCTCAGCTACTTCAAAACGCCGCTCAAAGGCAAGCACGTTCTGGTCCGGACGGACAGCACTGCGGCCGTTGCGTACGTCAACAAACAGGGTGGTCTACGCTCCCGCCGCATGTCCCAACTCGCCCGCCATCTCCTCCTGTGGAGTCAGAAGCATCTGAGGTCCCTTTGTGTCATTCACATTCCGGGCCCGCTCAATCGTGCGGCCGACAAGCTGTCACGGTTACCGGTGCTCCCCGGAGAGTGGAGACTCCACCCCCAGGTGGTTCAGCTGATCTGGAGTCGCTTTGGGGGCCGCACAGATTGGTCTGTTTGCCACCCCGACACGACCCACTGCCAGTTGTTTTATTCCCAGATCGAGGGCACCCTCGGCACGGATGCACTGGCACACAGCTGGCCCCGGGGCCTATGCAAATATGCGTTTTCCCCCAGTGAGCCTTCTTGCACAGACACTGTGCAATGTCAGGGAGGACGAGGAGCAGCTCCTCTTGGTAGCTCCGTATTGGCCCAACAGGACTTGGTTCCCGGAACTAGTGCTCCTTGCGACAGCACCTCCTTGGCCCATTCCTCTGAGGAAGGACCTCCTAACTCAGAGATGGGGCACCCTGTGGCACCCGCGTCCGGACCTCTGGAAAGAAACTCCATGTCTGGTCCCTGGACGGGACGTGGAGGTTCTAGGTGACCTACCGCAAGCGGTAGTTGACACCATCACTTCCGCCAGAGCCCCCTCTATGAGATGGCTGTATGCGCTGAAATGGAACCTGTTCGTCGATTGGTGCTCTTCTCACCAAGAAGACCCCCGAAAGTGTTCGGTCAGATCTGTGCTCTCTTTTCTTCAAGACGGGTTGGAGCGAAGGCTGTTCCCTCCACCCTCAAGGTGTACGTTGCCTCTATTGCCGCAAATCGCGACCTGGTTAATGGTAAGTCCTTAGGCAAGCACGATCTGATCGTCAGGTTCCTGAGGGGGGCGAGGAGACTAAATCCACCTCGTCCTCCCTCTATACCCTCTTGGGACTTAACTCTGGTGCTGACCGCACTGCAGAGGGCGCCCCTCGAACCTTTGCAGTCAGCTGAAAATCTTGTCTTTTAAAGACAATACTCCTGATTGCATTGGCCTCAGTTAAGAGGGTAGGGGACCTGCAGGCATTTTCGGTCGACGAATCGTGCCTGGAATTCGGGCCTGGCAACTCTCAGGTAACTTTGAGACCCCGGCCTGGATATGTGCCCAAGGTTCCCACTACTCCCTTTCGGGACCAAGTGGTGAGCCTGCAAGCGCTGCCCTCGGAGGAGGCAGACCCAGCCCTGGCTTTTCTCAGGGGCTACCTGAAGTGATCCCAATTCGTCGGTACAACCGGTGTACGGTACAACCGGTGTTTTCTCTTTATTATGACAGGTGGTCTAATAAATTTAAACTGTATGTGTGTGTGTGTACAATATGATCAGAGGAGAAGACAGTGGAAGAGGTGGTGGCAGAAACGGTGGAGAAGGTAGGGGAGAAAGAGACCATAGAGGAGACAGTGGATGAGTCAGTGGACAAGAAGGCATTACGTGGAGTAGCCACCTATAGGTGTACTTTTAAGTGAGTGGTCAACTAAATGACCATTGATTATAGGCACCACCAGCTCCTACTACTGGTGCTCTGTTTGCAGACAGGAGAACTCATGTGCCCATCAAGGTGTGAACAGGCATGTAAAAAGGCATCAGGCCAAAGAATAGGCACTTTAGTCAACAAGCGACATCATTTCTATTTGTGCTGGTCAATTATGAATAGGTAGGGGCCGCTGCTGCAAAATATTTGAGTAGGCTATTTGAGTGGCTCCTCCCCTAACAGATGCAATCTCACTCCAAACTTTTAAAGAGAACTTGTGAGCCCTGATTATAGACACTGAAGCTGCTTCTAAAATCGGTCACTTGTTCACACTTTTACTATTTTCTACATGGTGAATGGCACATAGTGCACTATATAGGGGATAGGGAACTATTCAGACAGTGTAAATATGTGGATCCTATGTGCGAATCGGGCGCATACCAGCAAACGTATCGGACCCATTTGAATTCTGCACAGAATGGGATATTTTAAAGTGGTATGGAGAATTAGGAAGAGACAGCTATGGTTAGAAATTAGGAGGAAAAGTAAGTATGTAAAGGTAACGCTTCCTGTTTCACTCAAAATTTCAACTCATTGAATAATGCTGCACATTTCAAGGCATGTGCAGAAAAGAACTTGCAGTAACACTTTATTTTAGGGTTCAATTCTTGCTATTAACTAGTTGCTTATAAGCATGCATATTACTAGGATATTGGCTGTTTATTAGTACTTATAAAGCACATATTAATGCCTTATTTTCTGTATGACCTTATTCATCCCTTAATCTTACACAATGCCTAACCTAAACGCTACAAAACTACCTTACTAACTATTAATAAGCAGTAAATTAGGAGTTTATTGAGGTAAAAGTCAACTTTTTTTTCAATAATACTTTTTGTGCTCGAGTTTGTTGTTTGTTATTTCTGCAGGTATATTTTATGTGCAAGCTTTGTCACCGTCCGTGCTCACACTGCTGTAATTCACCTTATGCACTTGCGCGGTTTTGCATAAAATGCAGTTCTTTTAAATTGTTGCTTGAATTAGTGAGAACGAGAAAGGTGTAAAAAAGCCTTTATTGTTGAAAATGTACACTGATGTGTTACTAGAGTAAGCCTATTAGATAAACACAAACTTTTATGTTAGATGCGATTAATCATGCCTTATCGATTTGACAGCCATAAAATATTAGGCCTATTTGAATATATTTTTAAGTGTAATTTATTTCTGTGATGTCAGCATCATTTCTCCAGTTTTCAGTGTCACATGATCCTTCATAAATAATTGAAATATGATAATTTGCTGCTCAATAAACATTTATTATTATTACCAATGTTAAAAACAGTTGCTTAATATTTTTGTGGAAACCAGGATTTTTTTTCAGGATTCTTTGATAAAGAGAAAGAACATCATTGATTTGAAATAGAAATATTTGATAACATTTTTAATGTCTTTACTGTCACATATGATCAATCTAATGAGTCATTGCTGAATAAGACTATATATCTCTTTCATAAAAAATAAATAAATGTATATACTGTTAATTATACAATATTAACATTGTATAATACTGACAGTGACATTCAGACGTTTCTAACTACACTTTCAAATGCTTTTTGAAAGTTTAAAATGTAATTATGATCTACAGTGTGAAATACATTGAAGAATGTTAAAAATGACTTATTTGCATGAAATTTAGCAACTTTTATTTTATTTTTATTTGTCAGCTGTTACTAGGAGGTGCTGCATTTCCCAAAAGGAGACCATAGGCCTAAGTAGATTGCAGAAACAAGACTTTTGGGAAACGCAGCCCTGTAAGGGTTTTTATCATTAAGTGTTCCTGGATCCTGGACATTTTAGATGTGTCCCGTAGACTACTCCATGACCTGAGCAGAGTGTGTCCAATATGGGAAAATCAGATAATTTTAGTCTCTCATTGAGTCTTTCATTCAGCAAAATGATCTAATGTTTATTCAAGTCACACTTCGTTCATTTGAACAGAGTGAAAATGTTCTATTTTTCACAATTATTATTCACATGCACAATCTTTGATCATATTCCAAATGAAGAAATCATTATGGAAATCATTCCCCATGCTGGGGAAGCTCCAGGAAGGGCTTGAAACCCCTTACTGTACATGATACTCATTCTAAAGTCATGAAAATAACATTTGTGCTGCTCTGTTTACAGGATTACAATGCTGTAGGAGTAAATGTGTATGGTAGTGCCACACTGCGACTAAAAACAGACAAACCAACCATCAAGATGGACAATATCACCCGTGAGGTACAAACTCAACATCTCCAAGTTTCCTCTTCTATCTGGAACTCTCGCTTGCATACATTTAGCATAAGTGAGGGAAAATCAAATAATTATTAAAATGAGGCAATTTTCCTGTATATGTTTTCTGGTGCATTAGAGATTAATGACAGTAAACATCTTTTCTCTGTTTAGTTTACAGTACATATAGAGCCTGCAGTGTCAGAAGATCTTCCGAATGAAGCACCTCTGTGGATCATCATTGTGTCTGTGCTGGCTGGAGTGATTCTGCTGGGCCTGATTGTCATCTTTCTGTGGAAGGTGCGGAACTTTTTGTGCTTCTATATTTCACACGTTCCTTTTGTTCTCACATCTGCATGTTATTCTGGATGGAGTGACACAAACAACTTAGTTTTACTTCATTAACACCATAAACAAAGTGTGAAGTTTGTTTTTTAAGAACAAAGATATATTGCTACACATTTTAATCAACCTTTTCTGTGAGCCAACTTTTCAGGCATTCATGATGGCACTTTGTTGCCTATAAACTTAACCAATCATATATTCCGTTAACTATATAGTGAACTGTTACACAAGCCCCGTTTCCATTACAGATTTGCGTAAAACTTTTGCGATATTTTCTAAAAGTCGATAAAAAATATTGCGAAATGATTGCGTTTCCATTAACTGATGTTATGCGACTAAAACTATTTTTTTCCTCTTGTGATAAGTCATTCCAAAAATTATGCCACGCATGTTGTTAGGTTTATGTACATGCCAGCCACCACACGCTATTATTTTTAGTGTAAGGAGACGTGTGTTATACAAGCATTGATGCGAGGAAAGCACCTTATACTTGAGCGTAACATATGAGGTGTTTCTGGGTGTTTCTCCCTCTTATCTGCTTCAAGGTCTTGATAAATTGTGGCATTGTCTATTCTATTGTCTTTTTTGAGTTTAATAAAGAAATCTGTCTCGTTTTCTGTCCAAACATACCGCGCCATCTGTAAAGAATGATCGACTTTTACGTAGGCCAGGTTATTGTGACGCATTGCTGCCACATGCAGAGAAGAGCGAAATGTTTGAATTTGGATGGTGGTAACTCAAAGTTTTTTAACCACTTCGTTATTTTGGCTTTGAATTTTGTTTGATGTAAATATAAACTGAATTTAGAAATGCTTTTAAAAAGAAAAATGTTGCGTTTAATAAACAAAATCATTTTTTAAAATGAAGACATCGTTTGGAGTCCATGCAAAATAATCTGTTCCCTGAATCCACGGCGTTTGTTGTTATTGTGAGTTTACACAAATGAAAGTAGACAGTTTACTGTTTATAATTATATCCCGCACTTATCTGTATGGATAAAAATGGAGTATTGTGAGTTGTTTCCGCTGTCATAAAGGAAAAAATACATCAGAACGCTCCGACGCTTTCATCGGACAGAGGGTTAAAGAAAACGTACTATTTAGTTTCAAATTTTTTTTTCATATGTGAGCACCATGAGTAAGGCTAATCAGATGTGGATATGTCTGGGGGAATGGAGTGGGGTCAAACATGATTTTGAGCACTTCATTTGGGTTTTTTTCTAGAAATTCTTTCTTTAAAGTTAATTTAATTTTGTATAAATAGTATTTTAAATTGGATCAATGTTTAATCAACTATTTGCCTGTATATTTAATAAATAAGAAGCAAACCAAGATCGTCGGGAATGGATTGACGTGCGTAACTGGCCTGTTTCCTCTGCTTTTGAGTAAGCCTGAAACTAGCGTCTTTCTGTTTTTAATGCATTTCTTGAATATATGTCTTAATTAGATAGTTATGATATATGTGGCTGCACCGGGGTCTGTCATTACTAGGTTAAAGTTGCGCCACTGTCCTTATTAGGAGAAAACAAATGTTTTGACAGATCTCGTTATTACAACATACTTGAGTGGGAAAAAAATGCAATTTCCATTGCAGTTTTGCGAAAATGTCCTTTTTCGAATTCCCTGAAAAACCACCTCATGCGAGCGTAAAAACTTTTTTGCAATATATAGGAGTTTTTGCGAAATTGACCCGTTTCCATTGGCCGTATTTTCAATTCGCAATTTCAATTTGCGCAGTTTGAAGGATAATGGAAATGCGGCTACAGACAAACTAAATAATAATAATAAAAATAACCACATTATACTGTGTGTATGTTCTTGTTAAATAGAATATCGATTTTACAGATTTAAATGTCCTGCTTTTGATTTCCTCAAAAAACACATTTTTTACAGTATTTTGCATGCATTTATTTTTTACTTTAATTATTTTTACGGTGTAGATACAGGTAGATGCTGCACATAGGGTATGGGTATATTTTAAATGATAATTTTAAATATATCACACATATATCACAACATTTGTACCAGAAGAGCAGAGTCAAGCCTAGATCACTTTCTCCAGCCATCTTGTCTTGTGTTTTGTTTGATTGCTCATATCTGAATCCTGTTCCCCAGTGTGGTTTCTTCAAGAGAGCCAACACCAGAGAGCTTTATGAGGCCAAGGCCCAGAAAGCTGAAATGAAAACACAGCCATCAGAAAATGACCGCCTTACAGAGGAGGACTGAGATTCACTGGCTTTTGTGGGCCTCTGACACAAATAGCAAGTCCGTAGGTGCCACAGCCAACAGCTCCCTAGCTAAAACACTTGGCTTGATTAACAATAATATATTCCTTGCGAGCTCTGCTAATACTGTCTTTCCTCCTCCCTTTGGAGACACAACACTTGCCTCGTCTGTTTTAGACTCTCATCATTGCTCTCAAAAGCACTAGAGGTTGTTTTTTTTCCCCTGAAACAAATTGATATGTGAGGCTCTGTGTTGTGTCCTCAGGCTTGGGATGCTGTTATCTTCGAGATAGAATGATGTCTTAAAACATGAACTGTATATTGCTTTAATCCAACTTCTGAACGCCTTTTCTTGCTTTGACAAGACTAATAACTTCCTTCTGCATTACCATGTTCTATTATTTTTTGCCGTTTGAGGGCTTGCTTTCAACTGAGGCAACAAACTCCTTCTGATCACATCTGCTCTTACAGAGATAACAAGCTTTCCTTTCCCCCTTCACGATCTGCCGCAGAATTTATCACACATTTTTACAGATTCTCTCTCATAATAGTTTGCTCTTTTCATAATTTCACTCGAGTTTAAAGAATGCTTGCTCTCAGTTGCTATATAATGTTAGTCTTGTAATCTCATAAACTACTTCATTCAAGGCGCTTCTCTGATACATTCTGTGGTAAGATGCTCGCCTCGCTCATAATGCACTTCCTTATGTTTTCTCGCAGAGTGGCTTTTTTAAGCGGGCCGCCTACTTCCGAACTATGCCAAAATACCAAGGTGTGAAGATTTGTAAGAAGGAACAGTACCAGGTAAACCAAGGATTTTTGATTGTGGAATCGACGAACAACAAGAAACACTGGATCACAAACTGGACTGAAAAGAAACAGTACTACTGATGAATGCACTCTCAAACTGTCTCTCTTAGACAGTGGAATGGACGTTTACAGACATTTATTATCTGAATCAATGCACATCTACCTGATTTGATCATCGGAACTTCATCTGGATAGCCGATACAAATGAACATGTTCATATAAAACTGCTATATGAACTGATTATACAGAAGACTCTGTGTGATATTTCTGTTTTGACGATTATTTTGAACTGAATACATGTACTATGTATGCTGGAGGGCTCAACAAGGATGTTTTTTGTCCCCACCACAAAGGAATGATACATTTTGACAAAAAGATAACTAGATGACATTGTTGTTCCACATTCTGGTGATTTGTCACTAAGATAATGTAGAATATATCACCAAACCTTCAAACATCAAAGAATGTGAATGCAAGTGTGAATTTACTGTTGAGCTCAGGGTTGTATTTTGTATTTTAGTTCTTACACATTTATCTCTGTGAGGATTTTGTAAGTTATGTGCCCTAACTGAAAATAGCACTGAATTTTCTCTTCAGACTTTCCGATAGTGCTAAAATCTGTTGCCCAATCATGACTCACTATTTCATCCTTCTCATGTGGTTCTTGCTTTATATATTTTTATCTTGCATCAGGTCACGTTTAGGCTATGTGAAATATAAAAAAATGTGAATTGTTCCACACGAGAAGTAAACAGACACACACACAAATATTCCTCGCCTATGCAATTGGGACTAGACCCAATCTCAAATGCAGCCTGTTTATGCTCCACTCTGAGATGCTGTAGTGTTGGGTGATGTGTAACATGTATGTGTGTGTTTCATGCCCTGATTCTTGTTAGTGAATTTCATAGTCTTTTTTTAGATATTGTGGGTGTTCGTGTATGATGTACATATGTCAATTTGTCTAGAAGAGTCATGATGTTGTGGATGTTTTTATAGTTAATTATTTTATATTTTAACGTTTTAATAATTACGTGGATCTTGTTTAGGCTACAAATGAAACGATAATTTGTTGAAAATAAGTCCTGTACATCTTTAAAAAAAAAAAAATGTTAAAGCGTGTGCATTAATTAGCTCTCAAATCTGTGTTAGTAAATAAATAAATAAAGCAATATCTTAATAAAAGACACTGATTGCATGTTTTCCCCTAATACGCGCTCATGTTACTAATTCTGTAAGTAATGCACAGAAATGTGATGATTTCTAATCCTGTTAAGCCTCACACTAGCAGGAAAGTAATTGCATTAGAGTTTGAATAGATGTCAAAACTAACCGCATTCTCAAGCGAGCGTCACGGGAGCGGGAGCGCGAGCCCCGCCTGCAGGGGGATTAGCACGCGCTAAACCTCAGATCCGCGCGCTCTGTCAGGTAACGCCGCAAACACCATCCACGACTAACCTAACAGCACAAACAAGGACAAATAAAGACATTGGTTCGGTCTAATTTGGTTCTCGCGTCACCAGCTGACTGGTCGGTGTCTGGACTTGCAAGTTTCTACACTGGGAACTGTCAAGCGGTCTATCGTTTGGTAAATTACAGCGTAAATCTGAGCGGTGGGTCGCATCTTTTGGAGAGGACGATGTTCATCATATTTGAGAGTGACGGGAGCGCGCGAGTCAGCGTCGCTCGCGGGGAATGACGCTTCAGACTTTGACCAAGTGTTATCAAGTTAATTATTACCTGATGGACTAAATGAAGAATGCCGCACGTTTGGGAGTTCATTCTGATTCTCAACGTTAATGTCATCTTTGCAGAAGGTAATCTGCTCGCATATGAAAACTCACTCTCAGGATGCTTAAGATGTAACTGCTGGCAGCTGTGTTGATAATAGACTAGCGGAATTGTCATTATGCTTGCAATGCATAAACACCCAAAGCTACATAATCGTAACAAAATGCTGGATATTTACTGTCTGAAGCGAATGTTTATACTGGCTGTCCTGCTTAAAACAACAATCTGAAGCCAGACTAAAGATGGTTTGCTAGTTTTAGCTGGTTCATGTTGGTCTAGCTGGTCTGGTTAATCTGAAAAGTACCCAGAACCCGCCTAAAACCAGTCTACAGAATAGTTTGACCTGAGACCAAATAGGCTGGTTTTAGCTTGTGTTTTTTCCCACCCCAACAAGGTCATCATGTCAAAAATGAAACGATTTGAAATGGAACAGCAGGGATTTAGAGGGATTTTCCTCCATAAAATTAATTTCCTGCACAGCTATGTTTTCTTCTATTATTTTTGAAAGACAACAACACGGACAACGAACAGAGATTCAAAGAATATCATCTTAAACCAGATTAAGATAGTTTGCTGGACTTTAACAAGGGTTAAAATGGCTTCCCAGCCTGGCCAAGCTGGTCTTCAGATGTGATCCAGGTGATGTGCCAGCCTAATCTGCTAAAAAGTGCTGAAACCCTTTTAAAGCCAGCCAGATGTGTCCAGCAAACCACCTTAGACTGGTTTCACCTGCTTTCTTTTCAGCAGAGTTCTCAATCCTTTGGTCATACTCAGTTTCACTAAGAAATAAAAAGAGACAAAAAGAAAAATACGAGTATTAAAAAAACTATGTAGAGAGGTTGTCTGTGAGGCATGAGCATCTCTTCTGGAGTCTATGGTGTTCTTCTGCACTATTGAAGAAGCCAGTTTGTTTTGGCAATTCTGAGTTTGACGTCGTCCTTGCTCCTGGGGATGGCCAGCTATAAAGTCCAGACACAAGTTAGATTTTCAAAGAGCGAGATGTGCACAAAGGCTTTCTACACAAAAGCCCGTAATATATGTTTGAAAGGAGGTCAGTCTAGTACAGAAGAGACTATGCGTGTGAGGAAAATCAAGCCACCTGGTTAAATGCATGGGGATTATTTTCCTCATTCCAGCCAATAATATCAAAGTGACTCATGCGTGTCAAAACCGTGCAGTGTTAAAATGATATACGAGCCCTTTTTATGTTCAGTTCAATATTGCACAGTGCACGCAGGGAGCCACACAACAGAGAGGATATATGGGTAGCGGGGCTCAATGGAGTGTCAGCATTTCGTGAATCTCTGCACCTGCACTTACAGCAAATCCGTGGCTCTTGATGCTTCTAGATACTGTAGCCTCAGAAATAGCAGCATCCTACGAGTCATATAAGTGAAAGTGCACTAGCTTCATAGATACAGATGTCAATAAATTGGGGTGGAAGCAAATTAGGTTGCAATCCTCCGCCCCGTTTATGATGGGCACATCAAAGCAACCTGGCTTGAGAGTAGAGCTGTGGTGTGGTATATTAAAGAGCAGCCCTGAGTGCTTGACTTGGCAGTGGATATGATGCAAGCTGCAGCCTGAAGCCAGAGGGAGAGAGGTGAGGGGAATAGTGATGTGTGAGATAACAGAGTGAATCCAGAATGCTGGAGTCTGCTGCCTCTGTGACCTACTTTCCAGCTCCGCCAATACGGCCCAGAGCAGAGGATCCAGGATGCACCTGTCGTCATCTCACAAATGTGTTTTCTTCCCCTTCTTGCAATTAAGTGGTAGCTTGGCAAATATTGACTTTATAAATTTGCATGCTACATTTTTTTTTTTTTTGTCAAATGCCTCAAAAAGACTTTTTAAATGTGCCTTGATGCATTAGAGACAACTTCATCCTCTCATTCGACAACAGGAACTTCAGCTCCACGGGGAGCTGAGGTCTATTACAGGTGTGACTGTATTTTCAAAGAGCCGTGGGTGAGTGATGTGTGAATCTCTTCTTTTCCCGCAGCACAGCCAGTGTCATCAAAGCTGCACGATGGTTGGTGGGCATACAAAGATCTTGTCCAAGGGAGCTTTATACCAGGTAAGCCTTTCAAAACAGAACAGAAAACAGTGTGAGAGTATGCCGAATGTGTCTTGTCAAGAGTAATGCTGCTTGCCACAAGAAGACTTGCAAGATGTGCAGAGGCTTTGTGTGTTGACGTATAGCACATTAAACTCCAGGGTGCCAATGAATATTTAATTCTGTTTGATTCACACGTTTACTGTATCTATACACGGTGCGAAGGAGGTGGATTTTTACATAAACAGTGTGAACACTATTTAACAGTACTTTGCACGTGCTGCATTATAATTGAGAGATTAAATGGGGGAGTTTATAGTGCTTACATTTCACTAGATTAGTTGGCCTGATACTTTTAAGGTTGCTAAATGACACATGCAAGATGGAAGTTATTTTAAAGGGGAACTTAAAGGGATAGTTCACCTACAAATGAAAATTTTATATTTATCTGCTCACCCCCCAGGGCATCCAAGACATAGGTGACTTTGTTTCTTCAGTAGAACACAAATTAAGATTTTTTAACTCCAACCGTTGCAGTCTGTCAGTCGTATAATGCAGGGGGTTTCAAACTTTATGATGCCAACAAGGACCCCCAAATATAATGAACCTTTTATGAGGGACCCCCTTCCTAAAATCCATCTATACATTTTTTATGTATGAAAATCATTTAAACTGTTAGATAAATAGTAAGTGTGACATTGATAATAATACAACATATTGTTTCCGAACTTTAATTGGCTATGCTTACTGTTGGATGTAAAAACCTGAAGAAGAACATTTTCAATTAAAAAGTATTTGTATAAGCAACTTTTACAATAAATGTATGTAAGCAGCTTACGTACTGCGTTAAGAATACAGCCTTACAACCCTAGTGAGTGAGATAAAGGGGACTAAAGTGAGAAAAACTCACTAGGAAGATACAAAGCAAACAAACTTTTGGAAAGTACATATACGGCAAGAAAGGAGAGAAACATTTAGAAATTAAACAGTTAGAATGTTCGGTAGACTTTATTCATTTTTGCTTTGTTTTTTAATCCTCTAAAAATGTTCTGGGGACCCCTTGGACCCTTCGGGAGGACCCAGTTTGAAAACCCCTGGTATAATGGATGTGAATGGTAACGTGCATCTATGAGGGTAAAAAAAGATTTTTAAAAAACATGCACAGACAAATCCATATTAAACCCTGCGGCTTGTGACGACACATTGATGTCTTAAGACATGAAACGATCGGTTTGTGCGAGAAACCGAACAGTATTTATATAATTTTTCACCTCAAATACACCAGGGTTGCCAACTCTCATGCATTTGGCGTGATACACATGCTTCCAGGCTCGGTCTCACGGTCTCACTCTGCCCAACTTAATCTCACGCCAAATTGCCAAACCTGCTTTTGATATTAAAGGTGTCATGAACTGGCTTTTTTTATTTTGTTGTACTGTTGCCTGAGGTCAACTTATGACGTTCGTGTGGTTTTTACATTCAAAAACATCATAATGAATAAGTAATAGGCTATTTTCTGCCTTGGTTTTGAGCTCTCTGAAAAACGGTCAGTTTTGATGGGCTTGCCGCACTGAAGACTTGGAAGTAAACGCCCACGGCTAGGATTGGATAAGATTTGCATATTTAATGAGCTTCAGCTCCCTCAGTGGGAACCTTCTGGGGAAACGCTCACAGGGCTCATCAAACAAACACAATGATTTATCTCTCATCCACCCATGATTGATTGGAATGTTATTTTTGTATTGGCCAGCCCGATGTGAATATAACCGCGAACCGTACACACACACACACACACACACACACACACACTTGCCTGATCACGAATGAACAAATAACACCTCAATCGATTCCGCGGTGAAATGCGTAATGTCTTTACCACGTGAGCTGGAACTTCATTAAAAATTAAGTTCAACCACTCATTCCTAATAGTAGAATCAGAAGGAAGCTTATGCAGGGACTGTGTTCTTCCACAACCAGGTACAGCGCAATGTATTACTCTCTTCGTCATGTTTATAGCTTGGTAGCACGATCTGTCCGTTTAGCTCCATGAGTCGGTGGGCGGGCCTACAGAATCAGACGTACATATTTATCTGTGTTTCTTTGTCCTATTACGTCAGTGGTCGACATATTCTGAGAGTGCTCGTTTTCTGGGCCTGGTGTCAATAAAAGCTTTTCTTTTGACAGCTTGTTCTTTTTCAGCTCTGAAACTTACAAGATATTCTTATATCACAATGAACTTTTATATATCAAAGGCTCAAGGGAAAGTTGATTTCTCAGTTCATCACCCCTTTAAACAAAGTCTAAACTTTTACATTTTAATTTTAATACGAAATTCAAACAATAAATATCATTTTGGCGCACTTAATGAGGCACAACAAAAGCCAGAGCCGTTGCGACATGCTTTCATCTCGCGGCGGCACGTGCGGTCACGTGATTCATGGAGCTCTCAATACTTCTAGCGTTGTGTCAATACATTTGAATGGCTTAAGCGGATACACAACAGCTTCACTATACAGGTGTTTGCAGCAAGTTTTGGTAAACAGTACAGCATAGTGTGCTTTGATTATTACATCAACCATATTTATAGGATCATTTTATTATGGAGAGTGATGGAAATGCAACATTGTTAACATTAATGTTAATGTTTTTTTTTGTATTTAGCCCTCAGGTATTCCTTACTAATTAATCACACTCATTGATGGTCAAATGTAACCATACACCTTAACTATTAATTAAATAAATGTTCTATATTTTAGTTCAATAATATTTATTGAATATTTTGAGGAGATCTTTTGGTACTAAATACTATTTGTGCAATAATTATTGTCAATTAATGACCACTTAAAATATGTTTCTTCTAATATTTTTATTATTTATATTACAATTAGTGTAGTAATTAATGTTAAAATAGAGAATTTCAATTCAAAGAGGCAAATTAGAGTCATGTTGTGGCTAGAAAAATAATAATTTTCATTTGTAATGCCATTACCCACCAGGTGCCTGTATGGCTCTTTAATAAATGTACATGCATCTAGTCTAGTTGCTCAAAAAAGTATTTCAGATCATAACTGCTTACTTATTTTTAGGTTTTGCATTTTAATAAATATTTAGATATGCTAGATTTCTTTAAATGTGAAATTTTAAAACGTTAACTTGCATCCTAATATTTTTAATGATACTTATATAAGCACACACGAGTGAAAATTAATTCAAGCACATATAATTTAACCCAAGAAACGTTTAAAATAGTGCTATGGCAAACTTAATTTTCGTTATGTACAGTAGGCTATATACATAATTCATACTGAATCAAGATCGAAATCGATATTTGTGCCAAAAGAAAGTGTTATTGTTGAATTGGATCATCGAAGGTCGGCAGCAAAGACATTGGTTAATAAAGTGAGATTAAAATGTTACTTAGTTACTTTAAAAAAGTAATCTGATTACTAGGGATGTGCCCGAAGCTGAATGCTATATTCGGAAAGGAAATTACTAATTTTATGGAGCCCCTAATGAGACATAGTGATGGGGAAAAATGTGAGATGGAAGGAAAAAATATATTTAAATGATTTTGCCTTCTCTTGCGATTATATAGTTGGGTAATTATATTGTATATCATTTGTGAGTGCAGGAGCTGCTATCAAAATGGAGGGTATTGAAATGGCTTTTGTATGCTTTTTATTTTCACTTTACTTTTTCGAATTTACAATTACACGTGCTCTGTGTATAGGGAGAGGCGGTACTGACCACACATTTTACAAGATAAGATATTTGTCAATGATGCTTAGGATCTGTTGCACACACGAATCATCTGACATCGCTCTGTCAGTCTTCTCGCCTTACTATTGTAACGAATGGAATCCACTGGAGGCAAGCTTTACGAACCCAAGTGCTGTTTATTTATAAATCCAAAGTGAGCAAAACATGAACAGATAGTGATGACAATTTCAAAACACTGCCTCATGAAGCTTCGAAGCTTTACGAATCTTCTGTTCCCTTTCGAGAGTACTCTCGTATTGCGTAGCATACGCTAGGGGGAATCTCTTTTCCTCGAGAATATGAAGCTAAAATGTTATCCTATAAATGTATCCATGTAAAACGCAGTGCTAATAGCTAATACAGTGGAGCGTGTCTACGCTTCTGATTGGCTGTGCTGCGGCAACTGCAGGAACCTATGGCAAGGCAGAGCTCCCGCCTAAACAGCTTGTCTGCATTTGCATAACGAGTCTATAAAAGGCCGTGTCAAGCCATAGGAGATCAGATTTTATCTCCTTCAGGTCGCTGATTTCCGGAAGCTTTAAAGCTTCCGCCGTAAAACGCTGCCTGCCAACGAATCAATTGGTTCGGAATGTGTATCAAACTGCCAAAGTCACATGATTTCAGTAAACGAGGCTTCGTTACGTCATCACGGTTTCGAAACACTTCGAAGTCAACGGTTCAACGCTAGGGGGCGATGATCTCTGTGAACCAATGAATCACGAGGAGTCACTGAGAACCATTCTGGGTGTTTCACCTGATCTCTAAACAGGTTTTATACATCTGTAGACGTTTTAGTTAGACATTAGTATAATCAAAAGGAATAATAGTAGTTAATCTCATATTGGCTTGTTTATCTGAGCCATCCATGGAACAAACAAACAAAAAGCCCTGGCAATTGATAAAACAACATATAGACACTTAATATTTAATTTTATTAGATGATTAGTTAATTGCATTTGAAATATTTTTCTTTCACTAAAGCATTTGCAATAGATTTGTAAAAGGTGTTTTTGTTGCATTTACACTGTTCTAACCAGCAGGGGTCGCCGTGGAGACGGGTGTTGAATTGTTTCGAAGCTTGGACACAATACGACACATTTGCTTCAGCTGTTTCAGTGTTTCACGAAGCCTTACAAAACAAACGATGACTTGAACAGACTTGACTAAACAAAGAACTCACCAACAGTGGGTTACAGGAAACATTCAATACTCAACAAAGACACATTGCAAACTTGAGGGCTTAAATACACAGGGGCCGTTTGTCAATACCAAGTACGCGAACTTCTGACTTGCGTCCTTGGTAGTTCAGACTTGCAAGTTCGACTCGGGAGAACGAACTCCAGAGGACGGGGGGAATCGCCATCAGTCGTCAATTGTGAAACGTCATCAGTTGCTGCCAAGTCCTGTTCCAATTCAAAGTTCACATTTAGCCAAGTACAGTTCAAATCCCCGGATGTGTCCTTGATCCGCCCCTTTTATCGAGGATGCATCGAGAGGAGACTTGTGGACTTCAGACAGACCGGTATCCCAGAATGCATCTTGCACCAACAAGCAAGCGTCAATAGCAGATGAGAAACCCCTCGTAATTTAAAAATACTGCTAATGTTTCACAAAATGTAGTTTTAAGACTTTTTCAGGCGAGAATGTACTTGTTTAAAGCTCAAATCTGTGGTTTATTTATAAAGAGAGCGCCTTTTTGAAAATTTGATCCGGCGTTTTCGAAGTTGTGAGCTCCAGTGGATCAGCGGCGCTCAGCAGGAACTCTCCCCGCCCAGAGCAGACTTAACACGGCTAGTCCTTCTGACGCCGGCCGCTGGCTCTGATGTCTTCAGATATAATTCGTCTTCTAACGGCCGATCTTTGGTCTCATGAATCTATAATTTGTTCCCTGGCAAATCGTTTTGACTGAGGGCAAAGTGAAGTTTCATAACTTTATATTTTTAGGCTATTAAATACATAAACTGACATTTAACAAAAATAGACTGGGTTGTGTTTTATGTCATAATTAATTTTATTACAGTGATAATCACACTTGTCTGAACCACATATTAATGTTTTTTTTTATTATTATAATTTAAACGAAAACAGGCAGGGTTTTTAATATTTCGTTTTGTTATAAATATACATACAATAGCCTAACATTGCCTGCACTACATTTGTGTGGCTATAGGCTATGTTTAATATTTTTTTAATGAAAATGAAAAGAGGCAGAGTGGTGTTTTATCATATATTTCGTTTTATTGTAGCCTAAAATATACATATAAACACTGAATAACACTATCAAGAACGCTGCTGTTCCATTCGCAGAGTACCGGACTATTGTCCTCCTGTCCTCGGGAGTCAGTTCTCCGGAGTTGAACTTGGCGAGCCTGAATTAACTCCACGGACGCAAGTCAGAAGTTCGCGAAGGCCTACTTGGTATAGAGCAGTGGTCGCCAACCTGTCGATCGCGATCGACTGGTCGATCTTTATCACTGTCCCGGTAGCTCCCGATAAATAACCGAAAAATAATTAACAACATGTAACAAGTAGAATTATGTACTGCTCCTTTAATGCAGAAGGCAGTCCGTGCCGTGGACGGAGCGCGTGCTGTGAACATCGCATGTATGCGTGTAATATTTCTGTTGCTCTCACTGTTTATTTTCTGTTCAGTAACACAGTTGTTAGTGAAGTTTTTTGCAAACTGCCCCATGTGGGCGTGGGATCGACGACGCTGATAATAAACCCCTGTGAAATTGACTAACGTTACCATTCAGGCCAGCTATCCGGCCTCTCTGTGTAAAGTCATACAAACACATTATCAAGGCACAAAATCGCTCCTTATGCTCCCAAAATGTATTATCTGCAACCTCAATTCACACAGCAACAAATTGACCGATGCTATAGTTATGACAGCGCTACTGCAACTGAATATCTCTTCAGCAAACTGCCGCAAAGGAAAGTAAAAGTTGCAGACGCTCATACACAATCACTATCATTAAAAGTAAAGTAACTAAATGATCAGTGCTTATGCCACTCTCTCTCCTATTGCAGTCCTTGATTTGAAATTAGCTGTTTTGATCAATACAATGCAGCTCATATTTGTTGATTTCGGTGATGTGAACTCCATTAAAAATGCATATAACGTGGGAATTGAAGACACCACATTTATGTGACCAAGTGTAAATGGAATCGATCTGATAAATCAGATATCTGATCTGTAAAAACACGAAGTGGACCAGGTATAAATAGTCCCAGCAAGATAACTGTTCGGGATGCTTGAAATATAGGAAGAAAAATATAAATATTGAATTGGGGAGGGGAGGGGAGGGGGGTTAAATTAATGTATCTCTGAACGAAACTGTCTCAGTTTTGATGGCATTTTACAGCGGTACCCAAAGAAATGCTTCTTTTCCATAAGCACCATCTACTGTCAAAAAGTGAATTAGCATTTTTATTCAGTCCATCTGTTTTTGTTTTGTGCAGGTGTGTCTTATGTATCAATTTCACAAAGCTAAAGCTGAATAAAGTCTTGAAATTATGCAATCTAATTTAAATAAAAAAAACACTGCTCATGCTACATGTGTGTACCTTTGTTTGGGTAGTGATTAAAATGCAGTGGTTGCCTCACATTTCAAATGGCAAATTTTTTAAGCTAATTTGGGCTGTTATAGAGCAAATAAACAACAAAATAATTTGCTTAAGCAAAGAAAAAAAACGACAGATGTTCTCGAAATAAATAAAAAAAAACTCTGAATCGGCCATGAAAAATCTATAAGTAGATCTTGCCTTTCATCAAGGCTGAGGTCAGGGATCTTTGGCTTGAAAAGGTTGGTGACCACTGGTATAGAGAAACGTATATTTTAGGCTACAATAAAATGAAATATGTCATAAAACACCACTGCCTCTTTTCATTTTTTTTTTTACAAAAAAATCTTAAACATATTAGCCACACAAATGTCGTTCAGGCAGCTACATTGATTATCTTATATATTTATAACAAAACGAAGTATAAAACACAACCCTGCCTCTTTTCGTTTAGATTTTAAAAAACAATAGACCTATATTAAACATTAGCCTAATACAGGGAGTGCAGAATTATTAGGCAAATGAGTATTTTGACCACATCATCCTCGTTATGCATGTTGTCTTACTCCAAGCTGTATAGGCTGGAAAGCCTACTACCAATTAAGCATATTAGGTGATGTGCATCTCTGTAATGAGAAGGGGTGTGGTCTAATGACATCAACACCCTATATCAGGTGTGCATAATTATTAGGCAACTTCCTTTCCTTTGGCAAAATGGGTCAAAAGAAGGACTTGACAGGCTCAGAAAAGTCAAAAATAGTGAGATATATTGCAGAGGGATGCAGCAGTCTTAAAATAGCCAAGCTTCTGAAGCGTGATCATCGAACAATCAAGCGTTTTATTCAAAATAGTCAACAGGGTCGCAAGAAGCGTGTGGAAAAACCAAGGCGCAAAATAACTGCCCGTGAACTGAGAAAAGTCAAGCGTGCAGCTGCCAAGATGCCACTTGCCACCAGTTTGGCCATATTTCAGAGCTGCAACATCACTGGAGTGCCCAAAAGCACAAGGTGTGCAATACTCAGAGACATGGCCAAGGTAAGAAAGGCAGAAAGTCGACCACCACTGAACAAGACACACAAGCTGAAACGTCAAGACTGGGCCAAGAAATATCTCAAGACTGATTTTTCTAAGGTTTTATGGACTGATGAAATGAGAGTGAGTCTTGATGGGCCAGATGGATGGGCCCGTGGCTGGATTGGTAAAGGGCAGAGAGCTCCAGTCCGACTCAGACGCCAGCAAGGTGGAGGTGGAGTACTGGTTTGGGCTGGTATCATCAAAGATGAGCTTGTGGGGCCTTTTCGGGTTGAGGATGGAGTCAAGCTCAACTCCCAGTCCTACTGCCAGTTTCTGGAAGACACCTTCTTCAAGCAGTGGTACAGGAAGAAGTCTGCATCCTTCAAGAAAAACATGATTTTCATGCAGGACAATGCTCCATCACACGCGTCCAAGTACTCCACAGCGTGGCTGGCAAGAAAGGGTATAAAAGAAGAAAATCTAATGATATGGCCTCCTTGTTCACCTGATCTGAACCCCATTGAGAACCTGTGGTCCATCATCAAATGTGCGATTTACAAGGAGGGAAAACAGTACACCTCTCTGAACAGTGTCTGGGAGGCTGTGGTTGCTGCTGCACGCAATGTTGATGGTGAACAGATCAAGACACTGACAGAATCCATGGATGGCAGGCTTTTGAGTGTCCTTGCAAAGAAAGGTGGCTATATTGGTCACTGATTTGTTTTTGTTTGGTTTTTGAATGTCAGAAATGTATATTTGTGAATGTTGAGATGTTATATTGGTTTCACTGGTAAAAATAAATAATTGAAATGGGTATAAATTTGTTTTTTGTTAAGTTGCCTAATAATTATGCACAGTAATAGTCACCTGCACACACAGATATCCCCCTAAAATAGCTAAAACTAAAAACCACTTCCAAAAATATTCAGCTTTGATATTAATGAGTTTGTGTTCATTGACAACATGGTTGTTGTTTAATTATTAATGTTGTAAAATTAATCCTCAGAAATACAACTTGCCTAATAATTCTGCACTCCCTGTATGTGGTTTAGGGTGAGCAGATTTCTGAAATGGAAACCGGGGTCATTTCTATTTGAGTGGTCAAAATATCACTAAAATCTAATTTGTTATTATCTTTAAATTAAAAATCGGGACAATATATTTTTAAATGTTTTTGTTTGTTTATTTGTTGTTGTGGGCTCTCTATATTATTATTAACATTAATAATTATTCTGATTTAGTTTGATTATTATGATTTTTATGTGGTTTTAATACAATTCAACGCACCCGCAAAAAAATAAAAACAGTTAATAGTTGCCATTGTAAATAACAAGCAGTTCAAAACAATATTATAACATGACTTAACAAAAACACATTACAAACATAAAACATAAATATAATAAATAAAACTATTTAACAAATATTTTAACATTTTATAATTGTATTTAATATTTAAATTTTCACAAGTTTATACTACTATAGGCTATAAGTAATATATATATATATTTTTTTATTACTTCAAACGTTTTATTAGGCTTGTGCTTAAAAATAAATCTTACTATCCTAAATTGGTCTTGTTTTGCATTTTAGGCTTATTTTAAGCAGAAATTATGTGTATTCTGGATGTGTTGCAAGTGACAAAACAATGCCGCACCCTGTGATGATAATGCCGCTCTGCTCTCGGTTACGTTAGTAGAGGCTCGCGCACAACCAAGTTCAGCGTATCATGCGGGGGTGTTGGGGGGCATGGCATTACTGATCGTTGCGTCCGTTGGTCTGAGATGCATTCTGGGATACCGGTCTGTCTGAAGTCTCCTCTCGATGCATCCTCGATAAAAGGGGTGGATCAAGGACACATCCGGGGATTTGAACTGTACTTGTCTATGGCCAGATGTGAACTTTGAATTGGAACAGTACTTGGGCAGCGACTGATGACGTTTCACAAGTCCACGAGAACACAAGTACAGACAAGAACGCATATTGAGAAACGGCCAAGGACTAGTGAGTAAGACAAGGGACACCTGTGAACAATCAAGACAATGAACCAAGATCACATGAGCATGGGAATCACATGACAACCAGGAAACATGAAACATGAACATGAAACAAACCATAACACTGTGACAACTATCTTTACTAACTTGTAATGTGTTACCCAGACACTGTTTTTTAAAGTGTGCTTTTATCCAGCAAATATGCATTAAATTCATCAAAAGTGACAGTAAAGAATTTTACATTGTTACAAAAATATTCTATTTGAAATAAATACTGTTCTTCTGATTTTTCTAATAAAAAATATATCAGTTTCCACAAAAATATTAAGCAGCAATGTTTTCAACATTGATGCTAATAATAATAATAATAAATGTTTCTTGAGCATCAAATCAGCATATAAGAATGATTTCTGAAGGATCATGTGACACTGCAGACTGGAGTAATGATGCTGAAAATTAAGATTTGATCACAGGAATAAATGACATTTTAAAATATATTAAAATAAAAACATTTAAATTGTAAAAATATCTAACATCATTACAGTTTTTTACTGCTTTAAATCAAATAACTGTAGACTTGGTGAGCAAAAGATACTTTTTAAAAATCTTTGTGACCTCAAATTTTTAAATGGAAGTGTATAGTCTCGTGACTTTTTCTGATACAAAATCTGTAGAATTCGGCAAAATGGATTCAAACATTGTAAAATGTAATAATCAAATTAGCTAGAATATTTAATATAGTTGAACACGCAGGATGAATTACACATGTGGATGAATTAATTCTCATATCTTGTTCAGCGGGTGCAGATCCCATGTGGGCCTGGTTATAGCTTAATCTATTTTTACAGCTTGTGGTCTCAACTGATTAATGCTTACTGTTGAAGCGGAGGTCTGAGACACTTTATGAGTTTTATTCGAAGTACTTAATTATGTAGTCAGTCAGTATGTATGTAACCAGGAAAGGACCCCTTTGAACACTGACAACTATGGACTATAATGGTATTTATTTTCTATTTAGTATGCTTAAAACATTTTAAATCATCTATAGGGGACAGATCCATACAATTCCTACATATTCACAAAGAAGGGTCTTTATATATATATATATATATATATAAAAAAAAAAAGTTCTGCTAGATCTACTTACAAGGACACAGCAGTGCAGCATCAATCATAGTTGTAAGGGATATCAAGTAAGCCCTATAGCAACTCATAAATATATGTATTGCACATAAATTTACCTCTTTATTAAGCATTCTGCAAGGGAGAAAAACTCTTTGGATTTATATTGCGTAAATGTCCTTGAGACTTAAAAAGGGACTATGAAAGAAAGGAGAAAAGAAAGCATTGAAAGACCAAGCATCATCCATTTCCCAGAGCATGTTGGATTCATCTCAAGACAGTTCTCACAAGTAAAACACTCTTTTGCTTGTCCAAATGGTTTTGTGAATACTACAGGCAGCGATTTAATAGTAATCTTTTAAAATGTAGTGTTTGCCTTAAGCATTTGTGACACTTGTTCGATTGTTCGCGGTTCTGGTTAAATGTGATCTTACTGTAAAATATCAGGTATAGTTCAGGTGAAGTGTGTAATTTCTGCACCACCAAATAAAATGGAAACAATTGTTCTTTTTTCAAAACACTCTCCTTATCTGCTATTGGTCAGGCAAACAGATAACCAGGCCCTAAAAGCACATCACTGGTTGAGCCACTGTTGCTTGATTGTTGTGGTCGAATGCTCAAAAAAAAAAGTTTTGAAAGAACCACAGAGACAGCATTTTTTTTTTAGCTATATCGATCTAATCTTAAACAAGTATTTTACACTAAAAAGATTACATACTTCAGCTTCAGCTTTAAAGGGATAGTTTAAAGCTGAAAATGAAAATTATCCCATAATTGACCCTCAAGCCATTCTAAGTGTATATGACCTTTTTCTTTCAGACGAATACAAAAAAATGTCCTGGCTCTTCAAAGCTTTATAATGGCAGTCCAAAATTTGAAGCCCAAAAAGTGCAAAAGGGGGGGTGGGGGGTTAATAAAGGCCTTCTGAAACGAATCAATGTTTATATCCATATTTAACACTGTATAAAGTATATATATCTAGCTTCCGGCGGACCACCTTCCATATTCAACTTACGAAGAAAGTGTAACGCCTTTCGCAGTTCAAAACGCTTAGGCTATGTCCGATGTCATCGTTGCACCAGTTACGCTTTTTTACACTACGTCTGACGTCATCGCCAGGCCAGTTACACTTTTTCCGTCAGTTGAATACAGAAGGCGGTCCGCCAAAAGCTAGATATTTTACTTTATAAAGTTTTAAATATGGATATTTTTCTTACAAAAAACCATCGATTCGCTTCAGAAGGCCTTTATTAACCCCCCCCCCCCCCCCCAACTCAGATTGTATTCATCTAAAAGAAGAATGCCATATACACCTAGGATGGCTAAATCATGGGCTTATTTTCACTTTTGGGTGAACTATCTCTTTAAGTACATTAATGATTGATTCATTATACTCAGTGCTTTAAGTGGAAAAAATAAAGTGCCGGTACTCACCAGAGGGGGCGGGGCTTTGTTGGGGGCGTGGTTATGGGGGGATTTTTTAGTCAATAATTCAAGAAGGTCCGTATTTTAAAGCTCTTTCTAACTTGTTCTCAGCCTTAGAACTTACATATAGTTCTTGTAATTGTGTAAATATATAATTTGTTACAATAAGGGTTTATTTACAAAGCAAGACCATTAACGGCACCTAATTAGGCTACCATGCAGGCCAATGTTCACTTTTTTCTTTCTTTTTTCTAATCAAATAGCAACACAGTTAGAAACTATAGCTGGGTCATTCCTGGTATGCGGTAACATTTTGGCTTCATAAATGTTTGAAAAAAAAGTACATGATTTTCATGCTTTTAGCATTCTACCAAAATGGTGACATGTTTAACTAGTCGGAATACATATTGGTCAAGCTCAGGGACTAAAAAAATAATAATTATGGGTAGATTAATTGTTCAGACACGGGCCGTGAAGGTGTTCCACCCTGTTAGGGACATATACATAGTTATCACAAAATGTTAATAATGTAAAAGTTAAACAATACGTTTTTCTTGGATAGTATATGTCTCATGGTATTTTTTTTAAATTCTTGAAACAATAACAAAACTATTATTGATGAATAAAATGTCTTGATTATTAAGAACAGGTACTTTTTGTACCCATTTTTGCCAACAGGATGGTAAATAATAAAAAATGTGTTCAAAAACATATATTGTATAGGCTGTTAATGATCCTCACCTCCCAAAATGAAACATAAGTATGCAAAACATTTAACGTTGCTGTCAAATTATTATTTAAAAAGGACTTGCCTAACAGGGTGGAAGACCATAACAGTGGATGAGTTTTCCCTCATTGTCCTGCATGATTTGCCACTGCACCTATATAACATGGTTTTATATATAATATTTATATATGCATATATGTGTTTATAGAATTTGCAATATACACAAAATACGATTTATTCTATTAGAATTTCCACCCTGTTAAGTTAATAGATCTAACAGGGCGGAATCAACAGGGTGGAAAATTTTAAGATAAGTTAGCCGTAGCTCTTTGAGGGATCAACGTTTAGCTAACTAACCTTTTACAGATAAACAGAACTTTTATAACTATGTCAGATATGTTTTAACATTTTTTTGACCGGACAAACATTCTTCATAACAGAGCCTAACAGGGTGGAACTTTAAGAGTGGGACAAGCAGGATAACATTTCAAAAACAAACAAAAAAAAGGTAGAGGTGAGAGTTGAAACTTACTTAATTTTGTACGGTTGAATTCCAGCAGGAAAAATAAATGATGTAATTTCCTGAAAATTGTCTCAATGAAATTGTGGTCTTTTTTGGAAGTCGAGAAATACATACTAACAGGGTGGAAGATGACTTCAGGGACACAGTAAATGAAGACAATTGTAAAAAAAATAAAAATAACTATAGTTTCACATGATTTATATGTATAACTAGAGGTAGTTTAGCCTATTCTATAACATAATCTAAAAATATTTTGAGTATTTTGAATATTTCATCATTTCATGGTTTATAGTTGTTGTGTAGTTGCATAGGCTAGTTGATTACTTTGCACTGAGGACATGATAAAATTGAATGCATATATCAATAAAAAGGTGTGCAAAATACAAAATAGTATTTTTAATACCTATTATATCTGTTTAAGTGATAAAGAAGACCTACATTTATAATTTAAGCCTTTTCTTATGTGACTCATTTTATAGAAAATATGAGTAAGTAAATCATACAGACAGAAAAGTCACTGTATAACAGGAACGACCCAGCTACAACATGCGGCTGTTGTCATCGGTAGAAGTGGTGCCACTCTCGTCCTCGTCCGCGGCACAAGTGCTTTGTATTTTTACCATAGATTTTAAACGAGCAGCTATGGTTGCGCGTTTCCAACCCAGTCTCACGTGGCGTTTCACACACCCTCTCCGGACCACTTTGAGTTGTTGACACTGACAGCGGCAAAAGCGACGCATGCGCTTTTCACTTGTAAAACTCAAGGGTGTATGGGTAATGTAGTCTCTGCTCGCAAATGAGCGTACCGGTACGCTAAAAGCACGTTCTGGGCGCACGGAGAGGTGGCGGTACGCTCAAGAGCTATATTTGGAAGTGGCGGTACTGAGTACCGGCGCGTACCGGCCCACTTAAAGCACTGATTATACTTATAACAGGAATCAAATGTAACTCTGTAAATGGAATAAAATGTAACTCTGTAAATATTTATTTTAAGAAAGAGACTACTTTAAGTTTAGGAGGAAGAAACCCTTTTCCGTTTTATAATTTTGTCTTATCAGTTGAATGTGATACGCCAAAAAGTCTCATGATTGACAAGAATTGGCTATTTTCAGTCATGGACTATTTCACTCCAGTGAGATATGAGCGCCTCTTTAATGTGTGCATATTCATGAACTAATATTTCTGTCCTGTTTTTGGCACACTCATTATATGCTTACATAGCTATGGCAGAAAGTTCTTACACTGTTAATTGCTTGAGAACATCTCTTCTGTTCTCCTGAGGGTTATGCTGATGCTGCTACATGTTCTACTTTTGAAATGCATGGTGAAAACCTGTCACACCTGTTAAAAAAAGCAGAGACAATGTGTGTATAATCATCATACACCCTTAAAAATAAAGGTGCCAGGAAGAACCAAAAAGGGGTTTTCACAGTGATACCATAGAAGAACCATTTTTGGTTCCCTGAAGAACCGTTTTTTGAAAGGTTCTTTAAAGAACCATTTTTTTCTAACCATGTTATAGTCTAAATAACCTTTCTGCGCTTCAAAGAACCTTTAGTGCAATGGAAAGGTTCTTTGGATATTAAAGGTTCTTCATGGAATCCGTCAAAGAACCATTTAAGAACCTTTATTTTTAAAAGTGTATGAGAATGATTTCTGAAGGATCATGTTACTCTGAAGACTTTCTACAAAAACTCAATATAAAGTGGAAAGCTTTTGCTTGCTTTTAACATTTAAAAAATAAACAATATTTAAATGTTGGGCTGACGTTTCAGGCGATTGAATTTATGTGCTACTGTAAGCAAAACCATAGAAGCAATTCACCATTATGTTGTAATTAAATGTAGGCTATATGTTCAGCTATCTCCCATCAGCACTATAAACAAACATTGTGTAAGCAAATCTAAACAAAGCAAAACCTTTTAATGTCTTTCTCTTCATCTGGAAAACTGCACTGTTGAATAAATTCTCAATTACAAAAATGTGTAAAGCCAAAAGAATATATGTATATATATTTATGTATACATATATAAACTTTATGCTTTATGCAGATTTCAGTATGATGTAACATCAGCGCTCAGGCTTGCATTGTACTGTACACTGTTCAGTTGATGTATTTGTCTCCTGTCATACCTAAACACCACTGACAGAGATCTCATTAATGTATTGAACCCAAAGCCAAATTTGGCACAGATCCCTGAGGATGAGGCTGCCATCTGTCTACCACTCATCAATTGCTACAGCAAAATCACTATATCACTCTGGATAGGGCAGACTGTTAGCACCAGAGCTCAAAACGCTTTGCTGACCTTAACAATGGATTCAGAGAGTTCAGATAAAAATACAAAGACACTCAACAGGACCTTAAAGAGATAGTTCACCCAAACATGAAAATTATCCCATGATTTACTCATCCTCATGCCATCCTAGGTGTATATGACTTTCTTCTTTCAGACTAACACAATCGGCGTTATATTAAAACGTGTCCTGGCTCTTCCAAGCTTCCAATGGCAGTGAATGGCAGCCCAAAATTTGATTGAGGGGTTTTTGTAAGAAAAATATCCATATTTAACATGTTATAAAGTAAAATATCTAGCTTCCGGTGGACCGGCTCCCGTATTCAACTTACAAAAAAAGCGTAACTGGTGCAACGATAACGTCGGACGTAGCGTAAGTGTTTTGAACTGCGAGAGGCGTTACACTTTCTTTGAAAGTTGAATACGGAAGACGGTCTCCTGAAAGCTAGATATTTTACTTTATAAAATATGGATATTATGTGTTTAATATGGATATTTTTACTATCAATAACCCATCAATTCGCTTCAGAAGGCCTTTACTAACCCCCCAGAGCCGTATGGATTACTTTTATAATGGATGGATGCATTTTTTTGGCCTTCAAGTTTTGGACTGCCATTCATTGCTATTATAAAGCTCTGAAGAGCCAGGACATTTTTTAATATAACTCTGATTGTGTTCGTCTGAAAGAAGAAAGTAATATACACCCCAGGATGCTAAAATTATAAAAATGAAACGTATAAATATGTTTATATTTCCATTTTTGTATATTTCTCCATTTTCCAGTTCAATATCATGATACAACTATAGTGTCTGACAACCTTGTGGCTTTAGAATTTTGTATATGTAATATCTTACATAAGCACACATTTCTTACTCATTCCTCCTTCAATTTTATAAACAGTTGCATATTCTGTCTGTCCTTGGCATTTAAGAAAGCACAGAGAGAGGCAGTGAAAGTGAGAAAAATAAAAAAAACATTCATGTAATGAGCTCAGTGGCTGTTAGGATGCCAGACAATAGCAGGATTACATCTTAGTAAGATCACAGTTTTGGAAACAATCATTTATTTAGGTCACTGTACAAAGAGATGTTGAAAATACTCAAATCGCTCGTAAATAGCTTTCATGCATTCGAAGGAACAGAGCTTGTGTTATTCCACAGTTTCCTAGTATAGCGTAATCTTTGTATCTAATGCATTTTTTCATTCTAATTTAATTCGCCAACACATCACGTAGCCCAGTCCGTTTTCACTCCCACAGAGGAAAATCAGGTCGGGGATCGCTTGTTCATGCTGGATAAATCTGTTTATAATCTCAGCCTATGGGGACAAAAGGTGATACTCTTTGCATTGAAACATCCAAGCTCTTGGTGATTGACATGGCCACTGTGGAGGTCAGGGTCACAATATCATTTGCGCTTATGCTCCTGTCACTAACCTCTGCTGGATTCCATTAAAGGGATAGCTCAAAAATAAGTCTGTCCTGATTTGTCATGAAAACTCTATAACTCTTTCTTCTGTGGAAGATAAACGTAGCCTGACGTCGTCATACTCAGTCTGAGTCTGATACTGCGCCACTGGACTGTGATTATTGGGCGTGTTTCAACCGAACCAGGAAAGAAAATGCCTCTGCACTCAATTGCATAGACCTACAAGTTACAACCAATCAGAGGAACGGATAAGTGACGTGTTGTGCGACACATAATTGTCAACAGAACTCAACTGCGTGCACGCTGGAAGAAGTAGAAGAAGAAGATGAGTGTAAACAATCTTTGCCGGTGTTGTAATAAAGAATTTAAAGGCCCACATCACATAAGTGCTTTGAAACACGCAGCATTATTCAATGTGTTGACATAATTTCCCCTGAAACGGCTCCAGCTGTTAGCAGCTACTCCCATTTTCTGAAATAGCCAATAGCGTTTTGTTAATACCACAGTTTGACTATAGCCTTTCTATTTGGTAAAGCCAGTTTCCTCCTAATCTCTAACATCATCATATCATCATAATCTCCTCCATATCGCTTTCAGATACAGCATTCTGTGCAGAATTTAAATGGGTCCGATATGTTTTGTTGTCTGCGCCGACTCGCGCATATGATCCGCGCTGCGTTAGAGTATTCAATGTTAGTCTAACTTTAGACCAGAGCCGTTGGTGTGTGGTGCCCCGTTTCCACCGAAATTAACGTATGTAATTATCAGCTATTACGTACATTGACCGTGCAATTGCGGAGAAAACACGCTCCATCTGACAGAAAGAGCAAGACTGATATTTACTGAACGCAGAACGAACCTCGCAAGACTTTTAATAATGCCGGTTGAAATAAAATGCTGCGTTAACTCAACCAATCGGCATGTTCAGCACCCAAGTCCCACCCCCGAAAGTTCCTGAACTTTGAAAAAGTACTACCTCGTGAGCAGGGCCGTTTGGAGTGGGAAATATTTACCCAGAACTTCATTTAGACCCTGGTTCCTGCGGTCAAAACACACTGAGTACCACCCCAAAGTTCCTAGTTTTTGGGGAAAGTTCCTGTGGTGGAAACGCGGCTTAATGTGAAACCAGACTTCATTCGCCTCAACTGAAAGCATTACATGTCTGAATCGTTTCCAATCGCATGTATAGTGCACAATGTGCCATTCACCATGTAGAAATTCGAAAATGTGTGAACAACTGACCAATTTCAGACGCAGCTTCTGAGTCTATTTATATGTGGGGGGCGGGACGCTTCAGATTCTAGAGAGCATTTGATTGGACAGAAGATTTGATGAGATGGTGAAGTCTGCGATGATGTCATCAAAATCTGTGATTCATTTTTAACGGAAGTGAGAGACTGTACGTTTTGAATGCTTATATCTCCTAAATGCAAATTTTATCATTGTTTTGTAACACACCAGCTTATTCATAACCTTAAGGCTAACAAAGTCATACTAAAAGCTAAAAAACTTTCAGGGGGCCTTTAAGGATACAAAGAGTACTTACCAACACAATCATCATTTTTGAGAGAAATAATAAAGGTGAATGCATATACCAACAAGTTCTCCGTTTAGGATTAGAACGAAATCAACCCATGTGCTCTTTGGTGATGTGGAGGATTACGTTACTGTTGATCATCAGCCCATCATGGTATAAAACCTGCCCTGACAATTTGATTGGTCCGAACAGCTCTGGCTCGAGCATTGTTGCTCCACAGCGGATAAAGTCCATATCGAACTTCCCGACCTCAAATGTTGTGGGCGGGGCTAAGTTTGGCTGGCATCCAGGCTAACATAAACAAAGATATTTTGAAAAATGTCTTTTTTTGCCCATACAATTGAAGTTGATGTTGTTATTTCACAGAAGATAGAAAGGTTTGGAACGACATGAGGGTGAGTAAATCATTACAGAACTTACATTTTTTGCTGATATTATGTCCTTTTAAAGACAGGGACTTCCTAGGTGTTGGGCTCCTCTCTTGATAGGTCATATTAATTTTCAAAACAAATATGAGATTTGAGGTTCAATGCACTAATAAAAAACTTCCAATCAGCAATGAAGTTGTTTGCTGTTTTAGGACTGTGAAACATCTCAGAGAATAAATTAATCATATAAGGTCAAGTATGTCCTTTGGCTGCATGGCGAATGTGACTAATTCCATCTGTTTCTTTTTTTTCACGAGTTTGTTTACGCGAAGCGAATCGCATTAACATGCAGTTCTTTAATTTGGATGCACAATAATGACCTCAAAAGAGAACCGGTGCTGCGCCTGGTAATTAAGTGGTACAACTGATTGCTTGTCAAAAGGTTGTCTCAAAAGATATCAACCATTAGATCCAAACTCAAAAACAACATCCACACCATGGATGGGGCTAAAGGAGGAAATTTGGGATGAGCAATTTGAGATAATCCCAAACATATCCCCGCCAATCAGATCATGACCCATTACAAAACAGCATCAGTATACTGCTGAAATTTAAAGCAAATGCTCTAAACGTCACTTTTTATGTTTATATTTTACTAGTGCCATCTTTCTGGGGACTAGTTAACACTGCCTGGAACCTGTGCGCCATTGGGAAGAGGCAGTCGCCTGTCAACATCGAAACCAGTCGAATGATTTTTGACCCCTTCCTCAACCCACTACGACTCAATGCAGGGCAACGTAAGGTAAGTACCAGAAAGGAGACTGGATATCATATTTTCTTCAAATACACTGTGATTGATAGTTGCAACATAATCCTTTCTCTATAATATCCGTTTAATCATAAAGTAGCTATTTTTCACATTATTTAAACTGGTAGAAGATGTACAATCACACAATTCAATTTAGACCACTGTCCCATAATTCACTGGAATTTTGACAAGATCGGGTCACACGGCATAACCCCAGTTTAGCGGTCCATTTGTCAAATCTAATCACTGTATTTACTTCTATCTATGGCTGTTGTTTAGACCACTAGCTGTTTGGTTTGTTGCTGAATCTTAATTCATTGGATTGCTTTTTTATATACCTCTATTGGCCAATGAAGCAGATCTTCAATTATTTTTGCCAAGCATAATAGTGAAGCCATCCAAATGAAGCCTTTGAAGATGGCTAATGCTCCACGACTGTTAGTTTGTTACAACGGTGCTGTAATGAGATCGCTAATTCTCTCCGGTGTGCAAAATTGCTTGGCATTTGCTTTCAATGAAGTGCACCTGCAGTCGGTCAGCAGATTAGTGTGACTAAACTCATTTACCAGACACAAATGCAGCGTTTGATTATTGATGGTTGGTATACATCAGATATCGGTCTGATCTCTATGGGATTCAGGCGGTTGTTGTCATACAGATCTTGAGTGCAAAGGGGGGAATATTATTCCACAGAGCTGGAGGGAAGGGAAGGAGTTAATTCCTCATTTAACATCCTGTTTTATGATTAATGCTGCTGTGCATCTGCTGGGGGAGATTAGGCAGGCTCACCATCTGTGCTGACAGGGCCTGTCAGTGAAGAATTCTCCAATGAAGCTCCAAGAGGTTGTGGTTATGGATGATATACCATAGTTCATCGTCTCTCAATAATACATTAGTACCCTAGACTTAGTCAGGAGCCAGGAATAAAAGCGTGCTCGTGTTTTCCTCTGGAGGTTTTTCTGTTCTTATTTCAAGAGACCTAATTACATTTATGTATGCATTGCTCCTTTGAGCTAGTTATGACTGTGCTCTGTATGTGGGAAGTTGATGTTATTCCTAGACAAAATTCCATTGGAGACCTAAATGTTCTCCATGAATTCAAGTCAGTTTGATTGGTTAGTGACAGTGGTTACCAGAGGGCTGTTAAATAATGGAATTTGTGCATAAAAACTGTAGGCTGTAATGGAAAAGTTTATGGTCTCTTTTAGATAGACAAGGCACTCTTTCATTCTTAAGTTGCTGAATGGAAATATCAGATTTGTTTTGTTATTTTTGTTTTGGTCTCTTTAATTCAGTTATACATTCAAACCAAAAATTATTCAGACATCAGATGTATTTTTTTAATAGTGGGTGAAGGACACTATAGAGCTCCGGACGTCACGTGACCCATTCTGTTTACAACGCCATATCAGCAGGCAGAAACAGCCAGGAGCGAATATGAAATGAATGACGCCAGCATGAGTTTCAAGGCAACAGAGTTCACTGCGTACTTTAATTCAAAAGACATAGACCTGTACATAGCAAAACTTAATAGATTAAACATAACAGATCCCTTTAATGCCCCCGGGGTGCTTTTCACGTGTATTGATAAAGGAACGGATAGCTTTCCTGCAGGACACCTGTTGCACCACCTGTGTGCAAGTTACAACTAGCCTAGTTTTGACGTAAATGGGCACTAAGTTGCTAAATCTTTTTGCATTGCACCATTAAACTTAGTCAAAGCCTAAATCTATGTATAAACTAAATTTTTACGGAAGCCTCCGATCAGAAGTAACGTTAACGGATAGAATAAAATAGCAGGCAGACTGAACTGCATCAATAAGCTCTTGTTTTACATGACAAACTTCAATTCTTTACACGTATATGATAATGCTGACATGTACACTGGCTTACATTTTAAGAGATAAAAAATTCTATGAATAGATATGTTAGCAGTTAACACGCACCCGTCCAAAAAGCACACTGCAGTGTATCACTGCACATGTCAGATATCAGAGGAGTGAAATCAGTTGTAATCAATAAATGTCATTTCTTTTTTCTTTTCTTTTTTTCAGTATTTATTTATTGATCCTTATTTTTGTTTCAAATAGCCTACAGTTTCTACGGGGGGGGGGGGTCAAAGGATTGTCAAATGCAATGCAATTTTTTGTTCATTTTATTCATTTTTAGAATGTAATAATTTTTGGGTAATAAACATTTTAAGTTGCCCATTAAAAAGTATTATTTATAAGTTGAATTGTGTTTTTAAAACATACATGAGGTCATATTGTGACTGTTATGGTGTATGCGTTGAAAGAGCGGTAATATTTCAAGCGGGAGATCAAGCGTCTTTCTGGAGATTCTGCTCATTTCTGAAGCTCTTTCCGCTCAGCACCGTGCGCTCAACCCAGAACTCCCTTTGTGACCTGCTGGATCAAATATAGGCCTATCTGAAATAAATAGTAAGGACTGTCCCTGACTAAAGTTTTTTTCCTTTTCTAGTAGTTCATTTAAGCCGGCGCTGCCGCCTCCACCTCATGTCATTGTTATAGGCTATTTGCTTGTTATTTATTAAATCCGGGCAATTTGGTTGATAAAACAGATTCAAATTAAGATACAATTTATACAAAACGAAATGTACTTTTGTGATATATTTCATGTTTTATAGACTCAATATAAACTCTATAATTTTGTTATTTTACTAACCCAACTAATGTGCTTTCTATATTCCACGTGAGGGAAAAAAGTTTCCTTCCACTTAAGAAGAGTTGTGTTCCTTTAAGCACTTTTTATTTTAATATATATCTCTTTACATAAATATTATTTTCTACTTTAAAAAAAACCTATAATTTCGTTATTTTTCTAACCCAACTAATGCGCGCACTTTTCTCAATCCGTTATGGAGCTATTCAATTTTGATTTTGCATATTGTTTTTAAATGTTCGTTCGAGTAGTTCAAATGACCACTTTACAATATTTCAATAACATAATTTATTTTGAAGCCTATGCTGTTTTCTTGTACAAAATAAAATAGTTTAAGTTAAATGCAGAGTAAGATGTGTAAAAAAGACAAGAGGCTAAGAGATTGTCCAGATCATTTGTGTATTTTCTCAGACTAACACACGTCACATCTCTCATAGACTACAGTATTTAAAATAGCAGATATGCATCAGTTATATTCTCTATTTAATTTACAGAGCAATCCCTGCAAAGTGTTTAGGTTAAGTATAGAAGAGACCAGGATTGTGCATCGCACTCGCAAGACTCCCAGCGGGGGGCGATGGCCACGATGGTTTCGCTCCTACGGCACAACCCTACTGTACATTACGCTGAACTTGAATGCACATGAAATGAAAGGAAATAATTTTCCCCTGGCCTTAATTTGAGACCTTTATTTGTTCGTGCTGGCCATGCCCCCGGCCACTATCAGAGGTCCGGCGTTTAATTGACTACAGGCTTTTATTTGAGGAAATACGGTAAGTATTTAATGGGAACGTCTCGGTTACGTATGTAAACCTTGTTCCCTGAAGGAGGGAACGGAGACGTACGTCGGAACTGACCGACGAATTGGGATCTATTTTCAGAGACCAATCTACTTTGAGTGTATTAGAAACGAGCCAATGGACATTGGCATGCGGTTCACAAATTCCACGCACCGCCCCACGTCGCGGGTATAAATATGGAAGTGGAAGTACTGCATATCGTTTTCAACTGAGGAGCCGAGATTCGGCCTTCAGTTGAAGCCCAGCACCTGTCGACGGGACGTACGTCTCCTTTCCCTCCTTCAGGGAACGAGGGTTACATACGTAACCAAGACGTTCCCTTTCAGTCGGTCACGTTCGACGTACGTCGGAACTGACTGACGAATTGGGATCCCTACTAACACGCCAGGGATGCTGGCCCTTCCAGCGCCCTGCCCGAGCTCACTGGAGCACTCCTAGTTGGAGTGGAAGTCAGGGCTCCGGGCAGGGAAGGTCAGTCACTGCTGTTCCTGCAAGACCCAATCAGAATGACTATTAGATAATGCTGGGAAAGCGTACCTGTCTCGTAGAGATGGTACACTGCAGAGCCACATCCTTCAATGGAAGGAGAGGTGGAAATACGCATAAGGACTAACTTATCAGGGTAGTACAACATATGGATGTCTCTGGGGTGGATCCAACCTGGTCCCAGGGGGGAAAGAACACGCCCAGAGACGACAGAGTGGGGCTCTGTCCAGGGAATGACACGGGGCTAGCCAAGTAGGGTAGTTGATACCGTGGAGAATACACATATGGAGTAGCCATTAGGGGACCGCAACATATGGAACCCAGCCTACACACACGTTCCACAAGCATACGGGTGTAGGCCTAGTGTCAGATGGCCGCAACGTCTGACACCGAGGGGGTGAAAGAGGAGCTCACAGGGTTAGCCGTTTCCGGGGAACTCAACTGGAGAAAATAGACGCACGTATCTGGCCCAGAGGGCGGGAGTGGCGTTGCAAGCAGACACGAGAACGGGTACTTAGCGCTACTGGCCACTGGGGTCGAGGATGCGGGAAGATACCGGCTCTACACGGAGGCTATAGAATCTAGCGAACGTGTTAGATGTCGCCCAGCCCGCAGCTCTACATATGTCTGTCAGCGAGGCGCCTTGAGCCAGCGCCCAGGAGGAAGCAACACTCCTTGTTGAGTGTGCTCGCAACCCGAACGGGCAAGGCACGTCCTGGGACTGGTAAGCCAAGACTATAGCATCCACTATCCAGTGGGCTAACCTCTGCTTGGAGACAGCCTTTCCCTTCTGCTGGCCTCCCTAACAGACGAAGAGCTGCTGTGAGGTCCTAAAGCTTTGAGTCCAGTCAACGTAAGCGCGGAGAGTGCGGGCGGGACATAACAAAGTTAGGGCTGGGTCTGCCTCCTCCGAAGGCAGCGCTTGCAGGTTCACCACCTGGTCCCGAAAGGGAGTGGTAGGAACCTTGGGCACGTATCCAGGCCGGGGGCTCAGGACAACGTGAGAGTTGGCCAGCCCGAATTCTAGGCACGATTCGTCAACCGAAAGTGCATGCAGGTCCCCTACCCTCTTGATTGAGGCCAATGCAATCAGGAGAACTGTCTTCATGGACAGAATTTTCAACTCAACAGACTGCAAAGGCTCAAATGGAGGACCCTGCAGTGCTCTGAGCACCAGGGCTAAGTCCCAAGCAGTGATACGCAGGTCTTACAACCCGCACCCGACCAACGTTTTCAACTAACCCGCCCGCAACTCGGACCGCAAAAATAAAGAAGAAAATATTGTACCCGACCCTCTTCCTGACCCACATTTTTTAAAAGTAGTAAATGCTCATCGTAGCGTCATTGGGCCATTGAAAAAATGTTTCAGGCCCTGACGTGGTGTGCTCAGAGGTGCAGCGGCGAGAGCAGGCAGTTCTTGAGGCGGCCCATCATTTTCCATTTCAGCTGTCTAGATGCATATTATTGATGAACGCAATGTTTATGTTTCAACCCTGCTTGAGGAATTCATCAGCAGGTCAACTGAGTGAAGGCCCACTTTGTGCACTTTGTGCGTCTCTCCCCCGACTTTCCCAACAAAAATCCCGCCCCCTCTAATACATAAAATTTACTTTACTGAGCTCTATGCGTTTAAAAGTAGCCTATTAAAATGGTTCAATGGCATTGCTCAGTTCAACGTGTTGGGAAATCGGGCATTTTGTCCCGTGTCAGCATTTATTCAAAAGTTAGTAACACTCAACATTCAAAAGGTAAATAAGGATTTATTGACGACCCGACCGACCGCGACCCGAATATCATAAAAAATATTTTTGGATGACTCGTAACCGCGGGTGACCGCAGGCACCCGCTAATTTTGGATCAACCCGTGCATCACTGGTCCCAAGAGGGTACCGAGGTAGAACGAGGAGGATTTAGTCTCCTCGCACCTCTTAGGAACCTGATGATTAAGTTGTGCTTACCTAAGGATTTACCTTCTACTGCATCGTGATACGCCGCTATTGCTGCGACGTACACTTTGAGGGTGGAGGGAGACAGCCTTCTCTCCAACCCATCCTGCAGAAAGGAATGCACAACGTTAATCGAACACTTCCGGGGGTCTTCCCGGTGGGAAGAGCACCACTCGACGAACAGGTTCCACTTCAGAGCATAGAGGCGCCTCGTAGAGGGGGCTCTAGCAGAAGTGATGGTGTCTACCACTGCTTGTGGCAGGCCATCTAGAACCTCCGCCATAGAGTGCCATAGAGTGCCCCGCCCCTGAGAAAGCAGGTCCTTCCTCAGGGGGATTGGCCAGGAAGGGGCTGTTGCGAGGAGTGTGAGTTCGGAGAACCAGGTGCCGGTTGGGCCAGCAGGGCGCAACTAACAAGACCTGCTCCTCGTCCTCCCTGACCTTGCACAGAGTCTGTGCTAGAAGGCTCACTGGGGGAAACGCATATTTGCATAGGTCCCGGGGCCAGCTGTGCGCCAGTGCATCTATGCCTAAGGTACCTCCTGTCAGGGAGTAGTACCACTGGCAATAGGTTGTGTCCGAAGAGGCGAACAGGTCTACCTGCGTGGCTCCGAAGTGGTCCCATATCAGCTGGACGCTCCGGGGGTGGAGTCGCTATTCGCCCGGAGGTGTACACTGACGAGAGAGCTCATCGGCTGTCTGGTTCAGCGCACCTGGGATGTGAATGGCACGAAGTGACCTCACAAACTTCTGACTCCACAGGAGGAGATGGCGGGCGAGCTGGTGCATACAACTGGAGCGTAGACCACCCTGTCGGTTGATGTACGCAACGGCCGCAGTGCTGTCCGAACGGACCAGTAAGTGCTTGCCTCGGAGCGGCTTCTTGAACCGGGCCAGGGCAAGATGTACCGCCACTAACTCTAGGCAATTGATATGCCAACGCAGTTGGGGCCCCATCCACAGACACAAAACTGCGTGCCCGTTGTATGTGGCCCCCCAGCCCGTGGACGAGGCATCCGTGAAGACCACAGCATGCCTGGACACCTGTTCTAAGGGCACTCTGGCCCAGAGAAAGAGGGTCTGACCACGGGTTGAATGTTTGGCGACAGTAAGGAGTAACTGAGACCCGGTACTTGCCGCTCTGCCACACCCATCTCGGGACTAGGTTGTGTAACCAGCATTGAAGTGGTCTCATATGAAGCAATCCGAGCGGCGTTGCCGTGGCTGCAGATGCCATATGCCCCAGGAGCTTCTGAAAGAATTTCAGTGGGACCGCTGTCCTGCCCTCGAACGTATTCAAGCAGTTCAACACTGACCAGACTCCCTCTGGAGTGAGGCGCGCAGTCTGGTTGACCGAGTTCAGTTCCATACCGAGATAAGAGATCCTTTGCGCGGGGCAGAGTTTGCTCTTCTCTCGGTTGACCCGAAGTCCCAACAGGCTGAAGTGACTGAGCACAATGTGCCTGTGTTTGCACAACTGATCCCGAGACTGGGCCAGTATGAGCCAGTCGTCGAGATAGTTGATTATCCGAACGCGAGCGTTCTCTGAGCGGAACAATGGCTGCCTCCGCGACTTTCTTGAAGACACGCGGTGACAGGGACAGCCTGAAGGGCAGGACTTTGTACTGATATGCCTTCCCCTCAAACGCAAAGCGTAGGAACGGTCTGTGTCGAGGAAGGATAGAGACATGAAAGTACGCGTCCTTCAGGTCGATCGCTGCGAACCAGTCTTGGGGATGGATGCATTCAAAAATGTGTTCCTGCATTAACATTTTGAACAGGAGCTTGTGCAGGGCCCGATTCAGAATGCGCAGGTCCAAGATTGGTCTTAACCCATCCCCTTTCTTGGGTACAATGAAGTAGGGGCTGTAGAACCCCGACCTCATATCGGCTGGAGGAACCGGCTCGATCGCGTCCTTCGCCAGCAGGACATCGATCTCAGACCGCAAGACATGGGCATCGCTGCTCTGCACAGTGGTGAAGAGGATGCCCTTGTACTTGGGAGGCCGGCGTGCGAATTGAATCACATAGCCGAGTCTGATGGTACGGATGAGCCAGCGAGACGGCCTGGGGAGACCTAGCCAGGCCCCCAGGAACCAAACTAGCGGGACCAACGGCACCACAGACGTACCCGGGATGAGGCAGCGAGGTGGAGTACTCGGACCCGACTCGGGAGGCCCGGAGCCGGCCCGGAGTGTTGCCAGAGTACTCCGGGTGGGGCAGAGAGTGGGTGAGAAGGCCCGGGGGCGTCCTCTGCTGCCCCCTGGCGAGGGGTGAGAGGGGAGGAAAGGAGTGGCAAGGTGTTTGCACACTGCCAACCTGCACACTGCCAATCCCTCTCGGGGCCCAGGGAAGGAGGAAACTGATCTTTTATTGAGAATGTGGGTACCACTGGACCCCGGAGGGCTAGCGGCAGGATTTACGCCACCTCCCATAGAGCAGCTCCTTTCTTCCCTGGGATGCCCGTATCAGGGCCTCTTGCCCTTGCGGGTGGACTTTGCGGGACCCTGAACGGGTTGGGTGGCACCCTTACGCCCGGCGCCTTGCTTCCCGGGTGGAGGCTGCTGCTTGGGCTTAGCAGGGGCAGAGGCGGACGCAGGGGGATGCCCTCGGCGACGAGCAAGCGGAAGTGCTGCAGCCGGTGACTGGGTGGAAGCAGCAACGGGTCGCCGGGGCAGGATGTTTTTGATGGCCTCCATCTGCTTCTGGGCCACGAGAACTGCTGGGAGAAGTTCTCGATGGCATCGCCGAAGAGGCCGGCCTGGCAGACAGGGGCATTGAGGAGCCTGTTGACCCGGAGGGAGTGCCCTCTCGGTGACCCTCAGGTCTCCACCAAAGGCATCAGCCAAAGTAGTAGCCCTCTGCTTTGCAGCGGGAGGACCACTAGATCGGGGGATGCGCAATGGGACTCCACCTCGTTTGAGGTATTGGAGCCTAGACCGTAATACTACGATGGTCATGTCCACGCAGTGCGGACATGACTCATCCACGAAAGCCGCCTTAGCGTGCTGAACGCCCAAACACATGAGACAGCGATCCGTCAACTGGGGACGGCTCCCAGAAACACACGGTTTGAATGACATCTTGAAAAAGACACAGGGTCAAACTGTGTAGCTCTTTTAGAAAGGAAAAACTGCTCTTTTAGCGCTGAAGCGCACAGGGAAGGTGACCGCGACTCATAGCGGTTCGTGAGTGCAAGCCTGCTGTGAGCACTCAATGGAACGCCCAGCGAGCTGTGAAAACAGCTGTTGTTTCTCTTCGACGGCAATTCGCTGTAACACGCCGTGACACCCGCGCTCAAGAAACAGTTCTGGAGTTCCTTCCTCGAGCAGACTCATAATTAAAACACTTGCAGAAACACAGATAGGCTGATAACAGCAGTGTTCGGCTCCGAAGTTGAAAGCGATATGCGGTACTTCCACTTCCGTATTTATACCCGCGACGCGGGGCGGTGCGTGGAATGCGTGAACCGCATGCCAATGTCCATTGGCTCTTTTCTAATACACTCGAAGTAGTTAGAATGAAGAATAAACTGAAATTCACAGCATTTTAACAACTTACTATGATAAAATTATTTCCACTTCATGCAGTGGACTACCAATAACATTTATAAAAATTTGGGACCAAAATTATTCAGACACTTTGACCTGACCATGTTTTGCTTGAAGGCACAATATGTCGTTTTTCATCACTAGAGGTCGCCTGTTCAAAACAAAGGGGTAGCTTGATGACGCAGAGATTGAGTGCAGATTACAGGGAGTGCAGAATTATTAGGCAAATGAGTATTTTGACCACATCATCCTCGTTATGCATGTTGTCTTACTCCAAGCTGTATAGGCTGGAAAGCCTACTACCAATTAAGCATATTAGGTGATGTGCATCTCTGTAATGAGAAGGGGTGTGGTCTAATGACATCAACACCCTATATCAGGTGTGCATAATTATTAGGCAACTTCCTTTCCTTTGGCAAAATGGGTCAAAAGAAGGACTTGACAGGCTCAGAAAAGTCAAAAATAGTGAGATATATTGCAGAGGGATGCAGCAGTCTTAAAATAGCCAAGCTTCTGAAGCGTGATCATCGAACAATCAAGCGTTTCATTCAAAATAGTCAACAGGGTCGCAAGAAGCGTGTGGAAAAACCAAGGAGCAAAATAACTGCCCGTGAACTGAGAAAAGTCAAGCGTGCAGCTGCCAAGATGCCACTTGCCACCAGTTTGGCCATATTTCAGAGCTGCAACATCACTGGAGTGCCCAAAAGCACAAGGTGTGCAATACTCAGAGACATGGCCAAGGTAAGAAAGGCAGAAAGTCGACCACCACTGAACAAGACACACAAGCTGAAACGTCAAGACTGGGCCAAGAAATATCTCAAGACTGATTTTTCTAAGGTTTTATGGACTGATGAAATGAGAGTGAGTCTTGATGGGCCAGATGGATGGGCCGTGGCTGGATTGGTAAAGGGCAGAGAGCTCCAGTCCGACTCAGACGCCAGCAAGGTGGAGGTGGAGTACTGGTTTGGGCTGGTATCATCAAAGATGAGCTTGTGGGGCCTTTTCGGGTTGAGGATGGAGTCAAGCTCAACTCCCAGTCCTACTGCCAGTTTCTGGAAGACACCTTCTTCAAGCAGTGGTACAGGAAGAAGTCTGCATCCTTCAAGAAAAACATGATTTTCATGCAGGACAATGCTCCATCACACGCGTCCAAGTACTCCACAGCGTGGCTGGCAAGAAAGGGTATAAAAGAAGAAAATCTAATGATATGGCCTCCTTGTTCACCTGATCTGAACCCCATTGAGAACCTGTGGTCCATCATCAAATGTGCGATTTACAAGGAGGGAAAACAGTACACCTCTCTGAACAGTGTCTGGGAGGCTGTGGTTGCTGCTGCACGCAATGTTGATGGTGAACAGATCAAAACACTGACAGAATCCATGGATGGCAGGCTTTTGAGTGTCCTTGCAAAGAAAGGTGGCTATATTGGTCACTGATTTGTTTTTGTTTGGTTTTTGAATGTCAGAAATGTATATTTGTGAATGTTGAGATGTTATATTGGTTTCACTGGTAAAAATAAATAATTGAAATGGGTATAAATTTGTTTTTTGTTAAGTTGCCTAATAATTATGCACAGTAATAGTCACCTGCACACACAGATATCCCCCTAAAATAGCTAAAACTAAAAACCACTTCCAAAAATATTCAGCTTTGATATTAATGAGTTTTTTGTGTTCATTGACAACATGGTTGTTGTTTAATTATTAATGTTGTAAAATTAATCCTCAAAAATACAACTTGCCTAATAATTCTGCACTCCCTGTAATGGGAGATGTCGTCTTCACCTCACGACCGGTGGCAAAGAATCGGGACAGGACTCGGGCAGAAATCATGTTCATGGATGAGATTATTACAGTTACTGCAGTAGGAAGCAGAGCAGGGTGTTGTGGGAGCGCAACATGGCCGCTGGAGCGATTGCTAATGAGAGACGAGCACGTGGCTGGAGAACAGAATTTTTATATTATGCCACAGTCGTGGGGGTACATGAAGTGATTGGTCATGAAGAGTCGAGAACGCAATAAGAGCCTGAAATACTGAGACCGTGTACATTGCTCAGTGTAGTACAGGCTAGAGTAGGGAGGGAAGAAGGAAGAGAAAGAGGAAGAGGAAGAGGAAAGGAAAGTGTTTTTTTTTTTATGAGGTTAAGTGCTCACGGAAGAGCTGAGTTTTAAGTTGACTTTTGAATGATGTCAATGATCCTGCGTTTTGGATGGCGTTGGGAAGATCATTCCACCAGCTGGGAACGTTGAATGAAAATGTTCTGGAAATGGATTTTTCCCCCTCTGTAATGGTACCACAAGCCGTCGTTCCTTTGCTGAGCGAAGGCTTCTGGTGGGGGTGTGGATTTGTAGAATGGAGTCAAAGTATGCAGGAGCTGAGCGCGTGGTGGCTCTGTATGCAAGCGTCAGCGCCTTAAACTTGATGCGAGCAGCGAGTGGTAGCCAGTGCAGGGAGATGAAGAGAGGTGTGACGTGGGTCCTTTTGGGCTCGTTGAAGACAAGACTTCAACTGCATTCTGGATCAAGTTCATATTACATACATTTGAGCGTGTTGAAAATTATGTACTAACGTTACTCAGTGTGCTCGCTTGGCGGCTACTATGAGACACTTGTTTACGTGTTTACGTGTTTACTTAACGTGTTTAGCTATATAACAATGATTTATTTTCTGTCTATAAATGTATCCAAACAGTTGTTCCCTTGTCTAATAAAACATAATATATTAAAGTATCTCTGGTGTTTCCATGGTTTCTACAAAATAAAACCAGAAATCGAGGGTAACTCAAGTATGATGTCATTGATAGGCGACACACGGACACTGTCCATGTCCTTGTAAAAAAGGCTAATTTATCTGGATTTAAACATTCTTGGAAACATCTGGGATACTGTAAGTACACAAGGCAACAAAATATACAACATTGTTCTAGTGGTTTTGGGAAATTTAATAAAAAAATCGTACATATTGTGTCTTTAAAGGGGTGGTTGATTATGATTTAACTTTTTTACCTTTAGGTAGTGTGTAATATTGCTGTTTGAGCATAAACAACATCTGCAAAGTTACGACGCTCAAAGAAAAGGGAGATATTTTCTTTTAAAGAAATTGCTTTTTAAGGACTACAACAAGCTTCTCGTGGGTTAGTGACATCACTAACCCTAACATTTACATATAAAGTTGCAATTGTAAGAAATTAAGAGACAACTGTGAGATAAAGTTACAGTTGTGAAATATAAAGTCACTCAATTATATGAAATCAAATTGCAATTATGAGGGAAAAAAAGTCAGAGCTGGAAACGGGCTTTCACAGTCTTCTGTGTTTTGGTGGACAGTTGTGATAAATGCTGTGAATAATGAGTGTCATTCCAAGTGCTCTAGTTCAGCTTAAGTTGCCGTTTTATTCTAAATTACCACAGTTCAAAGTGATCGTAATTACCTCTTGCTCAGAATTTATCCAGATGAAACGTCAGGCTAAATGTATTGCTCATGTTCCTGGGGGATCAGCACTTCTTAAACTGTCTCTAGATCACAAATGAGCCAACTATATTCACTAATTTGAAATCTCCCATTAGAATACATTCACAAATGCTCTCACAGCTGTTTACAAAGATGTTCTGATCACTAGGGCGCCGTAACAAGACACATTTTGGTCTCAGTTATTAATCATATAAATAGCTAAGTTACCACCAAGTAAAAGCAAAATATTCCAGGTGTTGTTTTCCATTTATAGGCTCTCGTCTTTCTGCTCAGATGCACTTTCTACATAATTCCTACCTCAGCAGTTGCACCTGTCAACCAGGTTTGCCTAAAAAAAACTCAGTCTATCAGAACTAACTAATGTGTTCATTGTAGCCGTACCTATTTTTCCAGGAATTCCCTGTGCGTGAGACACAATGTCCAACAGCGCTTGTAATGCGTTTTAGCCTAGCCAGATGAAAATGGCTTCACCTTTGTCCTCCCAAATGTACTCCTTGTTAACATGAAATCACATAATATTGTTTTATAATAAAAGGTCAGAAATGAGAAGAATGTCTGATCTAGAATTGTTTTTTCAGGTCAGTGGGACGATGTACAACACGGGCCGGCACGTGTCCCTGCGCCCAGACAAGTCACACCTAGTGAACATCTCTGGCGGGCCGCTGAGCTACAGCTACAGGCTGGAGGAGATCCGGCTTCACTTTGGCAGCGAGGACAGCCGGGGCTCCGAGCACCTGCTCAACGGCCAGGCCTTCCCTGGAGAGGTGAGCCAACATAGAGCCTGGAAATACATCACTTCTGTGGGATGCAATTAAACCTGTCTTTCTTCAAATGCCTGGATGCGGCGACAAAACCTTGAAGTACTGGCACTGAAGTTAATGAAGTAGGCAAATTGTGAAATGAGTCCCTCTTATCCAATTAGCTTTACACTAGAAATGAAAACTCTTCTTCCCTTAGTCTGCTTTCCTTTGACAACATGAAACAAAATAAGACTGTGAGATGAGCAGAGCAGATCAAGTACATTTTCCAAAGCCAAATCAATTGTTGCAACTTTCACTAGTGATACATTTGTGAAATATTCTCTGAATATGTGCGCATTGTGTCACCGAGTTTACATTTAATAAAGTCTAGTCTTTTTTATTCAGGATTAAGGGCAAAGGTCATGATTATGAAAGTGATTTTGCTGTAAGAACAGGCTAAATAAAAACATAAGGCAATGAATCATTTTCCGGTCTTGTGCTGTAAATGTACATGTTTGTAGCGAGGAAAAACAGGCTGAGTACAGACGGACCCCATCTATCACACCAGTTCTCATTAAAGCTTTTGTGGAGCCTAGTTCTTGAAACAAATTTGTCTGAATCTAATCTATTCAAAAATATATTAAAAATGCAATGCATACATACACTACCGTTCAAAAGTTTGGTATCGGCAAGATTTTTAAATGTTTTTAAAAGAAGTCTCTTATGCTCACCAAGGCAAAAATACAGTAAAAACAGGGATATTGTAAATGTTATTGCAATTTAAAATAAACTATTTAATTTACAATTTAATATTTTAAAATGTAACTTAACAATTCCTGTGATGTCTTCAGTGTCCATGTTCCTTCAGAAATCACTCTAATATGATGATTTGATGCTCAAGAAATATGTATTATTATTAGCAATGTTGTAAACAGTTGTGTACATTTTTTTTCAGGATTCTTTGATGAATAGAAAGTTCAAAAGAACAGCATTTTTTGTTAAATGGAAAGCTTTTGTAACATTATACTGTACAATCCAATTCAAAAGTTCGGGGTTGGTAAGATTTTGAAAGAAATCAATACTTGTATTCTGCAAGGATACATTAGATTGATCAATATTGACAATAAAGACATTTATTATGTTACAAAAGCTTTCTATTTCAGACAAATGCTGTTCTTTTGAACTTTTTTTTTATCAAAGAATCCTGAATTTTCTATTTTCTACATTGATAATAATAAGAAATGTTTCTTGAGCAGCAACTCATCATATTAGAATGATTTCTGAAGGATCATGTGACAATGAAGACTGGAGTAATGATGCTGAAAATTCAGCTTCACAGCACAGAAATAAAGTACTTTTTAAAATATATTCAAATAGAAAACAGTCACTTAGAACAGTGTTTCCCAACCGGGTGCCGTCTGACGAGAGCTGCCATGTAAAAATCCTTCAAATATATATATTTCTTTTTCATATTTTTCGAATAATTCTCTCTTTGTAAACTTTGTTCAATGCATGCGAGTGCTGCCGTATGTTCGAATATGACCAGTCATTTTCGCCGTCATCACCCGGGTGACGTGCACAGGTTTCACAGCACGCAGATATTGAGTTATCTTTCAAGTCTTACTCTTGAACGGACAAACTCACACAAAAAGTATGTCCATCTTGATGAGTATTCTAGCAGACATAGTCTGTATATGCCTAAGTAAACTTTATACAGTCGAGAAAGACGACGCATATCCGAGCATTAGGTCTTAAAGGGGCAGTAGCCTTTACTGATGTCTGTTTAATGTCAAACAACAAAAGACAAGGACATCACTCACTGCTCTTGATTGAATAGCTTTTGTAAATTTAATAGGATTAATCTTTAATTTATACAGTCAAATATGCAATGTTATTTTACATTTGATCAATTTCTGTACCTGAAAACTAATGTTAGACGTACCTGAAAAACCTGAAAAGCATAGTTTATTTTATTAGTATCTTTGCTCAATAGTATTTATTTGTGCTGCTGCTTGCATTTAAATTATTTGTTCTTATTTTTTTCTTTATTTTTATTTGACGGTAGTCCTTTTTTCCCTGAACTTAGCAAATACTGAACCGTACCGAAACCGGAACCTAAAACCGTGATACAAACTGAACCATGAGCAATCTGTACCGTTACACCCCTAGCGTAACGTATGCGAGGGGGAGCCACAAAATGGAGAAAATTTTCAAAGGGTGCCATGACTGAAAAAAGGTTGGGAAACACTGGCTTAGAATAGTAACAGTATTTCACAATATTCCTGTTTCTGCTGTATTTTTCATCAAATAAATGCAGGTGAGCAGAAGAGACTTGCAAAAACATTACAAAAGTGTAAAATAAAAAGTGTATGAAGTTTAAAACAAAACAGTGTATATATTTTGACCCTCATACTTATATTATGAACAAAGATTAATGCTCAACGAGAGCCAGTTTTCAACCTGTCAAGAACAACAAATTGTGCCAGACATATCAAATAATTTGAATGAGTTGAACTGTTTACACTTTATCTTTGTGCAAAGATGTGCGGCCCTCTCCTCACCTCACCTCTGATTTCACTGAAGTCAGCAGCTTCTCTTCATTTTCCTAATCCAAATGAGGTTATATGGGTAGCAGCTTTCCAACAACTTCATTTTGAAGCTGACAAGCACGCTCATTATAACTGATGACTGAAGCATATTTTCTAATGAGTTCCAATGCAATTTTGAGCCACTGAAAATTAAGCAGCAGATTTCCTGGCTTTCATCTCTCTGCTTTCATTGAGCTCCGCTGAAAGAACGATAAAGTAGAATTGAGGAGCATAAAGGAGCTTCATAATGTTCCCATTAACAATTCATTAACAATTTATACACAACACACAGCAAAATATTTATACGGATTAATGTACTGACCCTCATTACAGTGTCACACGAGATTACAAGCTGACATAAAGGAAGTTAATGGAGTTATGCTGTTATATACACCTCATTTATGGGCATATGTTATGGATTATGGCTGTTTTAAAAAAGTAGAGTGCAGCGAGTCGTACAGTCACAATGGTTTGACTCCGTGCACACTTTTAGCTAGCAGGTGTTTGTTATTTTTTTACTGGAAGTCACACTTCTTTTTTTCTTTTCACAGGTGCAACTCATCCATTATAATCAGGATTTATATTTAAATTACAGTGATGCCGCCAGGAGTCCTAATGGAATTGCAGTTGTTTCCATCTTCATGAAGGTTTGTAGACTCAGTTGCTTTAAATGTATACACCGGAAAAGAGACAATTCATGAATTAGTCTTAAACTTCATTAATCTTTAGCAAACATTATACAGTACACTTAACAGATCAGGTCAAATATGAATGTACATGAATCAACAAGCCATAAAAGTTATAACTTGAATGTAATGGTTTGTTATTTTTAAGCATTATACAATGAAGTAATTTTATTCATTGAAATTTTGCATGCCCTATTTTTGCATAGCAATTTTAGTGTTAATGAATACTTAAAACTTAACATTTGCTCTTAGACTAACATTTTAATCCGGTTTTTTTTTTTTTTTCAAATGTTAAGCAAATATAAAAATCTGACTGCAGTATTCGGCCACCATTGTTTCATATCCACCACATTCATTATGCATCCATGTTGCTCATGTTGCTTCAAGGGAACAAGCTATTTCGTTTTATATGTAATTTCTAAATATAATTCATTTATGAATCTAAATGATTTAAAACATATGACAATACTCACTGACAATGATCATTTTTGATGGGCGCAATAAATAAAATTTCTGATAACTCTTCTATTGGGCAAAAATGTGCACCAGGCCAGAAAAAGATTTTCTAATTGACTGTCAGAATAAAATATAACCACTAAAAGCTTTTTATTGTTTTTTTCAAAGTCACCACTTCATTGCCTTGTCATATGTGTTCTGTGCTTGCAAAGTGCACTGCAAAAGATTCTGATTCATCAGTAATAGTGAAAAAATATCCATGAAGAAAAAACTACTTGATAATTGTAGATTTTTTATTTACTTACTATTCCTATGTTAACAATGTTTAAAAAATAAGAAGGTTTATGAAGTCATAACTTAAAAAGAGCTCTGTGGAGTTGTTCAATATTATGTTTTTATGAGACATTTACATGTCACAGAGAGTAATGGGATTGACTTCTGTTTGACTTCACATACATGATTACAAAATTAACAACAACAGTGTAAATAAAACTGGCAAGTGGTCAAACCATATTCATTAATCATGCCCCAGTGCATGCTGGGAAAAGGGGGAATGGGATGGAACCACTAATCTATTTTTTCAGAGTAGGCTTATTTTTAATAAAGAAGTGGTCACCTATGCTTAAAGCTGCACTGAGATGCATGACCTGTGTTCCTGAAAGTCCTTAATATAAAAACATTTAATATATTTAAATGTTATAATGATGGCAGATAATAAATTTGGGGTCATGACATAGATTGTGTGACATATAAGAGGTCTTTGTACCATTAAAAAACGGTTGAAGGTTTCATAGCTTAAAATGTATGCTGTAAATAAAATGTCATATATCCTAATTATTATTTAATTATTTAAATCTGTTTAAAAATAGGAAGATATACAGTGGCAAGAAAAAGTATGTGAACGTCTTGCAGAATCTGTGAAAATGGGAATAATTTTAACTAATAAGAGAGATCATACAAAATGTTATTTTTTATTTAGTACTGTCCTGAATAAGGTATTTTACATAAAACATGTTTACATATAGTCCACAAGACAAAAAATTGCTTCATTTATTAAAATGACCTCGATCAAAAGTTTATGAACCATTGATTCTCAGTGCTGTGTGTCGTTACCTGGATGATCCATGGCTGGTTTTTTTTGTTTTGTGATGGTTGTCCATGAGTCCCTTGATTGTCCTGAGCAGTTAAACTGCCCAATGTTCTTCAGAAAAATCCTCCAGGTCCTGCAAATTCTTCAGTTTTCCAGCATCAGGACAATTGAGGGACTCAAACACAACTATTAAAAATGTTGAAACATTCACTGATGCTCCAGAAGGAAACATGATGCATTAAAAGCCGGGGGGTGAAAACTTATTGAATTTGAAAATCAAGGTAAATTTTACTTCATTTGAAGTATCTTCTGTTGCTTCTGAAGGGCAGTACTAAATGAAAAATATATATATATATATAAAATTGTGGACCTCTCTTAATATAACCGGCTCTTAATGCATCAATGTTTCCTTCTGCAGCATCAGTGAATGTTTCAACATTTTTTAATAGTTGTGTTTGAGTTCCTCAATAGTCCTCAATGTGAAAAGATGGATCTCAAAAGCATACAGTCATTGCTGGAGAGGGTTCAAATATGCAAAAGATGCTGGAAAACTGAAGAATTTGCAGGACCTGGAGGATTTTGTCTGAAGAACATTGGGCAGTTTAACTGCTCAGGACAAACAAGGGACTCGTGAACAACCATCACAAAAAACAAACAAAAAAACAGCCGTGGATCATCCAGGGAATGACACACAGTACTGAGAATCAATGGTTCATAAACTTTTGATCAGTGTCATTTTACATTACATTTATGCATTTGGCAGACGCTTTTATCCAAAGCGACTTACAGTGCACTTATTACAGGGACAATCCCCCTGGAGCAACATTGAGTAAAGTGCCTTGCTCAAGGACACACTGGTGGCGACTGCTGGGATTGAACCAGCAACCTTCTGCATATCAGTTTAGAGTTTTAACCCATTGGACCACCATCTCCATCTCTGAATTTTAATAAATTCAGAATTTTTTTTTGGTCTTGTGGACTATTTGTAAACATTTTTTAATGTAAAATATCTTATTCAGTACAGCACATTACAGTTAAAATGGTTTTCTGTCTTGTATTTTTTCTCAAAATAAAGGATGTAATTTTATTCCACATGGAAATGAATGGAAATAAGTTAATAGCCTCTTATTTACATGAGGTAAACATAATGCTGCTTGGTTATTTTAACACATATAATTGCTGCCGTAATAACGGCCCATTACAAATGTTTACATGCTTTTCTTCTTTTTTATTTTTGAGCGGTGATGAAATATATTGCTCTTATAAATACTTGCCAGCATTTCAGTATTGAAAGTCTAGCTCTTTAAAATACATCCAAATTACAGTGAAGCGCAACCATACGGTGCTCTGCAGTGGTCAAAAAGGATATAAACTGTGAATTTTGAAGTGATATATTCTTGAAAACTCAGAGATGTGAATTCGGACGGCAAATAAATTACCACACGACCTTGGTGTTTGTCAAAAAACGGTTGGTAATTCGGCCGGGGATTTTTACGCGGGTGGTGGGAGAAAAACACTGACATTCTGGATTGGGACGGCAATAAAATCGCTGAATAGCCATTGAAAATGATGAAAATACCTTACGACCCCACAAGAAACAATTACCGTCCGAATAGGGCTATAGACATATAGATATTCATCATCGCATCATAGGCCCCACCCACTGGCGTTCGGTTGCTTAAAGACTAACATTTGCCATGTGAGCGCCGCATTGAAAGCAAATATAATCCATTATAACCACTGATGCTGTCTACACTGGACACAGTATACAGATGCGTGTTCAGTTTTTGTGCACATGTATTTGTTGTTTTTTTGTGCAAACAAACGTTAACTTCATAAGTCAGAGGTCTCCAAACTCGATCCTGGAGAGCCACTATCCTGCAGAGTTTAGCTCCAACCCCAATTAAAACACCCGAACCAGCTAATCAGTGTCTTACTTGGGCCTAGTTAGACACTGATTAGCTGGTTCAGGTGTGTTTATTTGGGGCTGGAATTAAACTCTGCAGGACAGTGGCTCTCCAGGACCGAGTTTGGAGACCTCTGTCATAAGTGAACCAATAGGAACATTAAAATAAGTTTAAAAATCTATGTATTTCATGACCCCTTTAAGACATGAAATGTGATGTTTTACATAAACATTTTGTAAATGAATTAATATCAAAAAAGCCATTCAGTCTTGTGTTGATTTCTGTTTATTAACCACTTTTCTCCTCCAAACTTAAGTGAGATAAGGGTGGAGATTCCCTGGCATTTAACCTCATCACACAGCATGACATAAGACTCACAGATTGCAGCAGGAAGCGCCTCCCTGATGGTTTGAATCGTGACTTCTGTGTAAATTAGGGCAGAACTGCCACAGTTCAGATGAAGGTGTTGCAGTATTGCAGCCCCCTCCAACTCCACCCCGTTCACTTTCATCCCGCTTCACAGTGATCGTGATGTCGGGGAATCTCCACCATTCTGCTACTAATGAAGGCACATGGATGAAAGCCATTCATCTTCAGTACATGGAAAAAACACGTCCAGATGCCCCTAGAATAAATTCTACTAGACTATTATTGATTATGCTTGTGATATGGTGAAGCCGTAATGAAATATCTCAGCAGTAAGTTAACGCTCATGTCATTTGTGATTAATGTACTGAACACCATGTTTTTATGAAACTCTGCCTTTTCATCAGAAAAAGTTGCAGAAATCTGTTTTTAAATAATGTTTTCTTTGATATCTGACTCTTCAGATTTCAGAGCCTACAAATTTATTTCTAAACCGTATGCTGAACAGAGAGACCATTACAAGGATTACATATAAACGTAAGTGCCCTTTCTTATTAATGTCAGTGGAGCCGTGGGTGCACTTTTTTTTATATACTTTTTAACTTTTAAAGCTGTTTTTTTTATTAGCATTAAATTTAAAATCATATTAATTGTATTAACATTTGACTGAAAACTGCCTCCAACAGTATTATTAAATCGAATGGTTTCCACAGTCTGAAATGTGACATAGACCTTCATAACTCTTAATGAAAAAAGACAGGAAAAACAAACATGGCTTTGTATTACCACCTGGTGGTCTTGGATAAGAAGTGATATTTTATTCTCTCAGCAATGCCATCTGAACAAAATAATAATAGCGATATGATAATATCCTGTATTGTCCTGTTGGAAAGTATCTAGACATTTTGGAGTGATGAAATCCTTTGAATGTTTTATCGTAAGTGTGTGTGATTGATCTCAGCCCATCGCTTGTTTATACGATGTCTTTTCAGATGATGCGTACTTACTGATGGGGCTCAATATTGAGGAGCTGTATCCCGAAACCTCCCGTTTTATCACATATGAAGGGTCGATAACTATTCCACCGTGCCTTGAGACAGCCACCTGGATATTAATGAATAGGCCAATTTACATCTCACAGATAGAGGTGAAATGTTGGAAACTGACAATTTTCTCTGCTTATTATATTATATTATATTATATTATATATATGCTTTGAGTACCCAGAAAAGTGCAATATAAATGTAACAAATTATTATTATTATTATTATTATTATTATTATTATTACTATTAATACAGTAAACCCATAATATTATGACTCCAGTCTTCAATGTCACATGATCCTTCAGAAATCATTCTAATATGATGTTTTGCTGCTCAAGAAACATTTATTATTATCATCATCATGTTAAAAACAGTTGTGCTGCTTAATATTTTTGTGCAAACAACGATACTTTTTTCATGATTCTCTGATAAATAGAAAGTTAATTCACTTTTTATCAATTTACTTCATCCTTGCTGAATATATTATGTTATATTACAGGTGCTGATCATATTAGAATATCATCAAAAAGTTGATTTATTTCACTAATTCCATTCAAAAAGTGAAACTTGTATATTATATTCATTCATTACACACAGACTGATATATTTTAAATGTTTATCTCTTTTCATTTTAATGATTATAACTGACAACTAAGGAAAATCCCAAATTCAGTTTCTCAGAAAATTAGAATATTACTTAAGACCATTACAAAGAAAGGATTTTTAGAAATCTTGGCCAACTGAAAAGTATGAACATGAAAAGTATGAGCATGTACAGCACTCAATACTTAGTTGGGGCTCCTTTTGCCTGAATTACTGCAGCAATGTGGCGTGGCATGGAGTCGATCAGTCTGTGGCACTGCTCAGGTGTTATGAGAGCCCAGGTTGTTCTGATAGTGGCCTTCAGCTCTTCTGCATTGTTGGGTCTGGCATATCGCATCTTCCTCTTCACAATACCCCATAGATTTTCTATGGTGTTATGGTCAGGCGAGTTTGCTGGCCAATTAAGAACAGCGACACCATGGTCCTTAAACCAGGTACTGGTTGCTTTGGCACTGTTTGCAGTTGCCAAGTCCTGTTGGAAAATGAAATCTGCATCTCCATAAAGTTGGTCAGCAGCAGGAAGCATGAAGTGCTCTAAAACTTCCTGGTATACGGCTGCGTTGACCTTGGACCTCAGAAAACACAGTGGGCCAACACCAGCAGATGACATGGCACCCCAAACCATCACTGACTGTGGAAACTTTACACTGGACCTCAAGCAACGTGGATTGTGTGAACATAACTTTGGACCACTTTTTTTCCTTTTTGTCTTTAGCACAGGCGAGATGCTTTTGACGCTGTCTGTTGTTCAAGAGTGGCTTGACACAAGGAATGCGACAGCTGAAACCCATGTCTTGCATACGTCTGTGCGTAGTGGTTCTTGAAGCACTGACTCCAGCTCCAGTCCACACTTTGTGAATCTCCCCCACATTGTTGAATGGGTTTTGTTTCACAATCCTCTCCAGGGTGCGGTTACCCCTATTGCTTGCACATTTTTTTCTACCACATCTTTTCCTTCAATATTGAACCTTTTCACAATATTCAAATTTTCTGAGATACTGAATTTGGGATTTTCCTTAGTTGTCAGTTATAATCATCAAAATAAATAAATAAAATAAAATAAATATAATAAAATAAATAAACTTTTGAAATATATCAGTCTGTGTGTAACGTTGATGAATATTATATACAAGTTTCACTTTTTGAATGGAATTAGTGAAATAAATCATCTTTTCGATGATATTCTAATTATATGACCAGCACCTGTATATTATATTATTGAATATAACCCAGATTACCACTTAATCGCCTTTCGAATATCTCTTCAGATGCAGTCTCTTCGTCTCCTCAGTCAAAACCAGCCGTCTCAGATCTTTCTCAGCATGGGTGACAACATGCGGCCGACCCAGCCACTGCACCAACGCTGTATCCGCACCAACATCAACTTCAGTCAGAGACGGGACTGTCCTAACAACCGTGTGCTGAGGCCGCAATACAGAGGTCTGTGTCACACTCCACATCAATTACATAAGCAGGCTCTGTGTCGTAAACACGCTGCTGCATGCATGCTCCGTTCAATAAAGCTGAGCACTCTAATTAGACACTTAGAATCATTGCTCTTGAAACAGATGGAAATTAAACATTTGTTTTTGTGAATAAGTGTTATGCTTCACAAAGAAAGTTATCTGACAGCACATTCTCTGCTTCTCTTTCCAGTGAATGAATGGCTTCTGAAATAAAGGCTCGACGGACAGTGGAAGATGGGATACATACTCTTCAATAAAAAATATATGAAATTACTTTTATACTTGTTTATAACAATATATATGTATATCAAAGACACTGAAAACCATTTCAGTCAGACAGGACTGGTTCTCAGTGACACTGGCTCTTCGGCTCACTCTAGAAGAACTGTTGTCTGCTCTTGTTTTTTGCACCCGGACAGCAGGTGCATTCAAGACTCATTGCAGCGAATGAAAAAATACCTTTGCTCTATGCACAGGGATTGAAACTTTACTTTGACACCAGGCAAACAAAAGGATCTCAAGCCTATATCTTGGTCTATTTGGAGCATGTTGCCTTCTCTACGTAAGTGTTTACAGTGCTACATGAATTGAGTTATATCTGCCCAATAAATCTTTGAAGTGGTGAATATTTCTCTTTACTTTTTTAATGACATTTTTGAATCTGGCGTATCATAGAGCTGCAAGTTGATGCTAATGGATTGCCAGTCAAAATAAAGCATAACTGAGTCTGAATATTGGTGATTTATAAAATACGTTGACATGGTACTCAGAAGGGAAGGTTTCAGTCATGTTATGTAATGGATTTAATGAATATTTAGTGACAAAATATGTAATAATTAAGTGTGTAACAGAGAACAGACCAAACTGGCAGATTTAGTAACAAAAAATGCCATATTTTGTTAGCTTTAATGAAATAAGCATTTAAGCATTGCATTTTCAAATGTCTTATTTTCCATACTTGTATGGTTCATCTTTAAATATAATCTTTATGTACATTTTGCAGTAAATATAAATGTATAATCTAAACTGTGAGATTATACGTCATGCCAATTAGTGCTTATTTACACTTAAGATTCAGTTATGTGATATCTATGTCTCAATCATAAATGTACAAATATGAGAAATTGAAAAGAGAATAAAATTAAGAAATGGGTCAAATTGTTTTTACTGCCAAAAACCGCTTTTGCTGATATATGCACCGTTGTTCAAAAGTTTGAGGTTGGTAAGATACTTTAATGTTTTTGATGCTCACTAAGGCTACATTTATTTGATCAAAAAATATGTTTAAAAAACATACTATTGTGAAATATTGTAATGATTTAAAATTCCTGTGTTGTTTTATTATTTTTTATTAATGTATAAATGTAATGGCAAAGGATCATCATCCTTCAGAAACAATTCTAAAATGCTGATTTAGTGTTCAAACATTGCTTCTTAATATTTAGGGTTCTTTGTTGACTAAAGTTCACAAGAACATCATTTATTTAAAATAGAAATCTTTTGTAACCTTATAATAACTGTATTTACTGCCACTTTAGATCAAATGTTATGTAATGCATCGTTGCTGAATACAACACGTATTCATTTCCTAGTCTTCCTGACCCCAAACTTTTGAACAGTGTATATGACTAAACTGGGAAGTTTTGTTTGTTATATCAGGCTAAACTGGGCAGATGTTGATGCTAAATCAAACAGAATATGCAGTTCTGCGGCCACAATTCTCTCTCCTCCTGGCGTCTGGTGGTCAGACTCCGTCCAGTATTAGATTGTGGCCACTAGAGGGCAGAACTGTGCTGGAAAATCAGGTCAGATGCAGCTCAAAATGTGTCACATCCTGGCGGAGCACCAGTGAGGGAACAAAGAAGCTGGGGTGAGTGTTCGTTAACGTTGTGCGTTTTATTACAAATTACAGGTTTCAGCAAACAACTTATTATCTGTGGTGTAATATAACAAACATTCCTGTTTTAAAATGCAGTTTTTTATACGTATCACGATTTTCATATCTTAAACGGTTGTCGGACTTTAGTTTTAGCCCGCTAGCTAAGGCTGTTTCTTTAACTCGGGTTGTGTTTACAAATGATCAAAGATTAAGATAATTTAAAAAAAAGCTATACACAATCCAAATAACGCAAAACACATTTTCTTCCTGAAATGCGAATATGAATTTGTTTTTCATATGACATTTTACTGTTATGCTGTTCAGCTAGCGTTAGCCAGTTTCATTCATTGAATGATGAATGTTAGCATCTCCCCCGTTCATGTGTTCATGTCCTCGGGATGCCTATAGCCCACCAAGTACAACACCTTTGCATTACATTTCGTGTGAATAACCTTTATTTTTCCTCCTTGTAGCTGTTATTGTATTACGTTCATCAATAAATAAACTCTTGGCGAGCTGCAAGCCCACTCGCCTCATTGTGTGCGCCATTTATCCTCATCCAGTACAGGCCTGAGGTCCATAAACTCATTTTATTTAATTCCTATTAAATCCACCTCTTTATACACACACGCACACACAGACAGAGTGGGCTGTTCAATCAAACAATGCCTTCGAATTTCACATTTAAGCCAGGTGGGTGCATTGCTGTTTTAAACCAAAAATATTTAATCTAAAAGCAGGTTGATATGTTTGCAGCACGAGCAAGTTGATCAGGTTTTTGCACACATTGAAAGCATGCCTATTCGTCTAATAAGTTTTTGCCCTATTGCAGAACCAAATGATGGGGATAGCCTGATATCCTCAATCCTACAAACAAGATGTCAAGTAAGAGAACATTTCAATTGATTGGTTAAAGCCCACCCATCTTTATCAGATCCTCAGAAATGACTGTATTAAAGATGCTTCACAATTTCTTTATTTGATATTACATTTTTCTTTAAATAAAGTGTAAATATGGGTGTGCTTATCTTATAGATGTAATTGACAATAACATTCGCACATTGAACTAATGCAGATGTGACGAATAAGTAGGCTTTACCACTGGGGAATAACTTTTGAATTAATTTCAATAAAGTAAATTCATTTTTTCCCCTGCCTTCTCTTCCTCTAACAGAGCGGCCACCCTATACCCCTGCCCCCACCCCAGCCCCCACAACGGTAAGTATCCAGAACATGCCAATCATCCATATGGCCCCTCCCCTCCATCACCCAGACCAATACCTTAGGTTCCTTAGAGATGAGAGGAGAGGATTGTGGGAAGGTCACAGTATCACATGGGGTGGCTTTTATTATTTTTGTGCACAGAAGATACTCTGTCAATCCGTAAGTTGCTGAGGATACCACTTACTTTAGACTCCAAAAGTAGTATTTAATAATTATTAATAACCATTAGGGCTGCTTGATATTGTAAAAAAATACACGTTTTATTTTTCTGCAATTTTATAAATTGCTATATGAATAAATTCCAGAATTTTTGCTTGTTGACTTAAATAAATAAAAAATCCCCCCAATCATTCTAGAATGATTAATTCTTTCTATGACAATAATAATTATTATTGTGATTTTAATAAATATTTTGTATTGTGAAAATACTGTCATAGTGTAAAATAGAAAAGTATTAGAATAATGATATAGTATAAATTTCAATACTGCTAGTTATGTCTTAATTTCTACATTTTTAAACGTCAAACCGTCACGCTTTTATTTCTGGCAAATAAATATGTGCTGGGGGTTTCAGAGTGAAACGTGGCACTGTTCATTTACACACGTGCAGCTCATGATTCTGTCTCTCAGAGTTAGCGCAGTATAAACAGTGCTGTGCTCTGTTCTGAAACTTGCAGTGCGCATATTTAATTAAATCGCAGCCTTTACAATTTAATAATTGCACTAAACCATATCACAATGTAGATTTTATATATATCGTGGAGCCCTAATGACTGTCTAGACCCATGCAAAGTTAAGCCTTCATGGTTATTCATTAAACACTATGTTTGGAGCATAGTGTGCTAGCCTCCTCTTGTGCTTTGAGGCTTTCACATATAATTTAATCGTTGTACATTAAAATAGACACTGAGAACCATTAACAGTAATTTAGCATTGATGCGTTGCTCCACGTGCATCCTTGGAAAACTTGAATCCCGTGTGGTTGAAATATTCGATCCGCTGTTAATTACATTTAGTGTCCCAGAACTGTTATTCCTGAAAGGTTAGAAAGCCATTATCCAGATTGTACGCCACCATGAGATTTGGCTCAAATACTCAAATCCTTAAAATTGTCAAAGCCCTTTTGAAACGTCACTGCGTCCCACAACCACCACCACCCATAGTGCCTGTGGCTTTGCTACAAATGGATGTAGAGTAATGCCAGGGTTGTGCTGCTATCAAAGATTGCTGCTTTTTGCATGTTTTATGCAAATCATGACAGAAAACGAAAGCAGGTTCTCCTTTTCATTTTTTTTGTCCCTTCCTCCCTTGTTTGTGTCATTTCTCATTCGTGTTTTGTCTCATTTGTCTCCATCAGCAAATGCCCACCACCCCTGGGTTTGTGGGGTACAACCCATACAGCCATCTGGCCTACAACAACTACAGGCTGGGAGGGAACCCCGGCGGGAACAACAGGGTAATGGTTCGACCGGTGCCAACTAGGGCCCTAGAGACAGCCGAGGGACTAAAAGCCCAGACGAGAGGACGCTAAAGCTAACTTACATGGCCTGAATATGAAATAGTGAAATGCTTTGCTCTTACACTGTACAGACTCGTTTCATAGAGTTGAAGGTGTCTGTCGGGTAGTAGAGTCGAGTCTTGGGTAGTTGTGTAGCTCTTAACTAGTAGCTTCCATAATCCTCATGCTTCTGTCAAGCAGTCACTCTCTGTAATGTCTGGATGGGTGTGATTGACGCAGAATGAGTTGTAGCTTCAGAGTGATTGCTTCTCAGAACTGTTCTCCGTCTCCCCTGTCGGCCATCCTATCACTTCATCATGCACGAGAGCCAACGGCCGTCCGCTCGCATGGCTTTAGATGCCCGTGCCAAACTCCGCAACGTGGCATGACTTCTTAGCAAGCTTGAGGCATTTTAGCTGTTGGCTGGTTTCATCCAAACCTCTGCAGGATACTTTTCGGCTGTAAAAGTTGCTTTGTGTCCAAAAGAGCGTAATGCATGGCCTTGTTGGCGTAATGTTAACGTGCTGTATTTCATTTTCCGTTCAGGTTCGTCTCCCGCTCCCTTTGCGAAGCGCTTCATGTCGTCATTGTTTCTTTCAGTTGTGCTTTTTGCCTTTCTCTCCATAGTGCTCCATTATGACAGTTCTATGTTTTCTGTGATGACCACGTGTGCCCTTTGTGATCTCTAATGCCCCGTGTGGGCCTTTTTCCCTTTCCCACAGAACTCCTCAGGGATCACCGTTCCTAAGCCGCCCAAACCGCCCGACAAGCCGCTGATGCCCTACATGCGGTATAGCCGGAAGGTAAGCAGGAAGGTAAGACACCCACGGTGTCTGCTTTTACTGCTTGTAAATTGAGGAGAGCGCTTCTGCGATCATCTCGAAGGCTGAGGGGCGGTCAGTGGCCTGACTCTGACCCTTCAGATGGTAGACCCCAACATCGCTTCATTGCTTTCTTCTGTTCAACAAGGCTGGGAAGCTGACATCTTTTCTGATCTACTCATTTGAGACTATAAGCTCTGCTCCATTTCCTTTCTGTTGTGAGCAAAGTGTTTTAAATGAAGAACATAAAACAGTTAGTGCTTTCAGTGCTGCTTAAATCTATAATAGGTACTTCAAATCTAAACATGTTCAGATCAATTACTCTTATTTTTCTCTCCTGCCCTGCATTCATCCTTTAATTTTGGACAGAAAGGTAGACAAAAATTGGTGCACTTTCTCTCTCTCTCGCCTTTTGGGAAAATGCAACCCTCTGCGTCCCGGAACCCAGACCGCTCTGTGTCGATGCTTTACTGACACTTGTCTTTCATAGGTTTGGGACCAAGTTAAAGCCTCTAATCCTGACCTGAAGCTATGGGAGATTGGGAAGATCATCGGCGGCATGTGGAGGGACCTCACTGATGAGGAAAAACAGGACTATTTAAATGAATACGAGGCTGAGAAGGTTTGTTCCTGGCCTTTTTGCCCTTACTTTGAGATTTATTTGATAACGATTCCTGGGAAATTGTTACAGGCACTTAGCAATTTCTTTCCCCGCAGATCGAGTACAATGACTCTTTGAAAGCCTACCACAACTCTCCAGCCTACCTGGCGTACGTCAACGCTAAGAACCGCGCTGAAGCTGCTCTAGAAGAAGAGAGTCGGCAGAGACAGTCGCGCCTAGACAAGGGCGAACCCTATATGAGCATCCAGCCCGCTGAGGACCCTGATGGTGAGATTGATGGCACAAACATAATACAGGGATTTATGTGAATATTGCTGAGACTGTCCTCTCAGATTGAGTTGTATGTTTTTAAATGTTGTGTGCTTTGTTAAAGTCATTATTATTTTTTGGGCTGTCACTAACGATTATTTTGGTAATCAAGTAATCTGATATTTTTTTTTGGTAATAAAAATAGTCCTATAGGTAAAAATAAAATGCATATAATAACAATTAGGCAATTATAATTGGTTCAAATAACGTATCAAAAGCAAGTAATCGTATGGTTTTATTGAACAACACGGCTAAAATACTATATATATATATATATATATATATATATATATATATATATATATATATAAAAATGTGTGTATATGTTAGGGATGCACGATATATCGGCAACATATCGTTATCGGCCAATAAATTATTATTTTTGATGTTATCGGTCCAATAAGGAAATTTGACCGATATATTCAAGCCGATAGATAATGTATTATTTCCTTCAGCTGAGACAGACGCGCTGTCCACCATGATGGGTTTTAATTGCTCTAAATATGATTGTAATCACTTCGAATAGGAAAATACAGTTACGTGCAACATATGCAGCACAAGTCTAATATAATCTACATATAATGATAATGAGAATACGGCTGTAAAAGAGCGTTGTTTCAGTGCGTTTGTTGAGGGAAGAGCACGCCCACAGAGTTACACCTTCATGACAGGCACAGTCAGGTTCGCTTGTGCATTCACAGCCTTTTGTGCCATTGCAAGTTGTAATATTATATTTATTATGCTGTGTATATAATCTCATATAGGATGCGTTTGGTTGAGTTAATTAACGATGCAGTAAAGCACTTCATTGTACCGGTCTTTAGCTTCAGCGCGCATTTCAAACAGAAATGCACAGCATTCATAACTTCTGGGACTGTCCTATACATAACACTGTAATGAGAATATTTTTGTTATAAAACATTGTGAATTCTCTGGGTTTAGTTGTTGTGTTTCAGCGCGCTGTTGTGGGAAGCGTCCACAACGCATTCTGACCAGCACAGCTAGTCAAGTTCGCTTGTGCATTCGCATCATTTTAAGCATATGCAAGTCGCAATATTACGTTTTTGTTGTATAAACATCTGATTAATGTCATATAGGATGCGTTTCGTTAAGTCAATAACCCGCAGTGCTTCATTGTTCCGGTGATCATCTTCAGTTTCAGCGCGCGCTCTCAAACGGGAAGAGCATCCACAGGAGTTATAAACCTTCATCTATGCGTGATTGTGCAAATATAAGTTGTAATATTATATTTATTTTGTATAAATATCTGATTGTTCTCATATATGATGCGTTTAGTTGTTAATTAACCTTCTAAGCGCTTCAGTTTACGGTTGTTCGTTCATTCTCTCCAGCTTCAGCGCGCGCTCTCAAACAGCAACATTATTCCTAATAGACTAGACTAATATTAAAGATGTTTACTATTACTGTAATATTAAACATATTTTTTTCAAAAACACAGAAGCGTTATTTTTTATAACTAGCACTTTTATTGTTCTCGTATCATTTCCATCAACAATATACGGTTTGATTAAAACCATTTCCTTATTGTCTGTGCGGAGGTTATTTCATGCACTTGCATTCTGATTCTTTATTATGCAGCCTAAGTAATGCTGTTCAAAAACTTGTTTGCATTATTTAGGTATATTATTTTTATTTTTTAGGCAATATAATTTTTGGTAACATTTTACAAATAAGGTCTCATTTGTTAATGCATTAACTAACACGAACAAACGGAGAGCAATAACCTTTGTTTATTTTAGTAATAAAATGTTTGTTTATATTAACAGTCCATTCACAGTGCATACCTAATGTTAACACACACAACTTTGGGTCTGAATATGTTGAGATTAACATGAACTAAGATGAATAAATCCTGTTGAAGTATTGTTCATTCATTGTTGGTTAACTAATACTAACAAAAAATAAACCTTATTGTAAAGTGTTAACATTTTTTTTTTTATAAAGTAAGTTGGCCATAGGAGTGTAAAATTAATTTGAAAAGGTAAGGAATCTTACACTGGGTCCAATAGGCTACTGTTGTGTATAGGTTTGATTTATGTTGAAGTGTTTGGGACATGGCTTTTAATGGTGAGCCTTTTGTTTCTGTAATCAGGCTCTCAGAGTTTATTAAAATTTGTATTTAGATTTATCGGCCAATATATCGGTTATCGGCTTTCAAATATAAAGAGTTATCGGTATCGGCCAAAATGTTCATATCGGTGCATCCCTAGTATATGTATGTATGTGTCAACTAGGGCTGGGCGATATGCCCTAAAAAAAAAACACAACTTTTTTTTCACACAAAAAAAATCATATTTGTGATTTAAAAAAACAAAAAAAATTCCTACTTAAAATCCATCTGCAGATGACAGAAATTGTTCAAAACAAGTTTTAACTTTATTTTGTTTATGTAAAATATTTGTGGCTTGGTAGCACCTACCTGGGGTCCAAAACTTTCAGCATGTGAATAAACCCTGGCGATTCCACAGTATATATGGGCACCATATCTTTTGCAATATACATATCAAAGGTTTATGAATTGATGTGTAGATAAAATTAACTTGTATTAACAACAGTAATGTGCAAAAAAATATAGGGAAAATGTCAGTATTCTGCTCTTATTAAATATAGGTTACCATTGTTATTTTATAGTTTCACACTGAACTGACCAACAGCTTCAGTGATTATTAAAGGAGCACTCTTACTCGTTTTCTGGGTAATTTAGTCACAATTTGAAGACAAGTTTAGTTTTTCATGAGACTGTGTCTTCCTACTTTTGTCCATATATTAGGGAGTGGAAATGGCTAATAAGTCAATAAGTGTTCTTCTGCCACATCTACTGGTTATAGTGGTCATTTAATGTGTTTTTAAAATAAGTGCTTTTTTGCTAGCCTAGAAATCTAGACGCACCTTAGCGGCAGCAAATCTAATTTGCAGCCAGGGTAGTCTAGCAACTTTCTGTTGGCTTCCGAGCTGGAAAAAACAAACTCTGGTCAGGCCAATCACATTGTGTATAGAGTCAGTGGGCAGGCTTAACATAATGACGGCAGAGTTGCCGTGGTTCCGCACGCTACTTATAAACAAAGAAGCTGGCGAACAGCGGTCTTTCGACTCGGCTTTGGCCACGACTCTGGAGGACTTGGAGTAAAGCTTTTCTTTGAGAAAAGAACAAAGAATGGCACAAGTCATTCTTAACAAAGGAAGATGTGTTTGGAGTTTTGCCATCCGGATACGGTGAAAGTTTAATCTATCAACTAGCTCTGCTTCACCTTCTTCGTTGCTCTGGTTGGTTGTAGCGCTTTCCTATTGCGTGCAGAGGGAATTTGAAAGACAACCATTTATCCCACCCCTCGGATTGAGCCCTGCCAATGGTGAGTTCCCAGACACAACATCTTGATGTGGGTCTGGCTTGTCAGGCTACTTGTTTGCCACAAAGTGGTCTACACATTTAAAAAAACAAAACAAAAAAAACCCATTAGACTATTCTTCCACAATACCCCTTTACACTTTTAGTTTTACAAATCATCACATTAAAAATTGGATAATATTTAGAGCTTTGAAGTGCTGGAAAAATTGTGAAGCTCTTGAAAAGTGCTTGAATTTCAATCTCAAAAGGTTGAACGAACCCTGAGATGAATAAGGACAACATTATATCCATGTGGTGTTACTACAGTAAATCATGATGAATGTTGGTGATTTGTGATTGAAACCCCTGATCTTTGCTCATGTTGTCTCAACGTTTCTCCTGTTTTCCACATCAGCGCTGTTTGATCTGATATCTGTGGTTTATAACCAAATTCTGTGCCAAACGCTTCCACTAGATCTCGCAGTAGCCACGTTATTAATTCTGTGGTGAATTTAAACGCTTTCTCACTGGATCTCCCAGTGCTGTGTAGTAACGGTGCCATGTGATCGAGATCGGCCCATGTGTGAGCTCACGCTGCGCTGTCTGCGCAGCTCAAATGAATAGCGCGGTTCCGTTCAAACTTCAAACACACTTTGCAGCGAGGTATTGTTTGTTCGAACCAATTACGAATGACACATGTTTTAAGACGACACCGTCCTGTCCACGGCAAATCGGGGGCGGCAATTGCTTGAATGGTGGGTTCATTATTATTCGTAATGAAAAACAACGACAAATCTTTTGCAGGTTCCCTATTAGAATTTCGCTTTGAAACAAATCTTCCACAAATTCGCAGAACAACAGTAATTGACTGCACCTCTGATACAATCTAGTAAAACGCCACAATTAACTTGCTAATTATGATTTAAAGTCAGATTCAAAAATGTTTCTCTCCTGTATGTCGAATTTTTATATGAATAAATAAATACATAAAGGGACAGACAGACAAGGAGCTTCATATACAAACATATATGTAATGTGACCATGTGGGAAGTCAACCTTCCGGACTTAATCTTCGTGAATTAATTGGCGTCCATGAGTTTTAAATGGTAGAGCCATTCAGTTTTTCTTTTACAGATAGTACTTTACTGAGAAAAGTACCATCCAAATGGGCCTAAAGTTTAAAAGGATGTTCTGAAACTCCTGCACTAAATTTGTTCCGTATTGATTGATCCAAATATGAAATGTCTCTTAGACTATGACGACGGTTTCTCCATGAAGCATACAGCAGCAGCTCGTTTCCAGAGGAACCACCGGCTCATCAGCGACATCCTGAGTGAGGTTGTGGTGCCTGATGTTCGCTCAGTGGTGACCACCGCTCGCATGCAAGTCCTCAAACGTCAAGTCCAGTCCCTCATGGTGCACCAGGTAGGTGGGGCATGCTAAAGACATCAAACACAAGACTGTTACTCACCTGATTTAATCATCCTGGTTTTTTTGTTTCTAAACAGAGGAAGCTTGAAGCAGAGCTGCTTCAAATCGAGGACCGTCATCAGGAGAAGAAGAGGAGGTTCCTGGAGAGCACAGACTCCTTCAATACTGAGCTCAAACGGGTGTGAAATTCCGTTTGATCGTGAACTAATAACCCTTCTGTTTAGCCTGGGCTCAAATGCCAAATTAACTGTCAGTGATTGATGTGCAGTTTGTGTTTTGTTTATTTAGCTGTGCAGTCTGAAAGTGGAGGTGGACATGGAGAAGCTGGCAGCCGAAATGGCGGCAGCAGAGGAGGCGGCTCGCCGGAGGGCGGAGGAGAGAGAACGGGAAGCTGCAGAGCAGGTGGAGAAAGCTGCTCAAGAAGAGCAACAGCCAGCCGGGGTCCAGGCCAATGCCAACACAGAACAAACCTCCACCAGCGAGACCAAGGATGAAGACAAGTCCACCCCGATGGAGACAGGTCAGAACTGCACCATTCTTTTCTCTAACTTTGAATGTAGAACAAAAATAAAAGATGTTTGACTGACCTTTGTGGTATCTGTCCTGCAGAAACTCTGGCTGAAGCTTCTGAAGGATCTCAGGAGGCTGAGCAAGGCGCCCCAGCTGCAGCGGGAGAGAAACCAGCCCAGCCTGAGCCTGCAGAGGGCGCTACAGATGAGGGCACCAGCGACAGCACCGCTCCGTCTGAAAGCAGCTCCGGACCCCCAGCGGAACCCCAGGCCTCAGATAACACCCCTGAGGAGCGGCTGCCCACCCAGACACAATAACCCCACCCCCCTAATCTACATGTTCATTAACCAAGTCTCACTTCACTCTGTGTAGAGTCATATGTCCTTTAGGATTTATCATTTAATCCTATGACCTGCCAGCACAGTGAGTGAGAACAGTGAAGATTTTTACTTTTTCCCCATAATATTCCACAATGAAATGTTTTGTAAGGACAGCAGAATTGGCTTTCCACTTCTTTACTTGATCTGACACACTGACCCTCATGTGACAAGCCCACTTGAGTACTTTAGAGCTTCTTGGCCATTACAAAAGCTGTTTTATCATTCTGAAGTGGAAGTAACTTGGGCAAATGTTGAATAAAATGTAACGCTTGCATCCTACAGTCACCAAATGCTTGTTTTTATCTACCTGTGGCAATTATTTTATGGTATATCTTTTTCCTCCTTTCATAGTTTAAGTAGTCTGTGGGTTTTTTTGTGCCATCTTTTTTCTCATCCTTGCTTTTTTTACTTAAAATAAAGCCATGCTAACACAGTCATGATTTTTCAGATTGACTGCACAGAGCAGAGGGACATTGTTCTGTTGGCATCTTCATGAAATGGTATTACATTAAGCCTCTGGATTATTGTGTTTTGTATTGTTGGAAGGAATTCCCTCAATAAAGTGATTTCTATGTCTGTTTTAAACCTCTGTTCCCTTTTGTCTGCTGGTTTATGGTTTTGGCAATTGGTTGTGTTCAGGTTTTAAAGCCAATGTTTTTTTTTATTATCACTTAGATTTTAATATATTTAAAAGCAGAATACTGGTTCAGGTCTCTGGTTAGGTTGTGTGCAAGGTAATCCACAGTATTTCAACCGCTGCTACACATTTTTCATGTTTCATATATCACTTTAAAGGGTTAGTTCACCCAAAAATGAAAATTCTTTCATTAATTACTTACCCTCATGTCGCCTGACACCCGTAAGACCTCCGTTCATCTTCGGAACACAAATTAAGAAATTTTAGTTGAAATCCTATGGCTCAGAAAGGCCTCCATTGGCACAATGCACTGTACATTCTCATAAAAGGTACTAAAGACGTCGTTACAAAGTCCATCTCACTACAGTGGTTCTACAATAACTTTATGAAGCGACGAGAATAGTTTTTGTGCGCAAAAAAAAACAACTAAATAACGACTTGTATAGTGATGACCGATTTCAAAACAATGCATCATGAAGCTTTGAAGCGTTATGAATCAGTGAGTCAATTCAGCGGTTTGAATCGCCAAAATCATGTGATTTCAGTAGTTTGGTGGTTTAACACGCGATCCGAATCATGATTCGACTCGCCGATTCATAACGCTTTGAAGCTTCTGTGTTTTGAAATCGGTCATCACTATACAAGTCGTTATTTCGTTTTTTTTGCGCACAAAAACTATTCTTGTTGCTTCATAAAGTTTTTGTAGAACCACTGTAGTGAGATGGACTTTGTAATGACATCTTTAGTACCTTTTATGGGTCTTGAGAGTGTAAAGAACATTGTGCAATGGAGGCTTTTCTGAGCCATCGGATTTCAACTAAAATATCTTCATTTGTGTTCCGAAGATGAACGGAGGTCTTACGGGTGTCGAACGGCATGAGGGTGAGTAATTAATGACAGAATTTTCATTTTTGGGTGAACTAACCCTTTGAGTGAAGTTTTCCAGATTTTGTACCTAATTGATATACAAAGTGTTTGAAATCAAAATCTAATTCAAAACCCCTCTAACTTAACCCCCTCGTTAGCAAAATCCATTTAAAAGCAGTAATCTTTTGTTTTTTATTCAGTGAAAAAGCATACATTTACATTTGTTCCAGACACATGTCTGATTATCGGTTTAGGTTGTTTTTTTTTTTTTGTATCTATTTTTCAGAGGAAATTTGCATCCATTTTACATGCTGACCATGAAGACATTTAAAGGCAAGTACTGTAACGAACACATAATATATCTGAACGAACAATTCCAAATTGCCTTGTTCTCTAGAAGAACAAAAATCCCAAGTGTATTAAAGGATCTGATCAACCTATATTTATCATTATGTAAAGGCATCTCCATAGCAACCATAGGAAGAAAGACACTCATTATTATTCCATTTAACTCCAAAGCGTCACAGAGATCAGGCACTAGAAAAGGTTACAAGACATTTTTAGGAACAATAGGCCTGTATCAATGTAAAATATAATTTTCAATTATGTAAACTAGTGCAGTAATGTAGTGTAGGTAAATCACAATCGTTTAAACTGAAAAATTCTGTCATTTACTCGCCCTCATGTTGTTCCAAATGTGTATGCAGGGCCGGCCCAAGCCCTTATGGGGCCCTAAGCAGAATTTTATTTGGGGGCCCCTTGGTGCCACCAATACGATTGACTATTGTCAATTCTTGATAATTTGCACACCCAGGATCAATTTTAGTAGCTGTAGCTGTGTTGCTTACATCATGTCTGGCAGTAATGGTTTTACCCTTTTACGGTTTTTAATGGTAACAGTAGCAAATCCACAGGTGTGGTCAGGTGTTAATATTCAAAGCCTTACTGTACTACAGTTCAGACTGGGATATGTACTTATGTAAGTAGTCTCTTATGCTGAATATGCTCACTTTTCCCCGGGATTCTTTGATGAATAGGAGGTTCAAAAGAACAGCATTTCTCTGAAATAGAAAGCTTTCAAAAAAATATTGTACAGAACTGTTTTCACCACTGATAATAATCATAAATGTTTCTTGAGCATCAAATCCTCATATCAGAATGAATTCTGAAGGATCATGTGACACTGAAGACTGGAGTAATGATGATAAATTCAGCTTTGATCACAGGAATAAATCACACTTTACTATATTCACATATAAAACAGATGTTTTACATTATAATAATATTTCACAATATTACCGTCTTTACTATATTTTTGATCCAATAAATGCATCCTTGGTGAACAGAAGAGACTTCTTTTCAAAACAAGAAATGTTGATTTCTTTCAAATATTAAACAGAGCTTTTATTTACATGGAAATAATAAAAAAAAAAATTGCATTCCACTCGACTGTGTAGAAAGAACCTTTTTATTTTCTAAATAAAAACTTCCAAAATATAGGCTACAAAACTTATAATTCCAAGGGGACGATATCGCAGTTTGCAGAAAAACATTTATTGAGAAACTGGAAGCTATGCTGTACTCCGTCCAAAACATGCAGCACATCAGACAAGATATTCGCACTAAACCATAGAGCATTCTCAAATCCATCCATTCATAAAAAGGTTACCGGGCAACTGACCGCTCTTGGACTTTGAACCCTGGCTAACAAGCGAATAGTGTCCGGCCGATGGCGCCGCGAACTCGTGCAGTGCTGTCAGAATCAATCCGTACATATATTAGAAAACGTAACATTTTGCAGTTCATTTAGTAATTGTTTAAGGCCATTTCGCGATTTCAATCATCATGAAATAACATACTGCAAAAAGTCATTTCATGTGCTCTTGGGGCCCCCCTGGTGGCAAAGGGGGCCCTAAGCAGCCGCTTAGTTCGCTTATGCCTTGGGCCGGCTCTGTGTGTATGACTTTCTTCTGTGGAACATAGGAAGAACAAATGTGGTGATGACTGGTTTTCATTGACCCCAGCCATTTCTTAAATTATCTTATTTTGTGTTTTACAAAAACTCATTCCGTTTTGTAACAACGTGAGGGTCAGGATTTTCAATTTTTTAAGTGCCCTGTACCTTTAGGAGCGTATGTTTAACAAATATTTCAACAGTAGGTGGCAGTATCTTATCTTGTTGAATCTTATTCTGCTGACAAAAACATGAAAGATTTTGCAATGATGGATGTGCTTGAAAATCAAATACATTTTAAAAAGAAACTACATCAATAGGTGTATTAGGTTCCAGTCTTGAAGAACCTCTCTCACATAATGCACAAACTCACAAAGAAGACTGCAAATCTCAGGTTTTCAGCGCATGTAGGCATGATGTGTGTGCGTGGGCGGCTGCCAGCGAAAAGCGTAGTGGGCGCAGAGCAGGTAAGCTGCTCTAGATGCTGTTAGCTTGTGGGCATCACTACTCACAGGTGATCTCTGTGACCTTAACACTATATTTCATGTACAACCATTAAACTATGCAGTTCTAGGTAGCATTTCTGCCAATTTCACATGCGGTTGTGCATTTAACAGTTTCCCCTGACTGCTTCAACACAGGAAAAGACAGTGTCAACTAAGAGGAAATAACGTGTACTCCACAACACAAAACCTCATAACACCTCTAGAAGCTCAAATAAGCTATTTTAACTGCAACAGATGAATTTTACAACATCACTTCAAATATTTTAAAACAGATTTAAAGTCAAAAATGACACATCTGTTGTTTCAAACTCCAGTCAATTTTTTTTTCTTCCAAGGGACATAAAAGATGTTTTGAACAATGTCCACACTGCTCTTCCGTGCAATAAAAATGAATTGTAACATTCCGCTATAGCTATTCTTTTTATGTTCCACAGATGAAAGCCATACATTCTTCAAGAGATGGTGTGTAAATCTGGATGAACTATAAAAGGCGTTTTGTGTTTTCAACACATTCGAATAATGTGTTCATATTTTAAAGCTACACTGTGTAACTTTTTTAGTTTATTCTTAGCTAAAAACACTTAGTTCTTTCAAAAATATAAGTGCTCATTAATGTATATTTACTTATTTCAAGTTATAAAGTATTCTCGTAAATTTATAATATGCCATTGAAAATACATACGGGTAAGGGGTTCGAATGGGGGTCGCCATGTTGCCCCTCCATCTTGAAAGTACATTATCCAAAGAGGGACATACCCGTAAATTCAAGCTTTGCCTTTCGCGTTTTAACACTCAATGGCACCGTGTCTGGATTGAACTGGAAGCCATGTTAATTTTGGACTAAATCGGCCACCGTAGGAGTTAAAACGAAATCGGAATTGGGAGGAACAGAACCTAATATTTACTGGATGGTCATATACCTTTTCACCGCTAGATGGGGGAAAATATCACACAGTGTAGCTTTAAATTAAATTATACCGTGGTCTGTCTGAATACTCGATTCTGATTGGCTGGAAGGTGTGCAATAAAACCGTTTAATGCACAGCACAGGTAGTTCCAAGTCAGTTGAATCCATTAATGCAACTTTTTGAAATAAAGTAGCTCACTACGAATCGTTACATTATATTAGCAACGAGGGGGTCACATTGTTATTTTGAAGTAATTACTCGCAGCATCATTTTAAATACAGGTGCTGGTCATATAATTAGAATATCATCAAAAAGTTGATTTATTTCACTAATTCCATTCAAAAAGTGAAACTTGTATATTATATTCATTCATTACACACAGACGGATATATTTCAAATGTTTATTTCTTTTAATTTTGATGATTATAACTGACAACTAAGGAAAATCCCAAATTCAGGATCTCAGAAAATTATAATATTGTGAAAAGGTTCAATATTGAAGACACCTGGTGCCACACTCTAATCAGCTAATGAACTCAAAACACCTGCAAAGGCCTTTAAATGGTCTCTCAGTCTAGTTCTGTAGGCTACACAATCATGGGGTAGACTGCTGACTTGACAGTTGTCCAAAAGACGACAATTGACACCAATTGGCAAGACACAAAAGGTCATTGCAAAAGAGGCTGGCTGTTCACAGAGCTCTGTGTCCAAGCACATTAATAGAGGGGCGAAGGGAAGGAAAAGATGTGGTAGAAAAAAGTGTGCAAGCAATAGGGGTAACCGCACCCTGGAGAGGATTGTGAAACAAAACCCATTCAAACAAAGTGGGGGAGATTCACAAAGTGTGGACTGGAGCTGGAGTCAGTGCTTCAAGAAACACTACGCACAGACGTATGCAAGACATGGGTGTCAGCTGTCGCATTTCTTGTGTCAAGCCACTCTTGAACAACAGACAGCGTCAGAAGTGTCTCGCCTGGGCTAAAGACAAAAAGGAAAAAAGCGGTCCAAAGTTATGTTCTCTGATGAAAGTAAATTTTGCAATTCCTTTGGAAATCAGGGTCCCAGAGTCTGGAAGAAGAGAGGAGAGGCACACAATCCATGTTGCTTGAGGTCCAGTGTAAAGTTTCCACAGTCAGTGATGGTTTGGGGTGCCATGTCATCTGCTGGTGTTGGTCCACTGTGTTTTCTGAGGTCCAAGGTCAACGCAGCCGTATACCAGGAAGTTTTAGAGCACTTCATGCTTCCTGCTGCTGACCAACTTTATGGAGATGCAGATTTCATTTTCCAACAGGACTTGGCATCTGCACACAGTGCCAAAGCAACCAGTACCTGGTTTAAGGACCATGGTGTCCCTGTTCTTAATTGGCCAGCAAACTCGCCTGACCTTAACCCCATAGAAAATCTATGGGGTATTGTGAAGAGGAAGATGCGATATGCCAGACCCAACAATGCTGAAGAGCTGAAGAGCTCTCATAACACCTGAGCAGTGCCACAGAATGATCGACTCCATGCCACGCCGCATTGCTGCAGTAATTCAGGCAAAAGGAGCCCCAACTAAGTACTGAGTGCTGTACATGCTCATACTTTTCATGTTCATACTTTTCAGTTGGCTAAGATTTTTAAAAATCCTTTCTTTGTATTGGTCTTAAGTAATATTCTAATTTTCTGAGATTCTGAATTTTGGATTTTCCTTAGTTGTCAGTTATAATCATCGAAATTAAAAGAAATAAACGTGAAATACCGGTATATCAATCTGTGTGTAATGAATGAATATAATATATAATTTTTACTTTTTGAATGAAATTAGTTAAATAAATAAACTTTTTGATGATATTCTTATTATATGACTAGCACCTGTAGAGAGAGAAATGCTGAACATACAAAGGTATGCATATCTCTCTCTTTCTCTCATTATTTCATTCAAATAAATGTAATCTTACTGCACTACTTTATCTCTGTTCATCTGTTTCAAAGCAGAATGCTAGATCTATCAAGCCAAATAACTGATGAAAACAACCGTCAGCTTTACCCTTCCGGTCAAATACTGCACTGCAAACATCAATAACAGCTTTGAGTTGTCAATGCTAGCAAGTTGCATGGTATAAGTGGGATAATCCATGGCTAGCTGTGCATTAAACAATTTTAATGCACTACATGCGTTTTTTTGCCTCTGCGTCGTGCATTAAAATAATTTAGTTCAAATTGATTACAACATAAATACAAGACCTAGAAATTATTAACTGTAAATTTATTTTTTCTTTATGCCTTTAAATCCATTTTAATCCTGTAATTTTTTTTTACATGTAATCCTTTACAAACAAACAAAACAAAGACATGTCAATACCCGTGGCCTGTCTGCTGGTATTTATATACTATTTAAATTTAAACTCTTATAAGTGTAAAAAAGCAGGACTACAGGCATTTGGCGTTTCTTTCGCAAACCCACAAAGCCAATTCAAATCCCTCACACATAAGCACAAATGCTATTTATGCACTCTGTGTTGCACTTTATGGTGCGTGCGCGCCTAATTAAGTTTTTAATGTGAACTTTCACATGTTCACCCCCGGTTTCAGAGACAAGGTTTAAGCTAGTCCCAAAATGCATGTTTGAGCTGTTTTAACTGAAAGCAACTTGCACTGACATACTATCCTAAAATATGTCAGTGCCATTGTTTTGTCTCAAGATGCACACCAGTAATGTTTTTTTAAGGCAAGTTTATAAAAGCTACTTAAATGTCCTAATTGAACTAAGGGCTAATATCCGGGCTTAATCTAAGCCCTGTCTATGAAACCATGCCTCAGGATACTCGATTCGTCATTGAAACAATCGATTACTGATATAATTGATTTTGCCAGCCCTGGAGTATAGCAGTTCAGCAACAAGGATGAATCACACAATCACATACAGGAATATGACAACATCATCACTAGAAGTTCAAGCTCCCTGTTGAAGTTCACTCTCTCGGTAAGTGTATGGTGCCAATGTACACTCAGCCGCTGGTTGTCCTTGCCTCCTACTTGTTAGTGCGTCACAGAAAAGGATTGAAGTAACTGCTGAAAAGAGTCATCTGGGACACAACACAAAAATTTATGTAACAAAGCTTAGACGTCAATTTATCCGAGCAGCCAATGAAATAACTTGGCTATCCGTGCAGCTTCAGACTTTAGGGAGATCAGAGAACATGATGCAGCCTGTTACATCTGAAGCCCTATACTTTGATACAATTCTAAGAGTATTATCATTAATAGGGTTCTTAACTTAAAGGTTCAGTGTGTAGTATTTATGAGGATATATTGACAGAAATGCAATATATTATACATAACTATGTTTTCAGTGGAGTATAAAGAACTTAATGTACTGTTATGTTTTTATTACCTTAGAATTAAGCATTTCTATCTATATACACCGCGGGTCCCCTTACAGTGAAATTGCCATTTTGCGCCGCCATGTTTCTACAGTAGCCCTAAACGGACAAACTTATCTACAGAGCGGTAGTCACTCTCTGCTCTCTATACAATTACATTTTTGTGTCCTGTGTCAGTCCCCGTAGCTTCTCTATATGCTCCGAAAGGGAGGGGTGAACGTTGGGGGTGCAATTCACAACCACACCACTATGCCGCTAAAATCACACACTGCACCTTTAACGGTGGGGGTAAGTGCTTTCTGGTAACCGATGTTGATTTCAAATCACCAAAACAAACACGCCCCTATTTTGATAGCTCCGCCCCACACATACGTAACCCAGGCAACGACTATGGCAGAATCTGCCGAGGGTATACTCTCATCAATAAGTGAAAGCAATGTGTGTTACTATGGTAATCCAGGTCAGTAAAAAAGTAATCCCGTACATCCCAAAAACACAAACACAGTTCTCACGAACAACTCGATAGCACGAGCACGACAGTCCAACTAATGAACATATTCCAAATTATGACAAGATTAGAGGGTTATATCGATCACGAAAAGAGGAACCAAAGGAAACAAACATATATTAGGAGTATATTATCTTACTTTTCGGGCACACTTTGGGAGCTGACGCTTGAAACAGACAGTGTTTAGACGCTCCAGGCTTATACGGTGTGGAAATCAATGGGTTATTATCATCGCTGAAGTGAACGACAATACGATCGCAAATGGACAAGCAAGCAAACATGACACATGAGCATATTCAAGCAAAAGCCAGCATGTATTAGTTCTGTGAAACAAAACAAAATCAATGTTACACACCTATCGAGAAGAAATAAAGCAACCTCGGCCTTCGCTGGAAAGCTGATACTTCTTGCCTGATCGTAAGCCTTTTTTGTTCCACTGACATCTACCACGTTTGTTTTTTATCTGCCATCTCTCTCTTTCTCCCCGTCATTAGTAGACACGCCCCTTACTGCTGATTGGCTAAACATTTGTTTTGATACTCGTCTGAGACACTTTTCTAAAGCTGTTTTGAAATACCACTTGCCCCACCTTTAAGGGGTCTGTTTCCAATATTGCACTTTATGTTAATCACAGATTCGTTGGTGCTAATGAGAGACATTTTTATGATATTCAAATTGAACCACAGGATTGGGATGACCAAATTTATGTAAGAATCAGCCGTTGAAAATCACATTGAATGGTGGTTACCTACTTCTGTACAATAGTCATTCTTTTGTCATATTTTATTTTAAAAAATACAATAAAAATAAAATGCATGTTAATTAAATTTAGCAGCCAATTCCTAATTGTCTTGATATTATATGTTTAATATGTTTAATATAGGCTATCAGTCTTCAGAATATGCAGTGCTAAAATTATTTTTTAAAGGTAAACTCAATGTTTATTATTAACTCATCCCATTTTAACCAGTGGTTGTGAAATAAAACTTGTTTACTTTGTTTCTGTGCCCACACACGGACTGTTTGTATATCTCTTATTTTGTTAGTTTTTCTCTTTTAATTTCGACATTTTTGGGTGCATTTTTTACAGCAGGTCATGTGATGTCATATTAGTGCCCATGAGGGGGCGACCCGCTCCATGTAGAATACAGTCTCTTTTTCTAGATGACTACAGTCTAATCTTCATCTCTTATGGCTGTATATTATATAGCTAATGTTTATCTTAAGTGCTATTTATTTTTGTGTAAAACTTTTTATTAGTAAAAATACCTTTAAGTTTTATCACATAGAATTGGTGTTTTAACGCAATAGGTCTACTTCATATATAGCCTACAATATCACCAAGGCAGTGACAGGCTGCATGATTGACAGTTTTCTTGCAATATTTTCACGAACCTCATATTTCATAATCTACTCGTAAACGTTTCCTATTGCCTCCTCCTCATTATACTGTTGAGCGCTTTCATGTAAATGTGAGAGAGGTTTGGCAATCTCTATCAATCAGCTCTGCTTGCCAAAGGTAGCCTAAATGAGTGGGAGGATGGGAGGAGTCTTGTAACCGCGCGTCAGAGTGTATGTGTGAGAGAGTGTGTGTGCGTGTACCGGTGCGTATAGGGCACTTGGGCAGAGAGGGACGCAAAGCATCGCTCCTGAGAGTTCATCGCATTCTGAAGCTCCGCATTATATGTACACACTCCGCACAACTAACTCCAGTATACAGGCTCGCGCAAACTTTCCCCGCGTTGAGAATGGCAGAGCCGGCACAATCGAACAGCGATGGAGAGGAGGGGAGCGCACCCATGAGAGGCTTTGCCCGGCAAGGTGCCCTGAGACAGAAGAACGTTCACGAAGTCAAGGACCACAAGTTTATCGCTCGCTTCTTCAAGCAGCCTACTTTCTGCAGCCACTGCACGGACTTTATCTGGTAAGAGAGTTCGGGCCCTCTAAAACTACAATTCATTACCTACTGAAGTGTATGGCAAGCTGCTTTATCATTCATTTAGTAAAAGTAACTAGTATTTTGTGTAACTAGTTCTTTTTTTTAAGTTGTAATTCCTAGTAAGTAATCCAGTAGTGACTAGTAGCCTTTACAATTTTACATGCAACTATGTATTAAATACATGCACTTTTTCCATAGTACTCATTCCTTAGTATTAACTATACATATTTTAATACACTTTTTATTTTATTTTACTAAAGTGATACTATGTATACAAGGCACTACACTCTAAAAAAAAGGTTCTATATGGCACCAAAAAAGGTTCTTGGCTCGTAATCATAGGGGAACCTTTTTAAGTGCTATATAGCACCAATTTTGGTGCTTCAGTGGTTCTTCAGAGGTTCTTCACCGGTTCTTTGACTAAGGTGCTATATAGCACCTCTGAAGAACCGCTGAAGAACCACTGAAGCACCAAAATTGGTGCCATATAGAACCTTTTTTTTTTAGAGTGTAGTATCTGTCTTAAAAGTTATTGTTTGTAGGCTATGCAATGGCTCATCAGAACTGCTCCTTTGTAGGTAAATTGAATCTCTTATTAGTAAGATTAGATATTTTATAGTGGAAATGCAATGGAAATCACATTATTGTCTAACAAATAAATAACAAAAATAATCTATTTATATTAATCTAAATATATGTTGAAATGGCTTTCCATAGAGGTGGACCTGTTACTGTTGTACTGTCTACCTAAACAGCACTCATTTATGCTCAGCACAAGGAGCACACTTTGAGCCACGGCTTCATTGATTTCACTAAATAAAGTATGTAAAGTGCAAATGTGAATGGGGGAAAAAGACTTAATTGTAGTTGTAGTACAAGAAACAACAGCCAAACAAAGTGATTTAGTCAGTGTTAAAAATTAAAAAAAGATGGTTCTAATATTTGCTTTTATCTTTCAGGGGTTTCGGGAAACAAGGATTTCAGTGTCAAGGTAGGAATTTACTATCATTGCATATTTTGAAACTTCTTGGGAAGTGTACAGTCTTTTCAAGGACCTTTGGTATTGTATATTTGACACATCTCAAAGATTTTCAAAGAGGACTTGTTGACAGTGTTTTGAGTCTTACAGGAACTAACAAGGTCTATTTTGAAAAGATGCCTTGAGGTTTTCTACAGGTTTCCACCAGCGTGATGATCTTAGGAACCTCAAAATGGTGCCTGATCTTTTCATTTTCACAGTGTAGATATGATGGTATATCTACAATGTATTAATATATGTAGATATGATGGTATAATGGCAATGTATTAATTGGACATTTAATAAATTAGATATTTGCACGCTGGTAAAATACATGGTCAGACAGATATTCGGTCTTAAATTACACAACTTATATTCTGAGTTAGAGTTACATTTCAGATCATCTTTCACAGTAAATCTGTAGGGGGAGACTGGGGATGGTTGTAACGTTTTTGACCTTTCTGTCTCTATCTTGGAGTACTTTTAAGCCAGTGTGTTCAAAATGTGATTAAAACTAGTTACAAGTGTCTGCTATTAAATTACATAGCTATCTTTGCAACACAAACAGAAAATGCATGGTTTAGTTTCAAACACGAGGAGTGCAATGTTACAATTCACCCCACAGTCTGAGTTAGTTGTAACATACTCTGGGGTGAGATGTTGTAACATTATGATAACCACCGGGGTGATATGTAACATAATGAAATAAGGATTAATGACAAAAAATAGATTTTGAAAGCTTTTTATTCATCACTGACTTTTCAATATAACTGATGTGAGTGTCTGTGTGTGTGTCACTCTCATTCTCAGTGTGTTTGTCACTCTCAGTCATAGTAATTGAAAATAATACATTTATCTTGAACAATTGAGGATGTTATTCTTGTTCCTTAGTGAAGACCCTCTTTCCACTGTGTATACTCTTGGAAGTTCACCTGATCCCTTCTCTTCTAACATCTTCCAAGACCTAGGCATACTGAAAATCAAATAGATCCAAATGCAACAACATTTTCTTTGGGTAGATTATAACGTAACATTTTTTTTTACAACTAACACCGAGTCTTGTTGTTACAACTAACCCAGAGTCATGTAGCCATGAACTAGCTCACCTCACAGCTAACAGCTAAAACATTAGCACTAACAACTTGCATGCACAATATCTACACAGACACACAATAAACATAATTTAACTTTGATGAGTTTAACTACAGAGCAGAAATTCCCATAGCAAAAATAAACAAGTCTCTTACATCGAAATTGGTTTTTCCACTCTAACATCTGCTGTGTCTGCCACAGGGATCTACTTTATCACATGTGGAATAAGGACTAAACTGAGCATGTGTGAAGTGAATCAGGTGATTTTTAACTAGTTCCTGATTGGAGAAATCGGAAGTGTTACAACTGACCCGTGTTACAACCATCCCCGGTCTCCCCCTATCCTGTTTTAAGGTGATACTGCCTGCAAAACTGTCCAGATTTGAAGCATCTGTTATGCTCACTGGAGAAGTTTATGCTTCCCTTGTGTCTAATTATCTAAGTTTGGCATTTCTCATATGAAATCGTGACATTATAAGAGACCACCCGAATAGATTAGTCAAACTCAGGCAGTAGATGTGTGAAGTTTTGGCACATTTTCTAACATTGCAATTTGTACCTGAATACCCGTGGATAGCAGTTTTCTTCACTGTATGAGTCTAAATAACCTTTGAAAAGTCATTTTAATTCTTACTCCCCTCTTACACATTAAAGCCACTGAATGTTCTTTAAGGCGACTGCAATTACCGGTCACGGCAGGTCAGTGGCACCCTCTGCGGTGCTGCTCTTCTCCATTTTTCCACCGTAGGCTTCAGCACTAGCTCTAATTACAGGTGCACAGATAAGTGTATGATGACTTAACCCACTCTTTTGCTCTATCTTACTCCTCTCTCCCTCTGTTTCTCGCTCTTTTTTCTATAAGTCACGTTCTCAAATCTGTTCACATCTCCTCTAAACCTGTTGAAACCCTCCACTGATTTGTGAGAGCAGCCCTGACTGTATCTGGATTGCCGGACCCCATAGGAACTGAGGGAGAAAGGGAATTCTTCTGCAAGGTCATGCTCAGACATGCTGAAACCTGAGGGTCTCTGCTGGAGAGAAAAGCTGTTTGTCCCTATATAGGATACGTCCTAGAAGAGTGAAGCTGTTAGAGCAATGTAGGAACCCGTAAGACTTTCGTTCATCTTCTGAACACGAATAAAGATATTTGAATGAAATCAGAGAGATTTCTGTCCCTCCATAGACAGCTATGCAACTACTTTAATGCTTCAAAAAGTTCATAAAGAGTTCATAAAACTAATCTATACGAATTGAGATTGAAGAGACACGATCACTATGATGCACAGATTTAATTTAGGCCTATATAATTTTATATATCTATATAAATGTATTCCTATATAAGCATTGATCAGTGAACATAAACAAAAGCTTACAGGTCTTTTCTCTTTCGGCAATGACATAACAGATGTTAATGATGACAGAATTTGAATTTTTGGGTGAACTAACTGTTATAAGTTCCCGGCCACTTTTGTTAAATAGAAAAGAGCAGCTTGGACATTTTGCTAGGTTACTCCCTTTAAAGTGCCCCTATTGTGCTATTTTAAGGTTTCCTCATTTTGTTTTGGAGGTCTCCTAAAACAGGTTTACATGCAAGTTCAAAAGACAGTTTCATTTTTTCATAATATACATTGCACATCACATTGTTCAATGATTCTCAAAAGACTCGTTGGATGAATCAGTCTCTTTAAATCCCTCCTTTCCGTGAGCCTGTTCTGCTCTGATTGGCCAGATGGCCAAGTCTGTTACGATTGGTCTACCGCTTACAGCGCGTGTTTCGGAAGCTAAACCATTACCATAACAACTTCCTAAAGCTCAGCGATTGTACACACTGTAAAGACAGTAATGATTACGTTTTTACCATATCAATCTGAGCACGAGTCAGATGATGAGACATTGGAAGAACTAGCTATTCAACTTGAACATCCATAGCAAGGATGACTTGAGAAGGACATTTCTCATTGATACGCTGCTCAGTTTTAGGGTACATTATGAGATGTTGCAACTGTAATTCCTCACCATCAGCATTAACAAGAATACGTCCATCAACAACCCAATGTGTGTGTATATTTCTATTGTATTGCAATGCACATGTAGGAACTGTATCAATAACGGTGCATACATTAGCTGAGCACTAACGTGAATGACTGATATAACATTAAAGTTTTCTCCATCCTTTATCTTTACTCAAAGTAGTAAGAACAACAGACACAACAGATACATATTTTGATCACCCGGTAGGCCTAGAAAATATATGCATCAGTTATTATTCATACTTATAGGTTGTGATTCTGAGGAGCTAGCTGGTCCAAATAAACTGGGGATTATTATAACTGACTCCTCTTTCCAGAGAAAGCGTTTTGCGAATCCCACGTTGAACTTCGAGAGTTAAGAAGCAGTCGTCAGTAAAATGACGTGTTAGTGGCCGGGTCAAGTTGTTCGCAGGCAGACAGTGCGGCGGGCATTATGCAAATGTCTTTTCTAGTGACGTAGGGGCGACACTAGGGGTGGGCAAAGGGGGCTGGGGCCCCGAATGTTTTTTCAAAAGCCTCGAATCGTTCAGTTTTGAGGTTGCTGTAAAAATATAAATGTTTGATGCATATCTCTACTAAAATATGTTAAACTGGTCAATACCGCATTCCCGCAGTATCCATACACTGATACCGGCAGCGTTTTCTCTCTTCTCTCCGACAGCGGTTGTACACAGCCTGGCCTCCTGTCACTCACTCAGCGCAGCAGCAGGCCAGGCACTCAGATTGAAACCTCAGTCAGTGTTTTCCATTAATGACCCTGTGCTGCCACTGTTTCATAATGAAATGTTATACACAGCCCAGCATAAAAGGTCTCTTAACGTATTTCGCCAACAAACTAAAAACCTTGATATAGCTTTGTGCCTTTATAAAACAGCAAAAGACAGTGATTTAATTAAGGGATTCTGTTTGTGCTGCGCACACTTTGCTCACAAGATCAGCTGGTGATCTGGTGTTTTCTCCAAAATAAAAGCTCAAGGGTTTATCTCTTGCAAGAAATTAGCATGAAAGTATTGTAATTTTCCTATACTGTAAAGTAAAATATACTTATGAAATATTAATTTTCATTTATTTGACAGTGCATTTGTTTTACAATATAGGCCTATGGATATTACTGTCATAGGAATAATTAAATAAATCATTATTATGTTAATGTTATCCAGGTACAAGTCGATGCTTTTTCTTTGATCAATTTGCACTCTGTAAATGGGTTAAAGCTCTTAATTATGAGCTCTCAAAGTGCACCAGATTGATGCATTTAACCTTAAAATGTACTAAATTTTCTTGCGGGGAAGCATGCCCCCTAACCCCCTAAAGGGACAGACCCAACATTGTTTTACAAAAGCCTGTGGGGAAGACACATCTCATTTTATGAACGTTACTCCAGCATACAACAAACTTCCTTTTAAAGCAGTAAAGCTGTTAGCGGCAAATTAAAATGTCATTGGACACACTAGATTTGGGCTAAGCCCTGAATGTTTATAGTGGCTGGCTCCACCCCTGCTTAGAACTGTCACACAGTGGGATTCGAAACAAAAATGGCTTGTAAAGGCGGTTCATTCTTTTGTTTACTGTGCACTGTCGACTTTACAAATTTGCAGAACTTTACATTCACAAACAGCTATATTAGGGTGCTTTCACACTTGCCTCATTTAGTTCGGTTAAATCGTACTAGAGTTCGTTTTCCCTTTTGGTACGGTTTGTTTGGTCAGGTGTGAAAGCATCAGTCACACTCGGGTGCGCACCAAAAGCGGACCAAACAAGCGTACCGAGACCTCCTTGAAGAGGTGGTCTCGGTACGCTTTCAAACGAACTCTGGAGTGGTTCGTTTGTGGTGAGAACGTGATCCGACCTCGAACAGACCCAACTGCATAAAGTACTGATCATTTTTGGACTAAACCAGCTGTCGTAGTCAGCTGCGCTGTGCATTATGTGATGAGGAAGTGTTTGTTGACAGTTTGCACTTTAGCAGGCAGCTCGCAGACAAACTTGGAGTAGTGAGGAGGTGCGGAGTCTCATAGAAATTTGGTCTGATGATCATATTAGGTCTTCGCTTGAAGTGACGAGCGATGCAGGCTCGCTGTTTGCAGTGCATTAGAACGTTGTTTTCAAGCCGCATACGCACTTCATTATAGAAATATATTGTTGCATATTGTGGTGTATACAAACAATGTAATAGATTATGGTCTGGGACAAAACCAGCCCACGCAGTCGCAGTTTAGGAAATTCGCCATGGCCAGTGAGTGATGTAGATGTTGTCATGTGACTGCATTTAGGTTCGTTTCAACTGGTTCGGACCAAAGCAATCAGTGTGGTGTGAAAAGGAACCAAAAAAGGTGAAAAATGCTACAATGTATAATTGTTTGCCCTTGGTTCGGACCAAATAAACTGAGCTAGAGATGTGAAAGTACCCTTACACACTGCATGAAAAGGAATAGTTGAAAAAACATAATAGGGGCACTTTAAGCTCTCCTACGTACTTCTGTTCAATTTTAATTTTCCTTCAGGACTCCGTCTGGGATTGCAGTATATTCTCCGGTCAAATTTTAACCGGTCCAATCAGCGAACAGAGAGAGTGGCTGAGAACGATGCCGTTGATGTCGTGCGCTAGTTTGAGATGACATACGTCATAACCAAACGTTAGCAATTGGTAATGGCAGATCCAGAGTGGCGCTGGGCAGATCCAATAGTTTTAAACTTCAACAGAGTACCCGCCTTCAAGGAAGTTAATGCTTGTCAATGGAGAGTGGCCAGACTCTGTACAAATGAAATGTACGACAGTCTGGTAGGACCAGGCTAACTTTAAGTAGGTTAAGTAACAAAATTGCATGGTTTGAATGTAGGGTTTGGGTGAACTTTTCCTTTAAATAACACTAGACTTTAGTTTATGGTACAGAATGAGCCTGTGCAGTGGTTTTCAACTTGTGTCTGTTCTTAAACAAGGTTTAAGAATGATGTCACAGGGTGTTTTGGTGTTGGTTCATGTTCATGTTTTTAGTTGATTATGTTCAAGTTATGTTTCTAAGTTTGTCTTGTTCTTTCACTTCCTGGTTTTGTCATGTTGCATTGTCATGTGATTCCCATGCCCTCATGTGATCTTGTGTCTTGTCCTGTCATTGGTTCATTGTTTAATCACGGTTCACAGGTGTCACTTGTCTTGTCATTAGTCTGTGTGTATTTAGCCCTCATGTTTGCCATGTGTCTTTGTCAAGTATTGAATGTTGTAACCTGCTGTTGGTGAGTGTTAGTTTATGGTTCAAGTTTACGTTTTGGTTCATGTCAAGCCATGCCTTTTGTTTACGTTTTGGATTTAAGTTTGATAAAATAAAGAACTGCACATGGGTCCTTCAACTTGCCTCGTCAGTGGAGAACCGTTACAGAATAACAGACCGAAATTATGAACCCAGCAGTTGCCATCCTTCGCCTACGCCAAGGCCATCGATCCATTGAGAACTATGTGGAGGAGTTTTGTGGACTGTGCTACCAGGTGGAATTTAATGATGTTGCCCTCAAGGGGATTTTTCGAAATGGTCTTAGTGACATTTTAAATTTCCTAATGCCTGTTAGCAGTGTCCCATGGACTTTGGTGGAGTATATTGATCATGCCCTCCTGCTGGGTGGCTCCTCGTTTACTGTGGGAACGGTGGATGAGGAGCTCCACTGTCCCACAGTACTCACCACAACCCAGCCAGAGTCATCTGCTCCAGCCCACGTCCATGCTCCAGCCCACGTCCATGCTCCAGCCCACGTCCATGCTCCGGCCCACGTCCATGCTCCGGCCCACGTCCATGCTCCGGCCCACGTCCATGCTCCGGCCCACGTCCATGCTCCGGCCCACGTCCAGGCTCCGGCCCACGTCCAGGCTCCGGCCCACGTCCAGGCTCCGGCCCACGTCCAGGCTCCGGCCCACGTCCAGGCTCCGGCCCACGTCCAGGCTCCGGCCCACGTCCAGGCTCCGGCCCACGGCCCCGTCCAGGCTCCGGCCCACGGCCCCGTCCAGGCTCCGGCCCACGGCCCCGTCCAGGCTCCGGCCCACGGCCCCGTCCAGGCTCCGGCCCACGGCCCCGTCCAGGCTCCGGCCCACGTCCAGGCTCCGGCCCACGTCCAGGCTCCGGCCCACGTCCAGGCTCCGGCCCACGTCCAGGCTCCGGCCCACGTCCAGGCTCCGGCCCACGTCCAGGCTCCGGCCCACGACCAGGCTCCGGCCCACGTCCAGGCTCCGGCCCACGGCCCACGTCCAGGCTCCGGCCCACGGCCCCGTCCATGCTCCGGCCCACGTCCATGCTCCGGCCCACGTCCATGCTCCGGCCCACGTCCATGCTCCGGCCCACGTCCATGCTCCGGCCCACGTCCATGCTCCGGCCCACGTCCATGCTCCGGCCCACGTCCAGGCTCCGGCCCACGTCCAGGCTCCGGCCCACGGCCCACGGCCCACGTCCAGGCTCCGGCCCACGTCCAGGCTCCGGCCTACGGCCTCGTCCAGGCTCCAGCCCACGGCCCCGGTGTCCCGCCCAAGAAAATTTGGGGGGGGGGGGCAAGGGGTACATGGAGGCCATGAAGGCCACGCCTCTGTGGGCCCCTGAACCGCCATTACCGCCATGGCCTGATGAACTGCCGTTACCGCCATGGCCTGGTGAACTGCCGTTACCGCCATGGCTTGTTGAACTGCCGTTGCCGCCATGGCCTGGTGAACTGCCGTTGCCGCCATGGCCACCCACGCCTGAGGGTCCAGGTCCTCCCACGCCTGAGGGTCCAGGTCCTCCCACGCCTGAGGGTCCAGGTCCTCCCACGCCTGAGGGTCCAGGTCCGTTGTTTACGTTTTGGATTTAAGTTTAATAAAATAAAGAACTGCACATGGGTCCTTCAACTTGCCTCGTCAGTGGAGAACTGTTACAAATGAGAACAATGGGCATATCGATTTATAATAGGGAGGAGAAAAAGTTTAAAATCTTTTTTTTTTTTTTTTACACATAAAAAGCCTTTCTTCCAATGAAATTCTACTGTATTTTGGCTTATCTGTCACTTTGTTTGTTTGGCTATATCTGGCCTTTTTTGTTTGCTTTTGTGTGATAAACAATTTTGGTATATTTTATAATATTTGGTATAGATACGTTTTAGTGTAAAATATGGACCCTGAAGAAAAACTAGTTTCTTTAGTGGAAAACCTTTTAAAGGAAAAAGTAAATTCCAGACTTTTTAAGATAGCCTGTTGCATTATGTTTCTTGCATTATTTTCACCATCATCAGTCTAGTGCAGTATACTTATTACAGACTAGTCCCCATTATAGTAACTTGTGGTCTGGGCAAACCAGACATGAGATTTAAGGTCACATTAGCTAGATTTCGCAAAATGTTGCAGGCAAAAATAAAGTGATGAATGAAGCACATCTGTGTCACCAACATCAACCCGTTTGGAAATATTGGTTGGGAAATCTTTCATGCAAACGGCCAGATCACGTGGATTACTACTGAAACGATAAGATTTCGCCAATGAATTTTCCCAGAACAATGGTGAATGTGACTGTACTTAAAGGCATCTGTCTTTTCTTTTGCCGATCCACGATTAATTCAGATTTCAGATTGAATTCCTATTCATAATTAGGGTTAGTAGTACTTAGAAAGTATAGAAAATGCATTTGCCTACAAGCCTTTTTAATGGGACTTTTTGTGCGTGTTAAGTGGAGAAAAAGAGAAATAGAATGTCTGAGGAAGGTTGAAGACCCTTGTGGAATACCAGCACAGCTGTGATCTGGTTCTTCCTTAATCATCAATGTGTGGAAAACAGTGAGTAAATAATAAAAGAGAATTTCCACTTGCTGTCAGCTTGATGGTGAACCAGCTGCTTAGGAGAGCCTCTTTTGCATCCTCAGTCTTAATTGCAAAATTACGAGTTTAGTGAAGAGCTGGCAGAATGCTACATCTGGATAGAACTGAGTAACAGAGACCGAGAAAGAAGCTCATGAGCGACGGTGAAGGGATATCGAGATGGTCAGAAGAAGTAATGGGAAAAGTTTTAAAATTTTGAATTGAATGACATATCAGAGTAGTATGGGGAAATTGCTTATGGAAAAGGCAATGTCTTCTTGACAAGTAAACGCTATATGAAATGTTGATTTTTTATTTAAAAAATGTTATTATGTGAGAATATAAGACTGCAGAGTGATTTGAGAAAATAGTGTTGGAGATTCACCAATCAGAATGACTCATTAATGGTCATTTTCATTACTTGTACACCTTTTGAAAGTAACCTGATGATTTCACTTGAATGTCACCAACCACTCACCTTCTGCCTAAATGCCCTTGGAAACCAAAGCAGACTGTGATTGCATTTATATATTTGTGATGCAGGGGGTGTCTCACACCTCGCTCTGTTCTGTGCAAAAGCAGAACATATCCACATCTGAAGGTGTGGGCCGTTTAAAGCCTCTATAAATAGCATAAGTGTTCCATGAAGCAGTGCTTAAATAAGGGGGGGATGTGTGGGCATTCAATGAGATCAGTAGTATATGAAATGCATAGAAGAACCTCAATCAGAGAACACGCCATTAGTTCATACACGTCATCACCCTGTTCTTGCAAGAATAATTCATGTGTTTGCTCCATTTTTGCAGCTTTGGAATGGCATGTTCCAGACAGTAGCCTCATTTCAAGAGGAAAAATATAAATGATCAATGGCGACATAAGGCACTGCTGCCTTCAGCCGTAGAGAGGAGTGAAGCTGTGTGGATCAGCCATGAGGAAGATTTTGAGTTTGTTTTTAGTCCTTTCACTCGAAATATCAACTTTGTCTTAGATGTTTCTCCTAATATTTCCCTGAATAAATAAAAATAGACAATTGTTGACATTCAGAAAAGGTATGGAGCTATAAAATGAATGCAGATTGCATAGATCAGATTTGGTTTTGGAAGAATTTGATGAGAAATGTTTGTTTATATTAAAATGTTTGACTTCTTATTACAGAGTTTGATATTATGGCAAATGTAAGTAGTTTAAATGGGTCATGAACTGGCTTTTAAAAAAAAAATTATTCTGTTGCCTGAGGTCAACTTATGATGTTTCGCGTGGTTTTTACATTCAAAAACATCATAATGAATAAGTAATAGGCTATTTTCTGCCCTGGTTTTGAGGCTCTCTCAAGAAACGCTCAGATTTTATGGGCGTGCCGCACTGAAGACTTGGAAGCAAACGCTTACAGCTAGGATTGGATAAGATTTGCATATTATAATGAGCTTCAGCTCCCCTCAGTACATTGTACACAGTGAATTGTTTTGAAAGCGTGTGGCGAAACGCTCACAGGGCAAAAACACAATGATTCATCTCTCATCCACCCACGATTGATTGGAATGTTATTTTCTTATTACTTGGCCGGCCAGATCGGTGAATATTACCACGAACCGTACACACACACACACACACACACACACACACACACACACACACACACACACACACACACACACACACACACACACACACACACACACACACACACACACACACACACACACACACACACACACACGCGCACGCCCTTCAAATATGAATAGTCGAGCACATCAAGAAAGGAATGTTATTTCACTATTTAAGATAGCCCATCGGCAGGCCGGGCATATGTTTTGGTAGCCCGTCTGAAAAACACATAGCCTTGGGACGTTGGGCTTTGCGAGGCCTGGCCCATAACGTTACAAGTTCGAGTCTGATCATGAATGAACCAATAACACCTCAAATAAAGGATTATCCAGCCTGTGACAGCGTGCTAAGGTATGTTCACTTAGACACGTACACATAATCAATACGATCTGTAACCATGCAATACTATCACTATCACGGGCGGCAGTGGCTCAGGTGGTTCATGTAGGTTGTCTACAAACCGGAAGGTTGGTGGTTCAATCCCCGGTTCCACCTGACTAGGTGTCGAGGGGGTCCATGAGCTAGACACCTAACCTCAGGTGCTCCCGACGAGCTGGATGGCGCCTTGCATGGCTGACACCGCCGTCGGTGTATGAATGGGTGAATGTGAGGCAATATGTAAAGTGCTTTGGATGGCCATGGGTCTGTTGAAAGCACTATGTAAATGCAGTCCATTTACCATATAAAAAACATGTTTTACTCACATAAGTTGCACCATTCCTGTCGGATCCAATATAGAAGGCACAGCATTGTGTTTTAATCTCAATATGTCTGCAAATCCGTTTGATCTGCAATGATCCGTTTAGCTCCGCGAGTCGATGGGCAGGCTTGAGATGGCGTTTCAGCATACGATGACGTCAAGGGTCGACATATTCTTTGATAGAGCGTTTTCTGGGCCTGGTGTCAATAAAAGCTTTTCTTTGACTAACAAGGAAGTTTTCAGCTCCGAAACTTAATGGATATTCTTATATCACGATTAACTTTTATATATCAAAGGCTCAAGGGAAAGTTGATTTCTCAATTCATCCCCCCTTTAAGACATTTTGATCTTTTAGAGGATACAAATTTGAGATTGCTGTTTTTCCTTAGAATATCTTAGAAGCAGAGGTTTACATGTGCCCTCTGTGTGATCTCATTTAGCATATTTACATGCACTTTAAAAGTCTGATTTCATAAAGCAGTGATTCATCTTTTTAAAGATGTCATGTGAACACTTTAGTCCCACTGAAATTGCATTATTCCAGTACAGGTGGCCTCAGGTTGTAAACTTGTTTTGAGAAACAGAGGTGATGTGTGGCGTGATGCGAATGCTTTAATTTCTACCCGCTCAAATTTTATTTTTGAGCTTTTGTGTGTCACTATGTCGGTCCTGATTTAGAGCACAAAGTACGCTTCTGTTTAGTTAAACTAGATTGAAAACCACATTCATGAATGAATCCCTTACATTTTTAGGACTCACATCTGCATTTTGAGAATCTCAATTGACTCTCAATTGAAGCTAATAAATAATGCCAAATACTTATTGTATAAACAGGACAATTTGAGATTCACACCTGGTAGTAGATGCAAGTCAACAGTGACTGTGTTAATGTAGTATTTTATAGCTGTATTTTATAGGTTCTGCCACTATAACAGTGTGCTCTTTTATCATTTCAACTCCAATAGAAATAAAAAAATGATTCCCCAAAAGTCCAATTGTTGCTATGATCCAATTTTGATCAAAATCCATTTGCATTAGAAGCTAAATCTGAGCAGTCATTGGCTGATTGCAGATGTTTCAACCGGCTAATGAATGTTGAGAGCCAATTACACATGGATAGAAGAGCCCAACAAGGGCCATCTGCTCGGCTTTCGGGACCTAATAAAAAGGTCTGCTGAGAGCCACATTGCAGGAAGAGAATGCGTGTAATAATGCAATAAAGGCGTTCAACTGCCTGTAAAAGTGCCTCCATATTAAGCAAGTACAGTTGAAACTCAATTTAGTCCTGAAAGCGGTTAGCCTCTCCCTGTGCTTTCAGCTTGATTAGATCATGCTGGTGTTTTCCAGGCCACTTGAGGGAGGGTTCCTGCTCTATTGACACTGCAAGGTTGTTTACTGCAGAACAGGATCCTTTTGTTTAGAACAAACATGTCCGACCTTTGTGGCTCCAATGTCCCAGAGGACAAGATGCATGAAGCTCAATATTCCCTTCTGCTGGACCTTATTCTGTCTCTCTGCTAAATAAAACCAACTTCAGCTCTTTCAATATTTATGTCATTGTCAGCTTTCAGTTTCGATGGCCTGAAAGTGCTCAGACTAAATGTGAGGGGTTTTTGGAAGAGTTTTGTGCTTTAACTCACAAGCTGGCTGGTCAGGTGCTCTTTGTTTGATGGCAGCTGGTGCTGAAATTGATGTATGTGCCGGCCGACGGGTCCATTGGAAGTTGGAAAGAGGGTTAAGAGGACAGGAAAGGCAGCCACCAGCTGAGCGTCTGAAACTGGCTGGCTGGAGGTCCTGTTGGGACCATCTTGTCTTTATTTCGGCTTACTTTTAAATGGGCCATATAAGAGAGAGCTCACTCCGTCAGTGAGGCAGTCTTCTGAGCCACAGTTAGACGCTTTGAGGATTTATTCTGTTTAATGGTGCTTGATATGGTCTCTCTTGTCAGTTCATCTTCATAGACTCTATTGAATAAGAACATTGATAATTAATTCTGGTTTTATCCCCGTTTTGAGGGATTTTATATGTCATGGTGAATCTGACTGAAAGTTTACATTTGTTTAAATGGGCAAAGGAAAATCTCAGTGCTTGATATAGATCTCGATAAAGATCTAAGCGTAGTATGAGCAGTGTCAGTACTACTTTGGTTCATCATCTGTCTTTAAGTAAACAGTGTCTGCTTTTTCCAGCATGCTCGCCCACATCTGTGAGAAGTGAAGGGAGATTCAAGGGGATCTGTAAACCTGAGATGCCAACACTTCTCTGCCATGTCAGATACATCACCCACCCAGGCCTCCACTTAACTGTGCTAGTGCTTTGAGTGTGGGATCCTGTCACAAATCTATCAACATGTCTAATTCCTTCTTGTATCTCACTGTTAGAGTCTCAGCGTTATGATGACTGACAATGATTCAAAGACCACAGTCTGAGAGTGCTGTCAGAACAGAGAACACATGAGTACAGCCCTTTCTCCAGAGAGACGACTTTGAGCTGCGCTGTCCAGATATCAACCTCGCTGACAACTGACAAGACCCAACCACTTTTTACGATCAATGATATTGGACCCACTCACTTTTATCGTCTCTAATTCAGCACATGTCTGTTTACCTACCCCTAACTGATAAACACATGTTAGATGCTTTATTTCCACTTTTCTAATATTCTCTTAATTTTTATTGAAAATAAATGCCTTTCCCATCTGATATGTGATGGGAAAAGGGAGCAGAGTGAGTTCGGCAAAAGGGGGAATCGACCCTCAGGCCGATCTGTGTCAAAACGTATGGCGTCTTACCCCTACACTATTGCCGCTCTCAATGATACAGTGATTTTCGTAATTTTGTCTTGCCCAACCAGACGTTTAGCAAACAAGGCGGTATATTTGTACTTAATGTAAATGGAATCTACTCCAGTAAAATATTTCTGAGAGAGGACCCACCCACATTTGTTTTGCTTCCGACGCCAATGTTTTAATCACAAATCACTGGTCAGGAAATTAGCAAGAATTGCACAAATACTGTAACGTAACTTAGCACGGAATTGCCTTCCCCAACTTGCAGATAGCTTTTTACAGGAAAAAGAGTTAGTGTTGTTCCACTTAAGGTTAATGGCTTCAAACAGTTCATGCATAGTTGAAAAATGTCTCCCAGTTAGTTTGAGTTTAATGAGACCAAATATTCTCTAAAAGGTTAAAATCTGGACTCTGACTATGACTAAGACTTGTTCTCAAGACACTTCTTGCAATTTGGGTAGAAGCTTGCTAAAAAAATAACATCTGATCATTCCTCTTTGGATAACTTTCCATTTGTGGGAAGCAAGCCATTCTGCAATATTCTGCTGTATTCCAAAGCATTAAATTACTTTTCACAGTGAAGTAGCTCCCCAATACCAGCAGCTAAAAAAGCTCCCCACACAATGACACCTCTTCCTCCATGCTTCACTCTGGTAGAAATGCATTTATTATTATATTTCTCACTTGATTTTCGAAGACACCGCTCTGGAGCATCACCATGTAACCTGTGTTTCATTGTGATTCATCACTCCACACACAACTTCCCATATTCTGCCAAAAACTTAATTCTGTCTTTGAAGTTTTTCTGAGACAGCAATGGATTTTTAAGTAATGCATTTGCTTAAATTTCACTATTTTCCTGACCAACAATTTGTGGTTAAGACAATTAAAGCTTAGTGTTTAGCCATTTTGGGCTTGGCCCAATTTATTTGCCCAGGAGTGTACAGACTAGGAATCTGCATTTTGCCAGTTTTTAATGGCTGATGACAAAATATTGGTCATCAACCACCCTGGTCTTTAGATAATGATGCTATAATATTAAATAAGAAGTCCTTTTCAAGGAAAGTCATTTTACTCTGTGACTATATTTTCCATGCCTCCGGGCAGCTATTTCAGGCATGCAAGAAATCTCAAAAACTGCTTTCCGAAACAGTTCATGCCAGATTTTGTTGTTGATATAAAATCTTCCACAAATGTTGTTTCTTATGCTCAAATGGCATAAAAACCCCCACATCTTTCAAGTTTTTCCAGCCAATTTGCATCTGCAGTTCCAAGCACGTCTCAGGACACTGACTATTTTTATGAGAGTCTCTAACAGCAGCTGCAATGATGCGGTGACCAATGCTTTACCGATTTCTGATAGGCTCTTTTATTTAGAAAGTGGGCATTTTTCCATCATAATGTGCATTGTACTTGAACCGTGTTGAACTGGATTTGCTCAGTATTGCTGAATCTCAATAAAATTCATAGAAGAAATACTGAAATAAATGAAAATAGAAAACGTGTGCTATAATAGCTGGTCGGTTCGTCTTAATGATAACGTGATGCCAATAATCTCAAATATCGGCAGATTAATTGGCCTGGCCAATATCTATAACAATTGCTTTAACTTGTATGATGAACAAACTGGGATGCACTGATATTAAAATATGCCATGTCATGTCATGGCTGATAATAAATGTCCATTTTTACCATTTTTGTCTAAAAAACATCAGAAAAAATGTAAAATCGTTTTAAATGCCACAGGTGAGTTTAGTCATCACAACATGACTAATGTTGTGATGACTAACGGTTCATTATGAAATGATGATGGCAGAGGTCATTTAATTGTAAAATTAAAGGAAATGAGCATGAATCATTAAATATCCAATATGGACAGATGCCGATCAATTAAGAATCTCCAATAGCTTATCTGCCAATAAACGATATGGTACAGTCAGAAGTGCAGCACACTCAACACCATATACAACAAGAAGAAGGTAATACATGTGCCGTAATAGGGCTGTAACGATTTGACCAAAAATAAAAACCTCGATTAATTTAACATTTTACCTCGATTACGATTAATGAACGATTGTTTTGCTTTTTTTTTTTTTTTGCCCTCATAAGGTTTTTGAGTAAGTTCACTGATAAGGTTTGTACTGTCAATATTTCTACTATTAAAGGTGGATTTTTTTTTCTAATGAAAAGTGCATTTCTTTGTGATTTTAAAGTAGGCTACTTGAAGGAAACAGTTCACTTTCAGCAGTTATTGCCTATGGGGCAGATTTCTGTTTGTTGTACATCAGATACAGATAAATGAACACAGTAGGCCTACATTACATTTATTTGAATGCATTAAGGAGAGAGTGATTGTGTGTGTGAATTACTCATACTGTCTCTATTCATTATGAAGTTGTGGTTTGTACTTACTTCAAAGGTATGAAAATATATGCCTATAACGGTTGAGTTTCTAAGCTACTTTAGTGACTTTATTTTAGTCACAGGACTAGTTGGCACTGTGTTTCTGCGCAGGATCTTCACGTGATGTGCAAGCTTTTGTCTGAGTGCTCGTTTGTCAGAATACATCAGGCATTAGTTCAACATAATACACATCTGATGGTCGAAACTCGCTTTAATGTTCAAACTGGCAGGGCTTAAACCACATACAAATGACAAAGCTTTGTGAGAACTCAGGTGAAAGAGGTCTGCCTTCAGGGCGCTCGTTGTCAGAGACGCGATACGGCTCGGCTCTCTGTGTCACAGAAAAAAATTCCGTATTGTTGTTTTTGAATAGTGCACAATCGCTTTAAATGTTGAAACTGGCAAGCCTTTAAACGCATGTACTTGACAAACTTTATGAGCACGGAAGTGAAAGCGATCTGGCTTCGGGGCTTGCGCACACTGTCTGTGTGTGTGTGTCAGCGCGTAGGCTATAAGAACAGCAATTAACTGACCTGTAGCCTACATGCAGTTACTATAGTGATTCTGGGCATCTATAAACAAAGATAACAGCTCTTGCATCTCTCTGTGTGCCTGCAAACTGCACTTGATGTCGGGGCGGAGTCACGTGAAAACCGAAATAACCGACATGGGAAAAATACGTCGGTTAGAGGTTCTGAATGTCGCTTTCGGTTATTTTTCGATTAATCGTACAGCCCTATGCCGTAATATGAATGAGATTTGAGAGATCTAGGGCTTTCACAGAATTTATATTTTGGGTGAAGTGTCTCTTTAAGATAATTTTTAACTTCAGACTGAAATGTTCACAGACGGTACAGCTGTGAGCGGAGGCTGAGTCTGTACTGGTGAGCTGCACCGGGTGAAGGGAGAGGGGCAGTTTTAAGGGTGAATCTGCTGGTGTGTTTTTATTAAAGTGAAGTCAGGTTCACCGCTGGGATCACTGTCAGTCACATATTAAAAAATGGGCAATCTCAGAGTGGGCCAGCTAGGTTAAAAACTTCCTCAGGCTATCAGTCACACTTTTAATTGAAATGCAAGTATGTTAGGACACATGGGCTGTTTTTAAGCTCAGCTACTGGCCTCACCTGAGCTGACAAAGACTGAAGTTTCTAGTTGAATGTTTAAAAATATATCAAAAAGCAGTGAGGTATACGATTAGCCTACTTTACCTACCAGCATGTATTGGATTTCATGAATACTACACAAAAGAAAGAGATAGCTGCAGAGTACCTGATATTTTCTTCAGGGAGTGATTCAGGTCACTTCTCAAGTGTTTTGCTAGTTAGCATGGTCCAGTTAGCCTCCACTGCTAGTGGCAGCTTTGAATCAGAATCAGAATGAGCTTTATTGCCAAGTATTTTTACACATACATGGAATTTGTCTTGGTGACAGAAGCTTCCACAGCACAGACAGAATGACTTAAGATGAATGGGAACGCTAACAGTTAGCTTTCTCTAGGTAGGCCTATTGTAAGCTGGTGTGACAAATTGCCTCCAAGCCTGTTTATGAAGAACATTATGCTTTTGTTTTATTTTTGCTGTGTGATACAGGCCTACCTTAGTTCAGTTCTTTCTTTGCTGAAAATACTGTATATACTACCATTCAATGATTTTCAATGATATTTTTTATTTTAAAGAAGGGTTTTCAGCATGGATAATAATAAGAAATGTTTGTGTGAAGGATCATGTGAAACTGAAGACTGAAGTAATGATGCTGAAAATTCAGCTTTGACATCACATCATAAATTGTAATGCATTTTAAAATACAGTCAAATAGAAATCGATTTTAAAATGCAATAATACTATTTTACAATAATTTTACTGTATTTTTGACCTGCTTGTGATAAAGAGCTGATAAAGAATGAAGAGCCACTCTTGGAAACTGTTAAAGTTCACAATTTTATTGTCTCAATGATTTAATTTATAATATGAGATGTTTGTTTTACCAACCAGTTGAGCTGCCTGGGCAACAGGTTCTGTGTTCTGGAAGTGCACATAAATGTGTGAGGGTCAGGGCAGGCCTGGTTGAACCATTTTATATTGACCCAACTGGGTATTGATGCTATTGTATGAGCCTGATCGATGTTAATGTAGTGAATTCCCTCTGGCCAGCAATTTAATTTGGGCACTCTGCTGTAGAACACGAGAAATATGCAATGTAAGCTTTCCACTGATTTATGCAGTTTTTGGAATGAAAGTATAAGAAAATTATGATTTAAGTTAAATGAGAATTCAATTTAAGGCTTTCACAGGCTTTAACAGTAATGCATGATACTTTTTCTTGCTTTTTTTTAGGGCTCCCTTGTTCCTAAGCTCCAATATAAATCAATTCTGAGAATAAATAAATGATTCATAAATAAATAAATTCAATCTATATATGACCTAAATGTTCTTGTTCAGTTCAGCAGATACCAAAACTGTCTTAGAGACCTGAGGAGAGACCATGAACATGCTTCAGGTTTCTGGAAATCAATGATGAGCTGTTTATGCTTCTACTAAATGCAGATAAACAATAAATATATCACTTTTGATTCATAGTGTCACACTGATTCATTTCAGACTCTATTTATGCATAATATTATATATTACATTCGACATGATCTGGCTTGAATGGAAGTAAACAGGGTGTGTAAATGGTGCTGATGATGATTGGTGAAGTGAAGACCTGTAAGAAGGCTACAGTAATAGTGCTGCAGTGCTCCTCAAACCAATTTAACCCATAAGACCATTTAACTGCTTGCTGCAGTTGCTAGGCAACAGGAGATGGGTATAGCCTCACAGTACATGACTACTTTTGAAGCTCTCTCTCTCTCTCTCTCTCTCTCTCTCTCTCTCTCTCTCTCTCTCTCTCTCTCTCTCTCTCTCTCTCTCTCTCTTTCTTTCTTTCTTTCTTTCTTTCTTTCTTTCTCTCTTTCTCTCTTTCTCTCTTTCTGTCACTCTTGCGGATACACTGTCCCAAATATCACTGCTTGAGATTATATTCAGCTAAATAGAATTGTTTTTGGGTCAGCGTGCGAAAAAATTGTTGTATATCAAACTCAATCTACCTTCCCTTTGGTGGTTTTAAGCGATTATAGTTTCAGTTTTAGCTTCCTCTTCTTATTTATCATCATAGCTGCAATTAGAAAAAGGAAATGTTGGATATTGTGAAATAAAGCTCCCTGTGTGTATATATACAATCAAACCCAAAAATTATTCAGACACCAGATTACATTTTTTACTAGTGGGTGCAGGACACTATAGTTCATTTATGTAAGTGAGGAAAGCAAAATAAAGTAAACTGTGACAATATTATACCCAAAGATTCTACATACATTGGACTACCAGTAAAATTGATACAATTTTGGGAACAAAATTATTCAGACACTTTGACCTGACCGTGTTTTGCTTAAGTGTTTTTTCTTTAATTGCTAATGTGACATTTTGCACACCACAGACTGAACAAAGTTAAGCATTGCTTGGTAATTGGTTGACCTAAATTGGTATTATCTAATTGTGTACTTAAATTTAACAGCTGATTGGTTGATTGTAATCCATTACATACCTTTCTATCAAAGTTATCTGACATTATCAAGATGAATTTGTTCTGACACAGTTTAACTCTGAGTTCTTGTCATAAAATACCATTTTATAAACTATAGCCAATAAACTGAATACTATTTATTTTCCATTTCATTGTGTTTGTGTGTGGAAAACACAGACATGGTCAATTCAAACGGGAAGAAAATCAAGGTATGTCTGTCAAACACAGATTTAGATTAATCTAAGGGGATAACAGCCTTGTCTGAAGAGGATTTTTAGCATGTGTGCAGTGAATTTATAGATAAATCAAAGTGCCAGACTTTGCGACTCTCGTCGTCTGTTCCCTGGATCCTATCCTGGATCAGTTGAAAGGGAGATAACTACTCTGTTTCAACTGGAATATATTATTGTATGTGCACATAGATACACACATACACGACCCATCACTTTTCATGTTGTTCAATATCAGTGATGAGCAAAGCTCTATTCAGAAGGAGTGATTTACTTAGCCTCTGTCACCGCTGGCTGTAGACTGAGCGCACATGCTGTACTCAAAGCAGCTGTTGTCTCTCTGTATGCCAAATGCTGCTGGGTCATACTGATGTCATTAAAGCTGTTATAGGACTGAGCTGCGGTCTGTGGGTTGTGTTGAGGTTACACTGCATGTGTGATTAGATTCGATGGAGATTATTCCCATTCCCGCTCTAAATCAGACTCATCCTCAATGTTTCCTGATCTTTCCTCATCTCATTCGATCACAATGGTCTTTAGTTGATTCGTTTTTATTTATTTTTAATTTAAGGTTTTATTTAAATTATTACATGTACTGTATATTATTTAAATTTGTGTTAACTTTTATTTAAACGTTTTATTTGTTTATTTATTTATTATAAAATTTTATTAAAATTATGTAAAACCCTCAGGCAGGCAATTTCAAAATTATTTGCTTATAAAATATTTTATTATTGTATTTTTCTTTTGCATACTATGCAATGAATATTTCAATAGTGACTTGTACTGGATACAAGGTTTAAATTTTGCTAGGGAAGGTAAAAACAAATGTGTCTCAATACCCTCCCATCCATCCCATCTGTGGTGTTCTATTTAATTGTTTTTAATGCTCATGTGTCTCATGTGAAGGCCCCTAAGAAACGCATATGATTATGGTCAGGTGAACTAATCAATTTTGAATTGAATTGAATTGAATTTTGAGTTTTCTGTTATTCAGTTTGTGGTGCTCTTTTCAACTTGGCTCCCTTTCTTTCTGCTTTTATAAACCATATCCTCATTTGTATTTCTGTATTATTTTAATTCTTTCACTTTTCCCCACTTCTGCATTATCATCTTTCTGTCTGTCATTTGAATTTGCTTCTGTCCATTGTGTGTGATTGTGTGTGATTTTGTGTGTGTGTGTGTGTGTGTGTGTTTGCGTGGGTGGGTGGCAGGGGGAAGGGTTGTGTGGGGGACAGGTATAGCGGGGGGTCGTGGTCCAGAGGGGGCGGTGAGCTGCACGGAGAGACTCTTCAGCGGATTCACAAGCAGTCAGTGGAGAGGCTTCTTCAAACAGATGGGATGGGTAGAGTAGAGACACAGGCCTTTCACGGGGCAAACACACACACACACACACACACACACACACACACACACACACACACACACACACACACACACACACACACACACACACACACACACACACACACACACACACACACACACACACACACACACACACACACACACACACACACACACACACACACACACACACACACACACACACACACACACACACTCCCTCATAACTCAACCTTGTGACACCAGTTAAAAATTGTTTTACGCTACAGTGTTGAGTAGATGACTGATTTGTTAAAATGCGTATTTTACCTGTTATCTTTTGGTATATTTTTTTCTTATTGTGGTCCAGTCGCAAGCAGCGATGGGAAAATGATACATTATTGTTAATTATTATGTTACACTTATTGCATTTCTTTTTGTCACCATCATTTGGTTGAGCATCTCTTTCAGAACCGTATCCCCCCGTTTCACAGACCAGGTTTAAGCCTTGTCCCAGACTAAAATGTTTGAGCTGTTTTAACTTGCACTGGCATTGTTTTGTCTCAAGATGCACACCAGTAATGTATTTATTTTCTAAGGCACGTTTATAAAAGACATTTAAATGTCCTAGTTGAACTAAGGCCTAGCTTAATCTAAAACCTGTCTGTGAAACTATGTGTTTTTTAGTACGAAGTGGTATTTTGTGCTATTGACAAGAGTTTGTCAACTCAGCATCTGGACATGTTACGAGGAAGGTTTCAGTTCTACTTCTGTAGGTAAATATATAGAAGTTAAATGCGTGTTACTTATTTGAAAGCATTATTCTGGAGTTAATCAGGTGTACATTTACTGTAAAGAAAAAAATTACATTATTTGACTTGTTACTTCCAAAAAGTCGCAAGGCTGAATAGTGCAGATTGGGAGTAAATGAATGTTGTAAAATGTTATTCTCACCACTGGTGACAAGCAATGCTTTATTTGAATTCATATTTTTACTCATAGGCTATATTTAGCCTGGAAACCGGAGTAATCTCTTGTTTTCTCACGTTATTCCCACCACTGGTCTCAAGTCATTTCAGCTGATAGCATACACTGGTTACTAAAGCAAACTCATTATGCCCAAAAATGCTTTTTAGGTTGCTTACAAGTTTTGATACACCCCTGCATCCCCATGATTTGGTGCTGGTTTAGCCGATGGACCAGCACAGCCATGTTGTCCACTATCAAAAATGCTGGGGTCCAGTATCTAAAACTCAGCATATGTTGGTTGTTTCATTATTTGGTGTTCTTGGATTGTTTTCTTAGCATACAGTAAGGCACAGTTACGTAACCTCATTAAAATTGCTGATATTGCACTTGGTCGCCAGTCTGTCTAACTCGGATATTATTTAGATAAAAAAACATTTCAGGTTTGTAAATGGCATCATCCAGTGCAGGGCAGAGAGCTAGTACACCACACCATGTTTACAGCATGCGAAGTGTGGTTAGCTGCAGGCCGCAGCACAGAGGAGGAGGAGGAGGCCGGTGTGTGTGTGTGTGTGTGTGTGAGAGAGAGTGAGAGAGAGAGAGAAGTTGAGGACAGCTGTGGATTGACGGCTGACTCACTGACCTCATCCCTGCATTTCTGTAAATCAGCTCAGCATAGCGCTCAGCAGGCCGTGGTATTTTTATTTAGCGCGTAGGCTGGCCCTACTCACTTGCATAACTCCCATTACCACAGGCAGGAAAGGTGAAAATCAAATATCTTTTTTCTTTGTGAACAATCACTCGTATCTCCTGTTGAAAAAAGAGAGCGTTCGCTGCCTGTCTACCAGCGCTCAAGCTCCTCTCCTGTGTTCGCCTCCCTCTCTCTCACTCTCTCTCTTTCGCTCTCCCTCTTTCTGTCTTTGTTGTTCTGTTATTTGACTTTATAATGTTCCTGAGCTTGAGTGAGAATGACTCGTTTAAGTGGATGGGAGGCCAGATAAAAGGTTTCTTCTCCTCTGTGAGCGTCTCTCATTCAGTGTGAGATCACACACAGTGCTGAAGGGATGGTGTGTTCAGACCTCAATTAACTTTCCAAATACAAATTACTTTGACCATTTTTCTGGGTCTTGATTTGTATAACAAAGGCCTGAATTAAACTGGTGGCCGTGTGTTGGTGCGTTACAATTATTGTTTGGGAGTATCTAAATAGCACCACTTAAAGTTGGCATGAAACAGAAGTTGCAATCGGGAAGAAATACAATAGGGAAGAAAACACTATCTTCTTGTGTGGGATTAGATTTTTTCCATTGGGAATTGATTGGATCATTGGATTGTTGTGATTTGCTATTGCTGTGATGTCATGTGAGTGACAGGTCATCCCGCCCTCACGCCAGTAAACACGTCATCAGAGAAGAGTTGGAGAGGAAAGTTATTTTGATTAAGAGTTAGATTAAGTGCTGATTGTACACTCTAAAAAATGCTGGGTTAAAAACAACCCAAGTTGGGTTGAAAATGAACTAACCCAGCAATTGGGTTGTTTTAACCCAGTGAATGGGTCGTTTTAACCCAGCGGTTGGGTTAAATGTTTGCTTAAAACAACACAATCGCTGGGTTAAAATGACCCATTCACTGAGTTAAAACAACCCAATTGCTGGGTTAGTCCATTTTCAACCCAACTTGGGTTGTTTTTAACCCAGCATTTTTTAGAGTGTATGTTTGCAATCACATACTATCACATACTCACCCTCATGCCACCCTAAAGCAGTCCAATCCTCGGGAGTAATCAAGTTGACCCCAGTTGATGAATGAGTGTCCTCTGAAATGTAGGTATCTGTAATGGTTTAAAAAGTTTAAAATATGAGTGTTTTTCTCACGCACACTAATCGGTTTGCTTTAGAAGACAACGATTCAACATCTGGGGTTGTGTGGATATTTTTGTATGGATACATTTGTAACAACATGAGTAAATGAGAACATTTTCATTTTTTGGATGGAGTATCTCTTTAACTACTTTTTTTTTTTTTTTTTTAAGCACGACAGCTCAGCTTTTTCAAAACTCTGTAGGTTTTCCCGTAACAAGCTGCTTTCTAACAAGTAGTGGTGTAGTGTGACAAAATACTTAGCTGTTTTTATGTCACATTGCATTTCACAAGCAGCTCTACAGCCGGGCGAGACGAGACCGCACTGAGGTGCTTCCTAGAAAGCTCTTCTCTCTCATTATATAGCTTTCTAAAGTCAGATTCTGTTTTGTGAATTGGTTCAAAAAGTTATTTCAAAGTTTAGGGTCAGTAAGTGTTTTTATGTTGTTGTTTTTTAAAGTCTGTTATGCTCACTAAGGCCACATACACACTGCAGCTAAATTTGATTGACAGTTCACCTTTACATTTTTAATCCTGTTCTGTACACACATAAATCAGTAATTTATGGGAGTGAAAATTGCATTTATAATCTAATTAACTTGAAAATTCTAGGTAGTGACAACCACATTTACAAAAATCTATGCAGCGTGTATGAAACCGAGGGAAAGAGCCTTGATGAGATTATATTGATATTATAATTATATTGATATAACCCACACATGCCTATTTAAGTCCATAAACTGGATCGCTTTATGAGGTAAGCCCAAACAACAGACCCCAAAACGCTTATAATAAGTGGACATGGCAACCCTTCAAGAAAGCAGGCTTTAAAGAAGCCTTCAAAGCATGAACAAAACATGACAGAACATGTCAGAACATTGCTATGCTGTCAATCTTTACAAATCCGGGCGTGAGTCGTGTTCTGTACCCATGAAACGATAATTTAGGTGATTCATTACCATTTTTAAATGCAGTTGTTGAAACTTTACAGTGTGTACGTTGCCTGAGGCTGCATTCACTTGATCAGTAAAAACAGCAATATTGTGAAATATTTTTACAATTTTCTATTTTAATATATTTTAAATTGTGATTTATTCCTGTGATGATCATTTCTCCAGTCTTCAGCGTCAGTTGATCATTTAGAAATCATTCTATATATACACATTGAAAAACCTCATAAACACTCAGGCAGGCAAGACAGGCGAGAAAAGTACATACAAAAGGAAAAAGGAAAAAAAAAGTATAGGAGAAAATAGGGACTGAAGAGATGTGGGGGGAGGGTTATCTTATATTCTCTTATTATATTATCTTCTATTATTAACTTTCTATCTAAAATTAATTTATATATAGAACGTGGTGACAATGGTAATCATTACATAGGAGAAAAAAGAAGAAAAAAAAAATATATATATATATTTTTTACTAATACAATGATGGCACTATGATTGTAGGGAGGAGTGGTGGTGGTGATGGTAATGAAGATGGTAATAAATAAGTAATGGTTACTTTGCTTATACACACACACACACACACACACACACACACACACACACACACACACACACACACACACACACACACACACACACACACACACACACACACACACACACACACACACACACACTCACACTCACACTCACACTTATTCCTGTGATGGCAAAGCTGAATTTTCAGCATCATTTCTCCAGTCTTCAGTGTCAGTTATCGTCATACTCAATTCTAGTCAGAATGTGAGTCTGATACTGCTCCGTTGGGCTGTGATTATGGGGCGTGTTTCAACCGAACCAGGAAAGACCTCAATTGGATAGACCTACAACCAATCAGAGCAACGGAGCGACGCATAACGTTAGTTGTCAAATGTCAACAGAACTCAACTGCACTGTTTTTCCATGTCCGCGGGTTGAAGCGACCCCAATTATGTGATATACAGACCCAGGAATGCAAATTTTAGCTGGCAGCCCTGCCAAAATAATACACATATTTTACCCCCCAAATGCCTTTTTTCCCGGAGAACAATTCTTAGACTTCTTAGAGAATATTCTTAGACTTTTACATCCCACTGAATACGTTAGGCTTTATTTCTCTGAGGAGCAGTTTAGACGTCACTCATGTCCTTATTGTAATTTGACACTGACTAGACACGCCGGAGAAATTCACATAGGAGTGTCACAAATTATTAAGAAAAAGAAAGCAAACAAAAACTGAAGGTGAAGGAGTGCGGTGAGGAACTTAACCTGTCTCAGTCCTTCATACTAGTTAGTCACAATTCACCTTCACTTCAGAGGAAAGCTGTCTGTGTGCTCAATTTAATGAAAAAAATTGTTGCCTCCAGGTGTACATTTAAATAATCTGTTTTAAAAGCATAACCAAGAGCCACAGTCAGCAGCAGCCATGATACTCTAGCCCCAGATCTTCAGATGAAAACCTGCTCTCCCCAGTCGAGAGACGCAGGTGCTCGCAGTGTCTCTGGTGTGCATATCCTGTTCTAACAGGAAGCCCTGGGCTCCACTTCCCTCTCAGTCAGCTCAAAACCGCTCTGCCAAGGCTGTGACAGACATCAGCTGCCAGATAGTCATTAGCAGTGAAAGCCATTCTCTCTCATTATCTAGATTTCAGGAATCGGGAACGCCGAGGCTGGTGGGAGCGCCGCCTTGGCTGAAGACTGGATTAGGTGTGTGTGGATCCGTCTTCCTCTGTAATGTCTCAGAAATGAAAAGATTAGAAAGACAGAGAGAGGAAGAGAAGGAATGAACGCCAGGTTTAATTGGCATGCAACCGATTCACCATGCGGGCACCGCTGCCAGGGCAGGAATGACAAACTGGAGAGCCAGCCTGTGCGTAGAATGAAGTGAGGGGGTGAGAAAGAGAGAAGGAGAATGAAAAAGAAGTAGTTTTGAAAAAAAGGAGAGTACTTCTCTTTTGCGACTGTTCAGCTCCTTTATTGAGTGGCCTAACGTATGGTGGGCGGAAGCCTCATTGATTTAGTTCTTAGCAGCTGTATTATATAAAGGCCATATGGGAGTGAAGGGATATCAGAAAAACTCTAGTCTTTTCTCACCGTCTTTCACAATCTTTTCATTTTCGGTCACACTTTAGTTTAGGGTTCAATTCTCACTATTAACCCACTATTAACTACAACTTTTGCTCAATAAACTCCAAATTACTGCTTATTAATAGTTAGTATGGTAGTTGTTAAGTTGAAGTATTGGGTAAGATTAAGGGAAGTAGAATATCGTGGAATAAGGCATTAATATGTGCTTTATAAATACTAATAAACAACCAATATCCTTGTAGTATGCATGCTGATAAGCAACTAGTTAATAGTGAGAATTAGACCCTAAACTAAAGTGTTACCTCATTTTCAATTGGGCTGGTTGGATATGGATAGAATAAAGGAATGACTCAGTGCAGTGATGGTGATGATTGTTGCGCTAGGTGTTTGTGTGTGTGTGTGTGTGTGTGTGCAAGATCCACCCACTCTCGGTTGGTGTGTTGGTATGATGTGTGAATGATCAGGGCTGCACCACTGCACACATCAAGCACAGGAACCCTGAGCCCTCTAGGGCTTTATGACACTAATAACAGAAACATTGAGATGTGATGTTACAGTAAACATCGGAAAACATTAAGCAACAATGTTTGGATACAGTGTAAAATATATTCCTATTCCCTTCATTTATTATTTATATGCTTATATATGCATGGATGAAAAAAAAAAGGATAATTAATTATTCGTACTCTTTTCTCCTATTTTTACACATTACTTTTGCCATCATGTACTCATTTAAACACAAAAAAAGTAAAAGAAAAAAAAAAAGTTCCAAATCCATACTGTGAATTATAATGTTGTGATTCCTAAATTCACTTGTAAAAGGTTTATATATTTATTTTTTTGTGGTTTATTTTTATTTTTGTGAGACAAAATAACATAGGATTGCAATATCAGCCATTTGTCATTTACTGATAAGGTAAACATACCTATTAAGCTCAAGTACCCATTAAGCACACTACTATCTTTGAGCTCAGATTATAAAAAGAAGAAAATAATTTATCATCCTACTTGATGTCTTAACCAATTGATGTGTTTGTTACTATATGCCTCCTGTAATTTCAAGATAATCAGACCATTGCACACTGAGATATGGGGATCTGTGTTCACACTGTCTGATGGCCATTTTGAAAGCTGTCTGAAAACTTTCACCAGAAGAGGAGCCCCTTAAATGTGCACTTTTTTTTTAGATCTTTAAGCCTTTGTCTTCGATAAGTATAACTTCTTACTGCAAAATTAAGAGATTAATGTTTAATTTTTTGCATATTATAACCTGGAACCTGGATGTGGGAAGTAATTACAGTTCGATCCAAAAGGTATAGCACAGATTCTGCAGAACATGGTTAGCTTACTAGCTGTATAAAATTGTGTGCTACACTGATATATTACTTCACAGGTATTACTGGTTTATACTTTTAAATCCATTATATTATAAATTTACAGTTTATTGATGTTTTGTTGTTTTACATTGCTGTATTTTTTAAAGACTTCATATTATTGTAAGGTGAGCTTAAAGATCGGGGTCTGAGGGGCTCATCGCTGGGCGCTGGAAGTGGTAGTAACTATGGCGTTTTCCAAAGGGATCCCAATTCGTCAGTACGTCTGACGTACGTCGAAAGTGACCGACTGAAAGGGAACATCTCAGTTACATATGGTAACCATCGTTCCCTGAAGGAGGGAACGGAGACGTACGTCCCGTTGCCACAGTTGCTGTACCATCACTACAGGGCCGAGCCACTCAGTTCGGCTCCTCAGTGAAAAACAGCGTGCATTTGCTCTCGCTTCTTGTTTATACACGCGGCGCGGGGCGGAGCGCGAGATGCAAATCTCGCACGCCAATGGCCCATTGGCGTGTTCTCTATATCTCGAAGCTGATAGGGGCTCCCTGAAGTGATCCAAATTCGTCGGTACGTCCGACGTACGTCTCCGTTCCCTCCTTCAGGGAACGAGGGTTACCATACGTAACCGAGACGTTTTCTCCACTGTAGGCTTACAGGCTTTATTAATTTATTCTCATATACATAGAGCGCTTCATGGCCGTTGCACTGAATTTAGGCTAATAGTTTGGGCTCTGTTGTTAATCTTTAATAGCTATATGTAAGTAAGGGCTCCCTATATAGTTTACAGCATTATCTTTAAGAAACTTTTAGTTATAATTTAATTCATTTAAGGACAGACACAATTTTTTTCATTAAACCACTGTTGAATAAAAATTAATAAAAAGCAATTTTGTAAAACTGCTGTACCGAATCCATACCGAACCGGGACTTCAAAACCGAGGTACGTACCGAACCGTCAGTTTTGTGTACCGTTACACCCCTAGTTGATATATTAAACTTTAGCTGTATCCGGTCGGCAAAACTCTGAACACATCTTCCTTTCTTAAGAATGACTTCAGTGCCGTTCTTTGTTCTTTTATCAAAGAAAAGCTTTACTCCAAGTCTTCCAGAGTCGTGGCCAAAGCCGATTCGAAAGACCGCTGTTCGCCAGCTTCTTTGTTTACAAGTAGCACGCGGAACTACGGCAACTCTGCCGTCATTATGTTAAGCCAGCCCACCGACTCCATACCCGATGTGATTGGCCTGACCAGAGTTTGGTTTTTCAAGCTTGCAAGTCAACGGAGAGTTGCAAGACTACCCTGGCTGCAAATTAGATTTGCTGCCGCTAGGGTGCGTCTAGATTTCTAGGCTAGTATTTTAGGTAAAACAGTTAAGTTATTAACCAATATCTCATTTTCCTTTGTGTTTTATATACTGTCCACTAGGAGGTGCTCTAGGCATATGTTATCTTTATATTTGTTTTTCCTGAGTGATGCACGTTCGTTGCGTTTTACAGTGAAATGAGAGTTCCGTGACTTTAATAAAATCAACACATTAATTATTGATCTCTCATCCACCCTCAATTATTACAATGTTATGTTTTATTATTTGGTCCATCTGACCCGCGGATCCGCTAATCACGAACACACTCAAACACATATACGCACTCACATTCGGCTAAACTTCACTGCGGACAAATCAGCATGATCAAAAACATCCGTGATCATATTTTTCCTTCAGATAACAAGTCAAGAGAGTCAACAACGCAAAGCAAGAAATTAATTTTATTCACAATTTAAAATTGCCTGTCAGGCAGGGCCATGATACGTTTTGGTTGCCCGGCTCGAAGATCGCCCCGGGACGTCGGGCTAGCGATTTTGCGAGCCCTGAGCAGCAAAACTTACATTTTTTAAACTTTTTTTTAAACTAGGAATCATTTAATTTGTTGTGTAGTGTGAACTGCAATCAACATCTCTCAACATTTTTAAAAGTAACTTTACCATACATTTCTGTCTCTCATCGTTCTTTCTTTACTCTCCTCTCTTTATTTATAGGTCCAGAGTTTGTGGTGGTCTGCCAGACCTGGTTCATATCAGTCCATCAGGAAACCTTGGTTTTGTTCCATTTTGTTCTCATTTTGTCCATTGATTTGTCAGCACTCTGCGTAGTTGTTAGTGTGGTCTCTTGCTGTGAGGTATTCACAGTTGTCATTGGTGGTTTTTCGGCTGGCACTTCCTGGAGGTGGCGTCTGTTGCAGCGTAACTTACCCCATTGCTTGCTCTGTCTCCATCAGATAGGATCGTGGTGTGACAGTCCCCTTTGTCACAACTGCCTTTGTTAGCCAGGATTTTTGAGTGTCCAATTTGGTAAGAACTTGATCCTGAGGATATCGGAGAGGTAGGGTTTTCTTGGATGCATAATTTTTTCTGATGACTTTTGTGTTCGGCCATTTAGGTAACAGATTTCTGTCAAGGGTGGGTAAGGTTGTTCAAATCATGCGACCCATCAAGAGTTCTGCTGGACTTGCGCCTGTACTGCTGCATGAAGTGGATCTGTAACACATGAGTGCTAGGAGGGGCTTCTTCAACATGCCCATTCCCCTATGGGTGATGTGGGCTGGAGGCTATGTGTTTAAAATCTAGCTCACGAGTCAGTTCTTTGAACTCTGCACTAGTGAATTGTGGCCCGTTGTCGCTGACCACTTCCTCAGCTATACCATAGAGAGCAAAGGTGGCCTTCAGTTTTTGCACTACCTGTGTCATGTGTAGTAGCCTACCTCCAGAAAACATGAGTAGTAGTCCGAGATTACTAGGTAGGTCTGTTTGTATTCGCACAGATCAATTCCAATCCTCTTCCATGTCCTTTCAGGAACTGACGTGGAAATCAATGGTTCTCTGGCCTGAGCGCTTCAAGTTTTTTTACAGGACTGACAAGATAAGACTTTGAGTTTAATTTGGGGCAATATGCCGTGCCACCATACTGATGTGCTCTTTCTCGACATTTGCTCAGATCCTTATGCCCGTCATATATACAATCTATGATCTCAGCCCTCAGTTTTTTGGATAATATCATCCATGTAAACGTCCACCCCATCCAGGCTTTCTAGAGTGCATCCAGTGTGGGAAATACCATTGTGCCATTCAGCTTTGCTGTGATCTCCTCTGCGGTCTGTAAGACCTTTTAAAAAAACTTTTCTCTTTAAAAACTTTTCTCACTTGACAGCTTTGTTCAACTTCCTGAGGTCGGCACATATACGCACCTGTCCAGACTTCTTGAGAGCTGGCACTATCGGCGCAGACCTCTTTGTGAGCTTGGTCACTTTCTTTATTATGCCCTCATCTTCCATACTGTCGAGTTCCTCGACGGGTTTCATGAGAGGAATTGGGATCCTGTGTAAAAAAATATTCACTGGTAGTTTTTAGTAAGCCAACGTTAATTACAGCAATGTGCACATTCTGAATTCTTTTCACCAGCACATCAGCTCCGCTACTGATCGGCTATGTAGTTTGTTACTTTGAATGACTACCGGTTGTTTTTGAATTCTGTGTAAACTGGTCGATACAGTTCAGACTGCCGCCTGGGATATTCAGTACAGTCTTTTCTCAGGCTGTAGCAATCAAAGTTTATTATTTGCATGTGTTTTAAAGCCATATCAGTTTAAACTTCTGATATATGGTTTTCTGAGCATACACATCTGAAGCATGCGCATAGAAAACTAATTTCTCTTTCATGTCTTATTGCACTTAAACTGTAAAATACAAGGTTGTGTCAAAAAAAAAGTTCACATAAACACAGTTGGCTATGTCTGGGAACGTAAACAGCAGGAAAAGAAATCCCATGTGTATATTAGATATGTGTATTAAAGTGACAGTACAGTGTAATATACAGTACCTACTGCTGTATATCCTGTTAATATGAATCATACAACAAAAGGAAAATAGAAAACCACTCACTGCTCTTATTTGAATAACTTTAGTAGCTTTAATAAGAACACATTTATTACTTAAATGCTGCTGTTAAATGCCCTGGTGAAGAGATAAACATGGCGGACTGTGTACAGCTCACTCAGGGCAAGGTCTATGCTAATAGGACAGATTCCGTGCCAGTCGTGGGCGGGGCCTGTTTCAATGTGACGTCACATTTGAGCACATACCTGAACTGCTCATTTTGAGACACTATTTCAGATTAATGGGGGAAAACAAGCGGAGTGGATGGATTTTTACTGCAATAGGGTGGTTGTGTACACACATTTGCAGATACATATGTTCAAAAACAATATAAAAGTGAATTTTGTATAATAGGTCCCCTTTAAAGCCTACTGGTGTACTACCAGTCTTTAATTGCACAGTCCATTCATTGTATGAAGTTGTGTCATCTACTGAGCCCAGAAAGTGATAATCATACTCTTCACAATCTCTTACTTCACTCACCACTTTGCTTTTGCACATCTTTTCCCAGTGCCTTGTTTTCCTACATCTTTTGCATTAAGACTTCAACGCTGGACAGTGATGATTTTTTTTGTGCATTTCTTTTCCACATATGCCACATACTTTCTCTCTTTCGTTGTCCTGGTGGGTTTCTTGCACCGTCATATTGAGTGTGAGATTTGGGATGAGCTGCAACTTGAGTTCTTTGTCTTGGATTCCTAACACAATACAGTCTCTAATGTGTTCCTCACTGCACTTGGACACCATGTAATAAACCCTTGTATATGTGGTGTGGAAGAATCCAATGTCCAGCCTTGATTTCATTCTTCAACTTTTACTGATAACTGTTTAACAAGTGTTCAGTGGCAGAGCCACACACACACTAAACACTGTAGACATAACTAATTCAGATTCTATTACAGGTTACACCACATCAAAACCTTAAATGTTACACCTCTTAGGGATTTGAAACTGACAAGCTTAAAGACATCACAAAATTTCAAGCTCCTCCGTGCCTGCCATTCTTCGATTTAGTGATTTGTTGTCAGGAGTGGCTCCACTCCAGTTCACTGGCAGACACTTAATCAGCAGAGAGTCTGTGCAGTATTAATCAGTGTAAATGAACAGCGTAAAGTAATGGCTGTGTAAGATGCATCTTGTTGCCGATTGTGTGGCGGACAGCAGATGTGTGTGTGTGTGTGTGTGTGTGTTGCTGTGCTGTTCAGATGTGTTAATCTCAGTGAAGCCTCACTCTTAACAGTCCCATCAGCACTGAGCACAGGATCAGCCCAGCTAATCCAGTTAATGTCACCGCTAACATCCGTAATCTATGTGTGTGCGTATGTGTTTGACATTGCCGCAGGTGTGTGAAATCTGAAAGTTTGGTAAAAAAAAACTTTGAGTATACACGTTTTCAAAAGAAAAAAAAAATCATTAAAATGGCTTGATGTCCTGGTCACAAATTTACCTTTCAGGGAAAAAAGTGAAAGAAAATAAGACAACGCTTATGTTTTACATTGTGACATAATTTTCATGCACATTTAACACATTTTCTTCTGAAATTCTTATTACCATAATGCTAACAGACAGTCCATCCATCCATCCATCCATCCATTTTGATACGTTCACTTTGACCACTATAGAACATAAATCCCTTTATTCACTTCTGAAATTCAGTATTTGCTATTAAAGTGGCATATAAATGTCTAATTTGTCACAAGTTAGTGTTGGAGTTACTCTGTACCCATCGTAATTAGCTTAATTTAAGAAAATAGATAGATAAATTAAATTTAGCTAGATAAACATGTAAATGTATCCTTTGCATCACTCACCACTGCAGTGACTTTTATAATCATATCTAGAATGAGGAAGCACTTAGATTGGAAGGCAGGCTTGTTTTTAATTTTATCAACAGGATGTAGTTTATCAGTGTTTAATGACCGGTGGCAAGAGCTAAGGTTGCTGTTATTGTCAGTATTGTATCCTGATCACTGTTCTGGTGGGTTGTGAGACTTGTTGTATGATTTAGCTCAGAAAAATTCACATTGTAAGTGTGGCCTGTGTGTATGTACAGAAAATTGTCATGTTGTGTGTTGCAATGTGTGAATGTTTGCTTAAGTGAGAATTCACAGCACGTCTTATGTATCCTAAATTGATAATTTATGAGTGTCTCAATTTTCCAGACAGTTAAACCGAGTTGTTTAGTCATGGTTGGAAAAGCTGCATACAAATATTAGGTTTGCATATTAACATAATTAGGATCAGAATACTGTTTTGTTATTGCCCTAAGCTTTTCTTAGCTTTTTAAATTAAATTTCAGTTACTTTGATGAACATAATTTAACATTTATTTTCATGAAGATTCATTTACCCACATGTAGCTCCAAATCTGTATGACTTTCTTTTGTGAATCATAAAATATGTTTTGAGAAATGTCAGTTTTGTCAAAGGTCACCAAAACTCTTCGGTTACCAATATTCTTTAAAATATCTGTTATGTTCCACAGTAAAAAGAAAGACATACAGGTTTGGAATGACATGATGGTGAGTAAATGATGACAGAATTTTCCCTTCTGATCTTCAGAAGCCCTCAGATGGATTGTGGATTAAATGTCAGACAATGTCAGATTTGTCAAGTTTCTGTGCAGACTACAGATTTACATATATTTTACTTGAGACTTGAATGAGTGTGAATCAAAATTGTGATAATTTTATGATAATATGATATGTTTTTGAAACGCTCTGCTCAACAATGGAAATTTGAGAAAAGATCCAGTGACTAAAACAGCTTGTATCTCAGTTTATTTACATTTAGAAATGCACAATAAAGGTAGATTTTGTCCAATTTTAGGAGTACACTAGCATATAGATGACTTTGATTGTGTTTCCTCCTTTCTGTAAAATGTATTCTTCTCTCGGCATATCAAGGCTTCCCATGGGTTGAGTGGGGGGAAACAAGCTGTTTTTAGGTGTTCGTCCTTCCCTTCCTTCAGCTTGATTCAGTTTAGCAGCTCTACCACCTTGTTGTGTTCATGAACCCTTAATGATGTTGCACCATGAGGAATATATTTTGCATGCTGTTCCATTTCTAGTAAACAAGCACACAAACTCTCTTCCCTTCTTCCTAATCTGCATCTCACTGACAGCTGGGCTGAATTCAATATCAAGATGTACGTTTCCAGTCATCTCTGGGATCGCTCACGCCCGTGATTTAAAATCGTGAAAGGTTCTTCTGCAGCTCCTCAGGCCAGACGCGGCTTGCTATAACTGGAGGCTCTTTTTAAAGGTTCGCAGTTGTCCAGAAGGCAGATATGCTTGGATGTCGAGTGCATGTGTGTTTGTGTGGGCGTACTCGTGTATGTGTGTGCGTTTGAGCTGTAACTGTGTGAGTCCGTGGGTGTGCACTGTTGCTGTTTGTCTGTGAGCGACTGACTGACTGATTAGCAGAAGAGGACTAATGCTCATGTTTTTCATGAGATAATTGAATTTGTCTCCGAACAGGTCTGTGCGGCATCTGCCAGGACAGAGTTTGGTGTAGTACCAAGGTGTTCGGCATGGGCGCGTTTGCTAGGTGCTGAGCCTCTAGCGTGGCATGGATATTTAATGGGCTGTTTAATTATGAAGGGCCAGATCAGTCTCGCTGTGAAGGGACGTGGGTTGCTACATGAGCCTTTCTCTCGTTCTGACCTTTTAAGAGTGCTGGAGAGAGAAAGAGTCAGGGAAACTCCTACTGGGCCTGATCCTTCTCCATCAGACTGTCCATTATGTAAGTGTGCACTCAATAGGCCCTGTGAGAAGCTGTTTAACTGAGCCGTTTGAGAAGGCAGTCTGCGCTTCACCTCTGGGTCGATCTTTACCCTGTTACTTCCTGTATCTGAATGCTGCTTGATAGATGAGATATCCAAAACATATACAGTGAGGAAAATAAGTATTTGAACACCTTGCTATTTTGTAAGTTCTCCCACTTGGAAATCATGGAGGGGTCTGAAATTGTCATGTCCACTGTGAGAGACATAATCTAAAAAAAATTTTTTTTAAACTATTTATTTGTATCATACAGCTGCAAATAAGTATTGGAACACCTGTCTATCAGCTAGAATTCTGACTCTCAAAGACCTGTTAGTCTGCCTTTAAAATGTCCACCTCCACTCAAATTAGATGCACCTGTTTGAGGTCGTTAGCTGCATAAAGACACCTGTCCACCCCATACAATCAGTAAGAAATCAACTACTAACATGGCCAAGACCAAAGAGCTGTCCAAAGACACTAGAGACAAAATTGTACACCTCCACAAGGCTGGAAAGGCCTACGGGGAAATTGCCAAGCAGCTTGGTGAAAAAAGGTCCACTGTTGGAGCAATCATTAGAAAATGGAATAAGCGAAACATGACTGTCAATCTCCCTCGGACTGGGGCTCCATGCAAGATCTCACCTCGTGGGGTCTCAATGATCCTAAGAAAGGTGAGAAATCAGCCGAGAACTACACGGGAGGAGCTGGTCAATGACCTGAAAAGAGCTGGGACCACCGTTTCCAAGGTTACTGTTGGTAATACACTAAGACGTCATGGTTTGAAATCATGCATGGAACGGAAGGTTCCCCTGCTTAAACCAGCACATGTCAAGGCCCGTCTTAAGTTTGCCAATGACCATTTGGATGATCCAGAGGAGTCATGGGAGAAAGTCATGTGGTCAGATGAGACCAAAATAGAACTTTTTGGTCATAATTCCATTAAACGTGTTTTGAGGAAGAAGAATGATGAGTACCATCCCAAGAACACCATCCCTACTGTGAAGCATGGGGGTGGTAGCATCATGTGTTTTTTCTGCACATGGGACAGGGCGACTGCACTGTATTAAAGAGAGGATGACCGGGGCGATGTATTGCAAGATTTTGGGGAACAACCTCCTTCCCTCAGTTAGAGCATTGAAGATGGGTTGAGGCTGGGTCTTCCAACATGACAATGACCTGAAGCACACAGCCAGGATAACTGGCTTACACAGGAGTGGCTCTGTAAGAAGCATATCAAGGTTCTGGTGTGGCCTAGCCAGTCTCCAGACCTAAACCCAATAGAGAATCTTTGGAGGGAGCTCAAACTCCGTGTTTCTCAGCGACAGGCCAGAAACCTGACTGATCTAGAGAAGATCTGTGTGGAGGAGTGAGCCAAAATCCCTCCTGCAGTGTGTGCAAACCTGGTGAAAAACTATAGGAAACGTTTGACCTTTGTAATTGTAAACAAAGGCTACTGTACCAAATATTAACATTGATTTTCTGAGGTGTTCAAATACTTATTTGCAGCTGTATCATACAAATAAATAGTTAAAAAATCATACATTGTGATTTCTGGATTTTTTTTTTTAGATTATGTCTCTCACAGTGGACATGCACCTATGGTGACAATTTCAGACCCCTCCATGATTTCCAAGTGGGAGAACTTGCAAAATAGCAGGGTGTTCAAATACTTATTTTCCTCACTGTATTTTAGTAACTGTTGTTATTTGTAAACTTGTACACTTCCTTATTGTGCTGCTTTTGTTGGATTGTATTTCAACGGATAGGACAGTTTTCAAATCTGGTTTGCAGTTTGTTATGACAGTGAATCTCAAAGAGTGGCGCATGGATTGTCACCCAGTGCTGTGGAAATGTACAAAACAACAGAATATGTGTTTATTTCCTTTGATTTATTTTTATTTCTGGTCATCATTTACTCATTTACCCTCATGTCTTTTCAAACCTACATATATGACATTTTCAAGATTGTGCTGGTCACCCTTTTTCTTTGGCTGTATCTGAAAACTTAAAAACGCTGCCTTCGGAGGATGCACTCCAAGGTATGCATCACGGTTGGGTTCAGATGAAGATGATGAAAAGGGTTCGAAAAGGTTTCTACAAACAAAAGGTTCTATAATAAAGCAAACAATCAAATATAATATTTCTCAAATAATCCAAAAGCAACGTAACAGAGTGTCTACACACAAACAATACCAGACACCAACTGAGTGAAAAGGAGGAACTTAAATACACATGGTGATAATGAGACAATGACAAAGAGCTGTGATCATTAAATGAATAACCATGACAACAGATCGAGTGGCAGGAAACTGTCATTTTCAGGTCACATGTGTTCCTTTGTTCAAACTAAAAGTCCATGATTATGAAACTGACAGAGCATAAACGTGACAGTAGGAAGGCATCAAGGCACATCCGATTAGCTTCACTTCCTGTCTCCTAAGATACCGTCATCTGATCAATTTTTGAAGGCAGCATAGATGTATCCTTCACTGCCATTGATATCCCACAATCCTTTGCGTTCCATTTGGTGACAGTTGAGCTAGAAAAATAAAGATTGCATCTTAAATTTGTGGTTGCTGGTCAGTTTGTCTGTAAATGTACGTTTTTGATCAACGTTTTCCACTTCTGATGTAATTTCCTGCGAGAAATTACTAATGTAGTAATTAAATATTTGTTTAGTTCTCACCAAAGCTTGCTCTATTTTGCTGTAGATAATTAAACTGTTACGCTGCCTTAGAAGTCTGCCCGAAATCATACAAGTTATTGCCTGATAGGGCAGCGAGGCAAAATGTTTTCGGATGCAGCCAACATCTACTTTTCTTTCCTTTTCTTTGACTACTTTAAGAACAGATACCGCCGTAGTGTTAAAGGGTAACTTCAGTGTCCAGCAATTAGGCTTTGTATCAGTAGAAACCCGGTAGTATTTTCAAATGATGGTACTTCCCCCCTCTTATCCCCCTGAGACGAGAGAATTATGCAATTTATTTCTGGAAAAAATCCTCAGATGACGCAAATATCGTCATTTTGTGTCATCTGAGGATTTTTTGGCCAGAGGCTAAAGACTACAGCCACTAGATGGAGCTGTTCCGCATGTTTTCAACCCGTCCATAGGGGAGAGATCTCACGCACAAAATGTAAGACACAGACGGCCGCACGGACATAACGGAGCAATGCAGAGCAAAGTGAGTGTTTCAACTTTTCAATGAATTCCTGTGATAGTTTAGCTTCCATATGCGATCTGAAAACATGCCAGACTGGCGCTTAACGTTACCTCAGTTCTGCTCAGCTCTTCGTGATGAATGAAATCTGACACTGCTGCATCTGTGCCGTGACTTTCGTTCGGCTCACTCACACTTTATTGAAAAGACACGTTCAGTTTTTAATTGTAGTGTTTATTCTCTACCTGAACGAAATGATTGTATTACTATGAAGATCAAAACCACGGTGCACGGAGTGGCCTCGTAGGGCAGCGAAGCAAGTGCATTCTGGGAGTTGTTGTCTTTCATCCACATGAGACAAAAATACATTTTCTGTCTTTTCTCAGTCTAGAAGGCACCAAATTCAAAAATAATTTCACATTTCTACTACACGTGTTACTAATGGTTTTCTTTGAGACTGTGGTCCCAGCTCTCTTCAGGTCATTGACCAGGTCCTGCCGTGTAGTTCTGGGCTGATCCCTCACCTTCCTAATGATCATTGATGCCCCACGAGGTGAGATCTTGCATGGTGCCCCAGACCGAGGGAGATTGACCGTTATCTTGAACAACTTCCATTTTGTAATAATTGCGCCAACAGTTGTTGCCTTCTCACCAAGCTACTTGCCTATTGTCCTGTAGCCCATCCCAGTCTTGTGCAGGTCTACAATTTTATCCCTGATGTCCTTACACAGCTCTCTGGCCTTGGCCATTGTGGCGAGGTTGGAGTCTGTTTGTTTGATTGAGTGTGTGGACACACTAGGGGTTTCACCGACTAATCGACTAGTCGACTTTAATGCTCTGCCGTGACGCTTTAAGATTGACGTCGACTAGTCGCTGGCCTATAGAAGGCGCGACAGGATAAGCCATTTCCTGACATGCAGGCTGCCAGGCTCTGTTTCCAACAGCTAAAAATGACAAATAAATACATACTCAGAGAGCTCTCCACAAGACATGTTTGATTATACCATCTGGAAGCTCAAAATTGATCGGGAGAATGCACGCTTATTGTACAGGTCAGTTAATCACCGTTCTAAATGCGTGCTGCATTGTAACCAGCGCCGCCGCTACCACCACGCGCTGCGCGTAGGGCCCCAAGTGCTCCGGGGAGCACCACAAGAAAATGCTCTCTCTACCCTCCCGCAGGTAAGCTCTGCAAAATTCGCGAACGCCGCCACCGCGGGCATCATAAAGTGATCGCGCTTAGGGCATCAAAACGGCCAGCGACTGATTTTAACACACACACACAGGGCCGTCGCAAGGGGGGTGCGAGGCCCTGTGCGAAGTTGACATGCGAGGCCCTCTATACAATTGATTTGCGCGCGTGTATGCGGCCAGGTATTGCTATAGTAACGAACCGAACTTTCGCATATCTGATCAAAAGTGGTTTGACCCATTTCAGATGCTGCAATTAGAATTTAAAATGGACTGAGTAAAACTCTATACAATCTTGACGTGTGTGATGGGCTATTGTGCTCACTGACATGCAGCATGCACATCATATGTCACTCACAAAAACATAACAATTTTAAGATCTACTGTATAATGATAACCTAAGAACAACAACAATAATAATAAAGCAATTAAAGGATTAAAAGCGATCTAAGGGAATAACTAGCCTAAATAAGAACGGTGTGAAGAAACTTGCAAACATTCACTCTTTTTCGTTTAATAGTGAAAACGCAAACATTTCTTGTCACATTAATTTATGATTTACACGACTTATAACGCATAATTTCATTTCAAGACGGCTAAATTTCATAGAAAGTTGAGTAGTTTGCATCACTAGTCTATTACTGTTGGTCGCTGAACATTTCTATCGTAAAACAGTTGTCAGCTCAGCTGTACAGTACAAGCATCTCTCCACGAACTCTCGTTGCGTTGTGGTTATGACTGACAGCAAGGCCCGCCTTCTTTGATTTGATTGGCCACCTCACTCATTCTGTCACTTAGAACGGTGAAGCGGACTAGACTAAAACTTTTTAGTCATTCTAACAAACAGATTTACTCATTCAACACTAAAACGGGAGCTCGTCTCTCAGCTCTCAGAAACAGTCTCTCTGACAGCGCGCAGAGTTGGCTGTCTCTGCTTACTGTGCTTTAACGCTTTAACATCACCTGTGTTTAAACTACAATGCTAAAAAACGCATTAAAACGACAAGCTTTCGTGACCGCGCAGCACAGCCAGACACGTCACATGAGCGTAACTTCAATAGAAACATATTAACGTTAGTCCAAAATCGTTACCTACGTCGTGTCTACCGTCATATCGCTCACTCCATAAGCCGGATTATTTATATATATATATATATATATATATATATATATATATATATATATATATATATATATATATATATATATATATATATATATATATATATATATATAATATATTCGTTTTAGTCCACGACCGATTGTTATATTTATGCCTCACCTTGAACTTCATCTTGTTGTTGCAACCCGGCAGCCTGATTAGTCTCCGTGATTGTGTTGGTTGTGATGCTTGTAGTCGCAATATTGGCATTGACAAATTTATCCAGCGATCCTCTCAGTGACTTCTGAAATTCTTCTTTCTTTTTAATTCTTTTCCTTTTCTCACCACCCGACTCGTGTTTACGAAATCGGTCGCGCTCTCGTGCAGCACCCGACATTTTTTCCTCAGAGTGAGCGGCTCACGCAGAACGTCATATCAAAATTTGAAAAATAACAATAATAATTTGCTGATTTTTTTTTCACGTGGCCTTGATTATGCATTATTGAGAGACAGTAGGAATTGTATTTATTATCGATGTTGGGTGGAAAAACTGTAATAAAAAATAAACAAACTTCATAAAATGCAGGCCAGGCGCGAGGCCCTCTTGAGGCCCGAGGCCCTGTGCGGTCGCACACTTGGCACAGCCCTTGCGACGGTACTGCACACACACACACACACACAACACATAGCTCGCACATCACACAGAGATCACAAAACCATTCAGTAGCGCAGAAATGTATCAACACTGTTCTGTGATTGATCACTCAAATAGCTTAGAAACTGAAAAGTTTTAGCATATATTTCTTAGTAACTAAAACTCACAGCTTAACTATTAGTAGAGAGACACTGGCAAGTAGAATTAATTCACACGCAATCGCTCTCTCCACTAATGCATTCATATACATGTAGCCTAATCTTTTTTTGTGCTAATTTATCTGTATCTGATTCAGAACGAGCAGAAATCTGTGAGAAATATAACGACCCAACGACAAAAGAACTGATACAATAGATGTTGTAGTAGGAGCAATAACATTATGGCCAGCGCTGTGACATATGCCATAGCTGTCCTGTGCACAAGAAATCTCGTGTTTGCGTCTCAGCTCAAGGTTCAGGGTTATTTGTTTATTAATGACGTCATCAGCGACTAGTCGACGTCGACTCGACTTTCATCACATAAATGTCGACTTGAAAAAATCGGAAGTCGTTCAACCCCTAGTGGACAGGTGTCTTTTATACAGGTAACGAGTTCAAACAGGTGCAGTTAATACAGGTAATGAGTGGAGAGCATGAGGGCTTCTTAAAGAAAAAACGAACAGGTCTGTGAGAGCCGGAATTCTTATTGGTTGGTAGGTGATCAAATACTTATGTCATGCAATAAAATGCTAATTAATTATTTAAAAATCATACAATGTGATTTTCTGAATTTTTGTCACAGTTGAAGTGTACCTATGATAAAAATTACAGACCGCTACATGCTTTGTAAGTTGGAAAACCTCACTGTATATATTGTTGCCTTAAATGTTCTATTGTTCTCCACATTTGTAAGTCACTTTGGATAAAAGCATCTGCTTAATGATTAAATGTAAATGAATGTCCTTCCACAGAACTGCAGAAGTGCTAGCTAGACAAAGGACTGATGAAGGATGTGTAGCACTGTGATTTATTTTAACTGCAAGAATATTAAAGTTAATCCAGATATAGTGTTATGTCACCCAGTTCACAATCCAAAAAGAACATTTGCTCAGTTCTTAAAAGAATTCGAAGGAACATTGTTTTTAAATAGGTTGCTGTTTGAATGTTCAGCTCATAGGTGGTATTTGGCCTGGTTTAGATCACAATGATGAAAAGAGCAAACTTTACTGAATCATATGCTTCAGTTCTCTTCCAAATCTATGTTTCTTTATCTCTCTTTTTCTCACTGGGGTATTTCGACTGTGTGGGTGACAGTAGCTTTTCAGAATGTCTGAATTTTGGCTGTTGTGTTTTGGCCGGGGCTGCTAGTCTTAAAGTGCAGATATCTAAAGAGATTACTGTGAATGTGAGAGACTTGTGTCATTTCCTGTGAGAAAACAGCTTTAACCTGTTCAATATGACGGGATCAGAAATAACACTGTGCTATTTAGTGAGTGGGTGCATTAACCTGTAGCAATAAGGAAGATGCCCCTTTGATGACCTGGATATGTCACACTGCAGAGGTGCCAGGGGCATTAGTGGTGTGAACAGAGGAGCATTGTACATACAGTCCAGCACAGCACATCATTTGCATAGTAGCTTCAGCTCCTATAGCTCTGATGCTGATAGGCTGCTGTCATAAGTTGTTGAATACTATCATGCTGCTTACGGCATAGTTTTAAACAGTACATATGAAATATTGTGTAGTAGGCAGCTATAAGCATTCCACACAGCACACACCCACATATTATATAGAATTAAAAAAATGATAATATATCATTTAAAAGACCAAAGATGCAAACAATTTTTTAAAACTTTATAATGGTTTGGTGCTGGTTTAACTGGTAGACTGCTGTTCAACATCAAAAAAAAAGAAAAAAGAAAGAAAGTTTGTCATGCAGAAATGCTGGTTAAGCTAGTTAAGTAATCAAAAAGGCTTTTTTTTATCATATGTGTTCATCATGTTGCAGCAGATGAAAAGATAAGAAATGCGTGCTTGTGCTACATGTACTTTTCACAACTTGAGAGAATGAACATGAGTGACATCTCCAAAACTGTAATATAAGCAATACCCGCTGGCTTTTACAGTGAATTTTTTCAGTTTATGGGGAGGGAATTGCTGACATCTCCAATGCTGACAGCATAAGTGATTTAAATAATACCGGTAAATAAAAGGATTTTATTGGCAAATATCATGTGTGAGTTAATTGGCAAGTATTTTAATTCAGACAGAAATGGCTGTAGTCGGTGTGCGGCGCAACAAAAATAGAAACTGCTGTGATCTGTGGCAACAGACACAGCGCAGCAATTTAAATGCCCATAAAACACACACACACACACACACACACACACACACACACACACACACACACACACACACACACACACACACACACACACACACACACACACACACACACACACACACACACACACACACACACACACACACACACACACACACACACACACACACACACACACACACACACACATCTTTTGTTTCAGCTGTGGAGAGCACACAAATTGGGAATAAATCAAGCACTAAGAATTGTGTAATAATAATAACCGCAATAAACAAGTACTCATGGTGTGCAAGTACCATTTTTCTGTTAAATGGTTGTGGTTAGGCCTTATGCAGCCATATGCAGTGTTATATTGTGATGCGATTGTCATGGCTGTATGTATGTGAGCGGGTTCAGGTTGGGTCTTGGAGCATAACGTGAAATCAAACAGGATCCCTGTCACTGCAGATAAATGTCTGTCAGTGCCATGTGCTCTGATTCTCACAGTTTATCTCATCTGTCTGTCTCTCTCTCCTTCCTTCTTTCAGTCTGCTGCTTTGTGGTGCACAAGCGTTGCCATGAATTCGTCACCTTCTCCTGCCCCGGAGCAGATAAGGGTCCTGCATCAGATGTGAGTACAAAAATGTCTTCTTTCCCCTTCCTTCCCCCCTTCTTCTTCTTTTTCCTCTTCCGTCTCTCCTCTCGTTGTCTCTCCTCTTCAATCTGTGTCTGTCTATCTCTCAATCCCACATAAGAGAACAAAGAAAGGAGGTGGGCAAAAGTTGTCATCCTCTGGCAAATCTAATCAGACGTACTGTCACAGAGGAAGTGTGTGAGACAGCTGCAGTGACGATAACCCTCTTCGTTTCAGATTTCCTCCTGGAGTCGTCTTCTTCACTCACTTTGTCTTGGGCCCCTGAGTTATACAACCATTTAAATCAACAAATTACCCGGTCTATAGTGACAGCTACAGGAAGCGCGTCCACACAGGGGACCAGAGCTCTTTTTTTGTTAGTGTGGATGAGAGTGAACGTAGAATGCCAGCTCAATCACATCATTACAATTACTACACACGGGAACAGAAGGGAGAATGAATGGCGCTGTTCAGTTAAGGGAAATGGCTTTGCTCTTTGAATCGGTGTAATTATTTAAAAAAATACATTTCTGCTTCTCTCCCCCACATTTTTATTCTATGTCTAAACCAGGGTTTTTCACCAGAAATACACAAAAAATGTGAACAAAAATCTCACTGCAAAACCATAGCAAGCAATATTTTTACTGCAGCATACAGAACTATATAGAGTGCCTGGCTAGGGGTGGGCGATATGACCAAATTCTTACTTCATGATATGAGAAATTTTATTTCACATTAATGATATATATCACAACATAGTTATTTTGTGTTATTTTATCTCATTTATGTTATTAAAAGTAAGAAAAAATAAGCAAAATGACATCCAATAGGACAAATACAATATAACATACAATATACAATATAATTCCTACATGGTTGTTTAAGAAATGAAAATCTACACACTCCCGTGCGTTTACATGCACATTCTTAAGCCGATTATGCTTAATAAGCCGACAACGAACATGGTCGCGTAAACGCGGTAACCCGTTTTCTTTTATCAGAGTAAGGTCATAAACGGCTTAAGCATAAACCGGTCAGAACAGGTAGTTTTTTGCCTCTTACCCTGATTTTGCGCGGCATGTAAACGCATTAACCTGCTTTCTGTCGGCTTATTGAAGTGTGCATGTGTGATAGGGGATAGAAATGCATACTTAGAGCAGATTTAAGATACAATTTATACAAAACGAAATTCAGTTTAAAGGAAGCAATTAACTTTCTATAAAACAAACAAAAAAACAACAACATAGGGTATAATATTTAAACATCAATATGAAGCAAAATTGGTTTTAAAAACATTGATTAAAATTAAGATACAATTTATACAAAACAAAATTCACTGTAAAAAAGGCAATTAACAACAACTTGTTTTTATTGTGACTGTACACAAAAAAATTTAAACTTAACAGAATATAATGATGTATAACACTTGCATGAATGATAAAAAACAACAGTTATTTGAGTCTCTTTGGCACTGATCAAAAAAGAGAGCCGATCGCGCCGGCGCGACCGCCGACTTGAGGGGGTTAGACACATCTAGACGGAGCAAGTGTTTTGCGTGAAAGAAAGAAGGAAATGTATCACTAAACGCAGAAAGAAGGAAATGTATCACTAAACGCAGACTCTTTTAAGACCCAGAAAATTGTAAAAATGTGTTCTCATCTCTCGTGCAGTAGACAGTCCCTCCAGAAAAACGCGATTATGCGATCGCGTGATTTAACGCATAATCAGCCAAATCCGCATATTTATGCGGGGGCCGCATTTTTTCAAATACGCCGCACTTTCACCGCATAAATTGCCTATTTCCGCGTGCAAAATATGCGGGGCTAGCATGATTTCAAAATCCCCGCATTTTCGTTGCAAAAAAAAAATATATATATATTAGCAGAAAGTTGAAAAATGTTCGTTTACTTCACACAAGAGCCTCCATTTCCGCCTATTGCCATGGGAACGTTTTGAAGTGACGTAATTACTCGACGTGAACATCATCGAAAAGCTGCAAACCCCCGTGGAGAAACCATAGATATCGGTGAAACCATGATGAAGCGCAAACTCCCATTTGCCAACAAAAATAACAGCAAAAGACCGCGCAAAGCAGTTTCCCGGTGTGTTGACCGATTTCAAAACACAGCATCATGAAGCTTTGAAGCGTTATGAATCAATGAGTCGATTCAGCGGTTCGGATCGCCAAAGTCACGTATTTCAGCAGTTTGACACGCAATCCGAATCATGAATCGACTCGCTGATTCATAGCATCATGATGCTGTGTTTTGAAATCGGTCATCACTATATAAGTCGTTATTTAGAGACGAACGAAGGTCTTACGGGTGTCCAACGACATGAGGGGACGTCATTAATGACAGAATTTAAATTTTTGGATGAACTAACCCTTTAAGAGGTTGCACTTTGTGCATTGGAAGCACTCAAATGTCTGTTTTGTATAGCTACCTCTGTAAAACAGGAAGTTATTTATTCATTTTTCAAGTTGTAGCATATTCCTTTTGTAAAGCTAGAGAACTTGTTTGACTCAATGTTTTGTAAATTTGAGCCATGTGTTTATTAAGGTCTTCAATAAAACAAGATTAGAACTTAAATGTTCCCCTTTCTGTGATGTAGTGCTTTTTTTTCTCTTTTTCATCAAACTGCAGTTTTTGCAAGTTCCCGCAATTTCATTGCATAAAATTGCATAAATATCCCGCATTTTCCCGCTTTTTTCATCGCATTTTTTAAGAAAACATGCCGCATAATCAAGGATTTTTGCCCGCAACAATCACAAAAAAAAGCCGCATTTTTCTGGAAGGACTGAGTAGAAGTGGTTCAGTCAGAAAAACTGAAAAGAATACACGCAGCCATACATGAGTCTGAAACTGTGTCATCAAGTGAGCTGTTTCAATTTTCAGCTGATTTTTACGTAGATAGCTTACCATTTGAATAAGACCACCCACGACTGATGACGGAATCTGCCGTATTAGCATAGACCACACAGCTGTGGCGACAAGAATCTCTCGTAAGCGATGAAGGTGTTTTGTTGTTGATAAAAGTCTTCATGTATTCCGACATCTGAGCCGCTGAAGACACAATGGATTAGTTTATTTTTTGTAGGGAATGTGCCCCCCATATACCTAAATTTGTTTATGTCTGTGCGAATCATTTTACACCAGACAATACAAAGGGACAAATACAAAACTCGCTAAAAAGTTGTTACTCAAGGATTGGTCAGTACCAACTGTTTTGTGATCCCGCTTATAGTCTCCAGAGTGATACTGGGACAGCAATGAAAGGAAAAGCTCACACTTTTTTACAGTTCATCAGAGTTGTTTTACGGATATGAAGTTTATCAGTTTATTAAGCACCCCCTGAAAAGGTCTGTATACTGTATATTTGCTTACTGTTACTGTGAGTGTTTTTGTGTAATTCGCTGTGTGTGTTGATGATAATGCAAGGTAGAGAGAGAGAGAGTTTATGGATAAGACTTTAATGTGCGCGCACTTGTGTATTTTGTGTATTCAGCTCTTGCTGTGATTTTCTGGAGTGAAAACCGACGCTTCATCTTTTGTGTGATGTACAATAAACTTCATAAAACTCATCAGTATAGTTTTGACCATCATTCGGATGGGATCCGCTGTTTGATGGAAAACAAACTTCTTGACAAGTAAAAACTGTTTTTTTAAGTATACACATGTAATATGACTATAGTCCATAGCTCCATACGTGAATAATGGTGTCAGGTGTGTCACTATTCTCTGCCATTTACACGTGATGACATGTTTGAGTATTCAGATTGGGCTTCAGCCTTCATTTATGAGATGTTGAACGCTCTGCCTTGAGATTAGATGCCGTGTTCTTCAACTGATTTAGAAGTGCCCTGTGAACTCTTGTGATGTAAGCGTGAAAGTCCCAGTGCTGTGCATCTGACAGCCCTCTCCGTGCCCGTCTCTCAGTCAGACTTACCTTCAGCTCTCAGAGGAGCACGCTACAAGTCTTGGGTCGGCTCCCTTGCCTAGAATACCATCATATTTACACAGTAAACCCAGCAGGGGCAGGCGATATGACATGGCTGGCAGACGCTCCACAAAGGGATTCAGAGTGATCTAAAATGGAGAACATTGCTGGGATGTCGTTAGCACATTTCCTCCATCCGCATTAGTGATCTGGCTCTGTCCCACCACTTCTTTAAGAAGCCTCACCATTCATCTCATTCATACAGATGAAACGTGCCCTTTCATCCTCCTCCAGAGCCACGGCTATGAGGTTCATGCTTAATTCTGTTCTGTTTGTTCTCCAGCGGTCTAGAAGCTCTGCCAAAACCGCGTGTGCTCTGGACATCAGTGTGCCAGTAAACTAGGCGTGATATCTATTTGATGAAGCCTTGGCCTTGTGACATTGTCATTAGTTTTATCTTGTGTAAATCTGCTAGCTAGTCTCAGAAGAGCCACTAAAGGGGATTATAAGTATAAATATAGTCAATGTCAAAGACAGCCAAGCAAGGCAGACTCAAAGATGTTTTTCGAAGGGGCTCATTTTAGGCTTCAATTATAGAAGTGGGCTAATTAGACGTTCCCCATGGGATTTCTGTACCGGTAGTCTCATTAAACTCCCATTCACGTTTAAAGAGCTCTGTATCGTATTGAAACCCAACTCTGATTGCAGTTGAGACTTTTACTGCACTTCAGGTGGGACTTGTTTTTGCTCTCTTGTCTTATTCCAAATGTTGTGTATTGTATTAAAAAGAGTTTGTCAGACATGACAAGGGATGTTGGCTCTGATCAGTAAGGGTTTTATAAAGCAGAAGTGTCTTCAGCACATTCAATCAGGGGTGTTTAACGCCCACTGGTTCCTTGGAAAACCTAAAATATCTCATTTTATATCTCACACCCTCACTCTCATGTTGGATCAGTTCACTTTCTTAATAAATAATTAAAATTCAGATATATCAGCATTGCTGTCGGCAGATAGCTATTATAAGACCCTGTTTACACCTGGTATTAAGCTGCGTTTTGGTCGGATCACAAGTACTGTAGATGAGGGAGACACATTCCTCTTTTGTCCCTTTTGTCCACTTTCCACCACTTCTGTCCTGATTTCTTCAAGGGGAGAGTCTATGGGCGGGTAATTGTATGGGCTTTTTCAGATATAATGGACAAAATGGTGAGAGAATATTGTGCTTAGTACATTTTTCGTTTTGAACCCAAACTTGGGTCTCCAGCCAAAGTTGAAATCCCTTCTGTCTAGTTTACGCATTAGGTCAGTAGGCGGTCTACGCATTCGACCACTTGAGCAACTACACTACGAAAGCAGTATGGGCGAATAGGTTTTTGGCTATGTCTGGAAGTGGTCGAAAGTAGACAAGTTCAAAGCGTTTTAGACCCCATTTACACCGTCTTGCAGTCCGCTCTCCCCTACACACATTCACAGAATGAGTTACAGCAGATGTGTAGTTCACTGCATGCTTTGTGTTGTTAGTATGTTTTAGTGCTTTAAGTCATATTATTTTGGAATGTAAATATGGAGGTTTTCTGGTATGTTTTTGGGGTTACCATTGTGCTGAAGAGTAGAGCCACTTGTCGTCCACTTGTGATCGAACTGATGAAAACACTTCTTAATACCAGATGTAAACAGGGCCTTAGATAGAGAGAAAGAGTTTCCCAGTTTATCCTCTCAGCCCCGGTGATCGTCACCTCTTAAAAAGAGACACACAGCTCCACTGGAATAATTGGCTACAGACAAGCCAATTGTTCCAATGCTGTCATTCACCACACAAGCAGAGCTTGTTACCTGTATTGCTAACTTTCTGGCATGATAAACAGATGAGAGTGTATGTATGTATATATATATATATATATATATATATATATATATATATATATATATACATACATACATACATACATACATACATACATACATACATACATACATACATACATACATACATACATACATACATACATACATACATACATACATACATACATACATACATACATACATACATACATACATACATACATACATACATACATACATACATACATACATACATACATACATACATACATACATACATACATACATACATACACATATATATATATATATATATATATATAATATATATAATATATATGGCTATAGAAGAAAAAAAGGTTCCACTTTTTAGTCCCACTTACGATCAAACCACATCCATTTAAATTTTTTAACTTAATTTGAATCATCCTGTCATGTGTTTACATCTGTCCTCCTTTTGCAGCATCAGCTTTTTCATCCATCTTTTGAATGTTAAGGTTCACAAAGTGGAAAGTGAATGTCTTTTCCAATTTGAAAACCATATAAAGTCACAAAGAATTGTTCTTTACACAGAATCTGAGCCATTGTCACGGACCATAATTATATCTGCATCACTTTGCTATTGAGTATAGTATGTCTTCCTTAAATGCATCCTATAAACATTGTCTTGCACATATCAAGTCCATTTTTCTTCTTTAGTAATATCTGAGTGGTAAATTTGGTGAAAGGTAGCTCTTCACATGCAATCATTTTTCCTCATCATGTAGACAACAGGTTAAAGTGCAACTTCGCTGACTTTCAACCCGCTTTGTATTTTTACAATGTCAGTATTATATGTAAATGAATAATGTTTACTCGTTCTACATGAACAGAGAAGTTCATAATAATTTTTCAGCAAAAGTCTGCCGGAAGACACGTTTTGACTTTTGATAGCTCCAGGGCTTTCGTGAAAACTACAGATTATATTTCCGCATTTTTGTGTCCCTGCTCACGGACAGTCGGATTGACAGAGGGTTATGGTATTTTTTTGTTCTGACAAAACTGATCCTCGCTTTCCCTGTGTGAATTTTGGCTCTCAAACTTTTTCCCACTGAAACTTTGATGCGCGTGGTCTCTATTTTATTACGTCAACAGCACAACAAAAGATGTGATATTACAGAACATGCAAGTAAAAAGGCATTACTTGCAAAATTTAAAACCATAACATGTCAATTTTATTGTCGCTAGTGGCAAGCAAATGTGACCAAATTCATGGATGATTATGGATGTCCCATAACTGGTTAGGAAATATTGTGGTTTGATTAAAAATGTTTTTTAGAAACACAAAGAGACCCCTTTAGGCTCCCTTTTCATCTTATGCCATTCACAAAGCTTAACCCTTTCTAGAAATTTCCACGGCATCTCCCACTCCCCTCTGTCATTATTTGAAATCCCGCAGGGATAGTCATAGATGCGCCCACATGCTCTTCCAGAAGTGGGTGATGTCTATAAATACCCCTCTCACACTGGTTGCATGCTCCCATGGGGCATCTGGTTTAATAAGGCCAGGCAGGCATTTGCATAAACACGTTTTCTGCGCCAGTCACACTTTTCTCTGATTGGGTGATTTACCTTTCATGCTTGTAGGCATAGAGGTATAAAGAGAGATTGTATTCACATGTAAGCTGTTTGTGTGGATGTGCTGTTCTCTGTGTGAATATGCTCCAGCTCAAGCCATTGTGCAGTTATTTAAAGAGCAGTTTCAAGGAGAAACCAAACGTCACTCTGTTGCCGAGCAGTGCGGCTGCTTGCTTGTCAGAAAGCATTAAGAAGGAAACATGGCTGCACTGATCAGAACTGAGGTTGTGTGTGGTGTGTCTCTGTGTGAGAAAATAGGATTGCCCACACCCCTGATTCTTTTGCCATACAACACACTAGCCGTAGAAAAACACATTTGACAGTTGTAAAGCAATTCATTTGAATTCAGGTTATGGTGGCTCATGCAACTGTATATACCACTACAACAAAAACAATAATAATCTTTTATTAAAAAAATGAATCACATTATGGAATCAATATTTTTCTCCAATACGCGTTGGCCACAATTATTGGCACCCCTATAATATTTTATGAGTTCTCCCATTACCCTGTGCAACTGTGCAGAGTAAAAAGCTGCTTTATGAATGTATAGCAATAGTCTTCTTTTCAGTGTTTCACAACTGTGCTCCAAACTCCAAATCTAGAGTGGCTGGGAAATTGGCTGTACACCTGTAAATGATCTGATTAGATGTTTGTGTTAAAGAGGGCTCTGCCTTTTTCTCTTGTCTCCTGCTTTGTTGGGGGGTTAAATCATATATGTTACATGTGCAGTAGCATGATGTCTGTGAATGTATGGACAGTAGCAAGTCTTGGTACTTGCTCTGCAGAAGCAGTGTAGCATATCTATTCTGCCAAGACCAAATACATTAACATTGCCATATCCATTACCATGCCAATTTCTCCAAGAGTTGTCATGGCAAATATGCAGTCAGGTCAAGGCGGTTGGTTTAGGGTTTTTTTGCCATCTCTATGTGGTCCTGTTCAGTATCGCAGCTTGACTCGTCTAAAATGTAAAAAGCTATTTGCTGTTGCACTGTACACATACTATACACTATGAATTCTCAAAATATATATTTTTTTCTGTAATGCTTTTTAACATGGGTGCTTTGGTCTGCATAACTTTACAAATTATAGGGACTCCTTATATCATTTGGTTATTTGGTGTCCTTTTTTGGAAAAATTCAAAATACACCCTGATTGTTTACTTTGCTGCATGTATCAAATTATGACAATATGAACGTGTTAAACTAAAAGTTTTGGGACATCTTTACATACATATGAAATTTAATGACATCCCATTCTTAATCCGTAGGGTTTAATATGGAGTTGGCCCACCCTTTGCAGTAATAAAAGCTTCAACTCTTCTGGGAAGGCTTTCCACAAGGTTTAGGTGTGTGTTTATGGGAATTTTTGACAATTCTTCTAGAAGCGCATTTGTGAGGTCAGGCACTGATGTTGGACGAGAAGGCCTGGTTCGCAGTCTCTGCTCTAATTCATCCCAAAGGTGTTCTAGCGGGTTGAGGTGCAGGCCAGTCAAGTTCCTCCATACCAAACTCGCTCATACATGTCTTTATGTGCACTGGTGCATAGTCATGTTGGAACAGGAAGGGGCCATCCCCAAACTATTCCCACAAAGTTATGAGCATGAAATAATGTATTGGTATGCTGAAGCATTAAGTGTTCCTTTCACTGGAACTAAGGGGCCATGCCCAACCCCTGAAAAATAACACCTTACCCCACCAAACTTTACACTTGGCACAATGCAGTCAGGCAAGTACTGTTCCCTTTCAGTCGATCACGTTCGGCGTACGTCGGACGTCACCGACAAATTTGGATCACTTCAGGGATATAGAGAACAGGCCAATGGGTCATTGGCGTGCGAGATTTGCATCTCGCGCTCCGCCCCGCGCCGCGGGTATAAACAGGAAGCGAGAGCGAATGCACGCTGTCATTCACTTCTGAGCCGAACAGCGTTGATGAAGCAAGACTGCTTTTCTAAAAGAGAGCCTATCTGCAAGAGAGATGCTCCAGAGAACGAGAAGGACGCTTTGTGTTGGCGAAAAGGCACAATCAGCGCGATCGCGTGCTCACCGCTGCATCAGCATAACAAACTGCTGTTCTCACAGCAACTGTCGGTTTGGTGAGGGCGTTTGTTTCAGTGAGTGCAGACACAGGACTGCAATTACCTCCTGTGTGCTGCCGCGGTCTTCCCCGGGTACTTCAGCACTGTTGAAAGAGCGTTTCCTCACAAAAGAGCAACACGGGTGTGACACTGCGTCTTTTTCAAGACGTCATTCCACTCGTGCGTTTCTGGATGCGGTTGTTTCCTGTCCTGACGGCCACAATCCCTCTCACATAAACATGTTGAGACTGTGTTCGTGGGTGATCCATGTTCTCTTAGGGGAACGGGATCACGTCGATGCGCTGTTCATCTTACCTTCCGCGTGAGGGTTTGAGTGTTCAGAGCGCCGTGTGCTGTCTAGCTGCCGGGTGACAGCGCGGGTTGCCACGGCAACCCAGCGCGCGTCACTCGGCGCCTCTGATGCGTGGTCGCGACTATGAAACCCCAAACGGGGTTGTGTCCCTTCGCTTATACCCAGATCTAGTCTCTTTTCTGGTGCACCAAAAAAGGGGCTACTTTGGCTGATAAGCCTGGGTGACCTGAGGATTACAGTGAGGCTTGCACGCCATGTGCCGTCTCACGGCCACGCTCACTATCTCACATGTCTGCTGGTAGCTTACAGATGCGATTGATGGTCCTTAAAAGAAGGGGACCTAGCGTTTCATTTGGGGCTCTAGCAGAGGACAGATGTCAATCGTTGCATCGGAGAGAGGGCTATTATGTGTTGAAAATGAAGATGATGGTGAGATTCCCACTATAATAGTGGGCGCTCGTGCTGAATCAGATTCATACTTGACAGCCATGCGTTCCCGGGTGGCTGAGGCATAGTGCAACGCATAAATCGTCTTGCCTGCCCCTTGCCTTTTCCCGGATGTGCATTGGAAGGCTTTGGCATTGTGGAACTATTGGTGCCAAAATATGGAACACCAATAGGCCATAATCTGTATAAAGTTTTCCTCTCTCTCACTACCCTTATCGGTGGGGTGGCAGTGCCACTGGCAGGCCACCTCCGCCCTGCTTAGTGCACAAGGGTAGTTCTGAGCCGAGGTTGAGCTGCGCACAGCGCTGGCCCTTGGCTAGACGATGTCCACCCTGGTCCAGAAACACCATTGACCCGGATTTGGTCAGGAACTGTTCTTCCCCTGGAGGAGGGCCGGGTGGCAAACCATTAGTAATTCTGTTCCGCCACTGGTGTTAAAAACAGCCAGTGGTACACAAAAAAAACAAAACAAGAGCAGTTCCAATACCTCTGGGTCTCGGGAGTTCAGGAATGGCAGCGTGTGACGCTACAAAGCCTCACCGCTCTCATTCCCCTCCCCACAAGAGGGCGAGAATGGCAGTGTGTGACGCTACAAAGCCTCACCACTCTCATTCCCCTCTTCTCAGCGGTGCGTGGACAACAGTGTCGGATCCCTGCATGCCACTTCGCTGCCCTGCTGCGGGTACGTCTTTGGTGCACGGTCTCTGGGAGCCTGGCTAGCGCTTCCCAGCCTGTCTCTGTGGCTCCTCCGTACCATCAGACTCGGCTATGTGATTCAGTTCGCCCGGCGTTCACTTCACGACAGTAGTGAAGGAGGGCCCCCCCCCCGTGCTCCGGGCGGAAATTGCAGTCCTACTGGCGAAGGACGCGGTAGAGCCGGTCCCTCCAGCCGATATGAGGTCCGGGTTCTACAGCCTGTACTTCATTGTACCCAAGAAAGGCGGCGGGTTACGGCCGATCTTGGATCTGCGGTTCTTGAACCGGTCCCTTCACAGGCTGCCGTTCAGAATGCTAACGCAGAAACGCATCTGCAGGTGCATCCGTCCCCAAGATTGGTTTGCAGCGATCAACCTGAAGGACGCATACTTTCATGTCTCGATTCTCCCTCGACACAGGCCCTTTCTGCGCTTCGCGTTCGAGGGACGGGCATATCAGTACCGTGTCTTACCCTTCAGCCTGTCCCTGTCGCCCGTGTCTTTACGAAGGTCACTGAGACGGCCATTGCTCCCATGAGAGAGCGTGGTTTTGATCCTTACCCAGTCGCGGGAGCAGTTGTGCGAACACAGGGACATGGTGCTCAGTCACCTCAGCCAGTTGGGGCTTCGGGTCAACTGGGAGAAGAGCAAACTCTGTCCAACACAGAGGATCTCTTTTCTCGGTATGGAGATAGACTCGGTCACCATGACAGCGTGCCTCACCGAGGAGCGCGTCCAGTCAGTGTTGAACTGCTTGAATTCGTTCAAAGGCAGGACAGCGGCACCACTGAAACATTTTCAGAGGCTCCTGGGGCATATGGCATCCGCAGCCGCAGTAACGCCGTTGGGATTGCTTCATATGAGAACGCTTCAACGCTGGCTACACGACAGAGTCCCGAGATGAGCGTGGCACAGCGGTTCCCTCCGCGTCCAAGTGACTCCGAGGTGCCGCCAAACCTTCACCCCCGGTCGGACCCTTCGTTCTTACGGGCGGGAATTCCCCTAGAACAAGTGTCCAGGCATGCTGTTGTCTCCACGGATGCCTCATCCACCGGCTGGGGTGCCACATACAACGGGCTTGCAGTTTCGGGTCTGTGGACGGTGAGTTGCCTCAACTGCAATGGCATATCAATTGCCTCGAGTTGTTAGCAGTTCGTCTTGCACTCAGCCGCTTCAAAGTTCCGCTCAGAGGCAAGCACGTTCTGCGGCCGTTGCGTACATCAACAAACAGGGTGGTCTACGCTCCCGTCGCATGTCACAATTCGCCCGCCATCTCCTCTTATGGAGTCAGAAGCATCTGAGGTCGCTTCGTGCCATTCACATTCCGGGCCTGCTCAATCGTGCAGCCGACAAGCTCTCACGACAGCCAGTACTCCCGGGAGAGTGGGGACTCCATCCCCAGGTGGTCCAGCTGGACCGCCCCGGACACGACCCATTGCCAGTGGTTCTATTCCCTGACCGAGGGGGCCCTCGGCTCGGATGCCCTGGCACACAGCTGGCCCCTGGGCATACGCAAATATGCGTTTCCCCCAGTGAGCCTTCTCGCACAGACACTGTGCAAGGTCAGGGAGGACGAGGAGCAAGTCCTGTTGGTCGCTCCGTATTGGCCCAACCGGACTTGGTTCCCGGAACTAGTGCTCCTCGCGACAGCACCTCCTTGGCCCATTCCTCTGAGGAAGGACCTCCTGACTCAGAGACGGGGCACCCTATGGCACTCACGTCTGGACCTCTGGAAACTCCATGTTTGGTCCCTGGACGGGACGCAGAGGTTCTAGGTGACCTACCGCAAGCGGTAGTTGACACCATCACTTCCGCCAGAGCCCCCTCTACGAGGCGCCTCTATGCGTTGAAGTAGAACCTGTTCGTCGTTTGGTGCTCTTCTCGCCGAGAAGACCCCCGAAGGTGTTCGATCAGTTCCGTGCTTTCCTTCCTACAAGATGGGTTAGAACGAAGGCTGTCTCTCTCCACCCTCAAAGTCTATGTTGCCGCTATCGCCGCTAATCACGATCTAGTAGATGGAAAGTCCTTACGTAAGCACGATCTGATCGTCAGGTTCCTGAGGGGGGCGAGGAGACTAAATCCATCTCGTCCTCCCTCCATACTCTCTTGGGACTTGTCTCTGGTGCTAACCGCACTGCAGAGAGCACCCTTTGAGCCTTTGCAGTCAGCAGAGTTAAAAGTTCTGTCGTTGAAGACAGTACTCATGACTGCATTGGCCTCCATCAGGAGGGTAGGGGACCTGCAGGCATTTTCGGTCGACGAATCGTGCCTGGAATTCAGGCCTGGTAACTCTCATGGGATCATGAGACCCCGGCCTGGATATGTGCCCAAGGTTCCCACTACTCCCTTCTGGGACCAAGTGGTGAGCTTGCAAGCGCTGCCTTCGGAGGAGGCAGACCGAGCCCTAGCTTTTCTCTGTCCCGTCGGTGCTCTCCGGACTTACGTGGACAGAACGCAAAGCTTCAGGACCTCAGAGCAGCTCTTCGTCTGTTACGGAGGACAGCAGAAGGGAAAGGCTGTCTCCAAGCAGAGGATGGCCCACTGGATAGTGGATGCCATCGTCTTGGCGTATGAATCCCAAGACGTGGCCTGCCCGCTCGGGTTAAGAGCCCACTCCACCAGGGGTGTCGCTTCTTCCTTGGCGCTGCGAGCTAATGGCTGGGGCCGCCCCTGGGACTTCCGTATGTTGTGCTGCCCACGGCCAGCCCATACGTGTATTCTCCACATGGTAACTCCCTCCGGGCATGATGTGGCTTCCGCAGCGGCCTCCACAGGCACGCTTTCCCAGCGTTATCCAATGAAGTCAGTCTTGCGGAACATTAGCTTTTTGACTCTCCCTGCGTGAATTTCCCTGCCTGCTAACAGACGGGGTCTCTCGCTTCCTGTTTATACCCGCGGCGCGGGGCGGAGCGCGAGATGCAAATCTCGCACGCCAATGGCCCATTCGCCTGTTCTCTATATCTCGAAGCTGATAGGGGCTCCCTGAAGTGCTCCCAATCCGTCGGTGACGTCTGACGTACGTCTCCGTTCCCTCCTTCAGGGAACGCGGGTTACCAAACGTAACCGAGACGTTTTCCTGGCAACTTCCAAATCCAGACTCGTCCATCGGATTGCCAGACAGAGAAGCCTGATTCGTCACTCCAGAGAACACTGCTCTAGAGTCCAGTGGCGGCATGCTTTACACCACTGCATCCGACACTTTGCATTGAACTTGGTGAAGTAAAGCTTGGATGCAGCTGCTCGGCCATGGAAACCCATTCCATGAAGCTCTCTACGCACTGTTCTTGAGCTAATCTGAAGGCCACACAAAGTTTGGAGGTCTGTCGCTATTGACTCTGCAGAAAGCGACTTCTGCGCTCTGTGCGCCTCAACATGCGCTGACCCCGCTGTGTGATTTTTAAGTGGCCTACCACTTCGTGGCTGAGTTGCTGTGCTTCCTCTAACATTATAATACCACTAACAGTTGACCGTGGAATATTTAGTAGTGAGGAAATTTCACAAATGGACTTCACAAATGGTCAAAAACACCATAGACAAACTTTTAGTCAACTTTTTTATTGACATATTTAGCTAAATTGACATTTGCGATATGGCTCTATTCTAAATTCCCCATATTTATGAGCTCCATGAAAAGCCCAGACAATGAACAGCAGCAGCTTCTGGGGACAACCTCCCTTTTTGTTTTTACTGGGAGGGCAGCATAAATCCCCCATTGAGAACAGAGAAGGCATCAATGACAACAGAATGATATTTAGTTAAACACAAGTTTAATGATGAGCTGGGGAGGAGGTGGGTTGCAAAGCAGTGTGTATATATACACCGATCAGGCATAACTTTATAACACCTTTCTAATATTGTGTTTGCTGCCAAAACAGCCCTGACCCATCAAGGCATGGACTCTCCCTTACGGATCAAAAATATATGGAAATATACTGCAAAATATAATGCAGAATATTACATAATACATTTCCATATATGGGAAACTAGTGCTTATATTTTTTGATAAACTGCAATATATGCATTGACCATGTATGGCTATGTAGTGATACATATAACATATATAGAAATGAAGACAAAAATAGCATTACATGTAATATTCATAGTTGTATCCACTTTACCAGCCAACTTAAAGTTTTATCCTTTTATTGTGTACATATATTGCACAAACATGTTCTCATATAAATGTGAATGTATGTACACACATAGGGGAGAGCGGGGCACAACCTAACGCTTTTTGGCTTTCTCAGTTTGTGTAAATCCTCTTGGGGTTCAGAGGTTTTTTTTTTTTTCCACATTAATTTCACACATGTCTAGTACAATTATGTGGTTTTGTTTCATTAATACAGTGAATACTTTTTCCTTGATTTACCCCGAACGAATGGAAGTGAAATGTGACAACATGCCCCGTAGGTGGGGTACATTGTAACATGTGAAGGGCACATTGTAACATGACCAAATTACAGCTTAAAATGTTATCTGATATAATCAAAAAAATATCCAAGACAAACTAAAATATTTTGTCAATAAAATACAATTATTCACTTTTTTAAATAAAATAATGGCATTTTTTAATCATTTAAAAATATAAAGAAATTTGAGGTTGACAACAAACACATTTTTAAATACAGCTATACAGCATAGTTAAAAACATAATAATAATGAATAAGAATTTTGACTCTGTCATATTGACCTTTTTCTCATGGTTTCTCAAAAGAATTCATAGAAGTACAGAATATAATAGCATATTTCTAATAGGGGCACATTGTAAAAACATGCAGTGTTACAACATGCTCCACGTGCACAACTGGGATTTAAACCTGGCTCGTGTCTTCTGCTGGTTAGATCAGCATTAAAGGACACTCTCAACTGTTAAATAACAGATATAAGATTAAAATAATATCAGATTTGTCTTATTTTAAATAAACACAAAAAACCGAGATGAAAAATAAACTTAAGTAATAAATTTACTTTTGCTATGGTTAAATAAATGTTCAGCGATATCTTCCTAATATTGTAATTTTTGCACAATTTTTTCTCTATAGTGTTGATATGGCAACGAAAGTTTTAAACCATGTGTGTTACAACTAACCTCACATTCAGTTGTGCCCCGCTCTCCCCTACACACATTCACGGAATGAGTTACAGCAGATTTGTAGTTCACAGCATGCTTTGTGTTGTTAGTGTGTTTTAATGCTTTAAGTCGTATAATTTTGAAATTTAAATATGGAGGTTTTCTGGTTTTAGTTTTTGGGGTTACCATTGTGCTGAAGTGTAGAGCCTGTGGTGAGGTTGACGACTGGCCAAACACCATTAAGAATATGTCTTAATACAGACTACTGTATTTAAAAAGTAACGTCTGTGCTCGGACTTGTTTGTTCAGCACATCCCACAGATGCTCGGTTGGATTAACATCTGAGGAATTTGGAGGCCAAGTCAACACCTCAAACTTGTTGTGCTACTCAAATCATTTTTGCTTTGTGGAGAGCGCATTATCCTGCTGAAAGAGGCCACAGCCACCAGGGAATACCGTTTCCATGAAAAGGTGTACATGGTCTGCAACAATGCTTGGGTATGTGGTACGTGTCAAAGTAACATCCACATGGATGGCAGGACCCAAGGTTTCCTAGCAGAACATTGCCCAAAGAATCACACTGCCTCCGCTGGCTTGCCTTCTTCCCATAATGCATCTTGGTGCCTTGTGTTCTCTGGGTAAGCGGCGCACATGCATCAGGCCATCCACATGATGTAAAAGTAAACATGATTTATCAGACCAGGCCACCTTCTTCCAGTTCTGATGCTTACATGCCCAATATTGGTGCTTTCGGTGGTGGGCAGGGGTCAGCATGGGTATTCTGACACCTTTCTATCAGAACCAGCATTAACTCTTGAGCAATTTGAGCTACAAAAGCTTGACTGTTTGATCGGACCACACAGGCCAGCCTTCGCTCCCCACGTGCATCAATGAGCCTTGGCTGCCCATGACCCTGTCGCCGGTTCACCACTATTCCTTCTTTGGAGCACTTACTATCTATTTGGATAGATATTGACCACTGCAGACCAGGAACACCCCATAAGAGCTGCAGTTTTGGAGATGCTCTGACCCAGTTGTCTAGCCACCACAATTTGGCCCTTGTCAAACTCGCTCAAATCCTTATGCTTGCCCATTTTTCCTGCTTCTAACACATCAACTTTGAGGACAAAATGCTCACTTGCTGACTAATATATCCCACCCACTAACATATGTCGTGATGAAGAGATAACGTTTCGGTTACTAATGTAACCTCGGTTCCCTAAGAAGAGGGAACGAGTATTGCGTTTTGCTAAAACGCAAGGGGGAATTCCTTTTCCTCGAGATATTGAAGCAAATTTTTATCCAAAAATACCTTTTAAACGCAGTGCAGCTGCACAACTCTCAGCAGGAAGCAGCTGCGTGCTGATTGGCTGTGCCGCTGCAACTGCAGCAACCTATAGCGAGACCGTGGGGCAGGACGGACCAATCAGGTCCTTCCAAATTCCCGCCACAAGGGGCAACAGAATTTGCATAGCCAAGGGTATATAAGACCCACTCTCGCAAGGTTAGTCAGGTTAATCGACTGAAGCGACTCCTGAGCAAGTGAGCAAGCACGGCAAGCAAAACGCAATACTCGTTCCCTCTTCTTAGGGAACCGAGGTTACATTAGTAACCGAAACGTTCCCTTACGAGAGTACTCTCGTATTGCGTTTTGCTAAAACGCAAGGGGGACCAATGCAAAACGCCGTGCTTGCTTAATGGCTCTAAGGCCGACGACACCAAACCCAGGCCAACCTAGGTGGGCCCGTAATATGATATCAATAATTCAGAGTGAGCCAGACCTGAGTCGGGCCCTAATGAGAATGAACACGATATACGTGCAATAATAAGAATAGACCAGACATAGTCGGGTCAGGAATAATGAGTGGCCAGATAATTCGAGCCATATAAGGAATATGCTTATGACTTATACAATATCCAACCCAGGCCGGACTTATCGAGCCTTAAGGGGTTAAATCTGTTTACACAGCAAAAAGCCCGGCTTGTAAAGCCGGAACATCTAAATTATAGAATCTGATAAAAGTGGACGGGGAGGCCCAGCCTGCCGCCGCACAGATATCGTTCAGAGAAATGCCAGTAGACCAAGCCCACGAAGAGGCCATGCCTCTAGTAGAATGGGCTTTAATGCCTAAGGGGCAGCTGAGATCTTTAGACTCATAGGCCAGTGAGATAGCATCCACTATCCAACGTGACAAGGTCTGCTTTGTGGCCGCGCACCCTCGGGTGCGGCCGCCAAAGCACACAAAGAGCTGTTCAGTTTGCCTGTAAGCAGCGGAACGCTCTATGTATATTCTCAGCGCTCTGACAGGACAGAGCAAATTAGCATCTATTTCATCTGACTGTGATGAAAGTGCCGAAAGTGAAATTACCTGTGCTCTGAACGGAGTTGAAAGCACTTTAGGTACGTATCCATGTCTTGGTTTGAGGACGACTTTGGAGTCGTTTGGCCCAAATTCCAGACACGAGGCGCTCACAGAGAGCGCGTGCAAATCACCCACTCGCTTAACTGATGCGATCGCTAGCAGAAAAGCGGTCTTTAGTGACAGGAGCTTTAAGCTCACTGAATGCAGAGGCTCAAATGCAGAGCTCTTCATGGCATCCAGGACCGTGGACAGGTCCCATATAGGGACAGAAGGGGGGCGAGGTGGGTGAAGCCTTCTAGCCCCCTTAAGGAAGCGAACAATGAGATCGTTCTTTCCTAGTGACAGTCCGTTCACTCGAATGTGATACGCTGCTATAGCAGCCACATAGACTTTGAGCGTGGAGGGGGAGCTACCCGCGTCCAGAAGCTCTTGTAAAAATGTAAGCACCTCTGACACTGCACAATCATGTGGGGTCAGACTTCGCGCTTTACACCAGTCTGAAAAGACTGACCATTTGCCTGAATAGAGCCGCCTAGTCGTGGGGGCTCTAGCTTCAGTAATAGTATTCATTACGCTTTCAGAGAGGTTCTCATGTACCCGTTGATGGGCCAAACATGAAGCGCCCATAGATCGGGACGGGGATGCCAGATCTGCTGTTCCGCCTGCATGAGGAGGTCTCTCCTCAGCGGAATCGGCCACGGAGCTGCATCTGACATCTGACTCAGCAGTGAGAACCAAGGTTGGTTTCTCCAAAGCGGGGCTATTAAAAGCACAGCGCAATTGCTCTCCCTGATCCTCTCTATGACCTGAGGTAACATTGAGACTGGGGGAAAAGCATAAAGAGGAAGGTTGGGCCATTCGTGGGCCAACGCATCCTCGTGCTTGGAGAAATATATTCGGCATTGAGCATTGTCTTGTGAGGCGAAAAGATCCATTTTTGCCTCTCCAAACTTGCCCCAAATTATCTGAATTATATTTGGGTGAAGAGACCACTCTGCAGGGGACACTTTGCCCCTGGACAGCATGTCCGGACCCAAATTCAGAATGCCTGGCACGTGAGTCGCTCTCAGCGAGCTCAGATTGTGCTCTGCCCATATTAGGGCTTCTTCCGCCATTGAGTGCAGATCGACAGATCTCAGACCGCCTTGGCGATTTATATAGGCTACCACCGACCTGCTGTCCGTTCGGATCAGGACATGGTGGTATTTTATGTACGGAAGGAAAGCTCTTAGCGATATCATGACCGCTTTCATCTCTAGACAGTTTATATGAAGGCTCTTCTCCGAGTCTGACCAGAGACCGGAGATCGGCCTGCCCTCGTGAAGGGCTCCCCAACCTAGGTTGGATGCATCTGTCGAGATAACTTTCCACTTCGTAACAGTGCCCACACTCACGCCCGTCTGTACCAGGCGGGATTTTTCCAAGGAGCCAGAGCTAACATACAGCTGTGGTCTACCCTGATTCGTAATCGGCCCGAAAGCCATGCGTGAGCTGGAACGCGGCGATTCAGCCAGCGCTGTAGAGGGCGCATGTGTAACAGACCCAGTCTGAGCACTGGCGCCGCCGAGGCCATGAGACCCAACATCCTCTGAAAATATTTGAGAGGAATGCGTGCACCGGACCTGAGGGAAACCGCTCGGTTCCGAACAGAGAACTCATCTGCAGTGAGTCCACTACTGTTCCCAGAAACGAAACTTTCTGTGTGCGAGACAATAAGCTCTTTGCCACATTGATTCTGAGTCCCAAGCATTGTAAATGGTTGAGAAGCCAAGATCTGTGGTCTAATAACTGTTTCTCTGACTGAGCTATTATGAGCCAGTCGTCGAGATAGTTGAGAATTCTCACCCCCCGAAGCCTCAGCGGGGTTAGCGCCGCTTCCATGCACTTTGTAAACGTGCGAGGGGCTAGGGATAGACCAAAAGGTAGCACCTTGTATTGGTAAGCTTTCCCCTCGAAGGCGAATCTCAAGAATGGCCTGTGATGGGGGGCTATTTGTATGTGGAAATAGGCATCCTCTAGATCCACAGTGAAAAACCAATCTCCCGGGCGAATGTGCGCGAGGATTTGTTTCATTCTCAACATTCTGAACCGGCGCTTCATAAGGGCTTTGTTCAAATGTCTGAGGTCTAGGATGGGTCTTAGACCACCGTCCTTTTTTGGAACAAGGAAGTAACGGCTGTAAAAGCCCGACTCGCTCTGTGAGGGGTGTACGGCTTCTACCGCTCCCTTTATTAACAGTTTTGATATCTCGGTTCGAAGCACGTGACTTTTGTCGCTTCTCACCGTTGTCTCTTCCACGGTGCGAAAGCGCGGTGGTCTGCGAGCAAACTGTAGCGAGTAACCTCGTTCTATTATGTTCAACACCCATTTCGAAATGCCGGGAATGGCCCGCCAGGCCTCGGCCTTCGAAGCCAGGGGCTGAATTAATCTGTGGGGCGAGTCGCTGAGTAACAGGGACTCGGTGGCCCGATAACTTTGCGCTAAGTTGGCGCTTATGAGGGAATTGTTTCCCGCCGCCTGAGTGCAGGGGGCCGGGGGACATAGAGTATTGGTGCTTGTGTACAGGCGAGCGCGCTTGAGTGCGGGCTCGTTGACTGTGAGAGTAATGTTTCCAACCACCTGAGTGCAGGGGGCTGGGGAACATGGGGGAGTGCTTAAGTGTAGGGGTACATGCTTTAATGCTGGCACACTGCCTACAAGAAAAAGCTCTTTTTGTGACTCATATGGGTCGCCGTGAAAACGGCGTTTGTGTACAGGCGAGCGCGCTTGCTTGCGGGCTCGTTGGCTGTGAATGTGGCGTTCCCAGCCGCCTTGAAGGGAGCCGGGGAACGTTTTAGAAGAGAGCGAGGCGGTGCACCGGCCAAAGCGAGCACTATCCGCCTTCTCTTCATACCTCTGGCTAGGACGGCTTCGGAGGCTCAGGTTTCGACACATTGCTGGGTCGTGGACCTCAACGCTCCGGCGGTCTGTTGCGGCTCGTAGAGCGGGAACGCTGACCGGGCTTGGAAGCCGCGTGAGGCTGGCGAGCTGAAGGCGGCGCCTTGGTGGGCTGAGCTGGTCCAGCTTTAGCTTGACGGCTTGCGGAGGAGCTGGAACGCTTCGGCAGGAAATGTCGCAGTGCCTGCGAAGCCTTCTGTGCCTCAGTGAAGCGCTCCGTGAACCCAACCACGGCGGAACCAAACAATCCTGAAGGCGAAATGGGCGCGTCCAGGAAAGCGGTCTTGTCCGCGTCCTTCATCTCAGTCAAATTAAGCCATAAATGGCGCTCCAACACCGTCAGGTTGGCCATACATCTGCCGATCGCCTGAGCATTAGCCTTGGTGGCGCGCAGGGCCAAGTCAGTGGCGCCGCGCAGATCCTTCAGAGCCTCGTTGTCAGGAACAGACTCGTCCAGGGAACGGAGGAGTTTGGCCTGGAAGACTTGAAGCACCGCCATAGAGTGCAGCGCTGACGCCGCCTGGCCGGCGGAGGCGAATGCTCGACCGGCGAGGCTGGACGTAGTGCGGCAGGCTTTGGAAGGGTGCACAGTCTTTGACTGCCATCCTCTGGTGGAGGGCGGGCAAAGGTGTGCAGCGACGGCTTCCTCGAGGGGAGGAAGGGTTTGATATCCTTTTTTTTGAGCGCCATCGACTACCGAGAGCGCTGGAGAAAAGGAGGATTTGGCGCGAGAAGAAAATGGCGCCTTCCACGATTTTGTTAGCTCCTCGTGGACTTCTGGAAAGAAGGGAGCGGGTCTTTGAGCGGTCGGTTGACGGCGGTTCTCGAAGTACCACTCATCCAGTCGCTTTTCGTGGGCTCCTCGGGCTGAGACCAGTCAATGCCGAGGTTGTCCACGGCCTTGGTGAGCAAGCGCATAAGCTCAGCGTCAACTGAGGTTATGCCGCCGCTAGCCGTCCACGTCGAAGTGGCGTGCTCCGAGGCGGCATCCGACCACCCGCTTCCGGATGCAGCAAGGGAAAGGCTGTCATCCTCTTCCTCCTCCGGTCCGCCGAACGAAACAGCAGCAGCCGCCATGCGAGGGGAGCCGTGCTGCTCGTCGACGAACAAGACGGGCGATGGCGAGGCACGCGGGGACATGCCCGGCGTGTGCTCGTCAGAGCGCTCCGGTGGCCTCTGGTCGCGACGTTTCTTCTTCCGTGGCTCTAGAGGCTGGGAGCACGGGACGGGATCCGCGTCGAAGCTGGCGAAGGGTCTGCAGCGAAGGGTCTGCAGCGCCAGTTCGTCGCACTCAGGGCAGCCGCCCAGGTTGAGTGCAGCCTGCGTGTGGTCTCGTCCGAGACATGACACGCAGATGATGTGCCGATCCTCATCCGCGATGAAACCTCTGCACGAGGCGCAGGAACGAGACATTTGGAACAACGTCTCGTGCTCTTTTTGAATGTGTAAAAAACACAGAAGGTATAAAAAGGATATAGTGCCGGATGGCGCAGCTGGAAGGCAGGCTGAAGGCGGAGAATCCGACGTCCTCAGGCCGCGTGTTCCGCTGGGTGCGTGTCGACGGCAGGCTTCGATCCGGAGCTCAACGATTGCAAGTCGCTGAAGAAGAATTAATCTGACTAACCTTGCGAGAGTGGGTCTTATATACCCTTGGCTATGCAAATTCTGTTGCCCCTTGTGGCGGGAATTTGGAAGGACCTGATTGGTCCGTCCTGCCCCACGGTCTCGCTATAGGTTGCTGCAGTTGCAGCGGCACAGCCAATCAGCACGCAGCTGCTTCCTGCTGAGAGTTGTGCAGCTGCACTGCGTTTAAAAGGTATTTTTGGATAAAAATTTGCTTCAATATCTCGAGGAAAAGGAATTCCCCCTTGCGTTTTAGCAAAACGCAATACGAGAGTACTCTCGTAAGGGAATCAGTGTTATTCACTTCACCTGTCAGTGGTCACAATGTTACGGCTTATCGTTGTCTATAGAAACCCTTAATCCCCCTCTAGTTATAGTGTCATTTACTGCATGATCCACCATAATCATTCAAGATTATCATCCATAATCAATTCTAGACTGTTTCTAGCACCAAACCATAGAAATTGTCTTTTACATAAAGTGGTGCTGACACTGTTAAAAATGCTAACCACAACCCCCTTCTCCAAAATGATCATAACCTACAGCTGCTACTAAAGAAAAACATGTCTCATAATAGTGCATAGTTTGAAAAAAGAGGAAATGGAAATGTGCTTGTGTGTGTCTTTACACAGAAATGTTCAGCTTTCTCAAGTGTTTTTTTTTTTCCTTCCTTCAGCCAGACGTGACAACCTCCGCGAACTCTCGCTGTGGCAGGTACCAGCCTGTTGCTGGGCGATGGGCTTTGGCCATCACCATGGGAACCCTCTGAAGGCCACCGGGTGGGAGGGCTATATTGCGACTGCATTTCTATTGCATCTCCTCTCCCTCCCCTGTCTTTCCATTTGAACTCTTTAGTACAGAACTGCCTGCACCTTCTTATTTAGTACTGATTGTTCGATGACTCAGTGCGATGTGTGATAGAAGCATGGAAGTGGGAGGATTGTGCATACATTCTATCTGAAAAGAATCTTTGTTGCATTGTCAGAAAAAACAGCAGCGTTTTCATCTATGACAGACTTAATGGCATTTGTATGCAGTGTACGCTAGCTTAGGTGAGATAATTATGAAGTATTAAGGTAATTTTGCATGACTCGCATCATTGTTGCTTAGTGCATTAGACTCTATGGAGCAAAGCATCAGCTGCTGTGGTATCTTAAGCATTGCAATGTACTGCTAAAAGTTCAAACAGTTTAACTTTCTTTGACCTTTTCAAGTGCAGCAAAATAGAATTAATGGAAGATCTGGAAATGTAAGGAATTTTAAAACACACTGCTGCAAAAGATACCCTAAACTGATTTGATGTTCTTAGTTGGTCTCCCTATTGGGTCAAACTGGGGTGCGTTTCCCGTACAATGACGTAACTCACTGCTTAACTACCATAGTTGAAAAAATCAACTAGCTACTGACAACTAGAGGTCGACCGATAGTGGATTTTACCGATAACTAGGTTGGACCGCACTTGCCGATAACTGATTAATCGACCGATAGTTTTTAAAATGCATACTGGATAAAACAACATAAGTAAAACAGTGCTGAACTTTATAACAAGAAATAAAAAACAGTACTGATTCATGAAAATGTGCAAAATTAAAAACATAAATATGATTATTAAAATAAGAAGTTCTAACAGAACAAATTCTTCAGAAAATAATTTAAATATTAAAATATTACAGGTAAAATTTGTTTCTTTATCTATAACCTAGAAACATGCATGTACATATCGTAGGTAACACTATGCAAGTCGCTATGCAACAAGGATGTGTTAGCTTACATGAACTATATGCACTATGCATACATTTTTACAGCATTTAATATGAGCAAAATTGTACCTTGATCATTCATATTAGTTCATAGTGCATGTGCAGGTTACCAGATAAAATAAACATTCTAACTCAATTTAATGTTCAAATTAACATACTAATAATGAACAATACTTCCATAGCATGTATTAACCATAGAATATTAACAAATGGAATCTTATTGCAGTGTTACCATTTCATACAAATCCAAACAGTCTGCTTTTTTAGAAGGAGATTATCTAATAAAAAAACGAATGCGTTTCTGCTTTATGTTTCTGTCGGCAGCATGACGATACAGTTTGCTTTCTCACATCAGTAATTTTATATATGCAACATCTGGGTCGGTGTTTTTATCACATTGTTTTAACTGCTTGAGGTACTGCTAACTTTTTAGCGTCCTCTCGGCCTCGTTGACAAACATACACACTGCTGTTCTTTACCTGTTAATTCAGCATCTAGTCAATAAATTAATTACTTTATAATGATTTGGCAACAAGTACTGTAGTGTTCAGTATTCAAACCGTTTTGCTGTCGTGTTTTAAACGCGCATCTGATGTGTTAGCGCTCTCTGTGCAGCTGTGCTTTCCGAGCAGCGAGCAGACTCACGTGTGAATGTAAACACAAGGTCAGTGAGGTTTTTCTTTCGCCTCTAGAGGCCGCTCTTGTGCTACATACTGCCAGCAGATCCTTCTCAGGGCTCTTGTACTGTGTAATGACAGCGCACCCTTCTCAGCCGCTCCAGCAACGGACGCATCACGGAAAAACTAACGGTGTGGATTTTTGCAGATAACCGATTGTTCCACCAATCAACTATCGATGCCGATTAATCGGCAAAAACTATGAATCGGTCGACCTCTACTGACAACTGTTTCCCAAAACCATTTTTGTCGCACATTTGTCGTTCAACCACGTTGGTTAATGATGTCACGCAGGTGGTGGAGTACTAACTTCTTTTAATGAATCCGTTTAACCCTTAAATGCATGACTGTTTCGCCAAACATTCTTACATATTCGGGTCTTTAACGACCCGGATCTATATCTAACATGGATAGGTCGCGATAATATATAAAACTCCTGATATTAGAGTAACAATTACAGAAGAATAAAATAAAACATATTTTATACATAATAACATGTTCAGTAATTGCTCTGCAGTAAATCGCTGAGCCATTTCAAGTTTTGCAGATTATTGTTTCGTTTTCTGTCTGAGGTCACTATGAGTGAAATGTAACTTCATCATTGTGTATCAGACATTGCCACCTTGTGGAATAAAGGTGAATTGCACTTATTTCGTCATTATAGATTCATTTATTACTGTGCAGAAAAAAATACGTACAATCTTACACACCTCGGGTCGTTAGTGACCCTATACAATTTTGACAAAAAACTAGTGGAAAAACAGGTATTCAATTATAATTTTATTATTTTTTTCTTGTTATATTGTTTAAAATAGATTGATTGAGGAATACTAAGAAGGTTGATGTCTAACTTTAAAATATGAATGAGGAGGAGGGTAGTGAATGACATGCATACCTCGGGTCTTTAGCGACTTTAAGGGTTAAGGTTGAATTAATGCTAGATTTTTTTGCTTTAAATTATGAACATGGCATCTGAGGACTAATTCAAAATGTTCTCACTTATTTTGACTTTATTTCCACTTTATTTCTAGATTCAATCATTGGCTCGTCCTTACGTACTGCGCACTCTTTAAAAACAGTGCTTTAAATCTCTTGACAAACTAAAATACGTAAATTACATTTGTATGTATTCTAAATAAAAGATATAGGTTGTACTGAATGTCAGCTTGCTTATTTTGCTCAAGAGAAGGATTTATTAAGTCCACATGTTATGCAAACAAGAAACTATGCTACTAACGACAGGTCGAGAGCTGTCGTTCCAACCACACAACTTTACGATGCTGTTTGCGAACGTTCGTTGGAAGTATGGTTTTGGGAAACACTGACACGTTGAAATATGTTGATAACGACGGAACTTGCGACCATAGTTTCCCTTATGGGAAATGCACCCCGGTCTGTTTTTAGAGGGGTTTTGAGCACTTTTCAGTTGGTCAGGCCAAGAGACTAGAGTCGACAAAAGCTGACTGTGTTGCCGCTGGCGTCTGGGCTAAAAAGTACTCTTTCTCTTGAAAACACCTCAAAGACAAAAGCCAACATTCAAGTAGCACTTAAGTTTTTTTCCTGTGTATGAGGAAATAACTCTCCATACCAGCAGGTGGCAGTAATCTATATTCGTTGATCAAAATGGGGAGAATGGTTCTAGGAATGTGGGTATACAAACCTGTTGTTCACTTGTTTTCGGCAGTTTCGCTTTTCTTTTTGTGCACTGGTTCACTGAGCTGAACAGCTAATTAGAGTGATCTCTCTCACTGACTGCCCAAAGTTGATTCAACATGCTCAATAGGCCAAAATGCAAAATGCCACAAACGGGGTCCGAAAGTACGGAACATGCCGCAAAAACTGAGCTGACAGGTGCTCAGTGGCCTTAAGACCAGAAAACAGCAGGCCAGGCCTAGAAAAGGCATTGAAATCAAATCTTAAATGTCACAGGGAAGTCATTGGTTTGTGTAGTGCATGTCAAAATATATTGAATATAAAACAATTTCTTAGCATACAAAAAGAGACAAACAAACAATGTGTTAAAGCACTGACTTGTGAAAGGGCTTTTAGTGATCGAGTCGGGCTTTTGCAGAATTACAAGAGAGTACTCAGTTGTCAAACATAGTGCTTTTATGTTCAAATTTAATCTGCGGCTTTCCTGTGTAACACTTCCTGTGAAGTGTTTTGTGGGGTTTTTTTTTTGTAGGTTTCCCACCTGCATTTGTCAGAGGGGACTGTGAACTTCTTGTATGACAAGTTTAGCCAATCCAAACACTCCACTCCCCTCTCTGAAAAAGTTTCAGTTCACTTAGTCACACCCAAGAATGTAACTACATATTCAGAATGCAATAATGTAATTTAATAATAAACCTAAATCCGTATTTGTTGAGCACTAATCTTAATATTTTGGCGAAGGTGTCCATGGTGGTTATGGCAATGTTTTCACTAATTTCACACGGTTGGAGGACATTTGAAGGATCTCTTGAAGATCTTTTCCCTGCAACTAAAACTGAGCTCTTTTTCAGTATATAAAACAAGCTAGTAAAAATGTTTTTTCTAGTTTCTAGTTGTGAAGGTCAATATGGTCAGGATCATCTTCTGTGATGTCCACAAAGGAACATTAGTATTGTGACCAGTGGGTTTTGATCAGATTCGGACTGGTTGGCTTTGCTATTCTGCTTTTGACATCCTGTGCTCCCGCTTTTCATTGTAATGAGGGTTCAGTGATGAACAAACCATCTTAAATGATCACATCTGCTTCGAAGAGTGGGGATGCGATCAAACCCCGCACCTGCACACAGTGTGAGTGTGTGTGTGGTCAGGTTTTGCCTAAATTATTGTGATAAATTTCCCCTATACAGGCAGTGAAACCTGAACTCATCTACACTATGGGGTCCAGTCAATGGAAATCCAATAATAAAATAATATTAAATAATGTATTTATAATAATTTTAAAATGCAGAAAGGTTTCTGTGAGGGCTGGTTTTACACAGTGTTCAAACCAGCTAAAATTGCGGCAATTATTGACATTATCTCCCACATATCTTATGATTGGCAGAGATTGTCATGTCCAGTGTTGGGTAAGTTACTCTAAAAAAGTAACTAATTACTAGTTACTTATTACATCTTTAATAGTGTAATTAGATTACTCTACAAATTACTCTCTCCAAAAAGTATTTAATTACTTATTACTAATTCCTTTCTAAATCCTATATCAGCCTCGACTAGTTAATAATTCAAGGATAGACATGAAACGGCTCTTTTACTTCATTCAAATAAATAATATAAAATTACATAAATTATTCTTATTAACTGACCAAAGTATTACAAATGTCAGGATACATAAAAACATGCATTTTAAAGTTAGACGTTAAATGCTGACGTTAATTCCATTATTGTATTATATATATAATTGTTCTACAGTCTATATACAGTATTTAGTTCAATTGGCTTTATGCCCAGCTGCACTACTTCCTGAACTTCAGCCAGCTCCTTTGTTTCCTGTTTGCCATTATTGGACAAACTGATTAATCCAGGTGTGTCTGATTATTGTTGTTGTGACTACATAGGTCAGACACACCTGGATTAATCAGTTTGTCCAATAATGGCAAACAGGAAACAAAGGAGCTGGCTGAAGTTCAGGAAGTAGTGCAGCTGGGCATAAAGCCAATTACATCAGAAGTAACTGTAATTAAATTACAGAAAAAAGAGTAATCCCTTACTTTACTTTTTCAAGGGAAAAACAATTAAATTACAGTAACTAGTTACACCCAACACTGGTCATGTCATACATATTTATAAGCTAATGATTCTTAAAGGGATACTCCACCCAAAATGTTTAAATCTGTCATTTACTCACCCTCAAGTTGTTTCAAACCTGTATGGATTTCTTTGAATAAGAAACAAAAGAAGATAGTTTGAAGAAAATGGTTTGGAACAACTTGAGGGAGAGTATATTAATTCATTTTTGGGTGGAGTATCCCTTTAAGGATGATTCTTTTTATGAATTATTCCAAAAACGTTCATAGTCAGAAGTTACTATTCAGTCTGGAAAGTCATAGAATGAACTGTTTCTATCGGAGCGGTTACTTACTCAGTTAATGAACCACAAGTTCAGTCATTTGCAATGAAAACTGTCTCAAAATAAACAGTTTCTTCAAACTTGAGGTATCACTGCTGTCAGGTTGTTTGTATGACAGTGTTTAGATAAATATGCATAATTTAGAATTTTTAAAGATATTTGAAATTATAAAAAATAAAAAGTTTTTTTTTTGTGGGAGATTAAGTAATTAGCTAAAGTACTGGCATAAAGATGGTGCTATGATTTTATTTGCATTTGCTAGTTTTTTCCTGTTTATGGATCCCTGTTTGGACAGGCACCCATATGCTGGGCTTAATTTCATCTGCAGGCTTTCATTGTTTGTATGCTGCTCCCTGTGTCCCATCTGTATAAGATGACAGGGAATCATAATACAAATAAATTACACTGTGTCTGTTCTCTTTATTATGAGTGAATCTATGTTTTGTCGCAAGGGCCAGTTCTACGGGGTGACATTGTCATTGGACTATTCAGATGAGTCTACCAAGGCCCCTTCACACCTGCACCTACTCTGCATTTCACAGCCCTCTTCTTTTGTGCCTTCATTTGTTTGAATGGACCTTCACAGAGCTCATCATATTGTTATCTGTGCCGCTTTAGATGGTGCTGTTAATTGTGTTGCCATGTGATCTACCAATGTTTTGGACTGCTTTTGAATGCATGAATGTTATTATGTAAGATGCATAAGGATATATTGAACCGAAAAATTGTGCTTTCTTAAAGGGATAGTTCACTTAAATACACTCCAAAAAAAAAAAAAAAGGTTCTATATGGCACCAAAAATGGTTCTTACCTCGTAATCACAGGAGAACCTTTTTTAGTGCTATATAGCACCAATTTTGGTGCTTCAGTGCTTCCGATTCTTTGACTAAGGTGCTATATAGCACCTCTGAAGAACCGCTGAAGCACCACTGAAGCACCAATATTGGTGCTATATAGCACTAAAAAAGGTTCCCCTATGATTACGAGCCAAGAACCATTTTTGGTGCCATATAGAAACTTTTTTTTAGAGTGTATGATCACGCTCTTATTCATGTAAATGCTTTTAAACTATCTAAACGCGACAAGACACGAGAACGCGTTGTATGTCAATGTCCTGTCTGTGTGGGTGTGTCTCAATCGGCTCCCTAGTTCAATAGTCAGGGCACTGATCAGGGAGTTGGCCACATTCATGTACGTTACACTATATACTGATTCACCACCTAGGAAGATGGGGAGCTGACACACACACACACACACACACACACACACACACACACACACACACACACACACACACACTCGACGCACACGCCAATCTCGTGCACACATTGAGTTCTCTTTCGCTCTTGAACAAACAATAACAACAACACAGAGAATGTTGCCAAAATGCCAGTTTTGTCGAGTATTCTCATAATAGGAGACTTAAATGAGTTAAATAAAGTCTTAAATGAACTTGAGAAAATGAGATGCGCGTGACAGCACGTCAGATTCGCGTCATGTTCGGCAGCGGCCCATCTTAAATTGACAGCAGCACTGATGATGATGCCTGTCATTAATGTTCATCAAAGAACAACGGGAACAGAAAAAAGTGTAGCTTTAATGATGATTAATCTATATTTAATTTATTATTTATGCAGTTAAGAAAGGTGTTTGATAACTATTACATTTCTGTATATGTCTAACAGGGAAGGCCACAGGTAAATATAACATTTATTACAAAGGGGTTTATGTAAAGATTGTTTTAAGTTCAATTAAATTAAAAGGTTTTTTTTTTTTTAAAGCCTAATAGAGACATTAGTATCAGTGAAACTGGCCTTCATTCATAAAACGATGCCATTACAACAAATATTTAAAATATGCTGTCTTTAAATTGTTTCTTCATTAATTTGGGGAGTAACTGAAATTAATGCAATATAAAAACTGAATCGATTCCCAGCACTTATTTACTCGCAATGTTTTTCAAAAACTGTATGACTGTATTTCGAACAGAAAAGAAGTGTTTTTGTCTCTCCATACAATGAAAGTCTGAAAGTCAACAGGGTTTGAGGTTGTTTTGGGCTGATGGTGATGGAAAAGATTTTGTCAGGTAAAAGAATACTTTGCTTTTGCTTTCTTTTGCAAAATGTTCTTTCATGTTCTCAATGCGTTGTTCTCCTGAGAATCTTTGTATTCATTCACAAAAGCATTGATTATAGTTTTTCTTCCTATCTCATATTATTTCAATCACAAAAGGTTTTTTTTTGTGATGGAAATGCAATAGTTTTGTGAGCTTTTTTCATTTGACGTACTTGTCACTCCGTCAAGCACTTAACAAGTGAAGCACAATCATTGCTTGTAAGTTTGTATGGCAAGAAGAAAATGGACAGCTTGGCCCATGCTTTAAAGCTTGATTATACTTTCCACTTAATATACTGAATAGATAGAAACGCCTTCCATCTTTTGTTTCCAAGAGTTTACTTGATGCCGTTTAACATGTCAGGGATGTTTCATATGGTTTTAATTAAGCACTTAGCCACTTTCCATAGAGCTTTGAAAGTGCACTGGTTAGAATGTAATTGGTTTGTACAGCTCTAGTGGTTTATATATTGCTGTCCAAATTGCTCATTGGGTCATGCAGGTTTTGTGGTTTGCTCAGTGCTGCTTATATTGCCTATTGCCTAATGGGTTGCTAAGGTTTGTTTGCTTGTGCAGTGTTGCCAAAATTGATATTTTCACAATTGGTCTGGTGAAAAAAACAAAAAAACTGGATCCACTCGAGTAGATGATGTAAAGAATCGGTCCATGCCAATCTATCCAACTATACCAAAGACTAGCCTATTGTTTACTAATGATCAATATATCAATTTAAAAAGAAAAAAATATATATTTGTTTAATACTTTCATTCAGCAAGGACGCATACATTAAATTGATCAAAAGTGACTGAAAAGACAATGTTATATATTCAAATAAATGCTTTTGAACTTTCTATTAACCTCTTAACTGTCAGCTAGCGGGACACCTGGCACTCTTTTTTTGATCACCTTTTTTTCGGTTCATATATCATAAATTAGGTATCATTCGAAAGCTTACAAACTCAAAATTCATCCTGTGAAAACCGTTTTGAAATTGTACTTTAAATTATTTTAGCAGGCTCCTCCCCTAGTGGGTGGTGTCATGTTTCATATTACAACATTTATTTTAACTACTTTATAATCAAATTCTAATCTTGACAAAACACATATCGTCGGAAAGGTCTGAGTCTCAAGGTTCCATATTTGGTGACCGTTTTGTGATGGAAGTGACATTTGGACAGAAAATTACAGGAAAATGCATCAAAAAAACAATCAATGGAATTTCAATGCCTCCCGGTGGCTATTTTTAGTATAGCGCCTAAACAAAATCTCATGGGAACTTCAATTTTTGTGATATCAGCTTCAAATTTGGAACACAACTTGGTTAGACATATGGCTTTGACAGTTAAGAGGTTAATCAAAGAATCCTAAAAAATAACAAACATTTTTAGGCTGTTTTCAACATTGATAATAGTAAGAAATGTTTCTTAAGCTTCAAATCATCATATTAGAATGATTTCTGAAGGATCATAAGATCAAAAATCTTACCGCCCTCAAACTTTTGAACGGTAATGCAAAGTATTTGTCTGAATAAATGGCTACTTTTAAATAGCCGTCAATGGAGGAAAATACTGTTAGCCTGCATGTGTAGTTACTAGCAGAGGCTAACGGTACTTGTCAAACTCTGACCCCTTTGTAAGTTGTTTTTGTGATTTTTTTTTTTCTTCTTTTTTCGAGTTATCATGTAGCTTACTCTCTTTCTCTCTCTCGCCTCATCCACCTACTCCCTTTCTCATTTCATCCCACCGAGAGCCTCATCATCACCTCTGCTTCCCTACACAGTGTGCTCTTGGATGCGAGGACAGCCTCTGTAAATTCTCTCTGACCTTTTCTCATTGCATATTCTTCTGCTGTAAGAGTTTGTAACACAGTCCTGTGGACTTTGTGTGTGCTGCATATGCTCACCGGGGCCACTCTGTTTGCTCAGGCCACAGGCCGTATGGAAGCTGCTCTCTTTTTGTGCAAGTGTCATCGCCGCCATGAGCTGTATTCAGAAGGAGAATATTAAAACAGCTTCTTATGAATAGGAAGTCATAAAAGAGCCCCAGCTTAATTAATAATGGATGCAACACTTGGGGGAAGGTGAACAGGAAGGGTTCTTTGGTGTGCCAGTGCTCCAGTGCCCTGATGACCCTGTGCTCTAGTATCATTCAGGTGTTATCCTGCCAAATGTCACTTCTGGTGGCAGTGCTCTGTAGACAACCTCCAGTGTCTACCCAGAAAACTGTGATTGTAAACAGGCAGGGTTAGATATAATTTATATGATATTCATCAGTACTGTATTTAATGTTATACTGATAATTGATATAATGTGAAATGTTATTAATATATGACTTTATATTATATAAATAAAATGTTTAAAATATTTTTTAGGTTATATCAAACAAACAAAAATGAAAAACAACTGCTCTTTATTATTTTCTGTTCTTGTATAATAAAATGTATACAGTAACGTTCAAAGGGTTTTTCAAAGGGTCTCTTATGGTAAACAAAGCTGCATTTATTTGATTAAAAATAATATTGTAATATTGTGAATCCTGCTTTTTCTTTTTTTTTCTTTAAGTAATAGAAAGTTATTATTATAAGAAAATTATTTAAATAGCATTTTTTTATGTAAACGTTTTCACATTTTTACTTTTATCAATTTAATGCATCCTTGCTAACATATGAATAACAAATAAAATATGAATTTCTTTATTCTTTAAGTCAAATCTTACTTTTGAATGCTGGTTGTGTGTATGTAATGTGAAGTGTATTGCAATTATGTGCAGTGGATGCAGTAGCAATCCAATTGGTTTCAGATAGTTTTTTTGTTTTTGTTTCCTTTAACCCATAGGAAAAAGGTTCATATTTGAATATTGTAAAGCTGTATGCTGGCTTTTCTCACACACTTCTCCTTGCCCTGACTTGGGCTTTTAACATACAAAATACCTGTTTATATTCCTCTGTGACCTTGGATATGGTATTTCTCTTCTGCTTGTTTTAAATGTACTTCCACTTTATTTTGCACCATGGATTTGTATTATTAATTCCAAATATGTCTGGTAATGCTTATTTATAGCTAACATGGCTGACTGCTCTCTTTTTTTATGTGTCTCTCTGAAGGACCCGCGCAGTAAGCACAAGTTCAAGGTCCACACATACTCCAGCCCCACCTTTTGTGACCACTGCGGCTCTCTGCTGTACGGACTCATCCACCAGGGCATGAGATGTGACCGTGAGTATCTCTCACTTTCCTCGACTTCCATTCAGACGCTCAGTCACACATAATCATTTTTCTGGCAGAATTTTATAAAACTTAGTGTGCATCCTCAGAACGTCCTGTTGTCTATGTGTGTCAAGTGTGGACATTGTGTTCAGCTGATATAGGTCAACTCGTAAAAATGGGAGTTGCCTGTCCAATTAATTAAATTCTAATCTTAATAATTTTGCAACTCTTCGACGAATCAAAATTCTTTTGATAACTTTTTATCATGAGTGTCTTGGGAGGATGCGTACCAAGTTTGGTACCAAATTGGAACAGCCTTGGAAAAGGTTGAAAAAGTAGATTAAAAAATATAAGTTTTTATGTTACATGTTTTATAAGTTTAATAAGTTTACATGTTTTCATAGTCCAAAGTATACCATCCATTCTTTTTGTGGAATGGATGTTGTAGGGTTGACTAGATATCAAAAGGTAGGGTTCAGTATAGTGTAATTGCTGAACTCCCCAGTGCCATATACTCTGCATCTGTTATTAATATATTCATTAAACTTTTTCATTCTCAAATCATCCACTGATGCATTTTGACACCTCTAACTTTGTGTTCTCATTGGTTTGGCCTGCCAAATATGAATCGCAGCACATTGTTCGATTTTAAAGTGTGTGTTAGCGCTGTTTTTGATGCCATTGGCATTTGTACAGTAACCGTGCAACCCTAGTATGATGGTTGAGTGATCCGTGTGTGTTACCTATCCCTGCAAGGCCAATATCCTGAGAACATAACCAGGCTGTATGAAGTCCCGCTCACAAAGCACCTGAGTGAAAAGAGATTTTCCATCTCACGGTAGCCAGCCTCTTATCCAGTGTCCAATACATAAAACATTCAAAATGCTTCACTCACTTAGCAGCTGTCTGAGCCTCCGGGGCACAGATATTCATCGCCTCATACCTGATTGTTGGCTAACACATATTCATTGATATAACAGCATATTTACCGGCAGCTCTTTACTCTTATTAATTGATGACAGGCAGGTAGGCAGACTGACAAGTGAGCAGACAGGTGGTGTAAAGATGAGGCGCTCAGCATCTTCAACCTGAAACCTGACACAAAGTTGTTATGGTTGCAGACTGGGAGAGCTATAATTACCTTTGTTTAGTTTCCAATGCATGAGGCGTCTTCTCCGGGGCCCTGCACAGTGTTTACACTCCAGCTATGGCTTGCGCTCCGTCACACTTCTGACTGAGCTGTGGAGAAGTGCTGCAGTGCATGAGGAATTACAGTGTGGGAGTGTGTGTGTTTCATGGGTGTGTTCTTGTGCGTTTGCTTGTTTCACAGTCATTTTCAGAAGTAGTCTGAATTTTGGAGTGCTTTTTCGCTATTTGATATGTAAACTTATGTTGAGTCTGACTGCCTGGGTTTGGCCTGTGGCATCCAACACAGCAAAAGCATCATAACAGTGATTAGCATCATTGCTACTGCTTTGCTCTTAAGCCTCTACTGACCCTGCTGTAAAGACCAGCTTAGAGTATTTCTGATGTAGCCGGTTGGGCTTGCTTGTTAAGGTAGTTAGGAAGCATACCAGCATCCAAAACGCATATGCTGCTGGCTGTTGATGTTCTTAGCAGGGGTGTACTGGTGACTGGTTTGTTCCTGGTCAGATATTCAACCTTCAGGAAAGACTGTTCTCTTGTTCAAAATTCTAGTGAGTCACCTTGCTGTCATACGTACCTGTAGGCAGTAGGGGTGAGCAGGGCACAACCTAACGCGGGGCTAGTTGTAACACACATAGTTTAAAACTTTCCACACACACCAGGATGACGAAACTTAGTATATTTACTAGTTGCCATATCAACACTATATAGAGAAAAAATTGCGCCAAAATTAAAAAAATCTTTGGAAGATATCACTGAACCATAACAAAAGTACATTTCTTACTTGTACATTTTTTTATCTGATTGTTGTGTTTATTTAAAACTAGACAAATCTGATATTATTTTAATCTTACATCTGTTATTTAACAGTTGAGCTAGTTCTGTAATGCCTATCTAACCAGCAGAAGACACGACCCGGGTTTAAATCCCAGTTGCGCAGGTGGGATATGTTGTAACACTGCGTTACAATGTGCCCCTATTAGAAATATGCTGTTATATTCTATACTTTTATGAATTCTATTAGGAAACCATGAGAAAGAGGTGAATAAAGACTGACAGTCAATGTTCAAAAATGATTCATTATTACTAGCCTATGTTTTGAACTATGCTGTATAGCTGTTTTGTGGTGTGTTTGTTGACTCAAAAATGTGTTTATTTTTAATTATTAGAAAATGCCATTATTGTATATGAAAAAGTTGATAATAGTATTTTGTTGACAAAATATTTTAGTTTGTCTTGGATATTTTTTTGATTATATCAGATAACATTTTAAGCTGTCATATGGTCATGTTACAATGTGCCCCACCTATGGGGCATGTTGTCACATTTCACTTTCATTCTTTCGGGGTATATAAAGAAAAAAGGTGTACTCTGTATTAATGAAACAAAACCACATAATTGTACTAGACGTGTGAAATTAATGTGGGAAAAAAGAAATACTCTGAACCCCAAGTGGATTTACACAGGTCAGAAAGTGTATAATACATTATATATTTTTTGTGACCATATATATTATGCTCATCAGAAATACAGTACGAAACAGTAATATTGAATATTTATGTGTGGCAAGTTTAATTACACCTTGCAGAATCTGCCTAATGTTAATTATTTAAAAAAAAAATAAGAGGGATCATACAAAATGCATGTTTTTTTTTATTTAGTACTGTCTTAAATAAGATATTTTGTTTTAAGTTTAAATTATAAAAATGACCTTATTCAAAAGTTTACATACACTTGATTCTTAATACTGTGTCGTTACCTGGATGATCCACAACAGTTTTTTTTGTTTTGTGATGGTTGTTCATGAGCCCTTGTTTGTCCTGAGCAAATTTTCCCAACATATTTGAACCCTTTTAGCTGTGACGGTATGATTTTGAGATCTTTTCACAATGAGGGAAATTGAGGGACTCACATGCAACTATTACAAAAGGTGCAAACATTCCGTAATGCTCCAGAAGGAAACTTTTGAGAGGGTATTTTATATATCATGTTCAGGACAGTACTAAATAAAAAATAACATGCATTTTGTATGATCCTTCTTATTTTGTTAAAATAATTAACATTGTGCAGATTGTATACATGTTGGTCTGAGATTTTTATGAGTCATGTCTAAACATGACCATTCATAGTTCACAGAATTGGCTCAACAGGTCTTTGGTAGAAGGAAAGTGCCATATATATATATATATATATATATATATATATATATATATATATATATATATATATATACACACATTATGTGTAAAATTGTGTGCTTTGTCTGTGCGTTTGTCGTTTGAAGTTGTGGTGTTACATCTTTTCCTCTTTCTGTCTCCCGCTATCCAGACTGTATGATGAACATCCATAAGCGCTGTGTGGCCAACGTGCCGAGTCTGTGTGGGACTGACCACACTGAGAGGAGGGGCCGCATCCAAATCACCGCAGAGATCAAGAACAATGTGCTCACCGTCAGCAGTGAGTCACCGCTGCCTACTCACACACACATCACTGCTGCACTCATATGCATGGAAGCAAACACTCACTTACGTCTTCCCAAATCGCTGGTGGATCCTGGACCTCTCGCTACCACACACATGCCTTCGTTTGACCCTTGAAGAACAGCCAAAAATGCACTTTATACGGCACATCTTGCATGAATGCTTTCAGTTGTGGCATGAAGGCTTGTGGGATATCTTTCTTAGTGTCTGATTCCTCCTAGTGGTGAATTCATAGCAGCACCAGATAGCAGGGACTTGCATGCACCTTTTCATGTGTTCTAAAACCTTAAGGTGCTGATCTATTGGAAATGCCCAGCTGCATTTAAATAAATGTTGTTGTTTTTTTTTATTAAATAAAAATTGATCGCAAGTTTTTGAGCCTTACAACTTAATGTGCCTAAACACAAGCACTGACTGCTAGCCCACAACTCTTGAATGCGATCCATAAAAAATATAATTTGATTTTTGAATGATACCTTTGCCATAATTTGAGCACAAACAGGTTGTCAGTAGGGCTGCTGCGATATCAGATTTTCACTATGCTATTATTATGGGCAAAAGAAGTTCACAATTACGATATTATCGCAATATAGCCTACATTGTATTTTGTTTATTTAGCGTTTTTTCTTTTTTTGGCAAATTAATCACACTCAAAATACGAATGCTCTGAGGAGAAGAGAGACTTTTGTAACCAAAACTGTACAAAAACGTGCAAAAAGAACTTACTGTTGATCAGATCCTCCTGCAAATCCTTCCTTCCGTTCAAACCAAGTACAATAATGATAAAGATATAGTTCTAAAAAATGTTCTAAATATAAAATGAATAGCAGAGTCCACACCACAACTACATTATTAACGGCACAGAGATAACGGTTTCAGAACGGTTTTAAAGAGATACAAAACTACAGTGCACTTAGAATAAACAGAATGATATCATCCACTGGTATGGACGCTAATATCGTTATCATTATCTTTATAGTTATCGTTCTTGGTGTGAAGTAGAACAGAGTGACATTTTTCGAAATTAAAAAGAAAAACTGTCATCTGTTTAAAAACAGATTTCTGTAAGGGGTGTACCAGATGATAAGGCATCTTGTCTAAACGTACAAGCAAAATCAAAAAAGGACACAAGGGGACAAAGAACAACAAAATAGCCCTGATGTCCAAAATGCAGCATGTGACACGACAGTGATGTAGTGAAGTGCATTCGAGCTCATTGTGAAATTCTATAGGATCCGTCAAACTTGTATTACATTACACGTGTCCATGGCAACACGAGAAAGCACACTGTCTTCTTGTCTCTCCTTGGCATCAACACAAACATGCCTCCAAAACAAAAGCACAAGCAAGTCTTCTGTTGCATTCAGTGAGAGAGAAAAAAAAAGACAAAAACATGGTAATGCTTTCGGTGTCCAGCAGAGGGCGTTATTCTCATTCTCTCAGCAAGAACCTGTCTGAGAAAAGAACCCTAAGACTCCTCTGGACCTCACCGTATTGATAATTCACCCAATACGGTTCCAAAATTGTATGCAGTTTTTCCACTGGTTGTTTCAATACAGCAACAATTCATAGTTTATTAGTCACTTCATCAAACATTCGTGTAATTCGTTATGCAGCTCTCAAATCGAAAGGTATCACTGCATGAGACTCCAAGTGAAAACCAGTGGTGCTAGATGTTATTGATGCCCAACAACCAGTGACATGTTTGATTTGAGAGCTGCATAATGATTTGCATGAACATAACTTTAAATAGTTGTCTTTATCACATATCGCATGACTTCAGAAGACGTTTATATGGTGTTTATAGGGCTTTTTGGAAAAAAAGTTGTGTGAAGATTATTCAATATTCTCCTTTCGTTTTCCAAATTCCAAATATATATATACTGGTTTGGAACGATATCAGGGTAGATGACATTCTGGGTGTTCTGTCCCTTTAATGTAAACCCCCACATTTTATATGACAATTGTTTATATGATAATAGCTTTTCAAGCTGTTTATTAAATTATATCCATGATAAATTTCCACTTACTTGTTGTTGTATCGATATAAAACTATAATATCCATGGGGAATTTCCACTTGGTTCTAATTTCCACTTAGTTCCACTTTTCAGAGCAGATGATGAACTCTATTAAATGAGATTTCTGGAAGACAAAGCAAGAGAAAATTGATCAGTTTGCAGTTAATGTGATTGTTGAGCAAAATTTTTTAATTCTGCCATCATGTCGTTCCAAAACTGTATGCATTTCTTGTGCAGAACACGCACACATAAAACAACATTCGATACAATGTAGACATGTGCCGGTATACGGTAATACGATATTTCACAATAATGAACATGCATGATATTGTTATCGTGGGCACTTCAAAATACAGTGAATAATTATTTATTATGAATTATTCCGATTTTTTTGAATGCATTTTAAGAATACTTTACCCATCAACCCTTTAAAATGAACAACACATCAAAGAGGAACGCGCACTGATGTAAACAAACCCAACCTGCATGAGCAGCGCATGGCGGAACGAGTGAAGGAGACGCGCTGAATGAAAATCAAGTGGCAACCTCCCGCAGTTTCTCTTGAAGCCAATACGGAAGTGACTTAAACTGCAATTCACCGACTGGCCACTAGGGACAGGCTCCAGAAGGGAGCAGAATCTCATTGAGTCCCATGTTAAAATGCCCAACTTTACAGCAGAATAAAACATGTTTACAGCCTGGTACAAATTGTGGTTTTGGTCTATATGGCTAATTTTGCCCTTCATGACAACTGAGGGGGGTGAATTTTTTTTTTTATAACTCATTCGTTTACATAATATAAAGCATTAAAGTTCTGCATAATCAAGGGCATGGCCACTTCGAGTGACAGGTGGATAGCCATTTATCTGCTGTCTGTTAGTCATCGCGTCACTTCAGCTCCGCCCACGTCCCGCCTTTTTGCCCATTTTCTGTTATCCCGGCGTAACGAGCGATGATGCGCTGCCAAGATGGCAACGGCCAGCTCGTCCTCATTTTACGCTTCAAAACTGCTCATCAGAATCCTATGGGTGACATCACGGACTCTACGTCCATATTTTTTTACAGTCTATGATGAAAATGCACATTCACTCTCTCTGACAGCAGAGGGTGCTGATGGAACCGCAGAAATGCAGCCGTTTCCCCGGTAATCCTCTTAAACAAAACGCTACTAAACACAGCCATTCAGATTTCTGTATTCGCTACGGTGCTCATCACATAACCAAATACTTAATACTTAGACTTAAGGCTATTCATTTTCTAACTTAAACATTTCATATTTTAATTTGGACTAAATTGCATGCCCTAGATATTGTTTGAATAATATGTTCTGATTCTTTATTGTTCAGTCACACACTTTACAATAAGTCTCCATTATATAACATTAGTTAATTTATTAACAAACTGACATTGACAAATACTTCTAAAGCATTTATTAATCTTAGTTCAATGTAAATTTCATAATTTAATAACACATTCAAATCAAAAGTTGTAACTGTATTATTTAATGGACCTGAGCTAACACTAACAGTTGCTTTTTTTAACAAATGTCATCAAAGAATCACTTCTGTAAAAATGTAGCTATTTGCTCTTTGTTAAGTCAATGCATTAACTAGTGAGAAAAGTGTAAAGGGTTACCTATTGTTCTTTATAATTCCTTTGCACTTTAATCTGTTTTAAATATTTGTTTACTTAGGCTATACATTTTTTTGTTTAGTTATACATTTGTGTGTATTGATTTATTGTATTTACAGTGAGGAAAATAAGTATTTGAACACTCTGCTATTTTGAAAGTTCTCCCACTTGGAAATCATGGAGGGGTCTGAAATCAGTCATGTCCACTGTGAGAGACATAATCTAATAAAAAAAAAATCCAGAAATCACACTGTATGATTTTTTAACTATTTATTTGTATGATACAGCTGCAAATAAGTATTTGAACACCTGTCTTATCAGCTAGAATTCTGAACCTCAAAGACCTGTTAGTCTGCCTTTAAAATGTCCACCTCCACTCCATTTATTATCCTAAATTAGATGCACCTGTTTGAGGTCGTTAGCTGCATAAAGACACCTGTCCACCCCATACAATCAGTAAGAATCCAACTACTAACATGGCCAAGACCAAAGAGCTGTCCAAAGACACTAGAGACAAAATTGTACACCTCCACAAGGCTGGAAAGGGCTCCGGGGAATCATTAGAAAAAGCAATCATTAGAAAATGGAAGAAGCTAAACATGACTGTCAATCTCCCTCGGACTGGGGCTCCATGCAAGATCTCACCTCGTGGGGTCTCAATGATCCTAAGAAAGGTGAGAAATCAGCCCAGAACTACACGGGAGGAGCTGGTCAATGACCTGAAAAGAGCTGGGACCACCGTTTCCAAGGTTACTGTTGGTAATACACTAAGACGTCATGGTTTGAAATCATGCATGGCACGGAAGGTTCCCCTGCTTAAACCAGCACATGTCAAGGCCCGTCTTAAGTTTGCCAATGACCATTTGGATGATCCAGAGGAGTCATGGGAGAAAGTCATGTGGTCAGATGAGACCAAAATAGAACTTTTTGGTCATAATTCCACTAAATGTGTTTGGAGGAAGAATAATGATGAGTACCATCCCTACTGTGAAGCATGGGGGTGGTAGCATCATGCTTTGGGGGTGTTTTTCTGCACATGGGACAGGGCGACTGCATTGTATTAAGGAGAGGATGACCGGGGCCATGTATTGCGAGATTTTGGGGAACAACCTCCTTCCCTCAGTTAGAGCATTGAAGATAGGTCGAGGCTTGGTCTTCCAACATGACAATGACCCGAAGCACACAGCCAGGATAACCAATGAGTGGCTCTGTAATAAGCATATCAAGGTTCTGGCATGGCCTAGCCAGTCTCCAGACCTAAACCCAATAGAGAATCTTTGGAGGGAGCTCAAACTCCGTGTTTCTCAGCGACAGGCCAGAAACCTGACTGATCTAGAGAAGATCTGTGTGGAGGAGTGGGCCAAAATCCCTCCTGCAGTGTGTGCAAACCTGGTGAAAAACTACAGGAAACGTTTGACCTCTGTAATTGCAAACAAAGGCTACTGTACCAAATATTAACATTGATTTTCTCAGGTGTTCAAATACTTATTTGCAGCTGTATCATACAAATAAATAGTTAAAAATCATACATTGTGATTTCTGGATTTTTTTTTTTTAAGATTATGTCTCTCACAGTGGACATGCACCTATGGTGACAATTTCAGTCCCCTTCATGATTCCTAAGTAGGAGAACTTGCAAAATAGCAGGGTTCAAATACTTATTTTCCTCACTGTAAATGTCTGGTTCTTTTTGTTATAAGAAAGTTATTAAACATGATATAGTATGACAACACTTTTTTGCAACTTATTTCAATATCGTTATAATACCGTATACCGTGACAAAAGCTTCAGCAATTAATCGCAGCATGAAAATTTGATACCAGCACATACCTTATACAATGTTGTTTTGAACACAAAAAAATACACACTGAGATATTCTTCAAAATGTATTTAATGTTCCACAGAAGAAAGACTACTATACAGGTTTTGAACAACACGAGGGCGAGTGAATGATGACAGAATTGTCATTTTTGCCTGAACAAATCCCTTAAATGCTTTCTGGAGGAAAGTAGGCTTGGATCTGTACATCAGCGGGTGTGTATAAGTGACATTAGCCTCAACACACTGCTCCATATTCCGCCATGCATTCCTCTTTTCAAGCTCAATCTTGGGCTATTTCACCCCGCGAGCCTCAGCTCCCGTATTCCCTTAGAATTAACTAACAGCCTTTAGCCCGCTAGCGGCTAATGAGCTGAGCTGCACCATGGAAAGAATTGAAGCGCAGACAGCCCTGAGCGCAAAAGACATTTTTAATCCATCACGCTGTCCTTTATAATTTAATGTCACGCGGCGGTGCTGCAGATCTGCTGAGCGTACAGTAAGATGAATGGGGCCACTTCCTGTCGCGCATTTCAAAGGCCTGTCACTTAAAGCTAATGAATTGACCAATACCTGGATGGAAATGGGGCGACCGCTCTGCCTTTAAAAGGTCCTTTCCACCTAATCTTTCTTGCACTCACGCTCTGTTTGACCACCGGAGCACTTGCAGGTTGATAAATGTTAGCGAGGCACACTGGTTGACCATGTTTAGTATGTTGTCAGCACTTGTTATTTGGCTATTTTTTTGTGAATGAAGACAAAACAACTCTTGCTCTTACATCAGCTTAATGGATCCAGTCAGTTCTGGATCTGTTCCGAGCACCAGTAACGCTCATTTTTCGAGTAAATCAGCCATTTGCTATTGCAGTGCTGTTTTTCACCTAGAGGGAGCAGTGCTGCTTAATTATTTGCAGAAGCATTAATTATATTCCTACAGCCTTTTACACCTTTGCCTGTTAAAATATAAACTATTATATGCTACACTGTTAATGAGTATTTTTTAATCAGCTGGGTAACATTGAGTTTCCTACATCTCTGAGCCACAAAGCTCTGCATATCTTGTAGGTCAAAGCTTTTGATATCATCATGCAAATATTCTTACATGGTCAGTGATCCCACTTGCTTAATTGCTCTGTGCAGAGGGCTTTCTGAACTAACATGTTGTGTGTAACATTTATTAGCTGGCAAAATAAACCCGCTCTGTGAGCACGACAGTTTAATTCAGAAACTCATGTCTCTTCCTGTATCCGTGCTGCAGTACGCCGCTGTCTTAATGAACAGCTAAGCCTACCTTCACACACCACTCATTATGGAAATTACACTAGCCACAAATCTCAAGGCCACAGCAGCCTCCTGCATTAATTGTTGGACTGGTCAAGTGCTGAGGTCAACCCCAATTACTGGGATAGTCTATGTGCATTCGTAGCCCCACGTGGCTCTGAGGGCTCATGAGACGCAGGAATAAATGACTGACAACTATTCACTCACATCTGGGGTCTGTACTTTTTATATCATTATTCATCAGGAGCTGCCGACAATTTACTCGTTGTGTGAGTCGTTGAATTGTTCAGGTGGTTCAGTAACCCTAACTCAGTAAATCCTCCAGAAAGAAGCGTTTTCTTAAAAACAAAGCAGACCTACACTAACATTCAAAAGTTTAGAGTCTGGTTTTGAAAGAAGTTTCTTATGCTCAACAAGGCTGCATTAATTTATCAAAAATGCAGTAAAAACAGTAATATTGTGAAATATTATTACAAATTAAAATAAATGTTTTATTTTAAATTGTAATTTTTTCCTGTGATTCAAGGCTGCATTTTCAGCATCATTACTCACATGATCCTTCAGAAATAATTCTAATATGAGGATTTTATGCTCAAGAAACATTTCTTATTATTATCGCCATATTTTCCCCCTTAAGATTCCTTTATGAATAGAACGTTTAAAAAAAATAATTCTAATGTAAAAAATAGTTTTTTTTTCATAATACAAAAGTATTTGCTGTTATTTTTGATAGATGTAATGTATCCTTATTGAATACAAGTATTAATTTATTTAAAAAAAATCTTTTGAATGGTAGTGTATCATTTGTCTTCCATTTTTTTTTCAACTGCTCGGCATGACTTCAAGCTGTAGGCAATAAAACAACAGAAACAAAATAAGTTATGAGTTTCAGTAACATCCTTAAATGATTTTAATTGTGAGACTGACTCACATTTTAGCTTGAATGAACAAGATCTCGTTCAATTGGTGACTCAACAATGACTCTTCCAGAGAATGCTCCAGTTGTTCAGTTGGTCCAATAAATGAAATGCTACTTCAACCTGGACTTAAACAGTATTGGAAGGCAGGAAAATAACTGCATTGTAAATAATCCATTTTTATGTCAGTTCTGCTGGACGCCAAAAACATTAACAGTGCTTAAGATGTGATATTTATTGATCAAAACTCCTGACACAAGACAGAATGTAACTGACACAAACTGTAATAACTCTTGATTCAACATAAATATTCACTCTGCATTGACTGCGCTCTAACAAAAGTTAAAGGGGACCAATTATGTACCTTTTACAAGATGTAAAATAAGTCTCCACAGCAGACATGCTTCAAGAGCTCATTCTCCGGCATACCAGCAACAACAAAACAGGACAATCTCACGCACTGAAAATGTTAGAATGTCAGTAGCCGTGTTCAGCCTTATGCTCGAACTGGAGTCGGACAATGATGGAGAGACTCAAGAAGAAGTGACAACATGTAGAATGCAACAGGATGTTTCTGAATAGTTAATTGGTGTATTTATGTCGTTGATGTGGAGTTGACTACCTTCAAGTCATCAATTAGCATGTTCCTTCATGATAATGTATAAATCACTGTACAGGTGCTTGTGTGGGAACTGTTGTAAGATGCCTACAGAGCCAGATAATATATGCTGAATAGAACAGGTGGTTATAACTTATGTTGTCATCTTGCTTTTATTACATATGCATTTCTGTTATGTACTGTATTGCAATAAAGGTGAAAAGACGGATGCGACGGCTTGAGCAGACTCCTAAATGTATGAATGGCGATCGTGGACTGGAGCCTGTTTGATTAAACGGGTATTCTCTGTAAACATGTTTAAACACATGTAACATCTGCCGCAGAAAAGTTCATTTTATTTACAGGGAGTGCAGAATTATTAGGCAAGTTGTATTTTTGAGGATTAATTTTACAACATTAATAATTAAACAACAACCATGTTGTCAATTAACACAAAAAACTCATTAATATCAAAGCTGAATATTTTTGGAAGTAGTTTTTAGTTTCAGCTATTTTAGGGGGATATCTGTGTGTGCAGGTGACTATTACTGTGCATAATTATTAGGCAACTTAACAAAAAACAAATTTATACCCATTTCAATTATTTATTTTTACCAGTGAAACCAATATAACATCTCAACATTCACAAATATACATTTCTGACATTCAAAAACCAAACAAAAACAAATCAGTGACCAATATAGCCACCTTTCTTTGCAAGGACACTCAAAAGCCTGCCATCCATGGATTCTGTCAGTGTTTTGATCTGTTCACCATCAACATTGCGTGCAGCAGCAACCACAGCCTCCCAGACACTGTTCAGAGAGGTGTACTGTTTTCCCTCCTTGTAAATCGCACATTTGATGATGGACCACAGGTTCTCAATGGGGTTCAGATCAGGTGAACAAGGAGGCCATATCATTAGATTTTCTTCTTTTATACCCTTTCTTGCCAGCCACGCTGTGGAGTACTTGGACGCGTGTGATGGAGCATTGTCCTGCATGAAAATCATGTTTTTCTTGAAGGATGCAGACTTCTTCCTGTACCACTGCTTGAAGAAGGTGTCTTCCAGAAACTGGCAGTAGGACTGGGAGTTGAGCTTGACTCCATCCTCAACCCGAAAAGGCCCCACAAGCTCATCTTTGATGATACCAGCCCAAACCAGTACTCCACCTCCACCTTGCTGGCGTCTGAGTCGGACTGGAGCTCTCTGCCCTTTACCAATCCAGCCACGGGCCCATCCATCTGGCCCATCAAGACTCACTCTCATTTCATCAGTCCATAAAACCTTAGAAAAATCAGTCTTGAGATATTTCTTGGCCCAGTCTTGACGTTTCAGCTTGTGTGTCTTGTTCAGTGGTGGTCGACTTTCTGCCTTTCTTACCTTGGCCATGTCTCTGAGTATTGCACACCTTGTGCTTTTGGGCACTCCAGTGATGTTGCAGCTCTGAAATATGGCCAAACTGGTGGCAAGTGGCATCTTGGCAGCTGCACGCTTGACTTTTCTCAGTTCACGGGCAGTTATTTTGCGCCTTGGTTTTTCCACACGCTTCTTGCGACCCTGTTGACTATTTTGAATGAAACGCTTGATTGTTCGATGATCACGCTTCAGAAGCTTGGCTATTTTAAGACTGCTGCATCCCTCTGCAATATATCTCACTATTTTTGACTTTTCTGAGCCTGTCAAGTCCTTCTTTTGACCCATTTTGCCAAAGGAAAGGAAGTTGCCTAATAATTATGCACACCTGATATAGGGTGTTGATGTCATTAGACCACACCCCTTCTCATTACAGAGATGCACATCACCTAATATGCTTAATTGGTAGTAGGCTTTCCAGCCTATACAGCTTGGAGTAAGACAACATGCATAACGAGGATGATGTGGTCAAAATACTAATTTGCCTAATAATTCTGCACTCCCTGTATATGACACATTTACAACAGACACTAGGCTGACCAAAGTGCTTTACAAAAGAACAAGATTATGAGAAAATATAACATGCATAAAAACAAATAAAACAAAAACAAAAAAACATAGTTAAGAGTTACCAAAAATCTATATACTAAAGAAAAGGTTTTTAGAAGAGACTTGAAAGCAGACAGAGAAGGGGCCATTCTAATCTCTAAAGGCAGGGTGTTCCAAAGTCGTGGCCTGCCACCGCAAATGCACGGTCCCCACTATGCTTGAGTCCAAAGTGAGGGACTACCAGCAGAGCACGGTCGCAGGATCTTAGGCTTCTGGATGGAGTGTAGGGATGAAGAAGTTCAGAGAGTTAGACAGGAGCTAGGTTATGTAGAGATTTATACACGAAGAGAAGAATTTTAATGTTTATTCTCTGGTGAACCGGCAACCAGTGTTGAGATCTGAGAATTGGAGTGATATGTTCATGGTTATGCCACTTGTGAAGAAGTCTAGCCACAGCGTTTTAGACTAGCTGAAGGCGAGCAATTTGAGATTTAGATATACTGTAATATAAAGAGTTGCTGTAATCTAGCCGAGATGTAACCACAGCCATTTCTAGAGTTTTAGGTGTGAGAAAGACATTGTACAACTCCAGCTGCTACAGCGAGGATACAGAAATGGGCACTCTGTGCTTCTCACTCAGGGCTGTGTCTTTGCTAATACACTGTGGGCAGGGCTTCTTCCTACAATGAAGTCTTTGTAGGGGGGAGTCTGAATCAGCTAGTTTGAAGTGACTGCTTTTGATTTATGGCAATTATGGAAAAAAAATAGTGAGTGAATTTTTTACATTATAGGCTAGCACATCGGTGTTCAAACCTTATAAAAGTGAATTTTGCATAATAGGTCCCCTTTAAAGGACTAAAGTCTTGGTCTTTAGGTCATTGTGTGTCTGTGATATATCCTGTATTTCTGCATTAACAGTTAAAGAAGCGAAGAACCTGGTGCCCATGGACCCGAATGGCCTATCTGACCCCTATGTCAAACTAAAACTCATCCCTGACCCCAAGAGTGAGAGCAAACAGAAGACCAAGACTATCAAATGCTGCCTGAATCCCACGTGGAATGAGACCTTCACATTGTAAGGAAGCTTAGTGGCACAGCCAAAAGATCAGTAATTTGTTTATCTGGCAGATGCAAAATCAAATGTTCAGCTGGATTTTTTTGTCTCCGTCTCTTGCTGTCTCTGTCCTCCTCCCTCCTGCGCTCTGTGTCTTACAGTAATCTGAAGGAGTCTGACAAGGACCGCAGGCTGTCTGTGGAGATCTGGGACTGGGACCTGACCAGCCGGAACGACTTTATGGGCTCTCTGTCTTTCGGCATCTCGGAGCTTCAGAAGCAAGGAGTGAACGGATGGTGAGAAAGCCTGCTGACATACACATATACATCAGTGGAAATGAGGAAGTCCCAGAGGGTCAAATAGATAGTGTACACACTAATATTAAAAAGTTTGTGTCAGCTAAACCGTATTGCATATCACAGGAATTCGCAGATGTGCAGCAGTCCATAAACATCTAACTGATTCAGTCGTCTCCTCTGGATTTGAAGACTCTTGCTCTTTTTTGAAGTCCTCAGCTTGTCTTTTCTCCCTTCTTGTAGAGTTCTTCATCTAAGAGCTCTCCACTCCTGTTTTCTGCTCACACTCATTCCTGTCCCTGCTCGTACACCTCTAAATGCCTGTCTTGTCAGCTAGCATCTGTGTATTTTTTTAATCTGCATGAGCCCCTGTGAATGCTTAAACGTGCAATTAATATGACAGAATTAAGTTAAATGAGAGAGGTCAGATCCACATTAAATCTTTGCTTTCTCCTTCATGTTCTTTCTCTGTCAGTTGTTAGATTTTTTTTTTCTTATAACCTATTATCTAGTCAGTACATGTATCTAGAGACTGAAGTGTCTAGAATTTTCACAGATAACATTCCACAATCATGGGATATCATTATGGTTGTGTAAACGTTAAGAAAACGTTACAAATATATTAATGCTACGTAGGGCTTTTTCAAACTCTTAAATGCCCGGGACACCAGATTATGATGATACCTTTACAAGGGACCCCTAAATAACTAGCTTTAATTTATCATTGTTCAGTTCTAAAGCCAATGTATATATATATATATATATATATATATATATATATATATATATATATCCGGAAAGTATTCACAGCGCTTCACTTTTTCCACATTTTATGTTACAGCCTTAATCCAAAATGGATTAAATTAATATTTTTTCCCTCAATTCTACAAACATAATGACAACGTGAAAGAAGTTTGTTTAAAATCTTTGCAAATGTATAATAAAATAAAATGGCCTTTGCCATGACACTCAAAATTGAGCTCAGGTGCATCCTGTTATTCACTGATCGTCCTTGAGATGTTTCTACAAATTGACTGGAGTCCACATGTGGTAAATTCAGTTAATTGGACATGATTTGGAAAGGCACACACCTGTCTATATAAGGTCCCACAGTTAACAGTGCATGTCAGAGCACAAACCAAGCCATGAAGTCCAAGGAATTGTCTGTAGACCTCCGAGACAGGATTGTATCGAGGCACAGATCTGGGGAATGGTACAGAAAAAATTCTGCAGCATTGAAGGCCCCACTGAGCACAGTAACCTCCATCATCCATAAATGTAAGTGGTTTGAAACCACCAGGACTCTTCCTTGAGCTGGCCGCCCGGCCAAACTGAGTGATCAGGGGAGAAGGGCTTTAGTCAGGGAGGTGACCAAAAACCCGATTGTCACTCTGACAGAGCTCTAGTGTTTCTCTGTGGAAAGAGAAGAACCTTCCAGAAGAACAACCATCTCTGCAGCACTACACCAATCAGGCCTGTATGGTAGAGTGGCCAAACGGCACAATACAGCCTGCCTGGAGTTTGCCAAAAGGCACCTGAAGGACTCTCAGACCACGAGAAACAAAATTCTCTGGTCTGATGAAACAAAGATTTAACTTTTTGGCCTAAATGGCAACCGTCATGTCTGGAGTAAACCAGGCACCGCTCATCACCTGGCCAATACCATCCCTACAGTGAAGCATGGTGGTGCCATCATCATGCTGTGGGGATGTTTTTCAGCAGCAGGAACTGGAAGACTAGTCAAGATTGAGGGAAAGATGAATGCAGCAATGTACAGAGACATCCCTGATGAAAACCTGCTCCAGAGCGCTTTGGACCTCAGACTGGGGTGAAGGTTCATCTTCCAACAGGACAATGACCTTAGGCACACAGCCAAGATAACAAAGGAGGGAGTGTCTATGGGACAACTCTGTGAATGTCATTGAGTGGCCCAGCAAGAGCCCAGACTTGAACCCGATTGAACATCTCTGGCGAGATCTGAAAATGGCTGTGCACCGACGCTCCCCATCCAACCTGATGGAGCTTGAGAGATCCTGCAAATAAGATTGAGTGAAACTGCCCAAAATAGGTGTGCCAAGCTTGTAGCATCATACTCAAAAAGACTTGAGGCTGGAATTGGTGCCAAAAGTGTTTCAAAAAAGTATTGAGCAAAGGCTGAAATAGATGTGATTTGTTGTGTTTTTTTATTTTTAATACATTTGCATATATTTCAATCAAACTTTTTTCACGTTGTCATTTTGGGGTATTGTTTGTATAAAAAAAAATGAATTTAATCCATTTTGGAATAAGGCTGTAACACAACAAAATGTGGAAAAAGTGAAGTGCTGTGAATACTTTCCGGACGCACTATATATTAGGGGTGTAACGATATCCTCATGTCGCGATTCGATACATATCACGATACTGTACTCATGGTACGATATTATTGAAATACTCCAAGACGCATGGTAAAAGGTTAACAAAAAATGTACTGTTGATTAAAATGCTAAATTTGGTATTACATTGGTGGTGGAAATGAACAGGCTTGGACTTGGAGCTGGTAACCCAATGCACAGGACAATGCTGACACCAGAGCTGAAAATACAGAATTATTTTAGATGTATATGCTTGTCACTGACTAGATATATTTAAAATAACATTGGCCAGTTAACATTTAGCATTATAAGGACCCATAAATATTCTACTATTGCATTATTATACATTATATACAGTAGTTTAATGTAGTACTGACACTAAAACTCTGTAAACTTTAATTGTTTTCTCACACAGTAATTTTCATTTGGGTGAACTATACACAATACAGATTGTCACTATCCACAATACATATTGTTGCATTTTTGTATTGCGATATATTTTGACACGATATATTGTTACACCCCTACTATATATATATATATATATACAGACTCATCCATCGAATTGCCAGACAGAAAAGCGTGATTCGCCACTCCAGAGAACGCGTCTCCACTGCATCTGACGCTTTGCATTGCACTTGGTGATGTAAGGCTTGGATGCAGTTGCTGGGCCATGGAAACCCATTCCATGAAGCTCTCTACGCACTGTTCTTGAGCTAATCTGAAGGCCACACAAAGTTTGGAGGTCTGTTGCTATTGGCTCTCTGCGCCTCAGCATGTGCTGACCCCGCTCTTTGATTTTAAGTGGCCTACCACTTCGTGGCTGAGTTGCTGTTGTTCTCAATTGCTTTCACTTACAGTTGACAGTGGAATATTTAGTAGTGAGGAAATTTCACAAATGGTTTATTGCACTGGTGGCAACCTATCACGGTACCATGCTTGAATTCACTGAGCTCCTGAGAGCGACCCATTCTTTCACAAATGTTTGTAAGCGTCTGCATGCCTAAGTGCTTGATTCTTTTTTACACCTGTGGCCATGGAAGTGATTGGAACACCTGAATTCAATGATTTGGTGGTGTGTCTCAATACCTTTGGCAATATAGTGTATACATATATTCTGAGGACAATTTTTAATTGGTGTACTTGTTTTTTTCAATTAAATTACATTTTATTTGCATTTGTATAGCACTTCACAATTACATATAGTTCTAAACAATGAGCCATGCCACCAGTTTGCAAGCTAAAGTAGACAGTGTTGATTAAAAACTCCCTAAAGATAAACACATATATAAACTATTTATGGCCATGCATACATGGCAAGGTAATATACACAAAAATATACATGGTTTATATCTATTCAATAGGACAAACCACTACTAAAAAAGTCAACATACTTTTGAGTGTGTAGCAGAAGAGTATGCAAGCTTTGGGACATACTAACTTCGTCATCTTTAACGGACTCTGTCGCTTAGTTGCGTGCATTCCGTCACTGTTTAAACTTTTTTAAACAGAAGCAATTGAGCAACAGGGAGGACATCAATTGTGAGTACTGTGCCATTTTCTCAGTGTTTGGTAGCTCAGCTGTGACTTAGAAAGTTGTTTATAAAGTTGTTCGTGTAGTGTGCTGTTAGTTAAGTCGCGTTTGTTCACGGTCTGACCACGTGACCTCGCGCGAGTTTCGGATAGACGTGGCACAAAGTTTGAAAATGGCATTTGAAAAATGGTTTGTAGTTCTGATCGAATCCTCGTCCAACTCACAATGGGTTATGGGCAATATCAGCCGTTAGTTCTAGAGTTGGAGTGTGCGTCAATCCACACTTCGAATTCAGACCGGAAATAGTAGACCATCCGGGTATCTTTGGAATACGCTTTTCAACATACTACGATTTGGGACATACTAATTCTATTTTCGAATACTATTTAGGACGGATAGTATGCGCATTGGGACGCAGCAAGTGTTACTGACAGACTGGAAGGAGTATTTTAACAATGTAAAATATGTGAAAAATAATTTTTTTTTTGTTGAAAACCTATTCTAGTAGACCCCAAAAACAAAATCAAGACTTTGTAAAAGGGCATAATAGGTCCTCTTTAATAGAATGTTGAAAGACCTTTTTAGAGCATACATTTATTGACCAGTATGGTTTGAGCACAATGGCAACAAAAAAAAACAAGTAATTTTTGAGGTTGACTAGCTTTGTTTTTGTTTCTCTTTTTTAGTGTCTCCTCTCTCTGTTGGTGTGTCTCAATCAGCTCTTTAGCTTCCTAGGTCGTGAATCAGTATATCGTGTACATGGATTTGGGCACTGGTAAGGACGGTAAGGACCCTGTCTCACTACATTGGGACACTGATGACTCAACATGACAACGTCCTCATTGTACAACATCATTACTGGTATTTATTAACAGCAGAACTGATATCTTTCCAACATTTTTTTTTAATGTTATTTCAAAGTACATTATTATAGATACTTTTCTTGTTACATATACATGCAACATTTCAGCCTTATAAATGTTAGCTAGATTATGTTTATTACCTGCCCAGCGATGTATGTTCATGCTGAAATATAATTTAAAAATTGGTTTGGATTTTAAAAACATCTATCGAGTGTCATTGTGTAGTGAGTTGGCCCATGTGATTTATGTTTTGCGCTTCAGAACTTGTAGGACTTTTTAGGGAGCGAACATCTCAGTGCATTGGAATGATTTTGCAATTGAGACAGCACTTAAAATGGCCGACTCTCTGATCAGTGCCCTGACTACTGAACTAGGGAGCTGATTGAGACGCACCCTGTGTTTTGCTTTCCAGATTTGACTTTTACTAGATAGTTTGATGAAATGCGTGTATGTGTTTTGTAAGGGCGTATCGGAGGTTTTGTAGCAGTAATGAGCTTCTATGTGACTTCGATGGCTGTTTCCTGCCACCTGACAGCAAAGCACAGAGTGTCAGATTAGAGGAGAGACGTTTCTGCTCCCCAGTGGACCTTCAGTCAGGACAGATCCACATTATCACAATCTCATTGTCAGAGCTGTCTCAACGCAACACTCATTCATATTTGCTAGTGGACAGAGTATGAGGACAGGGATTTTTTTGTGTGTGTGTGTGTACAGGATATAAAATGTAATATATTATATTATATTCAAACTTTTATGCAGATAAATTGTAATAATATTATATTACTGTTTTACTGTATTTTTGATTAAAAAATAATTACAGCCTTAGTGAGCAGAAGATACTTTCAAAAAAGTTTAGTTTAACATAACAAATATATAATAACAATTGTAATAAATGAAATAATAATATTAATAAAGTTATTTAATATATACATGTATCATATTACATGACCTATAAGAAAAAACACCCAGGGTGTTTCATGCTAACTGCCATTCTCATGCTCTATTTCAATGAATGTGTGATGAAGACGCTCACACACAAGCCTCTGGAGGTCTAGATGTGGAAGGAAGAAGTGTAGTGGGAGAGCACTGCAGCCATGACTCATCTCCAGTCATAAACAACACACACACACACACACACACACACACACACACACGCGTGCGCAGACCAGAGGAAAGATGAACACAAGGCCTCCTATCACATCAGTAGCAAAACCCAGCAATAGTCACCTCACACTGTTAAACAGGGAGCTGATTTTCTGCTATCTTGTAGCACAGATGTTTTGAAGAGCTAAATATAAGACGGGGTATCACGCTGGCCTCAGACTTTGAAAGCTGTTTTGGGGCAACTCAAACCATTTGGATTCCTCTCCTCACATGATCATAGTCAAGGTCGTCCCTGCTGAGAGGGAAACTGTAAGTGTATGAATGGTTTAAATGAGCTGAGGTAATTTAGCAAAATATGCCGTTTCAGGGAAGTGTGCGAGCAGTACGCAATTCCTATAGCGGCCAGATGGAGCCATTATCAGAAGAGGATTTAATGTCTGTTACTGAACAACATGTGACTCTGCAGAGATCCTGCACTCATCTAAATGTACCTTATTTTCTGTCTGTCAAACACACACACATACATGCAGGTTTAAGCTGCTAAGTCAGGAAGAGGGCGAGTACTTCAACGTACCTGTCCCAGCTGAGGGAGAAGAAGGCAACGAGGAATTCCGGCAGAAGTTTGAGGTGAGTGTGTGTATGGGTTCACCTGCTTTTTCTGGGTGTGCCAGAGTATATATTTGTGTGTGTGCACTGGTTTGACCAAAGTCTTTATATTGTGGTGTGTATTCAGGTTTCAGGCCACGCCCCCTACATTATGAGAACACGCTGACGGAGAACGTTTTCTGTGATGGTTAGGTTAAGGGTTAGGGTTAGTATAGGGGGAAAGAATATACGGTTTGTACAGTATAACAATCATCACGCCTATGGAATGTCCCTGTAAACGACCTATACCTGCAATATGTATTTAAATTGCTACTTGAATACCACAACATCAAAGTCTAGAACCAGACCAATGTAGGAACAGGCACAGTTAGTTGCAATTTATTTCTAGATAGAGAACTGTTCCATCACTGGGTTCTGCATTGGTTAAAGTCAATCTGAAATAAATGTAGGTTGGGACTTGATTTTATCAATTGCGTGTTGATTGAATTATGAAAAGTGGGTGTTACTTGACAGCTGGAGTCAGATGGTTGGAGGAGGGCTTGAAAAGTAAGAGGAAAAAAGTTGTTTATATAAATTATTGTATTTTGATTAAAGATTGTGAAGACAAACATTAGTATTGGAATAACATATACTGGAATCATGCCTAATAAGACCAGGAATGGAAAAAAAGTAAATAGGGACAATTTTATGTTGATTTTGACTCACCGAACTGGGTGCAAGCAGGTGCAAGAGAGAGAGGTCTTTGTGCATGAAGCATATATCACTCACTGACAAATCTGCCACAAATAACACATTGGCAAATCCCAGCTTCCTCCCAAAGTAATCACACTCATGTCAACCTGCATTCTGCTCCGCACGTCCCAATTTGAATACAGAATGGAGATGACGGAGAGGTACCAGCACGAAGCTCCTGATCCCTGGGCTTTTTCCTCCACAGATTGATTCGGTCACATTTTTAAAGTCCCCTTTCCTCTGTCTTTTGAGAATATTCAGTAGTTAGTAGTTCAGACATGTTTCCCACTGTGTTGATAGGTGAAAATGGTCTCGACAGTTAGTTTGTGCCTATTGGTGCGTGCCTGTGATGCGTGTGGCATGCATGTTGTATGTGTGTGATGCCTGTGCCGTGTGTGTGTGTGTGTGAAGGGGCACGGACTGTGCAGGTCTCTGCATAATTCAGACAGTCCCACGAGCAGACCCAGCTGTGGACGCAGTTATGGTATTATTTATGAACAGCTCAATGCGAGGTTTAGCGCTGCTGTGTGTGTGTGTGTGTGTGTGTGTGTGTGTGTGTGTGTCTGAGCTGGCAGTTTTCCTACACTGGTGTGATGCATAATGCAAAATGTGAGAAATGGTCAATCTGTCGCTCATCTGATGGCTGGCATTTCACACATCATAGAGGAAAAACCTCATCTGTTTAACTCTTTTTTGTTTTTGTTTTTTTTCCTCTCTCTTTATCTTTTATTTGTCTGTTTTCTTTTGTACTCCCACATCCCATTGTCTGTATAGGCCCTGTCCAAAATGGCACCCTAAACACTCGGGATCTTCCTATTAGTCCGCACATTCGAGACATAATGCCGCTTTGACCGTCAGGTAGAGGTTTGCTGTGGAGCTCGCATCAGTGCGAGCTTGGTAAAAGTGCACATTGTGGGCGCACATTGACTGCAAAGGGGAGCTTTTGCGAGAACCCTTCTGAAATCTAAAATGTCAAATGGGGCGTCCTACACAATTAGGTTGCGGCCATTGTAAGTGCATATGAAGTGTGCAATTTGGGACAGGGCCATAGACAAATTTGAACAAACTCTTATTTTTAGGAACATGATTACATTGATGCAAAAATATTAATAATAAATAAATAAAACAATTATAAATGTATATATTTTTACATATTGCAAACCTTTATTATTGTTTATATATTATTATTTATATGATCAATTTATTGGGTTTTTTTCATATGGAAAATAATAATAATTTTTATTATTATTGTATAAATGGGAATATACAAATTTTGCCTCACTTCCTACTATCTATAGAGACAAATGTTAAAACTCTTTTAGTAACTTAATGGTTACATTATTTCAAAATAACAATAATAACAACATTAATATCATTTTATTCATTTTTACATATTGAAAACATGTATTATTATTATTATTATTATTAACATGATGATGATGATGATGATGATGATGATGATGATGATGATGATGATGATGATGATGATGATGATGATGATTATTTTTATATAAACTGTTTTAAATTAGGCTAAATGAACTTAGACTCCTTGTAGCCTCATGTCCCACTGCCTATATAGACAAATGAACACTCTTATTTTTAGTAACTTATCGATTACATTGCATAATAACAACAATAGTAATAATCATAATAACATGAATCATAATAGTAATAAATAATAATGATCATTTATTAACATTTTATTTATGTTTACGTATTGCAAACATTTTTTATGAACTGGAATGTATACTTAGAAGGCAACATAATTAAGTTGTTTTGAAATTATGGAGCAGCCTTTGTGTTGTCTGTGATGGCTCTCTAGGCAGCTCACTAGCTTTAGTGCAATTCTGTCATAGATTAGCATCACATCTGGTGTCTTGTTCAGATCTATGTTGTTCGATTGTTGCTGGCTGAGAATAAATGACCCTGCATTCCCAGCATGCTTCAAGACTGTGAGGGGAAAATGCTGAGGCTCTATATGAGTGCATCAGGATGGGAGATGTGGGAAAGGCTAGTGAGTCAGTTCCTCTCTATAGGGTGTTTGCGGTCAGGGCAGGTCTCTGCTGAAAGGCAGAGGGGGCAGATGAAGGATTGGCCTGTTGGTGCTCATGTTGAGCTCATTAAGGTCTGGTCTGTATCAGGCTACCTGCCAGCAGCTCCATCACACATGCGGACACAGACTGACCGGCAGGCCTCCCTCAGGATCTGTGTCAGTAAAACAGAGACGGTCACTCCTGTGTCCTGTGCTGTAGGATCAGAACACCCGCATCTCACAACGCTCTGAGCTCTAGCCTCACGTCAACTTTTGTTCCCACATTGTGAGTTATAGCCAGATTTGGCTCAGCATGAAAACAGAAACAGGGAAATTACTCATTATCTCACACTCATTTTGGATCAACTTCTTTTTCTATGGATACGGATGTTTCTATAGACTCAACTTGCCCAGGAGTCAATGACATGACGCTGTTTTTTTATTTTTTTGAATCTGAATCCATTACATTATTCAGAAAGAAAATGTTCTTACACTAGTTACTTATTTTGAAGCTGTACTTTGCCAAGCTGCACACTTCTTAATTTAAGTTTAAGCACTCTGTTGGTAAAGTTAACTCTTTCCCTGCCAAACACAGAATTTTCCGTTATTTGTGAGAAAACGCTTCCCTGCCAAACGGAATTTTCTGCATTTCCGCATTTTTACTGTTTGACGCTAGGAGGGGAGGGCGCTATTACGCATCTTTTGAATGAGTACAAAATCTCCAGGTCAAAACATTAATGAAGAAGACGCAAAAAACAAGTGAATGAAGCGATAAAATAACGTGATCATCAACATTAATCAGCATATAAATCAAAACTATCTAATGTTACTGAATGAAATGTCGACCCAGGGCGAGCTATAGGACCAGGGTTCTAAATTAACACCCGCCAACCTGCCAAATGCGGGTTAAATTTCATTTTGGCGGGTGTTAATAAAAACTTACTAGCCAGTTTGGCCGTTGATGCATGAGGCATTACGCATGATACAACATAAGGCTCTGTTCTCGGTCATTTATCCCCCTGGCAGCACTTCGTTTCCCATGTAGCTACACTGTGCCGTAATGCTAGACTCAAATTTTAACACATTTGTGACAACCCACAACCCCGTTGCGCTGCTGATCTCTGCGCAGGACGCGGGAAGTTGAATCAAGCATCACTGGTAGAAAGGGAGGAGACTCAGCTGGTAAATAATTAACGCAGCATTAGTTTTTTTCTGTCATCCTCTGGCTAGCGTTACATTATATAAATCACGCTTTTATTCATGCAAATGCTTTTAAACCATTGAAGATCTGCCTGTGACACACACACAACGCACAGAAAGTTTGCGCCAGATTCGAGTTCTCTTTCGCGCTCGAACAAACAATAACACACACAATTATGCCAAAATGCCAGTTTTGTTGAGTATCCTCATAAGAGCACCCTTAAAAGAGTTAAATAACGTCTTAAAATAACTTAAAGAGGTGTGAGAAAATGAGACACGTGAGAGACCCGCTTCATGTGCGACAGCGAAAGATCTTAAAGTGACAGTAACCACTTATAATGACAATGTAAAGAACCAAAGCAATTACTCAGTAAATACGCACTGCTCTTGACTAAATAACTTTTATAGCTTTAACACGGATTACTATATATCATTTATAATTTATGCAGTGGAAACTAACTTTTCAATTTCTGTAGGCTATATTTCCTAGGTTGGAAGGGCACAGGTAGCCTTCATATGAAATGTATTATGGGTTTATGTGAGGATTGTTGTTAAAATCACTTGAAATTAAAAGTTGTTGTATTTTTTTAAGCGTAATACATTTTAGTGGTATTTCATAGAGACATCAGTGATACTGGCCTTCATAAATTCATAAAAGAAGCCATTCAACAAAAATTGTATGCATTTTACTTTATATGTGTTTTCATGCCAACAATGTTAAAATAATCAAATCCATTCAGTGGCACTCATAATTTCTCTTATTTTCACCGGGGAAAAAATGGCTAGTGGAAATTCTGATTGGCTGGTCACTTTAGAAAGTTAACAGCCACAATGGCTGGTGATCAAAAAAGTTAATTTAGAACCCTGTATAGGACTGTGTAAAAGTATTAGGGATCATCGCTCTGAATTTGATCTGGATTTAGTTTTTGAAAAACTTTCTCAGATTTTTGTTCAAAATTTTGCTTTTTTTTAATTAAACTTGCCCATAATTAAATGTTGATAAAAAAAAGGAATGCATGAAGCAAACAAGTTTTTTTTTTTTTTTTAAGCAGAGGGTCTATTCTTTCTTTTGATATACTGCATGTTCAGATATTCATACAACAAAATGTTATATTCTATATAATATATCTAACGGCTGCCGCGTACACATACACATAGTAAAACATAAACAAAACACAACGTAAAATCCAGGCCTGATCCTCTCTCGTCCTTCACTGTCGTCACTCCTCCTTTTATTGTTATGTTATGTTATGTTATGTTATGTCAACATTTATTGATACTTTATTTGCTGGACTTTATTGATAATTGCGAGTCATTTTAAATAATTTATTTTAAATAAAAAAAATGTAGGACAGTGTAAATGTACACTAAATACTAATAAAACGAAAAAAGTTTTTATTATGTTTAATTATTAGCACTTACAACATTCAAAATAAATGCAATTTACATTGCAATGTAAAGTTTTTCAGCCAGTATTTTTGTTATGGCCTTGTGAAAAAAGTATGGTATATTTATAGAGATAGTAAATATAGGTCCAGATTTACTAAACAGGGCAAAATAATTCCAAATAGCGCCGATAGGAATGGAAAGTTCTGCGCGTGATCCACTGATCCACAGTCCAGCCGGATCATTATTTCCATAATGACCAACACAATCTACCAAGAGCAGTGCAAAGTAGCGTCTGGTTTAAGACAGAAAATTAAATCACCTTCATTGATTCATTTAAATACTCTCCTCCCATAAAATTTACATCTGAAAGGGAAACTCCTACAAATTCATATGTAATAAGGTCAGCTTCAAAAATAACTGTCCATGCCTTTTCAGCGCAAATTTTTCACGGTATGTCTTTATTAAATCCTGACAGTAGTTTTTTAACGCCAAAAGAGGGTTTGCGTTGGCGCAAGCTGTAGATCTGGCGCATAGTTGGTAGATATAATTCATTTTCAACTCCTTTTTAGTTTTCCTGATCCACTGATGCAGCTTGGAAATCTAAATAAGTTCACCAATGTCACCAATAAATACATCTCTTTCAGCCTCACACACATTTTCACATTTTGTTCATTTTCAGCTCAATGAATATTTTTTAACCATAAATATAATCAGTCATTTTAATCATCTTGAATCAAAATGTAAAAAATAAAAAGAAGGAATAATTGACTAAACATTTTCTTCACTAATAAAAAAAAAAGATGTTGAATCCCAAATAGGGTCTTCTGAGAATACTGCTGAGTGATAAATAAGTATTTTGAAAACAGCTGAGCTGGCATTTCTAATTTTGGTGAACGCTTTCCCAAGACTGCCTTTCATCCCTGTGTGAAAACGGTAGTACTTCTGCATGATGCGGTCTTTTGTGTGTTGTAAATGTCTGTTTATATGTGTGTGTGTGTCTGAGGTGTAATCAGAACTGTTAAGTCGTCTCACCTAATAGCCGCCCTCCTGTTGATAGCATCTCAACTTTTATTCACCTGTAATATGGCCTGTCAGGACGTGGCCACCTCCCTCCACATCTCGCCACTATGAACAAATTACCTCCTCTCACTGTTTTGCTATCTTTTTTTTTTCTTTCTTTCTCTCTCCACCCTCTACACTGCTGTGCAGAAATGACTGTATTTGTGTGCAGTGAAGCGCGGTGAAAGCGACGCATTCAGCTCAGTGGAAATCTACCCACATTAGCATTTGTCTCCTTTTCATTTTTATCCCTCCCTTCCCATTCTCTCTTTCCTCTTTTGCATCCACCCTGTCCATTCTGGATCAGACAAATAAAAGTTGTCGTCACTGGGTCATCGGGCAGAGTGTTTGTTGCTGCATATCTGTGTGAGCGTGTGTGTGGATGGGTTTTACTGCTGCGCAGGATACGGCTGAAATGTTTGCTATTACAAAAGAAACAAGAAACACTGCCTTAGTCTGGTGATGAGGCTCTTAGCTGGATACAGAGCTAATCGCTCGTTCACGCCCAGCAATCGATGGAGAAGGAGGAGATGGAGAGCATTTTGTGTGTCCATGTATGGCGTGTGTGTGTTAGCAGAGATCAATGGCGCCACTCAACTCGTGGTTTTGGCTGAGAGATAGAGCTTCTCCTATGGCTTTTCCCCAGAGGTCACACATCCCTACCCACAGATCTACAGATCGAACCTACCGAACCAGTTAGAAATAGGGAAAGACTCTGAGCTATGGAGGTTAGAGAGATTGTTCAGCCACAAATTAAGATCATAATTTACTCGCCCCCATATTAATACAAGCATGATTATTGATTTATCCGTCCTGTGGAACACAAAAGGATACATTTTGAAGAATGTGCTGGATGCTCTTTTCCAGGCAATTACAATGAATGGGGACTGGGACCTTCAAGCTTTAAAAAGGATGCAAAAGCTTTGTAAAAGGATCATAAAAGTTACATTCACTGGCAGTCTTCTCCTCCAGTGAGTTGTTAACTGTAACGTTTCCAGATGTGCCCAAAGAGCAGTGAGCAATAATTTCTAGATAACATCCCTTCTATCATTTTCTGTCATTTCTTTCCCATGAATTAAATGGAAAAAAGGAGGTGCATAAGGAGATTACCAGATTGTGGAAGGCACCTTTTTTCTGCCAGGAACCGATCTGATACCTCCTCAACCCCTCACTACCCACGATAGCGGAGAAGGGGTAAGGGCCAAGGGGTACCAGGAGATCCCCCCGGTGGAGCGGGCCGTCGTGATGCAACCGTGTCCGGCTTCCGCTTCCTCCTGGAGGGGTAATCCCCAGATTGGCGAACCCTGTTTAGCTCCACGCAACCCACGGAGCGTCTGACACCAGGCCTAACACTCGTATGCTTTGGTGGAGCCTGTGCTAGGCTGGGTTCCATATGGGTTGTGACTCCTACGACAGTCTCATATGTGTATTTTTCCACGATACAGCTCCCTACTACAGCCCATGTAACGTTGTGAACAGTGCTTTAAGATTTTCAGGTAGGTTTAACATGTAGGAAAGTTATCAAACACTGCACAGCCTTCACATAAATTTATATGCATAAATTATAAATAAAATATAGATTAATCCTTATTAAAGCTACAAAAGTTATTCAGTCAAGAGCAGTGAGTTATTTTTCCTTTGTCTTTTGTTCTTTGATTATCCTTAATGACTGACAGCAGCAGGTTAATTAGCCATTTTCTAACAACTCTAAACATTAATTTAAAACTTCATTTAACTCATTTAAGACTGTGCTTGTGAGGATACTCGGCAAATCTGGCATTTTGGCATAATTTTGTGCGTTTTTGTCCGTTCAAGTGCTGTCTGAAGCGTCTTTCTGTACCTACGAGTGTGTGCGTGACACAGACAGGAGATTCACATATACGTGCGCCAGTACTGCACTGCGTTCTCTTTTGTGTCTTATCGTGCTTAAATGTTTTAAAAGCATCTGCATGAATAAGATCGTGATCATATAATGTAACGCTAGCCAAAGGATGATGGAAAAATATGGATGCTGTGTTAATTGCTGTGTTAATATATATGTATATTTAAATATTTAAAAAAAGATAAATTGACATATATTTAAATATTCAAATAAAAAAATTGATTTAAATATTTTTAATATAAAACAGATGTTTACATATTTTAAAAAACAACAGAGACAGATATTTATTTCATGTAAATATTAAAATCATAAAATTATTATAATAGTGGTAATTAAGTAAATATTCAAATCATAAAAGGATCATAATAGGGGCACATATGACTTGTGTAGTATATTCAAGGTCTTCAAATATATGATGGATGAGCCGTTTTAGGCCAGGGTTTTCAACTTTACTTTAATTTAGTTATTCAGAATATATCACATGAGCCTTATGGACCACTTCTGAGTGCTTTTTGACACTTGATGGCTCTAGTCCCCATTCACTGTAATAGTATTGAACAGAGCAGCCAGTACATTATTCTCAATTTCTCTCTTGTTCTTGCGGTCATACAGGTTTGGAACAACACAAGAGTGAGTACATAATGACAGAATTTTCATTTTATTTGGTAGAAAAAGAGGCAGAGATGTGTGAGTGAGGCTGAGTGCTGGGCAGCCGGTCCGTGTTTGTCTGCAGGGACAGTGTGAAGTGTGGCGTCTGAACAGTAGGGACTGGGTTAATGGAATTCTATGCTAGACTGAGCTGCATGCCAGCCTCACAATATGGCAGCAGTTTAGAAATTAAAATTGAATGTACTCCAAGAGGCTGCGAGAGAGAGGGCAGTGAGACAGGAGCGTGTGGGATGGGCCAAGGGGACCCAGGCAATCCTACACATTCATTCTTCTGGTAAATAACAGTGGAATCTTGAGAGAAGTGAGAGGGATGCAGAAATTCATTTGGAATGATTGAAAAGGTGTCTGAATTGAAATAAGCTCAGCGTGTTTTTAATTACAGTCGCCTCTTGTACATCACATCATGTTAGTGGCATGTGTAATTTAAGCACAGCACTGCATAAATAAGCAAATCAAAAAAACAAAATAGTTAGTGTGATTTAGTGTATGAGTTTCTAGGGGGGACATGCCCCTAACATGTTGCAGGGTGGCACTTACATTGAATAAGGCTTAGATAATAACCAGATAACATCCCTCCTATAGTTTTCTGTCAGTTCTGTCCCATCGATTATTAATAAATAAAGACATATTCAAATAATACATATATATATATATATATATATATATATATATATATATATATATATATATATATATATATATATATATATATATATATATATATATACATATATATATATATACATATATATATAAACATATATATAAACAGGGCAAATTAGCATGAGAGTGCAATTCCAAAAAAAGATGGGAGTCTGTGGAAGTCTGTGTGTGACTACTTTCGACGTGCAAATTGGAAGAACACAGATGCAGCCGGATCATTTCCATAATGACCAACGCAATCTACCAAGAGCAGCGCAAATTAGTGTCTGGTTTAAGACATGCTTTGTTGTGTGGTAAATAATGGTGCAAATACCAGTACATTTTACAACCATAGTAAATCACCTTGCATGATAATTCATTTGAATTAAATACTCTCCTTTGCGTTTGAAAGGGAAACTCCTACAAATGCATATGTAATAAGGTCAGCCGCAAAAAATAACCCTGTCCATGCCTTTTCAGCGCTAATTTTTCACTACATGACTTTAGTAAATCGTGACGCCAAAAGAGGGTTTGCGTTGGTGCAAGCTGTTAGTAAATCTGGCCCTAGATATTTAAATATTTAAATGAAATGGATATTTAAACTAATTTCACAATTTTAACACAATTTTCACAAATTAAACAGATATTTAAATAATTATATATTCAAATATGTATTTGTACATACATATATATATATATACACCAATCAGGCATAGCATTATGACCACTGACAGCTGAAGTGAATAACACTGATTATCTCTTCATCACAGCACCTGTTAGTGGGTGGGATATATTAGGCAGCAAGTGAACATTTTGTCCTCATAGTTGATGTGTTAGAAGCAGGAAAAATGGGAAAGTGTCAGGATTTGAGTGAGTTTGACAAGGGCCAAAATGTGATGGCTAGACGATTGGGTCAGAGCAAAAGTGGTCCAAGTAAGGAACAGTGGTGAACTGGCGACGTGGTCATGGGCGGCCAAAGCTCATTGATGTGGGGACCGAAGGCTGGCCTGTGTGGTCCGATCAAACAGACGAGCTACTTTAGCTCAAATTGCTCAAGAAGTTAATGCTGGTTCTGATAGAAAGGTGTCAGAATACACAGTGCATTGCAGTTTGTTGCGTATGGGGCTGCATAGCCGCAGACCAGTCAGGGTGCCCTTACTGACCCCTGTCCACCGCAGAAAGCGCCAACATTGGGCACGTGAACATCAGAACTGGACCACGGAGCAATGGAAGAAGATGGCCTGGTCTGATGAATCACGTTTCTTTTACATCATGTGGATGGCCGGGTCCGTGTGCGTAGCTTACCTGAGGAACACACGGCACCAGGACGCACTATGGGAAGAAGGCAAGCCGGCGGAGGCAGTGTGATGCTTTGGGCAATGTTCTGCGGGGAAACCTTGGGTCCTGCCATCCATGTGGATGTTACTTTGACACGTACCACCTACCTAAGCATTGTTGCAGACCATGTACACCCTTTCATGGAAACGGTATTCCCTGATGGCTGTGGCCTCTTTCAGCAGGATAATGTGCCCTGCCACAAAGCAAAAATGTTTCAGGAATGGTTTGAGTTTGAGGTGTTGACTTGGCCTCCAAATTCCCCAGATCTCAGTCCAATCGAACATCTGTGGGATGTGCTGATCAAACAAGTCTGATCCATGGAGACCCCATCTCGCAACTTACAGGACTTAAAGGATCTGCTGCTAACATCTTGGTGCCAGATACCACTGCACACCTTCAGGGGTCTAGTGGAGTCCATGCCATGGGTCGGGGCTGTTTGGGCAGCAAAAGGGGGACCAACCCAGTATTATTCTAATATCATAATGGTATGCCTAATCAGTGTATAATGTATTTTGTGTCCCAAGCAAAACTCATCGTGTTTTATGTATGTTTAAATATTTTATCGAATTGGAAAATAAGAAATTCCAGTTAAAATAGTGTCTGCAGTGCATAAAAAGCAAAGTGAGGAATTTTTACACTGTTGTGTTTTGTGGCTGGGCCCAAGTGCTATGCAAACGTGTTGTGAATGAAAAAAGCTTTTAGAGCATTTGAGATGGTATGAGCATGTGTGTATGTGTGTGTGTGTGACCTGTTGCTAGGCTGCTGTAGGTGTGATTGGCTCACAGCTGTAGATAATGGATCAGTTCTCAGTGGACTGTGAAGGAGAAAGTTGGTGAACAAGGAAATCGGCAGTACATTTCCCCTCAGCCTGCAGCCGACCGGGCCTAATGACTATGGCCTGTGACCACACACACACTTAATACAGAAGGAACCACAGACATTTACACAGGCCGTCTGTCATTCCGTAGCATGCCAGCTTGGGCAGCAAGATCCCTGCCAGAAACTAAACGTTCACCCAGGGAGAGCGAGACACACACACACACACACACACACACACACACACAAACTGCCACAGTTTAACAGACACACACCCACTTCCTCTGTGTCTAACCAAACACTTTAGAGCCGTTTTACAAATGCTGCCAAAGACATATTTAATATCTCTCTTTGTATTACAGATACATGCTGTCTCTTTCACACATGCACACAATAGCCAAAATTTGCTTCATCCGCAGTCTGGGTGACAGGTTTACCCAGCGTTTGCTGAATCATGTGTTTGACAGATTTAGCAAGGACGTGATGAATAGACCTGCTTAAGAAATTCAGTAACATCAACAGAGAAAAACAAACAAGGATGTCAGTCATGTCAGGCTGTGGCTCGTTCTTATGTTTGTTTGTGTGTGTGTGTGTGTGTGTGTGGGTCGGGTTTTGCACACAAGGGTAGAACCTGAAATCACCTACGTTGTGGAGACCAGCTAACAATCAGGGGGAAATGTAAAAAAAAGAGAGATAGAGATGAGACGGTGCTTGGGGAGACATATGGAGCTGTTGTTTATTTATTTTATTTATTTATTTGCTCACGCTACCCAGTGCCTCGCTGTCTTCTTGCACTCTTTTACTATTTCATTAGCCTTTACTCATCGTTGTGCACTCAGTTGTTGCACATTCATGGAAACAAGATGGCTAGATTTCTTTAAACAAGTTTGAAGTGTGGCTCACAAGTGGACATTCTACGGTGTTGCAGCTTTCTTGTTGCAGACTAACTGTCAATTAGCCACAGACTTAAAAATGTTGTGTAGTATATATGCTTAGCTTCTAATTTACATTTACATTTATGCATTTGGCAGACGCTTTTATCCAAAGCAACTTACAGTGCACTTATTACAGGCGCAATCCCCCTGGAGCAACATGGAGTAAAGTGCTTTGCTCAAGGACACACTGGTGGTGACCACTGGGAACGAACCAGCAACCTTCTGCATATCAGTTCAGTGGTTTAACCCACTGGACCACCATCTCCATTAATAAACATAGTAATGTACTAATGAAAATCTAAAAATGGTAACAGGTTTCTGTAGGGATGCACAATATATGGCTGCCATATTTGTTATACAGTAAGCCGATATTTTTAATTAATTAATCAATATTGTATGTATATATCAATATTTTTGGCCTTTTTGTAAATTGTGAATGTATATGTATACATATGTATATGCCTTCTTCTAACTCTCACTGAATGTTAAAAACACTAATAATTTAGTAACACTGTTTTTAAAAAAAAATTTATTGATGCTCAAAACAATACACATGTTGTAACAGAAAAACAACAGAATACGGACAAAACAAAAACAATTACATTACAAAGTTGCATTAAGCTGCAATGGCTCGGTCCAAAACCTCTAGGAGAAGGGGAGAGAAAAAAGAAAAAAAAGGAGACAGAGAACAAAAGAAAAACCAAGAGAAAGAGAATAGAAATAGCGTTGTAGTAGAAGTAGTAATCATAATAGTAACAATAATTATAACAACAATAGTAATAGTAGCAGCAGTAGTGGTAGTAACAACAATAATATTCATGATAATATTAGTAATAGTAGTGGTAACATTTCTTATTTATAATACGTTTATTATTTAGAAAATATAGTGCACTATTTTAATCTATCCGTTTACAGCCAGAACATGGAAATAATTATCAGCTTATTGCTACCAGCCAGAATGTTAATAGTCGCTAGATTTCTGTGACGGTTGGATTTAGGTGTAAGAGAAATAAAATATCATTAGCTCAGTACAAAAACAATAGAAGTCAAATGAAAGTCGCCAGCGTACTAGACAAACAACCGCGTGTGTCTGTGTCTCTGACCCCACACTAACACAAGCTTATTGTTTCTTTTTGCTCTTTCCCAACAGAGAGCTAAAATTGGTCCCAGCAAAACAGACGGCTCATCCTCCAACGCCATCTCTAAATTCGACAGCAATGGCAACCGGGACCGCATGAAACTGTCAGACTTCAACTTTCTCATGGTGCTGGGCAAGGGTAGCTTTGGAAAGGTAACTCTCGCCCTCGTCTTTGGCTCTGTCTCGCTCTCTCTGTGTATCAGGTAGGCTCACTGTTGCGTTGAGCAGCAGGTAATCTTGAGCTGTGAGGTCACCCTAAACAACTACGATTCTGAAACGGAGAACTAAAAGACAGTGAGAGGGGAGATAGGAGGGTGATTGGGCATTCTCATGTAGGCTCATGTTCCAGCTGCTGCCAGTTGCCATGGCAACAGGATTTTAAAATGATATTGATATGTTGAGGTGTAGTGCTAGACCTCTGTCAGCATCATTAGCTGAAACTCTGATGTCGTCCACGTCACGACAGACGTGGTCTGACCTGTCCAGTTTGGTGCTGCGACCAAACACCAGACACAAATGACTGTACGTGACTCAGAGGTTCTCTGCAATCTCGTAGACTCGTGTTCAGATAGGAAAGTCAGGTCGGTGCTGATGTCAGTCAGAACTTGCGATCTAAAAAATTATGATTTTAGTCAGTGTTTGTTTTCCAAAACTTGACAGCTTTAATGAGGGAAAAGACAACAGGCCAAAGAAGTATTGCAAATGACAATCTAATTAAAAGCAATGGAGAAAAATAAAACTATTCATATAACGATGATGTAGGGTTACTGACTTCTCAGTGCTTCGTGGAAGTGAGCGGCCGCAGTTCCGGTTCTCTGATTGGTGCATTGGGGATTTCTCTGCAGAATCATGGGTAAAGTCGTCTGTAAGAATCGACTGTAACGTAAATTTTGTTAGGGTGACATATTGGAACCATAATTAACCATTAACTATCTCTAAATATTCTTGCATACAATCAGGATAACTAGAGTGACAACAGCAAATTGTAACTAATTTGTACTAAATAGAAGTATTAAAAAAACTCTTGGCTGCTGTTAAAAGCTAAAATAGCTGAAGGAAGTTGTTGTTTTTGTCTGAAGCCCTTTCATTGGCAGATGCTTTTTTTTAAGGATAAATCTCATTTTTAAATGATAAATCTCAAATTAAGAGAGGTTTAATTAACTTATTTGTATTTTTTGTCCATGGAGTAATACAAATAAACTTAATTCAAGATTGTCAACATTATAAGCTATTCAGTTTTAATGTACACTCAGGATGTTTACCCCAGACAATAAAATGGGATTTTGTAATACAATAATGTATTTCTTTTTAAAAGAAATGTAACATCACTCACTTTATTAATGTTTTTATTCTACATTGGTGCAGTGTTGGGGGGGACTCAAAAATAAAATCACTTTTTATGTAAAATTCACTTTAAAAAAGATTTCTCATTTTCATTCTTGAAGATAACACAGACAATGTGCCATGGTTTAATGGAAGATTGCTGCCATCAACTGGAGAACAAACACTTATAAAATAATTAAAATCACATGAAATTTCAACTATAGTCAGTAAATGGCTTCAAAACATTACTCGATGGCTCATTTGCCATTTCCTCATGTGTATACATATTTTCACAAGTTTTTATTATTATTTAGGTTTATGTTTAGACATTCTAAATTAATTACTATTACAATAATAATGTTTGTGTTTTTCTGAATTTTTTTTGACAAATTTTGCAACAAAAAGCTTTCTTTTATAGTCTCTCTGACTTTGGGTGATACTACGTGACGTGTGAATCGGAGGGAGGGGCTAAAGAGCCAATGATGTAGAAGTAGGCGTTGATTTTCTTCTGCATGAAGGGGCGGCCTTTCGTCGCACTATGACATAATAATGTGACAAAATCCGAAACTAGCTGTTTTCTGAGCTTGGTTTCAACAAAAGCTAACTATCAAGGACGTTTTGAATTCTAAAACATACAGGACAATGACCTTTTAGAGTACAATGACCTCTTGAATGTCAAAAGAAAAAAAATGACACCTTTTATCTTATGCAGTTTTCCTTCTCAAGTAGTATTAGTCTTGTTTTTGAAGGATATTTTTGTAACACTTTACAATAAGGTTCATTAGTTAACTACATTAGTTAACATGAACTAATAATGAACTGCACTTATAAAGCATTTATTTATCTTTGTTAATGTTAATTTCAACATTTACTAATGCATTTTTAAAATCTTGCTAACATTAGTTAATGCACTGTGAACTTTTAATCTTTAACAAAGATTAACTAATACTGAACAGAGGTGTTGTTCATGGTTAGTTCATGTTAACTGATGCATTAACTAATGTTACCTAACACAACCTTATTGTAAAGTGTTACCGATATTTTACTTTAAAAAAATATGCTCATTATGAATTTTTTGAGAGAGGGAACTTCAAAAGGTGACGAATGTGCACTTTCATGAGTCCAGTTGTGTGATTATGGGTTTGATGCAGATCTCGCAGTTGGAGACATGGTCATTGATCAGATTCTGTCCTTGAATATGCTGATCCTGGAGCAGTTCTCATCCAACAGAGACTTTTGTGTGGCTGCACTACCTGACAATGTCCTTGAGACTTTGGAGCACCGTGTGCAGTCGCGTACCTTTTGTTTGATGTGCGTTTTTCTAAACAGGTATGCAGCGGTAATGAATGCGTTGGAATGGACATAACCTGCTTGCTATGCTGCCAGAGTAGAGTGTGCGTGCGTGCGTGCGTGTGTGTGTGTGTGTGTGTGTGTGTGTGTGTGTGTGTGTGTGTGTGTGTGTGTGTGTGTGTGTGTGTGTGTGTGTGTGTGTGTGTGTGTGTGTGTGTGGATGTAGAGCCTGTGAGGAGCAGATGGTGTCCTCTGTAATGTTGAAGTGTATCGCTTCTCTTTTCCCATCGCCAGTCACAAGGTGTCCATCTGGGGCTGCCTTTACACTGAAATAACTCTGCTCATTTCAATATATGCATTTATTTTCAACAGAGAGCTAAAAGGCAGAGTCAGACCGTCCGTAAAGTTTCTTTAAGCATTACTTTTCCTCTGTCAGGATTTTCTCGATGTCACCTTGACGGAGAATGAGGAAAGTTATTTGAGAGATGCTTTCACACACTGATGAAGCGCTATTGGTTTGGTGACAAGAAGTGCTGTGGCTGTGTCAGGTGTATTGGATTGGGTTTAAATGCATGATGTGCACACACACACACACACACACACACACGTGCATGCACAGCAGTGTTGGGGAAGCGAATTGGAATCTGTAGCTTTCCAAGCTACAAGATACTCTTAAATAGTTATGCTATAAATGTAGTTTCTCTAAAATGGTTGTTGGTTTATTTGCATGAACAGATTTACTGAAAAGAATCAGATTTTCTGGTTCTATATATACGAGAGAGAGAGAACTGCCTTAGCCTCCTGGGTGCCACTGTCCACTTATGAGGACATTATATTTTAGTGTCACAGTTTTAAGTCTAGATGCACCTTTAGGGCTTTTTTTTCTCAGAGATATCATTTGTTTTGATGTTTCACCAGGACAACAACTTCTCCTTGGTCTTGAAACGACTGAATGATTAAAAATGACTGAATGATTAAACAAGCACACTTATGGAAATGTGATCATATTTTGTAGTTATCGTTTAAATCTGACTATTTTTCAAACTGTTTGTTATAAATCAACATCTCAGGAAAATGTTATGGGGTTTCTGATCAAAATGTGATATTCTGTTACAAAACAGGGCATTGATTTCATACATGTCCACTGTCATGTCTATCAGGCATTTTGGGAGACAACAATTGAATAGGGAAAGAAATTACATATCAATGTTCCTATAAAATATTAGATATTACTTTGAGAATTTTGCCAACTACTACTCCCATTATTACACTTTCATTACATGTTGCTCCAAGTACACATTAATGTGCATTTAATTAGAGATGGTGTATAGATGCAGTGCATTGACAGAGAAAACCCATGTAGGGCCATTTTACCCACATATTGCATAAAGTAAAATGGTATATCAATTAATTCCGTTATATCTTTCATAACATAGTTGAGAATCATCTTTTTAAAAAGTTTGGTTACGTAAAAATTGATTGATGGATGAAAAAAAATCGAATTGTTTTGCCCATACATGTCATTCAACGTCCTGGTGTCCACTTACGAGGACATAACATAACATATGAATAAAATATCATTTTTCGAAATGTTTTTTTCCCTATTTGGTTTTTATACTGTAATGACATGAAAAAATACTAAATTCAGAAAAACTTTTTTAGAAGGTAAGAGTACTGTTTGTTGAGAAAGATGTTTAATAGGCGTTGCAATAATTGAGAAAAAAAATTCTGAATAACCTCACTGATGGCTGTCTCTCTGCTCAGTGGAATATATATATATATATATATATTTATTTAATTAGTTTTCAACCTACAATTTAGTTTTAGTTTAGTGTTTCAGTATATTTACTTTGTAGTTTAGATTAAGTTATAGTATTTGATATGTTAATTGAAAACACGTTTAGTGCTGTTAAAGTTAATGCATTTAATTAGACATTTTTCATTGTGTCTTGATTGTTTTAATGTTATGTATTTGTCTGGTTTTATTTTATTTAAGTAAAAAAAAAGCTTATTTGCTTATTTGGAAAATGTATTTTAGGTAGGTTTGTATTGTAAATAAAAAATCTTATTATTATTGTAAACCTTGTCTCTCCCTCACTTTTTTAAATGTAATGTCCTGCACTTCAATGCAGTCTTTCTCTCTACTCTTTCACCTCTCTCCCTCTTTTTCTTCCATTTGTTTTGTCTCTCTCTTTCTCTATGGTTGTCTCGTTTCTTCTCTTTAGTGCATGTGCCTTTTGGCTCAATCCTAAAAATGAGCACAATTAAAATCTGCGCTCCCATCACTCCCGATTTCCTTCACCATGCCATGGAGCCACTCACAAATCTGCTCCTTATTGCCATCCCACTGGCACAAGAGCTTTGTCTCTTCTGTCCGTCATCTCTCTTCATCTTTGTATATCATCTCTGCCCCAACTGCAGCTGTTCTCTGGCCTAACATGCTCTAAACGCACTGAGAATGAGTGTAAACGCTGGTGTATTGATCTGCAGTCAAAGGCCAGTGTATCCACATCTAACAAATGAAGCTCATGCGTCGTGTTAAAGTGTTGCTTTGCTCATTTTCTCCTGCTTGCTCGCTCAAATGCTTTGGTTATGTGTTTGGTTACTTAACTTTGAACATCCCTGTTACCTTCACTCTCTCCGTGTTTGTCTTTTTATAGGTGATGTTGGCCGAGAGGAAGGGAGGAGATGAGCTGTTTGCCATAAAGATCCTGAAGAAGGACGTGGTGATCCAGGATGATGATGTTGAATGCACTATGGTTGAGAAGAGAGTGTTGGCCTTGGCAGGAAAACCACCCTTCCTCACTCAACTACACTCCTGCTTTCAGACCATGGTACTCGTCTCGTCTCATCTTTTCTGGTCTTTCTTCTCTTCTCATTCCTTCTCTTCTCGTCTTGTTTCTTTTCACCTCTTCTTGCCTCGCCTCTTCTCTCGTCTCTTCTTATTCCTTCTCGTATCGCCTCTGCTATTCTCTTCTCATCTTGTCTCGTCTCTTATCTTCTCTTCTCCTCTCGTCTCTTCTCATTCCTTCTCGTATCGCCTCTGCTATTCTAGTCTCATCTCTTCTCATCTCATTCTGTCTCGTCTCTTCTATTCTCTTCTTCTCTTCCCACCTCTCTTCATCCGGTCTCTTCTATTCTTTTCTCACCTCTTCTTTCCTTGCCCCTTTTCTTCTCATAATCTCTTCTGTTGTAGTCTTGTCTCCTCAATTCTATCACAGTCTCTTCTCTTCTTGTCTCTTTTATTTATTTCTTTTATTGTAGTCATACTAATACTCACATATTCTCTTTTCGTCTTTTCTCATCTCTTCTTTGACATAAGCATAAATGTGGGCACCAGTCACTTTGTATTCTTTCATCTTGTAGCACATGACCAAACATACACATGCGCGCACACATGCACACACTTAAATCCATCCCTCCCCATCCCCCACACGGTGCTTAGAGACTGCAGTCATTTGTACATCGACAAGAATGGTGTGTGTGTGTGTGTGTGTGTGTGTGGTCATGTGAATGTGACATGCTCACAGTGGGGCAATGCGCCACACACTCATCTGTGGCCGCAGCAGAGCTGTGACAGGCAGCATCGCCGTCTCTCAACATCCTACTGAGCGCCGCATGAGCCTCTGTCACCGACAGCAAGATAGCAAGAGACGGAGAAATCGAGACAGGAAGTGAGAGTCAAAGGATAGAGAGTACTGAGTCAGAAACCAAGGAGACTCTGGGGGAGGAAAGGATTGTGACGTCATGCGGCTGAAGCTCTTTTATGCCTGATTTTTTTGTAAAAAGCATTGGATCTCAAACGAAGCTACGTCTCTAAATCATCTCCTCCTTCGCACACACGTTCGTTAAGAGCTAATAAAGCACGGTTAGCGGCAAGATACCCAAGCGGGGTGTTGGGAGGGGATTTCTTTATGGAGGGGGATCAGTCACAGGAGGTATTTGACAGCCAAACAGCTGCAGTCATGTAGATTATCCTCAAGCCTGTAATGGCGAGTTAGTCAGATGTGTGTGTGTGTGTGTGTGTGTGTGTGTGTGTGTGTGTGTGTGTGTGTGTGTGTGTGTGTGTGTGTGTGTGTGTGTGTGTGTGTGTGTGTGTGTGTGTGTGGTTTTGTATGCTGATGTGTTGTAGTTGTGGGGGTTTAGGTAGTTGGTGTGTAGTGGAGTGAGGTAAAGACTCTTTCCCGCCCGCCCTCTTTCCTTACTGACAGTGATGGGACCTCCTTTAAGCACTGCTGCCTAGCAGTCCCTGTCCCTCTCGCACTCTTCATCACTTTTAGTCTCTTAATCCTCCCTGACTTTAATTCCCCTGACCATCACACACACACACAACACCACCACTGCAGGAAATTACACCACCCGCAACTGATGCAAAATAAGCCTCATCATTACAGGAAGAAAGCCAATAAAATAGAGCCCAGGGAAAATGTGGCTGAAACTTGCAGATATGAAGACGTACAGTGTGTTTTGATCTCTGGATTTTGGCCCTGGGATTTGTCTTGTGTGTACTTGTTTGTGAATGTGCAGTTGTGTGTGTGGGTGTGTGTGTGGATGTGTAAAAAATGTTTTACAGGTCACTGACAGTAAATGTTTTGAAGGGGGTTGAGTGACAGTCCATCAGCATTTCATACAATCTCACTGTTAACATCAGTACTCATTCATTTGGGAATTGGATGGGATTAGACATATATACAGTGCATCCTGAAAGTATTCACAGCGCTTCACTTTTTCCACTGTTAAGTTACCACCTTATTCCAAAATGGATTAAATTCATATTTTTTTTCCTCAATTCTACAAACAATACACCATAATGACAACGTGAAAGAAATTTGTTTGAAATCTTTGCTAATTTATTAAAAAATGTAAAAAACATCTGTACATAAGTATTCACAGTCTTTGCCATGACACTCAAAATTGAGCTCAGGTGCTCCTGTTTCCACTGATCATCCTTGACATGTTTCTACAACTTGATTGGAGTCCACCTGGGGTAAATTCAGTTGATTGGACATGATTTGGAAAGTCACACACCTGTCTATATAAGGTCCCACAGTTAACAGTGCATGTCAGAGCACAAACCAAGCCATGAAGTCCAAGGAATTGTCTGTAGACCTCCGAGACAGGATTGTATCGAGGCGCAGATCTGGGGAAGGGTACAGAAAAATTTCAGCAGCATTGAAGGACCCAATGAGCACAGTGACCTCCATCATCCGTAAATAAAAGAAGTTTGGAACCACCAAGACTCTTCTTAGAGCTGACCGCCCGGCCAAATTGAGCGAGGTGGAGAATGGCCTTAGTCACGGAGGTGACCAAGAACCCAATGGTCAATCTGACAGAGCTCCAGCTTTTCTCTGTAGAGAGAGGAGAACCTTCCAGAAAAACAACCATCTCTGCAGCACTCCGCCAATCAGGCCTGTAGGGTAGAGTGGCTAGACGGAAGCCACTGTTCAGTAAAAGACTGCCTGGAGTTTGACAAAAGGCACCGGAAGGACTCTCAGTCATGTCTGGAGGAAACCAGGCACCTGCCATCACCTGGCCATAAAATATTTGAATAATTTGATGTCGTTGAATCAAAAACATGCAGCATGACTAATTCCGTCAAATTCCCAAATGAATGACTCATATGAGTGGTTTCTTTTTAGTGAATCAAAAACAGAACCAAAATTATTACTTTTACCCTGTCCAATTCCAAGTGAACCAACAACTTGTAACATACGACAAAGAAGAATACCACAGAAAAGCTTTTATTTACAATCAAACTTGTAAATGGCTGAAGATTTCAGAGTAATAATAGTACAACCACACAAACATAAACATCAAACAATCAAATAAACAAATTACAACTAACACCTCATCTATACATTTCTCACATTTCATATAAACACACCACACATGCACACACATGTTGCTTTGTTGACTGACCCCTAACTAACCCCTGACCCCACTAAATGACCCCTGACCTCCTAACGGTCTCTTAATCCTGATTCAGGGATCCACTCTTCCTGAATCTCCTCAAGCTCACTGTCAGATGAAATGACCCTAAGTGCAGTGCTTGATCATGTTCCTTCCGCCCATAAAATGTTCTTGTGTCCATTTCCTGTAGTATCGGTATAGTTACAACATTGACTATTGGGACGTTCAAGTCATACCGGAAAAAGAGTTGAATGCTTATGAAACACAAAGTCGTAATTATGAGTGGGAAACAATGGCAGAAGCAAATTGCTTTCAATCATGATAAATGTATTTCTGAATGCTGACAGTACAATGTAGTTTGTACACATTATGTGTCCTGTCAATGAAGAAGAGAGATAAAGTTTGCCAGAAAACACTACTCATTTAGCCAGTTTATGAGCTGATAGGCTTGAGTGACTTGTTATTTTTTGTGGCAGCATAATAATAATAATAAAACATCAATTACACAGACAATTGGCATTCTTTGAGTTTGGTATTGCCTAAACTAGTCTAACTGCTCAATGTTGAGGCAACAAACCAAAAAACACAGTTTTAGTATATAAATAAAAACATAAAAAGTCTTTAAACAATCCAACACACTTCTGCTATAGAGGGTTAAATACATACAGGGACTAATCAACATAGCATGGAGCAGGTGTGTAACTTAAATCAGAAACCATAGCGACTAACAATGAATGAGAACTCAGGCCAACAGGAACAGGGAAAACAAAACCAACACACACATTAAACTAAACATAACTCTTACAGAACTGTGTTCTGTTGTACTGAAGGAATCGTAAAGGATTCATAATCTAATTGGTACCAGAATTGTTACATTTTCATACCTACTATTCTATCCTATTGTATTCTAAAATTGATGTTTCACACATCTGAACTAAAATACTGATCACAGGGAAAACAAAAAATAATAATAATACAAACTTCTTCTATATTCAGCTGGATGTTACAAGTGAATTCAGCTGCCTTACCTTCTGTCATCTATTCTCAGCTATCCTGTGTTTTTCTCTTAACCTACTGTCTCTGTGTCCACAGGATCGCCTATACTTTGTCATGGAATACATCAATGGTGGGGATCTCATGTACCATATCCAGCAGGTCGGGAAGTTTAAGGAACCCCACGCTGTGTGAGTACAGCTTTCATCTCTGTCTCCACATAGCACCATCAAGTGGCCGCATTGCAAAGATGTGGCATTTTCAGAATCAAATCAAAAGCAAAACGTTACTGACCAATGATCCTTTTGAGGGATAAGGGCCGGTGAGTTCACTGATGCATCCGCGAGTTCATCGATGAGTTCACCGGTGAGTTCACCAACGTTAAATGTTGACTTCAAAGAACTTTGAGCTGATCACTGATGAGCTGTTCAATCAGCTTACTGATTATTTTACCATGAGCTCACTGATTAGTTCATCGATGAGCACATTGATTAGGTCATTGATGATCTCACCAATGTGCGTCTGTTGTGTGTGAATTGAATTTGGTTAAACTCATTTAGCTAGCACACACTGTACAATGAACAGGTGCTCTCCTTGTTATTGTTGGATGATGGGTGGAATGGAGGGACATTCAAAGGGCAGAAAAAAATTCCCGCTGTGCAGTGTTGTCACTTAAGTGACCTCGAACTAGTTTGGGCCACTCTTGCTGCTGTCGCTCCTCCTCTTCCTCTTTCTCAGTGCCCTCCTGTTGGAGAAATGAGGTGTCTACTCAGCATAATTCGTAATTAGGGGTACGAAGGCCAGGTCAATCTGCTCCTCCCCATCTTTGACTTTATCTTTCAGTCTTCTTTTTTTTCTTTTTATCTCTTTCTGCGGATCTATTCATCTCTCCCCCTGTGGTTTGATGAGGTGTTGAGTTGAGGCAGATAAGATGAAAAATATAAAGCTTATTTGTCTTTTTACATAGGGGTGTGCAATATGTTCAGTCTGTGGTAATAACATAATTGTTTTAACTATGTGCGAGCTGACATTATCAACGGTCATTTTGCAAAAACCAAACTAATACACAACTTGATAGTGCACGCTTTCACTGCACGATGAATGCAGTTGGAATGACCCCAAAATTCAAGATATGTGGGACACAATATTTAGACACAATATTGCCAGTAATTTCTGTCTGTGCACTTTATCACCAACAAAAATACACTATATTGCCAAATGTTTTGGGATACCCCTCCAAATCATTGAATTCACATGTTCCAATCACTTCATGGCCACAGGTGTATAAAATCAAGCACCTGCATGCAGACACTTCTACAAACATTTGTGAAAGAATGGTCCGCTCTCAGGAGCTCAGTGAATTCAAACATGGTACTGTGATAGGTTGCCACCTGTGCAATAAGTCTATTTCGTTAAATTTCATGCTCCCAACTTTGTGGGAACTGTTTGGGGATGGCCCCTTCCTGTTCCACCAGTGCACAAAGCAAGGTCCATAAAGACATGGATGAGTGAGTTTGGTGTGGAGGAACTTGACTGGCCTGCACAGAGGCCTGACCTCAACCCGATAGAACACCTTTGGGATGAATTAGAGCAAAGACTGCGAACCAGGCCTTCTCGTCCAACATCAGTGCCTGACCTCACAAATGGGCTTCTAGGAAAAATGGTAAAAAATTCCCATAAACACACACCTAAACCTTGTGGAAAGCCTTCCCAGAAGAGTTGAAGCTTTTATTGCTGTAAAGGGTGGGCCAACTCCATATTAAACCCTACGGATTAAGAATGGGATGTCATTAAAGTTCATGTGCATGTAAAGGCAGGCGTCCCAAAACTTTTGGCAATATAGTGTAGTTCTAAACAAACCCACAGATAAACTTTTGTGTGTTTTGTAGCAACACACAGCAGCGTTTCATTACAGAATAAGTAATGTGCTTTCAACAAATCTGGTGAGTCACTGATTCAATGACTCATTCTTAAAGGGTTAGTTCACAGAAAAATTTAAATTCTGTAATTTATTACTCACCAACAGAACTCATGCGTCATGATGCTTTCGTGAGCACTCACGTGAACTAACCCTTTTTTTGGGTGAACTAACCCTTTAAAGGCCCACTGAAGTGCCTTGAAACGCACAGCATTATTCAATGTGTTGATGTAATTTCCCCTGAAATGGCTACAGCTGTTAACAGCTCCTCCCCTTTTTTTGAAACAGCCAATAGCGTTTCATTAATACCACAGTTTGACTAGAGCCTTTCTGTTTGGTAAAAGCCAGTTTCCTCTTAATCTCTAACCATTTATCATCATAATCTCCTCCATATCTCCTTGAAGTACAGCATTCTGTGCATAATTTAAATGGGTCCGATATGTTTTGTTGTCTGCGCCGACTCGCGAATATGATCCGTTATGCGCTCTCGTGTCTCTAGTCAATGGCTCTGGTCTAGACTATGTGTGTGCGCTGCGGCGGTGAAAATAACGTGAAACCAGACTTAATTCGCCTCAACTGAAAGCATATTTACAATGTCTGAATCGTTTCCAATCGCATGTATAGTGCACTATGTGCCATTCACCATGTAGAAAATAGTAAATGTGTGAACAACTGACCAATTTCAGCCACAGCTTCAGGGTCTATTTATAGTGTAGGGGGCGGGACGCTTCAGATTCTAGAGAGCATTTGATTGGACAGAAGATTTGATGAGAAGGTGAAGTCTGCCATGATGTCATCAAAATCTGTGATTCGTTTTAACGGAAGTGAGAGACTGTAAGTTTTGAATGCTTATATATCCTAAATGCAAATGTTGTCATTGTTTTGGAACACACCAGCTTATTCCTAACCTTAAAGCTAACATAATCATACTAAAAGCTAAAAAACTTCATTTTGATTTCAGTGGGCCTTTAAAGACAGTTACTTGCTTTGTTTCTGGATGAATCAGTCGTGTGAATTTTTGGATTTTGTTGATAAAGATTTAATTTGATTGGTAACAGCCCTATATTGTCTTATTATATAATATTTCTTGATTAAATGTTAGACCTTGACATAAAATACGATGCATACTTAATAAAGTAAAAAAAAAAGGTAAAAATGCCCCTAGAAATCAATTGAAGGGGGCAAATAGTGCCCCTTAATGAAATGTTAATGTCTGTCACTGCTGTGAACTAACCACCATCACACAGAATATGAAATATGAATGAATATGAGCTTTGGGAATCAGATGGCCACGACAGGCCTAAACCAGCCAAGGTACCAGCTCAAAAACACACTTGGCAGAATATCGTCTAATAATTGTTACCGAAAAAATCTACCTAAATATGGTCAATATCGCACACACCCTACTCTACATCTTATTTCACGTCTCAATTTTTGAGTTTAAAATTAGTAAGATTAATAAAAAGTAGACTACTTCTCCTACTAATGAAGTGAACCCAGAGCATTTTGCATTCCCAAAGCACAGTCACAAGTGATATAGTCTGATGCCTGAATTCATTTAAAGTCATCACATACGAGCTGAAATTCTTGTGAACCACCCTGTAACTAATTTGAGGAAAGAAAGAACCAACGGCAAATAGACAGGCGTTTGAGGGCGATCTCAGTATGGGCGGCACCTTGGCAGTAGATGACTGAGCTGACCTTTGCCGTAATCTCCTCCGCGTTCTGTCTCCACATCTAACGAGCTTCATCTCTATTTGCTCTGCTTTCAGCTTGCTGTCTGCCCTTTATCATAAAGAATTAGCCCATCTCTGTGGAGGAGAGCCACATTGTCATTGTGTTGGATATGAAGCTCAGCACAGTTCAAAGGTCAGGGTGATTATAAGGGTCCAATGACAAGGAGGACATGGAATGATTGCAGCATGTTGTAGTTGTTGGTAGTGGAATAGATCCGGGTTTCCACATGTAATATCCCAAAATGGTTGTATGGAACACAGTGAGGGTCTTTTATTTGCCTGTATTAAGACATAATGAAACTCAGTCTTATTTGATTGTAAGAAGCCGGGTGCTTTCACACTGGCATTTTAGTTCGGTAATGTAAAAGCTGTCATTCGGACCCTAGAGCGCACCGGGGTACGGAACCAGAGACTACCTGTAGGAGGTGGTCTTAGTTCGGCTGCAACGGAGCTCTGGCGCGATTTGTGTGAATGTGAAAGAAACTCGGCGGCGCACTTGTACAGGAAGTAACCTGCACGTGCGATGACAACGTCACTAATTCAACAAAACGCTTGTAGGAGTGTGATGATTTTCCTTGAATACGAGCATACGAGAGTGAACGTACAATGTCATCATGTTGAGTGAGTGCAATCAGAGCTGCAAATGAATGGCTCGAAATCTGCCATATCCTCAAAAGAGTCTGTTTGCAAGCAGCAGAATGCAGTCTTCATGTTACGCACAAAAAGAAAAGTGTCAATCAAATAAGTGTCAATCACTCTGCTGTGCATGAAAGCACCAAATTAATAATAAAAAAACAATAAATTGACCTCTGTTCTGTTTTTTGTGCTGAGGTAAGTTGAACGTAAATGCACCAGGGTTCCATACAATCTAGTGTGAAACCAGACCAGCGTTGCGGGGGGCGCCGGGAAAATTTGCGCAAACGTGCCCTGTGTGAAAGCCCCCATAATTATTTTCTTCTTACTTTGCTCCTCGCCCTTTCTTTCAATATATGGATATATAGCCACCATTAATTCACAAAACACACACAAACACCTCATTTTAAACGAAGAGCGACTAATAACGCAAATGGTAATAACACAGTGTTAATTGTGGCAGACAAATCTCGCTGGATTTTGTAAATGAAGCTCAAATTTAGCTGTAAAATTGTTGCAAATGTTCAGTGATTTCACCTCTCATTTTCTCTCTCTCTCTCTGAGTGGCGATAGCCAAAGGCTGGTTGATGCTCTGGCCTGGAAACACAAGTTATCTTTTGACATAATCTGGCTCTGTAGTGAGGCCTGTTTTCTGCTCCACCCCCAGCTGCATTAGTCACTGAACAAAAATGCTAATTCTCTTCAAATGTAGCTCTAAAATATGGGACAGACAAACACGCCACCTGATAAATAAAAGATTACTGTATGCTTGTATTAATAACATATATCTGGATTGCTTTATCTCTCTTATGTCTTTTCCGAGGGCAGAGCTTCAGTCTCCGTGGTCTGAACAGAAAAGGCACCTTTATCAAACGTACCTTTATATATTATTTATTTGACAGATCTCTGGAATACTTAATTCTGATTGGTCAGTCTTCACACTATGCGGACCCCTCTACTTCGTATTGGAGTTTATTGTGTGATAATGACCATCTGACCGGCTTCGTACCATCCGCGTTGTCCGAGAAGAGCAGCTAAACTGATTAATCCCCTGTGCTCAGATGTTCATATTGATTCAGATGTGTGTGTGTGTTTAGGTTCTATGCTGCAGAAATCGCCATAGGCCTGTTCTTCCTGCATCTGAAGGGCATTATATACAGGTGAGTGAAGCTCAGACAGCAACACATATATCAGTCACACATAGAAGTGCAAAGAGATTTGCTGATAACAATTGACTTCTCAGTGTGGCCACAGCAAGGGTCTTTAGAGGGGTTGGGGTATTAGATGACTCTCTTCCAGAGCAACACGCATCAAAACACACTTGCTTACACATAGCAATTGATCTTAGTCAGAGTCGATGCTGTATTTTAGTTTGACGCAAACAAAAACAAGGCTTTGAAGGATGGAAGTACTGTCCGTTCAATTTATTGTACTGTTAACTGAGTCACGATCATTCAGCCAGTGAAACATTAACAACACAATATGTCTTTCTACAAAAAACATTGGACATCTTGGGTTGAGATTAATTAAACATGACCTGCGACTTAATGAAACAGTGCAGCTTTTTGAATTGTTTCGGGTTTCATTTCATTACCAAAAATATTATTTTTCATTGTACCAGTGTAGCAAGTTAGCCCCTGGACGATGGCCTAAACAGGAAGTAGGGCTGTAATCCATGCACAAAACATGTTTCTACTGCAAACAGACAACACTCATGAATTCTTTACAAAGCCCATTTTTCTTCTTCATCAAGCTCACCTGTGGTTCCCTTTATAAAGCTGCATAGGCCAACCAGTGTAATGAATATTAATGGTGTAGTTGAGATGATTTTGTTTGGCGACATAAAAAACTGAATGAATATTGAAACGATTTTTGTACTGAAATACAGCAATAGAGGTGGTAAATTCATTACCGTTCTGTGAATCATTTAAAACCAAAGTACCCATATGACATTTCATTCAAAATAGAGCTAAATAGCTAAAAAAAAAAAGCTAAATAATGTGTGTGCCTGCATGCGTGTGTGTGTTCATGTTTTTAATATCGCGGTGGGGACTTCAACATGAATGCACACTGACTCGTGGGGACTTTTGTCACTGTGGGAACCTAATCTGAGGTCCCCATGAGGAAACAATCTTATAAATCATACAGAATGAGTTTTTTTGAAAATGTAAAAATGAAGGATGTTTTCTGTTATGGGTAGGTTTAGGAGTAGGGGTAGTGTAAGGGGATAAAATATACAGTTTGTACAGTATAAAACCAAAACGTCTATGGAGAGCCATGCGTGCCAGACATGCGTGTCTGTGTGTGTGTACAGCCAATGAGATTTATATATTAAAATAGATGAAAGATTAAAACATTTGCTCAACATGTAAATAGTTTGACTCAGTGTTTGTTGTTCGGGGTAGTTCATAGTTCCTCTGAAACCCACCACCTCCCCCAGCTCCACCTGCTTAGATCTGCTAGTGGATTTATGTATGTCTATTCATGCAGAAACAGCATATCTAACATGCTCACAGCAGTGTGTCTGTGTATATATTAGCAGTAGCAAGTCCAGCAGCAATAATCAACAGCGTAGCAGATTTAGTCTGCCAAGACCAAATATATTATTATTGCCATATTCATCAAATATATATATATATATATATATATATATATATATATATATATATATATATATATATATATATATATATATATATATATATATATATATATATATATATATATACACACACATACACTCATCTCACCTCTTTGTGCATCAGAGATCTAAAGTTGGATAACGTAATGTTGGACGCTGAGGGTCATATCAAAATTGCTGACTTTGGCATGTGCAAGGAGAACATGTTGGATGGAGTCACCACCAAGACCTTCTGTGGGACCCCTGACTACATCGCCCCTGAGGTGAGTGCTCAGAAAGTGTCCTGTACATGTCTGTTGATGAGTAGCGAGGAATTGATTGAGAGAGAAGACCCAGTTGCCTAAATATTTCATGTGTGTATAGTTCATGGACATTTGCTAATGCATTAGTACATCTACCAGTGCTTTCACTGCTTTACCTGTACTTGGTATCACACCTACCCACTTTCACCAGTCAATAATTAGACTAGTCTTATATTGGGATAATACATGAATACTTGCATTTTAGTGAGCCGACTCAATGAGGACGTGAGTTGTCTGACTTGTTCAATCTGATTCAGACTGATTCACCAATCAATTTATCAGATTCATTTAATCATTAATTCATTTAATTCATTCGTTTGTTTTTTTTCTTGCATAAAATCGACTTCATTACTAATCAGAAACTATATATAAAAATAATATTTGGAGGAGGTACTTTTTACACTACTGTTCAAAGGTTGGTAGATTGGTTATCTTTGGTAAGATTTTTAAAAAAAAGAAAGTAATATTTCAATTGATAGAAAGTTACAGTAAAGAAATGTATGTTGTAAAATATTTCTATTTCAAATAAATGCAGTTCTTTTTAACTTAGTCAACAAATAATTCTGACAAATAAATTATTTCCACAAAAATTAGCTTCATTTCTGAAGAATCATGCGACACTGAAGACTGGAGTAATGATGCTGAAAATTCAGCTTGGACAACACTGGAACAAATTACATTTTAAAATATATTACAATAGAAAACATTTTAAATTATAAAAATAATTCACAATATTAGTTTTTACTTTACATTTGATTAAATAAATGCAGCCTTGGTGAAAAGAAACTTTTTTTAATATTTTTTTTTTACACAAATTAATATATATATATATATATATATATATATATATATATATATATATATACAGGTCCTTCTAAAAAAATTAGCATATTGTGATAAAGTTCATTATTTTCCATAATGTAATGATAAAAATTAAACTTTCATATATATTAGATTCATTGCACACCAACTGAAATATTTCAGGTCTTTTATTGTTTTAATATTGATGATTTTGGCATACAGCTCATGAAAACCCCAAATTCCTATCTCAATAAATTAGCATATTTTATCCGACCAATAAAAGAAAAGTGTTTTTAATACAAAAAAGTCAACCTTCAAATAATTATGTTCAGTTATGCACTCAATACTTGGTCGGGAATCCTTTTGCAGAAATGACTGCTTCAATGCGGCGTGGCATGGAGGCAATCAGCCTGTGGCACTGCTGAGGTGTTATGGAGGCCCAGGATGCTTCGATAGCGGCCTTAAGCTCATCCAGAGTGTTGGGTCTTGCGTCTCTCAACTTTCTCTTCACAATATCCCACAGATTCTCTATGGGGTTCAGGTCAGGAGAGTTGGCAGGCCAATTGAGCACAGTAATACCATGGTCAGTAAACCATTTACCAGTGGTTGTGGCACTGTGAGCAGGTGCCAGGTCGTGCTGAAAAATGAAATCTTCATCTCCATAAAGCTTTTCAGCAGATGGAAGCATGAAGTGCTCCAAAATCTCCTGATAGCTAGCTGCATTGACCCTGCCCTTGATAAAACACAGTGGACCAACACCAGCAGCTGACATGGCACCCCAGACCATCACTGACTGTGGGTACTTGACACTGGACTTCAGGCATTTTGGCATTTCCTTCTCCCCAGTCTTCCTCCAGACTCTGACACCTTGCTTTCCGAATGACATGCAAAATTTGCTTTCATCCGAAAAAAGTACTTTGGACCACTGAGCAACAGTCCAGTGCTGCTTCTCTGTAGCCCAGGTCAGGCGCTTCTGCCGCTGTTTCTGGTTCAAAAGTGGCTTGACCTGGGGAATGCGGCACCTGTAGCCCATTTCCTTCACACGCCTGTGTACGGTGGCTCTGGATGTTTCTACTCCAGACTCAGTCCACTGCTTCCGCAGGTCCCCCAAGGTCTGGAATCGGTCCATCTCCACAATCTTCCTCAGGGTCCGGTCACCTCTTCTCGTTGTGCAGCGTTTTTTGCCACACTTTTTCCTTCCCACAGACTTCCCACTGAGGTGCCTTGATACAGCACTCTGGGAACAGCCTATTCGTTCAGAAATTTCTTTCTGTCTTACCCTCTTGCTTGAGGGTGTCAATGATGGCCTTCTGGACAGCAGTCAGGTCGGCAGTCTTACCCATGATTGCGGTTTTGAGTAATGAACCAGGCTGGGAGTTTTTAAGCCTCAGGAATCCCAGGTGCAATTAGTTGATTCAGATGATTAGGTTAATAGCTCGTTTAGAGAACCTTTTCATTATATGCAAATTTTTTGAGATAGGAATTTTGGGTTTTCATGAGCTGTATGCCAAAATAATCAGTATTAAAACAATAAAAGACCTGAAATATTTCAGTTGGTGTGCAATGAATCTAAAATATATGAAAGTTAAATTTTTATCATTACATTATGGAAAATAATGAACTTTATCACAATATGCAATTTTTTTTAGAAGGACCTGTGTGTGTGTATATATATATATATATATATATATATATATATATATATATATATATATATATATATATATATATATATATATATATATATATATATATATATATATATATATATATATATATATATATATATATATATATAATACAGTGAGGAAAATAAGTATTTGAACACCCTGCTATTTTGCAAGTTCGCCCACTTGGAAATCATGGAGGGGTCTGAAATTGTCATCGTAGCTGCATGTCCACTGTGAGAGACATAATCTATATAAAAAAATCCAGAAATCACAATATATGATTTTTTTGACTATTTATTTGTATGATATAGCTGCAAATAAGTATTTGAACACCTGTCTTTCAGCTAGAATTCTGATCCTCAAAAACCTGTTAGTCTGCCTTTAAAATGTCCACCTCCACTCCATTTATTATCCTAAATTAGATGCACCTATTTGAGGTCGTTAGCTGCATAAAGACACCTGTCCACCCCATACAATCAGTAATATACAACTACTAACATGGCCAAGACCAAAGAGCTGTCCAAAGACACTAGAGACAAAATTGTACACCTCCACAAGGCTGGAAAGGGCTACGGGGAAATTGCCAAGCAGCTTGGTGAAAAAAGGTCCACTCCTTTAGTGGACTTAGATATCCTAGGAATGACCAGAAGCCTAGAGTTTAGTGACCTTAAAGAACGCTATGGATTGTAGGGCGATAGAAGATCCGTTAGATACACTGGAGCTAAACCATTTAGTGCTTTATAGGTCAGTAGCAATACTTTGTAATTGATACGGAACTTAACAGGTAACCAGTGTAGAGATGATAAAATTGGTGTTATATGATCATATTTTCTTGACCTAGTAAGAACTCTAGCAGCTGCGTTTTGGACTAACTGTAGTTTGTTTATTGAGGATGCAGGACAACCAGCTAATAAAGCATTACAGTAATCTAATCTCGAGGTCATGAATGCATGAACTAACTTTTCTGCATCAGAAATTGATAGCATGTTACGTAGCTTAGCAATGTTTCTAAGGTGGAAAAATGCCGTTCTTGTAACATATGAAATATGATTTTCGAATGAAGTTGCGGTCTAATATAACACCCAGGTCTTTTACTGTAGTGGATAAAGTGACAGGACATCCTTCCAAGGTAAAGTTGTATTGTGAGAGGTTTTGTGGGCAGTTTTTTGGACCAATAAGTAATACCTCCGTTTTATCTGAATTTAATAGCAGAAAATTACACGTCATCCAGTATTTAATATCTTCAACACACGCTGTCAGTTTAGATAATTTAGCGTTTTCATCCGGTCGTGATGAAATATATAATTGAGTGTCATCAGCATAACAGTGGAAATTAATTCCATGTTTTCTTATAATATTACCAAGTGGCAGCATATATATTGAGAATAGCAGAGGGCCTAACACGGATCCTTGTGGCACCACATAGTCTACTGACGACATCTATTTTTTCCCCCATTTAGACAGACAAAATGGTAGCGGTCTGATAAGTACGATCTAAACCAGTTTAATGCCTGTCCCTGAACACCAGTATAATTTTGAAGTCGATCTAAGAGTATTTTATGATCTATAGTATCGAACGCAGCACTAAGATCGAGTAGGACTAGTATTGAGATACAGCCTTGGTCAGAAGCTAGAAGTAAATTATTTGTCAAAATCAAATCAAATCAAATCAAATCACTTTATTTGTCACTCTACATATGCACAAGTGCAACAGCAGGTGAAATTCTTAGGTGCAGTTCCGAGCAACATAGCAGTCATGACATGACATGTACAACATTTAAGCAGCATCAGATTACACATCTGATGCGCACACAATTACTCACAGCACAGTAAACTCTACAATAAACAATAAATAATTTACACAATGTGAGTGTAGTTCTCACAGCTTTAAACAATATACACATACTTACAATATACATATACTTTAAACAATATACACTAAACATACACTAAACAATATACATTACGCTATAATAGTAATAATAATATACAATGTATAGTATAAATATTATTCACAGATTGAAAAATTGAAATCCAAAGTGCAATAGATGCTGTATGATAAATAAATGTGTATATAATGTGTGTGTATCTACAGTGGGTTGTGCTGAGTGATATTCTGTCCAGAGTGTGTTATGATCCTGATGGATCAGGAGTTAAGTAGTCTGATTGCTTGTGGGAAGAAGCTGTTCTGGAGTCGGCTGGTGCGTGTTCTAATGCTGCAGTACCGTCTGCCTGATGGCAGCAGTGAGAGCAGCCCATGGTTTGGGTGGCTAGAGTCTCTGAAGATCCTCTGAGCTCTCTTCACACACCGCCTGGCGTAAATGTCCTGGAGGGAGGGAAGCTCACCTCCGATGATGCAGCTGGCCGTGCGCACTACCCTTTGCAGGGCCTTGCGGCTGCGGGCGGTACTGTTGCCGTACCAGGTGGTGATGCAGCCAGTCAGCAGACTCTCGATGGTGCAGGTGTAGAAACGTGTGAGGATGTGGCGGTTCATTCCAAACCTCCTCAGCCGTCGCAGGAAGAAAAGGCGCTGATGAGCCTTCTTCACAACGGCCTCAGAGTGGACGGACCATGAGAGTTCCTCTGTGATGTGGACACCGAGGAACTTGAAGCTGCTGACTCTCTCCACCGGTGCTCCATCGATGGTGATGGGGCGGTGTTCTCTCTCATTCCTCCTGAAGTCGACCACCAGCTCCTTGGTCTTGCTGACGTTGAGGGAGAGGTTGTGCTCCTGACACCACCGTGTCAGAGTGTGCACCTCCTCTCTGTAGGCCGTTTCATCATTGTCGGTGATAAGACCTACCACCGTCGTATCGTCAGCAAACTTGATGATGGTGTTGGAGCTGTGGGTTGCCACACAGTCATGTGTGTACAAAGAGTACAGGAGTGGGCTGAGAACGCAGCCCTGAGGGGCTCCAGTGTTGAGAGTCAGTGATGAGGAGATGTTACTGCCCATTCTGACCACCTGGCGTCTGTTTGACAGGAAGTCCAGGATCCAGCTGCATAACAGGCTGTTTAAGCCTAGAGCCCGGAGTTTCATGTCAAGTATGGAGGGCACAATGGTGTTGAATGCTGAGCTGTAGTCCACAAACAGCATTCTCACATACGTGTTCCTCTTTTCCAGGTGGGAGAGAGCAGTGTGTATAGTGGATGAAATGGCATCGTCAGTGGAGCGGTTTGTGCGGTATGCAAACTGCAGTGGGTCCAGTGAGGGGGGGAGAACAGAGCAGATGTGGTTTCTGACTAGTCTTTCAAAGCATTTGCTGATGATGGGGGTCAGAGCAACAGGACGCCAGTCGTTTAAGCAGGTGGTTTTTGATTGCTTAGGTACAGGAACAATAGTGGACGTTTTAAAGCATGTGGGGACCACAGACAGGGAGAGGGACAGGTTAAAAATGTCCGTGAAGACTCCAGCCAGTTGGTGCGCGCACGCTCTGATCACACGGCCGGGAATGCCGTCTGGACCCGCAGCTTTACGGACGTTCACCCGCCGGAAGGATCGGGTTACATCCGCGACAGATACAGAGAGTGCACTAACCTCTGTATCTTCAGCCGCGAGCGCTCTCTCCGCGAGGGCGGTGTTAGTTCCCTCAAAGCGAGCATAGAAGGTGTTGAGCTCGTCCGGGAGAGAGGCAGCGGTGTTCACGGTGGAGTTTGTGTTCCCTTTATAGTCCGTGATGGTGTTAATTCCCCTCCACATGCTTCTGGAGTCGGTGGTGTTGAACTGTCCTTCAATCTTGTCCCTGTACTGCCATCGTCATCTACGCACTTCCTGATGAAACACGTTACGCTATCAGCGTAAACCTCGATGTCGTCATCAGAGGCCGACCGGAACATCTCCCAGTCCGCGTGATCAAAACAGTCCTGTAGCATAGAATCTGATTGGTCCGACCAGCACTGGATGGTTCTGAGGGCGGGTGCTTCCTGTTTGAGTCTTTGCCTATATGCGGGCATTGTGAGTAATTTTGTAAATTATTGCAGTTTCTGTGCTATGATGCGGCCTGAATCCTGATTGGAATTTTTCATAGATATCATTTTCTTGCAAGAAAGAGCACAATTGATTGGAATTGGACAACTTTTTCTAGTATTTTAGACATAAATGGAAGATTTGAAATTGGTCTGTAATTTGCTAGGTTATTATGATCTAATTGTGGCTTCTTAATGAGAGGTTTTATGACTGCCAACTTGAATATTCTTGGAACATGACCTAAAGATAAAGACGAGTTAATAATATTGAGAAGAGGCTCTTCCACTACAGGTAACAACTCTTTCAGTAGTTTAGTGGGTATTGGATCTAATAAACATGTTGTTGGTTTAGATGCAATGATAAGTTTATTTAGCTCTTCCTGTCCTATAGTTGTAAAGCGGTGTAGTAGTTCTTGAGGGGCGATAGTTGCGGTTGAATCATAAGACATCATTAAAGATTGTACATTTACAATTTTGTTTCTGATGCTTTCTATTTTCTCAGTGAAGAAATTCATAAAATCATTACTACTAAACTGTAACGGAATATTTTGCTCAGACGATGCTTGTTTATTTGTTAGTCTAGCCACGGTGTTAAATAAATACCTTGGGTTATTTTGATTATTTTCTATTAGTTTGCGGAGATGCTCAGCCCTGGCTGCTTTTAGGGCCTTTTTATAACGTGACATACTATCTTTCCACGCGATTCTAAAGACCTCTAAATTAGTTTGTTTCCATTTACACTCTAAGTTACGAGTTTCTCTCTTGATAACATGTGTAGCACTGTTGTACCATGGTGCTTTAGTTTTCTCTCTAACCTTTTTTAATCTAATTGGTGCAACAATTTCTAATGTGCTAGAGAAAATGTTGCTCATACTGCTAGTCATTTCCTCTAGTTTATCTGTTTGTTTGGGTACACTGAGCAGCTGAGACAGATCAGGTAAGCTATTTGAGAATCTATCTATAGTGGTTGGAATGATTGTTCTGCCTGGTCGATAACGTGGCGCAACATGACAGATTTCAGCAGTACGCAGTATGCAAGTTACCATGTAATGGTCAGTGACATCATCACTTTGCGGTATAATATCTATATCGGTTGGGTTGGTTCCATGTGATATAATTAAATCTAGTGTGTGATTAAGACGATGAGTGGGACCAGTGACGTTTTGCTTGATCCCAAAGGAGTTTAATAGATCTGTAAACGCAGCCCCTAATGCATCATTTGTGTTATCTACGTGTATGTTAAAATCTCCAACAATTAATACTTTATCGACGTTGACCAATAGATCTGAGAGAAAGTCTGCAAACTCTTTTAAGAAATCAGCATAGGGCCCTGGTGGTCTATACACAGTAGCCAAGGCTAGAGATAATACGGATTTCTTTCTTACATCTAAGAGCGTAACATTTAGCACTAGTACTTCAAACAAATTAAACCTGAGTACCATTAAGATTATCTCTATAGATTGTTGCAACACCGCCGCCACGACCAATCAGACGGGGCTCATGCTTATAACAGTATCCTGGCGGAGTAGACTCATTTAGACCGAAATAATCATTTGGCTTTAGCCAGGTTTCAGTAAGGCAAAGTACATCGAAACTATTATCTGTGACCATTTCATTTACAATAACCGCCTTAGGTGTGAGCGATCTAATGTTTAAAGGACCTAGTTTTAGAAATTGTTTTTGTTCACTAATATTGAGATTTTCTGGTTTAATCACAGTTAGATTTTTCCTAGATCCTACAGTAGATTTAATGTTTGACCTCACTAAACGAGGAATAGATACAGTTTCTATATAATGTTCTACATTGGTACTTATGTCAATTAAGTTAGGACAGCAAAGACTGTGATCTGGACTTTGACTTACTAGTCATATGGTGGTGTCAAGAGCCGCTCCGATTCTGCTGGGGTGAAGGCCATCAGGACGGAAGAGCCTAGGTCGCTCCCAGAACAGATTCCAATTATTTACAAAGAGCAGCTTCTGTTCATTACACCATGACATTAACCATTCATTTAGAGCAAATAATCTACTGAACTTTTCATGTCCTAGTCGGTACGTGGGAAGGGGTCCAGACACGATGATCGTTGCTTCAGGCGATGTTCTGCGCACCGTCTCTACCAGACTCTTGTAGTCCTTCTTCAGAACCTCCGTCTGCCGCAGCCTGGTGTCGTTCGTTCCCGCGTGCAACACGACAGCTCCGATGCGCTCGTCACCGTTCAGGATCTCGGGAACCTGTGCAGCGACATCGAGAACACGAGCACCATGAAAGCAGTGAGTGATTACCTTGCCTTTACCTGAGGTAGCGTGGACATGCTGGACGATGGAAGTACCGATGACCACAGCGTCGCGTTCCGTCTCGCGAAGAGGGGAGAAGCGGTTCCGGGTGGAGATCTCGAAGACCGGGAGGGGCGGAGAGGTCCTAGCTCTGATCCTGGCTCGCGTCTTCCGCTGTGGAAAAACCCAGGGTCCATGGTGCTGTGTCGGTGCCGGAGTGAACGAAACCAGGGATGATGATCGCGTCCTAGGTGCTTGTGTCCTGTGCAAAGAAACACACGGAGTAGACGAGGTCGGAGTCACGCGGTTACTAATCACTGACTTGTGCGCATCGGCGCGTGATGTTTCAAGCGCTGATCGTCGCTCTCTCAGCACAGCTTGTCTGTCTAGTAGGTTGCGAATCTGCTTCTCCAACGACTCCAACTTCAGCTCGAACGTGTCCTCGCCTGCACTCAAAGGTAACATTAGACACACATCCGAGTTATTTGCCATTGTAGCAGATGTGCTACGATGGCGAATTGTAGGTTTCAGTGGTGACGAGTGTAAATAAGTTACCACGCGTGCAATGCTAGCGGGCTACGGCTAGTAGCGGAAGTTCGGATATAAGTAGCGATATCAAAGCAATCCGATTGTTTTTTTATAGAGAATCGTATCGGAGAAATATTCACACGCTGTAAATAATAGAAAATATTCGTTTGTAAGCGAGTGTTAAGGAGAAAGGATTATGAATCAATTCGATGGAGCTCTAACACCAGCAACGCGCTCACCTACGACATGCACCTATGATGACAATTTCAGACCACTCCATGATTTCTAAGTGGGAGAACTTGCAAAATAGCATGGTGTTCAATTCAAACATTTCTTTACTGTCACTTTCTATCAATTGAAATATTACTTTCTTTTAAAAAAAATCTTAGAGACCCCAAACTTTTGAATGGTAGTATAAAAAGGGCCCTCCTCTAAATATTCCTTCTATAAATAGTTTCTGATTAGTAATGAGATTATTGAGATATGTTGGTAACTCTGTGCCACAATAGAAGGAAATGAATCGAATACAGAAATCTAGTCACTATACATTTTGCTGGTTTTAAAACAGTAAAATGTTAAAATGGCAAAGAACAACAATGTAAAACAAACACGCTACTAATAAATAAATAAAAAATATGAATAAAAACATAGAATATGATAGCTGCAGTATTCTTTATAATGGCTGCATTCTCTCATACTGTGTTGTTTTTAGAAAGCAAAAGGATTAGTTCACTTCAAAAAGAAAATTTCCTGATAATTTACTCACCCCCATCTCATCCAAGATGTTCATGTCTTTCTTCCTTCAGTCGAAAATAAATTTTTTGAGGAAAACATTCCAGGATTTTTCTCCACATAATGGACTTCAATTGCAACCAACAGGTTGAATGTCCAAATCAATGCAGTTTCAAAGGGCTTCGAAAAGGTTCTGTTTGATCCAGTAATTTACAGGGAGTGCAGAATTATTAGGCAAATGAGTATTTTGACCACATCATCCTCGTTATGCATGTTGTCTTACTCCAAGCTGTATAGGCTGGAAAGCCTACTACCAATTAAGCATATTAGGTGATGTGCATCTCTGTAATGAGAAGGGGTGTGGTCTGATGACATCAACACCCTATATCAGGTGTGCATAATTATTAGGCAACTTCCTTTCCTTTGGCAAAATGGGTCAAAAGAAGGACTTGACAGGCTCAGAAAAGTCAAAAATAGTGAGATATATTGCAGAGGGATGCAGCAGTCTTAAAATAGCCAAGCTTCTGAAGCGTGATCATCGAACAATCAAGCGTTTTATTCAAAATAGTCAACAGGGTCGCAAGAAGCGTGTGGAAAAACCAAGGCGCAAAATAACTGCCCGTGAACTGAGAAAAGTCAAGCGTGCAGCTGCCAAGATGCCACTTGCCACCAGTTTGGCCATATTTCAGAGCTGCAACATCACTGGAGTGCCCAAAAGCACAAGGTGTGCAATACTCAGAGACATGGCCAAGGTAGGAAAGGCAGAAAGTCGACCACCACTGAACAAGACACACAAGCTGAAACGTCAAGACTGGGCCAAGAAATATCTCAAGACTGATTTTTCTAAGGTTTTATGGACTGATGAAATGAGAGTGAGTCTTGATGGATGGGCCCGTGGCTGGATTGGTAAAGGGCAGAGAGCTCCAGTCCGACTCAGACGCCAGCAAGGTGGAGGTGGAGTACTGGTTTGGGCTGGTATCATCAAAGATGAGCTTGTGGGGCCTTTTCGGGTTGAGGATGGAGTCAAGCTCAACTCCCAGTCCTACTGCCAGTTTCTGGAAGACACCTTCTTCAAGCAGTGGTACAGGAAGAAGTCTGCATCCTTCAAGAAAAACATGATTTTCATGCAGGACAATGCTCCATCACACGCGTCCAAGTACTCCACAGCGTGGCTGGCAAGAAAGGGTATAAAAGAAGAAAATCTAATGATATGGCCTCCTTGTTCACCTGATCTGAACCCCATTGAGAACCTGTGGTCCATCATCAAATGTGCGATTTACAAGGAGGGAAAACAGTACACCTCTCTGAACAGTGTCTGGGAGGCTGTGGTTGCTGCTGCATGCAATGTTGATGGTGAACAGATCAAAACACTGACAGAATCCATGGATGGCAGGCTTTTGAGTGTCCTTGCAAAGAAAGGTGGCTATATTGGTCACTGATTTGTTTTTGTTTGGTTTTTGAATGTCAGAAATGTATATTTGTGAATGTTGAGATGTTATATTGGTTTCACTGCTAAAAATAAATAATTGAAATGGGTATAAATTTGTTTTTTGTTAAGTTGCCTAATAATTATGCACAGTAATAGTCACCTGCACACACAGATATCCCCCTAAAATAGCTAAAACTAAAAACCACTTCCAAAAATATTCAGCTTTGATATTAATGAGTTTTTTGTGTTCATTGACAACATGGTTGTTGTTTAATTATTAATGTTGTAAAATGAATCCTCAAAAATACAACTTGCCTAATAATTGAAAATTTTTGAAACCTTTGAAACTGCATTGATTTAGACCTTCAACCCGTTGGTTGTCATAGAAGTGCATTATGTGAAGAAAAATCCTGGAATATTTTCCTCAAAAAACATAATTTCTTTTCGACTGAAGAAAGAAAGACACGAACACCTTGGATGAAATGGGGGTGAGTAAATTATCAGCAAATTTTAATTTTGAAGTGAACTAATTCTTTAATTCAGTTTCACATACCCTAGAAATAATTTATGTAAATGTCTAAATGTGTGTCTTATTTTTTGATATGTAAAAAATCGGCAAAGAAATGCTTTTCCCAAGGTATTTCTCCAGAGCAAAATATGCAAAAAGATGATTTTGAAATTACCACCAGGACATATTCTGTCCAAGAAAATTGTTTTATTGAAAGTCATCCTTTTCATATTAACCATACTATTGCCATCTCATATAAGTCATGTGCTCGTATTAAAGAAAATGGGTGTGTTACCCAGAGGCAGCATTGTGCAATAGAAAGTTACGTTCATCTCACCGAGCACCAGATGGTACAGCTCCAAGTGTAACAGCAGCAGCATGAGCTAGAGATGGATTCATGTCAACAACACACTCCCAAACCCAGACACAAGACATCGTAGGAGTGAAAGGATTTCAGTTCATCTAGTCCTCAAAGCTTTAGTTGTTTCTTATTGTGTGCAAGACACTTTACAGTACGTAAAACACGTTTATGACACATGTTTTAAGCACCGTGAACACTTCAGGGCTTCGGAAACTCTCCAGCACGTGTGACTGTGCGGATTGATTTAAATAATTACAATATTAAATAGTTAAAAATTAAAGAATGTCCTTGGAGTGTTATCCATTAGTAATTGGTTCTGTTACTGTTGCCTTACGCTCTGTGTGTGTCTGTTTCAGATCATCGCTTACCAGCCATATGGAAAGTCAGTGGACTGGTGGGCGTTTGGAGTTTTGCTCTATGAGATGTTGGCTGGGCAGGTAAGAGTTATGACAACCAAGATCAAGAAGGCCCACGTCAAGGGGTTTGTGCCTTTTTGGCCTTCTCTCACTCACTCTGTTTCATTTCTTCTCTGCTGCTTGCAGTAAATCACCTCTCGCTATCTCAAGGTCAGTTTTTTTATTAATTACGCTCTGCAAATCTCCCGAGACTAACGGCAAGTATTTCATGCCTATCGGGCTCAGTCAATTATTTATGAATTGTTCTAAAACAAGTCAAGCTTTGAACGCTGGAGAAAAAAAGTCTGAATTGTTTCCAGCGGAGACTGCTGCTGCTGAGCTGTCTTGACAAAAGGACGTTATAATTCTCTTTTCTTGTCTTCCCTAAATAAACAAGACTTTAAAGAGGCACTTTTATGGTGATGACTTTCAAATTTCCGATGTTAAAGGGGCATGAGTGAAAACTGCAAGCAAACGAGACATCCATGTTATTATTGTCGACCATTATAGTAATAGCAAACAGCATCTTCCTGTCATCTTCACCCTCTCTTCTCTCTCTGTCTCTTTCCGCAGCCTCCGTTTGATGGTGAGGATGAAGATGAGCTTTTTCAGTCCATAATGGAGCACCATGTGTCCTATCCCAAATCCATGTCCAAGGAGGCTGTTGCCATCTGCAAAGGGGTGAGCAGCCAGTATACATCACATTCCTGAAGCAGTCTCATACTGCAAAGACATTTCCAAAACATTTCACATTATTATAATTTGTATTGTTTGGTCCTCAAATACAGTGGCATTCCAATGTTTGGGGTTAGTACGATTGTTTTAAAGCAAGGATGCATGAAATGGATGAGAAGTGACAGGAAAGACATTTGTAATGTTACAATAGATTTCAACGATGTGTTCGTTCTATTCTTTCAAACCAATCTACTCATCAAATAATCCAGAAAAAAATGTATCCCGGTTTCCACAAAAACATTATAATAAGAAATGTTTCTTGAGCAGCAAATTATCATATTAGACTGATTTCTGAAGGATCATGTGACACTGAAGACTGAAGTAATGATGCTGAAAATTCGGCTTTGCAGGAATAAATTATCATTTTAAAATGTATTAAAATAGAAAACAAGCTGTAATACTATTTCACAATATTTCAGTTTTTACTGTAATTTTTATCAAATAAATGCAGCCTTGCCGAGCAGAAAAGAGTACATTTTTAGACCTGTAGATTGTTTGCTTTGTAACAAATTAAGTCCCTGTTTCGGAACAATATTGCATTTTCTTCTTGGTTCGGTTTGCTTTCACAAGGCAACACCTTGACCCCTTGGTCTGAGCGAACCCAAAAAGGTCAAATTTAGTTCAGGGTGACTCATGGCCCGGCGAAAGGTGCCAGTACAGTCCAACTCATCAGCGTTTCCCTGAGAAAGTTGTTTCAAAGGGACTGTCTCTGCAGTTCACATACTGTAAGTTGCTTTGAATGAAAATGTCCAGTAATTAAATGACCTCATGTGATGCATTATGATTCACTTATTCATAGCAGCAGTGGACATCCCAGATTAGCCTTGAAAAATACCACAAACTCTAACCTAGCCTTTCAATATGCATGTCACGGCCCTCTCAAAAAATGGCCAGTTCTCTTTGTTTCTCTCTTTCTATTTTTCATTCACTCACTCACTCTCTCTCACTGTTATTAGCAAGCCAGTGCTGCTCCAGACTCGAGGGCTGGCAGGTGAAGCAGGGAGTACACATGATCTAATTCTTTATTTGAGAGATCTTCTCTCCTGCAGATAAAAGCACACAAACATACGGCCTTAGACGACACACAGTGGGAATGCCAATGACTTTTGGCTGTGTGCAGGACCCAGGATCTCAGCTTTTACTAGAGCATAGCCAGGCTTGCTTTGAACGGATATGATTTTTTTAATGATTTTTTATTATTGAAGATAAAGCCCAGACAAAAGCCTCAGAATGTCAGGGGCATTTCAGTCAATAGTATAATGTATTCCCTAAAAAGTGCTCGAAAGGGAGCTGTCTCCTATTTGCTTATTCCTTACATGTTTCTGTTCTTTCTCCTTGTCAATGCGGTGTCAGAGTGGAGCATATGGCTGCTGAGAAAAGGAGAAAAGAGTTTTGTAGAAAAATGAAAGCCAGGCATTTGCCGCGGAGGACGCGGGTACAATCTTACGGTGGTTGGGACATGATACATCTGTTATCCGGGTGAATCTCACAAAACCTGTCAACAAATAAAAATAAATAAATAAAAACATGACAAATAAAGAAAGTCAAGGCTATTTTTAGGACCATTAAAACCTGTATTGTAATTTCCTAGTTCTTATTACCGTAAAGCACAAATTAAAACAATAATAGTATTAATTAAAGCTGCAAGCAGTGATGAAAGGGCCCTCGCACCCGGAGAACAGTGAATATTGGGCGACATGCATTTAAGCGGATAAATATAGGAGAAAAATAGCCAAGTCATTTTTATCTGTCACACTTCCTGCTGCCAGCAGGTGGCGCTTTGACTATAACTGAATATTGCCATGTAATGTCTTCAGGTCAGGACTATACTATTATCAAACGTGTGAAGTTTAAGACAGATTGGACATTGTATGCCTGAGCTACAACAACTTCCTGTTTTGTGTCATTAATTGCATACATTAGCACTTAGCCAAGTGTTTCATGTTTTAAAGGGTTAGTTCACTCAAAAATGAAAATAATGTAATTTATTACTCATCCTCATGCCGTTCCACACCCGTAAGACCTCATCTTCGGAACACAAATGAAAATATTTTTGTTGAAATCCGAAGGCTCAGTGAGGCCTGCATAGCCACCAATGACATTTCCTCTCTCAAGATCCATTAATGTGCTAAAAACGTATTTAAATCAGTCCATGTGAGTACAGTGGTTCAATATTAATATTATAAAGCGACAAGAGTATTTTTTGTGCACCAAAAAAAAACAAAATAACGATTTATATAGTGATAACCGATTTCAAAACACTGCTTAATAAAGCTTCGGAGTGTATCGAATCAGCAAGTCGATTCAGTGATTCACGTGATTTCAGCAGTTTGGTGGTTTGACATGCGATCCGAACCACTGAATTGACTCGCTGATTCGTTTCCGTTCCGAAGCTTCGTGAAGCAGTGTTTTGAAATCAGTTATCACTATTTAAGTAGTTATGATTGTTGCTTTACAATATTAATATTGATCCACTGTACTCACATGGACTGCTTTAAATATGTTTTTAGTACATTAATGGATCATGATAGTGTAAATTGCTTTGGTCTCTATGCAGGCCTCACTGAGCCTTTCCGGATTTCAACAAAAATATCTTAATTTGTGTTCCGAAGATGAACGGAGGTCTTATGGGTGTGAAACAGCATGAGGGTGAGTAATAAATTACATTATTTTCATTTTTGGGTGAACTAACCCTTTAATGTAGCCTGGATGCCAGCCGAACTTAGCCCCGCCCACAACATTTTTACACGGGCAGTTCGGTCTGGACTTGATCGGTAGAGAAGTAATTATGCCCGAACAGAAACTGTTCGGACCAATGAAATTGTCAGGGTGGGCTTTAGACGATGATGGACAGATGATAAACAGTAACGTAATCATCCACGTCATCAAAGGCGCTTGGGTTGAGTTTGTTCTAATCCTAAACGGAGAACTTGTTCGTATATGCGTTCACCTTTACTATTTCTCTCAGAAATGATGACCGTGTTGGTAAGTAAACTCTGTGTATCCTTTTTTTTACAACACCGGCAAAGATCGTTTACAGTCATCTTTTTCTTCTAACGTTAGGCTACTTATTCAAGCGTGCGTGCAGGAGAGTTGCCAAGTTTTTACAACAAAACCCGCCCAATTGTTAACGTTCCTCAAAACTAGCCAAAAACAAGCCCAATAGCTTTCCAGAGGGGGTTCTCCGGGAAAAAAGGCATTTGGGGGGTAAAATATGTGTTATTTTGGCAGGGCTGGCAGCTAAAAATCGCATTCCTGGGTCTGTATATCACATAATCAGGGTCGCTTCAACCCGCGGACATGGCAACACAGTGCAGTTGAGTTCTGTTGACATTTGATAACTAACGTTATGCGTCGCTCCGTTGCTCTGATTGGTTGTAGGTCTATCCAATTGAGGTCTTTCCTGGTTCGGTTGAAACACGCCCCATAATCAAAGCCCAACGGAGCAGAATCAGACTCACATTCTGACTAGAATTGAGTATGACAACGTCAGGCTACCTTTAATGTGTTTCTAGCATGTTCGGTGCTTCATGTCATATTTAAATGTGTAAATTACAGTGTAAATCATGCCACTTCCTGTTGCCAGCAGGTGGCGCTGTGACTAACTGAATACTGGCATGTAGATGTCTTCAGGCCAGGACTCTTATCAAACATGTGAATTTTGGGGCAGATCTGACATTGTATGCCTGAGTTACAACATTTTCCTGTTTCATGGTGAAACATCAGATCTATGTCAGGCCGCCACGGACACGCCCTTCAGCGAAAAACTTAAGATCTTTGCAATTTAACTTCACCAAGGCCTTTAGATTAGACTGACAAAATATAATGTTGATTTGGTTAAATCCCAATGAGGAGGTAATCACAATGTAAAACGAGGCATTTCCTGTTGTCCGCAGGTGGCGCTATGACTAACTGAACATTGCCATGTAGATGTCTTCAGGCCAGGACTCTAATAAAACGAGAAGTTTGTGGCTGGTTGAACATTGTATGCCTGATTTAAAACAGCTTCCTGTTTCATGGCGAAACATCACACTTTGTCAGGCCACCACAGGCACGCCCTTCAGCGAAAACCCAAGATCTTTGCAATTTAACTTCACCAAGGCCTTTAGATTACACTGACAAAATATGATGTTGATCTGATTAAATATCTAGGAGGAGTTTGTTAGAGTACAATTCAAAATATCTGACTTCCTGATGGGTTTTCAGATTTTGCTCCCAGGGACTTTTTTGTAGGTATCGGGCTATTACATGTGTCTACCGAATTTCATACCTGTAAGTGAAATGTAGCGTGAACAGGGATTAATTGAGATTTTGTAGGTGGCGCTATCAAGCCATTTTGCCACGCCTAATTCTGAAACCCATATCAGATGTAAAATTTCCACACTTCATGAGTTTTCGAGCATGTTTAGGCCCTCAAAATGTGATTTGTTTTAGAGAAGAAGAAGAAGAAGAATGTACTGAACAATTACAATAGGGTCCTCACACCATCGGTGCTCGGGCCCTAATAAAATAAAAAGATACATTATCTACATTACATCTTTGATCGTCATCTACCCAGCATGCCGTCTGGTGACCCATTTTGTTTGAGTTAGGACAATGGAAATCTTTGGTATTGGGAGGACAACAAGTTCTGGAATATAAAGTGGAAAGGGAGATGTGAGAGCAGGTGTCTCCAGAGGGACCTGCGCACTAATACATTCATGCTAATGTGAGCATTAAATAATGAATCAACCCTCTGCGTTCAGAATCTGAATGCTGCCCCTCTTTGACTGGCTTCATGAAAATGCAGCATGCTGCTGGGTAAAACCTGATAAACAAAAGACCCCTCCTCTCCTCCCTCTATTCTCTCCTTCTTCCTCTCTTTTCTCTATCCTTTCATGTCTATTTTCCCTTATAGATATGCTCTGGATAACCCTCGTCCTTTCTGGTTGTCGATTTTTTTTTTTTCATCCTCTTACTGTGTTCTCCTCGGTTTGACTGCCGAGCTCATTGTCTTGATGATTTCAGTCTCCCTCTCTCCTCCATAGGATCTGCTCTAAGTGCTTGCTGAACTTCTCTAATAGTTTAATTCTGTAGAGCAGCAAGTGTGTCAGATCCTGGAGGCCTCTCTCCCCAACAATCTCCCAAAATAGAGCAAGAATACTAAATGAATCCTTGACATTTAAGACAGATTGGAAAATCCTGTAAGTTTGGACAAGCGCGGCTTTAGGCGTGTGGCGCTGCTGCCCGCGCTTCCGGGAAAGCTACAATGGAGCCATGCAATATAAATGAGGTATTTCCCTTAACCAAGCGGAGCAATCTTTCTTCCAGCACAGTAATTGAATGACTAATTTAGTCTGGCCTTGTGACTTTCAGAGGACAGATGGACAAATTGAACCTGTCGTAATCAAAATGTTGATGCCTTATTCTGCCATAAAAAAGCAAATCCTCCTCTTTGCTTCTTAAGAGCCTGGGGTTTTAGCTGAAGGGGATATAGGCTTTTATGCACAGAACATCGGCTGAGGGAATATTCATTTGAGCCACTTACATCGACAGATTGCAGAGAAACTCCACAGCGAGTGTATTAAACTCTCTGTAAGATGTGATGCATGTATTAATGCACAAGATTTTTATAACTGTCTCAAAACGTAGTAAGCTGCCTACCTAGACAGCATTTTTGGGCATCATGGGTGTATTCGTAATGACCAAAAATGCTGTTGTAAATTATGTAAATTCATTACTATGGCATACACTACTTTTCAAAAGTTTGGGGGCGGTAAATTGTTTTCATTTTTTGAAAGAAATCTCATGCTCACCAAGACTACATTTATTTGATCAAAAATACAGTAAAAACAGTAATATTGTGAAATATTATTACAATTTAAAATATCTGTTTTCTATTTTAAAATGCACTTTATTCCTGTTATGTCAAAGTATTTTTCAGTATGTCTTCAGTGTCACATGATCCTTCAGAAATAATTCTAATATGATGATTTGGTGCAAGAAGCATTTCTTATTATCAATGTTGAAAACAGTTGTGCTGCTTAATAATTTTGTGGAAGCAGCGATAGATTTTTATTTATTTTTTTCAGTTTTTTCAGATGAATCGAACGTTTACACGAAAAACATTTATTTAAAATATAAATATTCTGTAACATAAATATCTTTACTGCCACTTTTTATGCAGTTTAATGCATCCTTGCAGAATTAAAGTATTATTTTCTCATCATATATCATTCATATATCCCTAAAACATTTGAACTGTAGTATATATATATATATATATATATATATATATATATATATATATATATATATATATATATATATATATATCTATATCCTGTAGCTCAGCAACATAGTTTGCCAGCAAATTACTGTTAAATGAATGATGTCTTACCGTTGGTGAAATTTACAGTTGGCTACTGTTTATTAAAAAACAGTAAAGACATGGCATCAATAGTTGCCAGCAAGTTACTGTTAATTTTACTTTGTCTTCCTGTTGGTGAAATTTACAGTTGTCTACTGTTTTTGCAAATACAGCATAAAGCAGTACAATTCTGAGAAAAGTATTGGTAGTTCGTGAATGTTTATTTGCTCTTTTTCACAAGAGGAATATTTGCAGGATTGTATTGTAAACTACAATACAAATATACTAGTACATGCTATTGTATAAGCTATTGAGTAATGGACATCTGGCAAACAATAATTTAATAAATTGCCCTGTTGCAGTCTTGCTATAAAACACCATGTTTTAATATAGTGTAAATCTACCCTTTTAAATAGTGACTTAAAAACAAGAAAATTATCTTTAAAGTGTTGTTTTAAAACATGCCTTTTTATTAAACTTTTGGAAACTTTCTTGGGGAAAAAAGCTTAAAAGACATGTAAGGACATAGGAAAGAACAAAAATGTCAGCTATTTAAGGGGTAGAAGTGAAGTCACAATGAACAGAAATAAACACAAGATATTCCCAAAAATCCATTTCTGACTTACAGAACACTTGTACAAAATGAAGACAATGGTAAAACAAAACCCAAAGCTTATTAGATGTATGGCAATGCATGTACATTTCAGCTGTATAAAAGATAAATGCATTACTATAACATGTCTTAAACAAACTACTCTAAAAGTATTACCGGCTGTCAAACATTTTTACTCCAGGCACAAACAAAGACCTAATGAATGACTCGGAGAACACCTGAGTAAATGATTTTGAGTGAATAAGAATGACAGAATACCTGAAAAAATACAGATCAAGAGACCATGTGTCTGTGTGTGCACTAGGGGTGTAACAGTTCCCTTTCGTTCAGTCACTACAACGTACGTTAGTGACTAACGAATGGGGGTTTCGCTTAGAAGCCAATTACCTTCGAGAATTCAACAGCGGCCAATGCCATGGGCATGCGGAATTTGCATGCGTAACTCCGCCCCACCTCGTGGGTATATAAGGAAGTACGCTGGCAACGTCGCATTATGTTTCTGCTTTGGAGCCAAGAGCAGTGTGTTTTCCCTGGGCACTTCTGCACTCGGTGGAGCTTTCCTCTCACAAAAAGAGCTTGCGCGTGGCACGTCTTTTTCAAGACGGTTCGCCCGTGTACTTCCAGGTGCAATCGATCTCCGTTGCTGTCTATGGGCACATTCACTGCTCGACGTGTTTGGGCTTCAGCACGTTCGGGAAGTGATTGTGGATGTGTCATGTTCCCACTGCGGGAACGTGACCATCGCGATGTCGCGGTCGAGACTCAGTGATCTCCGCGAGGAGAGAGAGTCCCCTCTGCCACACCCCAATCTACCGTCTCTGAGAGAGGTGGTACTTTGGCTGGTGGCCAGGGTGACCTGAGGGCGGTGCCATGGTATTAAGAACCCCGACGATCATTCCTCGGGCCACGCCCCCCTCTCGCACATCGCTTCCCGCGAGTGCTGGACTGAAACAGCGGCCCGTCTCTGGCGCCTTGTTCGTTTCGTTCACACTCCAGATAGCAGCGAGATGTGGATCGCCGCATCCCAAGGTGGGCTAGAGTCCTTTGGGGATGACGATTAGGTTGTGCTCCGCCTCCGGGTGTGTCAGCGCTGCCTGATCTGACCTAGAGTTGACAGCCATGTTATCTCGGGCAGCCGCGAGCCTCGCGCTGGTGTGGAACTCCGCCCTATCGCGAATGCTCGTGGTTGCGCGATCGGTTTTTGTGGGCACCCGACAGCTGTTGGGCCCCGCCCCCAATGCCTTTCGCTCCCGAGGTGCATGAGGAGATCACGCGGTCCTGGAAGTCCCCGTGCTTCCCGTGACCGTTTGGTGGCCTCCTCCGCCTTCTCTGCCCTTGATGGGGCCGCGGCCTAGGGTACACTGCCCTGGCTGGAGGGTACACTGGCTGAACGCCAGGCTGGAGGTGGACAACTCAGAGATGGGTTCCAGTTCTTTCCAGGGGATGGTAGCAGGGCCTCTCCTTCCCCCGGTGGAGGGCCGGGGGAAAATCCTTCCGCTGCTGGCCCCCGGGCTAGCAGCGCTTGGAAAGAACTCATGTTCCTGTCTCTGAGGACCCAGAGACCGGTGATGGCAGTGTGCGCCGCCTCTGGGTCGCGCCGCTCTCATCCCTCTCTCTCGCCAGCCTCCTCTCAGAGCAGACCCCAGTGGAACGTGCGTCCTTCCCTGCTCTCCTCTGTCAGGATGCAGCTGCTGACTGTGTCCCCACACCGGGACGCTACGCCTCCCACGTCTGGGCCAGTGACGCTGCCTCGCTGCCCCACCCGGGTTACGTCTGTGGTTCGAGTGACCCTGCTGGTCAGTTCCTGGAGCCTGGCTTCAGTTACCGGGACTGTCCACTGGGTCGCAAAGACCATCAGGCTCGGCTACGTGATTCAGTTCGTGCAGGCTCCTCCCCACTCTGGGGAGTCCGCCCGCCATGATGGGTCCCGAGATGGGCATGGCGGTCTGGCAACCCTTCCGGGCCTGCTTACAGACTCTCACCCCGTGGTCGAACCTCAAGTTTCTACGGACCGGAGTGTCCTTAGAACGAGTTTCCAGGCATTTTGTTGTATCAACAGATGCATCATCCACGGGCTGGGGTGCCATGTGCAATGGACAAGCAGCCGCGGGCTCCTGGACAGGACCCCAGCGCCTTCTGCATGTCAATTGCCTCGAGTTACTGGCAGTACGGTTCGCCCTGCACCGCTTCCGAGCGTTGCTGAGGGGTCAACATGTACTAGTCAGGTCAGACAACACGGCCGTAGTAGCGTACATCAACCACCAGGGCGGTCTACGCTCCCGCCGTATGTCTCAACTCGCCCGCCATCTCGTTCTATGGAGTCAGAAGCACCTGAGGTCCCTTCGTGCTGTCCACATCCCGGGAGACCTGAACCGTGCAGCCGACAAGCTCTCACGGATTCAGCCTCTTCCTGGAGAGTGGAGACTCCATCCCCAGACGGTCCAGCTGATATGGGAACGGTTCGGCGACACACTGGTAGACCTGTTTGCCTCCCAGGACTCTTCCCATTGCTCCCTGTATTATTCCCTAACCGATGGTCGGCACGGATGCACTGGCGCACAGCTGGCCGCAGGGCCTATGCAAGTGTGCGTTTCCCCCAGTGAGCCTTCTCGCACAGGTACTGTGCAAGATCAGGGAGCACAAGGAGCAGGTCATGTTGGTCGCCCCGTATGGCACGTCAAGACCTGGTTCTCAGAACTGCTACTCCTTGCGACAGCCCCTCCCTGGCCTATTCCTCTGAGACAAGACCTTCTCACGTCACCCTTTGGCACCCGCGTCCGGCGTTCTGGAAGCTCCACGTGTGGCTTCTGGACGGGATGCGGCAGGTTTGAGTAGTCTTCCACCTGTGGTGGTCGCTACCGTCACTTCCGCTAGGGCAGAGTCTACACGACACGCCTATGCGTTGAAGTGGAACCTCTTCGTCACCTGGTGTTCTTCCCGCCAAGAAGACCCCTGGAAATGGCCGATCGGGTCCGTGCTATCGTTTCTCCAGGAGGGGGTGGAACGAAGGCTGTCTCCTTCCACCCTTAAAGTGTACGTGGCCGCAATATCTGCCTACCACGATCTCCTGGGAGACAAAAAGGTAAGTCAGCACGACCTGATCATCAGGTTCCTGAGGGGGACGAGGAGAATGAATCCTCCTCGCTCTCCTCTCGTTCCCTCTTGGGACCTCGCAGTAGTCCTAAGTGCTCTGCAGAGGCCTCCCTTTGAGCCTTTGCGGTCGGTTGAGATTAAATTCTTGTCTATGAAGACGGCTCTGCTGACCGCATTGGCCTCTCTTAAGAGGGTAGGGGACCTGCAGGCATTTTCGGTTGACGAAGCGTGCCTGGAGTTCGGACCGGCTAACTCTCACGTGATCCTGAGACCCCGGCCCGGATATGTGCCCAAGGTTCCCACCACCCCGTTCCGAGACCAGGTGGTGAACCTGCAAGCGCTGCCTTTGGAGGAGGCAGACCAAGCCTTGGCATTGCTCTTTCCAGTACGCGCTCTCCGCGCCTATGTAGACAGCACGCAATGTTTCAGGACCTCAGACCAGCTCTTTGTCTGTTATGGTGGAGAGCGGAAGGGAAGAGCTCTCTCAAAGCAGAGGTTGTCTCACTGGATTGTGGACACCATTGTTTTGGCTTACCAGCAGCAAGGTCGACCATGTCCCCTTGGGGTTAGGGCACACTCCACCCGGAGTGTGGCCTCTTCTTGGGCTTTAGCGCATGGCGCCTCGCTAACAGACATCTGCAGAGCTGCAGGCTGGGCGACACCTAACACATTCGCCAGATTCTACAATCTCCGAGTAGAGCCAGTGTCCGACTATGTACTCGCCCCTACGGGTGGCCGGTAATGGACCAGGCTCAGGTGTCTTCGCTTGCTCGCCATACCACTCCACGGACTGGATACGTGCGATATTTTCCTCAGGTGAGCTCCCCGAGAGCCCTGAGCTCCTCCAGCACTGCTGACGCCGACATCAGTTCAGTCTGCCCTTTCGAGCCCAGACCCTCATGTCCGGCCAGGTGCTCCGTGTGCATGGTTCCCCTCCGGCGACCCCCACACGAGTATTTCCACCGTAAGCCTCCTAGCGAGCAGGTGTCTTTCCCTTGGCAAGTCCCTGCTGCCCCTAGGGTTAAAAATCCACCTTCGGCTGGTACCCTAGAGTTCCTCCATATGCAGCCCTTAGCGGGTCATATGTGTATTCTCTAAGTCCTCCCCACGGGTAGGCATCTTGGCATACCCTCACTGGGATATGCTTCCCAGTGTACCTTGGTATTCCTGTGATAAGTGGGAGTCCTTCGTCCGTACAAGTCTTACGACAGGGTACTCACACTTACGCAGGGCATTGGATGACAGCTGAGTGGCGTTGTTGTATTGGAACCCCCATTCGTTAGTCACTAACGTACGTCGTAGTGACTGAACGAAAGGGAACGTCTCGGTTACGTATGTAACCCTCGTTCCCTGAGGAGGGAACAGAGACGTACGTTCCTTTGCCACGTCAGCTGTGCTGCTGGAATGCGGAGTTCAGTCTTGGCTCCTGCAGCAGTAACATAATGCGACGTTGCCAGCGTACTTCCTTATATACCCACAAAGTGGGGCGGAGTTACGCATGCAAATTCGGCATGCCCATGGCATTGGCACTGCCATTGGGCGCTGTTGAATTCTCGAAGGTAATTGGCTTCTAAGCGAAACCCCCATTCGTTAGTCACTAACGTACGTCCCCGTTCCCTCCTCAGGGAACGAGGGTTACATACGTAACCGAGACGTTTTCTGTACAATATCGAACCACACCAGATTTGTGTGTGCATCCGCAGCGCGCACATGGAAAACTGGGTCTCAGACAGCATGCAAATATTGAGTTATCTTTCAAGTCTTGCGCTTGAATGGACAAAAAGCACACAAAAGTTAAGTTAATATCTTAAGTAAGACGTAAACAGTCGAGAAAGACAACGTGTATCAGTGTATTTTGGATCTGTGCATTACAGCATGTCTTAAAGGGACAGCAGCCTAATATTCCTGCTGTCTGTATGTGTTTTTAATGTTAATCAAACAACAAATAACAAAGAAATCACTCACTGCTCTTGACTGAATAGCTTTTGTAACTTTAATAATGATAAATCTTCATTTAATTTGTAATGTAAAAATGATATGCAATGTTGCTTTACATTTGATTACTTTATTCAATGTACCTGAAAATCTTAGAAACCTAAAAAAGTACTGTTTATTTTATTTGTATCTTTGCTCTGTTGTATTCATTTGTGCTGTTGCTTGCAGTTCGATTATTTATTCTTATGTTCTTTATTTTTACTTGACAGTAGTCTATTTTTCCCTGAACATAACACATACTGAATCGTACCGAACCCTAAAACGTAGATAAGAACCAAACCGTGAGTAACTTGAACCGTTACACCCATAGTGTAGCGTGTGTGTGTGTGGTGTGTAATACTTAAAGTAAAACTCAAAATCAATAATTCTTTTAAGAAGACTGGAGACGCGAGGGTTCACTTTTTTTTTCTAGGTGACCTTCTCTGTCTGCTTTGTCCAGCTTTGGTGCCTTTTTCTGGATGTACCCCGATGTTCTGCCTGAAAAACAAATGTGTGCGTTCAGAATTAGTGTGGAGGGAAAAAGTTTACTCAAGAAGAATAAATATAGCAACGTCTATTCTTGTATCAAGGATCTCCACCAAAATAATATATCCATTAGAATTACATGCTGGGCAAAGTAACATTGCAATACATTTTGGTGAGTGTAGATACACAGCTCAATATGTTTTGAGGCACAGCGCATGAGGATGATAAAGTAGCTGAATTATGTTGCATTAATTCTATAAAAAAAAAAGTAATAATGAAAAACCTGGCGGATGCGTTTAAGGACTTGTTTAATGAAGCTGACAGAGGCAGAGGTTGGCGTACTGCAGGAATCGCTCGTGCAGCAACGGTAACAGCAGATATGTGCGACTGCAGTGCTCTCAGTGCTAATTGAAGAGTATTATCAGTGTTGATGGAGTGTACAGCTCTGATATCGTAGGATTAAAGTGGGATGCTGTGGTTCTTTGATATGGAACACAGCCCAGCACACCGCTGAGAGAGGCTTGGGACACAAGCCTGATACAGGCTGATACGCCATGACTAAGGCCAATCTAGAGCTCACACACAGACTCTCGCTCACTTTCTCTCACTGTCTTTTTTCCTCTTTCTCTTTGCTTATGCTGTATTTGTGTAAGTAAGTGCTTGTCACCATACACTAACTGTACAATGGTATCTCGAGCCATCTGTCAAACCATCGGAGTGTAGAACATGGTGCATGCTCTGCTTAATGCCTGTTCTTGATTCTGTTGGAATGTAGCTAATGTAAACGTGGAGATAGAACTTCTTTCTTTTAAATGTAGTGTTTATCGAGTTTTCCTCATTGAGAAGATGCTACTAGAACAAGCCTTTACATCATCATTCATGTTCTCAAGTGATGATAATGCACCTTGAGATCAATTAGGGAATTGTAAAAATTGTGATTTCCAGATGTGGAAATGTCTTAAAAATGTGTAAAATTTTAGATTTGGGAATAGTTTTGTTGTATTTCATTGGCTAGAAATTATCTTTGTAGGTTCTTGGTGTAGAGTAAAGGCTAGAACACACTCCAAGACTTTTTTCTGATGTATCGTATGGACACGTTGATGCTATTTGCCAAAAGTCAGTGCTAGTCTACAGATTTGAGTCGACACATCCCCATCCAGTTGGATAATATTAAACACGTTTTGAATCAATTTTAGAACACATCGTTTTCATTTGTCAAGCATCTCCTAGCAACAAGGGGCATATTTTTGTGTGAGTTTGCTGTGTTCTGCACTACTTGAAAGTACTACGTGATCCTCAGTCATTTAGTGTATAATGTTTTTTTCTATCACAATTTACGAAGTTGGCAAGTGTATGTTGCCTAGTGTTTTAAAATCCGTTCCGATTTTAAGTCGTGTAGTGTATTCAAGCCTTATTTTATATAGTTTATAGTCATATTGAATTAGTCAAATGTGACTGTATAGCTTATGACATCTCATATGGAGAGAGATTTTCTTTAAAAGGTTTTTAAAAAGATTTTATGTTTACTTTATGGTTATGTTTGAGTTGGTTATTATAACAAGTATACTCAAGTGTGAACACCAAACATTTTCAAATAGTTCCCAAATCGTTCTGCCCTAAAAGGATGGTTTGCACTAATAAAGTTACAGAGTAAAAAGTCTTATTATTTTTATTATCTTTGCAGATGCAGTCCCCAACAAAATCACTGCAATCATTCTAGAATGATTATTTTCAAATAGAGCTGTGGCATCTTGTGAAAATCCCCAGTGTACATAAAAGACATGTATAATGTATATTAGTTTCAGTTAAAAGAATGAAAAATTATGTTAATTGTTGATGAATCCTTATCCATTATGAGTTCTTATCCCACTAGCATGAAAGACTAGAAAAGTAATGGAACTTAATTTGTTCAAAAATATTTGAAAAGACAGTGATGAGGCATAAAATCCCATAGGTTTCTGTGGCTGTCTGTCTTTCATGTGACCAACCGAGTTACCGTCACTAACTCGGAGTTAAAGTTTAAGAGCATCAGTGCTGAATTCTCTGAAGAGCACACCTGCCACACTTCTGTGTAGTGGGCTGAAGAAGGCCAGGAGGGAGAGATAAAGCAATTGACTTTACTTCGTTGCTGCAGGTCACTTGTGTTTTTGGCTTTAGTCGTTCTCTAGAGCCTCTTCTGAATTGCTCCGTCAGATTACACTGCAGCTCTGTCGTTCAGAGCAGGACGGCTGTGAAATATGAGCAGTCAGCTGTACCGAAACAAGCTGAAAATGACGGATGGATGGATGGATGGATGGATGGATGGATGGATGGATGGATGGATGGATGGATGGATGGATGGATGGATGGATGGATGGATGGATGGATGGATGGATGGGTAGGATAGTAATTTTAGGCCTCATTTGTTTTTTATACATCAAATGTAAATGCATGTCCTATTTATACTCAATGGTGACACATTACATCAGTAAAACAATATTATTATCATTATTGTTATTATTTTACATTAACTAAGTAATGTTCTTTTTAATAAAACTAAGTATAAATATAATCAATTAAGTTATATATATAAAAGATTTTTACATCTATTCCAAAATAATAACTAAAGGCATAATTTAAACAATATATTTTATTTGTGAAGTGATAGTCAGCTTATTTTCAGATCATCAGTCATCAAGCTCAGGAAACACTGGTCACAGACATGAAGATGTACCTTTAATTTCACCAAGCTGATTGCTTACTGAAAAAACCTCACAGTCAACATGTTTTCTGGCCATTTCAAGTTTGATTGTGACCAAAAGCGGTGATATCTGAGTTGCTTACTTACTTTTTAGTAAGTCTTCCCATTAACACCATAATGTTCATTCAGACGGATTCGCAAAAGCGCACAAAAACAAGAGGCGGGATTTATCGCACGGACCAATCATATCCAATAATAACCAATCACATCAAATCATAGCACATTGGAGGCGTCCTCTCTCTTTCCCCCATTCATTCTCAATTACCCCCCAAACCCCCCACCACCACCAAACCCACCGCACACTTCAGGGGGTCTGTTAAAAGTCAATGGGCTCAGGGGAGGCAAGAGAGACTCAGACTCCCGCTGTAACTTCACCTGCTGGTGTCGCTGTTGGACACAGTTACTTTAGAGAAACGAGTGATTTATACACTTTTTAATGTCACATTTTGTAATATGGATTATTTTGTCTTCCTATTTTTTGCAGAGGCACTAACACCACTGATTTTAGATAGACATGTTGTGTTTTGATGATGGATGGATGGATGGATGGATGGATAGATGGATAGACAGATGTGTGTTTTGAATAGATAGATATGAATGGATGGACATATGGATGAAGAGAGAGAATTGGCCAGCTGTGTCTCTGTGGCAGCTGCACATGTCAGCATTGCCACACAGTGAGCGAGTGTGTCCTGGCCCCTGCTGTATACATTAATGATGACAATGATGACAAAGCTTCAGAGGGCAGTGGAGCACACGCCTCTTAGCAAGCGCCATGAGTCCAGAAGGCATCGAGGGTCAGGGATTGATCCTATCCCGACTGGCTCCGACCCAGCCCCTTCCTGATCCACTGAGGGTTAAGGCTCTACCAGTCAGCAGAGACCTTCATCTCCCTCCCTCACTCCACCACCACCTCCACCTGTGCCTTACAAGAGCCTGGAAAGACTTTCTCTGCCATCAATTTTTCATGCGCACTGAGGCGCTGAAGAAAAAGCGGCAAGTTGTTTTTCCCCTCGCCTAATCTCTCCTACACACGCTAAAGTCACTCACTGGAATAAAATAGCCAAACGATTTTGTTATATTCAACATAGCATGTTCTACCGGGGAATAAAACAGCTGTCGGTGAAGGGGAAAAAGGGATGGGTATGCGGAGGAAGCTGATGAAAAGAAGCTGTGCTAAAACTGCAAAGTACAAATTATTTGTTATATTTATATAACAAAAAAATAATTAACATTCTCACTTCTTTGAATTTAGTTTTACTTTCTCCAGGGATATTAACGGAACATGTATTTTTGACCCATAAAACAAAATTATTGAACAAAACAGGCTCTCTGGCTGTAGTTGGAACTAAATATTTGGGCTCTTGTTGCATATTAATATAATATGTAATTAAATATACATGCATATTAATTTAAATATATTACTGAAAAATGTATCATGCTCCGTACATAAATTATGTAGAAAGGTAGAAAACTACTCTCTAATATAGATATGCTATTAATTCTGATTAACTTGATTCATTATTCTGCATATCATGTATTTAACTAGGTTATTTTTTTAAGCAATTGAAAGCCATAATATATACCCAGTGGTCCTCTCACCTCTCTGTTCTGTACCGTTTCAGCTGATGACCAAACACCCAGGCAAGCGTCTGGGCTGTGGCCCTGAGGGTGAGAGAGACATCAGGGAACACGGCTTCTTCCGTTACATGGATTGGGAGAAGCTGGAGAACAAGGAAGTTCAGCCACCATTTAAACCAAAGGCCGTAAGTCCAGCCAATCACTTCACCTCTAACACACAAACGCATATTCTCTCTCTTACTCACATTCTCTCCTTGTGTGTTGCTGTGATCTGGAACGCTGGTGGTTATTTCAGAATTGAGTATAAATTACTTTAGACTTATTACCTTTTTATCTTTTTTAGCCCGATACACATAATGCATGACATGATTTACCGAAGTAAGACAACATTGCATCAACATTAACAACCCTAACAACTATTCCTAACCCCAATCCGACCTCAACTTGATTTAAACTCATCAGTTACTCAGTTTGAACTGAATTATCATTTGAATTTCAGGAAGTAGAATTATAATGGAGTTTAAGTATGAATTACTCATAGTTGTGTTCATACAACAGATAGGCTGTTTCTGGAAATATTAGATGATATCAATAAGCAATGTTTGAAATGTCACCTGTAGACTGTTCATTATTTTTAATAAATTATTTTTTTATGGTGAAATATAGTTATACAGGGTAGTTTATGCAAAATATAGTATATAGTCACTACTCACTAGTCAAGTATTTATTTTTATAAAGTAAAAATCAGTTATGAATATGAAACAATTTATTTATTTACTTTTAAATATATGGCAAAATTAGGATATTTTTAGTTGGTTGTGTACATTTGAAAGTATTAAAGATGCATTTCAGGGAATAAATGAGAATTATTTGTAAATGTATAAATGTATTTATTTTGTCACAAAACTTGTATTGGATGAAATGTCAAGTATTGTATTCCTTGTTTTGAAATAATTTAAATTTAACGTGTGTTTCTTTAAATTGTAACAGTAAATTCTTCCTGTCATTCTAATGCAAATTCCAGTTCAACATACTGTGGGTCTCAAGTCAATCCAAATTTTCCTTTTCCTAAATTTGGAATTTCACTCAACCCTGCAGTCTAGAAACCTAACCCTATAATAATAGGGCTGTGATTGGTTAATAGGGGTGTTGTCTCAGGACCAAACAAAGGATGTTTATCCAGGCAAATGTCTTACTTGTGTAAATCACATTAAACAACCTGTAACCTCAAACTGGCCAATTGGACTTGTAATTTTTGAAGCCAGTGTCAAAGTAGTCAAATTCTACTGTACTGTAGCACAAAGATGTCAAGTAAAACTTTCAAGGCAGTGGAGAGTAGTAGGGTGTAATGAGGAGCCTGTATGTCCTCCTTACACACCACAGCATGAGGCACAGTAGCATCTTAGTTTGCTAGCACTGTTTGCGTTAGGGCTCTGGCCGAGCTCAGGCGCGTTTGTAAGCCTCAGTCAGATCCTTAATGAGTACAGCTTCTCGTGTGCGTGTGTGTGTGTGTGTGTGTGTGCGAGCTGTCAGATGGAGCAGGCATTGCCCAGGCAGTGCTGCATTGTGCTTCCTTCCACGTCAACCCTCCTGACCTTCTGCTTGGACTCGAGACTGGCCTCAGAAGTGATCTGTTTCTGCAGTGCCTCCCTGGTTATGAGGTCTTGGCACAATCATTGAGAACAGATTGTCCTGTTGATTGTCACAAGTTTTACTTTAGCACTTGAATTAAATGCTTTAGTTTTAGTTGAAGTGGTAAAGGTGAAGCCAAGTGTCATTTCTGTGCCACTAGTGTCACCAAAAAGAATTGCAAGAAATATATAATGGCTGTTTTCAAACAGGTTTTCTTGACGCACACCATTTCTTTCATTGGACGAACAAACAGATAGTCCAACCTCCAAAATCACACCATTGGTTGAGCCAATGCTGCTGTGTCAGGCTGTTGGAGATGTAAAAACAGAGCTTTGTGTTTGACATTAAACAACATTTGTTCTTACTTGTCTCATAATCAATTGCAACTGTGCTTTTTTGTCATTTCATTTTTATTTAACTATAATCGTATGATAATTTTACTTTTTAATACCACTGCGTACATTTTACTATGGCAACATCCTTTTTGCAGAATTTTCTGCTTGAAATCATTCCCATCTTTGGTTTTTCAGGCTTTCTTGCACAGTTAGGTACATTAGCTCACTGTTCAGGTGTGCGTGATTGGGAGTGTTCACGTGGCAGCAGATGGATGTTTGGTGTCATTAGCTGAACAGAAAGACGGATGATTTTAGACCCTCTTCTTGACGATGCCCGCATGCCGGATGGACACTCAAATAACGTGATTTACAAACTTAATCAAAGGCAATTAGGATCTGAACAAAACAAATTTTGTCTCATGTGGAGACCAAAAGGACACGCACACATAAGCTTTCGTCCAAAACCTCTGGTAGGGAGCATGTTTAAGGCATGCTCCAGACAAAAAGGCCATGCCAGAATGCATTGTGACAAGCACAGTGAAAAAAATAGAAGATGGTGGACAATGTGAGAGAAATATGATTATAAATATAATTCATTCAATTAGGGATGCACTGAAAATTGTGGCCGATATGGATCATTATGTTTGTTATGGCAGGGGCGTCTGTGACCCTTTTTATTGGGGCATGAGCCTGAGTAAAAAGATACTGATAAACTCATGTGTCAGTAGAGATAACCGTATACCATCCTGAGAACCATCATTTTCCCTGAAACTGTATTTCAGCAATTGTGTCATGTGTTTCTATCGGCTGTTTAGAAACAGAACTAGCAATGCCAGATTCACCAATGAATCACTCTTTTGATCTGATTAGTCAAACTCTTTTGCCAAAAGATCTGAAATTGAATTGCTCATGAATCGGTGAACGATTTCTCCTGTAATTGGATACTTTATAAGACAGAAAACAAAAAAAAGCACTGGTTTAGGTAGATATATACCTACAATCCTTTGTAGGAATCAAAACATGACTTCTGTCATTTGTCAACAATGAAGCAGCGCTGAATTGCGCACATAGCTTGTGAAGGACAATATGGTGATGCTTTTTATAGACTTTTTTTTTTTTTTTTTAAATAGCCAATATTAAAAAGCGTTTTTGTCAATGTCAATTCGTGTTGTTTTCATAAATTTTGGCTTCTTAACATAATAATATACAGTAAGAAATATGGATACTTATTCATTTTGAGATAAGCTGAGATAGAAAAAATGAAAATAAATCTTTGCCATAATCTATCACTAACCCTTTGAATAAGTAGATGGTGGCAAACTTAATTTAAAAATATACTCAAATGAGTGTCACAAATAAATATACAGAAAATAAACAAATATACAATTTGGCCTCAATGTATTGTTCATCAAAATAAAATTAAAAATTGGTGACAATAAAAAATGACAAAAATGTATCTGCTGTATGGATATTTCTCATGTCTTCAGTATTTAATGGATCAACTCGAGTCTCCTGTGTGATTTATACGTGTAGAGCATTCAAAATCGCTAACGTTTGACTTTTATTAAGCCACCTTAAAAGAGAACTGCCTATGTAGGCAGTGAGGCAGCTGCATAGTATGTGCATTTGAAGGTCCAGAACCTGTAGTTGAAGATCTAGAGCTGAAAGCAGGCTGGCCATTGAGGACAGTTCCCTAGAATCTGCCCTGTTCCTGATGAGCACCTCCTCCACTGGGAAACACGGTAGTCTGACGTAGGATTTGGCTGGAGTGTCCCTCTACACATCACAGCCTGTGGCTCTGAAATTAAGCGTGACAGCAGTGTCTGGCAAGGAGTTATGCCATTGAGGTGGATTAGGGAATCGGACCCAGGTGATGCGAAACAGTCAGGGTGACTTTACAGCTCAGGTTTGGAGCATAAGAGGGGTGGGCCGCCATACGGAGCTTTTCATTTCTCTGCTGGTGCTGCTGAATTATCTGGTGGCAGGTGAAAAGTGACTTTTGATTTGTTGTTTGGGATACTAGCCAGCTCTAGGTGGAACGCCTCTGGCTGTATCTGCAGCAGATGGACTGTTGTTGCCTACACGGTACAAGACTGGCAGTGATGGCCCGCGTGTGCCAGCCACGGGAGGGCGGCTCTCTGAACGCTGACAGTCTCTTTGCTGCCAGTGCTGCTCACTCTCACTTCCTGTATGTCACTCGGTGCCTTCTCTATGTCGGTGCAGATTGGACATGGTCACCTTTGTCTCACCCTTTCATTTACACACACTGTCCGTCATGCTCCACTCCTGCTGGGTGATGGGTGGAGGTGAAGAGGGATCAAAGCCAGGTGAAGAGAGTGACAGATTCATTATGAAACGTCCAGCTGATACCATCAGGTTTTTATGCTAGTTAATACTGGTGCTGGTTTTGGTGATCACCGGTTGAATGGTAAAGCATGATCTTTTCGGTGAAGCCAGTTTCACCAAAGAAGTCTTTCTGGTTAAAGGGATAATTCACACAAAAAAAAAGGTATTTAAGCTAACTATTTCACAGAATGTCCAGGGTAACTTTCCATACAGTGAAAGTGAATGAGAAGCAGTTGAGCTCCAAAAATGACAAGGACCAAGTTATGGTGGGATGCAAGGTTTGACATCAGTGATTATTCATAATCTTGAGTGATAATATGATTGTATCTATTCCTAACCCAATTTGCACATCCAGCTTTTCCACCTCTAATTCTAATACATTTGTTTTCAATTAGATGGATTTTCCTTATAAAACAGCACTTGTTTTTTTAATTCAAATATAATTATACAAATTATTATAATGCTATTTATAACTATTATCATTTAGATTTAGTTTATATTTAGGTTGGTTTTGTGTGTGTAACTGTTTAGATATAGTTATGTTTATAATATGCAAGTTTAGGGTCAGTAAGATGTTTTTTTTAACGGAGGTTAATTAGACACATTAAATTGATCGAATGTGACAGTGAAGATATTTACAATTTTATAGATTTCTAATAATGCAAATAAATGTTGCTCTTTAGAACTTTCAATTCATCAAAGAATCCTGAAAAAATTCATCACAGTTTCCACAAAAATATTAAGAAGTTTTCAACAATTACAATAATAAATGTTTCTTGAGCAGAAAATCATATTAGAATGATTTCTGAAGGTTCATGTGCCACTGAAGACTGGAGTAATGATGCTGAAAATTCAGGAATAAATTACATTTTAAAATATATTCTAATTGAAAACAACTTTTTACAGTTAATATTTTGGTTAATAATATTTCACAATATTACTGTTTTCACTGAAACTTTGTATGTGTCCATATAGTAGATACAATAGCGTGTGTGCATAACGTACTTGTACTGTAAATAGCATTGGATGAAAGCGGCTTTGGGGTTAAGCTAGTTAAGAAGACACTGTGGAGACACCACCACACTCATGCTGAGGTCCTGCTATGGTCTTTTGAACAAGGTTTGCCCAGAGTGAAAGTTGGAGAGCATGTTGTAGACAGAAGTGACAACTATGGTCTGTGTGAGCTTGATGCTCTGTAGCTTTTGCTTTAAAGAATATTATTCCCTTTCCCTTCATCCCAATGTGCAGCAGTCATTCAGAGATATGAGCGAGCTCAGTGAAAACTCTTTTTCTCACAAATAAAAGTGGAGTGCTTGCCAGAGAGAGGACAGCAGGGAAAGTGTGTGTGAGCGATGGATGTGTGTGTGAGAGAGTTGTAAATGGGCAGTGTTTAACACAGCGGTCTTCAGACAAGCCACTTGTCACGTGTGTTTTTAATAGTTCACAGTGGATGTACCCTCCTGATGCTAATGACTGTAGACAGGTGGTTTTAAGAGGACACCGAAAAGCTTTTGCCTCAATATTCAGGGTTGGATGAGATGCAGGTCGTTCAAATCTCTGTGGGTTCACTTGCCTAGGTGGCACAGCGTGTATGGTGGTGAATGGGCAGATCCATGAGTCGCAGCCTTGTGTGATCGCGTTCGGAAATACTAATGCATCTGCAGCGGGGCGGCCGAGGTCAGGTGGCTGCTGCTTCGGACCATTAATTGAGTTTAAATTAGATGGGCTTCTGAATGCAGAGGTACACAGATGCTGTGCGAGGTGATTTAATGGTTCCCTCACACAGATGTTATGCCTCAGTGCTCTCACTGTCTGTCACTCTGTGTGTGCTATCCTTCACATGGTGGTCAGATGCCTCTTGCTGAAATGCAGAGCCACATCTAAAGCTATTGTGTTAGCTGCCGGGACCACGCTAAGGATCCTGGGCTAATGGTACAGTCAAGAAAATTAGGTCATTTCATGCTGTATGAAATGGGGCTTTTAAAGGCTCAAGCTTTTGTTGGGCTGCCCAATGGGCGAAGGGGGTATTTATTTGAAGGATTTTGGTGTGGCTAATGCTTCTGTTTACCTAGAATTCAGGTGAATACTGCATTTAAGGATGTGATAAATTATCATTTAAAGTGCTTTTTCAGAACCGTAATCATACAGTGATGGACGATAAACTTTTCTGTGCAACATTATTATGAATTACATGAAATTAATACAAGGATGCTTTAAATTAGTCAAAAGTAACAGTAAAGACATTTATAATGTTACAAAATATGTATGTTTCAAATAAATGCTCTTCTATTGAATGAATACCAGCTCATGATTTCATCATCCACTTTTATGCAAATTCTGTCTTGGTAAAAATGAGTTCTCTAAATGGAATGCATTGAAAACATGGGGAAGTTATATATAGACATTTTTTGCCTTCAAAACATGATTTAATTTCATAATGTTCATGAAACATGCAGATGGTTGCTCTGACCATCAAATATCAGCTGAAGTGAGTGGCACTGTTTTTATCCACTTTTAATATTTGGTATGTCCACCTTTTGCAGCAATTACAGCAGCACATCGCTCTGGCATAGTGTTCATATATTTCCTCTGAGAACTTCAACACTAATGTTATCCCATGCCCATGAAGCCAAAGACTTTCCTTTGAATGTACAATAGATCTGTCCAGTTTATTTTCCAACTCACCCGTAATGATTGGGTTGAGGTTCTGACTTTAAGGGGGCCAGTCCATAATTTTCAATGTTCCAACAGATTCCTTCTGTCACAGGTAGTTCCAGCAATTGTTAGAATCGTTGTCCTTTTGGAAAATAAATCCAGGGCCAATAAGACGACTCCCAGATGCCAAGGGTTCTAATCATTTTGGCCACCACTGTATATATTTGACCCATATGCATCATATCTACAATGTTAGTGTTGGTTCTCCACTAATGACTGTGTAGTATTACAGTATGTCACAATATGTTTTTATAAATAATGCATGTGTAGAACAATAACACATGGATTGTGATATGCATCACACTGTGAGCTATCTCAGCTCCACAGCAATAATTTTCACGATTTGCCAGATTTTCCCTCCCTTTCAATGTGGCTGCTCCTACAGTATTGCTTGCCAAATGAGAGGATGCAGAGATAGTGGGCCATCGTCGTGGGCCAGAGGTAGAGAACTGGCCAGGTTTGGAAGGTTCTGATGGTTTGACTTTGCTTGCTGTTCATGAATATTATATGACTGGGCTTTAAAAGGTGAGTTTTGATATTGCACCGGACTGCCACTGATCAATGCTCTCCACCAAAAGAGGTCCACATGTGTGCGAGGAATCTCATTCTCATTTACAGATTTGCTTGTGTGGACTCACCTGTTTCTTACCCTTATGATAAGCGAGCTATTTAAATGTCACTGGAAGTGCAATAGAACATTGGAATTTCAAAAGCTGACATTTTAACTGAAGCGTATGTGTTTTTGCGGAGGCATTAATACTGTTGCTATTGTTTTCACTGTTGTTGTTGTTTTCAAAAGCATCATGAATGACACCCTAACACGCCATTGACATCTGGAACATATTTCTGTATCAGTATGAGTGTAAAGGTCTCACACACACTTCCATGCATTCATATCGTCCAAGTCACACCCAATACCCTGGTGGAAAGACCAGCTTCAGGCTTCCCAAATACGACTAATATGAATTCCCATGCTGATCAATAGCTTCATCAGATACAACAGATCAACCTGCCTAAAAATTGCAGTTCTGTCATCATTTATTCACCCTCAAGTTCTACATTTTGACTTTCTTTTGTGGGACCTAAATTAAGATATTTTGAATAATGTCCTGGCCACACTTTTCCATTGCAGTTTGGGCACTGAGGCTTGAAGCTTTGAAAAAAAAATTAGAAAGTGCCATAAAAATAATTAACATGACTAATGCACTATATTTCATTTGGCTTCTGATGCCATATGATGGCTTGATGAACAGATTGAAGTCGTTATTCTCTGATAATCTTCTCTTCCATTGAGCTGTAAACCACTGCAAATATAATTGAGGTGATCTTGAAAGCCTGTCAATTCTCCAGTGCCCTTAAAAATAAAAAACAAGTACAAGATCTAAATTATAATTGATGTGTGAATCAGACGTCATTATTTTGTCATTCAAATTTTGTCATGTAAAATGTTGGTGTTTCTCTAGCTGTCATATTATCGTATGGCTTCAAATGCTTGGAATATAAAGTATGGACTATAATTTCTGTCATTTTTAAAGCAAAATATTCTTTAAAAATACAGTTTTGGAATGACATGAATGGTAAATCATGACAGACTTCATTTTTGGGGGGTAAACAATCACTTAAGCAGCCTGGTAGGGACATACATTATGCTGGTCTGTTTAACAGGATATGTATCCAGAATTGCTATTCCGTAACCTGCAGTGCCTGTCACAGCCCTCACATTCACATCCATTCCCATACTTTTATTTGTTCTCTCTTTTACTTTCTGCTTCTGTCTTTATGACCATGTTCATCATCCCCCATCCATTACATGCCTCTCTTGTTCTTCTCTCCCTCCTGCAGTGTGGCCGGGATGCAGAGAACTTTGACCGCTTTTTCACCCGCCATCCACCGGTTCTCACCCCTCCAGACCAGGAGGTCATCATGAACCTCGACCAAGACGAGTTTGAGGGCTTTTCCTTCATAAACCCAGAATACCTTGCCATGGAAGCCCAGAGTTAAGGGCGACCCCCTAAAACTAACCCAACCCTCCATCAAACCCCCTCTTCATCAAACCTCCTTATGTTTATGTACCATACAGTCCGTAAAACGGCCACATGTATGTACATAAACAGCCATATACCGAAACTAAACCATCTATATACATATGCATGCGAAATTTCAATATTCGTAGATTAGCCTTGAGGTCGCTGCGGCTTTCACAACATCCCATTGAATGTATCCATGCTGGAGGAACGTTTGAATCTAAAGGTCTTTGTCTTTATTCTATTTGTACTCTACAGCTTTCCTGAATGTGGCTTGTATTGCATAGCTCTCTTCTAAACTACAGATGTGTCTGTTGCAGCACTGTAGGTGTTCAGATTCAGCCATTTGCACTGAAGGTGCATGAATCGCATACGAGATGCATAATGGCTAGCCTCGCTCTCCTTATCCAGCCTGTGACAGTGATACTTTGCTTGTTTCAAAAAGAATGCAAACTCAAAAGGTTTTTGCATGAGGATTTAGTTTTGCCTGAACTTTTATGATACATATGACGTTAGTTTTCCTCTATAGTGCACCCTAGTCTGGTTACAATCTCTGACTTGCGTTGTACAGACTAGTAGATAACAAATTTACCAAACTTTTTTTTTCTTTTTTCGAAGCATGAGTAAATTTGACTTTTTTAGGATGCCTGTATCCTGTTTGCGTGTATGTACGGGCCAATAGAGCTTGATGGATGTGCCTGATTGTGGTAGTGATCTGCTTTTTTGCCTGATCATCTCACACCATCAGCAAACACTCACACTTGTACAAGAAGCATGACTCCTGTGATGGTTCCCGTTGGCTCTTCCTTGTTTAACACTTGACTTATGCTTAAAGGTCAGCCGGGTTTAATCGAGAGGTATTTGACAGGCATATTAAATATCAACTACCTCCTGCTAGGGACAATTACAGATTGAGGTAGGATGAGAGAACAAGTGCTAATATCAGAAAAGAACTAGTGCTGTAGCCAATAACCTTTAAAAGACCCATCGGCCGTATATCACTGACCCCTATGTTAGATGTGAATGTTTTTAATGGGTACGATCTGGAATTTCCATTGGGGTTTACAATGACAAAAAGATGAGTAGTCAGCCATGGGTAATATGTTAAAATGATACCCTGGATTTCATTGTGTATGAGCAAATTAGTCTAGTTGGGACGCATTGATATAGCTTCACTTCGCTTGAATGACTCCATCTTGAAGCTTGTCAATAGAGACCCGCCACGTGATAATATGCTGATTCTTGGTACGTGAAAACGCTGAAGGAATACCACAATATTTGTGTGGAACAAAATATTGAGCATCAAAGACAAAGTTGAGAAGAACAGGATATAAAGACGCAGAATAATTTGCAGCACCATTAAACAGAGTAGCTTTAGAAATAAAACATTTTAAGCGTGTAAACATTGCTCATAAGCACCAACAATAGGGGTCTGATGAAGCTATCTGACATAGTGTTAACGGGCCCAGCAGGGGCTGGTCAGTGTTTTAATACGATGCCCTAATTTAGTATGCAGACTGCTTAGATATGACAGTTGGTTTAGAAACGCAAGCACTGTTCATGTCAGCGGTAACCGCAGCGAAATCCCTGTGTGGAACAGATTCCGTATCACTAAATGGAACTGGAAAGGCCACAAGAGCCACACATCCACAGAAATGGGTCAGATCCTCTCAGACATCAAAGTTCCCTGAGCGGTTATCCATGCTGACTAGCGGCCAGTGGCTTTTATTGGAAACCACTGGGGCTTCATATCATATCTTCATCATAGGATTTCAGGGAAGGGATAATCTCTCTAAAATGGTTTCTCACATGAGAAGGTTTCCAGATATGTTGGAGAAAATGGTCTTTTGTGGGTTAAGACAAAAGACAAAAAAATGTGCATTTGTCATTACTGCCAAAAAAAAAAAAAAAACAGAGCAGTGCAGCGTAGGGCTTTGATATTTTTTTTAAGTGTCTTAAAAGAAGCAAATAAATTGTGTCAAATGTTATTAAATGTTATGAATTTTATGTGGTCAGTATTGTAGATAAAAATAAAATAAAAAGGGGGGATTTTTTTGTGTTTTCTATACCATAAAATATGCATAGACTAAAGAAGCTTTGTGCATGAATTACTGAGATTTGATTCAGCGTAATATTAGACGAGTGTTTTAGCGAGTGCTCTTGACCTTTCTGTGTGCTTTGCTTCATACATCCTCAATGCTTTTCTTGTGCCAAAGTATTTTCCACAACCAAAACACAAGTATACATTAAAATAAAACTGAAACCTCAATAGCCATTGTTTGGTTTTGCGTTGTTTTCCTCATTGCAATTTTGAGTGTATAGCCTACAACCTTGAAATGACGTTGTGCCTGTAATATAAACCCTGGAAACACAAAAGATTGTTTTCCATTGTAAGACCCCGATGTGACATTTTATTTGATCACATAAAGCATTATTTGTATGTGTTTCTGAACTGCTTGGCAGAGAAAGACTTGTCAATTTGCTCGGAGCATCGACTACCAACTTGGAAGGTGTGCAGCACGTGCCCACGCTAAGCTCTGCATATTTCATGCCTGCCACTTAACATGAGAACATTTCATCCTGTTCCACCACCATTCAGCCAATGACATATGGGAAGAACATGCATATAGGGGTGGGTGAAAACTAGGGAGATGCTTTATATGGCGCATTAAACATGCTGCGAATGTTTATTGTGAATATTGGTGCTGTTGTTGGTGCTGCCAACAACATACAGTATAATGTGGCCTGCTTATGTAAGTACCAGCATGGGGGTCCAAAAGATCTTTCAAACTTGATGTTTATACATATATGCGGTACACAGTTGAGTCTGGCGCTCCACACAAGAGTGTTAATTAATTCTGAATGTCGCAGCCTCAAATTAAATGAGTCGGTTAGCACGAAGTGTGTGCGGCTTATCAGCTGAAAACAGGTCAGCGTTTGATACTGCTGTTCTCTTCTTGCGCTGACATCAGCTCGCCGCTAATCCGCGCCTTTATAGAAAGCTCTGTGCCTTAGTATCGCACGAAATTACAGAATCACGATTGGAATTAAAGCCTGGCAAAATGAGCACCTTGGATTTAAAGGGAGGGGGGGGGGGTGTATTTCGTCTTTTCTCTCCTTCCCGAGAGCTTTTTTTTAATTATCTTTTCCTCCAGGGCTTTTGGTACAGCATGCATCTTGAACCCTATCTTTGCTATATATCTGTATGAAACCAAGGGCGATAAATTCAGATCTGCTGAGGTACAAACGTCTCATACTGGTATTCTCAATGTGCCGACGTCCCTTGTTCTGCTGTCATCCACCACTATCTTATATGTCCATGTGCATCATAGCCTGTTTATGGGAACTGAACTGCTCAGTGTGCCCGTGCTAATCTCATCTTGTCAAACAGACCTGTATCTAATCAACACAGAATGGCACTGGCCTGCATCAGCATGGCAAGCTAGCATGGATATTCCTGTCAACTGAGACCATTTTGGACCATCATTCATCTCTAATTAGTGTCATTTATCATTTAGTGACGGTTCAGGATGACAAATATTTTGTTGGATGTTTTTTTTTTTTGTTCTTTGATTTGTTATATCCATTCTGATGTTAACAATTTACACCATTTTTTCAGTTCCTGGTACCCGGCGCTACACCCATGCTAACATAACTCCAAAGGTCAATTGCCAATTTACATATCTAAATATGGATGCAAGTTATACTAATTGTAATCTTTTCATTTTAAGATTATGGTTGATTATTATGAAAGTGAAAAAGTTTAAATACAAATGATAGTATCAGCATAAAAGTTTGCTTATTTTATTAGTGACCTAGGAATAGTGCATATTTTTCAGTTATATATGTATATAGGGATAGCGGGAATGTGACAGAAGGTGTGAGAGAGTGGAAAAGATAGAGGGGATTGAGAGAAAAAAACAGATGGATATACGTATACACACACACACACACACACACACACTTGTGTATTTGATATTTTATTATATAATTAATCATTGTATTTATTTATTAATACGTTTTACAATTTGAAACTTTTTATTTCCAGTTTTAAATTACATTTTGAATCCCAGTCTTGTGAGGTCTAGACCTTTGGACCCCACTGTATAACTGTATATAACACTTTTACATGGATCATTTCAACAGTAGACAGATTTATAGGATAATTAATTCTACTTTGGTTTATTTATGTTATTTTATCATCTATCGAATTATTAAATGCCATGGTTTTGTTGGATATTTACTTGAAATAAAACCAGCCTTTCAGAATCAAGCCTGCATTGACCCACAGTCCTCAGGTTTCCATGCCAATGCCCAGTGCCATTTTCCTTTGAACTGTTTGGCTCTTGAGAGCTCAGGTAATCTAGTGACCATCACTCTGGAGTTGTGGCTTGTGTGCTTCGCTGTGCTGTGGTGTGCTTGAACCAGACAATGGAAATAAGGTAGGAAATGTGCTTCTGTTGTTGTATTATCTATCTTCCTCCTGTCCACTCTATTCTTCCTGTCTGGAGCTGTTTTTATCTCTGTGTAAGGTGCCAGGAGATCTCAAATGCTCTTCTGGACTGTCTCTCTCAGTTCTCTTGTTTGATGTGATGATGTGATCTGCATACCAATATATGGAGTCATATGTATTCTCTGCGTCTGTGATCCTGGATGTTTGTAAATCCTTTTCGCTGTGCTTTGATGGCACTATCATCCCTCTTTCTGTCTTCCTTACCTGAAAGCGACTTGTCCCTGTTCTTTGTCATTTTAAAGTGCTACATATGTTCATTTCCTTAAAAGAGATCACACTGATCGAAGATCACACTTTGTCGCTGTTGGTTTATCGTCTTCAAACGTACTGAATGTTTGCTTTAATACGCGCCGTGCTGCCTTTAAAATATTTTGCACTTCCCACAATTCCCTCAGGCCCACCGTTGACCAGAAATCTGAATTATTTAGGTGGAAATAATAACTTAACTGAATTGCAGTGCATTGTTTTTCCAAAACAGGCTTCTTCTTTTTTTTTGCCTTATTGTCTAAGCAGACATCCAACAGACTGTAATGAATTTGTGAGAAAGGTTAGCACTCATTGGCAACTATGATCATTTTCTGTGCTGATGTCTAAAAACTGGCATTTGCAAGAAATTTTACTTTCAGAGTGGAAGGTATTATTTTTGAAGTATAAAAGGATATTCAACAGGAAAAAATGATGGAATAGCAGCATCGACAAAAATGAGTGCCATTTCAGAATAAGAGCTTTAGTAAATCCTCATTATAAAGACAACAAAAAGAGTATTCAGAGTAACATGTACTGATGCATCATTCACAATACAACCATGAAACACTAAGGGTCATGTTGACTTAAGGAAGCCACATTTCTGCCTCAGAGTTATTAAAATAGACATAATTCCAAGGAAAAAACAGAATGACTGAGCAAAATTGTAGATGATACTCAAGTTGCAGAGTTGTGACGTTGTAAGGGGTGTGTCAAAGTGGGGAATTCAGTGGGGGAAACACTGATCTATAATAGATCATTCATATTTAGGGGCGGCAGTGGCTCAGTGGTTCATGTAGGTTGGCTACAAACTGGAAGGTTGGTGGTTCGATCCCCGGTTCCACCTGACCAAGTGTCGAGGTGTCCATGAGCAAGACACCTAACCCCAGCTGCTCCCGACGAGCTGGATGGCGCCTTGCATGGCTTGACACCGCCGTCGGTGTGTGAATGGGTGAATGTGAGGCAATGTGTAAAGCGCTTTGGAAGGCCATTGGTCTGTTAAAAGCGCTATATAAATGCAGTCCATTTACCCATTTACCATATAATTTGAGAGATAATGGGCCCTATTTTAATGACCTGAGAGTGTCCGAATCCACTTTTGCTATAGTTTAACAATGGAAAAAACAGTCTGCGCGCCAGATGCATGGTACAAAAGGGTTGTACCTCTCTTAATGAGTCGTGGGTGTGTTTTGGGCGTAACATGCAATAAACCAATCAGAGCCTCATCTCCCATTCCCTTTAAAAGCCAGTTGCCACTTGCACCATGGCGGATGACTGAACGATTCTCCAGAGTGGAATCCTTTTATAGTTAATAATTTAGAATGTTTGTGTGCTGCTGCGCGTCCCTGTGTGTGTAACAAGAGTGTACACACGTTGTGTGCTCACCTATAGGCGCATATTACTAACACGCCTTTTAAATAACACTAAAAAAATTCTGCACTATTGACTTTAGAACAGATTTTTGTTGGTCAATGGTCTTTTTTTTGTTGCCTCAAAATAGCAACGCACCAACAATGCGCTTGAACACACCTCGTTTCAGACCAGCACGCCCATGGGCATTTAAACAACGTGGCACTGGGCGTGAAAATGATAACTGCGTCGGGTGTATTATAGGGCCCAATAAATCTAGTTTAGTCATGAAACTCTAGAGGACACAGGCTAGTCCTTTACATGCAGCCTGCAAGCAATCACATCATTAATGCATGGCACAAGTTGATTGGCCTCTGCTGATCCTGCAGCCAATGAGATTGCTTGCTCGCCATTTTTAATAGTCTGGTTCATTGTTTGCTGTATAGATTATTCCTGAGAGTTCCTCTGAAACCCTCCACCTCCCCCAGCTCCACCTGCCTAGATCTGCTAGGGGATTTATGTATGTCTATTCATGCAGAAACAGCATATCTAACATGCTCACAGCAGTGTGTCTGTGTATATATTAGCAGTAGTAAGTCCAGCAGAAATAATCAACAGCGTAGCAGAAAAAAAAGAGATTCTGTTAACATTGCCATATTCAATAACATGCTAAAAGTATTCTGAGAGTGGTCATGATTGAAATATCTATAGAGATTCAGAGAGCAGAAATCAAGTGTGTAGTAAATTAAAGATAATGAAAACAATACATGATTTTGCCAATGATTCTAATTTTACATGGGGCATTTCAATCATTTTTGATCATCTGTGATGTACAGATCACCTGATAAACAACGATGTTAATTACTTAAATTTCAGGGTTTGCTTTGTGAAGTCAAAATTTTTTTTGTTAAATGCCATGGATGGATAAATAGTGGGAGAAAAGAATAACTTTTATCATTTTGAATTCATTAAGTTGTGGGATATGAAGGCACAATTATGCGAAAGTCACATCTGTGAGATATGAAGTCAAAATTAATAGTCACAATTATGAGACATGAAGTCACAATAGTCAGATTTAAAATGCAATTATGCGAACAAAAATCCCAATTGTGAGATATAAAGTTGCAAGTATTAGACAGTCGCATGTACTATTATTATTTATTAATTTATTTTACTCTGAGGCAGAAACCAGCTTGCATATTGACTTATTGAACACAGCAATGTAATGGCATTCATTCAGGAATATGTTTTTTTTTCTTCTCCCCTATAATTTGAGATGAAAGCCTCACTACCCTCTATCAAACGCATTTCTACAAGACAACATAGCTTGGCACTTTGTATACATTTGTGCATTGGAACGGTTTGCAGTATTTGCGTTGCTGAAGCTTCTTGCTCCACTGATGCTCAGCATATTGAGCGCTGCCCCTCCCCCCACAACAGCGTTTCCTTTGCCTTCATGGATTTACATTACCAAGCAGTGCATTAACAATGTCTAGCCCCAGAGAAGGCCCAGTCCTCTCTCCTTCCCTCTGTTTTTCCTCTCCATCCCCTCCATCTTTTCCACTCTCTCACACCTTCTGTCACATTCCCTCTATCCCTTCCTAGCTTACTCTGACCCACCTTGCCCCCCTCCCCTTTCTTTCTTTAGTTTACTCTGTCTTCTTTCCCTCTCCATCCTCCCACTCAGTGTTTTTGAATGTGTGTGTGTGTGTCCTCTGAGCCAGGCTGGCTCTTCCCTCGGGCACGCTGGCACACAAGGCCACAGCAGCAGTAGCGCAGCAGAGAGGAATTCTCCCAGTAAGAACAGGCCTGTGGGCCTAACAAACCGTCTGCCCCTTTCATTTAGACTCCTCTCGCAGAGAAAGACAGAGACAGAGGGATATAGAGTAAAAGAGAAAGGCCAGCCGTGCCTATGCTTTAGCATCTCATAAAAGAAACAGTACCGCACAGTGTGTCAAAGCAGCGAGCGTCTGCCACAGCAGATCTGGATGGGGACTGTCAGTGAGATATGAGTCTCATCAGTGGCCTGGGCCTCTTTTTAAGTGCTTGTGTGTTATACTGTCTTCTCCTGAAGTGGAATCCCTTCTTTTTCGGCACACAATTCCTCTTCAGCTTTTAACACAGCTGGGTTTCTGCCTAGAGTGTTTTCCATCAGCTTCTAATTTAATGTGGATAATTGTGGATTTTTAAGGGACAGTTCACCACAAAAATAAGCATTCTGCCCATTACTGTTAAATTAAAAGAAGAAAAGAAATCAATACTTTTATTCAGCAAGGGCATGTTAAACTGATTCCCATTTCAAATATGCTGTTCTTTTGAACTTTATTCATTAAAAGAATCACAGTTTCGACCAAAATATTACGCAGTACAACTGTTTTCAACATTGACATTAATATTAGATTGATTTCTAAAGGATCATGTGACTCTGAAAACTGATGCTGAAAATTCAACTTTGACATCACAGGAATATATTACATTTAAATATTTTAAAATAGAAAACATTTGGTAACACTTTATTTTAGGGTTTAATTCTCGTTATTAACTAGTTGCTTATTAGCATGCATTAGCTGTTTATTAGTTCTTATAAAGCACATATTAATGCCTTATTCTGCATGACCTTATTCTACGTCCGTTAACTCAATATCTAAACTTAAACGCTACAAAACTACCTCACTATCTAGTAATAAGCAGTAATTAGGCGTTTATTGAGGCAAATGTCATGGTTAATAGTGAATGTGTTCCCCATACTAAAGTGTTAATGAACATTTTGTTATAAATTTTATGAATGTTTCACAATATTACTTTTTTACTGTAGTTTTAATCAAATAAATGCAACCTTGAGCATTAAAAAAATCTTACCGACTCTAAACTTTTAAATAGATTTCGTATAGTGACCAAGCTTAAAAATGCTTTATATTCCAAGTATTCTGAAGTCATACAATAACAATGGTGGTGTAAAATACAGAAGGTGAAGATTTTCAGAGAATAAAAACTGACATCTTTGGGTGAACTATCCTTTTATGATCTGAGGATTTTGAAGGTATATATTATTTTCGAAATGCAGCTAACACCCCTTTCCTTTCTCTTTTTTTCTAGCGAAATAGTCGAGATACCTGCAACTTTGACCGGGAGTTCACTAAAATGGCTGTGGAGCTCACGCCCACCGACAAGCTGTTTATCATGAATCTGGACCAGGACGAGTTCCTGGGGTTCTCCTACACCAACCCGGAGTATGTCATTCCCACTCAGGGTTAATCGAGCAAACGCACCGGAGACTGCTGGCCATGTATCTCTCTGTCTGCCTGTATGTGTGTGACATGTATGCTCAGGGTCGTGAAAGCTCACTCATATTACTGTAACAGGATTTTACCAAAGGGCTCAGGTGGACCACCTCAGTATATAGCTGTGCGGTATTCAGGCACGTTCCCAAGAAGCCAGAATTCAACTAATCTGTCTCACTATAAGTCAAACGTTTCCCTCTTCCTTTCACACTTTCAGGGGAGCCGGTAGCCTCGCAGCTTTGCGAGATTGCATTCTGTGTTGGTGTTTATACAGTGGTAAACGCGGCCTATGCAACAAACGAGGAACAAACACGGCTAACCCCGAGTGAGCAATTTGAAAAACAACAATGCCGCCTTCAATTATTTATTTGCGGTTCATTATTTTCTCCCCTGTTTGGTCTCTATTTGAGCTGAGCTAATGTTTAATTCACTGGCTTAAACCCATTATACCAAAATATTATTACCTCCCACACATGACTTGAGCCGGCGATCCCGTGCAGCCTCTGCAAAGTGCTGAATCCTGGCAGGAGTGTCCTCGCTATTGTGACATTCAGGGAGAGGGACCTAGAATGACAAAAATGTCAAGATGGTTGCAAAGTGAAAATGTCATTATCATTCATAACACTTTATTTCAGGAAGGATTCATATCGCTGGGTTTGGGTGGAGAGTGAAGATTTGTAAAGCTACTAGTTCATATTTCAGCATCCTTGAGGACAAGGATTAGAAACAGCCGAATAGATCAAACGCAGTCGACGCCGTCTTGCAATACAGAATTCAAATAGTACATAACTGTGTATCTATGCACCTTGTAGGAAACACAATGTGCCATTTTCCAAGGGACTTCAGCATCCCTGTGATTTCAAATGCTTAATTTGCATGATTGCAATAGTTTGTTTATCCTCTAGGCATAATACTTTTGGATATATCTATCATTCAGGCGAAAAGACTCTGGTTTTCAATCACAGAAAAATCATACTTGCATTTCCGAACACTTGGTCTAGATCAGTCGTATATAGCAATGTGATTCGAGTCTGCCACCTATGTGCACTGATGACTCATAGGCTTTGTGTATATAATGTAACTAAACACTTTCTGAAACAACATTTAGGCCTTTTTCTTAGCTACCTTCTCATTCTTTTAAAAGATAAAAGCATTCTGTTGATAAGGTTTTGCATGTTTGGATTTATTATCACTACACATTAATGGCTTGTAATTTGTCCCTTGCATCATCTTCAGGTTTTTTTATTTTTTTTTATTTTAGGTTTTTTTTAGTATGTAAACATATTCATTTGTCTCAAAGGTACCTGATGAAAACTCTAATGAAAATGACTTTGAGATTAGATACACATAAATCGATAGCCTTCTCACTCCTGATTAAGCGGAGCTGGATTGATCTGTTCTGCCTGCTTTTGTACAGATCCTAACCTCTCTAGTGCTGTGTGTGTAGTGGTGCTGTCTCTGTGAGGTGAATAGTTGCAGTGTTTTGATTGGGCTAAGTGTCACTAGCCTTCATTTTATACTCACTGTGTGGCAGCCCGGCAGTGCTATCCCATAATGCTGTCTGAGACCTGTTCGCTCCGTAGAAAGTTAAACCGCCGCATATCGATCGGACAATTATCAAAAAGAGAAATAAAAAGCATATATCAGTTGACACCGTGGAGTGAACACGCGGTGATTTAGAGGGAAAATTTTGCAGGCTTAAAGGCGCAGAGTGTCTGCTTAATTGCCAGCTGAACAGTTTATGACTCTGAGGTCAGCTCCAGGGATAAAGGATAAAGGATGCAATGTCTCGGAAGCCACAAACACATAGATACTGGATGAGATGGTAAAGGTAAACCATTAAAGTTATAACTTATTGATGTACTTATGAGAGAATATGTAATATGTTCTATTTATAATACAGATATTCAGTGTAAACCTGCTTTTGTCTGGTTTCTGTGTGGATGATATGTGTGTGCATGTGTGTTGACTAGTTTTTCAAATTGTGGTCTGAGGATCCCCATGGGCTGCAAGGATTTGAAAATGATGTATTGATTTCCCAATATGTATAATATTTCCTCATATTTAGTAATACATGTTATATACTATTCAATGTTTTTCCCTCATATTATATTATTAAATACTATTTAATCTAAATAACATTTAATATTCATAATATATTAAATGATATGTAATATTCAGTGTTCAGTCTCTTATATTGATTATATATATTATATTACATTATATTTTATTAGATTAGATTAGATTATAAGTGGGTCCCTCACATATTTGGGGGTCCTTGGCCTCAAAAAAGTCTAATTTAATACTGAATATTATAATATTGCACAATTCATATTGAATATTGTATATCAAGTTGCTCAGAGATCTTTTATAAATCGTGTGTGTGTACAGTATACAGTGCATTCGAAAAAGTATTTACAGCGATTCACTTTTTTCACTTTTTGTTATGTTACAGCCTTATCCCAAAATGGATTAAATTCATAATTTTTTTCCTCAATTCTACAAACAATACCCCATAATGACAACGTGAAAGACGTTTGTTTGAAATCTTTGCAAATGTATTAAAATTAAAACACGAAAAAATCACATGTACATGAATTCACAGCCTTTGCCATGACACTCAAAATTGAGCTCAGGTGCTCCTGTTTCCACTGACCGTCCTTGAGATGTTTCTACAACTTGATTGGAGTCCACCTGTGGTGAATTCAGTTGATTGACATGATTTGGAAAGGCACACACCTGTCTATATAAGGTCCCACAGTTAGCAGTGCATGTCAGAGCACAAACCAAGCCATGAAGTCCAAGGAATTGTCTGTAGACCTCCGAGACAGGATTGTATCGAGGCACAGATCTGGGGAATGGTACAGAAAAAATTCTGCAGCATTGAAGGTCCCAATGAGCACCGTGACCTCCATCATCCATAAATGTAAGTGGTTTAAAACCACCAGGACTCTTCCTTGAGCTGGCCGCCTGGCCAAACTGAGCAATCGAGAGAGAGGCCATCTCTGCAGCACTCCACCAATCAGGCCTGTATGGTAGAGTGACCAGACGGAAGCCAGTCCTCAGTAAAAGGCCGCCTGAAGGACACTCTTGGAAGGTTTCTCTGGTCTGATGAAACAAAGATTGAACTCTTTGGCCTGAATGGCAAGCTTCATGTCTGGAGGAAACCAGGCACCGCTCATCACCTGGCCAATACCATCCCTACAGTGAAGCATGGTGGTGGCAGCATCATGATGTGGGGATGCTTTTCAGCGGCAGAAACTGGGAGACTAGTCAGGATCGAGAGAAAGGTGAAGTATGTACAGAGACATCCTTGATGAAAACCTGCTCCAGAGCACTCTGGACCTCAGACTGGGGTGAAAGTTCATCTTCCAACAGTACAACGATCCTAAGCACACAGCCACAACAAAGGAGTGGCTACAGGACAACCCTGTGAATGTCCTTGAGTGGCCCAGCCAGAGCCCAGACTTGAACCCGATTGAACATCTCTGGAGAGATCTGAAAATGGCTGTGCACCGACACTCCCCCATCCAACCTGATGGAGCTTGAGAGATCCTGCAAAGAAGAATGGGAGAAACTGCCCAAAAATAGGTGTGCCAAGCTTTAGCATCATACTCAAAAAGACTTGAGGCTGGAATTGGTGCCAAAGGTGCTTCAACAAAACATCGAGCAAAGGCTGTGAATACTTATGTACATGTGATTTTTTTTGTTTTGTTTTTATATATATTTGCAAAGATTTCAAACAAACTTCTTTCACGTTGTCATTATGGGGTGTTGTTTGTAGAATCGAGGAAACAAATATGAATTTAATCCATTTTGGATTAAGGCTGTAACATAACAAAATGTGGAAAAAGTGAAGTGCTGTGAATACTTTCTGGATGCACTGTATACACACACACACACACACACACACACACACATAAAGGCAGCTGTGAAAATAAATCTGCATTGTTTTTCCTTTTGATCTTTCATTTGAAAAAAATCACAAACTTCTAACCTTTCATTGAAGTAAAATCAATTAAAAGTGCGGGGTAACTCACATTATAAAATGTATTTCTCATATGCATGTTGGCCACAATTATTGGCACCCTTAGAAAATCTTATGAAAAGAGTAAAATATCTTGGGGTGACTAAAAGAATATTGTTCAGCCATGACTTCCTGTTCCACAGGAGTATAAATATGAGGAAACACAACGGCCAAATGCCCTTAATCATCATCATGGCTGTAATAAAATAGCTAAAGTGTTGAAAATTCCCATTTCCACCATCAGGGCAATAATTAAGAAGTTATTTAAGAAGTTACAAATCTGCCTGGAAGAGGACTTGCGTCTATATCATCCTATAATACTAAAGCATTTATTAACACACTGAGTAACTATTACTATATGTCAAAATAATATGTTTAAATGTACATTTAGATACACTTTCTAAATGATCTTATGAACCACATACAACTTCTAATTAACTGGTTTGTAAATAATGTAATATTAATTTCGAAATAATAAATTGATCATTTATAAAGTATGAAAATACAATTATTAAACACATTATAGATATGCTTATAAATCAAGAATAAAGCATGTATAGCTGTATTATAAACTGCTTATTAATGTCTATTAATGCTTTATAAATGATGAATTAACGATTTACTAATGCTTCATAGCGTGCAGTTATTATAAAGTGTTACCAATATGTCTACTTTTTTTTTCTTTTTTTTTTTTAGCTTGTAGCTTAAAAAGGTGAATATAATAGTTTGGCCATTCATAAATAACAGATTATAAATAATTTGCACTTTAGCTGAACTTTAGCATTTCTAATCACACCGAGTTTATTTAATAAAATACACAATTTTCTTGTTAACGTTGGCTTCAGTGTGGAGTCACATCTAAACTGACCCTGCAAATTTAAAACAGCACATTGTGTGTGTGTGTGTGTGTGTGTGTGTGTGTGTGTGTGTGTGTGTGTGTGTGTGTGTGTGTGTGTGTGTGTGTGTGTGTGTGTGTGTGTGTGTGTGTGTGTGTGTGTGTGTGTGTGTGTGTGTGTGTGTGTGTGTGTGTGTGTGTGTGTGTGTGTGTGTGTGTGTGTGTGTGTGTGTGTGTGTGTGTGTGTGTGTGTGTGTGTGTGTGTGTGTGTGTGTGTGTGTGTGTGTGTGTGTGTGTGTGTGTGTGTGTGTGTGTGTGTGTGTGTGTGTGTGTTTACCACATTTGAGGTATTAATATTTGGGTGACTCAGACAAACATACAGTATTTGCAGGCATGTGAGACGCTGCAGCCCCTGTGAGTGTTCTGCTAAGCACAAGATGCTATCTGCCAAAGAAATGTCCTATCTTATCAGCAGCAGAAATTCATGTTTGGGAAATGAGACGATGCGACTGGAGTCATGGGCAATCTGCGGACGCAAATGATTCCCCTGCCCTGCCGTCACTCAGAGCTGACTCCCACATGATTTCATCCTTCAAGAAGATCTCCCTCGCCCGAGTCCGGCACTCCAGACCTGGGACAAAACAAAATGGTAGAAAACTGGTAGAAAAAATGGTAGAAACAAGAATGAGAACAATTACCTAAAAATCCTCCTCTTCCTGTCAAAATCATCATGATGCTGTACTGGATGTGTACACATGAGAATATGAAGGTTTCATTCTCGAAATGTCATCTTGGTGTTTTCTCTGAGGCTCGGTGCTGAGTGAGCACTTTTGGTGTAGCTTTCATTGTGACAGCTAATGAAATTATTTGCCTTTGACAACAGCTCATTATATGCCTCAAAGGCATTGTCTAGGACTGCTGTGTTCTGATCTTTTTCATTCTGTTCCTCTTTTTTTTTCTTCAGCCCCTTTGGAGTTTTTTTTTTATTATATATATAAATCCAATTAAAATCATCCCCCATGACAAAAGAATCTGCCATCGGAAAGACCAAAGGTAGCTTTAAAAAAAGAGAACACATGGACGGAGACAAGACAGCAAGTAAACAAGTAAAGCTTGCTATAGAATAATACGATTCCTAATGACTACATCCCACAAGTCATTTATCAGCATACAATTTGAAAGAGATTTATATACATCCTCCCTACTTGTATAATCATCTCTGTACGATCGAAAAAGACTAGTGATGTGTTCAAGTCCTCCTGGGAAGTTCATATTTACAAGTTGGGAAGTCGTAATTACGATGGCAGGTGCACTTCTGAAGTTGTGATTACGCGCTCTTTGCATTCAAATTTTTTGATGTCGGAAAGAACAGGAATCATGGAGGACACAAGGTTTATTCTTGCCTATTTATTGTGAAAATCTTATTAAACCCAAAATTAGATTTAGTGTTTCATTTACTGACAACCATATAAACCAGGGGTGTCCAATCCTGTTTCTGGAGCTCATACCTGCAGAGTTCAGGGCTGAATCCGAAATCACCCCCTATACCCTCAAATAGGACATTATTAGACTGGGTAAACCCAGCCTGATCTGCCAGCCCGGCAACTCAGTCTGGAAACCCGTACATTTATTTCTACTGCTTCTGTTACACTTTTGCGGGAACCAATCACAGACGGGCTTATCCACCTGGCCCGCTATTGGAGGGATTATCACGATGACGGATAGAGAAGCGATGGGTCGTTGCCCGTTGATCATGCCTCTTGGGGTCTGATTGGTTGAAGGACTATCCAATTGCGTACAGAGTCATTTAATTTATGCGCGTTTATGCTCATGTGTGCAGTAGAAAATACATAGCAGACTCCCCAGACCAATGTTCAATCTTAAATTGAGCTTGGTCTGGTGATAGCCAGACAAGGACATTATGTGAGGGGACAGCCATTTATAGTGGTGTCTGAAACCATAGTGGACATTATCGAGTGCACTCATTCTATCGCACATTGCACTGCAATAATGAGTGTACAGCCAATGTGCACTCAACGGCTGTCCGAATTCACTCACTCATTTTCATTCACTCCTTCAAGTGAACTGTATTAGTGGGCTACATAGGGAATGGTGATTGACGGGGGCGAGTTCAGATTCTAGCCCTGATCCAACTGTCTGTAATTATCAAGTGCTCCTGAAGATCTTAATTAGCTGCTTCAAGTGTATTGGATCAGGGTTGGAGCTGAACTTTTTGCAGGAAGTTTATACAGGAACAGGATTAGGCAGCCCTAGTATAAGCATTCTGTGTTATCTAGATAGTCAGCTTGTTGACAATTGTGGAATTTCGGTCGAATACAAGCTATTCTCGCTGTGTATAAAACATAAAATACACTTCAAATGATTATTCATATGTAAATATGCACTACTTGAACGACAAGAAAAAACTAATAAAGACTAGGTCACAAAAGCAATCATTCATCTCCCCTCCACCCTGTTTAAAGTTTATGGCATGCCCAACTAAAAATTATCCCGAGCATCCCAGTGATAATAAATAGGAATTTAGAAGGCATTCATGTCCAATTTTTAACTAGGAAAGTCGTTTTTACAATAAGTCCACTAGCAAGTGGAGGCAGCATAAGTCACATTTGTCACTTTCAAGATGGTGATTTACCTTTTCTGGCAAATAATTCAGAAAGATACTCTACTTCTACAAAATGATGAAAAACGAATGAATGCACATCAGGTGTGTTTTTGATTTTTGTTTTTATTCAATTTATTAAGGTGCTGTTTATTTAATCGTTATATATATTCCTCAAAACTGCTCAGAATGCAGATTCCCAAGGTGGCGTTTTGTTGGTTTTCCATCAATACAGATGCTGCCCTCTATTGCGTCCTTCATATTTTCTCACTGACATGCCCCCAACACTTTAAGAAAGGCCTGGGTTTAAAGAAAAAAGTTCCCACTTGTAATTGACTTTGTGCTGGCGTTCATGTGCATTCAACTCATGAATATGTTCTTTCCAACTTAAACGCACATCAAATCTATCAGCGTCCTAATATATCCACACCAGGTTCACCACGTCCACTGCTGTTGCTAATGTAATTACTTCCTCAGCTCAGCCTCTTTGTTGTACATAATGTAGTTGCACAACCAGTAGACTATCTAGGCGATGTTTCTTCAGCGTCACAGCACGTGGTGTGTGGGCCTTGTTCAATGGCCCCTTATCCATCCTCTAATGACACCCTAGAAGGCCCCTGCAGCGAGATTTACAGACCAACAGACGCGCCCCTTCTCCCGCTTTTCTGTATGGGATGTAATTATAGCGGTGTTGGGTGCATGGTGTGTGTTTTAGCGTGCATTATATCCCAGTGGTCCCTTCCCTCCCACTTCCCCCACCCCTAAATGCCCCTCAATCCTACTAGCAACTCCCCATGCAGCGAGCAAACAAATGGAGAAAAGCCGCTATTGATTTGAATTCGTTTTGTTCTTCCTCAATTAGTGTTCTCTCCTTGTGCTGTTTGTTCTCGCTTTTAAAGAAGATCCCTAATTAACTGCAAAACAATTTGCTCTCTCGCACATGGCAAACACCAAAGCGTAGAGATATTCTCCTCCACAGAGAACACTCTCGTTCTGAAGAAGAGAAGATGAAAAAAAAGACAAAGGCCCCGCGTCTGATATTTATTTCATTCATTGTATCTTAGAAAACGTTTAGGAGAAATGCATGACGGAAGGATTTATTGGATTTGGTAGCACTCGCTTACAGAGAGGTGGAGAGAGAGGGAGCCTCATGCGTTTTTTTTCTTCTTTCTTTTTCTTTAATTGTGATAAGTGGTCCGGCTGTCCTGTCTTATAGAGGTAAAACAATTTAAAAAGCAATCTCCTGTTTTAATGAAAACAAGCATGCGGGCCCGCATGGAGCTAATGAAGCCGAGAGAGTTATTACAGGGGCTCCAGGGATCTTCCACACGGCTTGTGTACAGTCACAGACATGGTGTGGAAAGGGGAGGGCTTCTCTCTCACTGTGAGCAGACAAACGTAGTACACAGAGAGGAAAAGTGCAAACCAGGAACAGCGTGTTCATTTACCTTTTTTGTAACACACTGCATTGGAGACAGTGAATGGGAAGCTGCATTACTAAATGTAGTGAAGCTATTAGTGAATGACATTTCTCAGTAGCAAGGTGGTAGCAAGTACTGTAGCTTCTATGGTCATTCAAGTCATGTCGGAAAGATCATATTTACGGGTTTAACACACTTGGACATCACCACAAAATCGTAAATGCCAGTGGGAAGCTCTCTCCGATTTTATGAGTTAGGGGCGTGTCAGTGAGAAACATGTTGGAATACCACTTAGGTATTTAGCAGCGATATTAGGTGTGTTCAACTTGATGTGCCGCTGCACTGACCGATCTGCATCTGACTTGAAGCAGTGCATGCCGGTTAGACATTTTGTCTGAATTCAGACTCTGGCAAATGCCATCATAGTACTGCGAGAGTGATTCGAGAGCAGCCAAATCATTCTGCGCAGCTTCTCCAGAGTGGCTGCAAAAGCTATGATGACGACACAGCTGTTCCATGATTGGCCAGATTCACAGTAGAAAACGATCACGTTTTGTGTTTTTTTCTGGCACATGCTCACCACTTCATGTTTTTATAACAGTAAAAACTCTTTTAATGTTATACTATGTCATGATTATCAAAATTAAATTGATAAAAAATATAGACCCACTTTATTGGTATTCATATAGGCCAGTGGTTCCCCACTCTGGTCCTGAAATACTCCCAGCATTGGACATTTTAGGGTATGTTTTACATGACAACAATGTACTAAAAACAGACAACAACATTGTCAAAGCAATCCACGTTCACGTGGATCTGCGAAAATGACTAAAAAGGCTGTAGTGTGCATGCCAGGTCAGTAGTTGGGAATGTAATTTTGCCAAGAAACACCCCGCGAACACGTAATACGCATGATGTCCCGTTTTCACAAATTCACATTTTTGTTGTTTACATGGAGACGGTAAAGGCATCATTTTCAAAACCTTACTCTTTGAAACCCATTTTCAAAAGCTTGCGTTTTCAGGTCACAAAAACGCTGTTGTCATGTAAATGACCAGCCCAAACGCATCAAAAGTTTTCCATTTTCAGTTGAAAGTGTAGTGTAAACATACCCTTAGATGTATCCCTAATCAAACGCACCTGATTCATCAGCTCGTTACTAAAGACTACAAGACCTCAGATGGGAGAGCAAGATTCCCAACGTTTGAGCTCCTGCACATACGTCATAATGCGACAGGAAGCTAACGCTTCAGACTGCCATGAATGCGCTCAGGACCATTTGCAGAGGCTGTGGATTACAGGTAATAATGTTGTAAATAATGTTTGCAGACCGATCATTTCGCTTCATAAGACCTCAGTGAATCGTCAGGAGCCACAGATACCTATTTTCTTGGCGATAGATGATATTTACACTAAGTGCAAATAACTGTAAACGCTATTTACTAAGTAAAATAGCATACTAAGTGTAAATAGTAATTACATGCTGTAGTAATGTTCGTTCGTGTGGGAAGAAGGTGGCGAGAACCGGCGAACGTTCAACAAGTTTAATAAAACAAATGAACACAAAATGAAAGTAAAAGCGGCAGCCCCTCACAGACGACTGCCGCGCACACACATAACAAAACGTAAACAAAACACAAATTATATTCCAGGCCTGGTCCTCTCTCGTCCTTCACTGGAGTCGCTCATCCTTATATGCCTCCGTGCTCCCTCATGAGAGGACTCGAGACCGGTGTACCTCGCAGGTGACGTTCATTCTCAATCACGCACACCGATCTCGCTCGCTCCTCTCATGTCTCTCGCTCGTCCACCTCGCCACACATGCAATTTATACTTTATTTTGACAGATACATACTATTTGCACCTCAGTATTGTTGTACATTTACAGCCAGGATGCAATAATAACATAGAGTGTAAATGATTATATTAATTAAAATTATTAAAATGCCGCCTTAATGGGACAATAAAAGCCCTCCCTACACCTACCCCTAACCCTACCCAATAAATGCTATTATTATTATTAAACATTTCGTTAGGCACTTTATTTCCACTTTTAGAACATGTAATAAATGCCTTTTCGATGTGATATGTGATGGGAAAAGGGAGAAGAGCGAGCTCGACAAAAGGCGGATTCGAACCCGGGTTGATCGCGTCAAAACCTAGATCATTAAGTCTAACACTTTACTGACGGCACCACTGAAGACATTGAAAAATATGCGATTTTATTCAATCTTGTTTGGCCCAACCAAGCATTGTTAGGCGGAGCTAGTGCGAATACAAGGCACGCTATTTGCACTTGGTGTAAATAGACACTCCGTATTTGGTTTTGCCTGTACATTCATCTAAAGGATTATTAGGAACACCATACTAATACTGTGTTTGACCCCCTTTCGCCTTCAGAACTGCCTTAATTCTACGTGGCATTGATTCAACAAGATGCTGAAAGCATTCTTTAGAAATGTTGGTCCATATTGATAGGATAGCATCTTGCAGTTGAGATTTGTGGGATGCACATCCAGGGCACGAAGCTCCCGTTCCACCACATCCCAAAGATGCTCTATTGGGTTGAGATCTGGTGACTGTGGGGGCCAGTTTAGTACAGTGAACTCATTGTCATGTTCAAGAAACCAATTTGAAATGATTTGAGCTTTGTGACATGGTGCATTATCCTGCTGGAAGTAGCCATCAGAGGATGGGTACATGGTGGTCATAAAGGGATGGACATGGTCAGAAACAATGCTCAGGTAGGCTGTGGCATTTAAACGATGCCCAATTGGCACTAAGGGGCCTAAAGTGTGCCAAGAAAACATCCCCCACACCATTACACCACCACCAGCAGCCTGCACAGTGGTAACAAGGCATGATGGATCCATGTTCTCATTCTGTTTATGCCAAATTCTGACTCTACCATCTGAATGTCTCAACAGAAATCGAGACTCGTCAGACCAGGCAACATTTTTCCAGTCTTCAACTGTCCAATTTTGGTGAGCTCGTGCAAATTGTAGCCTCTTTTTCCTATTTGTTGTGGAGATGAGTGGTACCGGGTGGTGTCTTCTGCTGTTGTAGCCCATCCGCCTCAAGGTTGTGCGTGTTGTGGCTTCACAAATGCTTTGCTGCATACCTTGGTTGTAACGAGTGGTTATTTCAGTCAAAGTTGCTCTTCTATTAGCTTGAATCAGTCGGCCCATTCTCCTCTGACCTCTAGCATCAACAAGACATTTTCATTTTTAGGTGAACTATCCTAGCCTGACAAGCCAGACCCACATCAAGATGTTGGCAGGGCTCATTCCCAGGGGCGGGATAAACGGTTGTCTTTCAAATTCCCTCTGCACGCAATAGGATAGCGCTACAACCAACCAGAGCAACGAAGAAGGTGAAGTGGAGCTAGTTGATAGATTAAACTTTCGCCATATCCGGTCGGCAAAACTCTGAACATATCTTCCTTTCTTAAGAATGACTTCAGTGCCGTTTTTTGTTCTTTTCTCTAAAGTTAACTCCAAGTCTTCCAGAGTCGTGGCCAAAGCCGCTTCGAAAGACTGCTGTTCGCCAGCTTCTTTGTTTACAAGTAGCACGCAGAACCACGGCAACTCTGCCATCATTATGTTAAGCCAGCCCACCGACTCTGGGCCTGACCATAGTTTGGTTTTTCCAGCTCGCAAGCCAATGGAGAGTTGCTAGACTACCCTTGCTGCAAATTAGATTTGCTGCCGCTAGGGTGCATCTAGATTTCTAGGCTAGAACTATCCCATAATCGTCAAAGTCACAAGCGGTTACAGCACAAATTACTTAATCACACACAACTCCGTTCTTTCAAACTACCTCTTCGTGCGTTTCATGATTACACACATCTTATGTGTACTCTCTTAAATACAATTTTCTATTTTATCTACTTGCATTTTTTCAGGTATGTTGGATTTTACATTTTGGATTGTTTTTTAAATAAACAAGTATCTGAACACATTGCAGCGTACTGTATTTAATATACTGTATCACACATGAATATTATGTAACTGCAAACTATACTGTTTTCCTTGTAGCTTCTAACTAGATAAACAATCCGATAACCTTTGCTATTTTTTCAATATAGGCCTTTATAGCTTGGCTAGCGACTTTTTGAGTAGCTTGCCCAACACAGATAGATTTTTTTTTCCATGCTTCTCTGAGCATCATTATAGATGCATATGGATAAAAGCGTTCACCTCTCCTGCTGATGCGCTCTTATATTAGTGGTATTTGGCGGAGAGATGATGTTCATGGACATTCTGTTCCGTTTCTGTGTCTAGTGCCCCTCCACTGCCCTCTCCTCCAGCTAACTCAATAATACGGCATCATCACGGACCCACTGAGAAGATTTAACCCAGACTGACTTCAGCCGCTTCGACAATATGAATCGAGCACACCGCTGTGCCTCCCCTTAAACACGAGGGAATTGTGCGAGGTATAGTTGGAGAGAAATGATCCTTTCCGCTATTGTGATCAGTAATGAAACATCTGGGATGCTAATTACAGGGAGCCCTGGAACTGATAATTACTGGTGTTTTTATAGGGGTCTAGTTCATAACTCCCAAAATGATACAGCGAGAGAATAGTAATTACTTGGCTTCGAACACCCATGTTTGTCAATCAGTGGTAATCTTCAGAGAGGGTGAGCTCTGAGCTTTTGAATTATAAAAACACTCATCAAATATAGAAAACTTCATAGGAAACTTTTTATTCTATAAATATTTCCCAGAGTACAGAATGAACAGATAAGTTATTCAGAAGGAATACACCAGCAGAAGCCTAGCTTTGTCTCTCTATTTCCCCCCTCTCTGAGGAGTCATAAACTTTCCAGCACATTTAATTGGTGTTCTTCATGTTGTTCTCCGACAGCAGCTCGTGCTGAAGAGGCAGGGAGGTAGAGCGAGCGCTGCCTGATCATGATCCAGCCTCTGATTATGTAAGTGTTCTTTCATCCCTGTGTGAACTCTCCTCCCTCTGTCTGAGCCTGTCACTCACCATCACTGTTCCTATCTGCTGCCATCTCGCTCCAGACCGCCCTTTCTGCCCACGTCCTCCCTCTGCCCCCCTCCTAAGTTTCATATTCTTTTGTCACACCTGTGTGAGGGCTTTCTCTCTGCTCATCCTGACATGCTGGGACTTTGGTGTCTTCACGTTATGTTCCCAGGGGATGTTTGGAAACATTTTTACCTGTATCCTTTCAGCTCTCACTCTTTTATCTTCATGATCCCTTTCATCATAACGCTGTGCAGAGTGAAAATCACTTCATTATCATCATTTCATTATAGCCATTAGTCATTCAGAGGTAGCTGCATCGTGAAAAGTCATACTCTAACTGCGCCGTTCGTAATTAAGCATGTTGACAAGTCGTAAACGTATAAATTCCTCCGTCTCGGAGAGGGTGTGTAATCTGACAGCTCTCACGTCAGATCCTCTGGGGTCTTTGCTCTATCAGTCTCAATTTCTTGAGGATTTACACTTTGAATCTCCCAGCACATCAAAATCATCATGGTCTCTGCCATTGGTTATCCACCATTGCTGACTGTTTTGGATTCCAAAATAAAACACATTCAAAATAAAATGGTGTAAATATAAGACTTTTTTCATAGCAAAAATGGCTTTTAATATCTCTGAGACAATCTGTATTCTAGTGTACTTGTTGACTAAAAGTCACCTTTTAGATATACACATTTAAAATTACAGTCAAAAATAGTTATGAATCTCTCTTCCAGGAAAATGGTGAGAAATATTGATGGCTTATCCTACACTACATAGACTTTTTACCAATCAAATGTGAATCGAAGGGTTTGGAGAACTTTGAAATATGCATTGTGCAAAGACATTTGTCCAATAGAGGATCTTAACATCACAGATTTACCTCTTGGCTGAAAGCTGCAGGTTTGTATGTTGGGGCATAATGGATAATGTGCCCACATTTTATTTATATATATAACAATTTTGTTAGTTTTTTTTACTAGGACACATTTCACAAATCTTAGGGTGCTTCACACAGTTCTACTAACCAACTTTCAACTTGGCACAGCCATTCATTTCACATTCAAAATGCTCTAAATATACCAAAACATGTTATGTCTCAAATCAACTTCTTCCTTAACAATTTCTTCACACTTTGTCACTCATAAAGCACCAACCTGAAAACCCTTAACAACGGGTAGCATTACACAATGTTTTTGTAATGTCTTTTGAAACATTTATTTACAAAACAAGAATGACAGAAGTAATTTTGTACTGTAATGTAAACATGGACTATACACTCACCTAAAGGATTATTAGGAACACCTGTTCAATTTCTCATTAATGCAATTATCTAATCAACCAATCACATGGCAGTTGCTTCAATGCATTTAGGGGTGTGGTCCTGGTCAAGACAATCTCCTGAACTCCAAACTGAATGTCAGAATGGGAAAGAAAGGTGATTTAAGCAATTTTGAGCGTGGTTGTTGGTGCCAGACGGGCCGGTCTGAGTATTTCACAATCTGCTCAGTTACTGGGATTTTCACGCACAACCATTTCTAGGGTTTACAAAGAATGCTGTGAAAAGGGAAAAACATCCAGTATGCGGCAGTCCTGTGGGCAAAAATGCCTTGTTGATGCTAGAGGTCAGAGGAGAATGGGCCGACTGATTCAAGCTGATAGAAGAGCAACTTTGACTGAAAAAAACACACAATACGCACAACCTTGAGGCGGATGGGCTACAACAGCAGAAGACCCCACCGGGTACCACTCATCTCCACTACAAATAGGAAAAAGAGGTTACAATTTGCACGAGCTCACCAATATTGGACAGTTGAAGACTGGAAAAATGTTGCCTGGTCTGATGAGTCTCGATTTCTGTTGAGACATTCAGATGGTAGAGTCAGAATTTGGCGTAAACAGAATGAGAACATGGATCCATCATGCCTTGTTACCACTGTGCAGGCTGGTGGTGGTGGTGTAAGGGTGTGGAGGATGTTTTCTTGGCACACTTTAGGTCCCTTAGTGCCAATTGGGCATCGTTTAAATACCACGGCCTACCTGAGCATTGTTTCTGACCATGTCCATCCCTTTATGACCACCATGTACCCATCCTCTTATGGCTACTTCCAGCAGGATAATGCACCATGCCACAAAGCTTGAATCATTTCAAAGTGGTTTCTTGAACACCACAGTCACCAGATCTCAACCCAATAGAGCATCTTTGGGATGTGGTGGAATGGGAGCTTCATGCCCTGGATGTGCATCCCACAAATCTTCATCAACTGCAAGATGCTATCCTATCAATATGGGCCAACATTTCTAAAGAATGCTTTCAGCACCTTGTTGAATCAATGCCACGTATAATTAAGGCAGTTCTGAAGGCGAAAGGGGGTCAAACACAGTATTAGTATGGTGTTCCTAATAATCCTTTAGGTGAGTGTATGTTATATATATACTGCAGTGAATTATTATAAGCAGTAGATAAGCACTAATGCCTCTTTAGATTTGATATAGTAGACTGCAATACAAATACTAGATTAAATAGGTATTGTCTTTTTTAATGTCCCCCTGTAGTCAATAAATGTATCCCTTAAAAATCAGCTTTGATCACCAAAGTGACACATTTAAATGTTTTTTTTTTTCTGTGAAAATATTTTTTCATGCCTTAAAATAGCTTGAATGTAACTCTAAACCCTTGTTTCATTATTATACGTGGAACCATGAACATTCATATTAGTCCCCACCTCCACTCAATCATACAAGCTCGGAATACCTAATCCACTTGGTCAGCTTTATGTAGTAAACGCTACACAGTGGCAAGTGGAAATACTAGTTAATTCAGCCATATATGTCTGAATCAGAAACTGATTCAAAAGAAGAAGTGGAAGAATGACTTATACAGGCTTGCCTACAAGTCCATGTATCAGAATGGTAATGCGTATAATGTATTGCTCTCTACATCGGACACATAACGGTAATTAATATGATTAGCCTTTGGCTTGACTACATTATCAAACAGCTAATAATGTGTTGCTAATGTTAAACGGCCATGATCCCGTTCACCATCTCAGAGTCAGACAGTTGCCTTCTAAAAATCAGCATCCTTGCAAACAGTTTAAACAACTTAGAACGTCAGTGGAGAAAGGTATGTAGTTCATCATAACATCATAATATACATCCACTCAAAAAAAAAGGTTCTATATGGCACTAAAAGAGGTTCTTCGTCGTAATCATAGAGGAACCACTTTTGGTGCTATATAGCACCATATCTTAACATGTTCTGTATATGGTAGTGGTCAGTAGTCATATGGACCTTAGTCAGTGGTGCTATATAGCACCTTAGCAAAAGAACCAGTGAAGCACCGCTGAAGAACCACTGAAGCACCAAAATTGGTGCTATACAGCACTTAAAAAGGTTCCCTATGATTACGAGCCAAGAACCACTTTTAGTGCCATATAGAACCTTTTTTATTAGAGTGGCATAATTCACCCGCTTTATTGCTAAATGTACACGATTTTTCATATCAACAGAAAAATATACCGAGATAACCTGGCTTCTCTTGAGACTCCCCTGCTTCCCAGCTAGTTAATGATATGCTAAAGCCCGCCCGCACATTGACGGGATTGGTTACAACATGTTTGTGACATAGAGAACAAGTCTTTGGTAAGCTGCTGTTTTAAGGAGAAAATACTCAGCAATGGTGTTGGCTGAAGAATTTGCAATGGTTTGCCATAAAGAATATTAAAAACACCAGCCATATCACCCTGTAGCCCAAGACTAAGCTAAGCAGGGTTGAGCCTGGTCAGTACCTGGATGGGAGACCTCCTGGGAAAACTAGCTAGCTGATTCGGAAAAAGAGTAGGGGTGTAACCCCGGCATCCTGGCCAAATTTGCCCATTGGCCTCTGTCCATCATGGCCTCCTAATAATACCCATATACAGATTGGCTTCATCACTCTGTCTCCTCTCCACCAATAAGCTGGTTGTGTGGTGGGCGTCCTGGTGCAATATGGCTGCCGTCGCATCACACAAATGGATGCTGCACATCGGTGGTGGTTGAGGAGATTCCCTTCTTTTATATGTAAAGCGCTTTGAGTACCCAGAAAAGCGCTATATAAATGTAACAAATTATTATTATTATAAAAACACCACATAGATATAAACAACATTAATAACTTGATTTTCACCACAGGGGGTCTTTGACAGAAGGCCTTTTCTCCCCCTGCTTTTACAGTTATAATGAACAGTGGTGCAGTCCTCCTGTGGTCTGGCCTGCGATGCTCTGCTGCACCAGAGGCTGTTCAGAAACATCATCTATTGCAGTTGACAAGGATGAATTTGAGCAATACTGGAGCATGTGTGTTTAGTCCGGGGTCAATGCACTTCACAGATGATGACAGACTCCATGGTTGATATCCATAACTGCAGTGGGCTCAGTGCCTCAGCTGGGCCCACCCAAGGCTGAGGCAGTCTGTTCACCTAATGCTACGTGGGAATGCTGCATTTCTTGATGTAAATGCAAATTTATCTCTGTTTTGTGGATGTTTGACCTTAATGAAGGTTATAAGCATTCTCAAGCGAAGCTCTGTTTAACATCTTACATAAATTGTTCACACGACGTAGCGCTGTGCGACAAAATTTATCTGCGTTCCCCCTTGTTCTCGCAGCTCGACATGTTGGCTCGCAGACTGAAACGATTCTGAAGGTCTTTGATTGTGTGGGTGAGCAGAGGCTGCATTCTGGAGTTTTCAGCAAGCGCAGACTCATCCGCAGGGCTTTACCTCACTGCTACCTGTGGCTTTATTTATCATGTTCACTCTGCAGTGACTAAAACTACTTTACAAGCCACAGCGCGGAATTAATGAAGGATTCTGACACAGGCACCTTCCCCCAGGGTTCTAAAAATAATTACCAAGATAAATACAAAGCAGGTTTTTGTCTTTCCTTATTAATTATCACATTAAAGCAAATATTAAGGCTAACAGCACTTTTTTAAACTGGTTTGTTTATGTTTATTACAGAGTCCATTTTGGGGCTCTAATTGGCATGGGTAGTACTGTTCTCGGTTAAGATCTTCAAAGTGTCTCTGTAGAGCATTGCATTAAACCGAGCTTCGCTTTACCCATTGCTCTGTCACATCGACGATGGACTGGCCTGCCTGGAAAGAGATTGGAGTCTGCATAAGCTCTAGGCAAAGAAGGCCTTCCTAACCAAAATCAGCCTCAGATGTATGAGGCGCCAAGTGTAATACGACTAATTTCATCAGCTGATTGTGTGAAGAAAAGCAGTTCATGACAAACACAGAAAAACAAAAGCAAGTTGCAATCCATTGATGGAAAGGTCAACACTCCAAAAACTGATTTGTACTTTTCATTTCTTACAATAGAGAATGGTGCAAGCAATGTCATGTGTTTGATGTCTAGGGAATGTAAGAACTGATAGGAAATATACAACAACTATTCACAAAAGCATCAGTAAAATGCACCTGTACATGTAAACTTCCTTGAAGAAAACACCTTTCGTGGATAAAATGCATTTGGTGAGAATGCGTATTTTGTCCATGAAAGAGGTTGTTCATACAATACATATCTCATTCACAGAATGGGCCAAATCATGAATTCTGTGACATGCAAAATCACTAAATGCAATAAACAAAAAGCATTTTGTGAACAAAATGTTGTTATCTGATTCCAGAAAATCTGTTTGATGGACAAAATGTATATTTCATTTAAAGGCACAATATGTAATTTTCGCCGCTAGTGGTTGCTTAACAAAGGCGTAGCTTGATGACGTCGTAAATGAGCATGGATTCATGGGAAAGTGTTGTCTTCAATTCCACAGCTGACGGAAAGGAATCTGACAGGCTCGGGCAGAAATCATGTTCATGGATGAGCTAATGTATTAAAGTTTTATTAATGTTACTGCAGGACGTGCCAAGAGCCGTGGGAGTGGAACGAGGCCACTGGAGCGAATGCTAATGAGAGAGGCCTGCTATACACACCCATCTTGAGTCCAGTGGAGCTTTTATTATGCTTATGCTGCAATCGGCCACTTCTGCTCTTTTTATTGTATACGTGGGGTAACGCAGTACTGTAGTACATGGTTAAAACGATCAAACTAAATACATACTGTATGAGTGTGTTGAAAGTTATGTTATAACGTTACTCTGTGTTCGCTCGATGGCTGGTATGAGAGCTTGTTGCAATCGATATTAGAATATCACATTAATAAAAATTGGATGACTTTACAGGCGATGCAATGAACGGTCCATAACACTGGTTAAAACTAGGGATGCACCCAATCCAGATTTTTAGGGTTTGGCCGAATACCGAATCCACTGGTTAATAAGATTCTGCCGAATTCGAAACCGAATACCGAATCCTACTCCCATCCGCAGTCCATTATCACAGTAAACACATTAATGAAGTAAACAACGTCCACAGCAGTGTAGGGATGCTCATATTGCAAAACGGTATTAAAATACAGCAGTAGAACAAGCTCTTGACTGGTGAAAAGCAAATGAAAGGCGCTTCCCGATGCTGGCCACTTTAGCGAGGCGTTATCTCTGTATTCCCGGGGCACCAGTGCCATCTGAAGCCTTGTATAAGGCTTTTCGTAGTGTGTTTTTAGTCAAGTTTACTAAAGTAAACATTGTCACGTATGTTCTTTTCACCACTGTTTCCTGATGGTTTATAGAACAATTGCCCCGAGTCACCCTCTGTCATTTCAAAGAACAGCACAACGGAGAGTGCAGAAGGCGCACGCGCAGTCAGTCAGCGGAGGCTCGCGCGCTGCAGAGCCAGACGAAAGTGTTTTCTGTCAACACGCTGTGCTCCAGACTAACTCACATCACTTAGACATGTTACTTAAGAATTTTTAACGGGTCACAGACACTCGTCAAACGTATTGTTATTTAATGCCAATTCAATATTATAATCTTATCAGTTAACGGTTAATAATCGGATAATGAGCAGCAGTTGCCGGTTGGGAAAATTAACCGAATGAGCATCCCTACAGAAGTGTATTTTTAATTTAATTTAATTTTAATTAAGAATAGGCCACATTATGCTAGGAAGGATGACTGTCCTTCCTTTGCCCATACCTGAAGTTGATGTAGATTCCCTCATGCACAACTCATATTCTTTAGGGTCCTTGCCACCACGAGACAAATCGGCATTGCAAATTGAACATGTAGCTCGACTTGAATCGCCTTCTTTTAACTGAGAGTACTGTCAAACAACACTTTTTCTGTTCACGAGTTCCATTTTCACTTTCTCACAGCCTGCAGTCGAACGGTCCACTCAACAGCGGCATCATTACATTCGACCAGCGCGTTGTGCAAGCCTAGGGTTCGGTTCGGTGGAAAAATATTCTTCAAAATAATGGTTCGCCAGAAACCAAACCTCGTCAAAAAGCCCAATATTCGGCCGAATCCAAACCCGAATCCTGGATTCAGTGCATCGCTAGTTAAAACTGGTGATTTCTCTGGATTTAAACATTGTTGGAAACATTTCGGATAATGTAAGTACAAGTAAACAAACTATATAACATCTTACATTTTGCATAGTGTGCCTTTAAAGCATGAATGGGCAAACTCGGTCCTGGAGGGCCACTGCCCTGCAGAGTTTAGCTCCAACCCTGATAAAACTTACCTGCCTGTAGCTTTCTAGTAATCCTGAAGGCATTGATTAGCTGGTTCAGGTGTGTTTGATTAGGGTTGGAATTAAACTCTGCAGGGCAGTGGCCCCCCAGGACCGAGTTTGCCCATCCCTGCTTTAAAATGTCAACATATCAAAGTTATATGTGCACCAATTTTGTGCTGACTTTGCATTTTCGTTGACAAAATGGCTTTTGTCTTTCTGTAGAACTTCCCCTTTAGAGCTACTCACATAGTCGCTGGCTGGAGTCTTTATGCACCCATGAAAAAAAAAAACATCAAAAGAGAGTAGGTATCTCTTTGTTATCCAAATGACATTGTATTCTGCTGTTCGGTTCCTTTTCCCTTTCCCTCCGCTCCCTCTCGTTGCCCTCAGCCAGTCTTCATTTTTGTCTTTTTACTCAACTTTTCCTCCCCTCACATCTTCTGTTTCTCTCCATACTAATGGAAAGAGAGAGTTGAGAGTTACCTGTGCTGGGTCCTGCTTCTTTGCCTCTGCCTGAAGTAATTTCTATGCTAATGAGACTCTCAATAAGATAAGACAGTCAGCAAGGGCTGCCTCTCCAACACAGACTTTATGATGAGAGGGGCTGCCGGCTTTGCCCTCTGTGTCTATCCGTTCATGCGGATATTTATCTTTTATTCATTCACTTTCATTCAGATTCTGTCAGCTTAACTGTTTGTAAGGTTTTCTTTTCCTGTCTAATGGCATTAGACGCCGTGGAACAATGCCTAAGATCATAGACGAGGTCTAATGGGGAAGTCGTCGTCTCTCTCCTTTCTGCGTTTGCCTGTTTGACATGGACTTCTGCATGGGCTTGTCTCTTGTTCATTCTTTATTATTTCCTCCTAGTACAACCTGCCTTTGAATACATCAGAACTTATTTCTACGCAGCCGCTAAATGTGACAAATTACTAAAAACTTTGGAAGCAGGTGTTGTTGCCACCTGTTCTGACAGTATGGAAATTCTTGTTGTCCTTGCCGTCCAGATTGGGTGTTTTGTCCACAGTGACTGTCTTGCACTGGGATGTTAGCCGAGTGTGATTACTGTTTGACGCGACTTAGTATGCATGCTGAAGCTGAAGTCTTTGACATTCAAAGGCATTAGGGTCTGCCATAGCAAATTAAAATATGCGTTTAGTTTGCAATCCCATAAGAAAGGGTTGAAAGGAGAATTTTAATGAACAGTAATGAAATGCTGATATAATGAGGAATGTGACAAATATCTGCAAAGAGAGCTGCTATTCCTCAAACGAAGAGCAGAATTATGATTGCATCCTCGAGAACAAGGGAGAAAGGAATATTAATACCACCCTGCAAGAGTGTCACTATACTGTCAGGAACACAATCAAAATAGATTTATTATTAATACAAAGTTCTGTCATGAAACTCTAGATGGCGCAGGCTAATAAGCCCTTAACTCAATCTGCTTGTAATCACATCATTCTCTATAGGGCACAGCTGATTTGTTCCTGATATATCAGTAGCCAATGAGCTCACTGCTCAGCTTTCAAATACTTGGTCCGCGTTTGCTGTAGCAGTTTGCAGTGCACTTTCAGAAACCCTTCACCTTCCCCAGCTCCACCTGAATAGATCTGATGTAATAACCAACAGCAGCAGCGTAGAACTATTCCGCCAAGACCAAACACATTAACATTGTCATATCCATTACCATGCCAAACAAGAGTTCCCATTCAGTCGGTCACTCTCGACGCCACGTCGGAGTACCGACGAATAGGAATCTCGCTCGCGAGAGCCAATCTACTTCGAGTGAAACTAAACGAGCCAATGCACATTGGCATGCAATGATTGCACCAGGTGTTCATGCCACGCACCGCGGGTATAAATGAGACACAGGTGCTTGCATCAAATCAACCTTTTGCTTCGGAGCCGAGTGGTATCTGGTTATGCTAGACATCACTCACCTACTTCGCAGTCCTGACTGCAAGCCTGCCCTTTTGGAAGCGCTCTTCAGTCGGTGTTGGTGTGACGGCACAGCAGCGGGTCGTGTGGTCTTTGATCATCTCTCTTTTTTGCTCGTGAGAGCAAACACAAGGGCTGTTCTCACAGCTGGTTCGGTGCGCCTGCTGGAGAGCGCTAAAAAGCCGTTCTTACGGCTGGTAGAGAGCGTCCGGTAAGAGAGAGCGCGCACGTCAGGCTGCACTATTTCCCTGACTGTGTCGCCGCGGCCCCTCCCCCTGCGTGCTTCAGCACCAAGGAGAGCGATCCTCTAAAAGAGCAACACAGAAAGAGCTTGCGTCTTTTTCAAGATGACATTCTTTCTGTGCGTTTCTGGGTGTGGTGGTTACCTGTCACCGAGGGATGGTCACCAGCGTTGTATCTCGTGTTTGGGCGTTCAGCACGCTGAGGCAGCGCTGGTGGATGACTCATGTTCTCACTGCGGGAACATGACCATCTCAGAGTTGCAGTCTACACTCCATCTCGCAAGGGGTGGAGTCCCCGTGCCTCTGCCTCGATCTAACCCCCCACAAAGGGTTACTTCAGGCAGTAGCACAGGTGATTTGAGGGTTACGGTGAGCGCGCTTCCCCCAGGGAACCAACCCCCGGGGAACCCTCACTCCTCACGCACTCTGCAGCCAGTTGAGCTTCCGTTGGAGCGCGCTGGGCCGTCCTCGAGATGTGCACCAACCGTATCCTTCGGGGCTCCCCCCCGATGATCAGATGTCCATCGCTGCATCGGAGGGAGGGTCTGAATTCTCCGGAGATGACGTGCCGGCGCAGGGGGCTCCTTCGGGAAGATTCGCTGTGCCCGATACAGATCCGGAAATGATGGCCATGCTTTCCCGGGCCGCCGAGAGAGTCGGGCTCGTGTGGAACCCTCCACCGTGTCCCGAACCCTCAAGGCTGGATGATTGGTATCTCGGGGTGGCCCGTGCTGGTTCTCAGCGCCCCACCCCGGTTCCTTTCTTCCCGGAGGTGCACAAGGAGCTCACTAGGTCGTGGACGGCACCTTTTACTGCCCGAAACCGGCCTAGTGGCTCCTCCTCCCTCACCACCCTCGATGGCGGATCTGCAAAGGGATACACGCAGGTTCCTCCCGTGGAACGGGCCGTTGCTATGCAACTGTGCCCTAACTCCACTTCCAGGGGGAACCCGTGTCTTCCCTCCCGGACCTGTAGGTACTCTTCCGATCTGATCGGGAAAGCCTACCAGGCTTGTGGAGAGGCAGGCTCCGCCTTACACGCTATGGCGTTGTTGCAGGTCCATCAGGCCCAGGCACTGAAGACCTTGCACGAGGGTGGTCATGATCCCGCAGTTCTCCAGGAACTGAGGACCGCAACGGACCTCTCGCTTCGTGCGACGAAGGTTACGGCGCGGGCAGTGGGTCGTGCGATGTCCACTATGATGGTCCAGGAGCGCCATCTCTGGCTGTGTCTGGCTGACATGCGGGAAACCGACAAGATCAGGTTCCTTAATTCCCCCGTGTCCCAGACCGGCCTCTTCGGCGACGCGGTCCAGAACTTCGCCCAACAGTTCACGGGTGCACAGAAGCAGACTGAGGCGATCAGCCACATCCTGCCTCGGCGGTCAGCTGCTGTCTCCACCCCGCCGCCGGCAGCGCCTCAGCCTGCTCGTCGCCGAGGGCGGCTGCCTGCGTCCGCTCCCGCATCGTAGCAGCAGCCTCCACCCAAGCGACGTCGTGGAGCCGGACGCAAGCAGGCTGCCCCGCCCGTCCAGGCTCCTGCCAAGAAGAGGGGTGGCAAGAGTAAGGGCAAGCGGCCCTGAGACGGGCGACCCGGAGATGGGGAGGATTGCTCTTCAGGAGACGGTGACCGCACCGCTCCATCCCCCGGAGGAGGGCCGGGTGGAGAATCTTGTGTTCCGTTTTGTTTCTGTTCCGCCGCTGGTCCCAGCACCAGCGGTACCCAAATTTTCAATAAAAGAGCAATTTCCTCCATCTCTGGGTCCCAAGGGGGTGCAGAGAGTGATGGCCAGTCAAACGCCGGACCACACTCATCCTCCCCCCTCGCCAGCAGGCAGCAGTGGACGTCCTCCCCGCGTCCCTCCTGCCCTCAGGTGGAATCAGGTAAGTGTTGCACAGCACACTCACACCCCGCTGTGGGCCGCCTCCACGAGACAGCCGCCCCAGCCTGGTGGGTACGCCAGTGGTCCCTATGGTCCCGCTTGCACGGTCTCTGCGAGCCTGGCTAGAGCTCCGCAGTCCGTCTCGTTGGCTCATTCGGACCATCAGGCTCGGCTATGCGATTCAGTTCGCCCGGCACCCCCCCAGGTTCAACGGCGTCCGCTTCACTTCGGTGAAAGCTGCAGATGCCCATGTCCTGCATGCGGAGATATCAGTCCTACTGGCGAAGAACGCGATAGAGCCGGTCCCTCCAGCCGATATGAAGACCGGCTTCCACAGCCCGTACTTCATAGTACCCAAGAAAACCGGTGGGTTACGACCAATTTTGGACCTGCGAGTCCTGAATCGGAGCCTCCACAAGCTACCGTTCAAGATGCTCACGCAGAAACGCATTTTCGAGTGCATCCGTCCCCAAGATTGGTTTGCAGCGATCGACCTGAAGGACGCGTACTTTCATGTCTCGATTCTTCCTTGACACAGGCCGTTCCTGCGCTTTGCGTTCGAGGGTCGAGCATATCAGTACAAAGTCCTGCCCTTCGGGCTGGCCCTGTCCCCCCAAGTCTTCACGAAGGTCACGGAGGGGGCCCTTGTGCCCATGAGAGAACAGGGCGTTCGCATCCTCAACTATCTCGACGACTGGCTCATTCTAGCACAGTCCAGGGATCAGTTGTGCGAACACAGGGTGCTCAGACACCTCAGCCAGTTGGGTCTTCGGGTCAACTGGGAGAAGAGCAAACTCGCCCCCGTGCAGAGGATCTCTTTTCTCGGTATGGAGTTGGATTCGGTCGAACGGACTGCGCGCCTCACAGAGGAGCGCGTCCAGTCAATGCTGAACTGCCTGAACACGTTTCAGGGCAGGATGGCGGTTCCACTGAAACATTTTCAGAGGCTCCTGGGGCATATGGCAGCCGCTGCGGCAGTAACTCCGAGAGTCCCGAGATGGGCGTGGCAACGCGGCACTCACCGGGTGAGCATCACACCGGCCTGCCGCCAGTCCTTCAGCCCATGGTCAGACCCCTCGTTCCTTCGGGCCGGAGTGCCCCTGGAACAGGTGTCCAGGCATGCTGTGGTTTTCACGGATGCCTCTGCCATGGGCTGGGGAGCCACGTACAACGTGCATGCAGTGTCAGGGGTTTGGACGGGCCCGCACCTGCATTGGCACATCAACTGCCTCGAGTTGCTTGCGGTACATCTTGCTCTGAGCCGCCTCAAAGGACTCAAATCCCATATTTCTGTCCACGGTCGCTCCTACGGGAAGCCCGTGTCTTTCCCTTGGGAGAACCTTCCCATCAATGGGATTGAGCCCCCTCTCTCTGTCGCGGGCTACGGCTCAGCCTGTACTCCTACATAACTCCTTCGGGGTACAATGTGGGCTCCGCAGCGTTCCCCTTCAGTAGGGCATGCTTTCCCAGTGTTATCCAATAATCACTGAGCGGGTCATGCGGAACAGCAGTGATGGTCTTCCCGGTGTGAGCCCCGTCTCATCAGGTAAGAGCTTAGGAGGCTCACACAGGGCACTGGAGGGGGGCAGAGGCCATGGCGTTTTGGTAGGGATTCTTATTCGTCGGTACTCCGACGTGGCGTCGAGAGTGACCGACTGAATGGGAACGTCTTGGTTACGTATGTAACCCTCGTTCCCTGAAGGAGGGAACGGAGACGCCACATCCCGTCGCCATGTCCTCTGTACCCTGCTGGGGTGCCGGCTACCTACTCGGCTCCTCAGCAAAAGGCTGATTTGATGCAAGCACCTGTGTCTCATTTATACCCGCGGTGCGTGGCATGAACACCTGGTGCAATCATTGCATGCCAATGTGCATTGGCTCGTTTAGTTTCACTCGAAGTAGATTGGCTCTCGCGAGCGAGATTCCTATTCGTTGGTACTCCGACGTGGCGTCTCCATTCCCTCCTTCAGGGAACGAGGGTTACATACGTAACCGAGATGTTGTCATGACAGAATTATTATTATTGATGTTAATATATGTATAGCTGTTAATTTTGAACCTTGATTGAGGGTAACCAACAATACAAATAAAAACAATGTATATAAGGTTTCCAGTAAACTTTGAATAAGGCAAAAATAAGGGAATCTACCAAAAGTCAAAGTGTGCATGTGGGGAAATAGATGCATGACCATAATAAACTGAATTTCTCTGCTGTCAGTTTCTTCTAAAATTCTTTATTTCAGCTCTATTAGCTTTATTGCTGAAGAAACAGAATCTTTGTGCTTCTCTGTCACCCTTAAAACTGAGCGATCTCTCTGCATTCCAGCTCCATCAGCAAATGACACAGCTCTGTGAACTGACCTTCATGGCACTGGTCCCTCTAACATAAAACCCCACATCCCCATTTAAAGACAATCTGGAGCTCATTCACGGGCATTCATACAGTGCCAGATCAATCAAGCCCAGTGCCTCTGTGGGGAACCACTGTGAATGAGAGGTTAAAGAGGGATGTGAACAGAGGGGTTATCGTAATCACTTCACAGGAAATGGCACATGGTGAATAAATGGATTCATCTCAAAAGCTTGATGTCTTGTTATTGCAATGTTATTCTAGGATTGGTAAATTCAGGCATTCGTTTGTTTATTGGTCAGCCTTAAAACTGATTACCTTTTTTTACTAGAGTGTCATTCAAATTGATTTCAGAATCATAGTATGAATTTAAATATGATACAGTATGAACAATTTGTAAGTGTATACACACAAAGCTGTGTCGGTGAGAAAGCAATCATGTCTTGCATCACGGCAACGATTCCTTCTATTTGTACCATCTGTCATTATCTTTCTAGAGATTTGTAGCTGAGCGTTTGAATTATAAAGCATTATTCATAGGATAACTTCATCCTCAAAGCTTATGTTGGCTCTGTCGGAGGAAAGTAGGAATTGCGGTTTAGGGGATAAAGGTGCTTCTTGCTTGTTCACCATCTTGGTGAAAAGGGTGGGAATCACACTACCGTGTTTCCACACTATGCATGGATTGTAGGGACCTAGTGAACAATAACAATAAAATATAACACAAATGTAATATCCAGTCTATTTAGGGGTTTTGAAGATGGATATGACATGCTAAATTAAGGGAGGTTTTGTGAGAAAGCATAAAACACCAAGGATCATGATAATCTTCCCAAATGAACACAACTTGTATGCATTTTAAAGCCTAAACGCAATCGGCAGAATTAAAAAGCTAAATGTAAGCTAAATGAAAGACATATGACATAACATGACTAGTTTTATACATGTAACGTATGCGTAACACTTAAAAAAAATAATAGGGGAAGGGTTGGTGCTAGACAATCTTTTGACCGTGGAAAAGGCTAGAACTCATGTTTTTGGAATGTGAATAAGTGTAAAGTAGGTTTGATTTCTCTTATAATGTAAGACAAAGAAAAAGTAAAGCTTTACAAGACAAGTTATCGACTCGTGTCAAATCCTTTGTGCAACACCCTTGTGAAAATGGTGAAGAACGAAAAATAGCTCAGATTGCCATTACAAAAGGCATTATTTCAAGAAAATTCAGTGACTTCAGGATGATGGAACCATAAGTGCTAAAATGCTAACTTGTTTCCACAATGGGGCCAAAAAGGCATAATGGATGGAGGCTTAACGAAATTCACCTGCTTCTGCATATATATGCATAGGAGCCAATCATAGTCTGAGGTAACCATTTAAGTCAATCAGCTTCAAGACTTTACTACATCATCAGGCCTGCTTGATTAAGACAACATGTGCAGAGAAACGTCCAAAGTAGCCAAAATATCAGTGAAATCCAAATGATTCCAAGTGTGGGTTACTGCAAATAAGAGAAGACAAGTGATACTGAATAAGAGACATATATACGTTTGCCATAATGAAGGACTGGAGGATAAAATTGCTCGCCATTGTTGAGTAGGTGTTGGATGGAACGAGTCTCTCCAATTCATGTATAAATGTTTATAATGGTTATAGTCTGAATATGGCACTGCATGATTTACAAGGCTATATTGACAGATATTATGTTGGTGATCGGAGACTATAATAGGCTACTTCATTAAAGGGATAATTCACCCTAAAATGAAAATGAAGTCATCATTTACTCACCCTGCTGTTGTTTTAATGCTGTATGCCCTTTTTTCTTTATAGGAACACAAAAGGTGAATAAAAATTATCCCGCTTGCCCTTGTCCATATAATGGCAGTGAATAGGGACCAGCATCAAGCTTTTTAAAGGTGTCATGAACTGGCTTTTAAAAAAAAATTATACTGTTGTCTGAGGTCAACTAATGACATTCACATGGTTTTTACATTCAAAAGCATCATAATGAATAAGTAATAGGCTATTTTCTGCCTTGGTTTTAAGGCTCTCTGAAAAACGCTTGGTTTTGATGGGCGTGCCGCACCAAAGACTTGGAAGTAAACGCCCACAGCTAGGATTGGATAAGATTTGCATATTTAATGAGCTTCAGCTCCCCTCAGTACATGTGGAAATTATTTTAAAAAAGCTTCTTGGGAAACGTTCACAGGACTCCCAAAATATCTTTATCAAACAAACACAATGATTCATCTCTCATCAATTGGATTGGAATGTTATTTCTGTATTACTTGGCCGGCCCGATCATCAGTGAATATAACCGCGAACCGTACACACACGCGCGCACACACAAGAAAGGAATGTTATTTCACTATAGCCCGTCTGAAAAGCACATAGTCCTGGGACGTTGGGCTTTGCGAGCACTGGCGTTACATGTCCGAATCTGATCACAAATGAACCAATAACACCTTCTACCGGCCTGTGACAGAGTGCTATGGTATGTAATCAATAGATTTCAAACGATCTGTAACAATGCAATACTAACACATATAAAAAACATGTTCTACGCACATAAGTGTGTTGCACCCTTCCTGTCATATCCAATATAGAAGGCACAGCATTGTGTTTTAATCTCAATATGTCTGCAAATCCAGTCTCGACCTCTATCTTGTTTACAATCGATTCTGCGGTGAAATGAAGTGAACAAACGGGCAATGTCTTACGCACATGAGCTGGAACCGGCATGATTATTGCTCGGTAGCGCGACCCGTTTAGCTCCACGCGTTGGTGGGCGGGCTTGAGGTGGTGCTTCTGCATTCTATGACGTCAGTGGTCGACATATTCGTGGTCGAGATCTCTCGTTTTCTGGGCCTGGTGTCTATAAAAGCTTTTCTTTGACTAACAAGGACGTTTTCAGCTCTGAAACGTACAGGATATTCTTATATCACAATGAACTTTTATTTATCAAAGGCTCAAAGTAAAGTTGATTTCTCAATTCATCACCCCTTTAAAAAAGCAACAGTATTACAGAATGATCCCACATGACAAGTCTTATATTCCAACTTATATAGGGAGTAGGCTATACAATAGGGATTTGGTGAAAAACAAACCGAAATGTAAAGTGTTATTTAACGAAAATCCTGAATTTGGTCTTCAGACTTGAGAAGGAAAACAAATGGAGGAAGATTGACATTGTCAGCTGGATCTCCTGTGAGTTTTGTTAAACAAAGGAGAAAAAAGAATATGGGTGATTTTCTCAATATTCCACTTTCATGGCATGTTTGTGGCTGCCAAGTTTCAGCTATAGAAGCATGCAACATCCGGTTGGTGAAGCTTGCTCGCTCTCATTGGCTATTGCAGCAATCTATGGCAGTGTTTGATATTTACGATTTGGGATCTTGCGGACTCTGATACCACAGAAGGGCTGTGTCCGAAACCTGGAAAATGCTGCCTTCGGAGGACACATTTCAAGGCAGGAAGGCACCAAGGAACATCCGAATCTAATGTTAGCTTCACTTCCGGTCTCCTGAGATACCTTCATCTGATCGATTTTTGATGGCAGCATATTTGTATCCTTCGCTGCCTTTGATATCCCACAATCCTGTGCTTTCCATTCTGTGACAGTGGAGCTGAAAAAAAAATATGGCTTCCGAAAGTTGCGTTTGCTGGTCAGTTTGTGTGTAAATGTACTTCTGATGTCATTTCTAGCGAGAAATTACTAATGTAGCAATTAAATATTTGTTTAGTTCTCACCAAAGCTGTCTCTATTTTGCTGTAGATCACTAAACTGTTACACTGCCTAAGAAGTCTGTCCGAAATTAGTTTTGTGTGGTGCCTTCATGCACAAACGCTGCCTTACAAGCCATTGTCTGATAAGGCAGCAAGGCAACGAGTTAGCTGCCTAGGTTTTCGGACGCAGCCAAGGATTTTTTGGACAACAATTTGTGTGCGACAAACATAGAATCGGGCCACGCCCCCCGATTGTTTGGGGGTGCAAATCGGGCTTAAAATCTTCAAGTGTGTGGCCATCTTCAGAGAACTTTCTCGGAGAATCGGATTGGTAAAAGCTGTATGTTTGATTCATTAAGTCAAGAACCGACATAAGAGTAGGCCTACGCACTCCAGATTCAGTGTATAAAAGAGAATAATCTGAATAAGAACCAATTTTCACCCAGCCTATTCAAAAATAAATTTTGAAAAAGTTCAATGGAAGTCGTGCAACTTTTGATTGTACTGTCATCAACATATCCCCATGAATCCAAATTATCCAATGATCTATAAAACTCTACAGAATTGCCCACATGAAGGTCTCCATGGAGGAAATCATCTAAAATGTCTGTGGCTCTTTAAGGACATTCCTGTTCTCCAGGGTCCGATTTTTCATGCATCGCTTCTTGCCCATATCTTTGCATATGAAGGCCTTAAGTAGCACATTGGTTGAGCCAGAGGCGCTGTGCGGGGAGAAACTCGGAGATTAGACGAGAGGCTTCGTCCATTCAGCAGCGCGGACAGCAGCCAGCGCGCTCCCTCCGCTCAGCTCCGCTCCCTCTGTGGGCGGTGTTTCAAACAAGCGGATTCGGGAGGAACGTGGGAGCTGTCATTGCTGTAAAACACATTTGCGGGGACCAGCATCACCGTTGACAGCAATTACAAGTGCTGGGATTATGTTCATTTAAACGATCACTTATTGATATGTGCCTTCAAAACATGCTGCTCCATATATAATCCAATGCATTTTTTGTTTAGATTCGCCGGATCTGAAGGGGAATTTTGGAGAGACAAGCTGATCATGAAGTGGGATATTTTACTCTTCTCTTGTGTTTAAGAGAAAAATACCGGATGCATTTATTGAACGAAGGCATTTTCCGCTGGATTAACAGGGGACAGTGTTTTTTACTTATTCTCCGTGCATAAACATTGATCTATTGGCGTTTTCGGGAAACAAAGATGCTTTTGTGAAGTCACGGGCGAAACGTCGTGTCGTTCGTTTAGCCTAGTAGTACCTCAATTGCAAAATGCTGTGGTGCTGATGAGAGAGACTGTTCCTCGATAACAGTTTTTTTTTTCCACAATCCAGAATGAGAAACAAATAGCTCTCCGCGTAAGCGATGGAAACACTGTGAGGCTTCTTACTGAACTTGAGAAGCAGTAACAGCGACTGTAACAGTCTCGACACCCCAGAAATCAACACATAATGGTTTGAGCTTCTGAAGTCGATTGGAGCATGGAGTCCGCACACCAGGCAGGCTAGGAGGTTTTGCGAGACACGCTAAGAACCTTGTTTTGACCCCCCATCCTGAAATGAGGCAAAATGTTGATGTGTGACAGAGGAGTCCAAATGCTCATCACTACAGTGGGCGCTTTCGCCGCGTTCAGCCTGATGACTATCGCTGTGGGAACGGACTATTGGCTCTACTCACGAGGAGTGTGCCGGGTCAAAAGTAATAACGAGAACGAGACGAGCAGGAAGAATGAGGAAGTCATGACCCATTCAGGACTCTGGAGAACCTGCTGTCTAGAAGGTAAGACGTTTTGTGTGCTTCTAAAAAAGTCCAACTTCTATCTATCTATCATCTATCTATCTATCTATCTATCTATCTATCTATCTATCTATCTATCTATCTATCTATCTATCTATCTATCTATCTATCTATCTATCTATCTATCTATCTATCTATCTATCTATCTATCTATCTATCTATCTAAAGATTATCTAATGTGAAACACTGGAAACACCACTAACCTCACCAGAATTGACTTAATACTACAGTATTTACAACCGTTGCCTGTTGTTAACTGCAGCTGTTACAATATCCTAACTGTTTAAATGAACTGAAGGTTTTTTGAAGCTCTTTTCCCACAGGCACAAATCAAGTTTTTTAAATGACAATTGCAGCTGTCATATAACCAATAGATCAGGGCTAAATTGATGAATTACTCATTTGTCAATCCAAAATAAGAGGGGCAATCATATTGATTACCTTATATTGCAGTTCAATAAAATCACTTTATTCTACAAAGTATAAATCTCTCAGTATTGCAAGCTGTTGACACCGAATTGGCTATTGCTGTTGGTGTCTGTCTGTGCAAGATTATTAACAAAGAAGACAATAGTAAATCTATCCCATACATAAAGGAAAGAATCTATGAGCCTTAAAAATTATGAGAATGCCCTTTATTTGGGGGGCAGAGGGGTTAGAGCATTGAATTGTTTTCACTCATGAAGCTGTAATCAGCCACACCGTTCTGTCAATCAAGGTGCTCTGAACAATAGTGAACAGTCTGTTGTCCCATGCACCTCACACACAAAGGGCTCTTTAAAGGGGAAATAAAAGTCGATTCAAACTGGAAGCCCACAGCCTTACATAACTACAGTGAGCTTAACAAAACACCCTATGGAGTTTAAAAACATACCCTGTAATTCAAATACATCATATACCCCTAACACATGATGATGATGATTTGTTCCTTCAGCTTATCCTCTTCCTCTATTTTCCAAATGTTTCTCCTTATCTTCCCTCTCTTTCCTTGCCTTTGTCCTCTGGACGGATTCATTCTAATTCCATGCAGTTTAGGTTTTGGCAGCCCTGACACTGCTTGACTGGGAGCGAAATAATGTACTTCATAATGTCTTTTCAAACTTTGATTAATCTCCTGCCCCAGGGAACGCAGAGAGGTGACATGACTGCAATGTGATGGGAAGATCCTCATCTTTAATTGAAAGGGATGGGCGCAATCCAATAGATGTGGCCATGGCAGATTACACAAATCCAGTGATTGACTTTTCAGTATTAATTTAATTGAAGTGTATGTCACTGTCACCCAGTGCACAGATACCCACAGCCATATTTGATCCACTTTAAATCTCAAAAAGATTCTCATGATTTATTTGCTTAATATCAATGAGGGATTGATCCGTCTAAGTAGAAACCTATCACTCTGAGTCATGGTCTATGCTTGTCTGTGCATAAATCTTTGAGGAAGGTAATAATGAGGCTTTCTGCTGGACAAGACTACATGACCAGCCTCTCTGAATATAACCTTCAAGTGTGTGCTGCTCTACAGCCACTCACTACCTTCAGCGTGTTCCTCCATGCATGACAGCTTTGCTTTGCCTGTTGATGTTATTCAAAAGCATCATGGAACCACCATTGACCCTTTTTAATTCCGTAATGCGCACTTCTGGTCTCATTGTGAATGATTCATCAGTGCATGTTATTTCATATAACAAAATGGTTGCTTTTGTAATCTTTCATCAAAATATCGTTTTTACTCTTTCAGAAACAACTTTCTTGTCATGCTAACTTTATCTAAGCCATGCAGTCTACTTGATCAATCATGTTAACCAATAACAAAATGGGTATTTAGGCACACTTCAGCAATCCATTCTGGTATGAATTGCCCCTTTTTACAATCCAATCAATTCTCATTTGATAAGTTCTCAGTTTTTCTCATTAAATCGTGAAAATTCAAATTCTCATTGAATTTGGAAATGTGAATGCCAATTCAGATGACTTTAAATATTTACCATCACTTCGTAAGAGGTTTGGCCTCTTTGTGATTATTAATCTTGTGTTTGCGATACCGTAGTTCACCCAAAAATGAAATTTCCCTGATTTTACTCACTCTAATTATGTCTTCAGCGGAACACAAAATAAGATATTTTGTGGAAGAGCATGCAATGAAAGTCAGTGTGGTCTAAAACAACTTTGGACCTTTTGGACTTTCATTGACTGGACAAAAAAACAAAAACAGTGGGACATTCCTAAAAAATAATAATGGAAGTCATATATGTTAGGAACGACATGCAAAACTGTAATTTTTGGGTGAACTATCCCTTTGATGATGATAGTTTGGATGCTTATAATTTTAGGCTAAAGCATTAAGAGAGACATTTCCACTTTGAAAAAGACTGTACAGGTGTAGGATTGGAAGTGCAGTTGTTGAATAGCTATGACTGAGACATTAGTATTAAGGAGGGAGTGTAAGTGTATGTTTGTTTGTGCTTTCAGTAGTCTGTCAGGTCATGCTATCTTTCTCTTCAGCCTCCTTGCATGTCCAGGAGCCAGGTGTGTTAAACACTCTCGGGGGAGTTCGTCAAGTACAGCTCTGTGTGCCAATATGTTAATGACTGTCTCCGCAGGAGGCCAAAACAGCAAGTACTGATCGAAATTTCCTGGAAAAGCTGTGAGCTGAAGTGCGACTTGAATTTGATGGGCCATAAGATTCGCTTAAGATCATTTCTACAATGTAATTACAGTTTAAATGCCAAAGGCTGAAGGTACAGTCATATGTTTAAAGCAGGCAAGATATCGGACTAGTAGAATTCATATGAATAATATGAATCAGCGTGTGGAGTCACTGCACGCTGCTCCAATTTTCATTGAAACACATCTATCAAAAGGCATGACTTTATTAACCCTCATGTTATTTGGAAATTACACTTATTGTTATTTTATGTATGGGGTCACAGAGACCACATGATATACACTGCTGTTCAAATTATTTTCATTTTTTTAATTATTATTATTATTATTAATCAAGGATGTGTTAAATTGATTATAAGTGACAGTAAAGACATTTATAATGTTACAAAAGACTTCAAATAAATATTCCTTTGAACTTTCTATTCATCAAAGAATCCTGAAAAAATAGAATCATGGTTTTCACAAAAATATTAAACAGCACAACCTTTTTCAATATTGATAATAATAAGAATGAATGTCATATTAGAATGATTTCTGAAGGATCATGTGACACTGAAGGCTGGAGTAATGATATTGAAAGTCCAGCTTTGCATCACAGGAATAAATTACGTGTTAAAGCATATTTAAAAAAGAAAATAGTTACATTGTAACTTTTTTTTTTTGATTAAATAAATGCAGCCTTGGTGAGAATAAGAGACGTCTTTCAAAACATAAAAAATTCGAACTGACCCCAAACAATTTTTTTTACAGTAGTGTATGCCTAAAAAAATTATAGCTTTCAGAATTACTTTCATGTGTAAATACATTTTGAAGCTTTAGCCATCTGTTTAGTAAAGTAGTACAGTTTAGTCGTGTACTTATTAGATGTGTGACTAGTATTAATTCCAGCAATTCTAGTAAGGAAAAATCTAACAAAACAAAAGTGTATGTGTACAATTTCAGAAAACTGAGCTTGTGAAAATCCATTACATTTAATCATGTTTTATATCTTGGGTCTGTAAGATCAAAACAGAAGTGATGTAACATTTTTCATCGAGGAACTTTTGAAGCATAAGTCGAAATTGTGTTTATGATCAATTCTCATGCGATAGGAAAAGTCAAGAAATATCAACCTGATACTTGAATATAAAGTATATTTTTCAAGCTATTAAAAAAGGCCTTGAGGCCTCCCAAACAGAACGGGTTAAATATACGGCGTGTTGCATTACATGTCATCATAGGGAGGCACATTAGCGGTTATGTACGTAATAATAAGAGAATGCTCCGGTGGAATTTAACATGAGTTCATTTGCTGAATGGAGGTGTAAGATTAATGCAGTATGTCCTCAAGTGCAGGTGGATCTCAGGGGAACGGTTTGGCCTTGCTCAGGATAAATGATGACCTGGGAACTGAGGTGGGGAGGGAAGGGGGAGAGAGAGAGGCAAAGCAGGGAGTGATGAAGAGGGACTCTTCCTTCTAAGTGTGCACCCAAGCAAAGCCTGTCTCATGCACTCTCATCACGCACACACATCTCCTTGGAAACCAGCCGCTCCCGTCTGCGAGATAGGCCCACTGCTCTATCTCCATACCTTCCCCCATTCTCAACCCTGCTTCCCGTCCTCCTCCTCCTCTTGTTCACGAAGGCTTTGGAAAAACGGAAATACGGAAAGCATGAGATACTGCCCGGCCATCACGTGGCATCTCAAACATGTGTCAAACATGCATGGAGAGATGCACACGCACCAGTGCACATATCCTCAAACGGACAATGAGACTGGTTTGTTGGGATGTGAACATACTACCGTACCTCATAACCACTTACACTGCCACTCGGGGCACTCCGCAGGCATGGCCACAGGCCGCAGGCCCTGTGTTTTTGCCTTTTTAATGTGCACTAAAGGTGCGAGTGAGAGCTGTTAGACTAGGAACAAAAGGTCGGGCTAATACACAAGGCTGCAGTGGACTTCATTTATTATTGCACTGGTAATGGAAGAAACTTGTCAGCACTTTGCAGTACATTGTTGAAATACACTTTTTATCTATACGCTAGCAGAATTTTTTTTTGGTGGCAATTTAAATGAGCAGAAGAAATTAATAATGAATGTTTCTTTGTGTTAAAGCCCAGTCAGTATAACAGTCAGATATGCTTTCACCGTTTTCATTTAGTGCAGCTGACATGAGCTGCTACATATCTTTGTGTAAAGACTTATGGGGAGCATATGAAGAGAATTTCTGATTTTAAATGACGACAAGTAAGCAGCCTATACTTTTTGGTGAAGAATGTAACCGATAATGCACTCCTCCCTGAGTCGGGGTTTATTTTTTTTGCGATAATGACCAACTGGCTGTACATTATCCTATTTATAATATGGCTACTCACCAAATAAATAAATATGTGGTGAATCAAAGTTAAAAATTTATTTGAGTTGAACTCATTGTATAATTTTACTTGTAAGTTATCTTAAAGCTTTCGATTTAGTTGTACAAAACAGTCGTATAAAAGTATTGCATTGGACAATGGTAAATATTAGGAAATATCTGACTGCGAATGACCAATCAGAATGAAGTATTCCAGAGAGTTCCTGTCAAATCCACAACATGTGTTTATGCACATGAATTCATCCTCAACCTCGTTCTAATGTTAAAGAATTTGAAATATTGTAAATAAGAAACTGTGTACTCAACGATTTTTGCATTTTTTGCACCGTTTCCACATAGGGGCTTTCTGCACAACCTACATATGACACTCTATAAAGACGTGATCCTCGAGCAAGATCCTCAAGAAATGCCAAGTGTTTCATCTTCAAAACCAGTTCAAACACAATTAATGCTTTTTATACAGACCCAGATTACAGATTTCTCATTAGCCAGCTGAATATACACAAATCTGTTTTTTTATGCAGAGGAATCTCACAGCTGAAGTGCCTTATACAGTATATACTTCACACACATATAACATTTATAGGACCAACCATAGTATGTGATTTTTGCATACATGTGGTTTCAGTTATTCCTACATTCCCCCCGTAAATTTAGAATATATTTTAGCGTGAAAATTATTGATGAATCATGATATGTTTCTCAAACTGTGACCCATTATCTATTCCAGTATATTATCTATGGCAGATGGAATCTCAGGGAATATTTTATCCCATGTTCCTTACTGTTTTTGGAGTGTACACTCTAAAAAAAAAAAGGGTCTATATGGCACCAAAAATGGTTCTTCGTTGTAATCATAGAGGAACCACTTTTGGTGCTATGTAGCACCATATCTTAACATGTTCTGTATATGGTAGCAGTGCTATATAGCACCTCAGTCAAAGAACCGGTGAAGGACCTCTGAAGAACCGCTGAAGAACCACTGAAGCACCAAAATTGGTGCTATATAGCACTTAAAAAGGTTCCCCTATGATTACGAGCCAAGAACCATTTTTGGTGCCATATAGAACCTGTTTTTTTTTTTTTGAGTGTAAGGCATTGAATGAATTGCTGAAAATACAGCATACCCACCATGTACTTTGACTATTATGTTTAAAGGGATAGTTCACCCAAAAATAGAAATTCTGTCATTAATTACTCACTCTCATGTCGTTCCAAACCCGTGAGACTTTCGTTCATCTTCGGAAAAGAAAAATATTTGTAATAAAATCTGAGCCAGTTCTGTACTCTCCATTGACAAACTACGCAACTATCACTTTGACACTTCAAAAAGTTCATAAAGAGAATTAAATGTGAATAAAAGCCTAAATTCAATCTGTTTGTCATATAAAGCAATCGTGTCTCTTCAGAAAATCTGAACTAAACCGCTCAATTCATATGGATTCGTTTTACGATCTCTTAACTTTTTGAAGCTTCAAAGTGGTAGTTGTGTACCAAAGTAGCTGTCAATGGAGAGTACAGAACTGGCTCAGATTTCATCAAAACATATCTTAATTTGTGTTCCAAAGAACGGAAGTCAGGCGGGTTTGGAACGACATGAGGGTGCGTAATAATGTAAGATTTATTTTCATTCTTGGGCGAATTCTCCTTTAAGATGAGAATTTTTGCACTTTGTATTGGCTGGGCTTCTGAAACCATGCGACGTTTAGCAAACCGATGTATTAATATCTAATGCCATGCAAAATCAATACAATATTGATGCTAGTTTATCCCTCCGTGACAGCGTGTTGATTTGATGTGGTGGGTACATGGCGTCCTGTGAAGCCGGCAGGAGAATGTGGACCATAGTGAGTCACTGCTGTTCCAGGCTCCTGCCTGTGATGCTGCCTCTGCCCCTGGCTGCGATGACCTTTGTGAGGCAAATTACTCTTGATAGATCCTCTAACAGCATTGGTTAAGCTTGCAAAAATAGCTCCCTGCGTCTCCTCCCCATCTCAGAGGCTCAGCGACCAGAGATAACACGACCGGCCCCCACTCCTGTGGGTCTGAGCCCGAGCTGTATGAAGTGAGGATGCGCGGTGAACCCGTCACTCTGATCTGCATTCATACGGGGCTGCGTCGAATTTTGAGAGAATGCGTTTTGGGTTAACTTTAATTACCCTTTCAAAAGCTCCACAATCAGTCATGCATTAGTCTCAAAGGTAGAACATCACTGATCAAAGACTGGTGACACATAACTGGGTTTGCAACAAGGAGGATGGATTATATTTATATATGTGCTGTTATTTGAAAGCCATTTACTAAGGAGCAAGATATAGTTTTATGGATGTTGTCGGGTCCTCTTATGACCCGAAACACTCTCTTTTGGACACATGCCCACTGTATACAGTACATAAACACGCACATATATTCACACAGACCTGCCAGAGATACTAAGTGGCTCACATTATCTTGAGATGGAAATGCCAAGGCTAGGATGGATTTTGTATTGGTTACGGTGAAAGGGGGAGCAGGGAATAAAGTAAGAGACTGTATTATATTGATGAGAGGGACAGGGTGCCAAGAGAAAGCAGGCCTGAAAAATCTGTTTGTGCAAACACTTTTCAATGAGTGTTGATTTAGGTGATAACAGGGCTTCTGAGAATGTGTTGCTGGCAATCCATCTTTGTGTGTGTGGCCCATTTGCTCTGCCACTAGTACTGTCACTTTTTTATCACTCACAAAGGAGACTGTCAAAGGCAAGGTGTTTAAATTCATTGATCGATATTTTTTCACTCTTTTTGCATAATTTAGATATAAACATAGATATATATGCTGCTCACAAGAAACTCTTTGTAATGGTATTATTTACACATCACATCTCCTATTGCAAGTGATCGTTACTGTGTTCTAAGTATATGCAAACTTTTGCAGAGATGCTGATATAGCCTACTGTATGGGTTTCATATCAATTTCAGCTGAGATTTTTTTCTGGATTTATTGGTATTGCCAATTGCAGATATCAAGTATTGTAATATTTTATATTTTTGTTCTAGCTCATTTGTCCTATTTTTACATTTATATTACATTTGCCATCATGTAACACTCACTTGAAGTTAATCTTTAAAAACACTAATATCTTAACTCTTCTAAATGATAACCTTAAGCGAAACTCAAAATTAATATTGATTTTTCATACTGTACATTGTAATACTGTGATGTCTAGCTTATTTTTTATTTTAGACATGGTATATTATTTGAATTTTGGCCATTTATTGATTATGAGTCATAACATAAAAATAATTATTGGCTTATCATGTTATTGTTGTTGAGAGCTTTCTCTCGTGTATTCAAAAGCATGTAATTGATCCTATTGCGAACGATTCATCTGTGGTTTTTATTCAACATGTTATAGCTTGATCTTCTGGTAAATGTTAGACTTCTCCACTTATTTAGTAAATTATTTACTTAAACCCTGCCTCTATCTTATTATCAACTGCAAGCTTACATTCAGCTGATCTGCCTGCATTCAATTAACAACCGATGGATAGAAGTCCCCGTCAGACATTTTTTTTCTTTTTCGATAATCCAATTCATTATGACATACATTGAAGTTTGTCAAAATATGAAGAAAAAAAAATCGCTATACCCTTAAGAAAAATATGCTTAGTTAATTTTATGAAGTATGCTTAAGTAAAGTTTAAGTATATTTTAAAGTATACTTTATGTAGTAAGTATACTAATATCAATGTACAAATATAAACTTGTAAGTGTACTATTTCAATACTACTTGGGACTAAATTGTCCCATGTTTTACTATATAAAGTATACGTTTAAATGTACTATAAGTGTAACAGTAGTGAACGTTAAGTGCACAACTATTGTTCACAACTACGTTTCTCATTTGTACTGCATCTGTACTACAAGTGAACTTATAAGTACTGGAAGTTTACTATTTTAGTACTTGTAGCACATTTTTTTTTGTTTATGAAAGTAAACTACTAGTTTAATAGTTTTATACTGCAAGTATATTTAAGTGAACATAACATCATACTTATAGCTTACTATTTATATATTGTTTTTGCACTTTAAGTATACGAACGTTAGGCAGTTTTGTTGTATATGCTGTTTAATGTTTGATGATCACATTGTTTTGCATTTGCTTGTTTCTTCTTCTTTTTCACCTGTGTTTTGATCCGGTGATTCTGTACTAGAAGATGTGTAATAGCGCCCCCTGCCCTATAACAGTGAAAACATGGATAGCCGGAAAATTCAGTCAGTGGCAAGGAAGAGTAAAGTAGATTTGAAGTAAATTCCTCCTACACTACAAGTGGACTTGCCTACACAAAAATTCAGATACTATGAATTATGAACATATCTATTTTCTTTATAAATCAATATTTTCAAACAATGTAAGTTTATAAGACTGTATATGTAAATCTATATGAAAAAAGTAAGTTGGATTTACATGATTTAATTGTGTACATCGGTTCCACATGAATCAATTAAGTTAAACAAACATCATTTGTTCATGTAACTTCAACATCATGGAATTAATACATTTTAAGTGAACCAATTAGGTAGTCTCAAAGTGAATTTTATATGGCTCCCTGATATGATTAAAGCATTCAATTTCATATATTCATTCATCCACCTAATTTTCATATATTTTAATGTTACATAACTGAATTATAATACTGCACTAGCTCGTTGATAAACTTTTAGCTAGCAATAGCACACATTAGCATATTAAATGATCAGCAAAGCCATTTTAACATTAGTTGTATTAGTGCACCACTCTTCTCCACAATGGTAACCCACTGTAATTTTAATTGTTCTAATAATTCCAACATAATTGAATATTAAACACTATTACACACTATCAAGTCTCCCCCTTTTCTCATCTTGCTCAAAAATACATCAAATAACATTTTTACATATAAAATAGAAAAAATCATTCATGAAAAAATCATTCATGTAATCTCAACACAAACGGATTAAGTAAACTTCAATTAGACTTATATTTAAGTGGATTGAACATAATCATATTAAGTTAGGACAAAATGTATAGCAATTGTTTTGCTTTAGCTCATTTGAATTAAGCAATTTGAACAAGCAGTAAAAAAACATTTTCAGTGTACTCAATCAAAAGAGTAAACACATCTACAAGTCAAGTATACTTAGAATACTTAATTATACATTTAGTTATATCTCGATCAAAAGATTGAGTACATAGGCCAAATATACTTAGACCTTTCTTACTAAAACTTTCTGTTTTAGTTTAAAAGAAATATACTAATAGCACACTTGAATCAACTTCAACTTTTCGAAAGGGTGCTTCTGTTTCACGATGACATTGAGATTAAAACTTTAGGTCTATGACAAAAGTAAAACAATAAATCTCCATGAAATGCACTTGTGAAAAGTTTCCATGACAGTTTTTTATGTGAATATCTATTTTGAAGATCTAGTATTAAAAAAATCAACCCTTGGGACATAAAGTTGCCAGTAGTTGAAGAAACACTAATATGTGCATGCATGCCCACACAATCTAAATACTGAGCTTTATCTGACACTAACAACAATAGGTCCGGCAGTCCCAAGATCCTTTGCGGTGTCAGACACAGACTTTCACACTCCTTGGGCAAACATTGATTGTGTTGGCCTCTGGGGTGTTTCTCTTAATGTACTTAGAGCTCAATAGTCTTACTATAGCTCTTCAAAGTAGCACCCACACCGGCCTGTCCGCACAAGTCACCGCCAGAATTATTGTTGCTTTGGCAATGAGTAAGTGTCTTCAATATCTGCAGCATGTCCACCTGCGGGGGTTCATAAGCTCACCGCTGAACAATAGTTATGGCTGTGTCCCTGTTTTTATGAGCTATCCATCTTGTGCTTCTGCGATCTCCTGGAGTATTGTGATTAGGAAGCTTGCTGAAAAAGCCGTGTTCCTCCCCTGTGTTATTAAGTGCCGTTATCTCCCTTAAGCCCCGGTTGTTTACTCACTTGCATCCGCTCATGTGGAACGGTTTTTGGCACATTGCATGTAGATGTCCAGCACTATTCCCGAGCTCTTGTATGTTATGTATTTTATTCGGGATAATGGGAAAGGAAAGGGATCAGGGAGGGATAGAACTGAATATTGATGTGTATGTGTCAACTTCACCCCTGCGTGAATACGGGCAGCGCTGCTAGAGTGTAAACAAGCCAAATAAGTCCATTAAACTCAATATTGGCCCGCGCCTGAGGAGACCTCTCTGTGGAGAATGGGCTGGCAGAAACCTTTGGCTGGCTTGCGCAGACAGCTTCTTCCTTTTCATGGAAAACTAAATCAAGCACGATGGCTCTGAAGAATAGCCATGAGATGAAGACCATTCGATGTGTGTCAGAAAAAAGTGCTTTCACAGCAATCGCAGCATCTGAATTGGCTGATGTCGGATTCACACATATGTACCAGCTGGCTTTGAGTCCCACACATTCTTCTGGTAAACTTCAGCAGAACACTTGTCATCCCTCGGATCAGGCTCCGATGGTATCGGGCAAATGTTTATCGGCCGAACATACGGCCTTTTAGGATTAGCCCCCACACAAAATGTGTTCCCTTTCATGATTCTGCTGTCATGTTTTGCACCGTAAGCCCAAATATTCATGAGCTCTGTATTTGGCAACCAAAAGACAAGATGGTCTCATTGAATTACAAATAGGGAGCGCAGCCCACTTTAGATGAATACTGTCATTCCTCTGTCAAAGCACTTTGGCCTTGCTGTGGGTGAGTTAGCAGTCTGCTAGACTGAAAAAAAAGCGACACTACAAATATTTAAAGGAATAATTCACCCAATGACAAATTAAATGTGTGTCATCAAGTACTCACCGTCATATCTTTTTAAACATGTATGACTTTATTTTGTGAAAGAAAGTTTTTATAATACAATGAAAGAGTGCCAGTGTTGTTTTAGAGCAAATTGAATTTCATTCTTTGAACAAATACAGTTGAAACATTCTTCAAAATTCATACAGGTTATAAAAAATATTGTAGTAATGTTAGTTCGTGTGGGAAGAAGGAGGCGGGAACCGGCGAACATTCAACACATTTAATGCAAAATAAAATGGTGGCGGCAGCCCCGCACGGCCGACTGCCGCCTACATACAAAAACCAAACGTAAATAAAACATAACACAAAATCCAGGCCTGGTCCTCTCTCGTCCTTCACTGTCGTCGCTCCTCCTTTATACTCCCTCACTCCTCCGTGAGACACGAGACGGCTGCAGCGCGCAGCTGGCGCCCATCCCCACTGATGAGCACCGCCTCGTCCCGCTCTCACGTTCCCTCTGCCTCGCTGCTCGCCACATACCCCCAACTCCCTTCGTAGGCCGGGGGGCACTCCCGAGTCTGCGCTCTACTCCACCCAACCCCCCCCCCCACCACCGGCGGCCGCGGCACCTGGGGGTAAGAACAGCGAGGTGAGAGAACGGAGCCGGGAGCATGAGGAGCGACAGAGACGAGAGAGTGGAGAGAGGAGAAAAGAAAAAGAAAGAGAAAAAGAAATAATTCTGGTCCGGTTCCCAGACACACTGCCGCTCGGTCCTCAGCCAGCCGAGAGGCGTTTCGTCGCGGTGCAATGCGGTGGTACTGGATGCTCGGTGGACGGCTCGATCCTCCTCCGCCCCCTGGCGGCCGGCGGTGGCTCCTCCTACTGAGGGCAGCTGGATGCGAGTCCCAGTCCCGCGCTCCCTGCTCCTGCCCATCATGGCGGACGGCAGCAGGCTCCGGCTCAGGGCAAGCGCTGAGGACTCCTCCGCCCCCTCTCGGACGGCAGCCACCCCACCTCGACCCAGGGGCATGGCAGCGAGCTCTCCGTCCCACCGACCTTCATCCGCTCCAGCACCACCGCTTCGGGCAGCCGCTCGCAGTCTTCTCTCATCCGCGCTGCCCGAACTCCTCAGCACCGCGATCCCCCTCAGCAGCGAGGGCCCTTCAACAGCATGTCCCTCCTTCCTCCCGGGTTTTCGGCACCACTGTAGTAATGTTAGTTTGTGTGGGAAGAAGGAGGTGGGAACCGGCGAACATTCAACACATTTAATACAAAATAAAATGGCGGCGGCAGCCCCTCACAGCCGACTGCCGCCTACATACAAAGACCAAACGTAAATAAAACATAACACAAAATCCAGGCCTGGTCCTCTCTCGTCCTTCACTGTCGTCGCTCCTCCTTTATACTCCCTCACTCCTCCGTGAGACACGAGACGGCTGCAGCGCGCAGCTGGCGCTCATCCCCACTGATGAGCGCCGCCTCGTACCGCACTCCCGGTCCCTCGGCCTCGCTGCTCGCCACAAATATGGTAAAAGTGACATTTCTGTCAATATTTACCTAACACATAATTCCAAACCTGTATGATTTCTTTCCCCTGATGGTTGCAAATGTAAATATATTTGATACACCACACCACTGTTCAAATGTTTCTGTCAGTAAGATTTTTTTAATTACATTTTTGTTCCGCAAGATTCAATAATTTGGTTGAAAGTGAAATAAATGCTGTTCTTTTAAACTTTATATTTATGAAAGACTCCTGAAAAAAATGTGTGTCACGGTTTCCACAAAAATATAAACTATTTTCAACATTGATAATAATAATAAATGTTTCTTGACCACCAAATCAGCCTATTATTTCTGAAGGATCACGTGACACTAAAGACTGGAGTAATGGCTGCTGAAAATTCATATTTGGCATCACAGGGATAAATTACATTTTAAAATATATATTTAAATTAAAACCAGTCATTTTATATTGCAGTAACTTTTCACAACATTTCAGTTTCCATTTTTAATCAAATAATTGGTGAGTACAAGAGATTTCTTTCAAAAACAATTTTAAAAATCTCAAAATTTTGATCAGTAGTGTATATTATGAATGGGTGATTTCTTTGGCATAGCATTGTAGACAAATCATTTTTCTTCGTTTATTTTTATTATCAAAGATAAAAATAATAAACAGTATGATATGATATGATGTGATATATGATATGATATGATATGATATGATATGCTTTTTCTTGGAAATTGCATTGCTAATCCACTTCCGAGGGGGCAGTTTGAAAGGGCATGATACTTGGGAGGAAAGGAAGAGATACTGTCCTGGTGTAATGTAAACCTGAACTCCTCATGATCACTTAGACTATTCAGTCCCTGAGAGGCATTCAAGAGCCCCTGCGGTTCTAGAGGAAGTGGCTGCCTGTATCAGCTGCTGCGCAACCCCTCTACCCGTCTTCTGAAGTGTGCTGTTTTTTGAAAAGGCTCCATTTAATGGAAAAGACCAAAGCAGAAGTAGCAAACTTAAACAAACAAGAATAGTTATTGGGCCCTGCTGAGACAACAGTAATAAGCAGCTAACGGCAGCCGAGTGTGCGACGAGCAGGAGTGAGGAGGGGGCAATCGACGCCACAAGTGGTAGAAGATTGCCTCTTGTACAGTCTTTCAGTCCCGTCCCAGTAGTCTTAGACAGGCCACATTGCACATTTATTATCCCATTCTCTAGAAACATGATTTAACATGGACGCTACATGTCTTCGCTTATCGCACAGCTCAAATAAAGCGTTCCTTGCCTTGTTATGTTTAGTTGAATTAGCGGGCTAGTAAGTGATCTTTTCGTGTTGGTAGGAATATTATTGTGCAAAGATATTGTGCCCTGTGGAGGATCATTAAAACCATGCCTAATAAATGTGGATGACTCACCGTGTCAAAACCATTAGACCAATCAGTGTGTCTGCAAGCTGGGCCTTAATTTTCAGACCCTACCTGCAAAATTAAATGCACACAGGTCATTAAAAGCAGCAGAAAGGAGCACTGCTGTCCCTGGAGCAGTGATTACAGTCACTCTCTGATTGACACAAGCTATCGCTATAGCTCAGTAATCGAAATCTTTATTTAAATGATCACCAATGGAAATCCCAAAGTCGATCTTTCACTCTGTGCCTATTTTCAGTGGTTGTGAATTTGTGAATTTAATTTGATGTGTGTATTGAATGTGGTGCAAAAAAAAGAAAGAAAAAAATATGTGTTCGTCAAACATTTTAAATTAGAGAACAGGTAGCCCATGACAGTGTCTGTGATTTCACCGAGTACAACATGTTCCTGGATCAACATCTTTGTTGTTCCTGGAACAGCATTGCAATCAACCAATCAAATTTTAGGGGCAAGTTTATAGTTAGTAGCCCCGTTTCCACCAAAATTACCCGGAACAATTTGTACCAGGAACTTTTTTTACAGGAACCTTTGAAGTCGTTGGACTTGCCATCGCTGACTGTGCATATGCGTGTGCGTCATAGGTGTGTGTGTGTGTGTGTGTGTGTGTGTGTGTGTGTGTGTGTGTGTGTGTGTGTGTGTGTGTGTGTGTGTGTGTGTGTGTGTGTGTGTGTGTGAACTCAACCTATCAACATCAACCTTGTCTCCCACCCAACAATCATCATCAGTTATGTGTACCACCCAACCTACCCCCCAACACGCATGGCTGGCGCGCGCACACACACACACACACACACACACGTTGCAGGTCCGACTGACAGAGAGAGCCTGTTCGGATGAAAACCGCTTCAGTGAGCTCAATTATAGTAACGCCACATTTTTTTTCTCAGTAACGCTAACAGCGTTGTAACGGAAGAAACAGTAATTCGTTTGATTACTCGGTTACTGAAAAAAAGAATTCCGTTAGTAACGCCGTTTATCTATAACGCCGTTATTCCCAACACTGGGAGTCACCAATCAGCATGTTCAGCGCACAAATCCCACCCCCGAAAGTACTTGAACTTTGAAAAAGTACTACCTCACGAGCAGGGCCATTTGGAGGGGGAAGTATTTACCCAGAACTTCATTTAGATCCTGGTTCCTGCGGTCAAAACACACCGAGTACCACCCCAAAGTTCCTAGTTCCTGGGGAAAGTTCCTGCGGTGGAAACGCGGCTTATGTCAAGTTTCGGCTTATAACCAAGGTTAGATGCTTCTACATCAGTGTTATTCACCTATTTCCCTCTGATTTTAGGAAAAACTTACGTGTAAGTATGGTGTGTTCCAGGATCAACTAAATATGTTGGGGTAAAATTCCCCCACTTGACAAAGCAATTTTCTTTATATGTTGTCAGCAAAATCAGAGTACAAGCATGTTTTAGCTTAAAATTAAAAAGACAAGCCAAAATAACAGTAAATAAATATGAATATTTATTAATTAACCATTTTGAAAATCAACCTTTTTGAAAAATATTGTTAGCTGATGCTAACTGGCTGGCTAACTAGCTAGCTGATGCTAATGTGAGGTATTTATTTAATATAAAGCCCAAATATTTTATTTAACCACCTAATTAGATTACATTTTATGGAAAAACAAAGAATGTGATGTTCAGAACATGGTAGGCTAAATACAGTAATTATGATGGGAATAATGGGATACTGGGGGCTTTACACCAAGTGGCTGAGGGTGTTTTAACCCACAGGCTAGGTTTGAAAGAATTGTCATTCTGAAACTATAATTAGCCTATATTTTACAAATATAACAAGTACTCCCTAACTACAGGCCTTGCTCTTTTCATATAACTGTGATGTTCTGCAAAACAACAATCTTTAAAACACTTTTTTTCTTCCTGTAAAAAATTATATCACTTAACGTAAAATCCGTTTTCTCTCAGGTACATCACCAGTCTAAGCTTTGCAGTGAAAACTTCTACATCACTCTGGAAAACGTAGTCCATAGCAACAACAAAAAACATTATCTTGATTTTACCCCATGGGGGTGTTTTCCCCCACTCTTACCCTAACAATTGATGCAATGAATTGTATATTTATGTTACGTAATATTTACAAAATTAAAAATAAATAAATTGAAAATGCATTTATATGGAAAAAGATTTTTTTGGCAGGCTACAAACGCCAAAGGCTCACTGAAACAAAGTTTACAAGATGTGAAATTACATTTTTGTTAGCTATTCAAAGACTTGTTCAAATTATATAAATGTATATTTGCTGAATGCCAACGGTATATAAAAAAGCCTTTGCCTTTGTGCTACTATTAATCATAAGACAAACACTGTAATCCTTTTTCATATACCGTTTACTTTCTTTGTTAAACAGTTCTATCAAATAAATTTTTTTTTGAATAAACTGTTAAACAAAGACTGTAAACTTCTAAATATGTAGAATGTGAGCTCCTGTGCATCTGCGTTCAGGGGCTGTCATCAAAATAAAACTCTATCTGCTTCTGATACTTGCCAAACAGAAAATCTAATCAGCCAATGGCGATAATTCAAAGACAAACATATAGTAACTAGTGTGGTCTGATTCATTAAAATGTGCTATTATGTATTTGGTCCTTTTTAGTTAATCAAAAACATACAGTACAGTGTAGCCCACCGAACAAGTCGATTCTTTTGATTAATAGTTTAAAATGTCTGGTTAATGGTTCGAATCAGTCTGATATTATTCCCGGTGTTATTCACAGTCTTAGCATAAAGCACACAAAATACATAACAGAAATATTGAGTAAAGTAGCGTGTTTTTAATAACTTGAGCGCCACGTCTTTTCTGCAAAAGACGTGAGTGCAGCAGTCAAACATGTTCGTGTTTAACGTGTTTAGAAAAGCAATGGAAAAGCAGCCCAGTTAAATACAAAAGCATGTTCTGTGTGAATGCCCCCTAAGTGTCCTACACTCCAAAAAATATGAACAAACCCAAACGTTGGGTTTAATAATTGGGTTTGTCCATATTTAACCCAACCATGGGTTGAAACAACTCCAGCATTTTTGTGTATAATGCTTTGAAATGCTCGGTAGGTACTGTAGTGACGTTTTGGAATATACAGCTATAATGATAAGAAAATGATAATATCCTCGCATGTAGAACACACTAAAAAGAAAGGCTTTGAGATTGCCACTAAAGTCATCAATGTATTTGGCCATCATATTCCAGAAACAGGGTGAAATCTTGCTTGACAGGAATTTTTATGGAAATGCTGACTTCTGCTCCATCGCTCTGTTCAGCACAAATGAAGTCTTTACACTTTGACTGTAAGTTCCCTTTAAGCTGAGGGTGAATGCATAGGCAAATTAAGCTGAGCATGTATTTCTCTGAAGTGTGACTAACTGTGTGTCAATCAGAGCGAGGCAGGCAGCCCGTGTGCTATCAGAGGAGCTCCAGCGGCAGTGCTCTTCACTGTGCCCACAGCCACCCACCGCCGGCCACAGAGGACCAGCGGACGAGAGTGGCAATGCAGAACAACACAAAAGCCCCTTTTTATTCCCCTTTCTCTTTTTCCTTTTATAGAAGTGTCGCTTTATCTGTTAGAAGTGTGCTGAATGGGCCAGAGAGCTGCACTGGCTACACAATCCAAGAGGAGGAAGGGAAGAAGGGAGGGCCGGGTGGAAAATGTCTCCATCAGTTCCTTAATCTTTCTGGTCTCATCCAACAAAGCTGTCACCTTTGAGGAGATCTCTGTTGAATTATTCAAACTGGAGGTGTGTCAGTGCGGCGACAGCCCCCGACCCACGGGACTCACCGCTCTTTTCACCTTCTCTCCGATGCGGAGACCCAGTGGCTCGAATCAACACAACCGGATGAGTTGTTTTCTAATCCGCACAAGGGTAGCCTTTAATTGAAAACATGTCTCTGGTGATTTTACCTCAATATTGACTGTAAACTACTTGCTTTCCCCCTTCGCTCTACCTCTCTCTCAGCGTCTCTATTGAGCATGAGCACTCCATTAGCTTAAAGTGTGAAACAGAGACTCAGATGTGACTAATTGTTTTAAGAGGGTCCTGAGACAAAAGGATCATGAGACCTCAAAGTAGTGATGAAGACAAATCTTTCCACCTGCAGACAACAACACAGGTCATCTTTTTTTGCATGTGAATTTACGGAAACAATGTTCGAATTTCCTAATCAGATTGTCCTGAAGTCAGCATAGAAACCAAATTAGGACTTTTAATTCCAATACAAAGTATTCCTTGCAGGCGTTTTTACAGGGGACCCTTTCAGCTAATAGCATCAGTGTTCTTTTTATTTATTCAAAGGCTGTTTGTAATGATAGTAAACACAGAGATAAAAGCTAATGAAATACTTCCTTGCTAATGCATTCACCCGTCCTCCAGTGAGGCACTCTGACAGGTCCGCAACTGAAGTTGTGACAAACATGCAGTCATTCTGTATGTTTGTGTTATGTAAATGGAGACAAAGAGTAGGGCTCTAAATCTGAGCGATTGTAGGTAAAAGCAGCGACTGGGTCTTATGATGCTTTTAGTGCTGCTGTAATCCATCGCAGCTCATTGGAGGATGGAGAGGCCTGGTTGTACTTCACACTACGCTAGACAGATAAGTGTGGACACAGGCAGTGGACAGGTGATTTATTGAAATATGATATGAGATGACTGTCTTTCAGTTGACATTAGCCAGGAGAACTAGAAACTACTGCTGTTAATCATATTTTGGGGACAGATTTGTACCCAGAAGGGAGCTAAATCGGACAGAACCTGCTTTTGGGCATGCCCTCAAGCAAGTTTAAAAAAAATATATATATATTTTATTTATATAATAAAATATATATAATATATATATATATAATTTATATTTTATAGTTTGTTTGTTTTTTACTACAGGTTTTCTGTTTGGGTTAGGGTTAGCCTATATTATTTGTGGTAAATTATTTCTTCTGCTGAACAAAAAAATATTTTTTGAAGAATATGGGCAACCAAACAGTTGATGGTACTGGGTAGTATTGGGGGTGGGACGCTAAGGAAATCAATGAGACCCACCAACTATTTGGTTACCAAAATTCTTAAAAATATCTTCTTTTGTGTTCAGCAAAAGACAGAAATTCATACATGTTTAGAACAACTCGAGGGTAAGTAAATGACACAATTTTTATTTTTTAAGGGAGCATCGATGCTCCCTGGTTTTCACGGTGCATTGTGGGATTTTGAGGGAGAGAACGTTTCAGTCCACTGGAAGGATTTTACGATTGAGACAGCTCTTGCCCTGACTACTGAACTGGGTTTCTGATTGAAACACACCCTCCATTTAGACAGCTTGGTAAATGTGTATGTGTGTGTGTTTAGGCAGGCTATAAAAACGCTATTAAAACGGCTTTGAATGTGACTCATCCGGACAGCGAAAACTATTATATATATATATATAATATATATAAAAAAATTTTTTTTTGAAAATTTGGTGTTTTTAGGAACAGGTAAGACTTTTTGCATTGTCAAATTATTTTATTGACAATTTTGTTTGTTTATTGACATAACTTTCCTCCAAAAAAGTAATTACTTTTATGCATACTGAGAAATTGTCAGGGTTATGTTTCCTTTCATTGTGTTGGTTGTTTTTGTTTTGTTTTTGTCTTCTCATTCATTGTTAATTTCCATGGTTCCTCACTAAGTTACGCACCTGTTTCTAGTGCGTTTAAATGTAAGATGTGTATTTGCCTTGGTTATTCTCCTGCGTATTCTCCTGATTTTTTTCAAAAGAATTTTGTATTGATTCTGCTTCGTGCCTTGTTGTAATATAACGTGACTGAACAACGAACCACAAAATGGATAAAGCAGCAATATTTATTGCTCTCGCTCATGAAGGAAGTTCTTTGTTGAATTATTCTGCCCTTTTATGTGTTGGCACAGCTCTTCTTTCTGATTGATGCCACACTTAAATCGATTTAATGGATCAGAGCAAACTATTATAACCAACTGGAGCTGCCAGAATTGGATAACCTAACATGGCAAGAAGCCATTCTTTGATGCCTGGAACATTTCTACCCATCATTGATGTCTTCACCCATAAACCCCACTCCGGACCCAGAGCCCAGCCAGCCGCCCTTCAACGTAATTCACAGACAAAACGCAAGAGCCCAGCGCAGACACAGAGTCCGAGCCGGCTACGATGCCATCACCAGAGCGGATGCCTGCACCTATCATCGTCCCAGAACCTGAGCCCAACGAAGAGTCTGACCAGATGTGTGAGCCAACAACATTGTCTGTCCCAGTGGGTGTGCTCGTGGAGTATTAGGGCATGTAGGGAAGCCCCGCCTACACACCAGCCGCTGAGGGTTAGCTGCATCTGGTCTCTGTGAAATATTTTGTGGAATTGGAAGAGGTTATTCCCCAAAGTCTCCTGTCACCACTGTTCCCACCCAGCTCCAAGTCTCCTGCATCTCCGCTGGTCCTGTCCGGCTCCAAGTCTCCGCTGGTCCCGCCCAGCTCCAGGTGTTCTGCTTCTCTCGCTGGTCCTGTCCAACTCCAAGTCTCCTGCATCTCTGCTGGTCCTGCCCAGCTCCAAGACTCCTGCGTCTCCACTGTTCCCATCTGGCTCCAAGTCTCTGTTGGTCCCACCCAGCTCCAGGTGTCCTACTTCTTCGCTGGTCCTATACAACTCCAAGTCTCCTGGGTCTCCGCTGGTCCCACCCAGCTTCAAGTCTCCTGTGTCTCCACTGGTCCTACCCGGCACTAAGTCTCCTGCATCACTGATGGTCCCACCCAGCCTCCCTCTCCCTCCTCCTATTCGGAAACCAGCCAGTTCCTCAGCCCCTCCTCTGCTGGCTCCCTTCAGTTCCTTGGCTCCACCTCTGTTTGCTGCACTCTGCTGCATGGATATGCCTTGGGTCTTCTTTTCTCCATCTTGGCAAGTGGGTCCCCTGGCTCCTCCTCGGGCCGCCAAGCCCATATCTCTATCTCAGCCCATCAACCAGTCAGCTCCACCTAAGCTCCGCCCTCCCTTGGCTCCACCTGGGACCATCTTCCTTACAGCTTCACCAGGCTTCGTCTCTCCGGCTCTGCCTTGGTCAGTCATCACTCTGCCTGCGCCATGTACTTCTGGGCCTTCAGCTGTGCTTCGTCCTTCGCTTCATCCCTCCACCCCTTCGGTTCCATCAGGCACCGCCTTCCCTCTGGACCTACAGTGTCGCCTGGTCTCTGTGTTTCCTCGGCTCCAACTCTCCTTGCTCTATCACTGGTGGTCGGAACTCTGACTCCACCCTGGCTCCTCCCTCCATGGGCCTTTATCCTGGTGGTGTGCTGGGTCGTCATTTGGCTTCTCCCTCCGTCATCCTCTCCCTGGCTCCTTTCTCCATCACCTCCTCAATGTTCTTTCCCTCTGCCAGCTAGTTTTATCTAGTTCTATGTATATAAGCCCTTAGTTTTCTCTGTTCAGTGTTCGTCATCGTCGTGTATTTGCCTTGGTTATTTCTCCTCTGTATTCTCCCGGTTTATTAAAAAAACTATGTATTCTTTCTGCTTTGTGCCTTGTAGTACTATAATGTAACAGAAATGGGATTTTTTTATAGAGTAAATTGTCATTTAATATATTTAATTTTTTTATAGTATATAATATTGTATTGATGAATTTCTCTCAATTTTTTTTTAAAAAGTACATTTTTCATGATAATATAAACTGTTATCATTATATACAGCTGCTCATATTGTGATACAAGGCTGTTTTGATAAAAGCTGTGTGCCATAAAAACACAAAAGCACTTTGTAATTCTTCGTAATTCTTTAATATTGTACAATGCAAGCTCTATGTGAAGTCATTGATCAGTGAGGTGTTTTTTACATCAATTTCCGTTCTTATCAAAATTCTACTTATTTAATATCTGAGGACTCAAATCATGTTCAAGCCCTTCCCACTCAAAGCATAAATACGTCACAGCAGTCACAGTCACCATGACAATAACCGTCCCTCTCTCAGAGCCTTTATCGCCTACTCGTTTTCTGATCTCCCTCCATCTCCTTGTTATGAGCAGGCACTGTTTGTGTGTGTTTGAGGGAGTGAATAGAGCTGAATGACTTTGAATGGCCAGTCTGTCAGGTCACCTGTAGACAGTGATGGTGGGAGAGGGCTGCGGGCTGAGCCAGAGGGGATTTCTGAAGGAGCCGAATGCCCTGATTCACTCTGAATCATTGAAAGCCCTCACTATGCACCACAGAGACCTGTTCTGTCTCTTTCTTAAACAAAATGGCTAAAAGCATTCCATTGACTCACAAACACAAATGCAGACCCATGGAAAATAAAACCATGAAGTTGGTGTATGCAGATTCTTTGGGTGCTGCGTGTTCAATATTAATTGAGAGTCGTAACTACAATGTTCTTATTAGTTGATCAATATGGGTTTTTCAATGGCCGAATCGTAACCCTTATTCGTTTTCATATTCGTTTTCAATATGGGTTTTTCAATGGCCAATTCGTAACCCTAATGTTCTGTTTGTGGTCTGAGATGCCAATGCCATTTTAATAGTTGTGAAAAATACTTACAATTTGGTTGTTCCAGTTGATACTTTATTCTGACATTTTTTGTACTTTTTTGTATTTCAGATTCAATTAAACATTAACTATTTATTTATTTTATATTTATATACTGTAAATTTTAGATATTTGTATATAGTTTATTTATTATTTGTTGTTTATTAGTTATTATATTAAATATTCAATCATTTTGTCATGTAATTTTATGTATTTCCAAGTAAAAAGATTTTGGTGATGATGGTGATATTTGTAGACACAAATACACTCCTGACTATTTTATAATATTATTTAACTGTGTATTTGTTCTGTGATCAAATTGAGCCTGCATAGAAATGGAGTTACATATTCGAGAATTACATTATAGTTTTATGTTAAAACAGAGGGCTAATGTTTCAGCAATATCTTTCAGATGGGTTTTGATTCAGTCCAAGGGGCGCCTCAAAAGAATTTGAATGGAAAATAAGGTTGGTTTTATTTTAAATTATGTAAATAAGGATCTCTGGAACCCCAAAAATAAAAACTGTAATCTCAACAGAAAATAGGGGTTAAATATTTACCATTTTACCAGTTACTTTGTGTTTTAACAGTATACTGTGCATTGATATTAGTTACAGAGAAATTGATGCAGTATTGCTTAAAATGGAAACATTTCAAACACAATTTGAGTGTTTGAGCTGTGTACCTCTCCTTTACTGCAGAGGAGAATGTGACAGCATGTGTCAGAATGGTTTCCCCCTACATAGGGCACATGTATTTGGTACGATAAACCTCTTCATTAGCCGGTCACATGTTATGCCCGAGGGCAGAAACGTTATTTTTGTTCATTTGTCATCTTGAGCGCACAGCCGAGTGAACGGGTTGTCAGTGAATGCACAAGAAGGCATGCATACGTGCACACACACACACACACACACACACACACACACACACACACACACACACACACACACACACACACACACACACACACAGACACACACACACAGACACACACACACAGACACACACACACACAAAAAAAAAAAAAAATACATAGCAAGCAGCTTACTAGGACTGTGCTCATTGACCTGATAAATGCATGAGAAAATCCAGCAAAATAAACACACCAAGACACTTTTACTTATTTGTATGCACTCCAACACATGCATGCAAAAAAATAGACTAATGGTATTTTACCCTCTCTCTCTCTCCTCTGCTCTCTGTTCTTCATGGCTACAGGAACATTTCGAGGTGTCTGTAAGAAGATTGACCACTTTCCGGAGGATGCAGATTATGAGCAGGATGCAGCAGAGTATTTACTACGTAAGTCTGTCAAAACACCACTCATCAGGGGCATTTCCTCCGAGGAGGTAAGGCAACTCTTCAAAATAAATTAGATGAAAAAATAATCGACTACAAAAAAAACTAATATTTCAAAATAGGAGCTCAAATACTGTGGAAATCATTCATTTTTATGAAGCAACCCTGTCCAACAGTGATACCAGCAGATACAGAGGGAGGCAGCCTCTCTTTTAGCTCTGATTGGGTCTTACTGAGATCCTATTGTGACTTAAATGTGAGGGCTAGGGAATGGTAAATACAGGCGATATTGCCACCATGTCACTGTGATTGGCTGATCTTGTGGTCGGTGTGATAATGCCTTCCTAAATATTGCTTTAATGGTTTAATTGTTTAATTACAAACAACTCACCTACTCTGACATCATCACTATCTGAATCAAAACAAACGTCTTGGTTACGTATGTAACCCTCGTTCCCTGAGGAGGGAACGGAGACGTAACATTAGTGACTAACGAATGGGGGTTTCGCTTAGAAGCCAATTACCTTTGAGGAATTTAACAGCGCCCAATAGCAGTGCCAATGCTATGGGCATGCGGAATTTGCATGCGTAACTCTGGCCCACATCATGGGTATATAAGGAAGTACGCTGGCAACATCGCATTATGTTACTGCTGCGGAGCCAAGACTGAACTCCGTGTTACAGCAGCACAGCGGAAGTGGCAAAGGGACGTTACGTCTCCGTTCCCTCCTCAGGGAACGAGGGTTACATACGTAACCAAGACGTTCCCTTTCGTTCAGTCACTACGATGTAACGTTAGTGACTAACGAATGGGGGTCCCAATATAACAACGCCACTCGGCTGTCTTCCAGTGCCCTGCGTAAGTGTGAGTACTCTGTCGTATAACTAGACGGACAAAGGACTCCTACTTATCACAGGATTACCAAGGTACACTGGGAAGCATATTCCAGAGGAGATATGCCAAAATGCCTACCCGTAGAGAGGACTTAGAGAATACACATATGACCCGCTAAGGGCTGCATATGGAAGAACTCTAGGGTACCAGCCAGAGGGTGGACTTTTAACCCTAGGGGTGGCAGTGACTTGCCAAGGGAAAGACACCTGCTCACTGAGGAGGCTTACGGTGGAAATACTCGTGTGGGGGTTGCCAGAAGGGAACCATGCACGGGGCACCTGGCCGGACATCAGGGTCTGGGCTCGAAAGGGCAGACTGGGCAGGCGGTAGGCTACTAAAACCTGCCGTGTCTCGTCCAGAAGCCACACGTGGAGCTTCCAGAATTCGGGGTGCGGGTGCCAGAGGGTGCCCCGTCTCTGAGTGAGGAGGTCCAGTCTCAGAGGAATAGGCCAGGGAGGGGCTGTCGCAAGGAGTAGCAGTTCTGAGAACCAGGTCTGGCCGTGCCAATACGGGGCGACCAACATGACCTGCTCCTTGTCCACCCTGATCTTGCACAGTACTCGTGCGAGAAGGCTCACTGGGGGGAACGCATAATTGCGTAGGCCCCGCGGCCAGCTGTGCGCCAGTGCATCCGTGCCGAGCGTGCACCTGGACAGGGAATAGTACAGGCTGCAATAAGAAGAGACGTGGGAGGCAAACAGATCTACCTGTGCGTCACCGAACTGTTTCCAAATCAGCTGGACCGTCTGGGGATGGAGTCTCCATTCTCCAGGAAGTGGCTGAAACCGTGAGAGCTGCACGGTTCAGTTCTCCCGGGATGTGGATAGCACGAAGGGACCTCAGGTGCTTCTGACTCCATAAGACGAGATGGCGGGCGAGTTGAGACATACGGCGGGAGCGTAGATCGCCCTGGTGGTTGATGTACACTACTGTGGCCGTGTTGTCTGTCCGGACTAGTACGTGTTGACCCTTCAACAACGCTCGGAAGCGGTGCAGGGCGAACCGTACTGCCAGCAACTCGAGGCAATTGACATGCAGAAGGCGCTGGGGTCCTGTCCAAGCGGCTGCTTGTCCATTGCACATGGCACCCCAGCCCGTGGAGGAGGCATCTGTTGATACAACAACATGCCTGGAAACTCGTTCTAGGGACACTCCAGTCCGTAGAAAACTGAGGTTCGACCACGGGGTGAGCGTCTGTATGCAGGCCAGAGTCACTTGTACCCGGAGCGTGCCAGACCGCCATGCCCATCTCGGGACTCGATCGCGTAGCCAATGCTGAAGCAGTCTTATATGTAGCAATCCGAGCGGCATCACCGCGGCTGCAGATGCCATATGCCCCAGGAGCCTCTGAAATAGTTTCAGTGGAACCACACTCTCGCTCTCGATTTGACGGAGGCAAGTCAGCAGAGACTGCGCGCGCTCGCTCGCTCATAAGCTGTGCGCACATGGCGACCGAGTCGATATCCATACTGAGAAAAGAGATCCTCTGCACGGGGCAAAGTTTGCTCTTCTCCCAGTTGACCCGAAGGCCCAGACGGGCTAAGGGATGGAGCACTAGATCTCTGTGTTCGCAAACCTGCGCTCGAGAGTGACTCATTATGAGCCATTCGTCGAGGTAGTTCAGGATGCAAACCCGTGCTGCCGGAGGGGCGCAAGGGCTGCCTCGACAATCTTCGTAAAGACGCGAGGGGACAGAGATAGCCTGAATGGGAGGACGGCATACTGATATGCCCGCCCCTCGAAAGCAAACTGTAGGAATGGTCTGCGTTGAGGTAGGAAGGAGACATGGAAGTAGGCGTCCTTCAGGTCGACCGCTGCAAACCAATCTACTGGACGAACGCATTCGAGAAGGCGTTCGCCGCCAACATCCTGAACGGAAGCCTGTGAAGGGATCGGTTCAAGACGGGCAGATCCAGGATTGGCCATAACCCACCGGTTTTCTAGGGTACAATGAAGCAAGGGCTGAGAAGCCGGACTTCACTTCGGCTGGAGGGACAGGCTCGATCGCACCCTCCGCACGCATTATCATGGCGGGCGGACTCCCCAGAAGCGGGGAAGAGCCTGCGCGAACCGAATCACGTAGCCGAGCCTGATGGTCTTCGCAACCTAGTGGACAGTCCCGGAAGCTGTAGCCAGGCTCCCAGGAACTGACCAGCAGGGTCACTCAAACCACAGACGTACCCCGGGTGGGGCAGTGAGGCAGCGTGACTGGCCCAGACGTGGGAGGCGTAGCGTCACGGTGTGGGGGCACAGTCAGCAGCTGCGTCCTGTTAGAGGAGACCAGGGAAGGACGCACGTTCCACTGGGGTCTGCTCTGAGAGGAGGCTGGCGAGAGAGAGGGACGAGAGCGGCGTGGCCCGGAGGCAGCGCACACTGCCATCACCGGTCTCTGGGTTCTCAGAGACAGGAACATGAGTTATTTCCAAGCGCTGCTAGCCCGGGGGCCAGCAGCGGAAGGATTTCCCCCGGCCCTCCACCGGGGGAAGGAGAGGCCCTGCTACCATCCCCTGGAAAGAACTGGAACCCATCTCTGAGTTGTCCACCTCCAGCCTGGCGTTTAGTCAGGCTGTGGAGTGGACTGGGTGTCATCCTGCAACCACTTCCACAGCGCGGCCCAGGTGAAGGCTGCTGCTGGGGCCGGGCGGAAGGATGGAGGGCGCCCTCGGCGGCGAGCGGACTGAGGCCACTGAGCCGGCGACTGGGTGCAGCAGCTGGCCACCGGGGCAGTACTTGTTACAGCCTCAGTCTGCTTTCAGGCGGCTGAGAACCGTTGGGCGCAGTTCTCAGCCGCGCCGCCGAAGAGGCCAGCCTGGAATATGGGCGAGTTAAGGAGGCGGGCCCAGGTGTTTCTCCCGGACCACAGCTGTGGACATCGCCCGACCCAAGGAACGTGTGGCCACCTTCACCGCCCGGGGGGTGGGACCAGTGGCGGCACGCAACTCATTGAAGAGCCCTGGGTCGGCTCCACCCTCGTGCATGTGCAAAGGGGCGACGACCTGCCTCGTAGCTCTGCAGGACCACATCACCGAAGTAGACGAGCCCACAGGCTTTGGGGGGGGGTGCTTAGGATAGCCACGCCACGTCGAAGCACGGGGACTTCCAGGACCGCGTGATCTCCTCATGCATCTCGGGAGCGAAAGGCATTGGGGACGGGGCCCAACAGCTGTCAGGTACCGCCCCCAAAACCAATCTCGCAACCACAAGCGCTCGTGACAGGGCGGAGTTCCACACCAGCCCGAGGCTCGCGGCTTCCCGAGAGAACATGGCTGTCAACTCTAGGTCGGATCCGGCAGTGCTGACACACCCGAAGGCGGAGCGCAGCCTAATCGTCATCCCCAAAGGACTCTAGCCCAACTTGAGATGCGGCGATCGACATCTCGCTGCTATCTGGAGTGTGAACGAAAAGACTTCAGAATTCAGGCTTGTAGGAGTGAAGAGATGCTCTTGGCTCCAAAGCAGAAACATAATGCGATGTTGCCAGCGTACTTCCTTATATACCCACAATGTGGGGTGGAGTTACGCATACAAATTCTGCATGCCCATGGCATTGGCACTGCCATTGGGCGCTGTTAAATTCCTAGAAGGTAATTGGCTTCTAAGCGAAACCCCCATTCGTTAGTCACTAACGTTACGTCGTAGCGACTGAACAAAAGGGAACTTATAATTACTTTGTCGCAATATTTAGCAAGCGCTCTTTGAGGTGCACATTTATGAGAAGGTCTTTGTTAATAATAACAATAGCTGAAAAGTTATTTGTAAAAAATAAAAGATACACAAAATATGATTGTTACTGTATATAATTTTTTAAGTTATATAAAATCATAAATGTTATTTAAAATAAACTATGTATATTGGTTTTATTGAAAAGGGTCAATATATTGTTCAAACGTTTGGGGTCAGTGAGATTTTTTTAAAGAAAGAATACTTTTATTCAGAAATGAATCATTAAATTGATCAAAAGTGACAGTAATGACATTTATAATGCTACAAATATTTTTATTTCAAATAAATGCTGTTTTTTCGAAAATAGTTATTTTATAATATTACAATATTTACAGTAGTTTTGATCAAATAAATGCAGTAGTAGAGAGATTAAGAGACAAACATTAAGAAATCTTACTGACCCCAAACTTTGAACGATAGTAGTAGCATACAACAATATTATATATTGAATAAATGGTGTTCTTATAAAGTATATAAACATCAAATGACAAATGAATTTCTTGACTAAAGCATCCAACCCAGAGAGAACTTTCAGAAGTCCACCAAACACACAGTCACAGCTCCCTCACACATCTTAACCATCTCACAATCACCCAGACTGCATAGAGAAGGGTCATATTGGTGAGATGGATTTTTCCTGTTTAGTCCTGCTGGGTTTCTTAAGTTTTTGCAATGACCTCTACACTTTTTACCGTCTTATAGATTAGGTGCAGCATGTCTTAAAATTGCTTGGTGACTGAAGCCGAACAAAGTAGATGCATGCATTCAAGCATGTCATGGTTTATGCTTAGTGATAAATCATGCTTACCCACAAGCCTTTACACTGCCGTGGCCATTTAGTTGTACTATTTAAGTGACATCTTCTTTAACTGGCTCCCCTATGTAAATACATATTCTTGGAATATGTTTGTTCTCTCAGTTGTGCGTTTTTGTTTGCGTGTTTTAATGCATATGTCAATTACATAATTTATGAGGCGTCCAGAAGATTTCTGTGATTATGAATATCTGATGCAGTTCATACAGTGACGCATTAAAAGGATAGTTTACCCAAAAATTTAAATTCTCTCCTTATTTACTTACCCTCCAAACCTGTATGCTGGATTTTTCCTATGGAACACAGAAGTAAAATATTTTGGAGAATATTTTATGCATGAATGAACATCACTGAGAAAACCATTGCTACCTTTGAGGGTGCAGCATCAAACGGGACCAGTCTTTTATTTAACTTTTATTTGTTTTAACTTGTAACTTTAATGATTTTTGCGTATACCCCCACCATCCAACCAAATTTATTTATAAAAAAAATAGATAAAAATAATGTAAATTAAAATTGCAGGGGTGGAAAATCATGAAATTACCAGTGGTTTTCTCAGTGACGTCCATTTATAAAAAGCAGGCAAATCAATCGGGTGTAATTTAAATAAATATGTTTGGAGAGGGAATACTCACAATACTGCTAATGACCCATAAATACACCCCGGACATCTGTAATTAGACCTTTTACATTAACAGGCATTTAGAGGTGCAATTATAAATTATAATGTTATTTGCATAATAACGATTTAATCAATGATTAATGATAATAATATATATTTTTTATTATATACACTTTTGACAAATATACCAAAGTGTGGGCAAATGATAACCATCCCTGCAATTATAGGGGTTATGCATTCTAATGAATTGTACCATGGGCTAGTAGGTTAAGCCCCCTGTGTTAGAATGTAGTCACATTTCTTTAGATTACTTAGATAGATTACTTTCTAGTCACATTGAAATGGCAGTAGCGACAGATCTTTTCTTCCATATCATCATGTGCAGATTTGTGAAAAAGAAGAAATGTGGGGTGGGGACTTGGATCTATGCATCGGTTGTTGGATATGATTGGATTTTGAGATGTGGGCTTTGCACTCAGAAATGAATGTGAGCTTGCAGTCGATTGTGGAGGTGCGGGGTTTAAGGTGACTACGGGTATTTTCGCATATGAACCAAACAGGCCAGTTAAAGTGAACCAGAAGTTAAAAGGGGACTCAATTGAACCTCAAAAGAGAGGTGGTCTGAGTATTGAGTATGGATAATTTGTGGGTCCTTTTAAGAGGGTTTGAGATCATTTGGAGTGTTCTCATATAGATCTGCTAGAGAGCACTTAGAGTGCACAAATGAACTAGGAAAAACACCTACATTCATTTTTAAAATACATTGGATGACTTTTTATTTTTTGTCGACTTTAAGGTGCTTTTTCGTGTTTATCAGTAGGTGACTTTGTTGTCACTGTCGGGCAGAAAGTTTTTACATCTGTCTGTGGGTTTTGCAAATATTTAACCAATAAAACGTATTAAAAAGAGCTTGTGACTGTACCTCGTAACTCCATTGGATCCTCCAACTGTCGGCAAAACCTCATATTAACTCGACCCACCTCTATAGTTAATGAAGTGCCACACGTCTCTGGACCGTCTCTGCTTTTTTGCAGTGCAAGGGTAAATAAAGAACTGGTTCTTTGAACAAGTAGGCAAGGCAAGTTTATTTGTATAGCACATACCATACACAGTGGCAATCCAAAGTGCTTTACACAGAAATAGAATTAAAATATTCGTAAGTGAATAAAATAAAATAAAATAAAATATATATATATATAGAATAACCCCTATCTGGAGTGGAAGAAAATGGAGAGTCAGGTTTACTTTAAAAATATTTGTCAGTCTCAATTCGAGCAGCCGACTCTGTAGCCATTTTCAAAAAACAGCTAAAGACACGTCTTTTCCAGCAGCACCTGACCAATCAAGAATAGCACTTAGCACTCTATTCATTTTCTGTCTGTCTAATTTATAAAAAATAAAATAAAAATAAAAATAAATTGTCCTGTGTGTTCTGTGTTAGATTAACTGAGACTTGTTACAGCACTTGCATACTGTAGCCTTTGACTGTTCTAGTTGCTTCTATTGCTCTCATTTGTAAGTCGCTTTGGATAAAAGCGTCTGCTAAATGACTAAATGTAAATGTAAATGTAAACTGTACATTTAAACATTACCCTTACAGACAAATCTTCCTGGACTGGACCACCAGGGCTATCTCTACCTTCTATGGTAGAGGCTATGATGATCAATCAATCAATCCTACCACCTCAGGAAATCATACAAAGACAACTTACCTGTGATGGAGGATGACTTCTCAGTCCTGTGTTTCTTGAGAATATCCCAGACATCACAGGGGTCTCTTTATTCATTTTTGTCAAATATTAATTGTCAAAACGGAATATTCCCATCAACACTTTGTTTGACCGTCAGAGTGGATCTACACGGCCCTTCCTTTCACCACCAAGACTATACAGATCTATCCGTCAGAGCAGATCTAAACGGATAGTCCTCGCGCCGGAGGGATTTCGGTTTATCGCTCTCCCGTCTCTCAACCTCTTCCACCCAGACAGCCTTAACAAAATAATAAAAATAATAAAACATTTAAATAAAAAGAATAATTAAAACAGTAATAATAAGAATTAAAAATTTAAAAAAAATGTAACGATACAGGTATAAAAGAATGAAAAGAGTAAAACGATGCAAAGATGAAACAGGGTTAAATTGAAATATAAAATAAAGTGCAAGCAGTTCGGACAAAGCACAGTGCTCATTCAGTAAATGCACAGCTAAACAGATGTGTTTTGATTCTGGATATGAATGTGGCTACTGTTGGAGCACATCTGATCTGTTCAGGAAGCTGGTTCCAGCTGCGGCTGGCATAATAGCTAAAAGCAGACTCTCCTTGCTTTGCGTGAACCCTTGGCATTTCTAACTGACTTGATCCTGATGATCCTGATGAGGTCCTAGGCCATTAAGCGATTTATATACCAGTAATAATACTTTAAAATCTATTATAAATGTAACCGGAAGCCAGTGTAAAGACCTGAGGACTGGAGTGATATGGTCATATGTTCTGGTTCTGCTCAGAATCCTGGCAGCAGCATTCTGTAATGAGCTGCAGCTGTCTAATGGTCTTATGGGGAAGGCCGGTGAGAAGACCCTTACAACAGTCCACCCTACTGGTGATGAAAGCATGAACGAGTTTCTCTAGGTCTTGTCGGGAGTAAAGAATTTTCTTTACTCAAGAAACAACCTATATATTGTACAACAGAGCTAAAGGCACACCACTATGCCCACTATTCCCATAGTGTATGATTGCAGAAAAAATTATAAAATTATAGCAACAGATGTTTTGTGAAGACAAACCATAAAAGTGGTTTATTTTGTCTAAAAATCTTATAAATGTATGGGGTGGCTAGGGGGGCACACATTACTGATACAAATACTTTAGATAAAATAATGTGTTTTTAATAATGTCTAAGTTAATACTTGTTCAAAACAATCACTTTAGCCAGTTTTGCACCATTTTCAGTTTATTTTGATAAAATAATTAATTTGTTTGTTAAAATGTTATGTTAATATACAAATATATTTTAAAAATGCATAAACAAAATTATTTAAAAATAAATATATATAAATATATAAATATATATATATATATATATATAAAATATAATAAAGATTCTGAAAGCATTGAATGAGATCCCTTAATCCAGACTTTCAATGTGTAATGTCTACATAGGATATTTTCACACACCTTACTCAAAATGTGCCTGATCACTTCAGGATGATCTTCATGAACTGTTTTGAGTAATTGTCATAATGTAATGCAGACTTTGCAGAGAGACAATTACTGATATATGGGGCAGATACGTTTTAGGATTGTGCACATGCAGAAGTAAGAACAAAGCTCAGTTTATGCTAAATTGGGTGGAGTCTAATGCTGCCTTCACATGCTCTTGGAATTATCGGAAATACAAGTTTCCTAGGTAAAAATTTTACTTGAATGTGATGGGCTCGTAATCACGACTTCAGAAGTGGTAATTATCACATGTCCAATAGCACATGAAGGTAGCATAAAAACAATCCTGGATATTTTACCAACATAGCAAGTTACACGAACATGGTTTAATAATTTAATATTTACAGTAGTAACATCAAATTATATTTTATTATATGATTAATAAAATTTTAAATATGATACCATTATAAATATGGTTATTATCTCAAAGGTGGATAATAAACCTAAAAACTAATATTAGATCAAATTAGCACAGAATCATCTTTGCGCTGCTGCCCATATATCAAGGATCAGACAACTTTCCACATGCACATCTTGAAAAGCGGATGTTTTGGAAAGTGCTGCTGCAAGTTTTTGTGCCATCTAGTGGTTTAGAGGAAAATCAAATCAAAGGAGCCTTTTTCTCAGTTGTGCCTTTAGCCCTGTTGTACCCTATAAAGGCTATGTTCTATGTATTTGAGAAGTGGAGAAGAGCGTCTTATAGCCAATACTGTCTCAAATAGCCGATTTTGGCCAAATGACAGAAAAATTGAAAACGTAATGCGATGCACTTCCTGCTTCCGATGCGCAGTGGCGGAACTAGACTTATGGAGTTTGGAGTTCCATGTATAGTTCCAAGTTCCATAGACCGTGAATGCGTGAAATAATATTATGTGTAATACTTATTTCTTTTCATTGTTTTGACCGATGTAACATTGTATTCTAATAAATAAGCTACCAAAATTGTACAGATACCAGTGAAATTTCACAATTCTCGATTCCAACTGATATTCCACATCAAAAACTACTAATATAAGCCTAATAATATACATTTAAAACATTATTGAATACAAGTGAACAGTCAGCAATAAAATAAGAACAGGGCTAAGAATTAAGTTTCAGGTCTAACAGTAATTCAGGTACAGAAACTGAATCAAACGTAAAATAGCACTGCATAATCTTCACTGTATAAATTAAATATAGATTAATGTATGTTAAAAAATAGCTACAAAAGTTAGTCAGTCAAGATCAATGGGTGATTTTTGTTCCCTTTCGTTCAGTCACTACGACGTAACGTTAGTGACTAACGAATGGGGGTTTCGCTTAGAAGCCAATTACCTTCGAGGAATTTAACAGCGCCCAATGGCAGTGCCATTGGCATGCGGAATTTGCATGCGTAACTCCGCCCCACATCGTGGGTATATAAGGAAGTACGCTGGCAACATCGCATTATGTTTCTGCTTTGGAGCCAAGAGTATCTCTTCACTCCTTCAAGCCTGCTAACTGAGTCTTTGTCAGCCTTCGAGACGAGCAGCTTTCCAGAGGCGTTGGTGTCAACGGCGCGTTCCAGCGATCACATACTTCCTGCCTGCTGATCTGCGCAGTGGTCTGCTAGACAGCTGGTGTGTGGTCCCTGGGAGCTTCGGCGTCTCTGCGAAGCTTCTTCTCCCAAAAAGAGCTTACACGTGGCACATCCTTTTCAGGATGTCTCGCCCGTGTACTTCTGGGTGCGGCCGGTTGCTTTCATCTTCATCACTGCCTGGTATGCTTGGGCATTCAGCATGCTCAGGCAGCATTTGTGGATGTGTCATGTTCCCACTGCGGGAACATGACCATCGCGGTGCTGCGGTCGAGACTCGATGACCTTCGTAAAGAAGTGAGAGTCCCCTCTGCCACACCCCAATCTACCGTCTCCACGAGAGGCGGTACTTTGGCTGGTGGCCAGGGTGACCTGAGGGTGATGGTGTGGAACAAAGCCCCAACGCTCATGCCTCGGGCCACACCCCCCTCTAGCGCTCCGCAACTCGTGAGGATTCAGGGCTGAGATAGCGGGTCCTGCAGGTCTACCAGGCCAGGTTGCTCAGGGACATGCACGAGGGTGGAGCTGATCCAGGGCTCGTGGACGAGCTGCGTGCCGCCACCGACCTCGCCCTCCGGGCAACGAAGGTGACCGCACGCTCCCTGGGTCTGGTGATGTCCACAGCTGTGGTCCAGGAGCGACATCTGTGGCTAAACCTGGCCGATATGCGGGACACCGAGTGAACACGCTTCCTCGATGCCCCCATATCCCAGGCTGGCCTCTTTGGCGGCGCGGTTGAAAGCTTCGCCCCACAGTTTTCAACCACCCAGAAGCAGACTGAGGCCATCAAACATATACTGCCCCGGCGGCCAGCTGCTGCCTCCACCCAGCCGCCGGCACAGTCGCCTCAGCCTGCTCGCCGCCGAGGGCGCCCTTCAGCTTCCGGGACTGTCCCGCTGGGTCGCGAAGACCATCAGGCGCGGCTACGCAATTCAGTTTCGCAGGCTCCTCTCTGCTTCCGGGGAGTCCGCTGCACTATGGTCGGGGCCAATGCCCCAGTCATTCGTGCGGAGATTGCCACCCTACTGGCGAAGGGTGCGATCGAGCCTGTCCCTCCATCCGAGATGAAGTCCGGGTTCTACAGCCCCTACTTCATTGTAACCAAGAAAACCGGTGGGTTTCGACCAATCCTGGATCTGCGCATCTTGAACCAATACCTTCACAGGCTTCCGTTCAAATTGTTGACAGCGAAACGCCTTTTCGAATGCGTTCGTCCGGACGATTGGTTTGCAGCGATCAACCTGAAGGACGCCTACTTACATGTCTCCATCCTACCTCGACACAGACCGTTCCTACGGTTTGCTTTCGAGGGGCGGGCATATCAGTATGCGGTCCTCCAATTCAGGCTAGCTCTGTCCCCTCGCGTCTTTACGAAGATTGTCAAGGCAGCCCTTGCGCCTCTCCGGCAGCACGGGGTTCGCATCCTGAACTACCTCGTCGACTGGCTCATAATGAGTCACTCTCAAGCGCAGGTTTGCGAACACAGAGACCTGGTGCTCCAGCACCTAGCCCGTCTGGGCCTTCGGGTCAACTGGGAGAAGAGCAAACTTTGCCCCGTGCAGAGGTTCTCTTTTCTCTGTATGGATATTGACTCGGTCACCATGTGCGCGCAGCTTACGAGCGAGCACGCACAGTCTCTGCTGACTTGCCTCCGTCAAATCGAGAGCAAGAGTGCGGTTCCACTGAAACTACTTCAGAGGCTCCTGGGGCATATGGCATCTGCAGCCGCGGTGACGCCACTTGGATTGCTACATATGAGACCGCTTCAGCACTAGCTTCACGATCGAGTCCCGAGATGGGCATGGCGGTCTGGCACGCTCCGGGTCCTAGTCACTCGGGCCTGCCTTCAGACGCTCACCCCATGGTCGAACCTCAGCTTTCTACAGGCAGGTGTGCCCTTAGAACGAGTTTCCAGGCATGTTGTTGTATCAACAGATGCCTCTGCCACAGGTTGGGGTGCCATGTGCAATGGACATGCTGCCGCGGGATCCTGGACAGGACCCCAGCGCTGCCTGCATGTCAATTAGGGCTGGGCAATTTTATCGATTCTGCGATATAAATCGATATTTTTTCTCCCAAGAAAGTATCGATTTTTTAAGCCGCGAGTATCGATACATAAGTCCCATTCAAATCCCCGTGTTTACCTCCATTTGCGTTGCAGGAAGAGCGATTTGGTCAGCCAGCCGCTAGTATCGCTGTAGAGCAAGTTACCCGTACTACTAACTTCACACAGACGCCGACGTCTACCTCTTCTTGTTTACGGAGTCAGAGCGAGGAGATTCAAAAAAATGGCGGCGAATATAAATCCAGCGCCTTCATGTTTAAAAGCAGATGTGTGGGAGCACTTTGGGTTTAAAAAGAAGAAGGAAAGCGACGACTTAGACTCAGGGGTCAACAACATGAGTCGCCCGCAAGAACCACATGAGTTGCCCGCGGGTCTGTTCTAAAAATAGCTCACCATAGCAGCTGCGTTCAGTCGCTTTGTTCATTTAAGCGCAGGGCTCCAGACTGAAGCCGAATATATACTAGTGTCTGTAAATAATAAACTGCAATATTACTCCTGCATGTTCTGCGTCTGTGTGGATGACGAGCACGCGCACACTCGCTCTTATAGTCTCTGCCGACACGAACGCATTAACCTTCACTTCATGAGAATTTACCGTTTCATTTGAGAAAACTGGGTGCGTCTCATTCTGCTCCTGGTTCAGTAGTCAGGGCACTGATCAGGACATGAGTCAATGGGCTGATCCCTGATCAGTGGCCTGACTGAACTAGGGAGCTGAATGACTGAGACGCGCACCCACTGTCATATCATGAACACAGACACTGGTAATCACGGCAACCCGTTAAAATAAAAGTTCGGTTTAACGTGAAGAGATTGACTACAGATTGTAGCCTACAGTAAATTTAGCTACGTATCTATGTAATAATAATACGTCTCTACTAATAATAATAATTATGAAATAAATAATACTAATTATATAATTATTAATGGTTGCTTATTTTTCACTTGATCTTTCATTTATAAACAATGTTTACTTTTAAACAGCATACAGCCTTTACATGTTTATGTATTATTTACTTATGATTATCATCATATATAATAAAACATTTATTTAAAAAAAAAATAGTGGTATTGTACCGACTACTGGAACTACTACTATACTCTTTCAGGTGTAAAACAGTTTGGATAGTTGTTAATATGAGAATTATGATGCATTATTTAAGAGTTTTAAGTATTATATAACATGAGTAGCTCTCTTTGACTTTCTTTTTTAAAAAGTAGCTCTCAAATGAAAAAAGGTTGGAGACCCTTGACTTAGACAAAGCATCGCGGTTTGCAAGCTGTGTGACACAAACGTGAAATACTCTGGAAATACCAACAAGTGTCAGTGTCAAGCTAAAAAAGCTGTCAAAGAAACTGTTCAGAACAGGCCACTTGCTGCTACTTTTAAAACTCCATTGTTAATTGCAATACTGCACTTTATTACTTTTCAAAGGCTTGTAAGCTACAGTTTGCACTGTTTCAATAAATGGAACTAATTTTCTCAACACATCTTTGATTCATTTTGTCCAGCATTTGCAAGCTGTAGACTCTCTGTCCCGTCAGAGACATATATTGTGTAATTGATGATTTTAGTTTTCAGTTCAGTTAATTCAATCCAAGTAAATGAAACACTCACAAGATGTCACCAAAATCACTCTGTCCCCTTTAAATCTTTCAGAAAATGATGTAAGTGTATCGAATTATATCGAATCGTATCGTTGGCTGAATATCGTGATATATATCGTATCGTGAGCTGAATATCGTGTATCGTATCGTATCGTGAGATTAGTGTATCGCTACAGCCCTAATGTCAATTGCCTCGAGGTGCTGGCAGTACGGTTCGCCCTGCACCACTTCCGAGCATTGGTGAAGGGTCAACATGTACTAGTCCGGTCAGACAACATGGCCACTGTAGCGTACATCAACCACCAGGGTGGTCTACGCTCCCGCCGTATGTCTCAACTCGCCCACCATCTCGTTCTATGGAGTCAGAAGCATCTGAGGTCCCTTCGTGCTGTCCATATCCCGGGAGAACTGAACCGTGCAGCCGACAAGCTCTCACGGTCTCAGCCACTTGCTGGAGAATGGAAACTCCATCCCCAGATGGTCCAGCTGATTTGGGAACAGTTTGGCGACGCACAGGTAGATCTGTTTGCCTGCCACGACTCTTCCCATTGCAGCCTGTTCTATTCCCTGACCGGGGGCACGCTCGGCATGGATGCACTGGCGCACAGCTGGCCGTGGGGCCTACGCAAATATGCGTTCCCCCCAGTGAGCCTTCTCTCACGAGTACTGTGCAAGATCAGGGAGGACAAGGAGCAGGTCATGTTGGTCGCCCCGTATTGGCACGACCAGACCTGGTTCTCAGAACTGCTACTCCTTGCGACAGCCCCTCCCTGGCCTATCCCTCTGAGGAAGGACCTCCTCACTCAGAGACAGGGCACCCTCTGGCACCCGCGTCCCGAACTTTGGAACCTCCACGTGTGGCTCCTGGATGGGACGCGGCAGGTTTGAGTACCCTACCACCTACGGTGGTGGCTACCATCACTTCCGCTAAGGCAGAGTCCACTCGGCATGCCTATGCGTTGAAGTGGAACCTCTTCGTCACCTGGTGTTCTTCCCGCCAAGAAGACCCCTGGAAATGCCCGATCGGGTCCGTGCTCTCGTTCCTCCAAGAGGGGTTGGAGTGAAGGCTGTCTCCCTCCACCCTTAAAGTTTATGTGGCCGCAATATCTGCCCACCACGGTCTCTTGGGGGACAAAAAGGTAAGTCAGCACGACCTGGTCATCAGATTTCTGAGGGGAGCCAGGAGACTACATGTTTCCAGTGTACTTCCTTATATACCCACGATGTGGGGCAGAGTTACGCATGCAAATTCCGCATGCCCATGGCATTGGCACTGCCATTGGGCGCTGTTAAATTCCTCAAAGGTAATTGGCTTCTAAGCAAAACCCCCATTCGTTAGTCACTAACGTTACATCTCCGTTCCCTCCTCAGGGAACGAGGGTTACATACGTAACCGAGACGTTCTTTGATTAACTTTAATGACAGACGGCAGGAGGTGGGCTGTGTTCACTTTAAGACCAAATTACATACTTTTATGTTTCTGGTGTTTGTGCTATTGATGAAGCGCCATATGCCGTGCACCAGACGCATCGTGTTGTCATGTTCAAGGAGGCAATGCAAAACAGTAAATCTAATCACCATACAGGCAAACAAGTTCACTTCAAGAATGAAAAAAATGTGGTGTCGATGTGTTTTGCTGTAACTGCACAACGGAAACAGAACGGGCAATCTACTGTATATTATATCTTTCCATAAGCGAGAACATTGTGCCGCGCTGCCGTACGTCAATATAAATGCTTTTTTCAATAAGAGGTGAAATGAAAGTAGCAATCTAAATGTTGGGGTGGCCACCCCTCTTGCACCGCCACTGCCGATGTGGCCATTCTAATGATGGACAAAACAGTCGCTGGTCAAGAACCTTGTACCAGAGACAAAGTTTTAAGCTTTGCGTTACAGCTCCTTTCGTTGCTCTGTTTAAAATTGCTATTGGTATGCCATTCACAGTAAACAATGCAATGAAATACATTCATGAGCAGTATAAATATACATTTGTGAGCAAAATATGGAGCTGATTATGAAGGGAAATGCAGTCAAAATGGCTCATTTCTCTGCCTCTGATTCTCTCGATCTTTATCTGTCTCTCTCATAGCGTACTTTAGTTACCCTTGAGATGGCTGTCTCTCCCTATGAGCATTGTTCTAATTTCTCTGTTATTCATTTGAAGCAGAGGGCCCTGTCCTTTGGCCTTACATTCACTGCATGCGAGTTCAGATGGGCATTTCACATTCTGCCCTGCACATCTTTGTGTACAAAATGCCCAGTGCCACAGACTTCAGGGAATTTGCTAGGCTGATAACCTCGACTTGTTAGCCAGAGAGGCCCATCCATCCAGTTTTCAAACTGGAAGTCTCAGCCAAGCACAAATAAATGTTTAAGTCATCCCACAGAGGTATTAGCCTACGTAGATCTTGCCTGTCAGCAAGGCGATGGACCCATCAAGGACGTAGATGTCATCCCTTTTGTTGCATGCTAATGCTCTGTACAATCCTCTTCAATAAATATCTCCCTTTTCCAGCTGTAATTAAGCACAGCTCGGCCACTGTTCCATTTTTCAAGGATGGCAGGAAAATTGGATGATGGAGGAGTATTTTGTCTTCCCTTGGGCACCAATATATTAATGAGGTGTGCCATGGGAGACTGCTGATCCACTGAGGAGAGAGAGAAATGAAGGAGAGGGAAGGAGAGTGACATTTGTGTAGAAAGACAATGAAACCATAGTTCAGATGCCTTCATAAACAACTGGCCCCATATGATCATCAATAGCCAAGTTTCCATCCACTTTTTGCACTGCTGTTTTATCGACAAACTGAATATGCATAAAAAAAGATTGCAAAAAAGTCTCCAGCCTGTTTCCATCCAGTTTGCCTTTTACCATATGTAAAAAAACGTATTGTTGCATAACTTTTGTTGTATCGCTAAAAAAATCTCCCCTCGAGTCGTTTCCATACATCATTTTGCGTATATCGTATCTTTCGCATCCCTAACATTTGTAAAATGCAGAGAGTAATGAGACAAGTGAAATTCGCCAGTTTACTGCTTACTATTTTCACGAATAAAAGGCCTATTACTAAATTAGGAAATATTAATCAGAAGATCACGGTGAAGTGGGACATTTCTATATATATACATTTCTATTCATATAGCTTGTCTATGTAACTGGCTATATGACGAAGCCTATGGGTTTGTACACAGGGCAACTGTATGCAAAATTTGAGGATCCATAAAAAAGATTGGTACAGTAAAATGTTCGGTCATATAGCAACAATATACCTTGAACATGCAAAACTCGTTTAGAGCTTTTTGGATTCAACCAACTTTATTTTCCTAATTTGTTTTAGATCAAGTTAGGCTATATTACATATTAATAAATTGTATTTGTAAAATAATTTTCTCAACAAGTGTCATGGTTATGATTTTCATTTGTCAGGAAGCCAGATCCTGCCCATGAAATCGTGATTTTCTCGACAAAAACCAAACTAGTTTTTCCGTGACATTTGAAGTATCGACATATAATTTACACGCTAAAGTTAAACGGAATCCAGCGTATAGCATTAGTTCTGACACGTTAGTCAAGCTCGCATCAGCTGACTGTCAGGAATACGATGCTTATCACAGCGTGCATATATACAGTAAGCTCCTTCAGTACTATCAGCTGCTATTGCGTTTCTCCGGAGCTAATTACCCTCCTCCATCCCCAGCTCCTCCTCTTGTCAGTCAGGATTTGGCATTCTGATTCCCCCTGAATCAGACTAAATATATATATATATATATATATATATATATATATATATATATATATATATATATATATATATATATATATATATATATATATATATATAAATGTAATTAAACTGGCATTCTACATCCAATTGTGACCCACAATTTTGTTTTCCATGTATAATTTTATTACATTCTGTCAGCTTACTCAATGCATGCAAGTCTGACTGTGTAACATTTCTTTACAGTGCATTTCAAACGTTATGTTTTTGCATGAATGGTTCAGTGATTTGCATTGTTTTTATAAAGAGTGGATTTTCATAGCTATCTGTCTTTGTTGTATATATAAACATCACTGCCAAATTTTACACGTATGCAGCAAAAGATAATGTAAAAGCTAAACTGAGCTTTTCCTATCACATTCACTGGTTATTTCATCTGTAGACATGATTGCCCCTCTTGTTCCAAAATATTTATTTCTTAGAGGATAAACGCTCAGAAGGGCAAATGCTGCAGCGCTGCGGTATGCATAGCAATAGCGTACTGATAAGGGCAGTCAACTAGGCTATTGACATTGATCCTGACACTCTCAGACGCCCCTCCTTTAGCTTTTATCCTGTTTCTGAAGAGGCTGATCAAGCTTGATCTGAGGCAGAGTGAAGGAGCGAGGGGTTCAGCCAGTCTGAGAAGCCCCATGTGTGCTGCATTTTCTGATCCAGAACTGTCCGCAAATAATTGGGATGGAAGTATGAGACATTTTGGACAGATGCTGCGTGTTGCAGTGCTTAAATCTGCGACGACTTAACTAAACACAGATACTTTTGGCAGAGCACCATCAGATGGCTCACTCGGGATGGAGCCTTCAAATGCCGGGTTATTAGACCAAATACCTCTGTATTGCTTTTTAATTCTCTTAACATCTATGAGAGAGGAGCACAGTCTGATTTATACCATAAATCTAAAACATACCAACCAATGTGTATCATAAAATAAGTCAGTATGACAGTAAATCTTGTAATTATCTATATTCACCATAATGTTGTTTGAAACATTCTGGGGGGTTTTTTCAGTGGAACTCAAGTTATTCAGCCAAATGTCTAGGTTACCTTTTTTCCATACAGCAAAATTAAGTATGAGAGCTCATTTTAAATATACTAAAAGGCAATTTTTATGCATGAGACAGTGGAGTAGACTCTACAATACCATTTAAATATTTGGGGTCGGTCAGCTTTTTATAAGAAATTTTAAGAAAATAAAGAGAATTAAAGGCACAGTATGTAAGTTTCACCACTAGAGGTCACTTATTCAAAACAGCATGATGACACTGTGAGTGAGTCTGGAATCATGAGAATTGTTGTCTTCACCTCCAAAGCCGATGGAAAGCAATCCAATCCAAGGGCACGGCCAAGAGCCTGGGACATTTTGCGTTGCTGTTTTTGTTACGCTTATATTATGCAGACGGCCACTGCCATTCCTTTAGTTTTGTTGCTTATGTTTATTATGATTATAGTTACATTTAACGTCCGCCTCCTTCTTCCCTGAACTTGAACTTTGTTACAGTTACACAGACAGCAACATAGTGCCGGCCCAGATCCGGGCCACATCTTGTACATGTGGATTCCACGTGTATCAGATGTGGGCTGGATCTGGGCCAACACTATGTTGCTGTCTGGTTATGTTTGATTACTTAATTTCACATCATTTAATTTCATGCTACTACTCATACAGGTCACTTTATTTATTTTACGAATTAAAATTGTGGGGTAACGCAGCACTGTTTTACTTGGTCAAAACAATCATACTAAAATACATTTGAGTGTGTTGAAAGTTGTTATAACGTTACTCTGTGCGTTCGCTCGACGGCAGGTATGAAACATTTGTTGCACATTGTAAGCTAGATTGATATTAGAATATCATATTAATAAAAGCTGGATGACTTGTGTTGCTAAATGGCATGCAATTCATTTTGAAATATGGTGGAGAAAATACTGTATTAATATCACTAAAGCTCTTTCTGATTATGCTATGTTAGCCACTTTGAGGCATGGTTAAAACATGGTACTCAAGAAAACTAGAGATTGAAAATGCTGAGCTATATAACAATGATTAGTTTTCTGTTGATAAAGGTATCCAAACAGCCACTCACCTGTCTATATATATATATTAAAGTGTCTTTGGCGTTTCCATGGTTTCTACGGAAATCGAGGGTAACGCAGGTATGTCGTCATTGACAGGCGACACGATGACACGGGCCGGATTTAAACATTTTTGGAAACATTTGGTATGATTTAAGTACACAAGTCAACAAAATATATAATATTTTAGTGTTTTTTGGATATTTTAAAGGTCCCGTTCTTCGTGATCCCATTGTTCAAACTTTAGTTAGTGTGTAATGTTGCTGTTAGAGCATAAATAATACCTGTAAAATTATAAAGCTCAAAGTTCAATGCCAAGCGAGATATTTTATTTAACAGAAGTTCCCTTTCAAAGCCTACAGCGAACGGCCGGCTTGGACTACATCCTGGTACAGCCTGCTTTAATTACGTCAGTAGAACAGTAGAACAGACTAACCTCCGCCCACAAGAACACGCGAAAAAAGGGTGCGTGGTCTTGTTGCTGTCCCACGTGGAGAAGAGGACGTGTCGCGTGGAGAAAAGGAATTGTTGCGTTTGACTGTGTTTGTCGCCATGCGGTCGAGACGCTGTTATTTTCATCCCGGAGTCAAATCACCTTTGTTTGGCTTTCCCAGGGACACTGTAGAGATCATTAAGCGCATACATCTCCCGTTAAGAGGCGTGACCTTTCCGTGCAAGTTACGTGCGCTAAGCTGCTGTCGAATCACAACACAGGAACCGTGCCACGTTCGCTAAGCTGCGGTCAAATCACAACACAGGAACCGCTGGCACAATCAGAACTCGTTACGTATTTCTGAAGGAGGGACTTCATAGAACAAGGAACTCATCAGCCGTTTTTAGAACAGTGAAAACAGCGGTATACAGATAAGTACATTGTGTGAAAAATACTGTGTTTTTTTACACGCGAAACATGAACACGTTATATTGCACACTGTAAACACAATCAAAGCTTAAAAAAAACACGAAGAACGGGACCTTTAATACAAAATTACATATTGTGCCTTTAATAGGCCTATATATTAGCACAGCTTTATTCAAAATATTTATTATCTAATAAAAATGTTCAAGAAACAATAATATAATATAATATAGATGTTCAATGTGAACTGTATTTTAAAAGTGGTAACCTGTAATTATTTCCATAAGGAGCTAATTCTCCCCAATCTAACCCTCTTTTTTGTCTTTAGTGATGTTAAACAATATTTTTACACATTTAAAAAAATAATAATAATAATGTTGTGCTGTTTGCATTCATTCGGAATCCCGAACCAGAATGATCTGTTTCTAAATAATACATTTTAGCATAAATGGACCTGTCATTTACATAAAAGCATTTCATTTATCTGTATATTGTGAGTCTCTCTCTGTACCTTTTACATTGACTCTAATTTGTTTGGGTTTGCTTGTATCTCCCTCAGGAGCGGTGAGAGCGTCCAGCATCTTCCCCATCATGAGCGTTGGACTTCTGTTCATGGGAGGTTTATGTGTGGCTGCCAGTGAGTTTTACAGGAGCAGACACAATGTCATCCTCAGTGCTGGAATCTTCTTTGTCTCTGCTGGTAAGAGATTGAAGCCACTGCATCAGTGCTAGTGCTCGCAGCCTGTTTATATTTTTAGCTTTAGCATAAACATGTTTCAGTCTTTCTGACCTGCAGTCAATTGTCCAGTCCAGGGTTTCCCCACATGATAGAGAGTATCAGCAGGTTCCGAATACAGCATGTTGAAAATGGATTAGTTCACAAACAGGTTAGGATGTCGTTCTCCCCGTAGACTCTGCAGATCCGTGTTGACTTCCCAGATTAACTCTGATTATTGACAAAGGAAATGGATGGGCCGGCTAGAACAGTGTAAACAAACAGCAGGCCAGCATATTGACCCACTGCTGTAGTTCTGGCCAGGAAAGGGGTGACAGACGGGGATCCTCAAACAGAACTGCATGTTGGTCAAATATTTAGAGAAGGCCCCATTAGGTCCTCATGAGCACACAAATGAGCCCAACTCCCTCCGTTAGAACTGAATTATGATGAATCAATCCTCATGATTGCAGCGAACGCTCATGATTGAGCGTTGCTTTGTACACAACAATGTGCTTTGAATAGCCTCATCCTATTGGTTATGATCTAAATGTGCGACTGCAAACTGGTAATTATTTATCCTTCAATATGATGGAGATGATAAAAAGCTTATTAAAATGTTTCAATTGTTTTGTTTTTTTTCTTTGTTCCGCATGGCTGATAAGCGATGCATTCTTGTGTAATGATACGGAATGATGAGCCACAGCTGCGTGCTGAGCCATAACTTTCTGTCTCTCGCCCTCTCCTCTGCTTTTACTCTTCACGCAGGCCTAAGTAACATCATCGGCATTATCGTGTACATATCCGCCAATTCAGGTGACCCAGGCCAGAGCGATTCGAAGAAGAGCTACTCATACGGCTGGTCTTTCTACTTCGGCGCCCTGTCCTTCATAATGGCCGAGATGGTGGGTGTGCTCGCCGTGCACATGTTCATCGAGAAACACCGGAAGCTGCGTGCCAAATCCCGCACCGAGCTGATCAAGAAATCAGCCTTCAGTCGCATCCCCAGCTACCGCTACCGTTTCCGCCGGCGTTCCAGCTGCCGCTCCAGCGAGCCCGCCTCTCGTGACGCTTCGCCCATGGGAAAGAGTGGGTACACGGGCCCCGCTGCGGCAGACATCTCCATGTACACCCTGTCCAGGGATCCCTCCAAGGCGGCAATGGGTGCCTTGCTCAACTCCGAGAGGGAGTTTTTGCAGGCTCACAACTCCAACGCTAAGGACTTCAAAGATGCGGCCAACAGGAGGACCACTCCAGTCTGAGAAAGTATAAGCACAGAGGAAGTGCCATGGCCAAGACGTTACAACCACAGACTTGAGCTGGACCCCAGCAGGAAGAAGAATTCACTCGAGGCCTGCAGGGCTATAACCCTCTTTCTATAACAGTATATATAAATATAGATGGTAATTGTTAGATCATTGGTGCTTCCTTTTAATCCTCATTTTTCAGTCACTGTTTCTGTCATTTCTCCTGAGTCACACATCCCTCCCCCTAAGGGCTACTCGAGTAGAATGCTAGTCCTCTCCTCAATGTCATTCATTCTCCAATTGAAGTTCCTGAAGTGCACAAAGGTAGCCCAGCGAAACTGTGAAGCCCTCTGAGGGGGAGGATTGTTAAGCTTCTGACAGATGAACCGAAAGGCTGTCCCGATACTCGCCTTATGCACAGCTCAGTAGCCCATAGCTGTGAGTGCCGCCTCACAATCACAAGATTGTATACATTGTTGGTTTCTCTCCCAGGTCGGAAATTGAGCCCACAACTAGTGCCACTGTCTAATGCTGATCACCCCCACTCATCCCACCTACACACTGCCCGCAAGGTACTTGGCCGGGTTCTGCATGCCATCCACACAGTTCCTTTTTCTTTTTCTTCTTCTTTTTTACGTTTACTCCCAATATTTCCATTTCAAACACCCCATATTCCCCTGCATAAACTTTTATAACAGGGTTAAAGTGCTTGTTATTAAATATGATCTTTTAGCCCACCAAAGTTTTTGGTATTATATTGTTTTCATTGAGATTGAAAAAAAAATGATATATAGCGAAAGTTTTTCAGTGAAATATCCTTGATAAGAGGTTTATTGAAAGCCCTTGTACTTATTAATATGGATATTGTGGTCATTATCGCTGTAGAGTTTTCTTCATCTGTTAGTGAAAGAAAAGCAGTTGGCTGCCAAATGTAGATTTCTTAATTGTGTATAGTCTAAATATTTTTAGAGAAAATATTGTTCACCAAAAGCTGGGCATCACGAGTCAAAAAGGAACTGCCCAGAGTACCTGGACTTCCTTCACATATCATGAATAGACAAGCCTCTGAATGGGCTGATGGGATTTTCAGGTTCCAGTCCAAACACAACAACAAACGCTACGCTTATCACTTATTTGAAAATATGTACTGCTCATTCTATCTACATTAATGCTACATCGATGCTATACTGAACTTAACTACAAAATATAAATGGTATACTGTACTTTAGTTGCTTAGTTAATGTTATCAATATCATACTGATTAATGTTAAACTCCAAGGGCTTTTGGTTTTCAAACAAGCATACAAGGGCTTTAAAGAAGTTCAGCCAACAGAGAAAACAACAAATATGCCCTTAAAATAGTTCAATTGAAAGAAAAGAAAAAAACAATTTCTCTACCTAACAATATTCATGTATGCAAAACACATTCAGATGTAATGATATAATATACCGTAAGTTTTCCTTTGCATCATTTGCAATTATTAATCCATATGTCAGTTAGGTAGAAATGGAAGTAGGTCATAAAACATCTATGATAATGTAGTTTTTCCAGAAATTCACCTCATTTCAGAACCCCCAAAAGCTGACGTGCATGTACTTTAGCTTTCAGATTCATGCAAGCCAGTCGCTCATCTCCAGTTTATTTCATTCAGCTTACTTAAGTCATGCTAGAGATCTGCCACCTCACTGGAAATATTACTGTAAATGTTGCCTTTTGTTTGGATCCACTTTATGTTGTGAAATCGTGCTGTTCTGGGTCCAAAACTACGTGTTTCATCTTTGAAGGGGTCCACCAGAGTGCGTTCAGCACAGTTGAACAGTTTAACCCTTCAAGTCTCTCTCAGAGCACCTAGTGCCTGTCTCTTCTGCCTACTCCGAGCACCCATCGCTTTCGCTCGCTTGCTCCTTCATCTCCATCACAGTCTCGCATCAGCTCCTCTTTACCAGGACTGTTATTGCTCAGCCAATCATATCTATAGAGTCTTAGGCCCTGTCACTCACCACTTAGGCCTGCAACATTGTGTACGTGACCTCTCAACGAAAACAGCAGTCTCAGCTTGATACATGCTGTAGAAAAAAGCACACCTTTTAAATACAGTAGTTTACATCAATAAAGATAATAGTCAGAGAGATATTTAAAGATTTAGAAAAATAAAGTCAGTTTCAAGAATGCCAACAATGCACTCTTTGTCTTCTTCACAAAATGTGTGCAAACTGACCCTCACATTTGAAATAATGCACAAACAATGTTTTGGTTCAGAATCAGGGATGGAAGAATATCAAAGTCAACATGAAATCAAAATTGACCCCATTTACTTACACTACAGGTCTTATCAGTGCACATTATTCCAAAGAAAGTAAAAAAAAAAACTAAAAAAAAACATATATATATAATATGTTTATTCATAATCTTTCATGAAAAGGTTTTAACTTTCTTCGTCTGGTTTTCCTTTTCGGGCTGATGTCAGTAAAAGGGCTCCATACTAAACAAATACTACTTTGACATCGCACCTATTTGAAACAAAATTGTGACCCTGGACCACAAAACCAGTCATAAGGATCCACTGAGACTTTATACATAGTTGAATAAATAAGCTTTCCATTGATGTGGTTTGTTAGGATAGGACAATATTTGGCTGAGATACAACTATTTGAAAATCTGGAATCTGGAGGGTGCAAAAAAATCTAAATACTGAGAAAATCACCTTTTAAGTTGTCCAAATGAAGTCCTTAGCAATGCATATTACAAATAATAATAATTTTTTATGTATTTACGGTAGGAAATTTACTAAATATATTCATGGAACATGATCTTTACTTAATATCCTAATGATTTTTGGCATAAAAGAAAAATCAATCATTTTGACCCATACAAATATACCCGTGCGACTTATGACTGTTTTTTTAGTCCAGGGTCACAATTGACAATATGAAACATTTTAACGTTTTTAGAATACATTTATTTGCAATAAAATTCTGTTGTGAATGTGTATTTTTTAATTAGACGTAATGGTGCCTGGTTTGTTTTGAATTGTGCATAATGAAAACGGACTCGCAGTTCAGTGAAGTTCAAGGCTGTTTCGTGAATCTTTTCAATCAAATGAGAGTCATTTGCTCATGAATTAAACATCACAGCTCGAGTAGTGAATGAAACTTTGACGTGTCAAATAAAAAGAGTTCCGTTTTTGCAACCTACCCACTATGAGGTGAGTTGGGATAGATGTAACACTGAGAGGTCATTTGTTGAAATAACACCCACACTATCCAATTTTTACATAAACATAATTGAAGAACAAAGAGAAAAAATAGTTCTGAACAACGTGAACAATTTAAACTTACATCTTTTTTTTAATGTAGTGCAAAACAATTGCTGCACGTTTGTGTGAGTGTGCGTGTTAAGTGTACTGTATTCCCTCACATAAGGGTTCAGTCACTAGCTATGTTTCCAAGATCCACCTATTTTATGTGAATTTTTGTGATAGGCCTATTGCATAAAAAACGCTGGATGGAAACATCAAAATGCGCATACATTTTAATAATGTGCACAAAAAACTTGTGAGTTCAATTGAGGCAGATAATTTTTAGCTGGTAAGAAGACATGCGCATAAGCTATGATGGAAACACATTTACTGAATCAATCCCTTGATACCCAACGGAAAAACTCACGTGACTTTGTCTCAACAGAGGATGTGATTGATAACTGGACTCATTTGAATCAGGGGTTGGTTGTAACATTTTTAATAAACTGTTACAACTATCCCCACCCCAAACAGCCATATCTTAGCTAACTGTTTTAGCATGTGGGTTTGAAGTTAGCATAAATACAAAGCATCAAAATAAACTAGAGAAATAGCTTCTTCAGGTCATGTAAGTTAAATAATTGTACCAATGATTGCATTATCTAAAATGAAACATTTTACTTTCTTACATGAAAATAAATCAACAAACAAATTTGCTCACAGTCACATGCAATTTCTCCTGTGAGCTCAAAAAGAAGATGGGAGAGTGTGATATCGATAACGTTACCACAGCTCTTTTCTGACCTGTCAAACTTACAGTGTTACATCTAACCCCATGTTACAACCCTCCCGGTCTCCCCCATATTTAATTTTTGGATCTCTTTTGAGCTTCTGGTGTGTTGAACTTTTTGAACTATTTGAACTATATTAACTTTTGTGGCTAGATTGTATGCAGCTGCCTGACCAGTTGGGATGTATTTTAATCAAAACTGTGAGCATGAGGTTAGAATTACTGTTTGTAGTTCAAATGGGGGTTAATGAATAATGAATATATTATTATTAATTTTGTTGACTAGCTCTAGAAAACCTACTATGCTTTTCTTTCAAATGTTTTGTGAAACTGCCACTATAGGGGGGGGAAACATAACAATCTTATGTGAATGTCGGAGAAAGTAGAAAGGTGGCTTATCGAGATAATTTCTGATGAAACTGCATATGAACTCGCATAAAGCTTATCCCGGCTGTCATGAGCAATAAGCAATAGGTTATCACAATTTTTTTGTCGCATTTGAGACTATTTTAGTCCCAGTCTGGAGCATTGATGAATCATACAGATCATGTCACACAGAGACCACTTTTCATGGTCTTTTTCAGTAAACATCACAAATAAGTCGCATTATGTAAAATGGGTTCTGAATGCCATTTCATGTTGACTTTAACACAATGAAGGGCCCATGCAGTGCCCTATTATATACCCTATTAAACAATTATATTCTACATCATGATGTTTAACCTATCTATCTACAGTGATTGAGAGGTCAGTGACAGGTATGTGTCTTCGCACATCAGAAGATAAATCCTCCACAACGAAGCCTGGAAAAGCATTTAAAACACTCTCTCTCAAAAAAAAGCCATTCATCATTAGAGACGGGGGTAAAAAGCTTCAAGAGTTTGCCGGGAAACATTTAAGTGACTCGCATGCACACGACGCACAGGTAAGACATTCATCTAGCTCAAGTGCTTCTGACAAGAGGAATGAATGAGAGCTATCTGGGCAGTTCATCAAGCCCCCCTAGAAGGGCAGGGAATTTAGTATGCCAGAGAGAGCACAGCTTACCATCAGCTTGTGCTATAAAATCAATAGGAGCCCTGTCTGTGGCGTATGAGCTCGAGGCTGCACCTCTTCATCTTCAATAGGGCAGCGCCGCTTGATTTGGGCCAATGTGAGTGAGAGCTGAGCCGTCAGACTGAAGTCTCAGAGACAACGGAGCACATATAGGACCCCCAAACAGTTGGACAGCTGCACGTCTGCGATGATAATCATCCCATGGAGCTGAATAAAAAGTGCAGCAGATCTCAGGTGTGCGACTGGCTGAATACGAATATGCAGGTGGCTTTTTTATCAGTGACATTACCTGAGGCGAGTCTCTCAAGAGGCTGTGTTTTGGTGGTTAGGTATAGGGATGAAGGTCTGCGGCCCTGAGGTTGGTCCCTCGCAGGGGCAAGTGAGGGCATCCATGCAGGCGGTATTGAGTGAGTGTCTTTTGGAGATCAGGGAGATCTGAGTCATAGACACAGAACAGGGCAGGTTGATCGTGCAAAGATTACCAACAAAAGCATTGCTATTCCTCATGGGCTCTCACCGGCTTACTCACACATAGCAGTAGCCAGATAACTATCAAACAAAGGTCATGTTTTTCAGCCGGTGCTTCCCTTTTCCCTCCCTATTCACCTGTCTGCCCCTTCTGAGCCCTTTTACCTGACACCATACATTCTCAAGAAACCCTCAACCACATTGGAAAAAAGTGCCTGTGGCAACATTTCAGCTAAATAATATTATGTTGCTTCTTGCATGTTTCAAAGTGAAATGTCCAGTGAGTGGCGTTAAAAAGGCATTCAATTTTATCCAAAATGAATGTGAATCTGAACATTTTTTATTATGTTGGTTGTTGTACGTAACGACCGGAAAATGAAATGTCTGGTGAAAGGCACTAAAAGGTTAATGTTCATTCTTCACTCTGTTAAAAATAAAGGTTTCGTAAAAGGGGGTTTTCTCAGTGATGCCACAGAAGAGCCATTTTTGGTTCCTCATTGAACCTTTCAGTTATCCGTTCTTAAAAAAAATGTTTTGTTTTTTTCTTAGTGAAGAACATTTTAATAATCCGAAGAACCCTTTTCCATTATACACTCTAAAAAAAAAGGTTCTATATGGCACCAAAAATGGTTCTTGGCTCGTAATCATAGGGGAACCTTTTTAAGTGCTATATAGCACCAATTTTGGTGCTTCAGTGGTTCTTAAGCGGTTCTTCAGAGGTTCTTCACCGGTTCTTTGACTAAGGTGCTATATAGCACTGCTACCATATACTGAACATGTTAAGCACCAAAAATGGTTCCTACGTCTATTACGGCGAATAACCATTTTTGGTGCCATATAGAACCTTTTTTTTTTTTTTTTTTAGTGTAAAGAACCTTTTGAGCAATGCAGATTCCAAGTTCTTAATGGAACCATCAATGCCAATAATAATTTTTAAGAGTGCTCTATTGAATTTGAAAGTAACATACCACCTAGACTAAATCCCTCATTGCCCTAAACCTAACCAAGTGTTAACAAAAGCAAATGTTACATTAAAAAAAAAATCTGCAGTTAACTTGCTTCTACAAGTTTTTAAGCTATTATCATTACTCATGTTTCAAACTTGTGTTTACTCATACCTGACAGCTCTGCATTACAAGTGAAATGTACCAGATGAGCTACCAAGCAAGTTTATTACATTACAAATGCTATACCTATGGAGCTTATGTGATACAAATCCTGCATTATGGTAAAGGTGTTTTGACATCATAAGTACCATAGTATTTTGCGAGGAATCACACAAAAATAAGCCTTTATTAATCAATAATCTGCCCCTGTAATTACAATTTTGTTTTTAAACATGAATATGTTGCTGTTTTACTGCCAATAGTGGTAAATTCAGTTGTAAACACCAGTGAATTGTATGTATAGGTTTTGGAGTTTTGCTCAAATGGAATTTCATAATTTCATGTTGTCTGAAAAAGCGGCTGTTTTGCTCCCTGAGCATGTCTGTTAAGCAGCGGCAAGACTGATGGATGAAAATTAAAACAAGAGGATTTATGAAAACCTCATTTCTGCACTGAAAAGGATGAAGGGAATTTTGGATGTGTGCTTTCTAAACAGGCTTTGATGATTCACTGGGTGAGTTATCTACAGGAGCAAGTGCAGGCTGCAGATTGGCTCCTCTCTGCCTGAGTCTGGAGATAGTCAGCCATCCTCACCATAACAATGTTTTAATCTCTGCCTGTCAATTCCACTTCCTCCATGTTAACTCTCACTAACTCTACAGGCGAGGCTTCTACTCAAGTCTGAAGTTGTCGAGCATTACAGGCAGTCATCCACGATACATTACAATAGCTGCTGAAGAGTAATAAAGTTAAAAACAAGAAATATGTAGCGTTAATCTTGTTCAAGGAATCATCTATAAATATATCATCTACATAAATATATTTTTAAAACTTAAGTAGATATATATATATATATATATATATATATATATATATATATATATATATATATATATATATATATATATAATTTCTATAGTATAATACGAAAGTTGGAATTATAATTCCAAATCTATTTCATTCTATCATAAATTTGAATAATGTACAATTCATTTTGTTTATATATGTATTGAAGCACAAGACTATCATCACTCATTGTTATAGGCCTATACTGATAATAAACATTTTACAAAATTAAGTTTGCTATGTTTCAAAATATTAAGCAATAGATACATTTTTCAAAATAATGACAAAAAGTCTTGGACACTTTCTGGTTGTCAAACTTTGTAGAACATGCTTATATAATGAACTGCGTCTGTGGTAATTCTGCTAACTTCAATTCTGAGAGGAACTGATTCATACATCCACAAAAATGACCTCAAGACCAGCTGGTTAAAAATAATGGCAATTAAGAACTGGCTCATGAAAGTGAGGTTAGTGTTTGCAGATGCTACTTTGTTTGACATGTATGTAATGCAAGTAAGTCACTAAATACAACTGAATTCTTAATAGTCACCCATGCACAGTAAACACATCTCACACAGAAATTCCAAAATGTCCCACTTAAGCAATCATAACATTTAGGTGTCTGCCCATAATTCATCTATTTTTGATGTCTTTATTATGCAACAAATTAGAGCACCTTTTATCGCAGAGTAGAGACAATGCAGGCCTCATCCAGCCTGGCAAGATTCTAATCTGAGCTGCTGTGTCAACATTTTTAAATTATCCTCTTCTAGCGATAAAAAACGCCTTATCTTCCCACCCTGCCCAAATATATTAACGTGCATGGATTGAGCCCCGGCCCGGGCTCAAATCCTTTCAGACTATTTCACACAGGCCCAGACAGGAGCAGGGGGATCAGATTTAGTGTGACCTTCTCAATCACATCTTCAACTTCCTTCTGTAAAACAGGCCAGGGCACACCGAGGGAGGCCAATGAACTCCCTCATTGTGACAGCAGTCAATCTATAATAAAAGCCACACTCTGTGATGCTGTCTTAACAGGAAATGGGAAATGGCTTAGGAATGTTTTTTTGTGGAGGAAACCCATTATTTCAGATTGATCTCATCATGGCCGATGGCAAAAGCTTTGACTCTTTGTTGACTTCACCGTGACTCTACGTTTCGCCAGATTTTCGCTTTCGGTGGGTGTGCTGAACATCCTTCTCACTCTTCTCCTTTTTGTTGAGTAACACTGCAGGTCCACGTTTTATTTGCTCAGTTCTAAACTATTATTTATTCATTTTCTTCAGTGACAGCAATGCGGGGAACAGCTGAACACGACTTCATTTAAATAGGCTTCCTCCAGTACGAAGGCAACATTCAGAGCAGCTATTCATAACTACCAGAATAATTTTATTCACACTCGGCTTGAATTGCTACGGAGGGAGATAAGGGGCTGAGGAAATGGCAGAGTCAATTGGTGTAAACAGATAATGACTGAGCCACTTGCTCGAGAGCCGCTTACCGTATAGACGTAGGAGCGATGTAGCGCATGCTGACAGCACACTTACAGGGATAATACAAAAATAACAGACGAGATGCGGCACACAGATTAATCACCCACATGTTGCCAACAGTTGCGTCGTCAAATTTATTGCGTAAAGAGACAAGAATTTACTCATGTTTGAAGACTAATGGCATTCATGTCATATAGCGACATATACTTAATTTCGGGGGCCCCATTACCCCACCTGGTACTACATATACTACATACTATATCGTCACTATCGGGCAGAAACCTCATATGGCCAAAACTACTTTTCAGGTAATGTTTTTTATTTTTTTTATTTAAATAAACACTGTGTTGTCAAAGTTGATGTTTATATATTATATATGGTCAGACATGTGCATGTGTAATTATATTATTAACATTCTACTAAAGCCCAGCTTAAATGGAGTTCCAAGGACATAAGGTAACATGAGGGAAGATGCCGCCTGGGGCAAGATGGAGTAAGCCCCCAACACACACCTTTATTATTTTTAATTATTATTTTTAATCTTTAAATTGTATTACTATTGTTATTAATGAGGTTATTATTCAGTATTTCCATGAATTATATGTACACTTCAGACTTTGCTTTCATTAAAAACTATTGGTTACTTCATTATTTAAATTTAAATCATTACATTTCCATTCATAGTCTTGCTATTATGACATATCTTCAATTAAAATATGGGCAATTAAATATGTAAATAAACATATGCCTGTAAGTCATAGAATAATGGCCGTTCAGATAAATCACTTTTACTGAGATTCTGCTTTATTCAATCATTCAACTAAATCGTCAAAACAAAATTAAAATTGATTTAGTAATTTACTTTATATCAAAGTAATTTATACATTCTGTAAAAGTTTACCGGGGGGCTTTTTACCCTACACTCTCAGAAAAAAAAGGTACAGTGGAGGTACAATTTTGTTCCTTGGGGAACAAAATAACTGTACCTTTAAAGGTACACAATTGGTCCTTAGGGTACAATTACCCTTACAATTAACCAATGGCAGGCAAGTTCGGTCGTAGTGAGTCGCTGTCCTGCAGAGTTTGGCTCCAATCTTGAAAGACATCTATAGAAGCTCTTATTGTGAATTAACAGAGGTTTAGATGTTGGTTTTATTGAAAATGTTTGGTCACCATTATGGTAATTAGTGTTTTGACTCTTGGCTTTAGTTTGTGGTTTTTGTTACAGTGTTAACAAAACACATAATCTGTTCAAATCAAAAGAAGCCATAAACAAAAATTGTCATGAAGAAAAATGTTTGACTGAACTCATCACTAAAACTATTAATACATAATATTTACCAACAATACTTTCTTGCCACAGATCTGGCATTCTGAATTTTGATTTTTAAATAAATTCTAGGGGGAAAAAAGTTTAGATGCACACAGATATCAAGATTCAGCATATGAATCTCAACAATGGTGACTTAATGCTGCAATGCATGCTGGGAGCCATGAGTTTTATACTATGGTGGCTTAGTACACTCTTAAGGTTCTTTGGCGAGGTGTATGGTTCCATGAAAAACCGTAAATATCCAAAGAACCCCTCCTTTGCACAAAAGGTTCTTTATAGCGTAGAAAGGTTCTTTAGACTATAAAAGGGTTAGAAAAAAAATGGTTCTTTAAAGAACCTTTCCCAAAAATGGTTCTTCTATGCCATCGCCGTGAAAACCCCTTTTTGGTTCTTCCTGGCACCTTTATTTTTAAGAGTGTAGGGTTGGAGGACCGAACTTGCCTACCCCTGTCTTAGAGGTACAAAAATGTACCCTTAAGGGTACAGCCCCATTGACAAGCCATTGTACCCCTAAAGGTACAATTATGTACTTTTTTTTTTTGAGACTGTATGTTTCGGGGGCCAACTTACCCCAGTAGGGGCCATCTTACACCTCTAATATTTAACATTTTGTCCTTTAACAACTAAAAGTACCAAATGTTTCTCTTTATTTCCTATAATAACACATTGGCTGATGCATCATCATCATGTAACCCTATGTGTTTTGTCCATCATTAGAATTGCGACATCTGAGGCAGTAAGTGCATCGCGCTACACATATTTATCAACTAACAGGTTATAAAGTTTACTGTAACTATGTAGGTGCTCAGTCATTTGGCCAAAATGTGATAAAAGATTAAATGCTTCGTACCGGCTATTTAAGACAGTAGGCAATTGGCTTTGATGACTTGATGACAAATGCTAGACTAAGAGACTCTTCTCCACTTCTCAAATACATAGAACATTAGCCTTTATATATATAGTGTTTCTTGAGTAAAGAAAATGCTGTACTTATTCAAAGACCTCTTGCACTGCAAATAAGCAGAGACAGTCCAAACTGTGTGTGGCACTTCATTCACGATAGAGGCGGGTCGAGTTAATATGAGGTATTGCCGACAGCTTGAGGATCAGTTACAAGGTTCCGTCACAAGTTCTTTTTAATACGTATTTGCAAAACTCACAGACGTAAAGGGTGACCAATAGTAATGATTTATGAAAAAAATTACAAATGGGCCCCCCTGGAAGTGCGAGCGTAGGCACAAGAATGCCTATGCATATATCGGGCCCTTGCAAAGTGTGTGCTTTCGTAAGCACCCGGCAAGGAACAAAGACACCCATGTAAGACACACAATCACTCAGCATTCAAGAAAAACAAAGCTAATTGCTGAGAGTTGGGAGAAGCATTGAGAAAAGTGCATACATATTTATAAATAGTGACGTAGGAACAAAACACAAAATTACTGAACATCTCACTGGGTGGTCAATTTGAAATGCATGATTCTCCTTGTGAATGACTAATTTTCCCAATTAGTAACTTTAGACCCATTTCCATTCTTTCTCACTAGTTCTCTATAACGTTTAGATCTAATTATTTACACTGGTTTGTGGGCATGCTAATTGTACAATCAGATCTCATTTTCCTAATTGTCTCATTAGAAATGTAAAACGTTTGAAGTGATTGTGTAGGACAGCAGTCTTTTTATTTAAATTCTCACAACATCGGGCCCACTAAATCTGTTCAAAAATATCTAGATGTTGCTCTCAATACAGTTTTCTGAATGCCTTTCACTCTCTATGGTTCCTAGCACAAGCACTTGATGGTTAGCAGCAGTTAATTTAGAGTGTAAGTGTTTAATCAGGGTGAAATTGTTCTTCTTCGTAATGGTCCCTGCTAGAGATAAAAGTGATTGAGCGTAAAGACCTCCTTAAGCATGTGTTCATGGTTAAAGCCAGAGTAAAAAAGATGGGAGTGACTTACCAGTAGGGACAAACCAAACTCATTTTGTTAGTGCAGTACATTTGCTGTATTTTGTGTGGCAGACATACAATAACGCACTAAAGCATTCCAATGTGAAAGGGCAAAGACCTGAGTTTTATTTTCCAAAAAAGGGTCTTTGATTACTTTCCTTTTTGTGTATACTTTTTTCACCTAAAGTGCCTCATAAAAGTCCATCAGTGTACATCTGGGTCTTCAACCTTTTTCAGGCCAAAGATCCCTTGGTGTATACTCTATAAAAATACAAATTGTATAAAACTGAGCGTTGCATTTTAAACCTCAGTGTGTGTACCATATGTTAGAGATGCTACATACATCTAGTCAGACATTATCCAGTAATTTTACGGACATGCAAAGAAGTTCAAAATTCTAAATACAGGTAAAACACCTGTAAAAAATAAATACGGAAAAATCTGTCAAATGAATACAGTACATTGTGCCCTATTTTTACAGATTTTTTTTGACTGTATGTATATCATATGTTGCATTTTAATGCAAGCACACACACACACACACACACACACACACACACACATACACTCTAAAAAAAAAAAGGTTCTATATGGCACCAAAAAAGGTTCTTGGCTCGTAATCATAGGGGAACCTTTTTTAGTGCTATATAGCACCAATTTTGGTGCTTCAGTAGTTCTTCAGCGGTTCTTCAGAGGTTCTTCACCGGTTCTTTGACTAAGGTGCTATATAGCACCTCTGAAGAACTGCTGAAGAACCACTGAAGCACCAAAATTGGTGCTATATAGCACCTTAGTCAAAGAACGGTGAAGAACCTCTGAAGAACCGCTGAAGAACTACTGAAGCACCAAAATTGGTGCTATATAGCACTAAAAAAGGTTCCCCTATGATTACGAGCCAAGAACCTTTTTTGGTGCCATATAGAAAGTTTTTATTTTAGAGTGTACAGTATATATATATATATATATATATATATATATATATATATATATATATATATATATATATATATATATATATATATATATATATATATATATATATATATATATATATATATATATAATTTTACTTTACTTTTACATTTACTTAAATTGTTTTTAAAAACTAGACTGAAACCTTTGAAACGGTTGCATCGAATAATTAATTCTGCAGATGTCATCTAAAATTCTAATTAGATGAGCAGATCACTCGGGTACATAAACTTCATGACCCCAAAACTTCATAGTATTTCCAAGTCAATGAGAATCAGAGAGGTTGATAGAGCATCTGGATGAGGGAAAACAAGGTGGGGTTCGCATCTGTCTCCACCTAGTAGTCTCAAGCAAGCTGTCACCATGCCATGACAGATGACAGAGACACCTGGGCCTGTTACCCCGCTGCGTGCACAAGGCTCATATACCTCCGAGGTTAAACAGAGTGTGTGAGTTGAGAACAACTGAATAAATGTGTGAGAATGGATGCACAGGTACATTGTGGGTGTTTGACTATCCCAGCCTCGAAAATACACACACACACACTCACTCATCCTACTCCTCACTGCAGTCAGTGATCCCATTTAACAAGGTTTATTGGGCTGCATAAACAAGTGATGGTCTCTCTCACTGAAAAAAAAAAAAGACTAGCCTAACATCTGGCTGGCTCTTTCCCAAACGCCAGGGGACAACCCATTCACTTTGATATCCCAATTAGCATCTTTTCAGGCCCTTTTTAAGTTCCCTGAACCGAGTAAAATGCTGTCAAACTGTTTACTTCCAAAAAGAATTTTCAACTAACGTCAGAGAAAATCAGAGCCATAGCAAACAATTAATTTAGTTTCAATGCAAAAATACCCAAATCCACAGGGATGTTACAGAAGACCTGGATCCCTAAAGACTAACACAAATCTGAGAAAATAATTTGATGGCAATTATTTCACAAAGAACGTGTGAATAAAAATGAGAGATGCCGCACAGTGGAGAAGAACGCAAGGTCTTGAGACTTTTAAAATGACATCTTTAAAACATACATGAGATAAGGTCCTGTGAGGTCTTGGCCACTTGAGCCCACATGCACATGCACACAACAGGAAGTAAGAGCACAAGACTGTCCCAGGTCTTGATTGAAGTGTGCTAGCCTGCCAGGCTAAGCGTATCTCATCATTCATCATGTTCAGTGTGGGGGGATTTACAGTTAAAGACCCAAGAACCAGATAGTTTGCAGTTTCACAGCAGAAGCTTCATGTCTCACAAGGAAGTCATAAACTGCTCTGCATACATATATTGATTCTGATTGGCTAAGAAATAGATACACATAGAACATTTCCACACATGAACAGATAGACAGAAGCATATCTCCACTGATTACGCAGCGGACTCCCGGACCCTGGATTTAGGCGACATGACCCTCCGAGATCACAGAACTGCGTGGTGCCAGCTAGTTGAGCAAAACAATACATTCCGTCTCCCCAAGGTGCCAGTTGTTCACGACAAGTCAAGTCATTTTAACAATGCAGATTGTTTCAAAGCAGCTTCACAGTGTTAAACAGGAAAATAATGCAACAGAATTGTAATCACCCCATCAGTACTGATCTGTAACAAAGAATACTAGTGCACATACACAAGCAAACAGCTTCTTCATGGTTGAAGTTGGTCGAGCTCTGCTTTAAACAGGAAAGTTTCCCAAAACATACTGATAACATGTTCTTTCTCTCAGTAAGAGGTACAGACATCCTTGGAACTGAAAAATATTCATCATTATTTCTATAGTTTAACTATAGAAAAGTAAATTAAATGCAAATAATTAAATATGTTAAAGGAAAAACATATTGATTAATACCTTGGATATAATCATTACCCCAAACACTTTCCACTGTAAGTAAAATGAATTTGATTATTAAATCAATTAAATATGTCATAAAATTTGTTAGTAAAACGAAAAGTGTTGCACATTGTATTGGTGCAGAGTTGAATGTATTTTGTAAAACGTTTTTTACTGATTTGTATTACTTAATCAGAAGCACCACAATTCAATTGTGTTGTCTGTGACATAGAGACTACTGAACTTATATTTAGAAGTTTATTTTAAAGTGCAAAGTATTGAAAATCAAAATGTGTTTATAAAGCTGTGTAAAAACGTATTTGTTCAATCAATCGGATAATTAAAAGTTATATACACAGTTGCGGTCTTCACTCCCACTTTTCCTTTTGGGCCAAATACCCGAAATACGTCATTTAAGTAGACAAGTCGTCAAGTATGGGTACTATGACTGCAAGGTACTGGGACCAGGGTTGCAAAGCAGCTGAATATTTTTTTGAATATTTTTCAGCTGAGTAGATTTTCAGAAAGTTTCCAAAAAAGGTTTCTAAAAAATCTGGGAAGTTTCTGGAAACTTTGCAACCCTAACTGGGACAGGCCCTAAAAAAGCAGTGATGCAGTGCAATGGTGCGGCAGTATAGCAGAGAAAAGATCGCAGGGTCTCAAGGCTGGTTTTATAGGCCTGTTCACACAAAAGGAATTTTTTCATTTAAAGGGGTAATCGGATGCACATTTTCCACAAGTTGGTATGATTCTTTAGGGTCTTCGTGTAAAGTCTATAAAAACAGTCTTGGTTAAAATCCTCAATGGATTTTTATGGAGGGCAGGAAACGAAAAGCAGAATGGACGAGATGGAGGAAAGTCCGTAATGTGCTGGTTTAGTAAGCTATAAACAGAAAATCACATCATTGGACATGATCCTTATGTTATGAAGATGAGCGATTTTTCTACTGAAAAACTGGAAGACTTGCCTGCCATCGAGGCAGTAGATATAGAGAATGTGAAGCTGATAATAAAGGCCTTCTGAAGTGAATCGATGGGTTTGTGTAAGAAAAATATGTTTTAATCATTAAAAATAAACACATTTTTGAGACACATCGCTAAATACAGCTATCCAGCATAGTTAAAAAATAATAATAATAATTAAGCATTTCTGAACATTGCCTGTCAGTTTTTATTCACCTCTTTCTCATGGTTTCTCAATAGAATTCATAAAAGTATAGAATAAAATAGCATAATTCTAATAGGGGCACACTATAACGCAGTGTTACAACATGACCCAACTGCGCAACTGGGGTTTAAACCCGGCTCGTGTTTTCTGCTGATTAGATCAGCATTAAAGAACTATCTCAAATGTTAAATAACAGATATAACTAAGATTAAAATAATATAATATCAGATTTGTCTTATTTTAAATAAGCACAAAAAACAGAGATGAAAAATAAACTTAAGTAAGAAATGTCCTTTTGCTGTGGTTATATTAACCCCGCGTTAGGGTGTGCCCCGCTCCCCTCTATGTTTATGATGGATGGATGCACTTTTTGGGGCTTCAAATTTTGGTCTGCCATTCACTGCCATTGTAATGCTTTGATTAGCCAGGACTTAATGTAACTCCAATTGTTTGCATCTGAAAGAATAATGTCATATACACCTAGGATGGCTTAAGGGTGAGTAAATCATGGGCTAAATTTCATTTTGGGGTGAACTATCTCTTTAAGCGTCGTGTTTTTAGAATGCTGTGTCATGCTTGAGACGCTGCAAAAGATGAGAGCGCAATGCTAGATGTCTGTCTACATAGAAAACGATTAAAACAGTTTAGTGGTATTTGTTCTTTGTGAACTAGTCATTAATTTACAATTATTTTTTAGTCAAAACAGCCACATGGTACAGGTCATAGAACAGGGTAGGTTTTTTTGGCCTCAAAGTACTAATGAAGATGAACTGACAGATCAAGACTGAGGCATCATATGTTTGCCTAAACTAAATCACTAAATCAACTAAATCAAGCCTTTAACAGCCTGTTTCATGATAAGTTAGGCACAGTAATTCGGACCCACTTTATATTAGGTGGCCTTAACTACATACTAACATTTTAATTAATCATTTAATACAATGCACTTATTGTGTACATGCATGTTTTTACATTGTACTTGCATTTTTAAAATTACCTGCATGTAATTACACCTGTAATTAATTTCTATAGTTACAGTTATAATTGCACTGTTGACCCTTCCCTTACACTTAAAATTAAAACCTTAAACTTACCCACACCACCACACCTGTCCCTAACTGTACCCGTATCCCACCTCAATATCACCAAAAGTGTTTTGTAATACAATATGAATGCAATAAGTACATTGTATTTAGTTTTTGATGTAAGTACATAGTAGTTAAGGCCACCTAATATAAAGTGGGACCTGTTATTCTATTTATGAGCCGGTTGCGTTGTCCAAGGCTGTTAGCAAAATCTCAAGAGTAAGATAACAAGATCTGGACTCCAAATATGCCAATAAACATGGGCCAAAAAATTATTAACTTTCATAACAGCACACTGTAACCCTTTACTGTAAATTTACAGAGAATTTCTAACAGTATTATACTGTATTTCCATAAAGCAGTAATATACTGTATCTTTTACAGCACATCTGTAAATATACAGCACTTTTCTGTTTTCAGCCTGCTAAATTCGTAATACAGTATCACACTGTAAAAACATTGAATTGTGGGATTGATTTCGTTGGCGCTCATTTCAGATCAGATCAAACAGCAAACTCGACTTGTCAGCGGCACTCGATTTAACAGAATCATTATTATTCATGTTATCTTGTTAAAACAGTGTAACCTATGTGCATTTGTGAGCAGTATTTAAGCTTTCTGTGCTTCGGTTGATTCAGTTTGCGTTTCAAAACGTTACGTTAATTGCATGTGACGCATCAGAAATGGAGGACGTTACACGAAGATGGAGGAAGAATTTGTCACCTGTAGAAGACGATGAGGAGTTTAAGATGGAAAATTGTTCGACTCAGTATTGATACGGTAAGCCAATCTATGTTTTGCGTTCGCATTTCGACATTGTTTACACGAATAGTTTGATTTTGTGAACGCAGTTTGCTACCGTGTAAAATCTTACAATCTATTCTCACCTCTTTACCAAGATTATGCGATATTTCACAGGCTAATATTGAACATTTACCATGTCTTTTGTATGACCTGCTTTTGATCTAACAGTTATATATATATTTTTTTCGTTTCAGGCTTGTCTTGTAAACCGAAGACGGCCAGTACATGTAAACAAACAACGTAAGTGATTTACTAGTTAACATTAGTGTTAGTTATAGTCCATTTGTTAACAAAAATGCTATGGTGTAAGTTCTGTGATCGTGCTTTTGAATCGTTGTCAGCATTTTGCCAGCACATGAAAATCCATAGTCATGTTCCTAATACTTTTTTCAAATGTGGTATTCCTGATTGCTCCAGAACATTTAAAAAGTTCGCTGCTTTCAAGGCTCACGTATTCAGGGATCACAAAGAGAGGCCCTCAAAGACATCTGTTGAGCAGTTAGGAATTGATGCTTTAGTCTGTGACATTGGTGTCTGTCAAGAAAAGTGCAGTGATTTGAAAAACTTTGTTTTACACTTAAAATCTCATATCAAAGAAGGCACCAGAGTGCCATGTCCATTTACATGTAATAAAAGCTTTTCTGTAGCATCTACATTGACCTCACATTTATCCAGGAATCATCGAAACTCTTCAGCAGAAAGGTTGCGTCATAATTTACTGCAGTCAAATGTTTCAGTACAGCTGCATGGTGAGGTATCCAACATAGTTGAACACTCAAATTCACAGTCTGAATCATTTGATTGTTGTGATGGAGGAGAACAATTGAATATTGCACTATTGCCAGATAATGCAGATGAATCTCTTTTTTTAAAGAACATGGCTCTGTTTTATCTCAAATTACAGGCAAAGCATATTCTCCCATCATCTGTGATTCAGTCGGTAATTGATGGGGTGCAGGACATCCATGATATTAGCCAGTGTCATTTGCTACACAAGCTAACTGAAAAATTGACTGCGCTTGGTATTTCTGAAAATGATATAAAGAGCATTATTGATGTCTTGCAAACTGATGATCTTTTTCGGAAGTCAAATATCAATGCACTTAGCACTGATAAGAGGAGAAAATCCTTTTATAAAGACAATTTTAAGTTTGTGGATCCGGTCCCAATCTGTCTTGGTCAAAATGAATCTGGCAAGGAAAGTTTTGCTCAATATATTCCTATTAAGCAAAGCTTAGAAGCACTGTTCTGCTGTAAATCAGTGATAGAACAACATAAGAATTCAAGAACTGAAGTCAGAGCAAAAGATATCCTCTCTGATGTATGGGATGGCAAAAATATTGATGAAAATGTGCTGTTTAAAGCTGATACAGATTCATTAGCTGTAATCTTGTATGAAGATGCTTTTGAAGTTGCCAATCCACTTGGGTCTGGTAAGAAAAAACACAAAATTCTTGCCGTTTATATGACACTTGCAAACCTGTTGCCTCACTGTCGGTCAGGCATTGACCCTATGCAGCTAGTTCTGCTGTGTAGGGAACAAGATTTTAGATTTTTTGGACAAGATTTGGTCTTTGCCACTCTGATAAAAGACCTTAAAGACCTTGAGGAAAATGGTGTTGAATTAGCTGATGGAAAGGTGCACAAAGGTACATTGTGTGCTATAGCTGGAGACAACCTTGGATCGCATTACATTGGTGGCTTTATTGAAAATTTCAGTAAAAGTACATACTTTTGCAGATTTTGTGAAATTGACCGCCAGACATTTCACTCCGCTCCCCTAACAAAGGCAGTAACAAGAACTATGGAGTCGTATGAGCAAAATCTTAAGGATTTGGATGCTGGTCGAGCTGAAAGTGTAACTGGTGTCAAACGTAATTCTCCCTTTAATGACCTGAATTATTTTCACGTTTGCCAGCCAGGATTACCTCCCTGTCTTGGACACGATCTTTTTGAAGGTGTTGTGTCATTTGACCTTGCTTTGTATATTGATCATCTTGTGAATCAGGAGAAACAGTTCACATACACTGAACTAAATCGTCGCATTGACCAGTTTAAGTATCTTGGGAATGATGCACGTGATAAACCAGTTGAGGTGACTCCTGGTACTGGAAAATTAAGTGGACATGCAGTTCAGAATTGGTGCCTGCTCCGGCTTTTACCTCTTTTTGTAGGGGAAAAGATTGTCAGTCCAACTGAAAATGAGGTATGGCAGTTAATACTTCAACTCAGACAGGTAACAGAGCTCATCTGTGCTCCTTCCATTAATATTGGTCAGATTGCTTATTTATCAGTTTTAATAGAGGAGTATATTGACACTCGAAAGGTGACTTTTCCAAATCATCCACTTAAGCCAAAGCACCACTACCTGTGTCATTATCCTGAGCTCATTGATCGTTTTGGTCCACTTATTCGCCTATGGACGCTACGCTTTGAAAGTAAGCACTCATATTTTAAACAGTGTGCAAGAAAATTGCACAATTTCAAGAACCTGAGTGCTACATTGGCAGAAAGGCATCAACTTCTGCAGGCTTACCTACATGCTGGAAGCCCTTTCCCTGAAAATGTTGTGGCAGAGAGGGGAATAGAGTTTCATGTTAATGACTACAATGATGACATTCAAGGATCTGTTGCCTGTCTTAATTTTCAACCAGTGAATACAGTGGCATCCAATGAAGTGACTGTAAAGGGAACACTTTACAAAAAAAACATGCTCATTGTTTTGCAGAAAAATGATGAGGGAATAGTATTTGGGAACATTCAGTTAATTCTTGTACATGACAATTGCAATGTGTATTTTGTCACAAAGAAATGTCAGTCTTTTTGTCTTATTGACCAGGGAGTTCATTGCTTGACATCACAAGATCAAGGCTACTTGTGTATAAATCAAGACAGGCTACTGGATTACTATCCTCTGCCTGAATACTCATTGTGTGGCTTGTCAGTAATTGTTCTCCATCATTCCTTCCCAATTCTAGAATAATGTCTGGAATGAAAGAAGTCCTGAAAGATGCTGTATTGTTGGTGTTGCCAAGCCTCTCTCCAGATGTAATCAACCAGCTGGTTGAGAAGCTCATGGACCAAGGTGTCGAGGGTTTGGATGATTTGGTTTATGTAAAAGAAGATGACATTTTGGAGTTTATACGACCTATCCAATGCAGAAAACTTCTTAGTGCCTGGAAAAATCAAGGTAAAGATAAGGTTGATTAAATAAAACTAAGATAGGATGTGATAATTAAATGGTTAGTTTACCCAAAAATAAAAAATTGTCATTAATTACGCACCCTCATGTCATTCCGCATACTGCATATACTGTCTATAGAGGGACAGAAATCTCTAGTTCATAAAAATAATAATAATAATAATAATAATATGTTTAACAAAGTTGAACAAAAATCTAATGGGTTTGGAATGACGTGAGGATGAATAATTAATAACAGAATGTACATTTTTGGGTGAATTAACCCTTTTAAACTGCATTACAATGGATTTCAGTACTGTTTATGGTGTAATCCTTGAGACAATAACTGATTTTATATATATAATCCACAGAACATCAAAACTACACAGTGGTACTGCAGCCTGCCGAGGTTCTCCCCTTGGTTCCCCCCGAAACAAACGCTACTCTTGGTTCACCTCCATCAAGCTCCTCAACGCCAACATCAAGCATTGTTGCATCAACCAGTGCATCACATTCATGGCCTGAAAATTTCAAAGTTCCGTGGAACTTAATGCCAGCGGGCATAAAGAGTGCTACTGAGAATGGCCTGAGACCTTCTCCTTCTGACCGACGACAAATGATAAGAATTCTTGCCGATGAAATTAGAAAAATCGAAACAAACCCCAGCAGATCACAGTGCCTTACTATTGCACGTAAAATTGTGAGCCAATATCCCAAGTCTTTTGCAGACATGATTTGTGACAAGCAGGTTGGGGGGGGATACGAATCTTTTCTTTCACAGCTGAAAGTGCGAATAGAGCATCTTAATCGAACAAGTACACTAAGTCAGCATAGGACCCTTAGAAGTGACATTGGAACTACTAGAAAACGAAATTCAACTGACTCGTATGGTTGCACAAGATGGCAGCCTGCTCTTCCACCTGGTGAGAGTCACGACAGTCTTGAAATTAAACGTCAGAAGATGGAGGAGATCCACCTTCATGAAGGAATTTCTGGAGTTGAGAGAGGAGACGTTTACAAGCTCATGGAGGAGACCTATTGGCTTCAGCGTTACATGATAAATGCAACCCCGTCCCCTACAATTTCAGATCTAAAATCCAAATGGCCATATCTCTTCACACAGAGGCATGTATATGGACATTTTGAACAGCTTACGGACAAAAAAGTGCTCAGACTTTTGGAATTGTCTATCCAGGAGTGTGGAAAAATCATAATTGAGTTTTTCAAAAGCAAACCAACCAACGATGACGTTCGGAGCATACTCTCCAGAGGTGAAAATGATGTGGGTGCCATGGTACTACTACTACTTCTTGCACACTTCAAAGAGACGTTAGATGGTGTTATCCTTCAAGCAGATGTAAGTAGAGATTATTAAACAAATCTCATTCATCTATAATGTTTTGTTTTGGTTCTTTTTATCATAGTTGTGCTGTCCTTCTTAAAAATTGTTTCAGGAATTTGCAACTCCATCTGATGTCCAGGAATCGGTACATTTGCCAGAGAGTCCACGCCTTATATTTCTTGGTATGTAAACATTACAGCGGTAGTTTCACCCTAAATTTAAAAGCAAGTTATCATTTACTCACCCCACTGCAAAATTTTTTTTTATAAAATATTAATTTTGTCTTGTTTCCAGTCCAGATATCTAAAAATTCAAGTAAAGTATTGTCTTTTTTTCTTTTTGTAAGAATTTTTTTAGATTTCAGCTGGGAAATAAAATACTCAGTAAGAAAAGCATTTTTTTACCATTCTTTTTTCTCTTCTGACCACCAAAGGAGAATACAAAAAAATTGTCCTGCTTGTGCTCCTCCATATAATATCAGTGAATAGTGAGCAGCATCAATATTTAAAAAAAAGATGCAAGAGTATCATAGAATGATCCCATGCAACGTGCCATAAGTGTGGGTATACAATAGGTTTAATAAAAAAAAGAAACTGTAATGTAACGTATTTTTTTTTATGAAAATCCTGACATTGACTGTTGGTCTTCGGTGCTTGGATGCATGTTCATGAGACTAATAGTACTGCAGTTGTGAGAAATTGAAATTCACAAAAAAAATACATACAATCCATGTACATTCTTCTATTAGATTAAAATATATTGTATTGTAAAATATATTATTGTAACAATAATTTTTCACATTCACATCTGTCAAATACAGAAGACCAAAAGCCAAGGGCAGGATTTTCATTAAATATAACGTTACATTTTGTTTTTATATTTTCCAAACCCTATTGTATACCCCCCAGAACGTTTGGAATATATGGCACGTGTTACATACCATCCATTCTGTGATAATTTTGCATATTTTTTTAGAAGCTTGATGCTGGTTCCTATTCACTGCCTTTTATATGGATGTGCGCAAGCTTTTTTGTGGTCCAAAAAAAAGGAAAAAGAGCGATATACTGCATTAGAACAACAGCAGATGAGTAAACTAATATGTAATAAAAAAAAATTGTGAACTTACTATGGGTGACCTGCTTTAAAGGGTTAGTTCACCCAAATATAAAAAATTATGTAATTAATTCCTCACCCTCATGCCGTTCCACACCCGTAAGACCTCCGTTCATCTTCGGAACACAAATGAAGATATTTTCAATAGAGGCTTCAATAGGGGACAATAAAATTTACACTCGCAAGATCCATTAATGTACTAAAAACATATTTAAATCAGTTTATGTGAGTACATTGGGTCAATATTAATATTATAAAGCATGCGAGAATAATATTTTTGGTGCGCCAAAAAAACTAAATAAAGACTTATTTTGAAAATAAAGATTTTCAAAACACTGCTTCATTAAGCTTCGGAGAATATCGAATCAGCAAGTCGAATCATGATTTAGATCGTGTGTCAAACCGCCAAACTGCTGAAATCACATGACTTTAGCACTCCGAACCACTGAGTCGACTCGCTGATTCGATATGCTCCGAACTTCATGAAGCAGTGTTTTGAAATCATTTATCACTATATAAGTTGTTATTTACTTTTGGTGCGCCAAAAAAAAAACTATTCTCGTCGCTTTATAATATTATTATTGAACCACTGTACTCACATAAAATGATTTAAATATGTTTTTAGTGCATTAATGGATCTTGAGAGAGGAAATGTCATTCCTGGCTATGCAGGTCTCACTGAGCCTTCAGATTTCAACAAAAATATCTTCATTTGTGTTCTGGAGATGAACGGAGGTGTTACGGGTGTGGAACGGCATGAGGGTGAGTCATTAATGACAGAATGTACATTTTTGGGTGAACTAACCTTTTAAGGGTGTTCCTCTGTCTCAGCCCAATGCATGTATGCAGTCGTTTAAAGTAGTTACAAAGAGTTCTTTTTTTTCTTTTTTTTACGAATATTAGCATAACTATGTCCCTCACTGTCACAAACATCCAGGAGTGCATTCTCATGCTGTACAAGCCTGTCCTGGTTTATAAAAATGTGCAGTTTACTACACACATTCATGAAATGCCATTGAATTCTTAATCATAAATTTGAGTGGTTTACAAGCAGAAAGTTCAGTGGTCTGCATTGTCTGAAATTTAAATTGTTTACAAATGTTTACAGCACATTACTGCAATCCTGGGTTATTGTGTGTGATTAGACAGGTGCTTAGTCAGAAACAGACAGGCAGGCAGAAATTGGTTATGGTTCAAGAATTATAAAATAGACTATACTACTAGACTACACTACTTTCATTTCACAAGGTAGAGTATTCCTTTAATTAGGAAATTGCTCATTGCAATAAATGAAAATCAAAGTATTCCTGTATTGATTAACGCTACCCAAAAATATTACTAAAACAGAACTAAATGGTGAACCCTGTGAAGGGTGTTTCAGAGTTCTTTTAATAGTTATGTTGAACTGTGAAGAGACAACTACATAGAACAACTGTGCAACCCACAATAGTTCATTTTAATTATTATTATTATTATTATTTATTTATTTATTTTATTTTTCATTTACAGGTCAATCTCTAAGCAACCAGCGCTGGATGTTAAGCTTGGAAGGTCAAGTTGTGTGTGAAGGAGCACAGCCTAACTTCATCACGGGCCTGGCAGCGCTGTTTGCCTCCTTCTATAACTTCAACTTGCAGTACCAGGAAGAAGCAGCATGCACCCTTGAGTTTGTTCAGAGGTTAGTCATTAGCATATTTGCCATTAATATATTTTAGACTGAATTGTCACTAACCTTGTCTTGATAGCATTTTTTAAGGACTTCATTTTTTGTTCACAAACGTTTTGTACAGCTGACTACAGGGATGAACAACATGGCCCTGGTTTCACAGACAGGTCTTAGTTTAAAGGGATAGTTCAACCAAAAGTTTGAATCCATCCATGATTTACTCACTCTTATGCCATAGTGTATATGACTTTCTACTTGCAGACAAACACAATCATAGTTAAATTAAATAATGTCCTGGCAAATCCAAGCTTTATAATGGCAGCAAATGGCTGGTTCAAAGTTGACACTGCCATTGTGCTTGTAAGAATATTATTTAAATTTAACTCTGATTGTATTAATCTAAAAGAAGTCATATACACATAGGATGTCTTGAGGGTGAGTAAATCATGGTCTCATTTTCAGTTTTGACTGACCTATTATTTTATGCCAGGTGTAGGCTTCAGTAAAATTAGGGTATTTAAGCAGCTTTCATAAAAATGTCTTGTAAAAAAAAAAAAAAAAGCTAAACAATGGCACTGACATATTTACAGGGTACCCGCAGGATCTTAAAAAGTCTTAAATGTCTTTAAATTCAAAGTCAAAATTTTAAGGCCTTAAAAAGTCTTAAATTCGCTGAAGTATAGAATCAAATGCCCGATAGCACTAAAAAAAGAGTTTAAAAAACAATGTAAACCACCCCGAACTCATTAGCTTCTGACACACGGACCGATGTCAGACTGGCCGCGGATTCTGTGCACGCATTTGCCGCCTATCAGCGGCAGCACTCGCGTGAGCGAGTGTACCGAATCTAGGCACATTACTGTAGGTCTTAAAGTGAAAGCAACCCAATATAGCCTAGTCTATACCCGCTCCTGTCTGTGTAGTTAATGTTAATCAAACAACAACAATGGGGAAAAACAAACAGTAGCCTCCCTAAACTTAAAGCACTGTTTGTATCTGTATATTTAAGTTGTATTTATTTGTCCTATTGTCAAAAAAGATTCATGCATTTTGTTTGTTTTATTGCCATGTGTGACTATTGTGCATCTAACATAATGATATGGTAAATATGGCATCCTAATTATGGAAAAAAAAAAAAAAAATTCTGAAAATGACCACCACAAAATCAGTCATTTTGAGCTGCAAAAAATACACACACACTCGACCGGTCAAAAGTTTGAGAACGGTAATATTTTTAAAATGTTTTTAAAGTCTCTTCTGCTCACCAATGCTGCATTTATTTGATCCAAAATACAGCAAAAACAGTATTATTGTGAATTTTGTTTTACAATTTAAAATAACTTTTATATTTCAATATATATTTTAAAATGCAATTTATTTCTGTGATTCAAAGCTGAATTTTCAGCATCATTACTCCAGACTTTAGAGTCACATAATCCTTCAGAAATAATTTTTTTTACTTTCTATTTCAGATAAATGCTGTTCTTTAGAATTTTCTATCCATCAAAGAAAAAAAATTGTTTTACACAACTGTGTTCAACACTGATAATCATAAATGTTTGTTGATCATCAGATCCTCATATGAGAATGATTAGTGAAGGGTCATGTGACACTGAAGACTGGAGTAATGATGATAAATTCAGCTTTGATCACAGGAATAAATTACATTTTACTATATATTCACAACAGACAACAGTCACAATATTACAGCTTTTTGTATTTTTAATAACATAAAAGCAGCATTGCTGAGTAGAAGTAAAAAAGTCTGTAAAAACATTAAAAAATCTTACCGTTCTCAAACTTTTGTTTGTATATTAATCCTGGTGGGATTGAGCTATGAGGAAGTGCAAGTTTACTAATAGTTTGTTCAATTTGAATAAATTAATTTGCTTTGCAAGTAATTTTGTGATTCTGCATTTCCTTTTGTACGTTTTTTTTTTTTTAATTGCGTGATATAGGTCTTAAATTTAATTCATAATGGTCTTGAAAAGGTCTTAAAAAGTCTTAAATTTGACTTGGTGAAACCTGCAGATACCCTGATTTAGAGATATGTTTTCAGTTAAGACAGCTCAAACACATTTTAAATTATATTTAACATTATCATGCAGTCATAATCACATTGCAAGGCTTGCAATTGAGTTAAAGTATTGAAGTCATAAGGGTTTGGACTGGATTCTGGCAATGTGCTGCATTTTTTATGTACTGCATTTCCACTATACGCAGATTGGACCTGATTTAGGACCTGATGAGGGGATGATATTGTTAAGCTGTACAGTGTAACCAATGCAGAAAAAATGTTAATCACAACATCCAACATTTTTCTGTAACATTTAATTGTTTTTTTTTCTTCTTCTGTTTTTTTTAGACGCTTTCTTGACATCAATCCAGAACGTGGATCAAAAACAAAGAAAGGAAAAGTAACATCAAAGAAAACTGGCCAAGTTGTGCAAAAAAAGAACACCACTGTAAACCCACAGGTTTCCTCACTTCTGCGAAAACTTGCAGACTTTGAATGGGATTTTGTTTAGATCCCATTTTTCAGACTCTTTGTGGGTAACTTGGAAGAAACTTTCCATTTGTTGTACGTAAGTACATTAAAAGTAAATACGATTACGGCATTGTTCATGTTCTGTTAATTGATAATAGCATTTATAAAAATACAACTGGCATTTCAGCCAACATGTTTATAGGGCATTTTTGTGTTTTCTTTTTTTTATTACTCTTTCTGGGTCACTTTACATTTCTGAAAAAAACTTGAAATGTTTTCAAATTATACAAGATTCCTGCATTGTTAAGTGCTAATTGTCAACTGTTTATTAAGTATTAAACTTGCATTTTACATGTTTTAAAAAAATACAGCTGGCATTTAAGGCAATTTTCTAGTGTTTTCTTTTAACTAAAATAAATGTTTTAAAACCTATATAATGTTGGTTTCTTTTTCCTATTGTGACTACCATGCAACTTAATTATGTAATATTTTTTATTGCTGTAGAGAACAGTTTAATACTGTTAAATTGCATGATGTAACAGTAGGATACTGTATTTGATAATTACAGCACAGTACTGTAAACGCTGTTTACAGTAGTTGTCCTGTAAAAATACAGTAAGTGGCTGGCAACCCAGCTGCCAGTATTTTACTGTAAATTTACAGCCCAACATTTTACAGTACAGTACTGTAAATAATGTTTACAGAATTAGTTCTGTAAAAATACAGTAAGTGGCTGGCAACCCAGCTGCCAGTATTTTACTGTAAATTTACAGCGAAAAGTTTTACAGTGCAGATTTTCTCCTACAAGCACCGGATAACCACCACTCAAGTGTGTTTACCCGGGACTAACTTGCCTTTAGAGGGGGAAAAGGTACTGTATGTAGACAAAAGGTCACAGTAAATCAGGTCATGGCAAAGTATTGCCCCGTCACTTCTGATGTTTGTTGAAAATGCTGTCGTTTTCTGTTTTCCCAGTATATATTCTGACCCTGAGCAGGGTGCAGTGGGGCCAGACCCCTCCATCACTCCCGTCCACGTAGTCCTGCTCCTCTCTCACGGGCCTCCGAAGCCCCTGAGGTATGTGACACTGACACACATGATTCACCGTATGGGTTAATGTCAGCTGCCAACACACATAGCACACCGCCATGAATCAGAGCTATATTTCATCCCACTCAGCTATGAAGAGCTTGAAGGCATCTCCACTCTCTCTGGGCTGTGCATGAATATATATGAGACCCCTCATGGCTCCTCTTGTCAAGTTTGTCACAGATATATTTATCAAGGTGTGATAAAGTGGAGGAATGCACATCATGTCTGGGAGTTATCCCGCACCTTTCAGACTATATGAGTTTTCAGCCATTTTAATGATTCAGCTATTTATTTCTGTCTGATGTTAAATGATCACACCAATGTTTCTATTGAATTTATTTTATTTCTTCTCTATTTAGAAGAGTAACAACAACAGACTTTAGGGATGCATCATATTTTTATTGACGATTGGTCTGTATCAGATGTTTAATTGTTCATGCTCATTTCCCCTATACATTTAGATTACCTTTGCAGTCATCTAACATCCTCTTAAATGTTTTTTAAACACCAATAATTGAATACTGCAATGTAATCTTTAGCAAATCTCAAAACGAATATCTTTTTTTTTTTCTCATAATGAGCATTGTAATGCTGTGCTGCCTAACTTCACTTGAAGCCTTTAAGACTTCTACTTCTAAGATTTTTTATTTATTTCAACAAAATAGTGTAAATAGTATTTTTTTGCAGATTTATCTACATGAAAATAATTAACAGCTTTTTATACAGCTTGAAATTGTAATGTCTGCGCATCTCAATAGACTTCTTCTTTTAATTCTTTATAATGCTAAGCTTTGTTTCTACTCCCAAGGTTTCATGTTGGGAATCGTCTTTTTAAAATAAGAATGAGTCGAAATCTCCACTTAAGATAAAAACCCACAGGCAAAAGCAGGGGAGAGAAAATTGTCCTCCCTCAGGAGGCGAGAAGGAGCTTCTGGGATTCTATGGCAGGCCGAGGGGGATTTTACCCAGGTGTTCACCAAAGGGCAAAGCTGGCTCCCAGCTGCCAGCTGTCACTACCAAGTGGGGAACCAAGAGAGAGCCAGTGACCCAAAAACCTCCTCCTTGAGCACAAACCCCCTCCTCTGCTTTTCTGTGTGTCCGTATTTGAACATATAAATTACACTGCAAGATGTGCAACAGGGACACTGCACTTGTCCTGCGTCGTGACGGAGATGTCCATGTCGTGTGCATTCATTTCCACGTATTTGTGTTTGCATTTGCATTGGTATTCTCGTCGACATGAGAGTAAAGCAGAGCTTTGTGAGGCAGTTGAGTGGGAGGCAGCCTCTGTACACAATGGCTGATGATTTTGCTCTGTTCCCTCCTCCGCTGAAGTGCCAGAGCATCCTTCCTCCCCAAAGTGCACCTCTCCAAACATGCAATGATAGCACTGATTTTAATTACCTCTCATGACTGCCGAGGTTGTGGCTGCCTGACGCACAGCGGGGAGGATCTTTTGGATTTATCTCTGGAAACACCTGCACTACTTTCACTCTCTCTCTCTCCATCCTAGACAGATGTGTTCGGTCATCTCCTCTAAGCAATACTTAATAGAAAAAACTCTGAATAGAAAAAAATTAAACGGTAATACAAAACTAACATTGCAAAGGTAGTTATATACACTGTTAGACTTTACCGCAATTTTACAGTTACTTACCACAAAAAAGCCCAGTAAAATACCATTTATATTATTTACGGTTAGCTACTGTAATATGCACTGCATTATGGGTATTTTTAATTAAATTTACAGTAACTTACTGTATATGGGAATTTGCAGTATTTTACTGTTTACGTAAAAGCAGTAGTGCTTCTGTAAACGAAGAATACACACACACACACACACGGGATATTTAAAAGTTAAATAAAAAAGATGTGGATGGAAGGATGTAAAATGAGTTCTTTGTGGGAGACAAAGAAGTAATTTTTTTATTTAGTATTTTCTCCTACCCTTTTCACATTTTCAGGTTTCTCAGAGCGGAAGTCGTCATAGTTAGGTTAACTTTTATAGCGGTGAATGAGAGAATACATTAATTATATATATTTTTTGTGCCCATTTGCTCAAATAGCAAAAGAAAAACTCCACAATAGTGATTTCACAACTTTCAAAGAGGGAAAAAAATAGAGTATAGAGTAAATAGAGTAAAGTATTAGTGTTATAAATGTACATACATTTTTTTAAACGTATAAGTGGTATAAATGTACATACATTTTTTTAAACGTATAAGTGGTATAAATGTACATACATTTTTTTTTTATGAAAATACAAAAAACTTTGCAGGATCTACGATATTGATGACCGAGTTGATGATTGAACGAGTCGTTCACAGTCTGTACAAGGATCAGTCATTCTATTTTATTTATTATTATTTTAATACCAGAGTAATAACAGTACGAGTGTGGTGATAAAAATGTAATTTTTAAATGATTAAAATATATATATATATATATATATATATATATATATATATATATATATATATATATATATATATATATATATATATATATATATATATATATATATATATATATATATATAAACTTTGCTTACACCTCACACAATTTAAATTGTTACTTGCGTGCGAAGCCCGCGCAACTGAGGTTTGTGTCGGGTGCGCGCATAACAGACGTCCCTGCCTGTGGATCGGATCGCCAGACACCAGCTGCAAGTTTTCTTGAGGTAAGAAGTTCCCTTTCGAGAGTACACTTCGTATTGCGTAGCATACGCTAGGGGGACTCCATTCCCTCGAGAATATGAAGCAAAAATTATATCCATAATTTCATAATGTAAAACGCAGTGCAGCTGCACAGCAGATACAGCAGAGCGTATCTACGCGCTGATTGGCTGTGCTGCGGCAACTGCAGGGACCTATGGCGAGAGTGCTGAAGGGGGAGGTCCAATCAGGTGACTGACTGAGATCCCACCTAAAAGCCTGACCGAATTTGCATATCGAGTCTATACTAAAAGACCCTGTCTCGCCATAGGAAATCAGATTAAATCTCCTTCAGCGAACTCTCCACTTCACTGATCTCCGGAATTGAAGCGGCCATCGAAAAGGCACCCAGCGGAACCCTGCAGCCTGAGGACGCCGGATTCCCGGGATTCCGCCTTCAGCCGTACTGCCGTTTCAGCTGCGCCATCCGGCGATTATATCCTTTTTACTAACCTGACGAGCGTTGTTTCAAATGCCTCGTCCCACGAGACCACGCCCTGAGTGCCCAGAGTGTGACGAGATGGAGCTACCAACCTTGCGAGCTCGGCTAGCCCTCTTCGACACCAACCCCGCACCTAGCGCTCTCCCCTCCGGTCCACGCAGGAAAAAGCGTTGCAACCAAAGAGCCCCGGAGCGAACAGAGCACACGCCGGAATCCCCACGTGCCTCGACTTCGCCCGTTCTGTTCACCCAGGAGGACCAGTGCCCCTCTCATGCAGCGGCCTGCTCCGTCTCATTTGGTGGACCAGGAATGGAGGAGGAAGGAGGGGAGGACAGTATCTCTATGACGGTGAGCGAGTGGTCCAGTTCTGTCTCGGAGCCCCCCGCTTCGACGCAGACCACCACTAGCGTCAGAGCCAGCGTCGACGCTGAGCTGGATCATGTGCTCTCTCAGGCTGTTGCAGACCTCGGGCTCGAGTGGTCTCAACCCCAGGAGCCCTCACGAAGCAGGCTGGACGAATGGTTTCTCCAAGGTCGTCGCCAATCCGCTCCTCAAAGACCCGCCCCCTTCTTCCCAGAGGTTCACGATGAACTGACGAAGGCTTGGAAAGCGCCATTTTCTTCCCGCGCTAAATCCCCTTTCTCCCCAGTGCTCTCTTCAGTAGACGGCGCTAAGGAAAAAGGACGCATACTTTCATGTCTCCATCCTTCCTCGATACAGGCCGTTCCTACGGTTTGCCTTCGAGGGGCGGGCATATCAGTCTCCCATTCGGGTTAGCCCTGTCTCTTTGCGTCTTTACGAAGGCAGCCCTTGTGCCACTCAGGCAACACGGGGTTCACATCCTGAACTATCTCGACGACTGGCTGATACTAGGTCACTCTCGAGATCAGGTGTGCGAAAAAAGAGACATGGTGCTCCGGCACCTCGCCCGTCTGGGCCTTCGGGTCAACTGGGAGAAGAGCAAACTCTGTCCAGTGGAGAGGATCTGGCTCTGCGATCAAGTCCCGAGATGGGCATGGCAACAGGGCACGCTGCGGGTCCCAGTCACTCGCGCCTGCCATCAGACCTTCACCCCATGGTCGAACCTCAGTTTTCTACGGGCAGGTGTTCCCTTAGAACGAGTTTCCAGGCATGTTGTTGTCTCAACAGATGCCTCTGCCACGGGCTGGGGTGCCATGTACAATGGAAATGCTGCCGCGGGCTCCTGGAAAGGACCCCAGCGCACATGGCATGTCAATTGCCTCGAGTTGCTGACCGTACGTCTTGCCCTGCACCGCTTCTGAGCCCTGCTGAAGGACAAGCACGTTCTGGTCCGTACAGACAACACAGCGACAGTAGCGTACATCAACCGACAAGGTGGTCTACGCTCCCGGCGGATGTCGCAACTCGCCCGCCATCTCATCCTATGGAGTCAGAAGCATCTGAGGTCACTTCGTGCTGTTCACATCCCGGGAGAACTGAATCGTGCAGCCGACGAGCTGTCACGTGTTCAGACACTGCCGGGGGAATGGCGTCTCCATCCCCAGACGGTTCAGCTGATTTGGGAACAGTTCGGCGACGCGCAGATAGATCTGTTTGCCTCCCACGACTCTTTCATGGCTCTCCTTCCTCCAAGAAGGGTTGGAGCGAAGGCTGTCTCCCTCCACTCTTAAGGTTTATGTGGCAGCTATTTCGGCCCATCATGACCTAGTGGATTCTAAAATGGTTGGACAGCATGACCTGGTCAGCAGGTTCTTGAGGGGGGCGAGGAGGCTAAATCCGCCTCGCCCTCCTCAGATGCCCTCTTGGGACCTCGCAGTGGTCTTATCAGCCCTGCAGAGAGCTCCCTTTGAGCCTTTGCAGTCAGTTGAGCTTAAGATCCTGTCAATGAAGACAGCGCTCCTGATTGCATTGGCCTCCATCAAGAGGGTAGGGGACCTGAAAGCATTTTCGGTTGACGAAGCGTGCCTGGAATTCGGGCCGGCCGATTCTCACATGATCCTGAGACCCCGGCCTGGATACGTGCCCAAGGTTGTTGAGATGTTTAGATGAAGTCATGGAAATGGTGTGAACATAGCCTTTACATGTTACAGTGTGAGCTGGAGGTGTCTTCCGTCAGTAGCTTGCTTTCTGATTGGGTATTGTTTCGTTTCATGTGATAATCTCCAGAGCGCACACGCTTGTCCTCGGAATAGATAGATAAATAAATAGATATATCTAATAAGTATAACTATGAATAACTGCTGTTGCACAAGTTGTTACCTCATCTGTCCATGAACAAATTTATAAATTTGTTAGATTCTATAGATGAGGTAAACTCATGACCATTTCTCACACATTTTTCCTCTGTTTTGTTTCAGATCAGCCATCAGTAGTTTACCAGTATGGAGGCCAGCCAAGACCAACTGGGATATTTTGTTCATACTTTTTGTTGCCATATCGTCATGATCTCTGCTTTGATTTGTTGTTATGAATTCAGTTCTCTATTTTTTGTTTGTTTTTGTAATTGATAGTGACGGTGAATAAAAAATATATTGATGTACATGGACTCAAGTCTCTTATTTGGAATGTATTAAATGTATTATTTATTCTATAGCATTCATATAAAATATTCAAAATAAAATCATAACATACATATTTTGTAAAATAAAAAGTAAAATAAATTACAGTAAAATTACTGTAAAAATTATTATACTGTAAAAATAAATTGCGGTAAGGACATCATACTGTAAAAATAAATTGCGGTAAGGGCATCATACTGTAAAATGAAATTACGGTAAGGGCATCATACTGTAAAACACATTTACAGGTAAGCTACTGTAAAGGGGCAGTTACAGTAACTTACTGGCAATAGTACTGCCAGTAAGTAACTGCAAAAATACAATGAAATGTCTAACAGTGTACATATAACTATAATTACAGTCGTCTGTGAGTGTGTTATATAAGACATAACATGTCTCTCTCTTTTTGTGTTCCTTTTTGTATAAACACCTGCTCAAACAAATTAGATGGTATGATGAGGTCCTTCTTGGACCGTTGTACCACATGGATGCTCTTCACAAGAGCCTCCGGGGGATGCGTTTGGGAACATTCACCTCATCAAACCCTGCTAATGTCTTCAAAGCAAGAGATGCTCAAATAGTCAACTTGAAGGAGATCTCGCAAAGGTGTGATGACGTGGATTAGCTGAAGTGTTACATAACTTGTTTGTGAGCAGTGTTGGGCTCGTTACTCAAAAAAAAAAAATATATTACTCATTCCTAGTTACTCCTTTCAAAAGTAATATTATTACTTTATTTATTACTCCTGGTCAACAGTAGTTAAACATGTATATTTAAACACTCTAAAAAAATGGTGGTTGGCACTAAAAGTGATTCTTGGCTCGTAATCATAGGGGAACCACTTTGGGTGCTATATAGCACCATATCTTAACATGTTCTGTATATGATAGTGGTGCTATATAGCACCTTAGCCAAAGAACCGTTGAAGGACCGCTGAAGAACCACTGAAGAACCACTGGAGCACCAAGATACAGCACTTAAAGAGTTTCCCCTATGATTACGAGCCAAGAACCACTTTTAGTGCCATATAGCACCATTTTTTTTAGAGTGTAAACATGTACATTTTAGGATTTCTCATTTTGAATTTTATCATTATGATAATTACAGGTGTATTGTATGACAGGCAGTGCAATTGGTTGGTTGATGGCAGTCTGTGTACTGTGGTATTGTGAGTGTGCGCGCGTGTCTGTGTGTATGGGTGACAGCCTGTGTATTTACATGTATTATGTTACTTTTATTTGAACAGCGGACACTGTATTGTATGTGATTTTTGAAAATCAAATCCTTAGTGATTGACAAAAAAGTAACTAGCCATTATTTTGGATGGTAACTGTAATATTATTACTTAAATTGTATTAGTAACATTGTAACAGTAATAGCCTATTATTACTGTAACGCATTACTAGTAACTATACTGCCCAACACTGTTTGTGAGTGCAGCATAGAAATGACAAAGAGACATATTTTTTGTTTTATTGAATTATCGTGTTTCATGTTATCATTCAAAAGTTTGGGGTCGATAAGAATCGTTGATGTTTTTGAAAGAAGTCTCACCAAAGCTGCATTTATTTGGTTACAATAAAAACTGTAATATTGTGAAATATTATTACAATTTAAAATAACTGTTTTCTATTTCATTATATTTTCAAATGTAATTTATTCCTGTGATGCAAAGCTGAATTTTTAGCATCATTACTCCAGTCTTCAGTGTCACATGCTCCTTCAGAAATCATTCTAACATGATGATGTAGTGCGCAAGAAAGATTTCTAATTAATATCAATGTTAAAAACAATATTTTTATACTTAGAATTCTTCAATGAATAAGTTCTAAAGAATAGCATTTATTGGAAATATTTTGTATATTATAATTTATATAAATATATTCTTTAAAAAAATGTGTAGTGTAGTGTATCAACATTGTCTCACATATGTATCCTAAAATTACTTGAATAAAAATAAACACAAATTACAATTATTGGCATAAAGTAAGAAAGAGCTATGAAATGAATGTGGATAACAGCACAGATCATTTGATTTTGGAAGAATTTGATAAGAAATTTTACATTTGATTGAAGACTTTAGTTTTATTGAGTAACATTAATCTCATTGCTGCCTTTAGGAGAAATAACTGATATATTACAGTTAAACAAAAAACTTTTTTTTTTCTTTTCTACGGGGAGACTCACCCCACTTAAAGATATGAAATGAAATGTCCCAAAAAGTGCAGTGTCATACTTTTGAAATTGAATGATTTAAATTTCACCCCCCAGGGCTTACAAAGCCAAAACCGAACAATCAAAGTGTTACATTTGTAGCCCATGTGTTAAAGCTGCACAGCACATCCACACACTGTGTCCCCTGAAGGCCAGTGTTTGAGCAAAATGAACTGGATTTACAGTGATTGGCTGTGCAAAGCAGTCTGTGGTGAAACCACAGGATAGAAGGGATAGAAAGACAGCTAGAGGCTGCTGGGGAGGAGATAGTAAATGGCAGACAAGTAGGTGACCATCAGTCCTTCCTTCTGAGAAAATGAGAGTTTGATGTGACAGCTGAGAGCCGAATGTTCCATACACTGAGGGGCAATAGAAGAGTGCGCGTCTCACAAGTTCACATGGCGTGTAACCATGGGTGAGCAGCCTGACTGAACCCAGGTAGTCTTTGGACTTTTTTTATGCAGTTGGGTCAGGTACACTCTAAAAAAAGCTTCTATATGGCACCAAAAATGGTTCTTGGCTCGTAATCATAGGGGAACCTTTTTTAGTGCTATATAGCACCAATTTTGGTGCTTCAGTGGTTCTTCAGCGGTTCTTCAGAGGTGCTATATAGCACCTTAGTCAAAGAATCGGTGAAGAACCTCTGAAGAACTGCTGAAGAACTACAGAAGCATAGATAGAGATAGAGACAAAAATATGACTGGCTAAAGTAACCTATTCAGCCTCCATCAAAAGACACCAATCTGAGGCTCAAATGAAAGAAATTGGCTAAACGATGATTATTCAAATGTGGACAGAGCTGTTTGGATGCAATAGTCGAGCCTCATTGTCATCATGCAATAGTGCATTATAGGACACTTACTTGGGAGCATCCAACACAAACTTAACAAATAATGGCACTACGCCTTTAAATGTGTTATCCAAATGACTGAATGGATTTGCACACACATGAAGTTGCATAAGTAACTCTAATTTGGACTGATTTACCCAAATGTTCTTTGGTGTATCAGTCGCACACATTTGTAATTTATCAGATAACGGTACACAAGAGAGAATAACTATTTTCATTCACATTCTATATTTTACTTGTGAACACAATAAGACTAAGCATGAGCAAATCTCCATATACTGCAGAGACATGCAAGAATAGTGCACAGTACACAGATGCTTTCTGAAAATAAACATTTGCTGGCATTGTTTGACTTCTTATCACGACTGATTCAATCCCACATATGAACAGGGATTGTTGAGCTAAAATTACTGTAATGTTTTCTGTGTAGCCTGCGATTGACAAATAACTAAAATATAAGTGTTAGCTAGAAATAGTTTTTGGTTTCAGATCTAACTTATTAAGAATAGACAAGAGTGCATGCTTGGTTAATGATACAAGCAGCACAACATCTTTACGATGACACTTGTGACAATGGGTGCTAAAGGTGTTTTTAAAAGGTGCTACCACGAGAATCAGTAATTATAGTTTGCCATCTGGTGGTCAAAACATAGAGTTCATCTTCTTATAAAATAAAAACAAAGTGGGGCGGGCAAAAATACTGTATAGGCTATTACTGGATAAACTTTGGTTATTAGGTGTAAATATTGTGGGTAATAAAATTACATGTAAATATAAAGAAATATCTTTCAAATTAAATCACAAAATAATTCCAAATGAAATTATTTAAATCTAATTATTATGCCAAGCGAAATTACCCAAAGAAATGTAAACGAGCAAAGTGTAGGCCATATTAGGTGCATATAACTAGATGGCTGTATAGCCTACACTTAGTTACATTTTATCAAATCATTTTGGCTGATAATTTTTGCACATTCATGCACTTTTATAAATTGCATGGCTTTGGTGACCAAAAATGTAAATAAACGGAAATGATGTGATAGGCTACTATTTTTAGGCCTAATCATATTAGCAAAATCCAATATATAGCCTAGTAGAATAGTCTAGGCCTATAACAAACATGTTCTGGCATTTGTTTATGAACCCCTGGAACCTGAAGATGATCTTTGCATTTAAAAACATAAAAAACGGTCGTTACTTTTATTAGTGTTCTTAAACATTATTAATATTCTTACAATCGATGTTGACGTTCCGCAATTGGTAGTCTCTGCGCATGCGTAGTCGTTGCCCCTCCTAGTAACGTCTTTATTCTTTGCCCCTGCGTTTTCCGTGGAAACCCCTTGAATGCGTGGAGTCGGTGGGTTGTTTTCGAAATCGCATGTAGTCAGCGCGTTCAGACTGTGATTTAAATATCTATGTGGTCTCCAGCGTTGACAACGGGACGACTGGATTATCACGGCAGAATTTTGATAAAAGGACGACCGTTTTTCTTGCTCATTTTGTTTTAGCGTTTTGTAGGTTTTCCTGTAGTCTTTTGTTTTTTTTGTATGTGTAATGGACGCCATTTTAGGTTGCTCGCACTAGCTGCTGCTAGCACATTGTTTCAGGCCTTGCTTCAAACTACGTCGGTTTGCGTTTTGTTGAAATTTGGACTACACCGAACAAACATTTCGGAGGAACTTTGATGCGGACACTTGGGCGACATATTTGGCAGGACTCTACACGTTCACCTATACGGACACCTTTTGAACTCTATATTTCTTTATCAGAGTTGGACCTTACGGACAGCTCACGGCTAACCGCCATATGGTCCTGGGACATTGAGAACCCGCAGGAGAATTTCTGGCTTCGGCTGGGTAATTCCGTGGACTAAAAGTCACTTGCGTCATTAAGATTGCGTGTTGCACTTGATCACAATCTTTGAACTCTTCATATTTTCAATTCGCAGTTATTCACTTGAGGCAAAATCCACACGACCTCCTTAGTGGTGACTCTTGGTTAAAGAGAGTGTTGAGATGAGCAAATATGGATATAATTATTCTTAAATTGTTAAGCTGATAAACTGACATTGAGTAAGGTTAATCGCTGGGAGAGCCCACGCGATTGTGCGAATTGTAGTTGAGGTTGGTTGTGTGTGGTGGTATCTGACCACAAGGATTGTTTAAACATGTCTTGTGTCCATTACAAGTTTTCTTCTAAACTTAACTACGACACGGTCACATTTGACGGCCTTCACATCACGCTAAGTGATTTGAAACGCCAGATCATGGGGCGAGAAAAGCTGAAGGCCGCGGATTGCGACCTACAAATCACCAACGCTCAAACTAAAGAAGGTAAGCTGGGCAAACGACTTATTTATGCGTAACGTTAGTCTTTGAGGTTGCTTAAAACTAATGTTAACATGGCCTGAAAGCGTACATGTAAGTTACATTATAGTAATTTTGAATAGGAAAACGTGTTTATTACTGTAGTTAGCTCAAAGCTAATGTTTGCTAGCTAACGTAATAAGGCCAAATCCTGACAAGCAACAGCGCTGTTATTTTAAATGTCGAGTTTTTAACGTTTGTGAAATCAACTGTTATGATTATTACAGTAGTGTATTTATGAATGTTGATTACATTTAACCGTGTATTTTGCCCGTACACTTGTTGTGAAGACTCCATTTTGTATACAAGTTACGTGTTTTCAACGCGTCCTTATAGAAAATGAATGGGAAATGTGGCATGTTGATGAATGGTCGTGTCGTTATTGTCTTTGTCCACAGAATACACTGACGATGGAGCCCTCATCCCCAAAAACTCGTCTGTCATCATCAGGCGAATCCCTATTGGAGGGCTTAAGTCGACAAGCAAAACATATGTCATGTAAGTACATTAACACTTGAATTTGCTTTTACCACCTGCACTGCGGTGTTTTGTAAGTAGGCTATGTTCTCAAAGCAGAGCCTTTTGGTTTAAAACACAGTTCACCCCAGAACTTTGATTTGTCATTTGCCTAAAATTGTCCTAATATTAATCCAAACCCCTTATGTTCTCTTGCACTGAAGTTGTCAGTTTATTCACATTTCTGTATAATTTTTCATTAAGTGTCTTGATATAAAATAGTGGTCTTTTTTTAGGTGTGATTGGGACACTTTCAGATGACTTGGAAAAAGTGTCCCAATCAACCTGAATTTACCCCATCCTTTTTTCTTTTTTTTTTAACCTTAGCAGAAAGTAATTGCCAACTTCAGATTGAAATGCACCTTATTATTAGCAGTTTGATTTTGGCCTTGCAGTAAATGTTGAAGAATCATAAGTGTTGTCATTTTAATTGGAAGTTAACCGCTCTTTTTGTTTTTTTTTCTGTTTTGCAGCGATCGATCTGAACCAAGTGGATCTTCAAAAGCAGTATGTAAAAACACCTCATTTCCTTGTCTCATTACACACATTTTCAAACTCCTCAGCAGCAATGCTTTGTCTTGAAATAATTAAATTACAATTTCTTATGCTCCTCAATGTTGTCTTTGAAACCTGTTTGAAGATAACAAAGTGTGTTGAGCTTAATGTTTATATTGTGTGATTCGCTAAAGCTGTTGCACTGATTTTTCATGTTTTCTATACGATTTCCAGTGTGTACAGAAGTCTGTGCGCATGCTAATACACTGTTTCACATTGAATAAGTCATCTACAAATATGAATTCTGTTGTACAGTGTAGTGTAAGATCATATTGATCTATATATTTCTTGAACATGGCCAATGTTCAGTTTGTTTGTCCTTAAAGTGGCACATCTGTAAAAAGCTGTGTTTTTTTTGTTTTGTTTGTTTTTAAATAAAAATATGCATTGTTATTTATTAATTTCATCTTGTATCATACAGCATCAGTGTCTGACTACTTATGTTTACTCAATTGCTATTACAAGGCACAATAGTTTAATTTAGGTGTGTGGATGTATGAGTGTGTGAGAGAGAGAGAGAGAGAGAGAGAGAGAGAGAGAGAGAGAGAGAGAGAGAGAGAGAGAGAGACTGTTATCATCAAAGTGTTTTACCTTAAACATAATGAGCCTTGCCTTCGACTAACTGACTAGGTGAATCGTGTGTGTGTATATTTTTTTTTTTACTGGCGATTTGTTCTTGACTTGTCTCTGTGTTTAGGAAACTGGCTCTTGGCGTTCAAAGGATAATCAAACAAGACTTGGCTCTTATGCAGTTTTAATTATTTAATTTTCATACGTGGAAAACAAATTATCTGTAGTTGTAGAACTTAATTTAGATTCTCTTCTTTAGTTAAAACTGTACATTAAATTCTCTGTGAATTTTCCAAATTCGTTTCCTTTGAGAGAGCCAATTGTTACAGAAATTGTACATCTTACGCCCATGTAGACGTTGTGACTGCTAATATACAGTTGCTTAACTGTAATATGTGACAAGAATAGGTCATTCCAATTTTAATGAATGTAACTATTTGAACGAATTTAAGTCATACCCAAGAGGTGTTCTCTTACCCTTTACATTCGAAAAATTACATTGGTTCGTGTAGCGTATTGCTTTATTTTACAAAAGCTGTTGGGAAATGGAAGAGAGAAACATTTGGGTGAAATTTCAGACCAGCTGTTTATTCAACAACTGTACAGTTGTATAAATACGATTCTTACATTTTGGCATTTATAGTGAGATTTTGTTTTTATTGCTGATTGGTCAGCGTCAGTGGCAGGGTGATTCTTGGGCACAACTTTTGTAATTACAGATCGTTTCAGTTAGTGTTTGTCATTCTGACATGACACATTGTGCTAAAAAGTGTGAAGTTATTCTAACGAAACTAAACTCCTTTTTTTTTTTTCCACCACCCTCTTTTTTGAACATTGTACTTTAATGCCCCACAGAAGTCTGCTTCTTCATATTTGAATCATGTGACTTGTATTTTTTTTGTCCATATTTGATGTCTTATTTCTAATGTATGCAAAACAGCTACTGGGCCAGTTGCATAAACCTAGCCATTATGATAAGACTGTGTCTTAAGAACTAGTTTGATCAACTTGCTGTTAACCAAGGGGTGATCAATCAATCGTTTTAAATTGCAATTAGACCAATCTACCTTTTTAAGTAACTGACTTTAAAAATTAGGACCAGTCTTGAAGGAAAAGAAATAGATAACTAACTTTTAAGACTAGTCTAAGCAGTTTATGCAACCGGCCACTGTGACAGATGAACACAAACTATGCTATACATTTTTTTTTTTCTTTGTGTTAGCACTTGTAGTTTGCTTCTCTCCCATGTACTTATGTGATGTTGAGACCCAAACTAGCTATAAAAGCATTGACCCGCTACAAGGCACATTATGTAGGACCCTTATTTACAAAAGTACCTAATTCCAGTGAACAGTTTCAAATACATATTTCATATCCTATATGGGCTGTTGTATTCTAGTTATATTTTCTATATGAATAAATTGCATTTTCTATATGACTTACTGTACAATAAAACTTCAGTGTTTAACTCCCTCACATCTTTCTTAAGGCCCTGTGTGTTCACTTTCCGTAGGGTTTTTTTGATGAGTTATATCTTTCTTAGATTGCAAGTAATTGGCACAGTCTGTGAAAAAGCTTTGAATCTATACCTTTTTTTATTCATAGTGATTCAAAGGTCAACAATATCCATTCATTGGTATTGACTAGTGTTGTCAAATGTACCGGTACTACCAGTACCAGTCGGTACAAAAAAAGTTTATATTTCTTTAGTACTGGTAGTACCGGGTATATTCGGTAACCACTGATACACGCTGCTTTCAAACACACTTGTTTGTTGTTCGTTTGAGCGCTCTTGAGCATAAAAGGTTTCTATTTACAATGTGTTTTTACAAGCATTGTGCATTGTAGCCAATCACAATCATCTGTTGAGCATGTGAACACGATGGCCTATCAGAGGTGCTAATCAGCAAGTCAGAATTCGCTTAACACCTCTGAAAGCTATTTGGTTTTGTACAACTTGAACCACATTCATCAATCCTATCATAACCAACAAAGAATAAACACAATGTAAATAAGAGAATCATTTGTACAATTAGGAGCTTTTTTGTTATAACAGGAGTTTTTACGGAGAGTGCAGAATAAAGCTTGCACTTTAGAGATTGACAGTCGTTAGGGATTAAAACGGACTCGGTCTTGCTTTCTGTTTATTAACCATTCTCAAATCTAAATACAAGTTTAATTTTTCATGCTGCCAAGTAAAGCAAAAGTGCTAAGTTTCTGGATTCACAACATTTTTTTTAAATGCTCAATTGAATCTGAAACTGCAATGATTTACAGTGATAACCAATGGATGAGACCAAACGGGACAATTTTTAAAGTACTTAATTCAATTGTTTTTGCTCTGTGTACCAAGAACCACAATATTTTACTAGTAATGGTACCGACTACTGAAATTTTGGTACCGTGACAACCCTAGTGATGAACAAGATAAAATATGTAATGTTCGATTAACTGTGGTGTTTAAACAAACGCTTTTAAAAAAGTGTTTTGTTTCCATTAGGGTTTGGTTGAAATATTACTAATTGATGTTTATATAGTGTTAACTTTGAAGACTTTTATTTGTCCAATTTCTCTCCATTGGGCATGATAGATTTGTGCCTTGTCATAGTGGTGAACCCCTCTTTGTTTTAATGTTTTTTTTTCCCAATGACAGATTGATGATTCTTCATCCATTTCACTGGCCCTGCTTTCAAAGGTATTTTGAACTCTGTAACTATTTGATACACTCTGCCCTCCTGCATCTAACTTAAGATTTGGCAAGCCATAATTTAGACACATGATTTTTAGATTTGTTTTGTTGAAGGTCAAATTTTGTGGTTTGTCATCCAGCTTCTGTGTTTATGCTTAGATTTTTAAGTGGAATTGATTGTGTAATACTCAATGTGAAATTGAATGTTTTGCATTATTATCAGGAGTATCATGTTGATTTAGTTTTTTGTATTATGCTGCATATCAGTAATCACAAATTTTAAATGTAAGATTTATATTTACAATTTTGATATGTGCTTATTGTTTGTGATAATTGTGGTGTTACTTGTGTGAAAGCCTGGTCCTGTAAAGAGTGAGCCAACTGCCTTTTATCAGTGTGAAATACTGTATAAACCTCTTGCCCGCATGCTAATTGCAATTTTTTTTTTTTTTTTTGAAAAATGAGGCACTCTGGAATCCTGTTGTAATCTTTTGTTCTTTTCACATTGAAGATCAAAGCTCTGGATTTTAAAAAAAATTCCCTCAGCCATTAATTTATGGACTTTTTTTGTAGAGCAATGTGCAATATTTTTTCTTTATAATGGACTTTAAAGACACCAGTAGCATTTTCTCTATATGAATAATGATTAATTGTCTTCATATAATGTGAAAATGCTTCACAATAGTGTAATTTTGGTGCAATTTCAAATTTGAATTTCAAGTTGATCATGCCATTTTATTTTGGTACTATGTACATGTCTTATGCCATGACTGCATTGCGTGTTAGTGTGAAATTTTCTGTTCCTCTGACATACCCATAAGACATTCTGATAAAACGAAATAAATGGAGAAATTCTCTTAGACCATGGGCAGTGCATGTGTGTAGTTGGTGTTAAGCCTTGCATGAGAGTCGGTTTGTCTTTTTGATTATGAATATATACATGTGCTCTCGTGCTATGGTTAATATAAAATTTGTGTTGTCCCTTTGTTTCTCATTTCAAGGCCTGAGGTGGTACTCATACTTTCACGTTTTAGTATTTTTAAAGATCACGCACTGATAGAGGCAAGAAGCTGCTTCTTACAGGACAAGGTTTCAGTAAATCTCTGGGCTCGATTGAACATTCCAACATTGATTTTATTTGTGAAAAAATTATTACTTGTTAAACAGACAGCCAATCTTGCTGAAACAAATGCATCAGAGGAAGACAAAATAAAAGCAATGATGTCTCAGTCCAACCATGAATATGACCCAATCCAGTAAGTATGCAATTCAAGACATTGCATTATATTTAAAATTACACTCCGCATTAATTCTAACATGAATTTCTATTCATTAGTTATGCAAAGAAGCTTGTTGGTCCACCTCCACCAAACTACACATGCTTTCGTTGTGGAAAAACTGGACATTATATCCGAAACTGCCCAACAAATGGGGTAATTGGGTTTTCATTACCACAGCTGCTTTATTACAATTGTTTTGAACTTAGTGACTATAATTCTTTGCATGTGTAAGCATTTTTTACCATTAGTATGCTCATTGAGTCAGAGAAGAAATTTAACCTTGCATATCAACCGCGTGTTAGCAGGATCGAAGTTTTGAAGCTCCTCAACGGATAAAGAAAAGCACAGGAATTCCTCGGAGTTTCATGGTGGAGGTTGATGATCCAAACAGAAAAGGAGTCATGTTGACCAACAGTGGAATATATGCCATTCCTACTATTGATGCGTGAGTATACCTGGCCTTTCTCTAAATGATTGTTAAAGGAAAATGTTAATATTTATCACTTCTGCCACTGTTATGCAAAACCTTCAGAGTAGGCGCCTCAACGCTTCAATTTCGTTAATCATATTGTGCTTGCTTTGTTTAGTGAGGCCTATGCCATTGGGAAAAAAGAAAAGCCACCATTCCTGCCCCAAAATCAGTCTTCATCTTCAGAGGAAGAAGATCCTGTACCTGATGAGTTGCTTTGTTTAATCTGCAAAGATCTTATGACAGACGCTGTGGTTATCCCCTGCTGTGGAAATAGCTACTGTGATGAGTGTAAGTGTCTCTACAAAGAAATGTCAAAAAGGTGAAGTGTTTTTGGAAGCTTACAGTCTTTTGGTATCCACAGGTATTCGAACATGTTTGCTGGAGTCTGACGAACATGTTTGCCCAACCTGCAAACAATCGGATGTATCTCCTGATGCTTTGATCGCGAACAAATTCTTGCGCCAAGTAAGAAATCCCTATCTTAATCGTTGTTAAACACCAGCGTTTATGCTTCCAACTTAATAGTAGAACATTAACGCAACCTTTTCTTTCCAACTCCAGGCAGTGAATAATTTTAGGAATGAAACTGGATATACCAAGAGGATTCGAAAAGCTACAGTTGCTGCTCAAGTTGCTGCTTCTGCCCAAACACAGGCTACTGCTCAGCGGCCACCTCTGAGACTGGCAAGCTCACGCCAACAGGACCCTCTTATGGCCAATGTTCCAAGCTCAACAGCTGATAGCACACCTCCCCAAAGCACACCTGCTGCCCCTTTATCTCCTGTTAGCACTCATCAGCCCTCCAGCACCCCACCTTCTTCTACCAGCTCTACTGTACACAGCAGCACTGCGCCTGCAGTATCAAACTATAGTCCTGCGATGAACTCTCCTCAACACTCTGCTAAGCAGGATGACCCTCCTCCATCTAAGTAAATAATTTTCTAGCACTTCAGAGGATCCACTGGTTGTGTAAAACATGAGGTACCGGACTTGAATATACATGTAGTTAATGTTTGTTTTTGTCCCCCCCCCCCCAGGGAACCAGAGGTTGCAGTATCTACTGTTGTGCCTTCATCAGAGCCCTCTGTCCCAACAAGTTCAGCTTTTCCAAAGGTATTACCTTTTTACAGTATGCTTTAAGTTAGCTAATATAAGAGAATAACATAGACTATTAAATAGGGCTGGGCGATAAAACGATGTGTTGCGATAGACACGTAATCTATATCAATAAAAATGCGTTCAATAAAACGTTAATCTTCGTCTGAAGAAACTAGAGGTTGCAAAGCAAGTTTGGTTGCATGAACAAAGGCACTCACTCTCTGTTAGCCAAGTAACGTAGGGAGTGACACGCTAACAGTAAATCATGTAACCATATCAATTTTGGTTGCGCACAACAAATGGGCATTAGGGGTGCCCACAGAATCCCAGCCCCAATGAAGCCCTCCTCACTCTACATGATTATCTCTACGTTATCTCTACATGATGATTTCGTTTAGAAACCCACAGAAAAGCCTCATTTTTTTGTTTAGGCTTTGGGGACGTGGCCAAGGCCAATGTGGTTGGCCGCGGTTCAGCATAGGCAGGAGGCGCAGAAACAGGAAGGGGGGGATAAATCGATGATATGCTTTTTACGCACGGCGGTGGGACCATAACGTATATTCTGTTTATCATTCCATACACTCATCATTGTATACCACACATCATACCCATCCTGCATATATTTATAATCCCAGTCAGGATCACCCTCTCCCCCATAGGTCATTCTATAGGCCGAAGCTAAATGATGAGGATCGAACGATCCATCTCGTGGATAGGTTGGGTACATTAAGTTACCCTCCATCCATCCTGCTAAATTTGATACCCAGGGATTATTGTAAAATCCCCAGCTACAACGTTCCATCCAATCTTTTGGATGCTCCCCTGGCTGGGGTTTAGGATAGGTGGTCCCCATTAGTAAATCTTACCAGAGAGAGAACAGAGCCGGAAAACGACCTTTCAATTCTGTCTAAGCTAGGGCTGTAACGAGTTGACCAAAAATAAAAACCTCGATTAATTGAACATTTTACCTCGATTACGATTAATGAAAGATTATTTTGCTCTTTTTTTTTTGCTTTCCATTTTTTGCCCTCATAAGGTTTTAGAGTAAGTTCCTGATAAGGTTTTTATTGTAAATATTTTCTACTATTAAAGTTGGAAATGTTTCCAACAAATGCAAAAAGTGCATTTCTTTGTGATTTTAAAATACTTGAAGGAAACGGTTCACTTTCAGCAGTTATTGTCTATGGGGCAGATTTATGTGTTTTACATCAGATAGGCCACAGATAAATTAGTAGGCCTACATTACATTTATTTGAATGGATTAATGAGAGAGTGATGGTGTGTGTGAATTACTCATACCGTCTCTATTCATTATGAAGCTGTGGTTTGTACTTCAAAGGTATTCAAATATATGCCTATAATGGTTGAGTTGAGTTTCTAAGCTACTTTAGTGACTTTACTTTAGTCACAGGACAGCATTGACACTGTGTTTCTGCGCTACTCTCTGCACGCGATCTTCACGTGAAAAGCGGTCTACCTTCAGGGCGCACGCGCATTGTCAGAGACGCGACACACTCAGCTCTGTGTCACAGAAAAAAGCTGAGCACTGAACGGGTACGTTTTCCGTATTGTTGTTTTTGAATAGTGCACAATTGCTTCAATGTTCAAATTGGCAAAGCTTTAAACGCATTTACTTGACAAACTTTATGAGGACGAAAGTGAAAGCGATCTGGCTTCGGGGCTTGCGCACGCCGTCTGTGTGTGTGTGGCAGCGTAGGCTATAAGAACGGCAATCATTTTATCTGTATAAACTGTGTAAAACATGCAGTTCCTATTGTGATTCTGAGCATCTATAAACACAGATAACTGTTCCTGCATCTCTCTGTGTGCCTGCAAACTGCACTTGATGTGACTGACGGGGCGGAGTCACGTGACTAAAACCGAAATAACCGACATGGGGAAAAATACTTCGGTTAGAAGTTCTACATTTCGGTTTCGATTATTTTTCGATTAATCGTACAGCCCTAGTCTAAGCACTTCTTCTCAACTAAATTCTAAATTGAGGATAACTATGTGGACTCGAACCACAATAACATTTATTCAGTGATGCCACTAATCAGGTAGTCAAAACCAAATTCATGTCTTACCTGATCAGAGACATCACGTCAGCGGTCACCAAAGAAATCTTACAGCAGTAGAAAATTTTGGTTTATATTCTGCGTGCTCACCGTTGTGCTATTCTTTGAAACGACAGAGGGCGACTCGAAGTAACTGTTCTATAAACCATCAGGAAACAGCGGTGAGAAGTACACACATGACAATGTTTACTTTAGTAAACTTTACCAAAACCACACTATGAAAGAATCGTGCAGTATTACTTGTTCTCCCAACCATATATTCTGTTCTAATGTCACATGTATACAACAAAATTAACGAGCTCTTAAACATTTTCTAATCTCTCTAAACATTTTCAGTACGTTTCGTGAACATTTTTATTAAACATGGATCTTTATTTTCATTAAAAGGGCTTATTTCTGCTATTATTGGTTCATTTTGTAAATATAAGCAACTGATTTAAACGCGCAAGCTGGGTGCCGGTGTGATGAGACGTCATGCTCGGCCAGATTCGCCTCAAACTCATGAATCTTCAGTTGTGGCGCCGCGCGCAGTTACAAAATTTGATGTGCAGTCGTGCACACCGCCAAGCGAAATGGGGTCTCTCGCTCGTGCGGACCAGGTGCGGATGCATCAAGAGCTCACCCTTTTATTTGCCAGCAGCATCTGCAGCTCCAACACTGCAAGCAGCAGACCACCTTGGAGAGGTATTCTACATCAGTGCCTTATGACAAAGCATCTAAACAGTACAAAGATAACGGAGGCGCTGCACCTTAATGTTAAGAGATAATTGTTAAGTGTTCATTGTGATTTTAGACTTATGTTTACATTTTAATTATTTGAGTGTTTTCCATGGTTGTGTTGACATTTCTGCCTTTATAACTGAGGGGATTATAATCCAAGGAAGGTAAAGTTTAAAAAAATTTTTTAAATGTAATATTTTTCTCCTGGTCCTTATTTTAAATAGGTCATAAAAAATATTGATAATTATCGATATCGACTGATACAGTATCGTGATACAGTTTTCAGCCATATCGCCCAGCCTTACTATTAAACCATATTACATGAGCAAGTGTAGTTCCATTAAAACTAAAATATTGAGTAACTGGCATTTTAGATGCAAGCCATATGTTGCAAACCATAGAATAGAATTTGAATTCTGTGTTGCAGAAACAGACAAGCTGCTAAGTAGAGAGATTGGCAACTTTACTCTGCAGCCTTCAACCCGTTTCCATGAGTACAGTTTAGTGATCACCCTCATCCCATTTGTGTTTTCTAGGGATTCCATGTTCCAGTAATTAGGAAGCCGAATATGCCCCAGCACCACATGCACAGACCAGGTAAGATAATATCAGCACAATCTGGGTGTCTTTTTCTTTTTTTAAGACTTGGTGGTTATTAATATCTTTGTAATATTTTTTTTTTTTTTAGGACAACCAAGGACCCGTGGACCAAGGCCAACTGGAAGCCGTCCTACATGGGATATGTAAGCATCAAAGAGTGTATTTTTAAAATATTTCAGTTGATCCAAAAAAGTTGAATACTTGACTCGTCTATTTATCCTTTCAGGTCCACAAATAGAGGGAGAGCTCCTAATGAGCGAACACCAAGAACACAGCCTCCACCAGTGCAAAATCTTCCTCCTGTTATCCCTCCAGTTTTTGTGCCTCCTGCTCTATTTCCTCCTCCACCACATCCTATGCCTCAGCCACCTGGTGTTGTTCCTCAGCAGTATCCCATACAGTATCCTCCAGGACAGCAGCCTCCTCCTCCCTTCAACATTCCACCACCTGTATTTCCACCTGTCCCACCTAATGTGACGGCTCCGTGGGTGCCTCCTGGTGCCCAGCCACCTATAGCCAACCCTATCCCTTCTATGCCAGCAGCACCTTTTCTATCCAAGGAGGAGTTTTACCGCCAGCAGCGTAGACTGAAGGAAGAGTAAGAAGAGTTCTAACACAATATATATTAAAGTTATATTTAGTGAAATGGTTATTTGGCTCATTCATCATATGTATGCATGAAAATGGTTATATATGGTTGTTTTGATCATAGCATGTTTTATTTATAGTGTCTTTGAGAGTTAACTTTTTTTAAATCTGTATTGTGTGGATTTTTTCCCCTCATATTCCTCATAATCATGTGTGTTGTAATGAATAACCAAATTTTAACTGCAAAGTTTTATTTCCTTCCTGTTTTTGATAAATAGTTCCCAATGTCGATTCGTTACCAGGGAGAAGTCATCCAAACTTGAAGAGTTTACCAATGACTTTGCCAAAGAGCTTTTGGAATACAGAAAGATCCAGAAGGAGAGAAGGCGATCCTACTCTAGGTTAGGAATAATACGGGTCCATTGGCAAGCTCTCATTTTTAATGGGAAATGTTTTGCATCAACTAAATTGTCTTAAATTACCTTTCTTTTTCAGATCAAAATCTCCATACAGGGGTTCCTCCTACAGTGGCTCATCATATTCCTATTCAAAATCTCGCTCTCGATCCAGATCACCACGCTCCTACTCTCGATCACCATCCCGATCTCGGTCAAGATCACGCTCTCGTTCCCGATCACGCTCCTACTCTCGCTCACCATACACCCGCAGGGGCCGAGGTCGAAGCCGTAGCTATCGATCCAGGTCACGCACTCCTACATACCATCGCTCCCACAGTAGATCTCCATCGTATAGGGGTCGGGAGATGACTGCGATGGGAAGTGGAATCTATCGTTCCCGCTCCAGATCCCCAGTGTATAGAAATCACAGTCCCAGCAAGAAACTCCCACCCCCTTCTCAATTGGAGGGTGAGCGCAAATACACAGGGAGGTACAGAGAGCTCCCTCCTTATGATGCTAAGGCTTATTATGGCCGAAATGTAGACCAGAGTGACCCCTATGAGAGAGAGCGATACAGAGAGTGGGAAAGAGAGTACAGGGAGTGGTACGACAAATACCTTAAGAGTTATGACAACCCACCAAGTGGTCAAATGAGAGGCCGTGCTCCAGGCGGCAGAGATCCCTATACCCCTGAGCGTTTTGCTCCTCCCCGACCAAGAGAAAACTCCCCCTATGGCAGGGGACGTCGGGAGGATTACCCGCCACCACCTCAAAGCCACAGTGTTCCTCCGAGAGGCAGAGTTCCCATGACATACCAAGAGAAGTGTGCTGAGAAGTATGGCCACCTTCATGTCAACACCACTGGACCAGGGAGAGGGCTTAACAAAGATTCTTTGAAACCTATCAAGGACCGAGAACCAAGTGGCAGCACTGCTACAGACTCCAAATCTCTGAAACATAAGAAACATCGCAAAAAGAAGAGAGATGATGGTGACCTCTTCAGCCACTCTGACTCCATGGATGAATCCAGGAAAGATGATCGTAAAGGGGACTCCATGCTGATGAATTCAAGCCGTGATGATGCTACACCTGTCAGGGATGAGCCCATGGATAGTGCTGCAGTGCCCTACAAGAGAACCCCTGAAAAGGAGAAGAGGGAGAGAAATAAAAGCAAAACTGACAAAGGTAAACGAAGGTCTGAAAGCAGTGGGCAGAAGAAGGAAGCATCAGGAAAGGTGTCAAAATCTACTAGAGAGAAGGAATCAGATGCACCGCGAGAGAAAGTGGCTCCCACTGAACCAGCCATTAAGAGAGTCAAAGATGAACCATCCCACAAATCTGAAATAAGTAAACCTCAGTCTTCAGAGTCCAAACTCATGCTCCCACGAAAGTTGATGCAGTCTAGGCCCATTAAACACCACCAGGAGCTGAAGCCCATCAAAGATGAGCCCAAAAGCAAGAAGGAATCGGTGAAAGACCTTCCAAAGCAAGACAAAGTATCTGACAAAGATGGGAAGGTCCCCAAAAAAGAGCCAGAGAAACCTGTGAAAACTGAGGAGAAGATACCCACTAAGGCAGTTGATACCAAACAGGATAAAAAGAAACGGAAAGATGACAAGCCATCTGCAAAAGACCTGGATGTCCCTCCGGTGAAAATAGCAAAAATGGAAGTTGAAGTGGCCAAAAACTCTCCTAAACCTAAACCTAGACTGGAGAGCGAAAGGCCAGTTGAGAAGGAGAAAGTTGCTATTCCGTCTCTGATGGATATTAAGCCAGAGCCTGTAAGAAAGATTAAAATCAACAGGGAAATTGGCAAGAGAATATCCAGCGTTGATCGGCCAGTTTCAGGAGAAGACTCCTCTCATGCCACAGGAAAGAGCAGGCAGGACAAGTCTAGAGGGAAGTTCAAGAGGAAGGTGCATGTTCCTGATGGGTCAGGATCCTTACTGGTTGATTACACCAGGTAAGATAACTAAAATACTAAAGTACTTGGCAACTCTTATTTTCTTTTAATCTGTATCATCAACATCAATTTATTCATACTTTTTGTGTTTGGCAGCACTAGCTCCACAGGAGGAAGCCCCATCAAAAAGCACGAGGAGAAACTTGACCTAAAGAAGACTGTGGTAAAGACCCTGGAGGAATACACCAATGACAGCTCCACCCCTGCTGAGGACGAAATCGTCATGATACAAGTGCCCCGTTCCAAATGGGAGAAGGAGGACTATGAATCTGAGGACGATGATTCTAAGCTTGCAAATAGAACAGACAGCATCAACACATCCAGCGCTGCTCCTTTGGGGGAGAACAGTGCTGTGAAATCAACTGACAAGGAGTCTCCCCATGCTGAAAAAGCTCTGTCTGCCTCCAAAGAGGCAGATGTCAAACCTGCCAAGGACCCCACATCATGTGATAAGGAGAAGGATTCTGACAAGGACAAAGACAGAGAGCGAGAACGGGACAGAGGGAAAGAAAGAGACCGCAGCACCACTGCAGATCGTGAGATAATTGATAAAAGGAAACCTAGTGTACCTAATCAAGAGAGAGAGCGTGCACAGGAGAAAGGCAGTGAACATGGCAGTGAACGGAGCTCTTCTTCCCAGTTATCCAGAGACAGGCAAGCTGACAGGCCTGAACCAACCTCTAGAAAACCAGTAGGTAGAGAGACAACTACAGGCCCTGCCAGTAGGAAACCTGATGCAAGAGACCACTTGGGCTCAAGATCAAAAGATGAGAGAAGTCCAATCAGGAGGAGGGTATCACCCTCTAGGGTAAAGGACTTGCACACAGACTCTGGGAGAAAAACAATTGAAGCACCACCGGAGTCAAATAGGAGTCCAAGTCCAAGTAGGAATAAGAGAGCATCATCGCAAAATGCCCCAGAGCCTAAACGAACAGGCCCAGAGGATCACAAAGGAGATCGGCCATGCAGTAAAGAGAGCCAGGGTTCTAGGCATTCTGATGTGCGTCCTATAAAGGACCGGGAACACAGGACTCCTCATAGAGCTTTGACTCCAGAGCCTAGGTCTGATGCAGAGAAAGGTGGCGTACATGGCGACCACACCAAAATCCCATCTGCACGCTCCACAAGACTGTCATCAGATTTAGCACGGGAAACTGACGAGGCTGCGTTTGTCCCTGACTACAGTGAAAGTGATAGCGAGACATCGGACATTGAGAGCAAGATGGAGCAGAAGGGACGAGAGCGGGACAGCAGTGGCAGCCAGAGTCCAAGCCCCTCTGGAAGCCATGGACACAGCAGCAGCCCCAGCTCTCCAGGCAGTCAGGACAGTAAAAAGAAGAAAAAGGACAAAAAGGAGAAGAAGGAAAAGAAGAAACACAAGAAGCACAAAAAACACAAAAAGCATAAGAAACATACAAGTAATGAGTCTGAGTCAGAGCTCAAAGGACAGAAACACAAACATAAGAAAAAAAAGTCCAAAAAGAGCAAAGACAAAGATGACAAGGAGAAAGATGGAAGTGAAAGAGACGAACTCAAGGCAAAAGTATCAGTTTAATTCATTTATAGGTTTAACCATTGATTTAATTTACACATCTTTAAGAAGCATTGAAAAAATATTTAGTTCAGCCTACTGGTTCAGATTTCATTCTATTTGCTATTTCTCATTGGTTAACAACATGCTTTTTTTGTCTGACCATGCTAACCTCTCCTACCAATGCAAGAGAATAACTACTTGAATGATAAAGGTTATTTGGGTTCTGAATTTTCAATAATATTTTGGTTCTCATTTAAAATAGTTGCAGATTCTCATTACATCATGGTTTTGCATTAAGGCCATTGTAGAGGAAGCACTTTAGAAATGTGAATGTGATTTGCAGATTTGCAACATTTGCAGAGTTGCAAAAGCCCTTTTGTACCTCATCTCTTGTATGTTTAAGTTGGAGAGAAACATATCATTTTGACAGTATGATAATATTGTTACAGAGGTAACTGGAGAGTAGTGTCCAGGCATTGGGGCACATTGATTTACAAATTGTATGTTTTTGCACTGTGAATAGTTCCTCTACTCTTTTGTTTTATTTTACTTCACCTTCACAAGAGTAATTTAAATTATCTGCTGAAATGGAATTGTAAATGTTTTGAGGGTAATAAATTTTTTCAGCAAATATAAATGGACTCTCATCTTGTTTATTTTCATGCTTTGGTAATAAAGATTTCTGACTAACCACAGTAGGCTCTTTCTAGTTGTCTATTTAAATGGAGTTAATTGGTAACACTTTTTTACGTGGTCCCTTGTTACATGTATTTACTCCAGAAATAACAGTAAATTATACATGCAACTAACCCTAAACCAAACCTTATTCCTAACCCTATAGTAAGTATATGTTGTTCATTAATACTCTGTACTTAATGTATAATTACACTGTAACAAGGACACTTTAAAATGAAGTGTAACAGAGAGTAACATTTGTTGTATGTAGTCATTTTACTAGTACCAACTATTACATTTTGGGGGATTTTTAACTTCTCAATGAAGTAACTCCCTTCTGATGTCCATATCCTATTGAAATGTGTCTTACAACAGACATTTAAAGTATTCTTTATGGCAATACTTTTGAAACCATTTTTAAGCTTGCCTTAAGTGCCTTGCTGTGCTGTAACTTTTATTTATTTTTAAAGAAGAATCTGACATGTTAATCATAAGTGTGGTCATTTGACATGCCACATTTGAAAAATTTTAAATGTGGAAAACAAACATTTTGCTGAAAAACTTAAAACCGTTCTAACAAACGTTCAGTTCAGAATTACATTCAGTCAGACATCTTTTTCATGACTTCTGTCCTTTATTTTCTGTATTAGAAGTTGTTGTACATCTCATATCTCCCAATGTCTACAATTCATCTTTTAAAACTATTTTTTTTATGATTAATAAACTTAAGAAGTACTTAACTTCAATGCCATTTGATTGTGGGATTGTTTACTAATTGTTGTTTAATGACTGTTAAAATATTTAAATAATTCATATTAAAATGTATATCTTGAATGTTGTCTATATATTAGTATTAACTATAATGTGTCAAAGTGTGGCCTCAGAAAGGTGTTGAATACACTAATGCCGGAGAGGGTCACAGTGTACGGCACTCGTTTAAACTACCTGTAGTCAAACTGGGAGTTTTGTTTAAACAAAACTTGCATTTGATAGATGCAAGTTTTAAGATATGCATTAAAAAGCTACAGTCTTTCTCTAATAAAACCAGACTAAAGTGTTGATGCCTCATCCTGCACTAAACAGATTTTTTTTGTCCAATCAGGGGCCCGTACCATGGTAGTTAAACCATCCAGTTGAACTCAGGATTACGGGATTAGTTTTGAGTTGGCAAAACCAAACCAACCCAATCAGGCTTTGTTGGTACTATGATGCTGATCATCAACTTTATCTGTCAATTCAGGCTTTGATCCTGAGTTTATGGAGTTCATTCACATGAAAGTGTGGCATTAATGAACAGCCAAACAAATGCCTTAAAACTGTGAAGAGAGAAACTGTAGTTCACTTATCATGAAAAAATGATGCTGAATATTAAGAGATAAAATGTGGTAATAAATCTAAAATTATGTAAAATGCACTTACCCAGCAATAAGAAAAGACAAACTAAAAGAAAGCATTTTGCTATATCAGTGCAAGTGAAGTTAAGTTAGTAATATATTGCATACAGAATCTCAAATATTATGCATATATTTATATTAATTTGATCTGATCAAAATATGTGATTTGTTCATTCTTTTTAACCTTTATTTAACTGACCCATTTTCAATGTTTTCACTGACTAACTTAAGTGTATTTTGTAAATATAAACCATTTTTGATGCCTACAACACACTCCAAAGAAGTTGGGACAGAGGCATGTTTACTACTATGTCACATCACCTGTCCTTTTAACTACACTTTTTGCATGTTTGGGAATTGAGGATATAACTGTTGAATTTTGTAAGTGGAATTTTTGCCCAATCTTGCCTGATACAACTGCTCAACAGTCTGGTCATTGTTGTCTGATTTTCCTTTTCATGTTGTGGCATACATTTTCAATAAGAGACAGATCTGGACTGCAGGCAGGGCAGTCAAGCACATCCCTTCTGTCTAAGAAACCACTGTGTTGTAGCTTGTGCAGAATGAGGCCTGGCATTTCTTGCTTCCCAGGAAAGATGTCATCTTGATGCTATTCACAAGTTCACACTTTCATATCATTTAGAGGGAGTAAAGTTTTAATGCGTATTTGGCACGCTGTCTGGGGGGAGGGCTCCGAGCTCGGAATTTGGCCCGAGTACTCCCCCCGTCTATGTGGCACTTGGATGGATGCTGTCAACAAATGGAGGTCAGACTGCTGAATATATGTCTGAGTGCACTATCCACTCGTGTTAATTATCTGAAACATCATTTAAATGTCTCTGTACAATCCCAATATATGCCTCCACATCAATGGTACCTTCACACATATGCAAGTCACCCATGCCGTTTAGACTGATGCACCCCCTCTGGCAGATGTTTGCTTTTGCACCTGTCACTGATGAAAGTCTGGATGGTCCATTTCGTCTTTGGGACTGAGAACTTAATGTCCGTTTTTCCCAAAAACAAGCTGACACATGGACACATCTGACTACAGCACACATTTCCAATGTCTTTTGGACCATCTGAGATGAGAGAGAACTCGCTGGAATCTCTGCATTGAGCAGATGTATATCTTCCTCCTTAACTCCTGAGTCCATGTGGCTGTATTTTACAGAGTAGCATCGAAGGCTCAAGGTCACATACATTCAACAGGTTTCCTGCTTTTTTCTACTGGATTCACTGAACATTTTTTACAATGTATGGTAGTTGGTGAAAGACCTAAATATTTTGCAATCTTGCTCTGGGAAATGTGATTTTTTAATTGTTTGACAATTCTCTCATGATATTTGGCATAAAGTGGTGAGCGCATGACTTATCTTTGTTTGCAAAGACTTGGAGCTTTCGAAATCAAAATTTGTTTACAAAATAAAATTACTTTGGCCAGTGAAAACATTCAATTTTTTTTCTTTGTACTTTTGTCAGTTAAATAAAAGTTCAAGAGAAGTAACAAATCAAAGATTCTTGATTTAATTGCGTTTTACAAAATGTCCCAACTTTTCTGGAAGTGTGGTTGTAATTGTTCAACTAATTGCACATAATCATATAAAATAGTTATGAAACTGAGTGACTTTATTGCATCAGGGATGTGTCACTTTGCTCACAGCTTATTGGTCCAGTTTCAGTTTGAGCTCTCTTTCTTACCCAGAACATAACCTGGCTGTCCCAGAGCAGGTTCAAAGTCATGGCGATGAACACCACTAAATGCCAAGGCACTTGAGCACAAACTAAATTGAAACATACCTGGCTAGCCAACTAAACCGGTTTCATGGTATAGGCCCCAGATGTTCTCTGGAAGGAGAACGTCTCTCCCACTAATACCACTATTAATACGACCAACCCAGCTAAGCAAAGAATCCTTCAAATAAATATACTCAAAAATAATTATTTAAAAAAATATGAAAGGTATCACAAAATATTAAACCATTGTTTTGGCCAACAGAAAATGTTATTACTATTTTACTTTACCATACTTACCATTGTGTTGCATTTCCTCTGACAGCCACTTGAGGACGGCAGACATCTTACATCTGTACCCATACTATTACAAAAAAATCACTTGCATTCATCCAACAGATTGTAGATCTCTGTGCCTGACCCTGCAGGACAAAACGAAAAACCCACAGGACAGTGCATATTATTACAAGCAGGGGCATAACATGTCCAGCTCCCCCTCTCTGGATGTAATGAGTGGCGCTTGAAGGTCCAGCCACACCTTAACCCTATCCCCAGAGCCAAATGCACATGTCACTGATGAAAGCGTGGATGGTCCATTTGAGAAAGAGAACTCAATGTCCGTTTTTCCCAAAAACAAGCAGAAACGTGGACTCATCTGACCACAGCACACATTCCCACTGTCTTTTGAATCATCTGAGATGAGCTCGAGATTCAACAGAGATTCAAGTGGCATTTCTTGATGCAACAGCAGACTGTGTTTTTCCCATGTTGCTGTATTTAACAGAGTAGCATGATGGTTTCTGCAATGCCATTGGAGGGCTTGAAGGTCACACACATTCAACAGAGGTGTCCTGCCTTTTTTTTTACACAGATTGTGATTTCTCTTGATTTCCTGAACATTTTTACAATATTATGTATGGTATGTTATGTAATGTGAAAGACCTAAATTAGTTTGTGAAAGACCTAAATGTATGTTGCTCAGAGCCAATGGCTCTGCCTACCCCTAAACCTTATTAGGTCAAGCTCCACCCATTAAATCCACAGAGGAAGAGTTGGACTAGGCCAAGGTCCACCCATTATGTCCAGAGAGGGAGAGCTGGATGTCATTTGAGCACCATTTGGGGTGTGCTTCTCAATATGCTTCCGTGTTCCTCCGTTCTCCAGCCTGTGACGGAGTATCTGTACAGGAGGAGTGAGGAGCTTCCAGATGAGCTACGAGGATGCACAGTCAGAAGTGCTTCTCATTTCTAATTTGTGCATCCTGGTTCTCTTTCCTCACCTCTCAGCTCCATTCCCATTCGAGGGAAGGATGCAAGGAAAGAAAATGAGGACGGAGGAACCGTATATTAAAATATTTTTGATCACTCAAGCGTCACTTCAAAGCAACATAAGGGCAGCTGAAGGGATCCATCTGCTGTCCTTATGACGTTTGGTTATTTAAGAAATTCATAATATATAATAATAAAACAAGATGCCCTGCTGAAATATGTGAGATGTATGGTTTATTTAAACTGCAAAGGTAAAACAAATTCAAATAAAATGATTGTGACAGATGTGAAGAGGGAGGAAAATTCACATGTGAGTCCATGTGACAAGAAGCAGCATAATTAACCTGCTGTATGTGTCCTTAAGGTTATTTTGATTAAAGATATCGAGGGCACATGAATGAAATAAAATGAATAACACACATCCAGATGAAGAATAATTTTAGGAATGAAACAGATCACCAGCTCAGCCTCATCTTTCTGCATTCGTACAGCTCAGGACAACAGCTCCAGCTTCCCGGGTTTTAGTTTGTTAGTTTTCACCTCAAGAGGGCGCCCAAGGTTATTCAGCCCCGGAAAAAGGTGCAGCAAACAGACCAGACAAGCATATTCTTGTGGAGAACAAGTTCAGAGCGCAGAGTGAAGTATTTAAGGTTTGCTAAAATTCTCATCCCAATATTCGAGTCACATTTGCCCTCTTCAGAAGGCAAACATAAAGGGCAAAATTCCTTCGCTTTAATGTAAGCCTAATTGCTGAAACAAAGATGGTGCTTTACATGTTGACAACAAACAAGCCAGCTGCCATACTGAAGTCATTGATTCATAGTATTGTGTTATTATTAATTCCTCCTTGATGCTCTCTTCTGAGGTCAGTTGAAGACCAAAATGTATTTCTTAAAGGATTTTAAAATTCAATAGACTAAAGCATCTTGTATGGATTCAAATAACATACCAATGCTCATAAAAAAATCAGCCTCATATTGTTAGACGAAACAAAGTAAACATGATAACAAAAATGCATCAGTTGGCATTGAGCTGAAAAAAGAGCATTCCTTTGGTGAGCTGGCACAGTGTTGTTGGTTGGCACCAGCGTATTATATGTCCTGTGTGTGTCCTCACGAGAGGGTTTGCCCCCTCATGCTGTTGCTTCCAGTTTTCTCCAGTCTCCCCCTGCCGCCATGTCTGGCACTGCTTTCGGTGTGCTATAGTCTGCTAAAACCTGCTGCCATACACTGCGCTCTGGGAGTTCTTTCTGCTGTATGTCAGGTAAGGTCAAACCCTCCACCCTACTGCATACATACATTCACATTCAGAGGAAAAGGAGGCCTGTCACTCTTTTTACATAACAATAGTATTATAAATAGAATTAATACAAAACATATGGTGTGAGAAGCAAGAATGAATACAGGGCAACTTTGCCCGTTTGCCAAATGGTGAAGTTGATGTTTCTGTTTGTTCTTGAACTAGTCCTGGATCTGGCAATATGTGGTGACAGTTGCATATTCCATTTTTGTGACTGTGCCAGAGATTCACTGGCCTGGTACTGCCACAGGAATAATGATTTTGTAAGTCCAAATAAATATGACTCTGAATGTTACAAAAAAATTGACTTTATTCCTGACATTTTATCACAGCGAGTTCCAAAAATATCTGTTTTTTTCAAGCTAATGGTGACACTTAATTGTTGTTTCTGGTCTTCAGTGATGGTGAACGTGCAAGTAGCCGATATATCTAAAGGTGGATGTTTTCTGTTTTCCTTTATGCTTGTCAGGAAATATCTTGTGAATATATGTCTTTGTCTGTATTTTCAAGACTCATCTTTGAAGATTGAACGCTTTTAGGTTGCTTGGGGGGAGGTGTTGTTTCTTTCACATTGCCTCGTGTGTTTTCACTTGCCTTGCAATTGATTCGTACATCAGTAAAGTCCAAAGTCGATGTGTATCATGCACCACTATATGCCAGGACATCCTCTGGTAAACATGGAGGTTCACAAGAGCTGGTGACTCACATGACTCAAAATACAGCAGCTTCTTTTATGAGTGTGTCTAGTCTGGCAGTAGATCTCTGAAGGGCTCTCCACTCACCTGGCACAGACACACAGATTCAGTGCCAGCAGCATTCTGGTAGCCTCCATATGCTTGGCCTGTCAGACCCTTAAAGCAGTCCACATACTGGCAGGAACTCTGTCTTTTTTTTTATTATTATTATTATATTATGGTATTATTATCCTTATCACTTCCCTTAAAGGTATGATTTTGATATTCTAGTCACTAATGTGACCCTTTTAGTCAATAAAGTACTTATGCAAGCTATTGAGCACATCACATACTAAACAACATGATTTAATAGTAACATATTGTGTGGTCAATATGTCAAAAACTTTTAATATTTTTCTTTTTCAACATAAAAAATAAGTTCAAATGTATATCTATGTATATCAGTTCATTTAAATAGAACTATGTAGTAATATTTATGGTGTGACATGATTTTTATAACTACAAAGTATAAAAGTGCTAATATTTCATGTCGTTTCTCGATGAGATCTACTTGAACTACTTGGTTTAATCACCCTGCTGTTCCTAATTCAAGATGATATTTCAGAGCTTCAGCAGAGGGGAAGATTATCAGTGAATAATGAATATTGATGTGTTGCTCATACAATGTTATCATTTGGTGTCAAAAGTCTTGGAAGCACATGTCATATGGTCTATTTCTGTGTTTGTTTTTGATGTTGTTGTCCGTTTTAGAGCTTGACGGATGTCATTATGAACTGTCAATGTATGTAAAACAGCTCTGTGAAGATTAAAGTCATGAAATGGGAGATGCAGCTTTTTTAAATTAGAATAAATGGAGGGCAGGTCTTGCTTGTGAATTGCTGTGATGTCATGTGAGTGACATGTTTTCCCGCCCTTGCGCCAGTGAATACATCATCAGAGAAGAGAAGAGATGTTGCTGCAAGAGTAAGGGGAAGTTATTTTGATGAAAGATTACGAGGGCACGTGAATTTAAGACAAATCATTTATAATAAATGCTCCAATATTCCATAAAAAATAAGAATTGTCCATTGTGAATTCATAGTGACTTTAATCCTTTTGTGTTCCACAGCATAGAACAGCATGCAGGTTTGGAATGACATGAGGATAATTACATGCTGACAGAATTTTAATTTTTGTGTAAACTATCCCTTTAAGCAATTGTACCAACCCATAGTGTGGCAAATGTAGTAAATGATGCAGAGAGCTACCTCATGTGCGTAATCACTGGACAGTTTGAATATTTCTAAACCGCTTCTCACAAAGCAAAATGTTATCTGCCTTACTCGGTTTAAGATAGAATAACATGGAAGTAGGGTGATTGCTTGGACTCAGCATGGCTGGCGATGTGGCACTAAATCAGTGCTGGGTGGCGGTATTGTCTTCTGTGCATAGGTTCATACCAGGCCACAAAGCACTATTATGTGTGCGGTTGCTTTGGTATTATTCGAGCTGCTACCGCTGGCTGTTTTCTGTCTGTTTTTGTGGCTGCAGTGGTGAGAGGTGCTGATTGCATCTCCTGTATTCCACCACTGCTGCCTGGCCCCGCCTTTGACCAGAGCTGTGCACAGAATTTCAATGAGCTTTGTGAAGGAGGGAGACGTTGTCTGCCTCACTGTGTGTGTGCCTGGTTGGTTTCATAGCTGGTTATGATGTTGAGAGGTTTGTGCAAGCTTAGTGTTCTACTAGTTTATTTTATTTTGCAAGGCAAACAGCGATGGGACCTGCGATTAAAAGGACAGGCTTTCTTTGGATGAATCTAACAAAACCTGTCAAGATTATTATCCGCATTATATTTCACCTAAAATACAAAAGAAAGATAAAACATTTTTGAGAGTTACATTAAATTGCAATAACGCAGAAGAGTCTCATTCTGAAAAATAAACAGAAAAAGTTAAATAAACACTCAAATAAAATAAATAGTAAAAATGTATGCTGGTTAGCCTATATGTTGATATATTATTGAAATTATAAAGTGCACTACCTTTCAAAAGTTTGGGGTCAGTAAGATTTTTTTTATGTTTTGAAATAAGTCGCTTAAATCGACCAAGGATACATTTATTTGATCAAAAATACAGTAAAAACAGTAATATTGTAAAATGTATATATATACAGTACAATTAAATGTTTTTTTATTTGAATATATTTTAAAATGTAATGTATTCCTGTGATGCAAAGCTGACTTTTCAGCATCCTTACTCCTGTCTTCAGTGTTACATGACCCTTCAGAAATATGCTGATTTAGTGCTCAAGAAGCATTCAATATTATCAATGTTGGAAAAAAAAAAGTTGTACTGCTTAACATTTTTGTGTAAATTGTTAAAAATGTTTAATGAATAGAAAAGATAAAAAGAACAGCATTTATTGAAATACAAATCTTTTTCAGCATTATAAATACAGTGCAACCGGAAAGTGTTCACAGCACTTCAATGTTTTTCCACATTTTATTATGTTACAGCCTTATTCCAAAATTGATTAAATTAATATTTTTTTCCTCAATTCTACAAACAATACCCCATAATGACCACGTGAAAGAAGCTTGTTTGAAATCAATTTTGCAATTTTTGCAAATTTATTGAAAATAAAAAACGATCTGTCCCAGAGCATGATCCACTGATCGTCCTTGAGATGTTTCTTGATTGGAGTCCACCTGTGGTAAATTCAGTTGATTGGACATGATTTGGAAAGACACACACCTGTCTATATAAGAGCACAAACCAAGCCATGAAGTCCAAGGAATTGCCTGCAGACCTCCGAGACAGGATTGTATCGATCTGGGGATGGGTACAGAAAAAATTCTGCAGCATTGAAGGTCCCAATGAGCACAGTGACCTCCATCATCTGCAAATGGAAGAAGTTTGGAACCACCAGGACTCTTTCTAGAGCTGGTGGCCCAGCCAAACTAATCGGGGGAGAAGGGCCTCAGTCAGGGAGGTGACCAAGACCACAAGAAACATTATTCTCTGGTCCGATGAAACAAAGATGTCTGGAGGAAACCAGACACTGCTCATCACCTGGCCAATACCATCCCTACAGTGAAGCATGGTGGTGGCAGCATCATGCTGTGGGGATGTTTTTCAGCGACAGGAACTGGGAGACTAGTCAGGATCGAGAGAAAGATGAATGCAGCAATGTACAGAGACATCTTTGATGAAAACCTGCTCCAGAGCGCTCTGGACCTCAGACTGGGGTGAAGGTTCATAAATGATAAATTGAATCCATTTTGGAATAAGGCTGTAACATAACAAAATGTGGAAAAAGTGAAGCGCTTTGATTACTTTTCCATATACACTGTATCTTTACTGTCACTTTTGATTAGTTTAATTAATCATTGCTAAGTAATACATTTTTTCCTAACCTTTAATTTAGGTAGTAATTTAATTAAAGTATTCCAATAATGAAAACCACTTTGGGAATGAGAAATTACACAAAAGTGTCTATAGTTTCTATAATATATATTTTATTTTATTTGTCATAATTTATAGTATAGTATAATATAACATTTTCATATTTTTTTATTTGTCAATTTATAATCTAATACAATCATTTTTAATTAGTTTAGCAGTGAAATGTTACTCTTATGGGTGTTCAGTTTCGATCTCAGGCACGTCTTATGAAGACTTGCACATAAATGCTCATAATAATAATAATAATTTGTTACATTTATATAGCACTTTTATCTGCACTCAAAACATTATATATGAAAAGGGGGAATCCCCTCAACCACCACCAGTGTGCAGCATCCACCATATTGCGAGAGTCAGGACCTCTGTTTAACGTCTCATCTGAAGGATGGTGCTTTTTGACAGTATAATGTCCACATCGCTATACTGGGGTGTAAGGAACCACAGAGACAACAGGGTGAGCTCCCCCTGCTGGCCTCACTAACACCTCATCCAGCAGCAACCTAGTTTTCCCCAGGAGGTCTCCCATCCAGGTACTAACCAGGCTCAACCCTGCTTGGGTTCAGTGGGCAACCAGTCTTGGGCTACAAGGTGACTTGACTGCTTGTTTGCTATCAGATCATCAGCTGTAGTTCAGCAGAGCAGATTGTCTTTTGGTGCACCAGATTGGGGTATGGTGAGTGTTGTGGAAGAGCAGAGTGTCAGAGCTGTTATCTGGGTGCATAACGGTGTCTGTGTGCATTTACACAGTGGTGGCTTTGTCAGCCTCTCACCCTGAAGCAGAGCGAGTTAGTACAGGGGCAAGTGTGTCTGTTTGCAAGGTATCTATTGCATGTGTGACGCAGTGTAAAGTGCGCCTTGCAGCAGCTCAGGAGTGGCAAACGGCCCTGCTGATTTAGCTGCTAACAAAGGCAAGCATTCAAATGAATTAGGCTCTGCTCCAAGAAGGGGATGGGGGGTGGCTTAGCTGATAAATATTCATTGAAACTCAGGCATTTCTGCAGTGTTCTCACTCTCTCACGCCAGGGTTCTTTCTCTGTCCGCAGCTCCTTTCATTCGCCCTCTTTCATTTTGATCTGTATGCGTGATGCCACCTGCACCGAGAGGCTGAGGGAATCAAATAGGAACCAGAGCATGGTGCCCCCTGGTGTTCCCCTATCTTCTCTCCATCTCACGGTCTCCCTATATTCCCCTAGGTACTCCTAGCCTGGGGAATCTAGGTTCGTCACGTGACCCTTTTGCCAACGTTCATGTGACTGTGTGGATTGCTGCTCGACACCACGTGTGACGTGTGAGTCAAAAAGAGGAGAGAGAAAGACAAGCAATTTAAATAATAAAAGGAAAAAACCCTGCTGTTTTACTGCATGTCCCCCATTACCTGTCATCAGGCAGTTTGTTTGAGTGTATGTGTCAGCATGTGCATGTGTGTGTCGCTGGAGCGGCGTCTGTGAACAACCTGACTCTGATTATGTGCTGCAGCCACTTGGGTAAGTTCCCTGACACTCGAATCCATTCATTTGTGCTTCTCCACAGTGAAGTCATTGTCATGCATGGTGTGTATGCAGAGCTCCCATGTAAATATTGTTATGCTGTCATTGAAATCGAAAGCGTGGCGCAGTAACAGCGGGTTTGCTGTTACGCTCTGATGGCACGCTCGATCGCAGACTCTTTTGAAATGGACAAAAAGCCCTTTTGTTTAACCTCGCAGGATTGTTTCTCTTCTGTTTGGGGTCGTTACATGCTCTGCTGTTGTTCATTGCGACCTATAGTATAAAGATAATTAGCTTAGTTATGTTATCTGTGCTGTATTTTACTGAATTGCATGTTGTTTGAATATCCACCTGAAGCTCCACAAAAACTGGGGTTGAGAATGTACTGTACTTGTATTGCAGTAAGTGGAAAGTTTGAGAGCCATTAGACCCCTAGCCATTTGAGTGCTTACTATCTCTCATGGGAGAAGCATGTAGAAGCATGTGATCATTATCAGATTAAATTATACAGAGCTGTACATGTGAGCGTTTATGCCAATTAGCATGCATTCATTCTTGTGGACGCATTATGAATGGTATTAATTTTTCCAAGAATTTTATAATCTGGGTTAATTTTACACATGACATAGAAAGTGTGCATAGAACATACACTTACCACTATCAAGTTTTGGGTCTGTAAGATTTTTAAATGTTTATGAAAGAAGAATCTTGTGCTCACCAAGGCTGTTTTTATTTGATCAAAAATACAGTAATATTATTACAATTTAAATGAACTATTTCGTATTTTAAAGTGCCCCTATTATAGCCTAGAAATCTAGACGCACCCTAGCGGGAGCAAATCTAATTTTCAGCCAGGGTAGTCTAGCAACTCTCCGTTGGCTTGCGAGCTGGAAAAAACAAACTCTGGTCAGGCCAATCACATCGAGTATGGAGTCGGTGGGCAGGCTTAACATAATCACAGCAGAGTTGTGGCGGTTCTGCGTGATACTTGTAAACAAGGAAGCTGGCGAAAAGCGGTCTTTCAAATCGGCTTTGGCCGCGACTCTGGAAGACTTGGAGTTAAGCTTTTCTTTGAGAAAAGAACAAAGAACGGCACTGAAGTCATTCTTAAGAAAGGAAGATGTGTTCGGAGTTTTGCCGACCGGATACGGCGAAAGTTTAATCTATCAACTCCTCTTCACCTTCTTCGTTGCTCTGGTTGGTTGTAGCGCTATCCTACTGCGTGCAGAGGGAATTTGAAAGACAACCATTTATCCCGGCCCTCGGATTAAGCCCTGCCAACATCTTGATGTGGGTCTGGCTTGTCAGGCTACCCCTATTATGGTTTTTCAACTATTCCCTTTCATGCAGTGTGTTAACGCTCTGTAAAGTTGTAAAGTCGAAAGTGCACGATAAATAAAGTTATTGTCTCCAAAAAGAAAGAATCTGAACAGCCTCTGAATCGCCTAAACAAGTCGTTTGTATTTCGAATCCTACTGAATGACAGCTCTACATCACTAGAAATTATATTTGCATAATGCCGCCTATGTTGTACGTTGTCCGCCCGCAAACAACTTGACCAGCCCTCAAACATTATTTTACTGACGACTGCAAATGTTAATGTTACATCAGTCATCCACGTTAGTGCTCGACTAACGTATGCACCGTTATTGATACAGTTCCCACTTGTGCACTGCGCTGTAAGCGGTAGACCAATCACAGCAGACTGAGCCATCTGACCAATTAGAGTAGCGTAAGCTCGCGGAAAGGAAGGATTTAAGCCCGGGATACACTGCATGATTTTTAGCAATCCTATAAGATCATTGTAAATCACACTGTGCGATATGGATCTATTAAACTTGGGTATGACATGCATAGACTGTACGATGATGACACCCATGAATCATAGGCTAAAACGCAAGATAGTATAGAAGAATAAAACATCATCAGCATGTGCTAGTGGTAAACAAAAAGACCATGATGAATCACACTTTGGCAGTTGTAGTTTTTATCTGTGCCGAAGACACGGCAAAGGAGGGAGGGAAAAGAGCATGAGGTAAGCAGTTTTAAGTTTTAGCGCCATGTCATGTTGATTTCATGTCATTTTTATTGGCTGTTCAGTAGACGTAGTCATAGCAGCAAACACGTGGTGATCATGCTGAATTTCCGACACTGTTAGAAAATTAGGCTATCTTTGATCTCAAGACTGTGACAACGGCCCTCTTTGAACCTCTGTAATGTACGACATAACGTTACATAGGACCACCGATTCGGAGCCACAATCACAGAAATCGCCACGATTGTTTCACGATGGAAATCTTTCGTCTGGGACAGCCGAAAATCTTGCAGTGTGTCCCGGCTTTAGAGAGACTGATTCATCTGCTTTTACTTGAGAATCGTTGAAAAATGTGGTGATGTGCAATGTCTATTTTGAGAAAATTAAATTTTTTAATGAAAGAATGTAAGCCTGTTGTAAGACACTTCCAAAACAAAATTAGGAACTTTTAAAATAGCATAACAGAGGCACTTTAATATATTCAAATGCAATTTATTCCTGTGATGACTGATTTCTGCTTAATATTTTAGTGTAAACCATGATGCAGTCTTTTTAGGATTCTTTGATTTATTGACATTTCAAAAGAACAGCTTTTATTTTAGAAAGAAATCTTTTGTAATCCTATAAATGTCTTTTAAATGTAATCCTATACTGTCACCTTTGATCAACTTAATGTGTCCTTGCTGAATAAAAATATTATTATAACTAAAAGCTGTTTTTTGTGTAAATAATGTAAATGTTAAAAAAAAAAATCTTAAAATTAAGTTATTTAAAGAATTTGGTAATAAAACAAAAGGGGAATAATAAATTATCCATTCATTTTTTTGAGGTTTCTGAACTGTTTTTTAAACCAACATAGAAACCACAATAGTTAAAGTGAAATAGGTTCTATGTTTCTTGGCAATATTATTGTTGTGTGAATAACAAGCATACACGTATACAACTGTGAACTCCAAAAATAAAACTGATGGCAATTAGCAAAACAAATAATTTGTCAACTGAATTGACAAACAAGCTATAATTTGACTGCCGAAAACAGGAACTGTTTCAACTAAAGCATTGTCAGGTTTAACCACTGTGATCTTACAGCAGCATTGAGAGGACAAAACGTCTCTAGCACTGTAGGTGTGTGTTTGTGTATGTGCGCTTTAGCCTTCAAGCTCTGCTCTGATTGTTGTTGACAGCCAGTCAGATTGTTTAGTCTGTTTCAGCAAAAGCCCCGGCTGAGGAGCAGTCGCTTTCCTGTTGGCCATTACTGAGTCAGGGAGGAAAAAATGTGCTCTTTTATGCGTCATCCCAAGTATTGAATGTCATGCAGAACTCCCTGGGGTTGTATGTTGCAAAGTTATGTAACTGAGTTTGAGTTGATATGCAGACTTCCCTGTTGTTTAATTGCTTCAGTGTGGACAATCATGCTGAGGATTTGTTGGAAGGTATCAAACAAAGCTGGTCATTGTAAAGAAAACTCTATTCATCGCTCTCTCTGTCTTTGCGAGTTGAGTGAGTGAGTGTGTGAGTATGAGCCCACACTTCTGGGAGCAGCGTTTGAATATGTAAACAATTGATGCATGCTTTCAACAACAAAACAAACACAACAAAAGTGACAGCGGTGAGAAAAGAGCAGTTAAGAAAACAGCTAAGCATAGCGACAAGGATATGTTTACATGAGCTCTGCAATTCGCCACTCCAGTCATTTCACGTCACATTTGTTAATGAACTTTATACTATGGATTGCTTCACAGTATTAAACATGAAAAACGGTGTCAGTGTCATTTTCAATTATAATTTAAATGGGCTATATGTAAGAATTTTCATGTATTAATCACTTTTTTTAACACCTATGTATGAACAGCTTGTAACGAAACTTAAAGAACGAGACCTTCCCCGACTTCCTAGGTTGTTTATGAAAGCCTGTAGACTGTTTTTTTATGTCAAGGACGTTTTTGACAGGAAAATCAAAAGGATGTGACTTTTACGAGCACTCCTGAGAGCCTCTCCTTCATTCTATGAAACGTGAAACGAATGCTTATACAATTGCGGCATTCACGCCGTGCCGTAATTGCCTTAATTTCTAGATGACACGTAAAGTTCTACTCTGAGCTGGTCATGTCCTCAGACTGGAAATTATGCACTTTTATACTACCATTGCCTAAATGAATCGGTCAGATGGTACAGCGGTCATGGGAGCTTACAAAATTCACAGCTTATAAATTGTAATTACCAGCTCTATGAGGACATGGACTCTTTTTGTAAGTTGAAATCTCGCAATTATAGTGAACGAAAAGAAAAGGGATTAATTAAAACTATAGTCTATGTAGTCTCAAATATACTTTATAATCAAACTATCATAAGTGTTATTTTAATTACCGGCACCTCATTTTTCAACATGTTGCCGGTGAATTGCAGAGCTTGTGCAAGCATATCTACATCGCTATGATCAGATGCTTTCTCACCAATATAATTTTTGTTTATTCTATTATTAGAGGAAAGCACGCAGCACATATTCACATATTCATCTAAACGTCACTCTCAGCAGTGTGGACGGTGTGTGGATTGTTAAAAGTATATTGCTGCAGATGTATTTCCAACTTTTTTACTTCTAAACAAAAGTAAACAAAAATTTGCCGTGAGCAGTGTTGGGGGTAACGCATTACAAGTAACTTGAGTTACGTAATAATATTACTTTTTCCAAGTAACTAGTAAAGTAACGCATTACTTTTCAAATTTACAACAAAATATCTTGAGTTACTTTTTCAAAAAAGTAACGCAAGTTACTTTTCACATTAATTTTTACTGACAGCTCTCCTGCCCCCATGTTGAGAAAAATAAGTGCAGAGGCGTTGTGTGTAAACATTATGGTTATTGTAGTTCCAAACTAAATGTGAGCATTTATTCATCTCACTTGCACAATAAAGATTCTGTACTCCTCAAAATGAATAAAATCAGTCACATGCAAAATCAGAATACTATGCAAACCTCCAATAATTAAATGTTAAATAAAACTATTTTTATGCATTTAATCTACCTTTATATTTAATTTACCAATGTCTTGCTGCTGACCTTTGATGATGAAAATTGCTAGATTTTTTGTTTTTATTGGTAAAACTTTTTTCTCCTGCATCCTATTCTACCATTATCCAGAATGGCAGCACAGCAGAGCTGCGCCCTCTACTGTTTTACCTCAGCCTGGGGCTTATTATTTCAATTTTGGTATGAAGAGGTCTTTACAAAAATATAACTTTTTTTGTTATAAAAAAAACAAAAACAAGCCCAGCCCAGGTGAGAAAAAGTAACGCAAAAGTAACGTAACGCATTACTTTTCTTAAAAAGTAACTAAGTAACTCAATTAGTTACTTTTTAAGGGAGTAACGCAATATTGTAATGCATTACTTTTCAAAGTAACTTTCCCCAACACTGGCCGTGAGTATATCGGGTTCTTGAACGTTTACGTTCAGTGACAGTCTCTTTTACGTTACACGTGCACGAGTGTGTGCAACAAGCAATAAGTTGCTGGCTGCAGTTCACTCATCGGCGTCGAAACCATTGTATGTGGGACAAGACCCACCCACTTTTTACGATCAATGATATTGGATATAAGGAAGTCGAGTGAGTTCGGCAAAAGACCTCAAAACTTGATGCCATTTGTCTTACCCCTACACTATTTCCACTCTCAGTGGTATGGTGATTTCCGTAATTTTGTCTTGCCCAACCAGACGTTTAGCAAACAAAGCGGTATATTTGTACTTAATGTAAATGGCACCTACTCCAGTAAAACATTTCTGAGAGAGGACCCACCCAATTTTTTTTTGCTTCCGACGCCCACTTAATGGCCACCGGTGTTGCTAATAACAAGGGTTTCTGAATTCTACATATAGCCCCTTTAAGAAGGCAGAGCCTCAGCGCGCACCTACCTACGTTATTGCCATGGAGCAAAGGTAATTCGAAGGCGTTTACCAACCAGAGTGAACTTTTTTTTGAGCCACTGAGAACGCATTAGCAACTGCATTGCAATACCCTGACCTGTTTATATTTAAATCAATACCCTTTTGTATTTACAATCCATTGCATTTAGCATGCTAATTCAGAGCATTTAATTTACAACAGTAAAAGGAAACTTGGAGAGAATATCTTTATTTTGGGGGGAAAAAAATGTTACCCTCAAGCTGGGAACATTCAGTCATCAGTGAAATATTTTAATGAAAGTCATTCAGCCAGAGCGCAGTCCTGTTTTCTATCTAATTTATTTTGCAGTGATTGTTATGAATGTGCAGAATCCCCACTTGGACACATTGTGTATACAGGGCCGTCAAGACGGATTTATAAACCTCAATATTCAAGCTATTTTCAGCGATGGGATGAGGGATTGTTTAAAAACAGCCCCTCTACGGTGCTGTCTTTGCCAGTGAGGAATACCAACAGTGCAGTAGTGTTCACACAGCCGCATATCTTGCCAAAGCCCAGTCAATAAAGCCTGTTTTTTAAAAGCGTGTATGGAACAGTTGTACATAAACCATCTCAACTGATCCTCAGGTTTTTAAGAACAGAGTTCATCCAAACTCTGAGTCCTGTAGTCATGTCCAGAGTATGGTACACCAGCACTTCACACCACACATCCTGAATAGCTGCTTCTCTCAGAGACCTGTGTTTTTGTTTAGAGCCATAAAGGCAGCACTGAGCTTTTGTTCGTTTCAGAACATGAGCCGATCGCAGCTTGGCACGCTTCCAGCAGCCTCCCAACTCTAAATACAGAGAGGCCTTTCATCCCTGCTCAGAATCCTCCTTACAGCAGCCAAACGTTGCACAGAGCTACAGCCAAGTGCCATCACTCAGTCCGCACTGTGATTAATGCGCTCAGCAGACAAAACAGCACCGCATCTGGAAACAGCAGAAAGCCTGTTTTATTGCTCATTACTTACTCCGGACCCTGTTTTCAAATGCACTGCTATTAAGTGGCTGGTGTTTTAAGATTAAAGGAGATCTTTACTGTGTTGCGGTGGGTGGGTATTGATTTGCTGGTCCATCTAACGGGTGGCATGTTTGGGGAAATTTCATGTCCCCGCTAAACAGAAAGTGGCTAGTGTTTGGCCGCACACAAAGGCAGGGACAGCCCTACTTTGGCCATTGTATACAGAGAGCCCAGTTCTTGAGAAAACGGACCTCACTTTCCCACAGAGAGGTTTGTGTTGTAATATGAGAAAGAGAAAAGAGAGAGCTCCTTCCATGACAACCATGACATCATCACAAACCAAACACTCTCTCTGCACTGTGCACATCCACTTGGTGCCCGGCCTCATGGAAATGGAGATTAAATAAAATGACGCCAGGTCCTAAGTGCGGTTTCATTTGGACTGCAAACATGGCAGACTGAATGCGTAGGAGTGTGCAGCTTCCCCAAAATGTATTTGAGTTTCAAGATCACATTTAAAATAGACGTGAATGTCTTTGTTATGAAGCAAATATTAAACCATGTTGCATTTATTTTAAAGAAAAAAAAGCACAAACACACACACAACTAAAACATTAGATTCAAAAGTTTGGGTCAGTAACATTTTTGGTTACACTCTTTTTACAGTATACATATAAGTACTGAGTAATTAACTACATGACCTTACTATACGGTTGGGTAGGATTAGGGTTTGGTTGAGGATTATGCATTTTGTTGCATGTAATTATGCATAATTTAGTTATTACTACAATAACTACATGTAACGTGTAACAACGACTCTAAATTAGTGGTTTACACTTTATTTTAAGGTGTCATTGTTAAATTGTAATTATATATTTAAGTACTGAGTAATATTAATTAACTACATGTCCTTTACTATAAGGTTAGGGAAAGATTGGGGTTTGGTTGAGGGTTCGTTGCATGTAATTATACATCATTTATTGTTATTACTATGGTAAGTACATATGTAACAAGGAAAATAAAGTGTACAGTATGACAGTAAGACCTTTAAATGGTAACAAAAGAAATCTATTTCAAATAAATAAATGCTGTTCTATTGAACATTCACAACTTTTTTCACTGAAGACTGGAGTAATGATGCTGAAAATTCAGCTTTGCTACCAGAGGAATATAAATATATTAAAATATAAAAAGGACGTATGTAACGTTCATTGAATGAGTCTATTGAAGGCAAGTTTGAAGAACCCAAGTGCAGTTTTATTAACATAAACATGTACAAAATATACAAAGACTTGACTTGACTTGACTCTGAACAGAAACAGAAACTCACCAACAATGGTTACACGAACAAAGCTAGAGAAGAGACAATACTAACATAAGGGCTATATATAGAAGGTATGCGCGTGACGTTCCCATCGGCCGGATTGACATTTTGTGTCAATATGCTGAATTTTGGGGTAATACCTTATATATTATATTGTATTAAAATAAAATATACCAGTTTTAGGGCTGGACGATATAATTATATATATATATAATAAAAATTATATATATAAAAACTATATAACATTGATATAAGTGATCACCCGGATTTAGAACTATATAGTATTTAAAGCATTCACGGGCAAATTTGCTTTATGTATTTCCCCGGCGTCGAAATCAGGCACATATAAATGTCAGGAAGCACCATTCCTGGCTGCATGTCAATATCCAGGGATCTACTGGATCTTTGGTAAATTGTAAGGAACACTATACCAATTCCAACCTTTAGTTTAAACCATAGACTGTAAAAAAATATGGACGTAGTGTCCGTGACGTCACCCATAGGATTCTGATGAACCATTCTGAAGCTCAAAGTATGGACGAGATGGCCATTGCCATCTTGGCAGCGCGTCATCGCGCGTCACTCCCGGATAACATAAATTGGGCAAAAAGGCGGGACGTGGGCGGAGCTTAAGTGGCGCGATGACTAACAGACAGCAGATAAATGGCTATCCACCTGTCACTCGAAGTGGCCACGCCCTTAATTATGCAGAACTTTAATGCTTTATATAATGTAAACGAATGAGTTATAAAAAAAAATCACCCCCTCACAGTTGTCATGAAGGGCAAAATTAGCCGTATAGACCAAAACCACAATTTGTACCAGGCTGTAAACATGTTTTAATCTGCTGTAAAGTTGGCCATTTTAACATGGGGCTCAATGAGATTCTGCTCCCTTCTGGAGCCTGTCCCTAGCGTCCAGTCGATGAATTGCAGTTTAAGGCACTTAAACAGTTTAAGGCTTGGTTTAAACTGATAACCGTTTGTGTCACTTGCGCTTTCCCCTATTAAATCCAGTCATGCAGCAGCTCTTCTGCCACTCAGTCCAGCTGAGGGGGCGTGTCCTGGCGGGAAAGTGACGTCAATGCATGCACTCACTCTATACACAGAGACTAATGACTAACAAGAAATACCTGTAAATAGTCAAACAATAAACCAATGAGAAAACAGGACACATGAACGGAGCAACCAATGAGAACAGGCGTGTTCGACTTGAAGCAGCACTGCGCAGTCTGATCGGTATATGACATCAAAGTACCACGAGAGTGATTCAAAAGCATAAGGAGCATACGTTTGCTCTTCAATCGCTCTCACGTTACTTTGATGTCATACACCAATCGCTCTATGCAGTGCTGCCTCAAGTCGAACAAGCCTGTTCTCATTGGTTGCTCCGGTCATGTGTCCTGTTTTCTCATTGGTTTATTGTTTGACTATTTACAGGTATTTCTTGTTAACACATGAGATTAAGGAAGCACATGACATGATCCCATGAGGGTAAGGGAAACACATGACAAACCAGGAAACATGACATCAAAATAAAAAACATGAACCATGAACATGAAACAAAACCAAAACTTGCATTGATAGTATTTCACAATATTACTGTATTTTTATCAAATAAATGCAGCCATGGTGAGCATAAGAGACTTCCTTCAAAAACATTAAAATATCTTACCAACCCCAAAAGGTTTAAATGTTGTGTATTTTAATAAAAAAAAATAAAAAAAGACAAAAAGTATCCAGACACTTTCTGGCTACCATATGACTCAAAATGACATGGTACAATATAAAAATACTGACCTGTAATTATTGCTTATGTAATCCCTCCTGTTTGAATCGCCCGCTCCAAGTGGGACTCGAACCCAGGTCCGCCGGCATGAGAGTCGGGCACTCTAACAAGGAGGTAAAAGACTGCAACCTCTAGCATCAGTCGCTAGAGCGTCTCTTGAGATAAGAGGAGTGAGGTTTTACTCACACAGCGACTACTAGCTGGCCTCCGTTACACTTATATACATACAATTTCTTATTATTTATTTCCCTCCATGTGTAATGTAACCATTGGAAAGGATCTCTGTGTGATTATGTTGGCTTGGGTCTGAGTCATTAGTGAGAGGATAGTTGTTAGGTCATTGTTTAGAGTTTAGAAGGACCACTGTTAATAATGAATAGAGATATAAGAATAAAGGTGGCGTGTATACTTTTATTGATGTCTAAATACTCTGTCCTGTTCCCGTTTAATATGCAGTCAATTAAAAGTAAGCCATTTACAGGTTGACTTCTCCTAAGAAATGCTGTAATTACTGTGGCTCTATTGCGCTTTTAAAACAGTGTTTGAGCGGCCTGACCAGCCCAGCTGAGCATCAACCAAAGGTGTGAGTTTGGGGCAGGACTATCTGTTTATTGAGCAATGGCAGACGGTGAGTTTTTGGGGAAACCTGTTTTGAAGAAATGTTTACACTTCACCTTTAACCGCCCTATACGCCTTGAATGCAACTTATTAGGCACAATTGTTTAGGTATCAAGTATTGTATTTTTGCTTCAACAATGAGAGTGATTATGAGTATGTGTGTTTGTGTGCATGCAGAAGTCAATAGTTCAAATAGTCAAATAGCTTTGGTCAAAGTTAAAGGCCACTTTGTGCTCAGACAAGAGATCAGACGGGCAAATGTGATGGGGTCAAAGGTGAGCTCATTAGGCTCAGATCAGTTGCGGTTTAGCAGAGCAAATTTACGGGCAAGACATACGAACACCAAGAAGCATCAAATTAAAACAGTTCACTCTCTTTGTCTGAAGTCTAGCCAGGACTGTTTACAAGTCTACTGCCATTTACTTTCAGTTTTAAATGATTAGTGGCAGCCATACACAAATGCTGGTGTTAATGTGGAATGATTTAATTGTTTGGTTGTCTTCGTTAGGTCCCCATTCTAAGGTCGGGGGAAACCATAAATACATAAAGTGATCAAAACAGGCCATTGCAGTGCAAATTTAGTTTATCACAACTGGTTTGTTTGTTTACTAAGGAAAGCAAGAACTGATAAAAATGTGCACCTTGAATGCAATCTAAGTTGCTCTGGATAAAAAACATCTGCCAAATGCATAAATGTAAATGTTTCGCCTCCCACCTTTTAATTTTTTCCCATTTACAGGGTTTACCAAAAAAAATGTAAAAGATACAGGTAAAATATTGTGCTTCAGTCCTTTTGTAAGGCAATGAACTACTCATCCAGTTATGAATTGCATAATAGGACAAAATGGTTCAATATAAAACTATTGATCTATTGTGATTGTACAACATTAAACCTATTTATTTATTTTTTTTATACATATATATTTTTGTATTTTATTTATATATTAGTGTCATTACCATGGTTTTTGGAAAGGTACCAGTTTTGTTTTTTTTGAACATGTATCATGGTAGCATCTTTCAAATACCTTGAAGGTGTAGATAATTCGCTAATTATTCAGTACCGTGATAAATATTTAAGACTAAAGCAGTTAGGACAGGAGGGGGGTTGGTGACGCGTGGCCTTCCTAAACCAAAGGTGTACACATTCTTCCAAAGCTATTTATGTTCTTTCAAGACATGAAACTCCCTTTTGTAGAACTCTGTGGATTGACTTTTTTGTATTGTAGTCCGGGTTAATGTTACACACTTATATTTCATGGGCAGGTCCATGGTAAAATGAAAGCAGGTACTTTGTTGTCTATTTGACCCTTTAAAATACCTTCACAGGAAACCTACATCAAATCAAATATAATCAGGCTTGGCATTTGTTATGTGTTCCTGTTTATGTGCGTTTTTTTATAAGAGCATGGGTCTCGTGTGCAATATGGGTTTATATTTTACTCATCTAGGGTTGAGGATGAGGTGAAGAAAGAGGAGAAGGGGTCGTGTGCAGCGTGTGAGCGGATGAAATGATGTATACGCCTGGGGCTGAGAAGAGAGAAAATGAAACTGGCATACAGATGGATTTTTTCCTCTGCCTACAGCTGTGCACAACTAATGTAACCCAGTTACCGTAATGAAATGAAGTAGCTAGCACTTCATAAAACCCAGACCGGGACCTCAGCTGTAAACTGGCAAGAGAGCAGGGGCTTATTTTAATCAGTGGTGATAATGCAGAACAATTTTAGCCTCAGTCCTGGTTTACTTTGCTAGTGTGTGTTGGGTGGGGAGTTTGGGGTGTATGTCTAGACTGAATTATTCTCTAAAGAGCGAAGTCTAGAAATATGACCAATATTTGACTTTCTGAATGTTAGCATCACTCAATCACCCATTATTGCGCTAAATATGCTAATGCTAATTCTTCTGCTAGTGCAATGACAGGCTTTATTTACTTTAAAATGATTACTTCAGGAGTCATAGCTCACTCTACATTCATTTTTCAGAAACTGTTTTAACCGTAGTGAGGGACAAGCAAGCTGTTTTTCTCTCTGTTAATTTGAAAGGGAAAAAATGTGTTCAGAACATTGTGTTTTCTGACTCTTCTAAGCCTTTTTCCTCAAAAGCATATTGACTGGCTTAACACTCTGCCAGCTTTAATTTACATATCGGACGTTTGCTAAGCAAAATTGTGTGCTATTTTTGAAGATGTTGAGCAGGTGAAATGCTATGGTTGGTGCTAATTTAATTATCACAGGAGTGTGGACAGTTGAGATTGTGGATCACAGCCTTGAAGTGCTTTTTGATTAATAGTCACTTATGGAGTTCTGGGTGTCAAACACTGCTCAGCATGTGAATTAGCATCTTAAAGGGAAGATAGGCTCATGACATCCTATTGTGAAGGAAATGACTGCATTTCTGCAGACCTGTCCTTTTATGTTTGACTCTTCACCGGGGTTCATTACAATAGAGAAACATGGCACTGTGTGTCTCCTGCACATTATGTTTGCATTAGAATTCACTGAACTCAGTTAGATGTATTGTTATATAAAAGGCTTCCAGAGAACGGAAAGGTGTTGGTATGTGAAAGTGTTTGTGTCAGGAAATGTTGCCCCTGGCATGCTGTTGGGTGAATGATCCGGGCTTGTCTGCATCAGTCAGAATCACTATAGACTATAGAATAACCTAGAAAATCCATCTTAAGACCCAGTATTTATTAGTATTTTTAATTATCTATTTTTTTCAATTTTCATTTTAATATTATCTTAAGTTTTAGTATATGTTTTTGATATTCCTATATACGGTAGCTTGCTTCATTTTTATCTCAGTTTTAGTTTCGTAATTCTAGTATTTTTATTTCAGTATAGTTACCAAGGCAACATTTCTGCTTCATTCAAGTTTTTCATCAAATTTTTATGTTTGATTTCATTTCAGCTTTATTTCTATTACAGAAAATGATTTGTAATAGTTTTAGTTAATGATAACAACACTGGCTTAAGCTGGTTTTGGAACATAATAGATCTAACATTCTTCAGGGATAGTTCACCCCAAAATGAAAATTCACATTATAGAATTATAGAAATAGAAACATAGAGATTGAAAGGCCAGACCAGTTGCAGTTAAATTTAAGTTTGTCTAAATGAAAAGGAACAAGATTTATTTTAACAATTCAGATGACTTAAAATGTGTTCGTTTTGTGAACTCAAAAGAAAAAGGAAGTTCTAAATACTCATAAAAGTTCATTTGATTGAACTCATTTGTTTAATTTATGTTTACTCTACTTGAACCAAATAATTATTATGAGCATTAGGGTTTATAGTCTGAGGGTGTGTAATGGCAGAATCTTCAGTTTTGAGAAGATGTTAATTTACCCACACCAATACAGAATTAACCTCTTTTAATCTTGCTTTTGTTTGGACTCGCGCATGCTGTAGCTTGGTGGTGTGGCTTTGCCATTGTCTTTCTGTTTAACCAGACCTCACCTCATACATAAGCAATTCAGGCCAAATCACGGTCAGCTGCAGGGAACTGAGAGTGATTCAGCACACCGTGGTGTCCAGGTTTGCCTTTCCCTTTAATCAGGAGAAAAAGGCCTAGAGAAACAAGTTCAACTGGAAATGGGTCATGATGTATTCATCAAAATACTGTCCACAGCTGTAGCCTCGTGAATCTAATAGCAGTAAAATGCAATGACTGCTAAATGACTGATAAGTAGGTCCAGACTAGTGAAAGGATGTGATTGAGTCCCTCACCCAGTGCCTGACACCTGATGAAGATCCCATTATGGTGGGGGAAAAGGTTTATTCTTGGATATCTTGGATTATATGTTAATACTTCAATTAGGCTCAGAATTAAAGCAGGTCCACTCATCATCTCTGCAGATTTACACACAACTGAAAAGTTATACACATCCCCTAGGTTTATTTTTTTTTAAGTATGATGCCTAGAAGAATGTCGTACATTTATAAAATGTTTTTTATATGATTTCCCCCCCCCAAAATGTAATAATGCTTTTTGCTATTATTGCACGCACCTTCACATTTCCATATATCTTTCGTATTGTATTAGTTCTGCACTTCTGCTTCTTTTTTATCTTAATAACTCTTCCCCATAGAACAAAAGAATGTACTCATCCTTCTTTTGAAATGGCTTCTTTTTCCTGTTCAGTCCGATTCAATCTTCACTTCATGCCAGAGCTCATATCAAGGGCTCCATCTAACACATAATTAGCCCTAGCTGTGGCCTCACCATTGTCCAGGCAGCACGTGCGCACCCCACAGTGAGGATGGATTAAAGGAATATGTGCCACATTAAAATCCCACTGAGGAGTCAGCCCTGTTTGTTTTCCTTTTTTAATTCCAACCTGAGCCTTCTGAACACAATGCTTAAAGCTCTGGCCAGTGCAGCTCATAGCAATGGGGAGTGGAACGAGGGTTTGGAAATTGCGTAATGTCCACTCAGACCCGACATGTCCCTGGTTTGTGTACAGGTTGATGCTTTTCATAATCAGAATTTTTCAGCTGATGTGTTCAATAATTAGAAGTAAGGTTCCTCTGTAAGGTTTTTTATCCATAGTCCATACCATAGTCACCCTGGTGTGCAAAAAAAAAAGTTAATTTGAATATACACTAAGATATTTTAGGAGTGGGCCGATAATTATGGCCAAAGTGTTTTGGAGAAAAGCATTTATTTCATAATGTGGTTTACCCCCCACTTTCAATTATTTTACTTCAATGAGAGGTTGATTTTTTTTCACATTTTTAAATAAATGATCATAAGGATAAACATTGCAGATTTATTTTTATAGCCATCTTTGATCATATTTACCACGGGTGCCAATATTTCTGACCACAACTGTATATACACCAATCAGGCCTAACATTATTCCCTTTTATGACATTATTCCTAATATTGTGTTGGTCACATTGTGTTTGCGTGCAAAACAGCCCTGACCCGTCGAGGCATGGACTCCGCTAGACCCCTGAAGGTGTGCTGTGGTATCTGGCACAAAGATGTTAGCAGCAAATCCTTTAAGTCCTGTAAGTTGCGAGGTGGGACCTCCATGGATCAGACTTGTTTGTTCAGCATATCCCACAGATGCTCAATTGGATTGAGATCTGGGGAATTTGGAGGCCAAGTCAACACCTCAAACTCATTGTTGTGCTCCTCAAACCATTCCTGAAACATTTTTGCTTTGTGGCAGGGCACATTATCCTGCTGAAAGAGGCCACAGCCACCAGGGAATACCGTTTCCATGAAAGGGTGTACATGGTCTGCAACAATGCTTAGGTAGGTGGTATGTGTCAAAGTAACATCCACATGGGTGGCAGGACCCAAGGTTTCCCAGCAGAACATTGCCCAAAGCATTACACTGCCTCCACCGGTTTGCCTTCTTCCCATAGTGCATCCTGGTGCCGTGTGTTCCCCAGGTAAGTGACGCACATGCATCTAGCCATCCATGTGATGTAAAAGAAAACGTGATTCATCAGCCCAGGCCACCTTCTTCCATTGCTCCGTGGTCCAGTTGTGATGCTCACATGCCCAATGTTGGCGCTTTCTGTGGTGGACAGGGGTCAGCATGCGCACCCTGACTGGTCTGCGGCTATGCAGCCCCATACGCAACAAACTGCGATGCACTGTGTATTCTGATACCAGCATTAACTTAAGCAATTTGAGCTACAGTAGCTCTTCTGTTTGATTGGACCAGCTTTCACACCCCACGTGCATCAATGAGCCTTGGTCGCCCATGACCCTGTCGCTAGTTCACTACTGTTCCTTCCTTGGACCACCTTTGATAGATACTGACCACTGCAGACCAGGAACACCCCACAAGAGCTGCAGTTTTGGAGATGCTCTGACCCAGTTGTCTAGCCATCACAATTTTACCCTTGTCAAACTCTCTCAAATCCTTACGCTTGCCCATTTTTCCCGCTTCTAAGGCCTAGTCCACACGTACACCAGTATTTTTATAACTAGAGTTTTTCCTCCTCCGTTTTAAAAAACAATCACATCCACACAAGCACGGTTTAAAAAAAATCTCTGTCCACATGAAAACGCAAAACCGCGCTATGATTGGCTGCCTGATTTCCACATGGGTCCCATCCATGGCACCGATGCACTGAGGGATGCTATGGGCTCAGTGAAACCCTTCTGCAAGTTTACTTTAGACTCAGTGACAGGTAACTGTATACACAGGGGCAGGGCCCAAGTGGACTGAAGCTTCACACACTTGCCTTACTATTTTGTATTATTGCATTCTGGCGCCTCTGTTCTGCAATACAATGAGATAACTGCGTATGTATCTGAATACATATGATAAGCCCTGTTAGCAGAGTTATTAAAAGCTACGTCCGCCATTGCATAGACTCCACTCATGTAAACGAAAGTGAAAACGGTGCACAATCTGATGTCAAACAAAGGAGAGAATGGTGCACACTTCGACTTAACAAGCCGAAATCTCCGGTTTCACCATCTACACGACAACTGTATTGGGAGTTTCGAAAAATATTCACCCTGGCCGGAGTTTTCCAAAAAGTCTGGTTTCAGTAACCGGATACTGCGTTTGTGTGTGGACGAACAGCCTAACCGCGTAGAAAAAGCTGTTTTGAAAATACTCGTGTTCGTGTGGACAGGGCCTAACACATCAACTTTGAGGACAAAATGTAAATTTGCTGCCTAATATATCCCACCTACTAACAGGTGCTGTGATGAAGAGATAATCAGTGTTATTCACTTCACCTGTCAGTGGTCATAATGTGTGTGTGTGTGTGTGTGTGTGTGTATATATATATATATATTTGCTTTTCTGACCATACAAATTGTAATGAAAAAAATTAGAAACATTAGAAAACAGCATTTCTGGATTTGTGAGGCCTAGTGAGTAGCCTTGTGTTCTGCAATCCTTGTCATACAAGACAGTTGATCTCCATCCCACTGGTGTAAAATACTGTACCAATGGGAGACTATATAAAACGTAGACTGTGCAGTTTCAGAGAGAGAGAGAGAGAGAGCAACTCTCTCTCTCTCTCTCTCTCTCTCTCTCTCTCTCTCTCTCTCTCTCTCTCTCTCTCTCTCTCTCTCTGTGTGTGTGTGTGCGTGTGAGCACGTTTGTAGAAAAGTGTTGTCGCTCATAGGGTCTTCTCTCATCAATGTCAGTCTGGTTGCCCCAGCAGATAGTCAGCAGCCTGTGGACCTCAAAGCAGAACATGATCAATCAAGCCATTCAAAACAAAAGAAGTAACAGATATTGGAGAGGAAAAAAAGAAGCAAATAGCAAACAGACGGAGACCCCTTAAAGCCGTTGAATTATTACAGGCTTATTTACTGCCAAGCAGAGCTACACATAAGGAATTACCATTTGTCTTTCTATAGTGTACCATATATATATATATTACTCTTTGTTAGCTATCATGACCCCCCCCCCCCCCCCCAAATTCCTTAAAAGGAGGTGGTGTTTGTTGAGGGATAATTATGTAACAATTTGCTTCCATTCATTTAATTGCAATAGATTCTCATTCATTTATAATTAACCACATTACACATTACATTGCTTCTGTAATTGCTTTAGTAGTTAAGGATAAAGCAATTGCCTATTGAACAGACTGAAGCTCCTGTAGCTGGCTGCCTTCAGTAAACAATCACACTTCAGGCATCCATTTCAGTGGCCATGTTAATGTCAGGTGTAAATGCAATCTGTATTGTCTGGTGGCTTGTGATTGAATCACCTGAGACGGATGTTAATACCAGGTGTAAACGGGCCATTGACAGACTAGGCTTCTGCAACGGGATACATGTACACCGGAGGCTTATGCTGCCTTCAGGTGCTCTCGGAATTATCGTAAATACAAGTTTCCTAGGTAAACATTGCACATGCACGCACTCTCATTTTGAAACTTGAATGCAATGAGCTCGTAATCACGACTTCAGAAGTCGGAATTATCAAATTTCCGATAGCACGTGAAGGCAGCATTATTATCAGGATCGAAATGCTTATAGAAATGTCGATAGATCCTTACTGACAAAGTTCTGGAAAGTTACTTTTAAAGGGGTCATGAACTGGCTTTTTTTTTTTTTTATGCTGTTGTCTGAGGTCAACTTATGATGTTTGCGTGGTTTTTACATTCAAAAACATCATAATGAATAAGTAATAGGCTATTTTCTACCCTGGTTTTGAGGCTCTCTCAATACACGCTCGGTTTTGATGGGCGTGCCCTACTGAAGACTTGGAAGTAAACGCCCACAGCTAGGATTGGATCAGATTTGCATATTTAATGAGCTTCAGCTCCCCTCAGTACATGTGGAAAGCGTGTGGAGAAATGCTCACAGGGCTCTTAAAGTGCCTTTATCAAACAAACACAATGATTCATCTCTCATCCACCCACGATTGATGGGAATGTTATTTTTTTATTACTTGGCCGGCCCTAACGGTAAATAACCGCCCGCGCGCAAGAAAGGAATGTTATTTCACTATTTAAGATAGACTGTCGGCAGGCCGGGCTTACGTTTTGGTAGCCCGTCTGAAAAACACATAGTCCTGAGACGTTGGGCTTTGCGAGCCCTGGCCCATAACGTTACAAGTCCGAGTCTGATCACAAATGAACCAATAACACCTCAAATAAAGTATTATCCAGCCTTTGACAGCGTGCTACGGTATGTTAAGTTAGACGCGTACACATAATCAATACGATCTGTAACAATGCAATACAATCACATATAAAAAACATGTTTTACTCACATAAGTGTGTTGCACCATTCCTGTCGGATCCAATATAGAAGGCACAGCATTGTGTAATCTCAATATGTCTTCAAATCCAGTCTCGACCTGTATCTTGTTTACAAACGATTCTGCGGTGAAATGAAGCGAAAAAACGCGCAATGTCTTACGCACGTGAGCTGGAACCGTCATGTTTATTGCGTGGTAGCATGATCCGTTTAGCTCCACAAGTCGGTGGGTGGGGCTACAGAAGCAGGCGTACATATTTATCTGTTGAGGCGGCGTTTCTGCATTCTATGACATCAATGGTCGACATATTCTGAGATCGAGCGTTTCTGGGCCTGGTGTGAATAAAAGCTTTTCTTTGACTAACAAGGAAGTTTTCAGCTCTGAAACTTACAGGATATCATTATATCACAATTAACTTTTATATATCAAAGGCTCAAGGGAAAGTTGATTTCTTAATTCATCACCCCTTTAAAAGAAATGCATTTAAATTTTGCGTTACTTAGTTACTTTTTCTGGAAAGTAAAGCATCACATTACTTTCGTGTTACTTTTTTCTCACCTGTGCTGGGCTTGCTTGTTTGTTTTTTATTAACAAAAAACACAAAAGTTATTTTTTTTTGCTAATGTAAAGGCCATTTCACATCAAAAGGGAACTGAATAGGCCTCAGCCAAAAGGGAAGTGTAAATTCACACCTGTACAGTAGAGGGCGCAGCTCAAACAAAACATTCAGCCGTACTGTCATTCAAGATTAGAGAAAAATAGGACACAAGAAGAAAGTTCATTTACTTCAGCACAAAAAAATAACACGAATGTAATGTTTATCTAAAGTTATTTTTGCTTATTGTTATGCTTGAATTTAATCATTGAATTTCAGCAGCAAAGTCATTGTTTAATAAATGAGATTTAATGCATAAAGTATGGAACATTTAATTATTGCAGGTTTGCGTAAACTCTGTTTGCATTTTACTGTTTTTATTGATTTTGAGGTATACTGAATCTGTTTATATACAAGTGAAATGAACAAATGCCTGCTCACATTTAGTCTAGATCTATAGTAAGCTTTATTTTTGCACAGCTCACACAACGCCTCTGCATGTTCTACTGATTTCTCTCAACATTGGGACAGAAGAGCTGTCAATACACGTGAAAACAATGTAACTTGCTTTACTTATCTGAAAAAAGTAACCTAGATATTTTGTTGTAAATTTAAAAGTAATGCATTACTTTACTAGTTACTTGAAAAAAAGTAATCTGATTAGATAACTTGCGTTACTTGTAATGCTTTACCCTCAACACTGCTCACTGATATGTTTGAGAGAGAGAGATGTAACACAGAAATATTGAAGACTTTTTGAAAATATATTTTTTTTTTAATAGTTATTTTAAATGGTAATATTTAATTTTACTTTAACATTTTACTGTATTTTTAATTATAGAAATGCAACCTTCGTGAGTGTAATGGTTTCTTTCAGAAACATTCAAAATTGTAATCCCAATTTCAAACTTTTGAACGCTAGTGTATTTATAATGTATAAATGTATTTGTAAAAATGCATTATGCACTCTTTTCAACACCATTTTTTCCATCAATAACCAAAATCGATACAGGATTGTGGGCAGTAAAGGATAAATCCATTTTGCCTTAAAAATAGATCATATGACATCATATTAAACACAAAGTTTTGCATACTTTGGATTTGGATGTGCCTTGTTGGCTTTAGCCTCTGCATACTGGCTGAGAAGGGAGTGTTTTCTAGATTCTGGACAGACTTTAATTCCTAATTGGCTGCTGATGTGCTGAAGGGACTTAAAGGTTGACAGCTGTACTGCATTGTTTGCTTTTCGTTTGGCTAGCTGGTTGAGAAAGTGAGCAGGCAGACAGCAGTTTGTGATGCCCAGCAGGCATCTTGTCTGATTGTCTGCCTCCCCGTTCTTTGTTTTTTTCTGGTACATAAACAATAAATCTGCTGCTGTCCTCTTCATGACAAGCATTTCCCTGCGTATTTTAAAGCAGATTTTAAAATAATGCCTAAACCTGACAAGTCTGTATAAACAGATATTTGAAGCCTATCGCATGATAATGTGTTAGACATTAGATATTTGTTTCTATGTGATATTTTGTAGGACATTAGTATGCCCCTGCAAGTTGATTTAGTGACTTTGCATTATTGAAACCCTGATAGTGCCAGGGAATTAACTCAGAATCATTTTGAGTCCGTACCCATGGTCAAGACGGGGAGGTGTGCAACCTTATCCTTCGCATGAATAAATAATCTTCTCCTGTACAGCCTTATCGCTGCTCAGTATGTCAATGCTCTGGAGAAAACACAGAGTGGAAATATCCCTGTTCTCTTTAGAGGTCTGGAAAGGAATCCAATGCTGTTTTTCCACTATGGGTTAAAACCTTTGTGTCTGAGGTTCATCTCAGATGGACATTGTTTTCCATACTAGACGTTTTCAAGCCAATAGTTCTGTACACCCACACACGGCTAATTGAAGTCAGTCTGTAATGTGAACACGACACAAAGTGTGGGCCTTATGTATATTACTGAAATTAGAAATGTTTATAAATATGAACACTTAAAACTAGACTTTTGGTTGTATCATGATGTTCTAAACAGTTTTAGACAGAACATTTATAAATATATACACTAAAATATGTCTTTTATTATTAAAAAAATATAAGGTTTTAGAATGTAGATAATTAGAGTAGTATCTCATTACCAGCTCTGGTTTACATTTCCTGAAGAGATTTCACAGAGAAAGGAGATGTCTTATAACAGGGGCATCTGCTAGCATCTTACCTGCAGGGTAATACCTGGGATCTACTCCTTATAAAGCTTTGGAGGTGAAGATGCTCATTAAAGTAAATTCACAGCCACCAAAACGCCCTCTGTAAGTGGAGTACCGTAGCATTTGGCCTGTAATGAGTTTTGATGAAGAGCTTACTGTAATTAGGAAGCATATGCTCAGGTGTGAGACCATTGTGTGGCTGTCTGCCCTCCTAATGCCACTACTGTACTCAGAGACTGAAGTCCCAGTGGGAGAACAACAAAAGGTTGAGAATCAGATCTCTCCAAGCTGTTGATGTCAGTATAGGCTTTTTGGCATCTGACCTTAAAGATACCTGAGATAAAGCCAAGTTCTTTTCTTGTGTCGAGATCTTTAAGCTGTGTGTGTGTGTGTGTGTGTGTGTGTGTGTGTGTGTGTGTGTGTGTGTGTGTGTGTGTGTGTGTGTGTGTGTGTGTGTGTGTGTGTGCGCGCGCGCGTTTGTGTGTGGGGACAAAATGTCTCCATGAGGATGTCAATACCAGAAATCTTTTAGGTTGTGGGGACATGAGGAAATCATACTAAATTATGTTTTTGAAAATGTATGCATAAAATTGCATAATGTTTGGTGTCAATATGTAAAATCTTTCCACAGATACAGCCTCAGATGCAGTTAGGCATCATGCCATCAAATTCATTAATTCGGTATATGAAAACGGTTTCGTCTATCGATACGAAATCCATATTTTTTTGCTGGCATGGTCTGAAGACAATCTGACTCGAATTTGGTGAAAATTGGTCAAACGGTCTGAGGAGTTTGAAAAAGGAGGCTGTAGTAAAGCTTGTTTGTACCGGAAGAAGGAGGCGGGAACCGGAGAACATTCAAAATGTTTAATAAAAAATAAACACACAATAAAATAGCGGCGGCAGCCCCTCGCGGCCGACTGCCGCCTATACACAAACAGACACAAAATGAAAATAAAAAGCTGCAGCCCCTCACGGACGACTGCAGCGAACACATAACAGAACGTAAATAAAACTTAACATAAAATCCAGGCCTGGTCCTCTCTTGTCCCTCACTGTCGTCGCTCCTCCTTTATACTCCCTCACTCCTCCGCGAGGGCCGAGATCGCTGCGACTCGCAGCTGGCGCTCATCCCCACTGATGAGCGCCGCCTCGTCCCGCCCTCACGGTCCCTCGGCCTCGCTGCTCGCCACAGAGGCTTTCAAAGTAAATCAAAATGGCGGACAGAAATTTTGCTGACTATGGCAAAATTGGTATCTATCTTCTCGGCATAACCCAATTAATATATTAGTTTTATTACAATAGGCAAATTAATCAAAATCTATTAGCATTTTTTGAAATTTCATTATGCCCACAAGGTAGCTCTGTCTCATCCTTTTGAGTACCTTCAGGGCATGGTGCAAGTGACACTTACTGAGTTTCGTAACAATACACCAGTGTATCGTGACAATTCAAAATGGCCGACACCAAAAATGGCTAACATGGGAAAATTGGGTATTGTTCGACTCGGCATACTGCACCAAATCTAAACATCTGGTAAAACTCAAAGCAAAAATAGCCATTTTTCATATCTTTTGACCTCAAGGTGGCACAGTGCTGAAACTGTGCAGATAGCCTCAGGTCATAGTTGTCATCAGAGCCGTTGTCATAACACACACCAAGGCTGTGTCCGAAATAGCCCCCTATACCCTTAAGTAGGGCACTATTTGAGGGGACAGGCTTTTGTAGTGGTGTCCGAAACCTAGTGGACATTAATGAGTGCACTCATTCAATCCCATAATGCACCGCAGTAACATAACTGATGAACACTCAACGGCTAGAGAATACCCATAATGCACTGTGAGGGTCGTGATGAATTAATTTCTGCATTTTCTCGCCAGAAGATGGTGCCCGCAGCTGATTTATCCATCCGTCCATTTTCCAAGCTGTTGGTCCAATGTGGCTACAGCGTAATATAATAAATTCCTTTTTAATTTATTATTAAATTGTTTTAATAAGGTTTATACTTGCTAGGTTCCATGACCCAGTTCAAGATAAATCTTTTCATTACTACTGGAGTTGCCAGTTTGATGATTATTAAACAGCAAGCACAATCTATGCAAAAGCGGCAGCCTTTCCAGCACACTCAGTGTCTGAATTTACTCACATTTCAAACATTTCAAACAAGTTTGGTCTGAATACGGTTAAGTGTTTCAGTGATGTAGCCTCACGTCCACTTTGAAAACAGTTTGACTAAATTTGAATTCCATGTTTTTATGTCAGCATGGTGAGGATGATCTGGTTTAAATACATGAAAATTGGACATATAGGCTACAATATAAGAAGGTTTTATTTAGAAAATTCAAAATGGCATAAACATTTTCATGACGGAAAATTACATCATAGGGTGTAATCAAATCATATTGAGCCAAGGAATCAGAGATGAAATGTGTTTCTGCCCTCATGTTTATACTAAGTCTATTAGCATAAACAGTGCAAATTGGCTTGGACATTTTTTAGTTTGGCCACAAAACAAATCGTTTTCAAAAACTGGATTTTGTACATAATAGAAAAGCTATATTCAAGTCATTAGCTATAGGCCTATAACTTGTAAAGAGTAGCTTGGATATTTTTCTGACATAGCTGAATAAGGAAAAATGTACACACAGCACTATTTCCGCCTTGCTCCGTCACAAACATCCGCATTTGAATAAAACCAATTTGTACTGGACAATGAATATTTCAGTTTCTAACAGACAGCGTTAAAAGACAATCTGCATGGAAAGCTGATGGTCTCATAGCAATTTATTTCTGTCGTACCAGCTTTCCCCTGCAATCCCCCCCCACACTCCCCACTTACAACCCAAAGATTGGATCTGTGTGAATTGAATTGAGTTGGTCCACTGAAATATGATGCATTACATCGCCTGTCTGCTCTACTGTTGCCACGGCAATGGGCGTCACATTGGCTGGCCCAACTGCACACATGTTCTGCAGTAATGAGCAGTTGGCAAGATGCCAGGGCAACATCCAACCAACCTCAGTCCTGGTTGTTTCTTTTTCCAGCGTTTACAGTTCATAATTCACAGATTCGCTCTGCATATTTTACCATGAAAGCGTGCTCGCATTAGGATTCAGTGATTCGCTCTCTAGCTACCTTTTGTCTATATTAATTAGTCACCTCGCGCCACCCCATGGCTCACTTTAGGATCAGTCAGTAGGGGAACATAGCTGACTTGATTATAATACTGACAGTATTTTGGATCCTATACACTATCGGAGGACCGCTAATCAGTTTAGACCTTCTTTTAATCATGTCATCGTTTACTCCTGTATGACTTTCTTCAGTCTGTGGAATACAAAAGAACATATTTTTAAAAATGTCAATAAAAGTCAGTGGGGTCCATTGCAATGTGGTTGTAAATATTTTGTTCCTCAGAAGAAAATAAGTCATGCTGGCATGGAACTGCCCCTTTAAGTCCTCATGTTATCATCTAAAAAAAATCATGTTTACTGTGGCAGCCTGACGATTGAATCGAACTGAATCCAAATGAATAGTTAACTGTAGAGCTTTTTGGCTCCTTCTGGAATCCCAGCAATGTTAATGCTAATCGAGTCAATTAGCATGTCAAGAGTTTTCTGTGCTCCTCTTCCTTACATGCCGGACAGTGTTTCTCATGGAAGCCTGCCCTGTGGTGAAGAGTCTTTTGTTATACTAAATAAAAACACATGGATGGTTTTCAGGACCTGGGGCTGCGAGGACACCCATTTGCTACCTGACACCCTGCTGCACTGTTATTTAATAAAAGATTAATAGGAGAACAGCCAAGCACATTATCGGACATGCATACATTTTTAAAGTTTGAAGATGGGGTAATCTGTTGTCCTGCAGAACAAAAATAACCTCAGACAAATGATTGTATTTTATCTACAGAAACTTGTAAAAGAGATTGTAAACCTACACAGATAAAAAACTATACAATTTATATAGTTTACTGTACTATATGCAGTGAACATTTTGCATTATATGGATTTTTACTGCAAAGTTTAGGATTTTTGCAAGTTAAAAAAATATGAATTGCTAAATAAATTACCAGCAAAAACAGGAAAAGGACATTCCCAGATGTCATTGCATGACACATATCATTAGATTTTGTATTAATTTTTTTTTTTTTCTCTGTTTCTTGTGTATTGACCCTGTGCAACGTCTATATATAGTATTGGCCATGATTTATGGACTTGTGAACTCTGATTCATTATGTGGATTTCTATTTTAACACCTGTATTATAATGGTAGTTATCAGTACATTTTAAGGTAAAAAGCAGATTTGATTAAAGTAGTTTGGTGTAATAACATTTCATCACTCAGTGGAATGAATGGTTATAAGTTGTAAAATACACCGGCATCAATATTATTTCGCAATACCTAAAACATTGTCACTTTATTTATTTATTTTTTCTGGCAGACACAGCTGCCATTTATTTTTACCATAAATTGTACATGGTTTCTTTATTTCATTTTATTTTTTAAAACAGTGTAGTGCTGCTACTCAATAATTTTCTTCCTGGTTGTTATTTGTTTTCACAGTCAAATGGATTGTCATTTTCTTTCTGTCTGTAAATCAGGCCCATGTGTGAAGTGGCAAGATAAAGATTGTCTTTGCTGTTAAAGTGGCCAGGTCACTTTCATGTGTGGTCGGAAATGAAAGAAGACATAGTATTTTCTGCCGGATAGTTATGCGAGTATGATAGATGGATGTGGAAGATGAGTGGTCTGCTCATTAGAGCTGGCATGAGGGCTGCAGACCACTATCTGAAGAGCCACTCAAGAGAGAGAGAGCGTGAGAGGCATCATTAGGGCCCCCAATGAGCTCCACTCATCTCTCCAGTCATTGGCTTTGTATATTTCCTATTTGTCAGTTCTCCCCAGTTCTTAAAATGCATCTAAAATATTAGATCTAGTAAGAATCAAGCAGATGGTCAGCAAAAAGTTGTTAAAGTCAGGTTAGCAGATTTGTTTCAAATAGTATGCGGTTTATTTCAGTACAATATTGTACTATATTTAACTAATGCTTGGCTACATGCAGTTGTCAGAAACATTCTGGATAGTTGTTCTTACAGTTCATTTTGTAAATTGTCCTGCTATAAAAGCCAGTTTAGACCAGCATGAATTGTAAAGCTGTTCCAGGCTGGTTTGGAGCTGGACTGATCAGAGGTAGTGTTGCTGGTTAAAGGAATACTTCACCCAAAAATAAAAATTCTGTCATCATTTATTCACCCTCAAGTTGTTCCAAACCTGTATGAATTATGAATGTAGGAAACCAAACAAACCGTTGATGGACCCCATTGACTTCCATATTGTTTCCCTACCATGGAAGTCAATGGGGTCCATTAACTGTTTAGTGAACTAAAAATCTTCTTTTGTGAAATCTTCTAAAAACTGAAAATCTTCTTTTGTGTTCAGCAGAAGAAAGAAATTCATACAAGTTTGGAACAACTAAATTATGACAAATTAAAATTTTTGGGCGAACTATCCCTTTAAGCTAGTTTAAGGCCCTCTTTGGGATGCCAGCAACCCTAACACAAATATATGCTGTTGTACAAAACCTCTTTTCTTTTGAAATTTTGTCACATAGGTACATAGGTATTACAATTTCCTGTTATGGAGAAATGGGGTGAATAGTCAGGGCCCTCCCTTTCTGTTGAGTTTTGTTTCATTTACTTAATTTTGATTCCATTACATTTCATTTTCCAGGTTGTAAAATACTCAGTTCTTTGTTGTTCATTCATTATCGACTACTGGTTGCTGCCTTAGGGGATAAAAAACTATTTATGGGAAGCGGAGGGGGGTTTACAGGGCTATAAGTTTTCTATTTACTGCAGTGAATATGGTTATGGTACGAATTCAATTCAAAACCCTATTTTGTGTTATTACCAGCCTTCAATGTTCCTTACCCTTGCCCACAGAAACACCCCACTGTGAGATGGAACAATGTAGGCCACAAGGGTGTCCACCTATGTTATGGATATTATTTGACCCAAGCCAGATCAGATTAGCAAAGCTACAATAGCAAATACTTCATCTTTACGCATGGAAATTGTTTCCATTAAAGACGTTTTCTTGAATCTTGAATTGTATTATATGCTTCAGGGTTCTATGATTTAGTGACATCTTTGAAGCATGCAAGACATTTACGTTTAAAATTCATTTTTGTACTTTTTTCCCCATTGAAAAGCACAGTGTGAGCCGCCTAGGAAATTTCACAGGTCTAAACTGAAACGCATGCCTTGCAGATGAAACACATTACACAGATAGGTGTGAATTATTGAGATGAGGGTGGGATGGGCACATGCAAATGAGTCTAATTTGGACCGGAGCAAAGTTTTTGAATGGAGCTGTAGCAGCTCTAGGTGAAAATGCCTCCATCTAAAATATATACTGCATGCATACATGAATGAACATCATTTGCATCTTTATATTGCTTTTACGTGACTGGAGTGGGACTAAAAAAAGAGTCAAGCTGTGAAATAAATGTGTAAATGTTAAAGCATGGAGCTCCACAAATATGTTTTGCCGTTTAATCAAATTTGTCAGGTTTAAAATGTTTCATTTTAACATACAATCTTTAATATGTTGCTATATGAGACACCTCTTATAGAACAGCTTAAAAGTATTCTGTAAGTTAGCTGTTTTGTATTATTAATAGTACAGAGTACCATGAAATTAAAATCTGATACCATCACTCATTTTATTGAACGGATAGATTTTAACAAATATAATCAATATAATCAACAAATATTTGTTGATTATATATTTTGTGCTATTTTATGCAGTCATCACCTGCCTTTTTTAATACAATACAATATAATATCATATCATGGTAAATGGACTGCATTTATATAGCGCTTTTAACAGACCAATGGCCATCCAAAGCGCTTTACATCTTGCCTCACATTCACCCATTCACACACCGACGGCGGTGTCAGCCATGCAAGGCGCCATCCAGCTCGTCGGGAGCAGCTGGGGTTAGGTGTCTTGCTCATGGACACCTCGACACTTGGTCAGGTGGAACCGGGGATCGAACCACCAACCTTCCGGTTTGTAGACAACCTACATGAACCACTGAGCCACTGCCGCCCCATATATCATAACTTAATAGTAATGTAAATTGTAATAATATTTTTGCCATATTACTGTTTTACAGTATTCATGATCATATAAGACTGACCCCAAATTTTTGAACATTATATATTATATTATATTATATTATATTAATTATATTATATTATATTATACTGTATTATCTTATATTAATTTATATTATATTATATTCAAAAGAAAGTGCTGACTGTTTCCATAAACTAGCACAACAGAGCAAAAATGTCCTTTACTCTCAAGGGTTAGTTGATGAGGCAGTAGTATATTAACATTATAAATGACAGAGTGCATGGCTGTGTGAAAATGATAAATGCCTTGCAGAATAGTGGTCTGATAGATAAATCGAGCCTGGAAGCACAGTGGTGCAGGCTGATCTGCGAATGACCGGACAGGTAATTGGTTGGATCCAGAGTGTAATTCAGCTCCGACAAATCCCTTTCACAGCTGGCACCCTGTCTGAGAGAGTGACTCTAGGGGGATGGGTGAGAGACAGATAGAGATTGAATATAATGATGGGGTAGTAGAGGAATTGGGCGAGAGCAAATGAAAAATGGCGCCCTTGTTGGTGAGATTCTTGGTACATCTGGGAAGCAGTGAATAATGAGGATTAGGGGGACAGAGGTAAAGACGAAAGAAGGGGACAGCTAACCAAAAGAAAAGCAAATACTGCAAAGTTTGTCTGCACAATCACATCTGCATGAGTTAGTTATGCGAATTTTGCCAACCCACAAGTTTTGATGATTTGAAATGTGTATATTTAGACCATTTTGAAATATATCACTAGCGTAACAAAGCTCACTATTAAGTGAGTTTGGAAAGCGAGTCTCTGAAAACTAAAGCCAGGCATGTATTTGTCATGCAAAGCTGTTCCCCTCCTCCTGCCCTGTCTGCCTGAGCACAATGCATCTGCCCGCGTTCCCAGGCTCCACTTGCTCTCATCGGTCTGGGAGGGGGGAGAGCAGCCCACTGGCCTGACCAAACTGACCCTTGTCCTACTGCAGCTAACTCACTCACAAGCAGCTGGCCCCGGACCTCCACTGATCATTAATATTCATGACTCATACAAAATTCATTCTCAATACCACAGACGCCGAGGCCTGAGCTGTCCCGAGCACTATGCGTGGTTACTTTCTCCTTTTATTTCAGTACATTTGTGACTGAACAGACTTGTTAAAGCAGAAATATGTCTTACATAATATTTGGAATGACTATGAAATGATATTCTTAATTTAAGAAGATAGCCTATGTCTATATTAAAAATCTGAATAATTGAACATTAGTAAATAAATCATGTTTGAAGTGACAAAAGGCTCATTATTCTGTGATTTCATACAAACTGTTGTTGACATAGTTAAATATCTTTGCCTCATACCTCTGAACTCAACGTAATGTGGCTTTACCTGCTCATGCATTTTTAGTATCCTATTTTTATGTCAGTTAAAATGTTCGGTAAATTATGGGGCCTAAATCTGACAATATTGATCAAGTTTAAACCAGGCTGTTATCTGGTTGAAACAGTTTCAATCTGTAGCTACTTCTGTGTGTTTCCTGCCTAGTGAGGCAGAATGAGTGCCTTCAAAAGGACAGCGTAGCCGAGCCGGTTTCAACTGTGTGCCACTGCTTTGTCTTCAAAGTGAAAACGCAGGCAAATTCCAGACTAAAAGCTGGTCTGTTTCTATATTGTTGTAGATTTATTTAGGGTTTTCCCAGTCTGCACTTGGTTGGCATTTTTGTCTTGTGATGAAAGAGTAGTGTATTTCACAATGGTGAAGGTATTCACTGTCAACAAACATCTGAGGAATATGTGACATTAGGAAATCGATCACATTGTCAAATCATTACATTTGCTGTAACCTAGTGTATATTATTTTATTTTACTTGCATATCAAATGATTTTTGACCCTGTTGTCATACACGTTGTTTATATTGTTTTCTTAAACTCTGACTGTATTGTCACTTAATGTCCCATGATCTGTTTGGATGAGGTATTCCTTGAAGACATTTTCTATGTCTATTGTGAATTTTGTTATTGTTTTCCTATAATAATGGTCTTGTTATAAACTAGTTACTCATACATTTCCCTCAATATTTGACTTTATATCACGTTGGACATAGTGAAATAGCAACGCCAAGGTGACGAGTGCTGCCTAACTATCAGCTCTCTGGCTGTGTTTCAAAACCTAGCTAGCTGCATACATAGACAGCATTTTTGGCCATTAAATTCATCTCAATTTATGCGTCACACGATGCTTCCTAATTCCTTACGATGTCCAAAAATATGTGCTCTTGGATTGAAAAATGCCGTATAGGTAGGCAACTCGGTAAGTTTTGAAACACGGCCTGAATGTGGCCACCATTTTGGAGGTGAGGTGTAGAGTTGGAGGAAGTGCTCTGAGAGCAGCGCTTGAGCTCTTCCTGCAGTTACAGGAATGAATGCATGAATGCGAGAGAAGAAAATGGCGATCGAGCAGGACAAATGTTTCCCCTCCTAGACTCTGCAAATGTGTTGAATTTCTTTAGCCTTATTATTTGCTTTCATTTCATCTCTGCTGCACTTTAAACTACAAGAGGTGAGTTTTGCGATGCCTTCGTGTGTGTTTTTGGGGTTTCCACCATGTAAGCAGCATACATATGTCCAGCGTACGTTATCTGATATATCCAAGCTGAGCTCAGCACTGGAAAGACACGGTTAAATGTTTTACTGTTGTTTGCGTTTTCACGATCGTTACGCAGTTTAGTTGTTTATAAAACAATAGTATCTATTGTTTGCATGATATCTAAAAAGCAAAATGCACCTCTGTGGTAGATTTCTTGAACATTGATCTCCTGCGTTCACATAATGGCATCGAAGTGACATTGCAGTCTGCTTTTAAGTGTATCGCTACTGACGTGTTTACAAATATAAAAGTAGAGTTAATGAATGTACGATATTTTAATATCAAGTTTCGTGCGTTCTGAAACTATTTTCTGTAGTGCATTTCGGAAAGATGTTGGATGTTTAATTCGACGGCAACTTTTCTCTGTCGACTCGTTAACTTAAGTTAGTTGGTTGCAACCTGGAGCATTTGCTTGATGATAAAGCAGCAATGACCGTTACGATAATGTCACTATTCAGGTTTTGTGAGTAACAATAAACCCCTTTTTGATTCGTTGAGCAGTTAAACGAGAGGCTTAGTAGCAAGCTGGTTTGTTAGCATTCTTAGCTCAGCTGCTGAATTGCGCACATCGATGAAAATTGTCTTTAATAACTGGACAGCCGTTAGTTTTTTATTTTAACCGAATTATTCGCTGTAATAACTTCGTGCAGCGGCGAGCGTTAAATGCTAACGTTGTGTGTTCATTTTGTGTTTATCTTTTAAAGTACGCAGTCACGGCTGCTAACACAGGGGGGAAATGTCAGAGAAAAGGCTGGGTCTCATTTTCCCAGTAAAGGAAATGCAGACCTCCCGACGGTGCTCTTTGAAAGAAAGGGTTGTTTAGAATTGTGTTGTGTGTTATATTGTAATGTTTTTAAGGGCAGGTCAAGGTTGCTGGTTTGCCCTGTTAGCAGCAGCAGCTGAAGCCAGTGTTGGGGGAGGAGGTGTCCCTGCACTTTGCCTTTAACCGTCTGAATAAAGTATAGCAAATGTTGAACTGCATCACTTGTTTTGTTTGTAAGAGATATATTTGTTTATTAATCTCGTATTATTTCAGATCAAAGTAAGGTTAGCTAATGAATGTAGGTTGTTCTTCATGTATATGTGGCTGTTACTGTGACTTTTAAGAAGACGTGTGTCCACCCATCTTTTTCCTATCATGTAACTATGGAGGGAGGCATCATGAGTTGATTTTGGTTTCACATTGTAGTGTATTTTGTTACGGGATGTTTGTGGTTGCCGTCAGATAAATCACCCAACTATGTGGCACTTGCATTGCTTGCTATTTATCTTAAGAAAAAAGGCTGAGTTCTAGAGTTCCTAGTCTGTATAGTGCCAAAACATTGCCTTGTCGTTTTGCACTTCAGTGTAGTTCACACAATGTGCTGTTTCCATTCATTCCAAAGTTAACTATGTCAAGCGTAGCTAAATTCCACTGTCAGATTTATGCTTCTGTAATAACTATTGGTTTTGTCAGCATAATTTACATACTAGACAATGCAAAGTTTGAATGTCAGACTCAGTTTATTAGTTTAACAGCTGTTTTATTTTCTTATAGAGAATTGGATGCTATTGCCACCAAAGACATTGAGGAGAAGCAACACAGGTCAGTAAGCGTTCTCTTCTCCCTGTAGTCATTTTCAGTTGTGTAGATGGGTGCTTGATTTTTCTGAAGCTTGTCCTTCTGGGCTTTTCCTATTCATGCCTATGCTGGGTGGCATTAACAAAGCCGGGTCAAAGCAGCTGCTGCTGGTGTAAGCAAATGCAGTTCCGTTTGAATTAAAGGGGTTCCCAGTGCTGAGTAAGCTTTGCTTTTTTTAAATGTTCAACAAAAACAGTGTTTGTGTAGCTCTTTGTGACGCTACTGTATTGCAGTCATGAGTCACAAACCCTTGCCTGCAATGTTTATAGCTATCCGTCTCAGCTTGTTGTCATTTTTATATTTACTAGATAAAAACTACTGATCACGATATCATAACACTTTCATCTTGTTTTGTTTTCGTCGTCTTATGATGCAGAGAAGCATCAGTATATTGCTTAACCGGTTTGCTTTTAACCTCAAGTTAATCATAGATGGGTTTTGACTTTTTCTTATCAGGGAAATGAACATTGCCCCTGTATGTTCATAACCACATCCACACTTAACAATGCCAGGGACAAGATCATAACACTTTTGCTTTCACAGAGGTTGATGGCATATTGTAGTATATTTCTAGCATTTAAACAATTTTTTCTTGTTTCATGGTGTTGTTTCATATGATTATTTCACAATGTGCTTTTTGACTGTTGATGCATAATGAGAAAAGTGTCATTTAGATCATCTTAGTGACTCAATGTGGGGGGGAAATCTAAATGCGATAATTTGTTTCTGATAAATATTGCGGTAAAAAAAAAAAGCCACACATTTCCTGTGCTTGTTTGTAGGGCTGCACAATTTGGCCAAAAGATTTTTCGATGTCATAATGATTATAATTATTAAGATGCATACTAAATAAAAAATATTAAACAAAATCTATTACTGTTAAGTTTCACTCTATAATGAAAAAAAAAAACCACGGGTATTTAAAATGATTTTACAGTACAACTGTAAAATAACAATGCTAATACTTATAGCTGTCTTAAAGGGGTGGTAAACCACAATTTCACTTTTCTAACTTTAGCTAGTGTGTAATGTTGCTGTTTGAGCATAAACAACATCTGCAAAGTTACAAGGTTCAAAGTTTAAAGCAAAGGGAGATATTTGCTTTTAAAGAAATCGATTTCTAAGGACTACAGCAAACGGCCGCTAGGGACTACTACACATTCCTCCAGGGTTTGCTGACATCACCAGCCCCAATATTTACATAAACCCCTCCTCCGAGAATATTAAATAAGGGGGGGCCATTTTGTATCGCAGCAGGGAAGCGTTGTTGTGGTAGGCTAGTTAGTAGGCTGGAGTGCTGTTGCCAGTGCAGACGAAATGCTGTTATTTTCATCTGGAGTGCAGGTCCACTTTCTTCAGCCTTCCTAGGGACGGGGCAGCGTTGCAGTGCGTTTAACATACAACGTTATAGGCATGTGTGTGTATGAGACATGAGGGGAACACGATCGCATTTGCAGCGGATATGCTGCCCATCATAAATCAAAGCACGAGACAGACAGGGGTCTGAGGAGAAGACCGGAAAATGTTACATAATGGACACCATTCGTCTGTATTTGCCATACACGAGCTGCAGTTCAGCTGCTCAAGACAGGCGGCGCGTGCGGCTCCCGCGTCACATTTCACGGAGGAAAACTTTCACAATCTTCACAAGTTCAATCAAGATGGATTTAAAAAAAGAAGCTGTTTACGGGCCACAACCTGTAAGTGTGATTTATTTTTCGTCGATGTGTTTTCCTGTAATAGTTTGTGTTGTTCATTGTAGCCTACGTTGTAGCAATAAAGTAAACAGATGACAGCGCTGTTTGGCTCTGCTAACCAGTGTGTTAAATGCTCATTCATATTAACGTTATCCGACAAACACCTAACGTTACAAACTGTCTAAAATCTCAACAGCGAACTTGGCATTAGTGTAAATTATTCTTTGATTAGAGCTTTTATGTGTTGTTTATCTACAGGCATGCTAAACATGGTTCTGTGTTTGATTTGGGTACTAGTAAAGCCAATGTTTAGTGTTCGTTCTTGTGACAGATATTTGGCAAATCATTCTAAAAATACAAAAGTAACAGTGCCATTCAGTAGCGATCACTATAGATCCGCAGTCTTTATTCTTGAGGACTGAACAGGTTCTGCTCGATCATCTTCACTAAAATTATCTCGGTCTGATTCGGCTCAAATAGGTATGGTTTCATTGACGCTAGCGTACACAAAGCACAGGCTTAGCCTGGAGGCTACCGGTAAAGGTAAGGGGCGTGGCGCTTACGACAAACGTGGACTAGGCGGTTAGCCAATCACAACACACTGGGCCAGCGAACCAATCTGAGCCCATTGCGTATTTTTGAGGGACTGGCTTCATAGAATCCGGAAACCATCAGACCGTTTTTACAAGGAGGGACAGAGCAGTGTAGAATGAAGGTAAAATATATGAAAAATAATGAATTTTTTTAAAAACGAAGCATGAACACATGTTACAGTGCACCCCACAAACACAATCAAGCCTTCGAAAGAGTGTGCTTTACCACCCCTTTAATTTTCATATGTTAAATGGTCAAGCTTTTATTTTTGTGGGAAAACGCAGGGAGCCCTTAAAGGGTTAGTTCACCCAAAAATTAAAATTCTGTCATTTACTCACCCTCGTGTTGTTCTAAACCAATAATACTTTGTTCATCTTCGGAAGACAAATTAGAGCCAGCTACACAACTGACACTGACGCTTCAAAAAGTGAATAAAGTGAATCCATATATATTGAGTGGTTTAGTCCAAATTTTCTGAAGAGACATGAGCGCTTTATATGATGAACAGATCAAATGTAGGCTTTTATTCACATTATAAACTTTGATCAGTGAACATAAACAGAAGCTTAACCCCCATTGGTTCTTGCAGAAGCTCAAATTCTGCTGTGTAACGCAAGAATGAACCTCATTGGTTCTCGCACATCAAGCGAACATGCTTGAGCTTCCAATAGCTGATGTGAGTGTATATGATATGATGCGAGTTTTATGAGCAATATCACACAAATAGCAGTGCGATATTGCTGTATATCAGCACGGCTGTGATTCGGCCATATTTGAGGTCTAAATAACTACATTCTCACCTAAAAACTCTTAAAACTACATTGTCACAATAACAATAGTATTTGTAAAGTTATGCCATGACACACTCTGGGTATGTATATCCCAGCCACCGCACTAGCCATTATTTTTAATCGGAGACGTAGGAGTGTTATCCAAGAATTAATGGCAAGGAAAGACCCTTATGGTGCATTCACACAAGGCGCGAATAAATCGTGCTATTCACGGGTAGTTGGACGCTTGAACATTTTGAGTTTACTTGCTTCATTCGCGTGTGACATTAACTACACAACAGATGCGAATTTGCGTCATGGGAGGGGCTTCTGCAAGCCGGCTCGTCTCATTGCGAAATGGCTGACATGGTTTGTTTTAAAATATGGCGAATAAGCTCAATTTGCTGGCTTTAACCAGCTTGTAGTCTCAATAGGGTGACTTCAGAGTGATTGGGACAATTTTTCCAAGTCATCTCAATGGCAAAAAGTGTCCCAATCACCCTATGTAAAGCTCAAGTTGAGTAAAGAGCGTTTTTTACAACTTACCAGATTGTCCGACCTCCTCACTCACTTTCTTCCAAGCAAGATCCTTTTCCTGTGTCTATAAAGTACATACAGCTCTGGGTATCCACATATGATTTTGTCCTCATTGTTGTCACTACTAGAGCAAGCTCCTGATTGGTTAACGTGGCACGAATATCCGCCAAACTTCAGATTTTTCAACTCGCATGATTCACGCTCTTCGCGCCTCAGAATGTCTATTCGCGTTTTTGCATTGACATAACACGTAAATCACTCGCACGAAACACTTCATTTGCGTCTGGTGTGAACGCACTATTATACTTGAGCGGCACGGCACATATGAGGTGTTTGTGGGTGTTTCTCCCTCATATCTGCTTCAAGTTCTTCATGATAATGTGGCATTTATTTGTTTAGAGTCCAGTATTCCTGTAATTCTATTGTCTTTTATGAGTTTAATAAAGAACTCGGTCTTCTGTCCTTCTGTCCGCATTTACAGGTGGTGTACGTAAAAGTCGATCATTCTTTACAGATGACGCGGACAGAAGGACAGAAGACCGAGTTCTTTATTAAACTCATAAAAGACAATAGAATTACAGGAATACTGGACTCTAAACAAATAAATGCCACATTATCATGAAGAACTTGAAGCACATATGAGGTGTTTGTGGGTGTTTCTCCCTCATATCTGCTTCAAGTTCTTCATGATAATGTGGCATTGAGTTTAATAAAGAACTCGGTCTTCTGTCCTTCTGTCCGCGTCATCTGTAAAGAATGATCGACTTTTACGTACACCACCTGTAAATGCGGAAAAGCAGTTATTTTTCGATTTACCTGAAAAACCACCTCATGCGAGTGTAAACTTTTGACGCAAGTTTCCTTGACAAGTTGACACATTTCCTTTGGGCGTATTTTCAATTAGCAATTTCAGTTTGCGCAATTTGAAGGGTAACGGAAACGCGGCTAATGGAGGGACAGAAATCTGTCTTATTTCATTAAAATATCTTTGTGTCCAAAAATGAACGAAAGTCTTATGGGTTTGGAACGGCATGAGGGTGAGTAATTAATGACAGATTTTTTTTCTCTGAAACACGCAGAGCAATTATTTATTTACATAAATCACAGCCTTTGCAGTTTGATAATTTCGTTGTACCATATCGCAATTTCGGTTTTATTTAGATTTAATTTTGCAGCCCTACGCAGATCAACAATTTGTTCAAACTTCTGGATGCATTTCTTTCTTTCTTTAAGGTCTTGCAGGGACGTTATATGTGCTGGTATGATTTTGACTGGTCATCTTTTAGCAGTGCGCTTCATAAACAGATGCCCCTGTCTTTGTGTTTGTGTATGGGAGGCTTCTGTTGTTGAGATGGCCATCTGGTTAAACACTTTAAGGAGAAGAGGTTGTTCCTGGGGGAGGGGCAGGGCTGTGTGGCCTCAAGCTCAATCTTGATAGGCTGACTTTGCTTCCTTGAAGTGGCTATGTTCTTTTTACATCAGATACTTGTTTGGCCCTCTCACGTATTTATGTGATGCTGTAGGCTTATTTTATGAGCTTGAAGCCCCCCCAGTTGTTGAAACGGGAGGCTGCGTTACTCTACCCCTTCTGTTGGTAACTGTTCTTCTTACCAGACTGAAGTCTCAATTATTATCGCAGTTGTCACATTTTTTGCTGTCACATTTTGTCTCAATATTTGGACATATGAATTGATGTGAGCTATACAAATTTTAGTTTTTGACTCTCTCAACTTTTTAATGCTGTGGTTCAATTGTGTAAATAGGGATGCACCGAAATGAAAATGATTGCCTGAAGCCAAATAATAATAAAACACTTGGCCGAATACCGAACGTCTTTTTTCCCATTTATTTTGCCAATTTTTTCACCTTTGCATAAATTAGCTTTTTTACTAATTTGTCTTGCTTTTAAAATAAATTACCAAAAAAAAAAAAATACAAAAATGAAAAACATTTATTTAACACTGAACATATAGCATTCCAGCTAGGGGTGGCATGGTTCACAAAACCCACGGTTCGGTTCGTATCACGGTTTTAGGGTCACGGTTTTCGGTTCTGTACGGTTCTTGTTTTTTTTTTTTTTTTATCGTTAACACTCCAGAAATGTACTTCAGCATATGATGTATAGCTTAATCATCCACAATTTAGGATACAGTATTAAAAAATTGTTATATCATGTAGAAGTTGTTTCCTAACTGGCTGTCTACCGAGTCCGACACTTTGGATGTTAATCGTGTCAATTTTGATCAGAACAATGCACTGTGGCTTTAATTCAGCTGACCTGATTAACAAATTTCACCATGAAGTGTTTCACAATCACCATATGACATCCAGCACTGTGAAAAAAAAAAAAATACACGAAAACACAACACTGCCAGAAGTTTTTGCCCAAACTTCAAAGGCATGTTTAAATTATTAAAACTAGAAGCATATCTTAACTTTTAAATGTTACATTTATCATGTGAACTACTTATATACAACATGTTATATGAATGTGTGTATGAGACAGAGGGGAACACGGTCGCATTTGCAGCAGATATATGCTGCCCATTATAAATCAAAGCATGAGACAGACAGGGGTCGGAGGAGAACACAGGAAAATGTGACAGAATGGACAATATTTGTCTGTATTTGCAATACACGAGCCACGGTTCAGCTGCGCGAGACAAACACTGCCAATGTGTGAATGCACGATGGGCGCACGGCTCCCGCTCTCCATACACACTGCATCTGCCATGCCTGCTATTCGTCGCTGGCGCATCCTCCAACTCCGGGCAGCCTTCCTTATCTCTCCCACTTGCATTTCTACACATGACGTGACCTGCAGCACTCCACTTTTACTTTATTTTACTGTATGCCCACACATACCCCCACACACCCCTTATTTCACGTGAAAAGGACACCCACTGTCTGAGGTAACATATGGGCACAAGGATACATTGCGCATGCGTCAGACCGTGCAACGCACACGCTCCGAACCGAGACAAACGAACTGAACGGTTCGGGGTTTTTTTTCATGTACCGTGCCACCCCTAATTCCAGCAGACATTATACAAACAAAGCACAATATAACTTCTAAAAAAAAAGGGTAAAATAAAAATATTTATTTGGCCATCTTATCTTTGGCCTATTATGCCTACAGGTATCATAATCAAATCATAACCAAATTTTGTTGGTTCATGAGAGGTTTTGCAAGCCTGTATAACTCAGCACTGAATAAAAACTCTCGTGGTTTAAACAGTGAGTAGAGTCTGACTAACTTAAAACATATTGGCCATTGCGTACAAGAGATCAACAATTATGTCACGGCTGCAGAAACACGTTGAAAGTGGATACATTTGACGTTCTACAGACACAAATATGCACTGGAGCATTTGCCAATATATTAATACAGTATCAACTGAGGGTACTTTTGCTTGCATTTGAGGATGCTTAGACAATTCAGCAGAACAGTGTCTGCAAACGGCCGTTTCTGCGTCTTTCTCGGACACGTTAAAGCCTTCTTTAAGCCTTGTTTACACTCGAGGTGTCCGCACAGCAAAAATTATGTCATCACAGAGTGCCAAGCGGACGAGGCGCGCGCGCTGTCAGCGGAGGCTCGACCTGCGGAGCTAGACATAAGTATAAACGAGGCTTAATGCTTCCACACTTCCGACATGCAGGGCCGTTTTTAGGCATAAGCAAACTAGGCGGTCGCTTAGGGCGCCATCAGTAGGAGGGCACCGATAAGCGCATATCTGGCACTAGATGTTTGTGTGTAAAGGGTGTCATGGCCACGCCCCCACTAGTTCCCCCACACTATTGGATCAGAGAACTGTCAATCTGACTATTCCTATATGCCATCAGATCAGAGTAGGCTACTATCAAAAAAGTTTGCGTTTGGAGCGCTGGCTCAACAACACCATTAGATCAATGAACTCGGTCAATGCTTTGGCAAGGTAACACTTTTCTTAACCATAAAATAAAGCTAAATTCAAACTAAAGGCCAATTAAAATAACAGGTACAAATCTGTATTTTGTCAGGGCAGTATTTGTGGCAGTCTAGAAATCCTGCTGTGAATGGGCAGATAGCATTGCTCAGTGTGTATGTTAGAGGCAAAATATAACTGCACACTTACTTCAGCATTTCATGATTATCAGTTATATTTTGACTCAGTTATAAGCTTTCTTCTCTTAACTGCACCTCCAAAAGGTTTTTGCGCCAATGCATTGTTAAAAGAATCAGTGTGTTTTGTAATTGTCCCATATAAAACTTTAGCGGCCAATTTAAAAATGGTATAATAAAATGTGCAAATTCACAGCATGAATACATCCTTTATTAAATCACGTTGACGAATTTAACGTATCTTTACGGATGGTGTTGAATGCTGAATCGATTCATTCAGTTCTAATAGTGCTTAATGCAAGCAGTGTCGTACACACAGAGGGTTAAGTGCTGCGTTATTTAAAGGGGAAGTCACGCATCAATGAGTAACAAAAACCACACTGAATCAGTATTTATTCTTATTACTTTCATGTGAAATGTACTAATAACACATAATAATTATGTACTTATGTCTGAGAACAATTTCTTAGCAACTAGGGAATGCACAAATATAGGCTATATATTATAGGCCTAGGGCTATACAGGCATCTGGCTATTAATTTGAATCCTTATTAACAAATATATACAAATATAATTTGGTATGTATGTATTTGTTAATTAATACCAGTAATACCAATGTTGCTTTTTAAAATTTGACTGGGGGCACCAATAAGGATTTCGCCTAGGGCGTCAGAATGGCTAGAAACGGCCCTGCCGACATGTGCTGCATTTAGAAGCGTGCACGCCGCTCTCACACGCGCTGGTTGCTATATTTGATCTCGTCATCAAAAACCTCATTGTTCTGTAAAATGTATTCGGCCGAAATGTGTACACCGAAAGTGTAACTTTTGCATTTTTCGGCCGAATAATTTTGGTTGCCGAACATACGGTGCATCCCTATTTGTAAAGACAGTGATTACTCTGTGACTTACAATTAGAAGTGTCCATCCATTTTTTTTCGAACTATGAAGAGAGGCTGTGGTTCAATTTTGTACCAAGTTTTGTTTTTTGTTTTTTTTCTTCAATATTTTGCCATTAACCTATTGGCTAAAGTCAATGTGCAATCAAAGAGTTTGGGGGGAATCTATCAGTCACATTCTCTTTGTTTATTTAGTTTTTTCTCTTTTGGCAAATGAATCGCACTCGAAATACAAGTGTAGGAAGGTGTACAAAAACATACAAAAAGAACTTGCTGTTAATTGGCACTTCCTGCAGACTGGGCATCAAATAAACGCGTTCACCTTTCATCTCATCTGACATGATTTTGTGCAGCAGTAGAAGCTACACATGCGTTATCTTTTTGTTTTATGACTGGTGGCAAACATCATTGAGGTGTGTTACTGTCACCTACTGAGTTAAAGTATCAACCAAATAACTGGAGCGAGATTATTTGCAAAATTATCATATTCATATAATATCTAGTATTATCAGCAATGCAGCAATATTTTTATTTGAACTAGGGATGTCAATTTATATAAATTCCCAAAATCTATCATTGTTTAAATTAACAATCGATTAATCATTAACATTAACCTCTTAAATCCGAAGCAGGGGGCGCTACTATGTTATCACATTACTTAACAACCACTTGCTTAACCAACACAAAATAGGTGTCGTTTTAAAGCTTAGAAGCTTGGCTTTACAGTGAATATAGGGAATATGACCATCACTTAACAAGTGCTTTAAACTTTGCTGACATATTAGAAGTGCTCTCTTTTCATGTGCATGTGAACCCTTACACAAGTTTTTGTTTGTAGTTTTGCAAAACATAAGTAAACCATAGTAGATCATAGTAGAGCAGGTGGTCTCGAACGAGCCCAAACACAATATAAGACACTGTGTAGATCATGGAGTGACATGACATGGTGCTTGGTTAAAGTCATAGGACTTAGGCTATCCGACCTCGTTGCGATCATGACGCAGTGTTTTCCAACGTCATTTGAAAGTTCAACCAGTGGAAACTGGATCTTGGATGGGTTTAGTGGGTAGGGACTATGTGTAGACCAATGAGACACTGTTTTACAGCTGGAGCATGCTTGGATTGGTTTGATGTCTCAGAGTGCACAGCTGAAATGGCACTGGAAGAGCAACACTCATCAACCAGGATCTTGTTACTTGTTTATATTATGTACTGTTTTTATGGCGTTTACACATGTACAGTGCATCCGAAAAGTATTCACAGCGCTTCACCTTTTCCCACATTTTGTTGTTACAGCCTTATTCCAAAATAAATTAAAATCTTAATTTTCCTCAAAATTCTTCAAACAATACCCCATAATTACAATGTGAAAGAAGTTTGTTTGAAATCTTTTTAGGCCCTTGGTTAATTGTTTAGAAATGACAGCCTAGCCTGCCTAATCCATTACATAGCTTGAATACATTAATACATGTAGAAAATTTGGTGCGCTCCTTTCATTTTTGTGTGTAACTTGTGGGTCAGCTGCACGTGTTTTGCGCATGAGCCACACGCACCACAAAACGACATGTTCTGATGACCCTGCTTAATCGACCGTCAATAATATTATAATCAATAAAATGTATCAGTTGATAAATTTTCTAATAATCGTTAGCATCCTTAATTTGAACATTGTTTCATTCTTTACTAATCATAGACACTGACTATCCCAGGCTTTTTTTTTTCTTTCAAACACAGGCAAATTATTGAGTACCAGTACACTAATTTAATACTATGAAATAAGTAGATGCCAATTATTTGTCCTGTTTAAAAAAAAGCAAATTTTATATAAATTTTAGTGCTGTCAATTTATTATAATTTTTTTTTACTAATTAATCATGTTTACATTGCAATTTACATTTACTGTAATTTCAATTAATCTCAAAATTAATGTAGAAACAACCTAAAGACAGTATTTTAAGTATTTGTTGTAATTGCATCTTTTTTATGAATGAAGGCCAGTATCACTGATACTGATTTACTGGAGAAAAAACAAAATTTGTTTACATTTAATGACACATTTAACATTACAGTATAATTGAAAGGTATATCAATTTCAACATTTATTAGGATTTTAAAAATTAACTTAATTTAAGTGAACTTAAAACAATCTTTACATAAACCTATTATAATTGGGTGTGTTTTATAGACAGGACGTTTACAGACAGCGAGTTCTCTTTTGTCTTGTTGCACTTGAATGGTTTAAAAGCTTTTGCATGAATAGGAGCGTGGTCCTATAATAATGTAACGCCAGCCCAATTACGACAGAAGAAAACAATGTTGCATTGAATATTTTTAACACATTAAACTGAAAAACATAAAAACCCTATTAATTATGTATATTTTTGTTAATCTACTCTGCATATTGCCAGCGAGTTGCTGACCTCATTGAGCATCTAGCATAGATTAGCAAATCTTTGTGCAGATGTATAGTGTAGTAGGTAGTTAGGGGAAAAGTGTTTGCTGGTTTGACCCACAGAGATGGTTGGCTGTTTATAGAGGAGTAATTTCCCAGTGTAATCCGTTAAGGAGATTATCAGAAGCTTTCTCCCTTTTACTAAATGCGTTGATGCATCATTTATTTGGAGATGTAGCTGTGGGTAACTGTTAGAGTTGCTAAAGATGAAGCCAAGTTATGTCTTATCTGCCATTTTAATCCTTTAATTTTTTTTTACTTTTTAGGGAAATCATTCGAAACACGGATGGAGAGTGGACGGAGGAAAGTGTAGAGCTCATTGGAATGACGATAAGGAAGAGGGGGCTGGTATAAAGGTAGGAATTATTGTCCGTATGCAGGGCTAAATATTACCAATAGCAGTTTTTGGAGGTTTTTTTGGGGCTCAGTGCATTGTCACAGCATCAGCTATCAAGCCATATGCATTAATGATATTGCCCTATCTGTGTTTATTTCTGATTGGGAAAGAAAAGAAAAGCCATCTTATCATAGTGACCATACTTTGCCTTTTATGCAGACCAAGGCACATCATAGAAACTTGTCAGTGGGTGTAGCATTTTTCCACTGAGTGATGTGGAAAGGCTGATAGCTCAGGTCTTTATCTCTTGACCTTGTCTTCGCTCTCACAGTAGCTTAAGGCCAGTGGTTTGACTGACACTCGGTTCAGTCTGGTAACAGCGACTAAATGCTCTACTTGGAAAAGTTTGTAAGGATGTCTGTGGTCTTGCTCATAGAAAGTCAAAAATGTAAAGGTGTAGAAATTATTCAATTTAAAGCAATGAACATGCCTTTTTTTGAAACCCTCTTTAAAAGTTGTATGAACTTGGGAATAGACCTTTTAAGTATTGTGAGGTGAATACGGCATCTACTTAATTCGGTATCTGGGCAATGCGCCGCTGCTCAGAGATTTACACAGCAAATATCATGTTTCCAGTACCCACCCCTCCCTGGTTACCCCGGGTGACTTTTTACTTATCTGTTGGCCCAGATGTCCTTGTGTCTTGTTCATGATACCGAGTAATACTTTTCATACAACTCTGCTGTATGCTAAACAATATTTTGCTCCTTTTTTATTTTGACTAGCTTATAAACTTTCGCTCGAAGTTAAATGTATTCCTTATTTCATGATTTATTCATCCAGAAAATACCAGCTGGAAACTATTTAGTCCTCATCTAAAATTTTGAAACGCATCCCAGTCTACTTTCCTGTTTTTCCTTGCACCTCTCATTTTTGAACATCTTGGTCTATGAAAAAGTCAAAAGTTTATCATGTTCTTTTTTTTTTTTCTTTTTCTTTTTTTTAAAGCAAAACCTTCAGGGTCAGACAATGGAAACTCCTTCAAGAAATGATTTGTAGCGTCTGTGTTTGTGAAGAAGGTTTAGTGTGTTGATGACTAAATCACCAAGCTGTTGCTTAGCAATGACCATGCACAATATGTTTGCTTGCAAGGAAGAGCCACTGGCAAAGATGGCCTGCATTAAGTCATCAAGGCTGGAAAATCACTTAAAAATGCCAAAAGCAAAACTTCAGACTTCTGAAAGATACTACCTTGTCTTTTTGGCTCTAATAGTTATAGATTACTGACATAGCTGGCACCAAATATGGAAAGCTGTTTCAAGTTGAGACCTGTTCATTCATACTTGTAATTTTAAGACAAATGGCAGACCTGATCATGTCTGCAACTTTTTTGGGGGAATGTTGAAGAGAAACTCTTTATTATTGTCATTTATATTTTTTGTCTCCACTTGATTCAGCTTTTGACATTGCATTTCAGCAGTGAAGAAATAAATAAACTAGTATTTTTAGTGTTCCTGGAAAGATGCCTTCCGATACTGCATCAAACCGGAAAGATTTCATACTTTCTATAATTCTGTAGCTGTAAAGGTTTGCCATTGAATGCACCACTGGTTGTTGCAGTGCAACAGATCTGCATGGTAGTCTGCTTGTTGCAACGTGACCACCTGACTTCCTGGCGGTTGTCATTCCACAACAAGCGAGTCGAAGCTGTCTGAACAGGAAATTGCCCCTAAGAAAACACAAGACCTGTTGTATGGTTGCAGTATTATTTCACACTTTTTGTTTCCTTATGAATTACTCCGCTAAAACATTCAAGTGATTAAGCAGACTACAAAAATTGAAAGCCCCCAAAAAAGCTCCCCCTCACAGAGCCCCCACTACATGCAGCAGGAGGAGCTGGCAGGAGTTTCAACTCGAGCAGTAAAATGACACCATGCCCCTCCATTTTTTTTTCTTATGAAATGCAAAGAGAAGGAACAAAGCTGGATGTCTTTTGAAGGCTTCTGGTAAACCTGAAGAGGAGGGGAAAAGAAAGCTGTGATCTAATCCTGTATTACTTGAAGGTAGAGTTTAAGCTTTTGTAATGCACTACAAATGTTTCACTTTGTGTTTTGAGTTCTTCTATTCTCTTTTCTTGTTAAATTGTTGAATTTGTACAATCTTCACGTCTGTTGTGATGTGAGAGGAATTAATATATTATACTTGTCAGTTTATTGGTAGCTCTCTGTGTTGGACCTGGTCTGGAAATGTCGGGACGGTTTCTGTGTTTATAAAGCATTTATCTAGTTCTTTTTTTTTTTTTTTTAATGTGAAACTGAATTGTTGCTCTATGAGGTCATTCCTAAAGAGGAAATTCCACAGCCAAAACAATGTCCATGAACAAACTGCTGGATATTGCAAACTGTTGAGCTGAGGGTGCACAGTGTTAAGAAGTTGAATGTGCAGTGGTGGTGAACTGTTAAATTATTTGTTACTGATTTTGACTGTCTGCTCTTTTGAACTGTATGTTTTCCAACCTGAGTGCATGAAAGAATTTATAGAGCAACTGAAATCCAGATGCATTGCTTATTTTTATTCTTAGGAACTAGATACTTATAAAGTACCAAAATGCATCATGGTAATGCCATTTTTTGTTGAGGACACCTACCATTGTATTCTTTAAAAAAAACTGTAATAGCATCCAAATATGATGACACAAGTATAGTAATCAGAATCATGGTATTAGCATCAGTATTTTTTTTAATCAATTAATCTATCGATTTTATTTTTCCTGAATAATCAAATAATCTAACGATTGTTTTACTGCATGTTTACTGTTTAGTGGTTCTGTTGTCTTTGCTTGTTCTTGGCAGTCCCCATTTTACTTGTAATGTGAATTATTACACAAGTGAAAACTGATGTTAAAGGTATAGCTTTGAAAGCCTAAGATCCTACCCTCCATTCAGAGCACTCTCCTAAGCCATGCCTCCTTCAAAATACATGAATGCGTCACGAGAGACGGCATAAATAATTTTCATAAACGATTGTCTTCATGTACAGTAGGACTGCACGATTATGGCAAAAAAAGTATGAATCTTTCCCTTGGATGTTTGAAGCTCATCCTGGACTTGCTGTCATGGTAACAGTGCACATTTCATTTATCATAACTTTTATGTTGTTTTGGTCGCTTGGCTGTTTCCTTATAAAGGTCCAGAAATTCATCAAGTTTTTCGTCAGTCTTTTAATTGTATGATGTCACTAAATCACTGCATTGCTGATCGTGGTTTCGAGTATCGATGCATCTGCCCTCTTCAGGGAACACGAGAATGTACAGTAGAGTTGTTCCGATTCCGATACTAGTATCGGAAATATCACCGATACCACAAAAAATTCTGGCATCGGTATCGGCGAGTACTTAAACTCATGTACCGATCCGATACCATTTTCTTAAACAAGACTTGGTTATGACCGCAAGCTTTGCCTAACCACTGCGCGATACTTCTTCGGTGCTCCGAATGCATTGCAAACACAGGAAGTTGTGCTGTTTTGGACAGGAAGAACCCACTGTTTAGAGCAGCGAAGAAGACATGAAAATGCGTTAGCAGTAGGCTATGTCCGCTGTTTACCGGCTGTTTAGTAGTATTTCGCTTCTGTGTGGATGACGGCCGGCCGCGCGCACACACACGCACGCACGCGTGTGACACTCGCTGTCTTTGTAATCTCTGCCGTGTGTCACTATCAAGCGGCAACCTCCCCCAGTTCCTCTACGTCCATATTCACAGTCTATGGTCACTATATGAGGACACGAACGCATAAACTGTCACTTCATAAGAATTTACCGTTTCATTTGGGAAAACTGTCATATAAGGAACACAGACACTGAAATATCTTCTTGGTAACCCGTCAAAATAAAAGTTTGGTTTAAAACATTTTAAATTGACAGAATATATTAGGCTACTGCTGTACAGTAGATTTAGCTACGTCTCTATGTAATAATAATATGTCTCTACTAATAATGCCTAGATGGTTGCTTATATATATATATATATATATATATGGGAAAAAGGGTATCTGAACGTACTGATCTCTAACGTACAGTAATCTCAGACAATTGAAAGGATTAGCTCACTTTAAAATGAAAATGTCCTGATAATATACTCACCCTAGGGCTGTAACGATTTGACCAAAAATAAAAACCTTGATTAATTGAACATTTTACCTCGATTACGATTAATGAACGATTATTTTGCAGCTGGTTTTTATTTATTTTTTTGCTTTCCTTTTTTTGCCCTCATAAGGTTTTTGAGTAAGTTCCTGCGAATGTTTTTACTGTAAATATTTTCTACTATTAAAGGTGGAATTTTCTTTTCTAATGGAAAAAGTGCATTTCTTTGTGATTTTAAAATACTTGAAGGAAACGGTTCACTTTCAGCAGTTATTGTCTATGGGGCAGATTTCTGCTTGTTGTACATCAGATACGGATAAATTAACACAGTAGGCCTACATTACATTTATTTGAATGCATTAATGAGAGAATGATTGTGTGTGTGAATTACTCATACCGTCTCTATTCATTATGAAGCTGTGGTTTGTACTTCAAAAGTATTTTCTCTTATAGAAGGCTATAAGAACGGCAATTAACTGACCTGTATAAACTGTGTAAAACATGCAGTTACTATAGTGATTCTGGGCATCTATAAACACCGATAACTGCTCCTGCTTCTCTGCACGATCCCAGCTGAGGAATAGGATCTTATCTAGCGAAACCATCGTCAATTTCAAGAAAAAAAATAAACATTTATATACTTTTTAACCTAAATTGCTCATCTTGCGCTGCTCTGCGATGCGCCACAGATTGCGCAAGCACGTCAGAAAGCTCATGCTAGACGATGTAGACGGAAGTACCTTTTTGATCCAGATATTTGAATCCAATCAGCAAAATAGTTTGAAGAACCAAATTAGCCAGAGTTCAGTTATCACGATTAGAAGATCTGTCAAATCATCTCCAGATGTATTAAAGGTCCCGTTCTTCGTGATCCCATTGTTCAAACTTTAGTTAGTGTGTAATGTTGCTGTTAGAGCATAAATAATACCTGTAAATTTATAAAGCTCAAAGTTTAATGCCAAGCGAGATATTTTATTTAACAGATGTTCCCTTTCAAAGCCTACAGCGAACGGCCGGCTTGGACTACATCCTGGTACTTCCTACATTAATTACGTCAGTAGAACAGACTAACCTCCGCCCACAAGAATATGCGAAAAAAGGGGGTCTTGTTGCTGTCCCACGTGGAGAAGAGGACGTGTCGCGTGGAGAAAAGGAATTGTTGCGTTTGAGTGTGTTTGTCGCCATGTCGTCGAGACGCTGTTATTTTCATCCCGGAGTCAAATCAGCTTTGTTTGGCTTTCCCAGGGTCGCTGTAGAGATCATTAAGCGCATATATCTCCCGTTAAGAGGCGTGACCTTTCCACGTGCGCTAAGCTGCGGTCAAATCACAACACGGGAACCGCTGGCACAATCAGAACTCGTTACGTATTTCTGAAGGAGGGACTTAATAGAATAAAGGAAGTCATCAGCCGTTTTTAGGAGAGTGAAAACAGCGGTATACAGATAAGTAAATTGTGTGAAAAATACTGTGTTTTTTTTACACGCGAAACATGAACACATGTTATATTGCACACTGTAAACACAATCAAAGCTTCAAAAAAACACGAAGAACGGGACCTTTAAGGGAGGAACAAAGAACGAGCCCCAGGTGTTTGAAGAAACTGAATGCCATATTTTGATATGAAAATAAACAAGCTGAAAACAGGGGTCCGTTCTTCATACGTCGCTAACTCAGTTAGCGGGATTTGATTGTTGACGATTTGGCATGATCTTGGATTGTTTGGTTCTTCGACGCTCATCCTGGACTTGCTGTCATAGCAACAGGTCCTTAAGCTTGGCTTATTTCATGTAAACAGGATTAGATTGCATCTTTTTAAGCGGCGGTGATACTTAAAGATTTTCCCAATCACTGATATTTTATAACGAGTTCCTTACTGAGCCTGGGGCAATAATAATTTTAAATAAAACCAATAATATAAAAATGTATTTGGAAATATTATGTTGTGTATAATAATCAAGTGGTTGTGTCTATATTAAGAGATTTATTTGTGATGGAATAATTACTTTATCATTTTATTGGAGGTTTACACACGTTTTACAGTTAAAGGTAGGGTAGGTAAGATTTGGTTAAGAATTGGTTAAACCTTCTTTATATATCAATGCATAATTAAAATGTAAGATGTAAATATAAAAATTGAGTGTCTGTAGACCTCTCACGGCTGTTTTAAAGACAGCTCATTATTTCCATTCACTCCACCTTCTCCCTTCTGGGCTCTTTCCAAAGCCACACCCCCAAAACACATGAATGCGCTACGCCGACCGCTCAGCTGGAAGACGCATTATTTACCTGAAAAGGAGCGGAGTGCATGTAGTGACATCATGTCAGAATGACATGTAATAAAAAAAATCTAACTTTATTATTATGAATATAAACAAATAAGATGTCTTTTAGTACTCGCTATCAAGCTAGAATACCGACACTGGTAAAGTTTAAAATATATTTTTGTTTGATTCGGTAACGAGCTAGTTATATTTATAAGGCAAAGCTAAAAACGTGCAGGTAAAGTTCCCGGTGAACATGGTAAAATAGTTTAGACAGAGGGTAGTAGCTAAAGCTAACTTAGTTCTAAAAAAGGTTCCTGTATACTGTATACGGTGTACTAGCTTTTACACATGCATTTTGTTATCTAAAGTTCAATCTAAGCATATTGAGTATTTATCATCTCTAATAATGGCTCGCTAAGTGTATAACATTGTAACTTTATGCTAAGTAATGTTATGTTAGCTATATTAGGCAGCTACGTGTGCTAGTGATACATGCTTCATGAAAAATAAACCAAAAAAATGTATAATCAAAATGAAAGATTACCTGTCCCTCAGTTCTCGCCATCGTTGGAAAGCCACGCCGATATTTACTCGCGCTTGATTTCTTTGTTTATCCAAAGACGTTTTGTGCATTGCCTTTTCTTGTACTGTCTTCCTTTTTTTGCATTGTTTGCCTTCACTGACTGCAAAACCCGGTACTGTGAATTTTGAATGCTCTTTCTCTGCCATTATTTTGCTCTTCCTAGGTTTCGTGCCTCTTGAACTCCTCAAATCAAACGGGTGCGCGCATGTGGGCAGATCCTGTAGCAAAAGGGATGGTAGCGAGAGAGAGTGACAGTCGCCCAAGCCAATCACTTGTTTCGTCCCGGACGAAAATAATGAGCGGTGTTTATTGCAGATTAAAAAGTCTAGAGTCACTCGATTTTTATACTCTCTTTTTCAGAGTACTTACATTTTAATTATGTATTGACATATAAAGAAAGTTTAAACAAATTTGGACAAAAGTGTTTTAGATAATTCTTACCTACCCTACCTTTAATCTGAGCCGTGCATTAATCTGAGTGATGACAGATATTATGGGATGGCTTGATGCAGCGCAGGAGATGCAGATAATCTTGACCCTTAAGAAACTTTAATACGGTCACGTAACAAATCTGCTTCGAATTGAATTAAAAATTAGGGACCCACTTTATATTAGGTGGCCTTAACTACTATGTACTAACATTTTAATTAATCATTTAATACAATGCACTTGTGTACATACATGTCTTTACATTGTACTTACAATTTTAAATATACCTGTATGTAATTACATCTGTAATTAATTTCTGTAGTTACATTTGTAATTGCACTGTTGACCCTTCCCTTACACCTCAACCATACCCTTAAACTTACCCACACCACCACACCTGTCCCTAACCCTACCCGTATCCCACCTCAATATCAGCAAAAGTGTTTTGCAATACAATATAAACACAGTAAGTACATTGTACTTATTTTTTTATGTAAGCACATAGTAGTTAAGGCCACATAATATAAAGTGGGGCCAAAATTAAATTACAAAATTGAAATAAAAATGTTAAGGGTGTACAAATAATATAAAATAGTTCATTAATGAACTGCATGAAGGCACTGAGCTGTATAATGTCTGCATAATCCAAGATTATAATGTAATATTCCTGCTGTGCTGCTGTCTGTGTTTTAATGTTAATCAAACAACAAAAGACCAAAAAAAATGCGGACAACGCAGACGGAATTTGAAATTTGGCCTCCAACCTGCACACCTGCAAGTAAAATCTAAGAATGTATTAGCCAATGGCTAATGATAGACATTTAGTTGGCCAGAGTGAAAATTTAGTCGCAAATGCAAGCAATTTACTTGCATTGTAGAGGGTTGTGTAGGGGAAAACCACAGACCTGGTAACCCTGGCTTGAACTATGGGTGATTTCATAGGGTCAAATTGAGCTATTTTTTTTAACTGTTAATGCATTATGTTCGTGTTAACTTTGTCAGTCCTAAAGACATTTTCTTCACACATTCTTCTGACACATTTTTCTGCCCCTTTTTAATTTACAGGATATAATCGGCCCTAATCATCGGCTGTTTTTAAACAATCTGCCAATGGTTGATAGTGAAAATAATTAAGTAGTAAATGGTGAAATGTCTCAATGAAAATATTGTTTTAGTGAACCCAGATGCTGTAAATTGTGACTTATATAAACAATTGTTTACATGGACTATGACTCGAAAGGAGATTAAGTCTTGAGTTTTCACTGCGTTTTACAACCCACTATCTGTTGCAGTTTCTAATAGTTGTGCAAGATTGTGTTAATAAACTGCTAGACTGTGACAACTCAACTATTTGTATGATGGTAGTCAAGTCAACTTTATTTATATAGCGCTTTTAACAATGCAGATTGTTTCAAAGCAGCTTCACAGTGTTAAACAGGAAAATAATGGAACAGAATTTTATTCAGCCGTATAACCGTTCTGGAGAAAACGGTGATGTCATTAGTTAATTTCAATTATCATACAGTGACAGTGTGGGCTTTAGATCAGTAATTAGATCAGTAATTTAGTTTATATGGTTAATTTAGTTTAATTATTAGATTTATTTGGATATTTAATTGAATTTTTTTTTTTTTTGTGAATTTTTATTGAAAGTCTATGCTACATTGGCAACATTACAGAAAGTTTAAAAAAAATCTCCATCAATTATTCAGCCAATGTCGAGGGGGGCATCATTAACATAAGGTGGATTGTGTTGGATTTAACACGGTAACCCGGAATCTCTATGAAACTGCTGTGTTCAAGCAAACCATGTTGAAAATGTAATCTCTCGAATACTGTTTTATTTAGATTATTGCCCTTCAGAGTGTTTAAAATTAGGTCAGTTTCTAATCTTTTTTGTTGTTGTTGTAAGGTATCCATATTTTGATGATTTTTATTTATATATATATATAATATAATATTATATATATATATATATATATATATATATATATATATATATATATATATATATATATATATATATATATATATATATATATATATATATATATATATATATATATATATATATATATATATATATATATATATATATAAATTATTATTTTACACTTGGGGCATTTTTTTTATGTCTCTAGGTCAGGAAAATTCCATTAAAAAATGACTATTAAATATAATGTTGCTTTAAATTGTGCAGAGTTGTATAGAATGAAAATATTGGGGGGGGTTTGCATGGTTTTTAATACCTGTTATTGTTTTGATTTCAGTGCCAGAACATATCAAGTCCAGTTTCAGCCAGCCTCAGTCTGCCAATTAGAACAGCAGCATCTCCACTGTAACCTGCGCCATCAGCAATGCCAAGAGGGCCCCAGCCAGCGGCCAGCCCCAAGCCCTGCCTCTGTACCCGCTCTGTGAAGTTCCGCCGCATCTCTGTCAGCACAAACAGAAACAGCTGTTGAAGCGTGGGCAATCCCTCGCGGTCCTTGCTGCCACCCTGGGAACTCAAGTGCAGCTCAACTCTAGCCAGCCAGGGGAGCTTACAACTGAGAGGTCTGTCCTACTCTGCGCCCAAAGCCACCTCTCAGGTACTAGTGGTGCACAAAATGACCTTGTCGATCAGCCAGGTGTGCGCTGATATGTATGTTTAAAGTTAGCCATTGGTGATAGGCAGAGGCATTTCAGGCTGCAAAAAAAACATGTTTGTTAAGTTTACAAGGACATATTTTTTTTCAGCTAAAAACCTAAATGTATCTGTTGAATGTTTTGTCTTTTGTATTTTAGTAGTCATGTCGATAAATTGGCTAATTTCACATTTTCTTATTGTAAGCATTGTCTAAAATGTCTGTTGCAAAATGAGAGCCTTGCTAAAACTTTACAAAATAATTTGTTCCAAGTATTATTATTTTTTTGTAATGCAAGTATGGTTCTAGATATTGGCATGTGCATCTGCCACTGAAAAAAAAAACATATTAGTTAAGCACTTATTTAAAATCCAGTTCAGTAGTCAAGCTAATGTATTCACCTGTAAATAGTAGCAGTGATGAATTGGAATCGTTGTTGGTCAATTGCTGTAGAAATAAGCAATAATATTTGTTACATTGTCTTAGTGTGTGACCTTTTAAATGGTGTTGTGATCTATTTTGCAGCTAAATTTAACTTAGTTTTTCCTTACTGTTTTGCTCTGTCTCGTAGGCATGGCTCCCATTCGGGATTCTGTCAGCCACTCCCCTAACCAAACAGGTGACTCACTATTTCTTTTTCCTCACCATGTGCTGTTGTTTACCATTTTTAGTGTGTTTAATCCAAAAGTCACCTGAAAACCTGTTCATCAGTTTGTGTTTAGGTAGATGGCTAATTGTTGTCAATATCTCTGGTACATGCTTAAGGGTTTCGATGAGTATCTTTGATTCTCTAAATCTAGCCGTTTGCTCTAGAACTTCTAGTAAGAATTATGTTTTGGCTTAAGTAGACTGACTTTCCTTGTTCCTTGCCAAATCTGTGTTTTTTCTTGTGTTATACAAGACCAGACCAGTAGTGCTGCCAACTGTTTCAAAGTGCTCACTTTTCTGAATTGGTTCTTGCATTGGTAGTCAGAGATTGTACACTGTGCCCATGTCTCCTTAAAGGGATAGTTTGTCCAAAAATATTAATGGCTGTCATCATTTACTCACCTTGTGGTTCCGAACTTGCATGACTTCTTCAAAACATCTACTTTTGTGTTCAACAGAAGAAAGTCATACAGGTTTAGAAAGACACGAGGGCGAGTGGATGATTGCGGAATATCTGTAGTTCTATCCCGTTAACTTGTAGACTCTTTTTAGTTACATCTCTTTTTGTCTCCCCTGGAGAGATGAAATATGAGATTGAAATGTAATGTAACTGTAATTTTCCTTTACCCCAGTGACCTTCAGCAGAATCTCCCATTTTACTGAGTCACTCTTTAACAAACAGTTTACTTGATACCAGCAATGAGACTGTCTGTGCTGCTTTGTCTTCCCATATCTGTTGTTAACACAGCCGGGGAGAAGGATCTCAGACTTGGCAAGAGAACAGTGCTCAAGGAAGCTTGGCAGCCATCTTGCAGAAAAAATATGAACGCAAGAGCAAGCTACCAGAAAATGCTTATTTCAAGGAACACAGCAGTTGTGCTATTGTAGAGTTTAGTGCCACCACGCTTGCAGCATCCAAGCAAAATGAGCAAACTTGCAGAGACACTTCACACTTAGTGTCTTTCCCTTCTTTTCCATCCTGGCTTGCAGCATGATCATGCTGCTGCTACAAAATGGTGGCAGCTCTACTACTGTTTCAGTCTGGCTTGAGTGAGACACCTCTCAGCAGGACAGAGACAGGGCTTATGGGCAGGTAGCCATTGTCACATAATCCATTAATGGTCAAATTGTTTTGTACAAAGTATACCAAATGTTACTTTTTCCCCAACACATTATTTATGTACTGCATTTGGCTTTTGTGTATTACAGTTAATAATAAAATAAGGGTATTTAATTTGTATGGAATCAGAGGAACCAGGGCTCCGAACCAGTTCAAGGAATGAAATTTAAACAAAAACATCAAGTTTAATTGTTCTAAACAGAAATGCTTGAAATGACCATTAACCGTTAAAAGTATTTACGATAAATGGTGGGCTATATAATGGCACAGTGTTTTGAAACCAGCAAAAAAATGCAGGTTAGAAACGCTACCTTGCAGGAATACATGCATTTAAAAAAACACACACACATTGTCAATGTTAGTATTGTGGCTTTGTGTTGTCAGACACTTGCGTGTGTCATTATTATATTAACATTTTGTTTAGTGGTTTATCAGTCATTAACAACCACATCTGAGGTAGCAAGTTAAGCATTACATTTTCATCAACTTATTGGTTACAAAGGTTATTGTAGCTATGTGCGGGCAGTTTTTCCTGGTTTTTATTTAGCCAAAATCGTGAGTTATAAAAGATGAAGTACTATGCACAGCTGTATTGGCTATGGTTAGAGGACAAATACCAAACTGACACTCTACTCGGCTCCTAAAATATATAAAACATCGCCTAATGTCTAAATTCTCCCAATTAAATATTTTTTGGAACCTTATGTTTTAAATCACTACATTCTGTTTTTAGTCCTTACTAAACAAAACAGACTGTGTCCAGATTTTTTTTTCTCTGAAATGATTTAACCTTTTATCTGTGTTCACAGGTTTGGAACACGCTGGTCTGGAACCTCAGTATGAAAGTTCACCGTGGAGCTCTGGATCACCTTGCAGCGACTCAAACAGCAACTGGGGAAAAGTCATTGTAGATAAGGGACCCTGGCCCTCCATCACTGGTAGTGATCCAGAGTTAGCCTCAGAATGTATGGATGCTGACTCTGCCTCCAGCTCTGGGTCCGAAAAAAATCTTAGTATGATGGCATCTGGGAGCCCTGGTGGTGACAACAATGGCAATAGACAAGGTCCTCATTTCATGGTTGCAAATGGCAGCAATAATGTGGGTAATGGGAGTGTTAAGGGTCCTTGGGGTGTATCCAACGGCTCAATGCTAAGCACATGTCAAGGCTCCGGGGATGGCCCCAGTGGCAAGCTGGCAGAAATCAGCCATGGCAAAATAAATGCATGGGGTACCCAAGGTTCCTCAACCAATGTAGGTATAAATCCAAGCACTTTGAACCCAAATGCCAACCATGGTGCCTGGCCCGTTCTTCAGAACACTGGGCCTAATCCCCACGGGCCGGTGGGGAACGGAAATGGTGGCACCAACACTCAACAAAGCACCATAGGTCAGACACCCAGTATGCAGAGTATCAACTCTAAGATGTCCTGGGGATGCCTGCAGGAAAATATGGCAGAAGCTGAAGTCAATGGTACAAACAAGGTTCCAAGTGGGCAGCCTCAAAACCTTAACACTGAATTTAATGGACCAAATAACACTACTAACACGATGACCTCTAGTTTACCAAACTCTACAGGTTCAATGCAGATGAATGAACAGCCCCCAGGGCACCGAGCTTGGCCTATGAGTACAGGGGGCTCCCCTCAGCTCCCTATTTCTCCAGTCTCTAATGGCACTTCCATTTCTCAACACGGCAACATTGAGGGAATCAACAGCGTGTCTTATGGTACAGCATGGGGCCTTCCTCCCAGCACTAATTACTCTGGAGACAAATGTCCCATCCCTAAAGGCCAAGCTGTGGGCGACACTGTGAATGCAACTCTAATGCAGTCTGGAGCCAATGGCTCCTCTATGAGTGCTGCTTTAAAGAATAATAATAATAACGGGATGGGTGGTCGTGGAGGAGGTTGGGACTCGGCCCCTGCTACCTCACAAAGTATGTCTTGGGGAGCAGGTAATGGTGTGGGCCCAGCTGGGATCCCTCGCCCCTGGGGGAGTGCCTCCTCTTCCTCTTCCTCTTCCTCATCCTCTTCAAACACTGGCACTAAGGTCTCAAACGGGGAGTGGAACACTTTGCCCAGCAACAGTCAGCATTCCAATGATAGCACAAATGGAATCAGGAAGGGAACTAATGGATGGAAGTCATTGGAGGATGATGCTCTTGGTATAGGGAGCTCCGGTCAAGCATTGCAAGGCAGCACGTGGAACAAGTCTACAGGCAGTGAAGGTAGTGGAGAGAGCTCTGGAGGTCGAAGTGAGAGGGATGGGCAGCGTGGTGGCAACCGAAGGAGGGGTAATCAGCAGGGGATGATCACTGCAGCTCTCTCTAAAATTGACGTGGACCCCAGGGTGCTGTCCAACACTGGGTGGGGACAAACTCCAGTCCGCCAGAACACTGCCTGGAATGTTACAAGCTCCGATAAAAAGAAAGGAAATGAACAGACAGGCTGGGGCAGTGCCCCCCCTCAGGCATCTAACTCAGGTGGGTGGGGAGATGGACCCAGCACCAACAAAAGTAGCGACTCTTCAGTGTCTGGGTGGCCTGAATCAAAACCTTCAACTGGCTGGGGAGAAACCAAAGGCCCAGTTGGGCAAAGTGGATGGGAGGATGCCCCTTCTGTTACAATGAACAAGGGCAGTTCCTCATGGAATAGCAGCAAGGATGAGAAGTCCTCTTGGAATAATGCGCCGAAGGCAAAGCAAGGATGGGGTGGAGAAGGCTCAAAGGGAAACCATTGGGGAGAGCCCCAGAAGACTGGTTCAGGTGGCTGGGACAGCGATAGCGATCGTTCTGCATCGGGCTGGAGCGAGCCTGGGCGCTGCGGGACAAGCAACACCTGGGGAGGCAGTGGAGGCCCCAATACTCCTGACCAGAGTGGTCCAACTACAGGATGGGGTGACCCACCGAAGACCAACAATCAAAACCAAACCTGGGGCGAGCCAATCAAACCAAGCCACTCCAACCCTACTTGGGGCGACAACACAAAACCGAACAACTCTTCAGAATGGGGCAAGTCCCAAGATTCCAGCATGGGAACGTTCAGGAGTGGGAACACATGTCAGACTGGAGCCCCTAGTCAGAACAAACCTACAGGGTGGCTGGGGGGCCCGATCCCTGCTGCCTCCAAAGAAGAATCATCCACTGGATGGGAAGAGCCATCCCCTGAATCCATCAGGCGCAGAATGGAGATCGATGATGGTACATCAGCATGGGGAGATCCCAACAAATATAACTACAGCAACGTAAATATGTGGAACAAAAACACTGCTGGAGAGCAGGATGGCATGGCTGTTTCTCAGCCCCCACAAGCCCAAAGCTCCATGGCTCCAAAGGAAGAAAGAAGTTCTCAAAAGAACTGCAGCTCAGGTGGGTGTCTTCCTTTTTGGCTGTGCATTGGCAATTATTACTCACCCCTTATATTTATCTTTAGTCATGCAGTCATCCCATTGGAATTTCTCTGGATGCGCTTTTTCCTCCCACCCCTTTCCTCCAATACCTCCTGCACTATGAACGAGTGTTTGTGTGCATGTCTATATATAAATATATTCATGAAGTATATTGAAATGTATATACATTGTAGAAATGCAGCCTTTACATTTGTTTTGCTTTATTTGCTAAATGGGAATGTAAAGGTATATGTTCAAATAGTGTTCCCACTTCATTTGAAATTGGCTTTAGATGAGCTGTGCTCAGGGAAAAATAGGCTTGGATTACATTTCTGACCGATGGTGCAGTCATATGGCAGCAACTTGAGCAGGAGGGCACACATGAACAGGGCTATTTTTGAAGGAGGTATTCAGGGCATATGCTGGATGGTGAAAGTACAAAAACCTCAGTGGTTAAATGTAAGCTGATCCATTAGAAGGACTTCAGAGTAAACAAAACTTACATAAGCATGTTTATGCAAGGGTTGGATTTGGGTCATTGGAAAGTTTGCAAGTGCAGTCCAATGCCACTTTGGAGTTTATTTGTAAATATTAATTGCATTGTTCCTGTTAATAGATTTCCGTTTTAAAACTATGACCTTGCCTTGCTTTAACCATGTTAAATATTTGGTTTTGATGCAAATAAGTTGCTTAGTTATTTGCTGTGTAGCTAAAGCACAACACTTCTGATTCTTGCTTGCTCTGACGATTTAATTTGTTTACCAAAAAATAGCATTATACCTTTTAAATGTACTGTCCGTTCATATGTTGGCTTCACCATATGTTCAGAATAAAATTGTTTTCTAGTCTTTGATCATAGTTTTTGTTGTTTTTCTCTCTGCTCACAGGGTGGGGAGAGACATATGGTGGGCCACAAAAAATGGAGTCCTCTACCTGGGGTGAGCATGCTGCTCCACCTGTCAGTGTGGACAATGGCACGTCTGCTTGGGGAAAGCCTGTTGATGCAGGTTCCAGCTGGGAAGAACCAGGGAGCAGTAGCTGGGGCAAAGCTGCTGTAGGACAGCAATCACAGTACAAATCTGGTATGTCACATCTCCAATTAGGGCAAATAACTTTCTTTGATTTATTTTGAACCCAATGTTTTGTTCAGTGATTATTCCTCCCACCCCCCTCCACTATTTTTATTTTTTCTATTTGAATTTGTCTTTTTAGGATCTAAACCTATGCAAGACAACTGGTGTGGAGAGGAGATGTCTATGACAGGACATTGGGGGGAGGAGGAAGTGGAAGTAGAGATAGGCATGTGGAACAACAATCCATCACAGGAAGTGAACCAAACTGGAAACTGGCCCTACAAGAAGATGCCTCTAAAGGTAATAATTCAGACCTGATTTAGCCTGGTAGAACTATTTAAAGAATCATTCACTGAAGTTACAGTTTTGTCGCAAGGACTTAACGTGACAAAATGATGTGTACATTCTGCTTGCTTATTTATGCTTACCCTTTTCTTCCTTAGATGAACAAAGGACCCAACAAGCAAGATGATTCTCCTATGATGAATCAGTTTGTGAAACAGTTCAACAACATGTACCCTGTAAGGATTAATAGTGTTATTGCTACAATTTCCTGTGAATCCTGTTTACACTAAATATTAAATGACTGCAAAGGTAGCATATTGGTTAGCATGCTTACGCTTCCATGTCTCTTTACAGAGGGATTCTGCTGAAGATTCCATGAAGAGCAATAAGATGGATATGTCTGGAGGTAGGTCTCATTCACATGCTCTTCTACTGCTGATATTGAGTGATGTTTGTCACAGACCATGAATACTAGCATGATTTTGTAAAATTTATAAATTCCTCTTATATTCCGCAGGAATGACAGACAAACGCATTGATGTTGACAAGCATGTTCTTAATATGGGAGAGTACGGAAAAAATCCTGCTTCACGTCACCAGATGCACAAAGACTCTCCCATAGACCGTAATCCCTATATGGATAAGGTCAGTTATTTCCTAGTCACCTGTAGCAGTAATGGAGCCTTCACTTTGAACACAGTGACTGTTACTTTTGCTTGTTGGTTGCTTTAGCACCTTCTATGGCAAAGTAATGCGACTTAAAGACCTTATGATGTAAAAATTGATGTTTTATGGCAAATTAGTCAAATTTAAATATTCCTGAAGTTTTGAACTAATAATTTATTTATTATTATTATTATTATTATTATTTGTTAATTTAAGTTTGTTGGAAATTTGAGAGCCACTGTTTAAAGCATGTCTGTTAGATTTGAGGTTCAATGCTAATGTACTAAAAGTAAAGTAATCTCTTTAACAGATGTAAATATTTAAAATTTGTAGTCTTCCAGGAAAACAGGCCAAAACATACTGATTTTTGTGCTCAGGGGCATATAAAAATGATTTATAACTGTGATGTGACTGAAGGCTGTTTTAAAAAGTGACAAGACATTTCCTATGTCCCAGCCCAAACTTCCTGTTTCACAAGGAAATGCCTCAATCAATTTCATGAGTATTTAACATTTAAGTCTTTCATGAGTATTTAACATTTAAGTCTTTCATGAGTATTTAACATTTAAGTCTTTCAGGAGTCGTAGTCTCTTTCTTATCCCAATTTTCCTATTGCCTCCCTAACTAAATGAAAACTGTTTCCTAAAATATGCCAAAACAGAACGCTAACAAAGCTTTCGGTCTCCTTTTCTGTGGCTGTTAATGTCTTTCTCTGGTGGCCTAGTGTTTTTTCTGGTGAAGCTGTGAATTCACTGGGCTGCCGGATACTCATTATTTACATGTGGGGTGTTTGTGTTTCTCCACAGAATGTAAACATGTACAGTGTCAGTAATGCAGCAGCACAAGGCCGGAACGCCCAGCAGCCTCCAGCACAACCTCTGAACTCTGCTCAGCCCAGTCTACGCAACCAAGTGCCTCCTCCACTACTTCCCTCTCAGGTAACGGCACTTGGGTTTCTAGAGCTCAGCTCAGATTAAGCTGTGGTAAACGAGGTTCTAGGCATGTGACGGTATCAAATGTTCATGATTCGCGATAATTGCTTAAGCTTTTATCACAGTATTATCATGATATTGAAATAAGGTGCCAAAAAGTGTACTATAACAGGTTTAATAACTTTTCTTGTAATAAAAATAACTGAGAATTTAAATACAATAAAGCAATGCACAAAAACAAATGTTTCAAACAAATTGAAGTGCAAAAGAATTATAAAGACAATAGGTAACATTTTAACAAAGGAGACCTTATTGTAATGTTAGTTAATGCATTAACTAACATTTAACAATGAGCAAAAGCTGCATTTGTTACAGAAGTTATTTGAAATTAACATTAACTAAGATTAATAAATGCTTTAGAAGTATTTTTCATTAATTTCAGATGGTTAACTAATGTTAAATAATGGAGCTTTATTGTAAAGTGTGACTGAACAATAAATAATCAGAACATATACAATCAGTATCTAGGGCAGGGGTCTCAAACTGGGCCGCATCAAGAATTCCACAACTGATCCAATCTACTCAGTCTTTATTATTAACAGTTCTTCAACATGAATGTTTCTTCTGAACATGAACACTTCCTCTGAATCTGAACTTTCCTTCTGAACATGAACTGGGGTAATGGCCGCATTTATGCTGTTCCATCAGCACCATCTGCTGTCAAGAGATTGAATGTTTATTTTCATTCAGCACGTTTCCTTCACTCTTTCAGCAATGCGCTTCTCATGTGCATTAAGCTTGTACATCAGTGAGCGTGCCTCTTTGAAGCTGCAAACAGCGGTGTGGTGCATTTTTAAACTGTTGATGGTTAAAGTGTTGTTAACACTAGAACCGCCAGGGGTCGCTGTATACCTAAAACCGCCAGCGGGTAAAATTTACCCATGCAGATTGTTACTGTATTGATATGGCTAAAAAACGTAATGTCACTGTATTATGCCACTGTCTTCACAAAGTAATGTATAGAGTCATGAAATGATTATTTTTAGTCATCAACTATGTTTTTGTCCTGTTGTTTTATGCCATTTTAAGCAGGCTACACTAATCACTTTTTGGTGACTATAGGGTAAACCAGCCTGCAATGACGTCGAGAATTAGATGGAAATAAATACATATTTGGGTAGTGTAATATTTTATAATAATGTCATAAATCCCATATTGAGATAACCCATGTTATTTAAATTACTAAAATACCCTAAATAGACAATGAAGAGCAATAATAATTCACAGCACTGAATAAGATGTATGACAACTTGCGATAAGGATAACATACGAATTCAAGCGCACAGTTTGACCTAATTAATTATTCATTTGTATAGTTATATCATTTATAATTTGAATAAGAGAACAACACCAATAAACTTGGAATAATCATTAACATTTTTTTCATTTTATTCATTCCATCATATCGGATTTTTCTTTTCAGGAAATGGGACTTGAATAAATAGCAACACAGTAGCAAACAATACTCAATACAAAATTGCAAAACAAAAATGTATAATTAATCCAAAGTTTGAACATTTATAAATAGGCTAAAACATTTTTATTTGACCGTGCGTTGTGTGACTGTTTACAGTAAACCGACACGTTGCTCAAACACAGCGTGAAAATTTAGGAATTATATAGGGGTAAATTTGACCCGCTGGCGCTTATAGGTATAAATGCCCCGTTTTTAAATCTGGTTTTATCTAAACCATTTTTATCAACAGGGGATTGTAAATAACACAGTTTTAGTAAAAGTCAGTGACTGGGAGACTTGGATATTTTATTGGAAATCGGTTATGTACATTTGAAAAACAGCCATGGGTAAATTTTACCCCGTGGCGGTTCTAGTGTTAATGCATTCTGAAAATCGGAATAATTTGTAATAAATAATTATTCATGGTATTTTGGAATGCCCATAATAACAATATTGTGCATGTTCATTATCGTGATTTCCCACAGTCCAGAAGTATCAGGACATTTCCAGTGTGATTCCACACCTGGACATCAATAAATTCACTAATTTAGTAGACTGAGGAAAAAATCGAATTGTGATTTTTCTAAGAAAAACTGAAAAAAAAAATCCAATTAAAAAGACAGTATAAAGGTAATTTTGTAAAATTACTCTAATCTATACATTTTTCATAAAGTTAATAACGAATGTGTACAATCTCTTTTCGTAGGTTCCTCCACCCCTGTTGAAGTACTCTACCAATAATGGAGGTCTGAACCCTCTGTTTGGCCCACAGCAGGTGGCTATGCTGAACCAGCTGTCTCAGCTCAACCAACTGTCTCAGCTTTCTCAGATTAATCAGTTACAGGTATTGATCTCCCTGCGAGTAACAGCCTAGAAGATATTTAACTGATAAGTTACCATGTTCCCAGCAATACATATTACTTTTTTTTTTTTCCGGTCCCAGCGTCTCCTTTTGCAGCAAAAAGCGCAAAACCAGAGGACAATGCCTGTTAACAGCCGCCAGCAACAGGAACAGCAGGTTTGTGATCTCTTGGACCAACTTATATGTTTGTTTCTTTCTTTCTTGTCTCGTTTGACATATCATTTTCCATTTGTGATGATGTGTAGGGTCGTGGTTTGGGTCCGTCCCAGCAGATGATCCAGCCTCCTCGCCATCTTGATCCCTCCCTGATGAAGCAGCAGACTTCCCCTCAGCCACCCTCACTGCACCAACCTAGCCTCAAGTCCTATATGGAGAACTTCATGCCCCCCAATGCCTCTGACCTGCAGAAAGAACAAAGTTCCTTGAGCTCGTTCAGTAATTTCCCTTTAGGTGGGTGTCCTCCCCATCTTAATATAGGCCAGACTGACTCTATGTTGCACCAAGCTGCCAAGCCCAACACAATGTTTGCCTCTGACATGTCAGGCTATCAGCCAGCTGGCATTAGTCAAAGTCATAGCCTCCTAGCCCCACCTCTGAGCAATGGCCACATGGTGCCAGGCTCTCCCATCAACCCTCGTGTAGGAAAGAACTTCTGTCCTGACAGCAGCTCTCTGCCAGCAAGAGGTGAATACAGTCTATCTATTTTGTTGTCCCCCGCTAAATTTCTTCTTGCATTTTATATTGGAGGGAAAAGTAAAACAATGCTATGTTGCAAAACCTTTTGATTTCAGACCCTTATTATTTTATTGAAAATCCAATGTTTGGCTGGCATACGTATGGTGCTTCTACTTATAATTTTTGCCGCTTGACAATAATAAGGTTGTTTTTGCTTGTCGCCCTACCATATGCTTTCCCACAGTTTTTGTGCACTCTGTAATTTTTTGTAAGTTTGTTGCGTTGGCCAATCAGTGTCGGCACAAATGTGACTGCGATAGTGGTGTGCGCAGTGTCACACAAAAGCCAAAGTGTTGTTGCGACGCCATCCCCAAAATAAACAATTAGAATTAGAGTGCATTTAAATTGAATGTAATCATGTAATCTTTTTGTTCGAACTGCTGCTGTTAATTCCTCTATACCAGAAATGTTCACTGCATTTTCTATCAGGATATGCATTTTCTTGTTTGTTTTTTAATTTATTTTGTTGTATTCCTCTAGGTTTGAACTCAAACTTGAATGTAAGCAACTTTGACATTAATAGTGTTGGATTTAAGGAGCCACAGTCCCGTCTGAAGAAGTGGACTGCCATGGATATTTCCGTTAACTCGCCACTTGATCAAAACCCCAGCAAATCTGGTAGGTTTCCCCATTTTATAATTTTTTTTGGTAATCAGTTATAGCTTCACAGCTGATATGAAAAAATATACGATTAATTGGGATGTCAATTAGTTCATCTAAATGCTGCATTTGATTTTTTTTTTTTCTGTTAAGGAATAACAATTACTCTATCAAGGAAAATAATCAACAGTAATATTTTTTTTTGTCAGTTGTGCAGCCCTAATCTTTTCTTATCGAAAATTCTGATTGATATGATTTTATTATAGGTGCTATAGCATCTGGCCTGAGGCTTGAAGACTCACCCTTTGGTCCATATGACTTCATCAATGCCAGTAACACTCCCATCAGTCCTCCTGGTTCTGTGGGAGATGGCTGGCCCAGCCGTGCCAAATCACCTCATGGTTCCACCAATGTCAACTGGCCACCAGGTTCAGACCCATTTGCTTCATAAATGCTTTACATGTTCCAGTCAAATCATTCATTGAAATAAATGATTACTGAGAAGCTCAGCTGGTTGAGCATGGCGCTGTGGCATAAATGAGCTCACCATGTTATGTTTATTTTGCAGAGTTCCGTCCTGGTGAGCCCTGGAAAGGATATCCAAACATTGATCCTGAAACTGACCCATTTGTCACTCCTGGCAGTGTGATTAATAATCTCTCCATTAATACAGTCCGGGATGTTGATCACCTCAGGGACAGGAACAATGGTAAGTGATCTGTTAAACCAGCTATATCAGTACTGTTTAAAAGGTTGAGGTCAGTTAGATTTGAGAGAAATTTATTTTTATGCAGCAAGGATGTATTAAATTGATCAAAAAGTAACAGTTACAACTTCAGCTTTAAATATATTAAAATAGACAAGTTGCATTCAATTGTAATATTTCACATTATTTCTGTTTTTACTGAAATGTGATCAAATAAATGCAGCCTTGGAGCAAAAGAGACTTTGCTCAAACCATTAAAAAAAAAATCTTACTGAACCCAAATACTGTAATTTGCTGAGTTGTATGTATTGGAGTTTTCAACAATGAAATATTAAATTTTTCTGTTCTTCCAGGGCCATCCTCATCACTTAACACCACGCTGCCTTCGAATAGTGCCTGGACATCCATTCGTGCCTCCAACCACAATAGTTCCCTCAGCAGTACAGCACAAAGCACTTCAGGTTGGTCTACTACTATTTAGGCCGATCTACACAGGCCTATGGTTCAAGTACTTTCCATTAACTTTCAATTTTCTTCCCTGCAGCCAGAAACAGTGACTCCAAATGGTCTCCTGGTACAGTCACCAACACATCTTTGGCTCATGAGCTATGGAAGGTTCCTCTCCCCTCGAAAGGGATCTCTGCTCCGTCCCGCCCTCCACCTGGCCTGACTGGCCAGAAACAGCCCTCATCTTGGGACAACAGCTCTCTGAGGATGACAGGATGGGGTAGCTCTGAATCCAGATTCAACTCTGGTTAGTCACAGTTAAATTCCCTTTCACCTGTACAAACTCTAATAACAGTGTCAGTATTGTAGAGTTTAAAGAAATGAGAGACACTTGAAATGATTGTTGTTCACAGGTTCCAGCTGGGGTGACAGCAGCTCAGGGAGAACTAATTGGCTTGTTCTCAAAAACCTCACACCTCAGGTAAGAAGTTTAATGATTTGATGAAAACTATTTGTCAACACTGTATTTTGCAGTCAAGGGTTTTATGAATAATTATCAATCACTAATACTATATTTATACTTATACTAATAATAATAATAATAAAAACATATATCTGTCAGGCACACAAACACTTTATTCTGTATGATTGTGATTTAAGTAGTATCATTTGTGACCCTGGACTACAAAACCAGTCATAAGTCGCACGGGTATATTTTTGGCAATAAGCATACAATACATTGTATGGGTCAAAATTATAGATTTTTCTTTTATCCCAAAAATCATTAGGATATTAAGTAAAGATCATGTTCCATGAAGATGTTTTGTAAATGTCCTACTGTAAATATATCAAAACAATAATAATAATAATAATTATTATTATTATTAGTCATATGCATTGCTAAGGACTTCATTAGGACAACTTTGGGCAATTTTCTTGCACTCAGATTCCAGATTTTCAAATAGTTGTATCTCGGCCAAATATTGTCCTATCCTAACAAACCATATCAATGGAAAGCTTATTTATTCAGCTTTCAGATGCCTTTTCTTTTGACTGGTTTTGTGGTCCAGGGTCACATTTGGTTGTACATGTAGCCCTCCTCTTGTTCATGTAAATATGATTTCACTATGATCAAATAATAATTTTCAATGGCCAATTCCCACAGTATCCCCAAGTTATGGCTGTTATTAAAGAAAATGCTAGAAATCTAGATGTTATTTTATATTTAAAAAATAAAATTTCTTGTGTAACAAGTCATGTCCATGTTTTGCAGATTGATGGCTCCACCTTGCGAACTCTGTGCATGCAGCACGGTCCACTGATCACATTCCATCTGAACCTTCCCCATGGCAATGCTGTCGTCTGCTACAGCTCTAAGGAGGAGGCGGCAAAAGCCCAGAAGTCACTGCACATGTAAGTTCATCTTTTTTTTTCAATGCACTTCTTCCTCTCAGTAATAATTACTGAGCAGTGTAAGAGTAGGTGAGTGCATTTATTTCAGCTATACGTAACTTGACTACTTCCGCCTGGAATAACTAGATTCATCAAAAGCATTGATTGGTTTATACTTGTAAGAATGAGAATTTTTTGAAAATGGACAGCTCGTGTTTTCTTGTGGTGCATGGTTACTGTTTTTTGAGGTTGGATATATTCCTGTATCAAATTAAATGACTGTCAGTTCATGTTAAAAATATTCTTCCATTAAGAAATCGGCTTATGCAGTTCAGTATTGCAGTGGTTGTGAACCTTTTTGACTCCAAGACAGATTGAGAAGAATTTAAACAATGAAATATCAAGCATAACTAGAAATAATGAATACAGGGAGTGCAGAATTATTAGGCACGTTGATTTTCTGATCATATTTTTTTTCCAGGCACATTTGACCAATTCCAAACCACAGTAATCCTAATAACTACTATTGATTTAGTATTTAATAATGTATAAGTGATATATAATTGTTCATGAAGGCTGGAAATGAAAATCACCTTATATTCAGGTGTGCAGAATTATTAGGCATGTTTTCTTTTACAGATAAATTGAGCCAAAAAAGAGATTTAACTCAGACTGAAAAGTCAAAAAGTATTAAATGCCCATGAGAAGGATGCAATACTAATGCAATACTAGACATTGCAGTTAAGGCGTGACCATTGGACAGTGAAATGCTCGTTGGGTCAGCAGGGTCAGACAAAAACAGGTGGTGAAGAAAAGACACCTGTTAACTGCAAAAGAATTAAGAATTAAGGTGAAGAATTAAGGGTGAAACCATCAGGAACCCTTTAGTCTCCAGCGCCACCATTTTCCAAAGCTGCAACCTACCTGGAGTCTCCAGAAGTGCAAGGTGTCAGGATCTCAGAGACTTCAGTTAGGTAAAGAATCCTAAAAAATGACCCCCACTAAATAAGAATCATAAGCTGAATTGTTGTAAAATACATGAAGCCTGCTTTTTTATAGGCTTTATGGACAGATAGGTTGAGAGTGACTCTTGAAGGACCAGCACCACATCCTCTAGTACCACTGTTTGAAGAATTCATCTTCCAGAATCTGGCAGTACGTTTTGGGAGTTCATTTTTAGTCCATCCTGAAGTCCGTTTTGCAGAGATGGACTAAAAATGAACTCCCAAAACGTACTGCCAGATAAAAAAAAAATATGATCATAAAATCAACGTGCCTAATAATTCTGCACTCCCTGTAGACATTTAAAATTGCCATTGGCACACATGACACTTCCAGGGCTAAAAACAAAATGTGTTTAAGTATATTTAAGTGTTCTAGCGGCCCCCTTGAAAGTTTGCACTGGCCCCCTGGTAGAGGTGGGCGATATGACCAAATTCGTGTGGTGTGAAAATCTATTTCACAATAACGATATATATCATGATATAGATTTAAAAAAAAATCTAATTTCTGTTATTAAAAATAAGAAAAAAGCAGCAAATTACAAACAATAGGACAAATACAACAGTTACAGAAATGTAATAATCAAATATTGCATAGTCTTCATTGTATGAATTAAATATAAATATATTCTTATTCAGTCAAGAGCAGCAGTTATTTTTTCTTGTTTTATATTAGGCTGCTGTCACTTTAAGACCAACCACACGGCTCCATTATATTGATACACATCTGGTTTACACCCAGCTATTTACTTTTCACTTGAGATATAACCGGCTGTGTCTACATGAATATACTCTGCACAATGGGCATTTTAACATAATTCCATGTGTATTTGACCATTCAAGCACAATAAGATGTGAAAGAGAACTGAATTTGCGATCTCATGCTGAGAGATGCTTTCTGTGCACGAGCTTACGCTGTGTGTCAGTCAGTGCGTGCACTGCATTGAGTTATTTTTCACTGCTTATTGTGTTTAATAACTCTTTTTAACATCAAGCGCGTCCCGCTCTTTATATTTTCATTCATGCGTTTTATCACTCTGAAGTGTCAATAGTGCTATATGTTTACATACTGCGATATACACAATATAGCAAAATCTCCAACGATAGACATTTTATACCGTGATGTAGTTCAGTCATTCACTGAAATGCATTGTTAGCAGAAACCAAAAAAATTGGGTTGCATTGGGCTGAGTTTTAAATGAGGTATATATTATAGTATTCTAAGTGATTACATTAAGGGTACCAACTGGATCATTTCACATTACTCCATTACTGTTATTGCATGCTAAATTTAAAGTTTATCGGCCTGTTTTCTGCTACGGTTGAAAACCTCTATGCAAAACGGTTTCCAGATTCCCATGCTGGAGTTCACACAGACTTGTATGATATACTGATAAAGGCTCTGCTCTTTCTCTTCTTCCTCCAGGTGTGTTTTAGGGAACACTACTATTCTCGCAGAGTTTGCTAGTGAAGAGGAAATTAATCGTTTCTTTGCACAAGGTCAGTCAATGACTGCCTCTCCCAGCTGGCAGACGCTGGGCTCTTCTCAGAATCGGATCGGATCCATCGAGGGTTCTCACCCCTTCCCAAACCGCACTGATCCAAATCACTGGAACGGCAGCGGGCTGTCAGGAGCTGGTAGCGGAGACCTGCACGGCTCGTCTCTCTGGGGCGTTCCCAATTACTCCACGAGCCTGTGGGGCAGCCCCAGTGGCGGTGAGGGGGGGAGAATCAACAGTCCCTCCCCCATCAGCTCCTTCCTTCCTGTTGACCATCTGACAGGAGGTGGGGAGTCCATGTAGTGCATCTTTCACCTTCTGACTTCTGACAAAAGAAAAAAAACATACAAACCCGTGACCTCAATGTGGAAATAGTTAATCATAATCATATGACCATATATATATTATATATAAAAAAAAAATCAAATGGCACTAGTTAGACTGACTTCACTTACAAAAAGAAAAAAAAAAAACAATGCGGGGTCACCCTGTGGAAACAAGTTACGTTTTTTTTTCTGCACATATGTCCACTTTGTTTTAGCCCAAAACATATCAGTTTGAATACTTGAATCATGCAGGCCAATTCTATAATGTGAAAGGATGTATTTACACTTCCAGGTAGTGCTCTTCATACAGAAAAAAGCTTCATTTGAGCTCATCTGTTTATTCATCATGTTTATTTGAATTCCAATTCTTTTCGTTTTGTTTTTATTATTTGCATTTTGTTTGCTGACAATGTTGGAGTTTGAGCTTTTTTAACTTTGCACTGAATGTGGTTTTTCTCAGTATAATCTGCAATATGGAGGGAGCCGACAGTTCCAGTGTAGTTGTTTACTCAAGGATGTTCTTAAAGTGTGCGCTCTACTATGCCTTGATGTACGCCTACCTTATTGTGGTATTGTGGAGTTCGAGATCAAGATATAGATGCTGACTTAGGATTATTTGATGATATTACAGAAATAAGTATTGCACCAATTTTGTTTTAAAACTAAAGAATTTAGCTCTGCAGTGTAAAAAACTGTAGCCACAGCTGTGACTTGCAAACCCGACCTGCAAGCCAGGGGGAACAGCACTTTCAAAATAGGCTTTCAATTTTGTTTTGGAGGCGTCACATTGTGCCCTCTTGTTTACAAAACTTTTTGAGGGGGGGGGAAAGTATGGTCATTCTTCCTTTTATTTTAAATGGAAAAATAAAAAAAAATGCATAAAGAATAAAAAAAAAATCATAAAAAATGATAAAATAAAATAAAAAATCATTAAAAAAAACATAAAAAAAGAAAAAGAAAACAAACAAAAAAAAAATCTTGAGGATGAAGACGAAGCTTTCTATCTCTGGGAATACTGATCAGTGTTTGGCCATGTCATTGGTTATTTTATCTATTCCTCTTGTCTGCTAAATAACCAGCATGGTTCTCAGGAAATATAGCCAGTTTTCCCCCATAGAAACTCCTTGTAGGAAAATCCAACTTTTAGCACTGAAACTACTTATAGCTCTGTAAGTTTTTCTCTGCCAAATAACTGCTTTAAGCTGGAGACATTCTACATACTGCTTTTCGAATATGCTGTCTTTTATTAATGAGTGGATATGGTTTGCTGAATCACTATCTAGTCCTTCCCTTTTTCCCACTGTGTGGCTAAATGTTTTTCGCTTTGTGACTGTCGAAGTAACTGTCAAATGTCATAAGAAAAAGCAGAAATCTGTAACTATGCATACTGTGGCCAATGACTCGGCCTACAGAATCGTTTTTTCTTTGTCTGAAGTAATGTTTTATATGTTTCAGCAATTTGCGTATACGTTGTTTGATTGTGTGTGTGTATGTGTGTGTGTGTATGTATACATACACACACACACACAAACACACACATGCATATATATATATACATACACTCATCGCCAGAGCTGGTGTTAAAGAAAATCTTGTTTGGTTATTTTAACAGTGCAAAAGTCGTCCACATTTCATTGCCTTGATTCAAATTGTGTCCGAAGATGCAACAAGTCAAGTGGCTTTTAACTGTTTACAAATAGAAAATGATTGTAATGTGTACAGTTTGGTTGTGTTAATCTGAAGTTCCTTACAATATTAATAAATCAATGTTTTGGCTGCTCATTACCATTTTATTTTAATTTTATTTGGGTTTTTTCCCTTCCCCCCCCTTTTCCCCTTCCTCGAAGCTGGTTTGTCATTGAAAATGGCTTGCCTCTGTACTTGTGGCCAAGGAAGGCTGGATTAGAGGTGAATGTAATCTATTGCTGGTAGTTTAAATGATGTGCATAGATTTACAGACTATTTACCTTTTATTGTACTATATTTTAGGTGCACAATTTATAAGACGCTTCAAGAGGGAGAGAAAGATGTCAGCATTAGGCTAAGCCATGGACCTTAATATTTGTTTAAGCTGTTGTTGTTGTTGTTGTTGTTGTTTCTCCAGTTTGTTTTATTTGAGAAGTAGAACTTGCGTGGCGTGTTAACTTATCCATATTTAATGACTCATCGTACAAAACCCTGAGTATTACCCTCACTTTATGGTTGCGTGCCAGTATTGAACCATTTTAAGTAACTGCTTTACCAAATATACTTCAATCAAAGGATTTGTTTACTTAATTCCAGACCTGACTTATCTCATTTTGTTTGTCTGACTAATTTTAAGTGGAACATTGGAGAGAAACTACATAACGAAAGCCGAAAAATGAGTTTTTGTAATTGCACTTGGTGTACATAATGAACTAGAGAAGCTTGTACTGTATTTGTGTTCTGGAGGTGGCGTGCAGCTTTCGAGACTGGACAGGCCTTTTGTTTGTCTTTTTATTCTTTGTGTACATTGGCTAGACTCTTTAAAGCATGCGTTTGTGCCTGCGTATTTGAGTGGTCCACTCCATTCCTGCGCATCAGGAGCCCGAGTATTCTCCTTTTGTATGGGGGCGTATAACTGCAGGTATCGCCGATCGGATTGCCGTGACTTTGTTTACTCCCTCGATGTGGATTGCTCAATCTTTTGTGCTTTAGTTACATGTTCGTATGCATCCAGGATAGCGTTAGTCCTTTCTGGAAGTGCGGCGCTGAGGTTTACCAATGGTTCTGAATGGGTTCTTTCCTGCCGTCTTGGCAAACGTGCTACTTTCCCTATTCTTCGCGGCTTTGTTTTTCTGAAGTGAACTTTGAAAGTGTAGGGAAAAGCCATTGGCACCCAGTTTGTTTCCACTTTTAATTATTCACTTTGTTTTGTTTTTTTGCTTTCATTCCCCCACCCCTCCCTCCTAATTTTGTTTTATGTATGTGCAGCTGTTTGGTGTTGGACAGGACTGTCATGCTGAGACATTTTGATAATTCACAGTCATGCCAAATTATCGAGTAGGGGGAGGAAAGGGATTTGTTTTGTAAAAGCCGGACAATGTATGCGTTTCAAATGTCACTTGCAAAATGGATGTTTCGAGGATATTCATGAGCAATGTACAATCCCCATTTTTATAGCCAGGTTGAACGTAGAGGAAACGAAAAAGTGACTTGGCCTGACATTCTACTTTTGTACTGAAATTGTCATTCTTTTCTGATTTATCCTGTGAGCAAATATACCCATGTCTTTTAAATGGTTCCTACTGTTGAACAATGTGCTAAGGCAATTGACTTAAACTGTGAGTATGTCATGTTGTTATTATAAACCCAAAAAGCTTTAGTAAAACCAGCACAAGAAATGGACGAACGAGAGTTTAAATCGAAACTTCCACCATGGGGAAATTCTAAGAGAGTCTATGCAGTGTAGGGTGAGGCTTCCATGTTTGTGTCTTTGCTTATTGAAATCCTGACCGCGGTAGTGGCCGGATTTAAAAGTACTTTTCCTGTAAATGTGCCATGATTGAAATTTGCTTTCGTCATATTAATTGGCCAGTTGTAGCAAACGGAGGGTCGCATTAACATTTCCTTTTTCACGGCGCTCCTCACTGAACGGGCTGTGGAATGGCAAATTCTTCTAGTGGTCTGTCCAGAAATAGTTTTGCTCACATGTAACCTATATGCACACTGCTTTGGTAGACTGTTTGGAAATGAATAGAAACAAACATCAATAAGATAACTTAAATGAGCAGGAAGTTCTTTTCAGCGTCTTCCTGGGGTCATCTTAGAATTTTAACTTGGGGAACTGCACTTTTTGAAGGACAATCCTTATTTGTATTGGTAACAATTGACACAAGGTTTAGTCTAGTAATACATGGTAGATACTCAAATGTGTAGTGATGAATGTTTCCTGTAATGCTGTTTTTCTTTTTTTCTTTGTTGCTTGGTTTTCAATTTTAGTACCCTTAAGTGCATATGTAACGAGGTAGTTGAGGTAATAGAGTAGTTTTTAGGTCTTTTGTTGGCTGTACTTGTAGACTGATCATAACTGTTTGTAAAGTCCTGATCTTGATATCTGAATACAAAGCTGTATAACTTGGGTACAACCCGCAATAAAGCCTAACAGTGACATGGTGTGCAATGTTTTTTCTTCTTCTTTTCTTTCTTCAATATACTTCTACGGCAAATGCAGCTGGAAAACACTTGTATGTCGCACTTGTATTGGGGGAATTCTTTTTTGCCATTTTGCCATTAGACCTGTGCAAATATGTAGTTAATGAATAGTTACTAAGGACCTCATCACCAGGGTTGCCAGGTTTTCACAACAAAACCCGCCCAATTGCTACTCAAAACTAGCCCAAAACAAGCCCAATCTCGTTTCAGGGGGACATCTCCAGTAAAAATCGCATTTGGGGGGTTAAATATGTGTTTTTTTGACATGGTTGCCAACTAAAATTCACATTCCCGGGGCTAAATATCATATAATTGGGGTCGCTTCAACCCGCGGACATGAAAAACAGCCCGCGGCAACTGTGTTGAAGTAGCCCAATTCCGCGGGAAAACCGCGGACTTGGCAACACTGCTCATCACAAAACATTTATGTGGAGTGTAATAAATATTATGCTTTATGATGTTTTATTGTTAGTTTTTTTTTTTTTGCACTGCCATAGTCTTCATCATTTCCTTTTGGAGCTCTATCATCACTCATTTACAGGGTTATTATAGTTAACTAAAACCATCAAAAACATTACTTTAAATAATAATAAATTCAGCTACACTCAAAAAAAAAAAAAAGTGCTATTTGGCACAAAGTGGTTCTTTGTCGTAATTACAGAGGAACCACTTTTGGTGCTATAGAGCACCATATCTTAACATGTTCTGTATATGATAGCGGTGCTATATAGCACCAAAATTGGTGTTATACAGCAATTAAAAAGGTTCCCCTATGATTACGAGTGAAGAACCAGTTTTTTTTAGAGTGTAGTTGCCAAAGCAACATTAAATTAAAACCAGAAATGTTATAAAATGACAAACTAAAATGTACTTGTAGACAAGTAAAAAAAACAAAAAACATTACTAGAACTTTCAAATTAAAATTATTTCAATGCAACTAAAATAACATTTTATTTACCCACTACATGGGTCGACACGCACACAAATGAACAGTGCCTTTAAAACATGCATTTACGTGACGACAGACTCCAAACAGAGGCCTTGAAAAAGTAGTTTTATTTTACATAAAGGATGGCTACCATATTGATCGCTTTAGTAATGCTGCAGTACTAAATCATGGATGACATTTGCATATATAGTCTTTATAATTCCACTGTAACAGAACTTTTGCGTGATGCTACATGCAGATAACCTTGAGCAATGAACCAAGACCAGTTTTCTATTGGCCAGTTAAATGGTCCAATACACCTTTAGCGGTTCAGCATCATTTGTGCCACCAAATAAATCTCCAAAAAATACTTTTCAAACAAGTTTGGGGTCATTTCAAAATCATGGAAATTATTTTGAGGCCTGAAAAGGTTATGGACCTTTTTTTTTCTGCTGTAAAATGTGAACCAAACTGGTTCTCAAAACGGTCTGAATTTGAATCATTTGTAATTGCGTCCAATGGAACGGTCACGTGGGACCTTGAGCTTTCCTAAACACTCACCTATCTGCCTCGGTCAGTATGTCGGGCTGCTCAAAGAAGTGTTGAAATCACCACATTTTGAAACAGCTTACAGACAGACATCTATGCATTTTAAACTGAAGGATGCAATATTTTGATTTAAAAAAAGACCACAGCTGCACATATGCACTGACCTTGTAAGTTAAGTGGTAGTTTTACTTCCCTCCCACTAGAGGGACCAGTGAGAGGCTGTAATTGTGGCATGACAAACCAAAGAATTACAATTTAGTCTTGGCTTTATTTTCAGCTCAAGTTCCCAAGAGTTTATAGTGACATTTTCATTAAATACAATAGTACACATGACAAAGCAATTGACTCCATAAGCGAGAGATGGAAAATGGTATGACAGAAACTGGACAACGAGTGAATACAGCTGATCCACATCAATATTGTTTAATATAGAGTCAATCCTTCTACCTGCAAAAAAAAAAGAAAGAAAATTACAACCAAACTCACATAGGCTACCAACAATCTAGGCATTGTAGCTCATAAGACAGCGTACATACCATAAGATTTGCCTCTATTCATACACATCTTTTTTATCTGCAATGTACTGTACGATCTCCTCAGGAGTCATAAGCTTCTCCGCCTCTGCATCTGGGATCTCAAATCCTGTGGAATTTGAATTCAATGTTTACAAGAGATGACGGTTGTCAAATGCTTTAATACTACTGAAACAAACCCCTACTAACCAAACTCATCTTCCATAGCCATTATAATCTCCACCTGGTCCAGGCTGTCCAACCCCAGATCTTTCATGAAATGAGACGATGTTTGAAGCTTGAGGAGGAAAAGATTGACGTTAGCGATTGATGCTGGGAATATGAGGATCTCAAATGTAAACCAACTGCAATAAATCAGTATATCCACATAAGGCCTGTCGCGATTGGTCGATACAAGATACAATCGACGTTAATATTTTTAGTCGACTGGGTAAGTTGGGTACGATATGAAATTGTATAAGTACCGGTACTTTAAGAAATACTGCTCTTATTAGAGTGCTGATATTTTTAATTTGGGTCGATGTGTGACAGCAGGAGTTAGGATGTGTGTGTGAGCTCTACTTGCTACAAGTTATATTAAATGTTTAAGTAAAATTGTGATAAATTAGTCGATAGATTAATCAATATAAATATAGTCGTTAGTGGCAGCCCTAATCCACACAGAAAAATGTATGAAATGTGGTAGGCATGTATGCATTCTACAGGTAAATTGCACATAACTGTCCTTCAAATGTCCGTATTTGGAGACTAAGATACTAAGTGACCCATGCAATGTTACAGTACAATAAGTGTGAAGTATCTCTCACCTTATCTGGATTGATCTTGTCATAGAGTTTAAGGACGTACATAACACGGTCATGGATGTTCTCTAAAGTGAGGGGAGGAAGATCACCGTAATGCCGACACAGATGAACAGACGGGCCTGAAATCTAGAGACATGCAAACATTTGCATTTATTCATTTAGCAGAGGCTGCATACAAAACAACGTAAACATTTGAAACATATCAAGCAATTTGTCATGCATACCAAATATTCATAGTACACTGAAATTATTTCCTTCTATGAAGTGAAGCTATTAAAATGTGTAATTTGTCTCTTTTTCTATGGAACAAAATATGTTGGACAGACTGTTAAGAGCTTCGGTCACCATTTACTTGTATCTTTTTTCCATACAGTCAAAATAAGTGGCTGTGAATCTACCAAACATCTTTAGTGTTCCTCCGAAGGAAGGCATGCATGTTTGGAATGACATGATATAGAATTGTAATGTTTGTTTGTTAAATATACCTTTAACAAGATCTACAATAAAAGACGCAAAGAGACCGCCAGTGAAGATACACGGTCATAAAAATGTACTGTCCTAGGGCGGTTTATTAAGTTAACTAGTAGCTGTTTCTACTATAAATACTTATGTTTAAAATCTTGCAGGTCACACAAATGTGGTAGATGTATATTGTGAATGCACACTCTTTGAACAGTGTATGTCTGCCAGCTGTCATGCGTGAATAGATCTGTCGGAAAGACACAGGTAGGTCACTGAGTAATCCAGCACCAGTAGGCCACACACAAACATCCCTCATCTGCAGAACGCTCACCCGCACTAGGTCAGTCCACCTCGTCCGCTGGCCGCATGAAATGACAGCGAGCGCTCGCTGGGTTGAGGCGAGGGGCGCGCAGGCGGATCTTGTGAGCGCGTTGCCATGATTTAACCTTGCAGAGGCGCGAGTGACGGAGCGCACACAGTGTGCAATCACACGGGACGCCATGTCTGTGAATTTCTATCCCACAATTCACTGCGACAAACTGGACATAAGTTTGACATGCGCGTGCGCACTCTGACAGGGGAGTGCTACTATTCCGCGAATCGGTTCTTTCGAACTGTTCGTTCCCAACGGTGGAGCGTTGAAAAGATCCGACTCAAAAGAATAATTAAAACACGGACGTTTCGAGAATGTACTCATTTTATTTTTTACTTTCGTTTAATTATTTATTAACGATATATGTAACTAATGTTTTAGTGATATGTAATTTAATTATTAGTCATTGATGTAATTTAAAAAAAATAATATATATATATATATATATATATATATATATATATATATATATATATATATATATATATATATATATATATATATATATATATATATATATATATATATATATATATATATATGGCCATTTAAATGATAAAATATAGTATATGTGTAACGTATGAAATAATGAGGCTTTTATTTTGAAACCAATCATGGCTGCCAGTTACGCATAGGATCGTCCAGTAATGGTCTGTCAAAGTACATTTATTTGTTCTACTCTCATAGCTAGAACCGTCAAAGTACTTTTTGCAAGGTAATTGAAAAAAAACGTGTACGAACCGATGGCTTTTTTTTCTAAAGGAGAGGTTTTGCTCCGCGCAGAGACAAAATAAACAGAAGACTGGACGTGAATCATCCACAACCAGCATGCTACACAACAACAGTTAACGCAAGTGTTTTTATTTGTATAGCAATTTTATATTATGCTGGAAAAAAGCCTGGTAAGCTAAAAAAAAAGTGTCCAAAACCCCTCTAAAACACGCCTGGGACACCATTTAAAACCATCTTTTTTTCAGCAGGGATATTATATATATATATATATACCTTAAATAACTTTGGCATTGCTTTGCAGGAGATAGAGACCATGGAGCCTGCAAGCCTGGAAAACTTGTGTGTTTTGTACCACAGTGCAAACTATATAGTTGTCAACAAACACTGGGACATCCGTATTGACAGCAAAATGTGGTATGAGAAGCAGACGGTCCAGAGTCAGCTGAAGCATCGCTTCCCAGAGCTTGCAGATCCTTACACTTACTACGGCTTCAGGTCTTGTGTTTCTGTTACACTGCTATGAGCTGAGGCAAACAATAATGTAAACCATCCCACTTCTCTCATCAGTAGTTCATTCATATGCATTCTTATATTCTGCAGGTTTTGCCATCAGTTGGATTTCTCTACCAGTGGTGCTTTGTGTGTAGCACTGAACAAGGCAGCAGCAGGGCATGCGTACCGCTGTTTTAAAGACCGACTTGTTACCAAAGCTTATCTTGCACTGGTACTGTGACATTCAGACATCCAGTGAATATATCAGTGGTTTTTCCTAATAACATAGTCTATTTATATTTCCTGTGCAGGTCCGTGGTGTTGTGGCTGAGGAGAAAATGACCCTGGACTTTGCAATCGGCAAGAACACGACAGAGGGCAAGACCCATATGATGTGCACTGAAGGAACAGAAGGTCAGAATCTCTTTTGCTTCAAAATTAAACCGAATTTTGAACAACAAATTGAAACGCATTCACGCGTCTATTTAATATTGTATGCGGTAGGTTGTGAGAATCCCAAGCCCTGCCAAACAGAGCTCACCGTTTTAGAGTATGGAGCATATGATGGAGATCCAGTCACAAAAGTGCTTCTACAGCCTCTGACAGGTACAGTACCATCAACAGTACAGAAAAAATATAGATGAAACATGTTGTCAAATGGGAAAAAAAGTTGAATTATCAAAAACCTTGTAGGACGGACGCACCAGCTCAGAGTGCACTGCAGTGCCATTGGTCACTCCATAGTGGGCGACTATACCTACAGTCTACGCACAGACAATGCTCCATATCGCATGATGCTGCACGCCTACTTCCTGCACATTCCACTAGAGAATGAACCCATCCATGTCATAGCCCCAGATCCCTTTGTACCCAGCCTCGACTCCAAATGGGCACCGCAAAGATGTGTGAACATTCTGGAGGATTTCCTGAAGAATATTTTAACAAAGTCACAAGTTGAGGTCCAAGAAGAACCAGAGCCAGTGCACAGGAGGAGCAGCCCGGTGGAAAGCGAGGAGCAACAGGCACAGTGTCAGCAGTGGTTATGTGAATGGAATCTGGACTGAGGAACGCTTGCGCTGTTTTGCCAGTAAACTGCTGAAGCTATGCTGCAGGCTGCTTATGGGCTACCCTCCTCTTTAAAAAGCCAGCCCTCCTCAAGAACATTTTACGGAAAGAACTGAAGGCATGAAGGAGTATTAAACCATTTGGCTGATCTATGTATGAAGAAGATCACTGAGTCATAGTGCATTATGCAGAGTCCCTACGCTTATGTCAACCTACACTAGCATTCAAAAGTTTGGGGTTGGTAAGATTTTTTCAAATGTTTTTTAAGGAAGTCTCTTATGTTCACCAAGGCAGATCAAAATTACAGTAAAAACAGTAATTTTATTACAATTTAATATTAACTGTTTTTATTTTGATCTATTTTAAAATGCAATTTATTCCTGTGACAGTAAAGACTGTCCAGCAGTCATTTCTCCAGCCCTTCAAAAATCATTCTAATATGCTGATTTGGTGCTGGTTTATTTGAAATGGAAACTTTTTGTAACATTTAACAAGTGTCCTTGCTGAATAAAAGTATTAATTTCATTCAAAATTAAATCTTACTGACCCCGAACTTTTGAACAGCAGAGTATAATTAATTTGCTAAACAACAAAAAATGTCAGAAGCTGAGAAGAACTTAAAAAAAAAAAAAAAATCCCCATTAAGTGTCTTTACCTCTTTCAAGTATGCTATGCGTACAAGTGGTAGTGTTCATTGTATGAATGCAAAGCTGTATGGTTTTTCAATAATTAGGGCCTGAGCACCGATGGTGTGAGGACCCTATTGTATTTGCTGAGCCTATTCTTCTTCTTCTCCCAAATGAATCGCATTTTTGAGGGCCTAAGCATGCTCGAAAACTCATGAAACTTTGCACACGCGTCAGAAGTGGCGAAAATTTACGTCTGATATGGGTTTCAGAATTAGGCGTGGCAAAATGGCTCGATAGCGCCACCTACAAAAGTTAAATTAAGCGCCATTCGTGCTATGTTTCACGTATGAGTATGAAATTCGGTAGACACATGTAACAGCCCAATACCTACAAAAAAGACCCTGGGTGCAAAATCTAAAAATCCAACAGGAAGTGAGATATTTTGAATTTTCTCAGCAAAATTTTTGCAGTTTTTGCCATTTCCACACATCGTACTTTAACAAACTCCTCCTAGAGATTTAATCAGATCAACATCATATTTGCACAGTCTAATCTAAAGGCCTTTGTGATGTTAAATTGCGAAGATCTTGAGTTTTCCCCAAAGGGCGTGTCCGTGGTGGCCTGACAAATTTCTATGTTTTTCCATACAACTTCTGATCTGCCCCAAACTTCACATGTTTTATTAGAGTCCTGGCCTTAAGACATCTACATGCCAATATTCAGTAACAGTCATAGCGCCACCTGCGGGCAACAGGGAAGGCCATGTTTTACACTGTGACTAACTCCTCATTGAGATTTAACCAGAACAACATCATGTTTGGTCAGTCTAACCTTAAGGCCTTGGTGATGTTAAATTGTGAAGATCTTGAGTTTTCCCTGAAGGGCGTGTCCGTGGCGACCTAAAAAGAAATCTGATGTTTTGCCATGAAACAGGAAGCTGTTGTAAATCAGGCATACAATGTCCGATCTGCCCCAAAATTCGCATGTTTGATAAGAGTCCTGACCTAAACACATCTACATGCCAATATTCAGTTAGTCATCATAGCGCCACCTGCTGGCAACAGGAAATGGCATGCTTTATACTATAATTCACTCCCAGAAACTTTTAAATATGCCATGAAATCTCAAACATGCTAGAAACACATTAAATCTTGCAACACGTGGCTATGTGCTAATGTATGCGATTTACGTCACAAAACAGGAAGTTGTTGTAACTCAGGCATACAATGTCCGATCTGCCCCAAACTTCACGTTTGATAAGAGTCCTGGCCTGAAGACATTACATGGCAATATTCAGTTACAGTCAAAGCGCCACCTGCTGGCAGAAGGAAGTGTGGCACATTGAAGTGAGTTTGCCATATTTCTCCTATATTTACCCGCTTGAATACATGTCGCCCACTATTCACTGTTTTCCTGAGGCTACCAGGTGGTGGTGCATGTGCAAGGGCCCTTTCATCGCTGCTAGCAGCTTTAATTTATGATTGATTTTTTTTTTATTCCTTTTTGTTGCAGTCTAGAAGGGGCCAAGGCTCACTGTTTTTTGCACTAGACAAACAGGCAAGTTATAACAAGCCTTAACTTCTGTCCTTGAATTGTTGTGAAGCATGTTTATAGAAATCCATTGCTTAAAATAGACTGAACGATCCCTACCTCAAGCACTGAAAGAGTAGCTTTGGAAAATTAAATTTAGTGCGTCTATCTACAGAGTATGTTTCTTGCATGTCATCCTGTTCCTTACACCATTTGTATGGCTACAGGGGCAGTCATATTTACCGTTGTACAGTGAGTTTTCAAAATCAAGTCATTTCAATAGAAATCCATGTGATTGAGAACTTTTCGTGAGGGTGAAAGATTTCAACATACAGATTCTTTCAAAAGGTTCCTGCTTGATTTGAAAGTGATCTCTGTGTGAGCTCAGCTGTGCTTCATACATTGCCGACCGAAATTTTGCTAATGTGACTGCACTGTACTGTACTAAAGGAGTGTGTTGTTTGGTAAAAGCCCTCAAGACATACTGTGACCACTTAAAATGAGTCAGTATAGACACTCTTTTGTTCTTTAAAAAAAAAAAAAGAAGCATTTATTACCATCTGTAATCTGTCTTTGCACACAGAAAATGTTTAGTGTTGCAGAAATTGTACTGTTCAATAAATAAAGGCCCTTCAGTCTAACAGCTAATCACTGTGTTGTGATGTTTCCCAGCCACGCAAACAAGACTGTGGTGTGCAGTGGCATGAGATACCTTGACAGAAATCTAAAAATACTGACATGAAAAGCAGGAGATATGTGGTGTTTGCGTATAATACACATATTCTTGAATTTTATATTCTATGTTAACATAGCATGAACACAGCAAGGGATTTGTACTGCAAGTGGTCACAACTGTGAACAGAATTAATAGCATTTCTTTGTCATTCAAGATTTACAATTGTGACCTAGAGCAAGGGGAGGCTGGGGAATATTAGTCCATATTAGTTCCTTTGGTCCCAGAATGAAAGAGTGAGCGAGACACAAACTGAAGTTCAGTCCTAGATCTGGCTGAGAGGGAGGAATTTCTGGTAGTAACTCTTGGTAACGTCGATCATCAGTTCCTGTGTACATTCAGGGAGTTCTCCTGAAAATAAACCTGAAATATAGAATAACAAAGAAGCTTACATTAAGCAAGTGATATTAATTTACTTCTAAAATTAATTGCTGGCATAATATAAATAAAATAAACCCACTTCACTACATTACCAGATTATAATAATTAACCCTTGTGCATCCTTATGGACATTTTTGGCTTTTTTATTTTTTTTTATAACTTTGCCTGTGGTAATGCTAACTGCATATATTCTGGCACGTGTGTATTTTTATTGGAATTGTAACATGTCACCCCCCATTTCCTTTAAAATTTTATTTTGCACTAGGTATACAAAATACTTCCTGTCAGCGCCTTTTGGACAAAAATGTCCCCATTGAAACTGCATTTAATCGCATTGCCATTTAACTATAAAATGATGGAATCTTTATTAATAGGCTTTTATTCTGTTGGCAAGGCTTCAAAATTTACATTCTCTCTTTTACCAGATGGTGCCATTTTTTCCAGGTTTGTCTTATAAAGCAAATACTCACTTTATTTATTTCTATTTATGCATATTATAAAGCCAATTTGATAAATTATGCAGCTGTAACTGTGTGGGTGTGTTAGTATGGATGTCAGAATGTGGTGTGCATGTATGTAATAAAAAAATAAAAAATTTGTGTGTGTGCTTGTAATATTTGAGAGAGTAAAACTCAACTGCAAATAGCTAATCCAACCGCTGTGTGACAAGGACATTTTTGTCCTCTATGGAGCTATGTGTAACTTTTTAATTGAAGCACAAGGGTTAACAGGATCTATAAGTAATAACAAACCAAATGTATCCCATTCATAACAATTCTAAATAAATATATAATAAATAGCATAATATATCTGAAGGTGCCCACCTGGACAGCCAGAGAATACTGTAAATGGAGGAACCACTGTCTCTGGGGGAAGGACAGTGTTATCCAGTATCTTACAGCAGTCCTTCAAGACACAGCGTCGACCCTACAAAACAGGCTTTATCACTGCAAATGTCACACCCACAAAACAAATGAGAGGATACAGATGAGGGGGGTACTTACAATCACACAGTTTTTGCCAATGTGGACGTATGATCCGATCTGAGCAGCGTTGACAACACAGTCCTCCTCTATGAACACATGGTCCCCAATATGCAAGGGGAAGAAAGCCACGCTAATGTACACAGAACAAACACAAGCAAGTTAATTGTCAACATATTTTGTTGATTCTGGAACAACATTCCAGTCTGAAGACCCGTATCCCTACCCCTAAACCTAACAAGCACCTAACCATGGTTGTAAGTAGGGTTGCCACCCGTCCCGTAAAATACGGAATCGTCCCGTATTTACAAGCAAAATGACGTGTCCCGTATCAAACCAATACGGGACGCGATTTGTCCCGTATTTTTACACAGGTCCACACATAGTTCAATAAACACATACAGATTTTGCAGTGTGGAGAATACTGATAGCAAATATAAAGAAGTCAATTTCACAATAAGTAGTACAGGAGCTCATTTGTGCGTGATTGTGTTTTAGTTGCCTGAGTCTCGAGAACATGCGCTGTGCCAGTGTGCCTGCAAACTTGTGAGGTGTTTTAAAAACATGTCGAGCTCGCGTCGCGTCCACCGTTTGAACGCAAGATCTCCAGATATAGAGCTGAATATCAAAAAGGTATCAATGGGTCTGTCCAGTAACTCACGATGAACCTCAGGCCAACTGCACACTTTATGAGAAGCATTTCAGTGTCTCAGACTGTCTGACACATCCGTGCTTCTAAAAGGTAGGCCTATAGTTTTTTTTAATGGATAATATATTAATATAATATTCCATACATTATCAGAGCTTGGCAGACAGAATTATAATTTTTTAGACAGGTTAATTAATAGATTATAGCCTTATAAATGTTATTATTAATTTATATTAATTTTATTCATCATACATAATAAATAATTTGATATTTGATTAATATTTGTATTTGACATTTATTTAATATTTGACATAATTAATATTTGACATTTAAAAAAATATTTAGATAAAAATGGGACAAATAATTACATGATAATATAGTCATAATTTAAGTAAATGAATAAAATAAAAACATTTTATTTTTTAAATTCAAAAAAGTGATTACTGGTTCAGAATGACTGCTTAAAGGGACAGTTCACCCAAAAATAAAAATTCTGTCATCATTTGCTCACCCTCAAGTTGTTCCAAACATGTATACATTTCTTTGTTATGTTGAACACATAGGAAGATAACTGTGGAAGTCAATGGTGCCCCCAAAGCAGCCTGCGTACAGGCTGAACTTCAAAATATCTTCTTTTGTGTTCAGCAGAACTCGTACAGGTTTGGAACATCATGAGGGCGAGTAAATGATGACAGAATTTTCATTCTGGGTGAACTATCCCTTTAAAGTGCACCAAATAGGCTACTAAAGAGTTATTTTGAAATAAATAAAATCAAATGTAAAATAATATAAAATGTGTTCTGTTGCAAGTTCACATACTTGATCTCATGTTTTCTTATATGGTTTATTATTGAGCTTTCAAATTGTAAATGTTGAAATAATCATTTCATGGCGTATTCTTTATGTCTGTCCGTTATGCAATTGTTTTTTTGGGGGGGGGGCGGGTGGGTGTCATGAATGGGTGTCCCTTATTTTGCCACACTGAAGGTGGCAACCCTAGTTGTAAGCCTAAACTTGACATAAACTGAACATAAACTTGTCCCTCAGATCTGATTGGATGATTGGAAGGGTGATCCAGGAACATGTTGCACTTGGTGAAATCGGGTTCTGCGTTCTACATTAAATCAGTAGCATTACTCACCCTTTGCTAAATTTCTTAAACGGTGGTCTGATCACACTACGACTTTTAATGACACAGTGGCGCCCGACTCTGACATTAGCAAGATCTCCTCTGATGATGCAGTCATTCATCACGATTGTCTAGGGAAGAAGAAAAAAACAGCTCATTTCAGAAAGTTAACACATTTTCTGGTGAAAATAACAGAACGAAACAAAGGGGGGGGGGGCTCACTTTTCCATTGAGGACGATGTTTTGACTGCCGCAAAGCACCGACTGTCTGCTGACTTTGTTGCCCGATGCCTAGAGATCAAATGTGAACGTTACCATCATATGACAGTCCAGCTCTGGGCTGATCTGAGATCCGAGTAATTAAATAAACAACATGTGCAACTGATACAGATATTAACTTACTGGTAAGTTATGATAAACCAACACTTTATTGTGTGCCGGCTGTATCATCTTTATCAATTAAAAACACTAACGTTAGTCGGTCAGTAAATTCTGAATTTAATATTTGCAACCGCTTGATTCAACTGGAGGATATTACCGACGTTATTAACATACCGTCTCGATGTATTCAGCCTTGTTGTATAATATTTCACTCAGCTCCATCTCTGCACAATTTTATTGTTTTGTTGACGAACCCCTCTGATGTCCAGCAGCTGTCAACCGCTCCCTCACTATTTCCGCTTCCGGTTAGTACCAAGACGCCACTTGTAGCATAGGTATATATACATAGATACCTCACTAGATGGCTGTTTCATCCGCCATATTGTAACGCTCAAAGCCGGTTGAGAACACTCGAGGGCGATTGGACTGTGCGTCTGCAACCGCAGTTAAACGCATGTATGATTATATACATCTGCAATAGATTTCAGCCGATGAGTTTGCTAAACTAACACAATACAACAAACAAAAGCTGCTCATGCGTAATGTTGTGGCATCATTGATTCTGACTGTGAGGGACGACACACTGACCGTTCCAAGATGGCGTGTCTGGAGCGGTAGAATGGCTTTCTATGTATACGTATCTATGATTTGAAGTAGAACATCGTAATGTTTTAAATTTACTTTTTTGCAAATATAGAAAAATCTTAACGGGAACATTAAATATGTAATATTTATTATTTACTACGCATATAACCTTTAAAAAAAATAATCGAACCAGATATATTCAAATTCTGCTGGTTCAATGATTTTTAAAGATTATAAATGCTAGTTTCTTTTATCTGCGTTTCCGCTTTTTTTTAAATAAGATTTGTAAATAAATGTGTATGCGTTTTATGCTTTCAAAATGGATGGCACATTACTTATTTTACATGCCAACCGTATTTGACCGCATGATGGCGCAGCTGTTTTGTTTCAAAGTTTCGACTGTCCAGAGAGAGGCGCTTCATTCATCCATAGCGGTCTGTGCTCGTGGGCTCGACTCCCACCCACGTGCTTGAATAGCTTCATTAGCAGTACGTACATTAAAATGATTAGCCTATCAAAATGATGTGAACGTTTACAATGCAAAAGTTAGTGTAGTATGCTATGCTAATTATAGCCTACCTGCAATAAAAACGGCTATTTGCACAATGAATTTAGCTTGCACTTTAGACCAGTTGAATGTTTTAAATCTTGGATTTAATTGCCATTTTCAATGTTTTTTTTTATCACATAATAAATGCTCTGCTCAGCAGTATTTCTTTTTACTATTGAGCCTGTGGGAATAGCCTCCTGAATAGGCTACATACAGCCCACTCACTCACCTAGACTGAAATGTGCTCAAGCAAATGCAGTGTTGTGTAAGACGGTCCTGTAATCCCTCGCTGTCCACATCTGTCAGCTTGAAATTCTCTTATAGTTATACAATAGTAACACCACAGATCAGTTATCACACAGAAAAAGTCACTTTAACATTGTATTGATTATAGTCATCAGGCTGTACACATAACTATTCATTGTGTGTCCCCATAACTAACACCACCAAAACACTCCCTCGGCATATTGGCCTTTGTGTATCTTTAACAGAAGCAGTTTACTAAAAATCTATTTTTATTAGATCAGGCAGAGAAATGTGTTGTTGATTGGCTGCTGGCGTCTGTGTGGGAGGATTTGTCTCACCCATTTGAGTCTTTATCAATAGATTAACATCAGGAAAACATATCCAGCATTTGAACTCAAGAAACTGTTTATGTTTCCAAGCCCTGAGGAGGAAACTTTATCTCCTTGTATATCTGCTGAAGTGTTTGTTTTGATATTCACATAAGCAAGACTTTCACTGTTTTCATCACCTAATGTGGTATTTTTTTCTGTCTTGTCCAGAGACGACTGCCTCTACACTGTTTGTCGAGGTTCTATAAATAACAAACTATTTTCATACTTTTCTGAATGCATCTCTTAGCAGTGAAGTTCTCAGCAGCTGAGCTAAAAATAGCCCAGGGGTCATAGTGTCTAGAGAATGTGCTTTTGTGTGTGTGTGTTCTTGTATATATGGTTTATGAGGACACAAATGTGTATAATGGCATGGGTAGTATCTACAACATAAGCATTTTCTTGGTCACACTTTCTGGGTCCTCATAAAACAAGTTGCTTAACATACTAAACTGTGTTGTTGTTGTTGTTGTTGTTGTTGTTTTTATTAAAAAATGCAGAAAGTTTTGTGTGATGGGTAGGTTTAGTGTAGGAGGATAGAATAAAATCTATGGAAACATCTATGCAAAGTCCCTATAAAACATGGAAACCGTGTGCGTACGCGTGCGTGCGTGTGTGTGTGTGTGTGTGTGTGAGTGAGTACAGTAAGATATGTGGAGTCTTGCCATCATCGTATAGTCATCACTGCAGCGGCCAGGGTTTCATGAGGGCTTTATATAATACAGCCTCCATATCTGTGGGCGATGGACACACTATCTGTTGAGAAGAGCCAGTGGAGCCAAAGTCAGGACTGTATCAAGTGTGTCGAGATAATTTGTTCTGCCTGTGTTTAAAGAGAAATGGAAAACTGGAGGCACTGTTAGCATGACTTCTTTCTGTCCTTTAATAGCTATTTCTTTCTCTCCTGATTCGGAGTGTGTAGGTTTGTCTCTGTTGAGCTGTTATTATGTAATGCTTCCTGGGAAAATGCTATCTAATGGGGATTACCTCCAGTGGGAGGAGTTTCATCTGATTGGTTACTTTCAAACGTCTCACGGTTTGGTCTGATTGGTCAGTTTTAAAAGAGTCATATTTGAGTTTGGTGACATCAGGGAAGAGGATAAAAGAAGAGCCCAACTGTAGCTTTCTCTCTTTGGATTTGCGGCCTTTCTCTAGAGAGAGCTGCTCTTTGGCTCTCTCTCTCTCTCTCTCTCTCTCTCTCTCTCTCTCTCTCTCTCTCTCTCTCTCTCTCTCTCTCTCTCTCTCTCTCTCTCTCTCTCTCTCTCGCTCTCTCTCGCTCTCTTTCTCACAGGTAACATTCTATGCATAGGCCTACTGAGTACAATTAAGGGTTTAAGTTTACTTCTATTTGAAACTATTTTTAGGCTAACCATAATTAGAATTTGTGTTTCCTTTTAAAAGAGATTTCTGTATATTATGTAGTTGACATTTTACATTTACTTGTTAATAAATTGTTACATTTTGATCCTTTCTGAATTAATCTGTAATTATTAACTATCTCCAATATGGAATGATATAATTGCAACAAAGGGTTAAAACGGAATGATTAAATATATGATTAACTATCAAATATAAATGACCAAACAACCAGTTGGGATTCTCTTCTAAATTCGACAACTATGATACATGGAGCCAGATAAAGAATATTATAATTAAATCCATTTTTCCAGCTGAAACACTGAACGCGCATGCGGCCTTCACCGCGGTTCGCTACTGATCATTGGAGCGAATTCATGCGGTCTTACAGTACTGTCACTCTTGATTAATTTCATCTGTCCTTTAGCTCAGACATGAATTTTGAGCTCATCTCCTGATATATGTTTCATTGTTCAACTTCACATATAAAATAAATCTTTGTGTACAAATGTATGTTTTAGTGAAACAATCAACTAATCTGATTAATCTATTTTTAAAACCTATGACTAAAACAGAGGTTAGCTGTGAATAAAGAGATTTTGTCTGAAAAAGAGAGGTAGATGGATAGAATGACGATATACTGGATATTCTGAACAGACAGTTATTTGGTCAATTTTGTGGTAAAAGGAAATGAAATGCAGGTGTCAGATTTATTTATTTATTTTCAGTTCAACATGTTTAATTTTATATGATGTTGGTGTGTTTTTAATTTTCATTTTTAAATGTCAACTACCCATATACAATATTACACCAGTATATATAACACAAATTCTATTAATAAAGCACTAAGAAAATGACCATGACCCTGATATAAAAAGCCCAGTTCTTAATGATAAATCACCTATTAGACCTTGCAGCAATAACATGATTAAGTTCATGTTCTTCATTCAAAGCAATTAATAGCATCAGCATTGCAAAAACATTCCCCTTAAGGGCCTTGTTCACACATAATAAAATATCAAGTTGTCTGTCTAGACATTATAATGCCGTTCTAACTACAGCACCTCTGTGTTTTCATTAGCCATGTCTGTCTATTTTAGCACTCCTATAGTATTTGCAACATCAGACATCAAAATAGTGAATGAATTACCCTGCTGAATAATCCAGCATTTCTAGTCACCATGGGTTGCTGGTTTGCTGGTCACCAGCATGGGATGCTGGTTGCTAGTTGTAGTTTGCTGTTCCTCTGCGTGGGATGCTGGTTGCTGGTTTGCTGAATCCCCGCATGGGTTCCTGGTTTGCTGGTCACCAGAGGAGAACTGGCACCCGACTGAGCTTGGTTTTTCCCAAGGTTTAGTTTTCTTCATTATGCCACCTGATGGAGTTTTGGTTCCTTGCCACTGTCGCCTTTGGCTTGGCTTGCTCAGTTCGGGACATTACATTTTCAACTAAATATCGAAATAAATTTAATTACTAAACTAAATTAAATACATCAACTAAATAACTGATCTGCCCACATTGTCACTGTATGATAGTTGAAATGAGCTAGATGACATCACCGTTTTCTCCAGAGCGGCTGTACAGCTGAATAAAATTCTGTTGCATTATTTTCCTGTTTAACATTGTGAAGCTGGTTTGAAACAATCTGCATTGTAAAAAGCGCTATATAAATAAAGTTGACTTGACTTGACCAGCATGGGATGCTGGTTGCTGGTTTGCTGGTCAACAGCATGGGTTGCTGGTTTGCTGGTCAACAGCATGGGTTGCTGGTTTGCTGGATCCCAGCATGGAATGCTGGTTGCTGGTCAACAGCATGGGTTGCTGGTTGCTGGTCAACAGCATGGGTTGCTGGTTTGCTGGTCAACAGCATGGGTTGCTGGTTTGCTGGATCCCAGCATGGAATGCTGGTTGCTGGTCAACAGCATGGGTTGCTGGTTTGCTGGATCCCAGCATGGAATGCTGGTTGCTGGTCAACAGCATGGGTTGCTGGTTTGCTGGTCAACAGCATGGGTTGCTGGTTTACTGGATCCCAGCATGGGTTGCTGGTTTGCTGGATCCCAGCATGGAATGCTGGTTGCTGGTCAACAGCATGGGTTGCTGGTTTGCTGGTCCCCTCCATGGGTTGCTGCTTGCTGGTTTGCTGGATTCCAGCTTGGAATTCTGGTTGCTAATTAATTATAAGAGAAGGGTATTTTTCATTGCCACAGAAAAACAATTCTTTCTTAGCATTTACGGCGCTTAGAGCGTGTAACAAAATTGATAATTTAAGTGACCATTTATTTGCAGGCAGGGAGTCAGAACCAAATATGATTGTGCACAAGTTTTTTTAACTAAATCACGAACACATAACTAATCTAACAAAAATACATATACACAAGAACACATGCATAGGGTAGAATGGAAAGTGAAAGTGACTGAAAAACAGAGGAATGAAGCTATGGAAAAAGAGTCTAACACCTGGGAGAACCATCAGTTATGACAGCAAGCTCCTTTATTTGAACAAAGGGGTTCACAGCTTTAACTAAACAGCAATTTTGTACATCGTACGTTACTTGCATTTGCATAAGCGGTTGAAGAGGGTCTGGATATCCAGTCGCAGAAGAAAGTCTTGATAGTTCGGTCCAATGGTGTTGAATTTGCAATCGATTTCTTCTGCGTTGACTGAAGAAGATATAGATCTTGTAATACTAATATGTTGTGTAGCTATTGACACATCATATACACGATCATTTAAATCTTCAAAGTACAAATTTATAGAGACCAAACATGGCATAGGTGATGTTACATTGACCGTTGGTTCTATCATGGAATATGCATAAAACAAAAATACCATACGGAAAACACAACAAAAGACAGTATCAATCATACACACAATGTCCTGGGGTGCATGTTCATTTATAGATCAATGTGTTTATAAATGAATGCAGGAAATTCTGTTCTAAGGGCCATGGATCTTTCCTATGGCATTCCTCCTCACATTCTTTCAAGTAATAAACTATCTTATCAGTTGGTATCCATGGTAACTGAGGCCATTCTTGCTCTTAGTGGTATTTTGGAGGGATGGTTCTAAAGACCCCAGAGCGAGTTTTAAAGATTATTTGTTAAATATCATTTTCATTTCATTTAGTCATTTAGCAGACGCTTTTATCCAAAGCGACTTACAAATGAGAGCAATAGAAGCAACTAGAACAGTCAAAGGCTACAGTATGCAAGTGCTGTAACAAGTCTCAGTTAATCTAACACAGAACACACAGGACAGTTTTTATTTGTTTGTTTTTTTATTTAATTTTTTAAAATAAATTAGACAGACAGAAAAATGAATAGAGTGCTAAGTGCTATTCTTGATTGGTCAGCTGCTGCTGGAAGAGACGTGTCTTTAGCTGTTTTTTGAAAATTGCTACAGACTCGGCTGCTCGAATTGAGATAGGCAGGTCATTCCACCAGGTGGGGGCGGTCCAGGAAAAGGTCCGTGAGAGTGATTTCATGCCTCTTTGGTATGGCACCACAAGGCGTCGTTCACTGGCAGAACGTAAGCTCCTGGAGGGTGTGTAAGTCTGAACAAGCGAGTTTAGATATATTGGTGCAGAGCCAGTGGTTGCTTTGAAGGCGAGTACCAGTGTCTTGAATTTGATGCGAGCGGCTATTGGCAGCCAGTGGAGACTGATGAAGAGAGGCGTTACGTGCGCTCTCTTCGGCTCATTAAAGATCACCCTCGCCGCTGCGTTCTGGATCAGTTGCAAGGGTTTGATAGTGCATGTCGGAAGGCCCGCTAGAAGAGCATTACAGTAGTCCAGTCTGGAGAGAACAAGAGCTTGGATCAAGAGTTGTGTGGTCTGCTCTGATAGGAAGGGTCTAATCTTCCAAATGTTGTATAATGCAAATCTGCAGGACCGGGATGTTGCAGTGATGTGGTCAGTGAATTTTAGCTGATCATCAATCACAACTCCAAGGTTCCTGGCTGTCCTGGGCGGAGTTATGGTTGATGATTCTAGCTGAATGGAGAGATTATGATGAAGTGCTGGGTTGGCTGAGACCACAAGCAGTTCTGTCTTTGCAAGGTTGAGTTGCAGGTGATGCTCCTTCATCCAGGCCGAAATGTCTGTTAGGCAGGCAGCGATACGAACACCAACCGTGGGATCATCTGGTTGAAATGAGAAGTAGAGTTGAGTGTAGTCGGCATAGCAGTGATAGGAAACGCCATGTTTCTGAATGACAGATCCCAGTGATGACATGTAGATGGAGAAGAGAAGTGGTCCAAGCACTGAGCCCTGTGGAACTCCAGTGGCTAGATTATGTGACTTAGACACTTCACCTCTCCATGACACCCTGAAGGACCTACCTGAGAGGTAAGACTTGAGCCACTGGAGAGCAGTTCCTGAGATGCCCATCTTCATGAGAGTTGACAGGAGGATCTGGTGGTTAACTGTGTCAAAAGCAGCAGACAAATCTAGTAAGATAAGTACTGTGGATTTGGAAGCCGCTTTTGCCCGTCTCAGTGCCTCCGTAACCGAGAGCAGGGCAGTCTCAGTCGAGTGGCCACTTTTGAAGCCGGATTGGTTGATGTCCAGGAGGTTGTTCTGTTCAAGAAATGTCGAGAGCTGGTTAAACACAACTCGCTCAAGTGTCTTTGCAATGAAAGGCAGAAGGGATACCGGTCTGTAGTTTTCTAAAAGTGCTGGGTTCAGAGAGGGTTTCTTAAGCAGTGGGGTTACCCGAGCCTGCTTAAATGCTGTGGGGAAGGTCCCGGTGTGAAGAGAGGTGTTGACAATGTGAGTGAGTGCAGGAGTAACAGAAGAAGAAATAGCCTGAAGGAGGTGAGTGGGGATAGGGTCAAGCGGACAGGTAGTGGGGTGGTTGGAAAGGATGAGTTTGGAGACATCTACTTCGGAGAGCAGAGAGAAAGAGGGGAGCATATGTGTGATGGTTGTTGAGATGTGCGTGTCGGTTTGTGGTGTGGAGAATTGGCTGCTGATGGAGGAGGTTTTGTTTGTGAAAAATGATGCAAAGTCATCAGCTGTAAGAGTTGATGAGGGGGGGGGGGCAAAGGAGCGAAGAGAACGTTCTGAAGAGTGCACGAGAGTCAGAGCAGTTGTTGATTTTGTTGTGGTAGTATGTAGTTTTAGCAGTGGAGACATTAGCAGAGAAGGAAGCGAGGAGAGACTGATACAGGGTCAGGTCAGTAGTGTTTTTAGTTTTGCGCCACTTCCTCTCTGCCGCCCGGAGTCCAGAGCGATGTTCGCGGAGAACATCAGACAGCCAGGGGGCAGCGGGGGTGGTGCGGGCTGGCCTGGATGAAACGGGACAGAAGTTGTCTAAGCAAGATGTTAGAGTGGAGCAAAGAGTGTCAGTAGCACTGTTAGTGTCCAGTGCTGAGAACTGAGCAGGTGGAGGGAGTGAGGATGAAACCATAGTTGATAGACGAGAGGGAGAGCGCAAGCGTAGAAATATAACAAATAATTGTGTCTGATTTGTCTCAGTCGTTACACCTGTATGGGATGCTGGTTTGCTGGATCCCAGCATGGGTCGCTGGTCACCAGCATGGGATGCTGGTTGCTGGTTTGCTGGATCCCAGCATGGGATGCTGTTTGCTGGTCCCCTGCATGGGATGCTGGTTGCTGGATCCCAAGCATGGGGTGCTGTTTGCTGGTTTGCTGGTCACCAGTATGGGATGCTGGTTGCTGGTTTGCCGGATTTCAGCATGGAATGCTGGTTGCTGGTTTTCTGGTCCCCTGTATGGGATGCTGGTTGCTGGTTTGCTGGATCCCAGCATGGGGTGCTGTTTGCTGGTTTGCTGGTCCCCTGCATGGGATGCTGGTTTGCTGGTCCCCTGTATGGGATGTCGGTTGCTGGTTTGCTGGATCCCAGCATGGGGTGCTGTTTGCTGGGTTGCTGGTCCCCTGCATGGGATGCTGGTTGCTGGTTTGCTGGATCCCAGCACGGGGTGCTGCTTGCTGGTTTTCTGGTCACCAGTATGGGATGCTGGTTGTTGGTTTGCTGGATCCCAGCATGGAATGCTACGTGCTGGTTTTCTGGTCACAGTATTGGATGCTGGTTGCTGGTTTGCGGATTTCAGCATGGAATGCTGGTTGCTGGTTTGCTGGTCCCCTGCATGGGATGCTGGTTGCTGGTTTTCTGGATCCCAGCATGGAATGTTGGTTGCTGGTTTCCTGGTCCCCTGTATGGGTTGCTGGTTTGCTGGTCCCCTGCGGGGGATGCTGGTTGTTGGTTTGCTGGATCCCAGCATGGAATGCTGGTTGCTGGTTTCCTGGTCCCCTGTATGGGTTGCTGGTCCCCTGTGGGGGATGCTGGTTGTTGGTTTGCTGGATCCCAGCATGGAATGCTGGTTGCTGGTTTGCTGGTCCCCTGAGTGGGATGCTGGTTGTTGGTTTGCTGGATCCCAGCATGGAATGCTAGGTGTTGGTTTGCTGGTCCCCTGCATGGGATGCTGGTTGCTGGTTTGCTGGATCCCAGCATGGAATGTTGGTTGCTGGTTTCCTGGTCCCCTGTATGGGTTGCTGGTCCCCTGCGGGGGATGCTGGTTGTTGGTTTGCTGGATCCCAGCATGGAATGCTGGTTGCTGGTTTCCTGGTCCCCTGTATGGGTTGCTGGTCCCCTGCGGGGGATGCTGGTTGTTGGTTTGCTGGATCCCAGCATGGAATGCTGGTTGCTGGTTTGCTGGTCCCCTGAGTGGGATGCTGGTTGTTGGTTTGCTGGATCCCAGCATGGAATGCTAGGTGTTGGTTTGCTGGTCCCCTGCATGGAATGCTGGTTGCTGGTCCCCTGCATGGGGTGCTGCTTGCTGGTTTGGAATCCATACTGGTTTTCTGCTGGCTTTTTCAGCTGGATATGAATCAGATTCAATCATGAAAATACAAAACAGAGGGGATAATTATGTGAAATATGTTTTTGTGTCTGAAAGACAATGGACACCTTTGAGGTTTCACCAGCACTGTGAGTCCTGTCCTTGCTTTGGTGCTCCGCAGTGAGGTGACCTGATTTTGCAGGCATTGAGGGAGAGGCCTTTCTCTGTGGAGGTTAAGACAGCCCATCTGAGTCAGATTCATACCTCAACTGCATCTATAAGAACCATCACATCCTTTTCCTGCTTTTTACATCAGTTTAAAGGAAGATGTATACTCATAATTTTACAGAATCCTATTTATGTTAGAGGTGGAACAAACTTTTATATAGAACTGACTGGATAAATATCTGGCCCTTACAAGTATAGACCTTGATGACATTGACAAAATGAAACAACTCTTTTAAAATGTTTTAACAATTGTAAATGACAGTTCATGAAGACATATTTTCATGTCTAAAACTGCATTACAGAAATAGAACATTGGTTTTCAAACTGGGTTCTGGAATCAAACTGACCCCCAGAGGACCACAAATGGTGTTATATCTGTTCATCATAGGATGGTTTGGAAAATGGATGGATGGATCTATTGTAGTTTTTTAACTAAATCTTCTTTTGCGAAATTTTATTTTATTTTACTAATAATAATAAGAAGAAGAAGGAAAATAATTGTTGTTGTTGTTAAAAAATGTGAGAGAAAAAAATGTAATCCCAAAAAATGAATCCCATTCTATATCCGAGAAGTGCAGGCAATTTTGTTTGATTCATAAAATGTTACTAAGAATTACATAATGCAAGCACTATAATCCATATTCTAGATTTGGAAGATGATTTGTGGTAATGAGGAAGTGCTGGCTGCAGGTATTAGTCGAAATGTAGTGTGATGTGCCTAAACAGAGTTATAACATTTCAAATCAGCCCTGTGCCATAGCAATGTTACCCTTATGCCACCTCGAGAGTGGCTTAAGTAAACAATCACACACAGGTAATACCCTTTTAGGAGTTTAAGGATGAAACACACTTAAGGATGAAACACACTTTATGCTTGATGTTACTAATGACGGCATCAGAGTTCTGCATGTCTTTGACGTAGGTCACCATGTCTGCTGTCAGTCTGGGGATGTCCCTCCTAGAGCAGGCCTGATTTGGTGACATCTGGCTGGAGTGTCACGTTGACAGCTGTGTCTCGGTGCCAAGCGCGTGCTAGTGGCAGGTGTGTCCTGCCAAAAGGACGCATAACAACACACACTCAAACAGTCTCTGGACAGCGGACCTGCGGAGAACGCTAAGGTCACTTCTCTCCGTCTCTCTCTCCATCGGCCAACGACACAATGCAGGGCTCTTTTCTCCAGGCCCGCTGCGAAGAGCCAATCGTGACCACAGATTGGGGTCTTCCTCTGATCATCGCTCTTCTGCTGCTGGGGCTCCTCTACGCATTCCTCTACCTGCCTGCTATCACGCAAAGAGCCCTGCTGGAACAGGCCCTCACCAACCAGAGCGCCAACGTGGACTTCCTTCCTAAAGAGGACTGAGCAGAAGTTTGCGTTCGTCCGTTTAGGATTGACAGAACTGTTTATTATGTCCTTCTATGCAAGTAAACTGAACCTTGAAACCTGTGAAGCAGCATTTCTTTATCAGATGACGACAGTGATGTTCAGACACAAATGGGCCCCAGCGTTTCTTTTGAGTTTTTGTTTTATGCACAAGATTAAGACACCAAGAATAGCTCCTGCTCTGGAGATGTGAATGGTGAATCATGTTTTATCACAGTTGGAGGAGGAAGATGAGGATTGTGCAGCTCTGAGATTTCTCACCACATAGGACAGCCTTGTGTTTCCAGTCCAGCCCGAGGGAGAGGAATTAGTCATACAGAAGTCATCATTGCAGCTTATCGTGTCAGCCAGAAAGAATCACTACGATATTAGAGCTTGTAAATATTCTGTTTAAAATCCCTGTTCAATCAAACCAGCACAGAGCTCGAGGAAGGTGGGTGCCTTTGGATGTAAACCAGTAAAAAAGAGAAAGTAATTGTAATTGTTGTAATATGTTGTATTATTATTATTTATTTATTTTTTGGTGAAAATATTCAGTCTAAGAGACCTTTCAGGTTGTAAAAATGTATGTGTAAAGTAATTTATGTGCCCTTTTTACCACCAAATGTAGATGAATTTCATATATAATATTCAACAAATTGCATGTCATTTATTTGAACACGATGGAATTTGTGAATGCTTCAAAGCAAGATCTTATTTATACAATATTTAAAGTAATAAAGTTCTAATTCTATTGTATTATGTCATCTAATGATGCGTTTTATTGATAGAATTAGTTGGTTCATCTTTCATCATTAAACTGAATGTGTTCAGATATGTGCAGGGAACAGGACGATGGAGGGCAGACTTCTACTTTGTTGAAAACCTGCAACCTTCACTATGATGTAACAGCTCATGCAACCAGCATGCATGTGTGGCTATAAGTATAAGTGTGTGTGATAGAGAGGCAGGGAACACCATATAGAGCTTATATCATGCATCAAACAGTATTTACTTGGAATAGTCTTAAAAAAAAAAAAAAAAGATATTAGTGATTTTGAGAACCATGTTGATTTTAGTTTTGTGCAATTAAAAGAATTAAAAAAATAGAGTAGACAAATATGCATTTTTTTAATTTAATTTCATATTCCCCATATTGTCATTTAATATAGGCCTATATCTACCCATTATTTTAAAATGAAATATTAATAGCTTTAAATAGTTGATTATTTAAACTATTTAAACACAATCAATTTAATACATGGATTTGAATACTTAAGATTCTTAGTAAATAGCCTCCAGTAATAATTGCTTGTCCTCTAAAGTGCTCAAGACATTATGGGAGCAAGTGGATTTGGTGGATTTCTGGGATCATGGTGCTTTTGTATAGCGAGGTAAGCTGATTTAATCAACAGCCTTCAATGAAAAAGGAGATCTATTTTGTTTTATTATATTTGGCCGGAGTGCCCCATCATCAGATTAGTGCTTAATCTCTTACTGTCTTTGACGCCGTCAGTGGATGTTGGGTGTCACGTAGAATATCACTTGTTTGTGTAAAAACCAGCCTGGGCCATGCCTGGAACGACATTATGCATGGGTTGCATAATCTTTATGCCATAGTGTCTAGCTTTAAGTAAAATGTATTGTTTTATCCGAATTGCTTAAATGCAAAAAAAGACAATTTATTATTCACTGATCGTTTTCGTCACCGTCGAAGCTCTGAATTACAAAAGCCATAAAGACTACAAAAATGGCGCCTATCACCATTGACGCCAAATGTGATTCTCGTTTGTCTCATCATGGCCAAACGTCTTTGACGTCAACGTCGCCATCATTTGGGAGCTACAGAACAGGGTAAGATTGTCATAAAATAACGACTTTAAATAATGGTGTTTTGTTACAAAATAAACCAAAAAAAGTGGCCAAGATAACCTTTAAAAAAATCACCTTTTGAACTATCCATTTTTAATACTCTCACACATTTCAAATGAATACATAAGACAGTTGTCTGTGTACTACTGTTAGCAGCAACCCCATTCTCAATAGGGAGTGATTTATAGGACGCTGCATCCACCTGTCATGTAAAAAGGGTTAATACAGTCGCCCATGGTACCATTTGAACAGATATAATGCTTTTTGAGCTGGGCTGTGGAGCTTTATTTGCTAAATGACTGTTAAATCTAAATCTGATGATTTTAGGAGTGGGGAGGTGGGATAGCGGGTGGGCTCAACTAGGCTTATGCGGTAAAGATGCCCTAAATGTGTGTTCATGTGGGTTAATGCTCGAAGACAGAGCCATTAAAGTTTTACCACGACAGCAATGTTTTATTGAACAGCTTCTTCTGGACTGGGATATGCCAAAAGTCGAAGCATAGATCTTGCCGCAAATGCAGACCTCTTTATTTGTTTGTGTGAAAAAATAACTTTTATGTGACATGATCAGAACTCTGTTTCTATACAATATTACAGCTCATTTTATAAATGATTTGTTTTCTTTTATATTCAATCCATTTATATATTATATATTATATTATATATTATATTAGGTGTGTGTTTTTACAATTAACTAAAAGCCCATTAAGAAATTAGTTCAACCTAAAATTATTAATCATTTATCATCAATGTTGTCTAAGCATGTATGACTTTCTTTAATGAAAGGAAGTCATGTTCCCCATCCACTTTCACATTGGACATTCTGCCAAATATCTTCTTTTGTTTTCTACAGAATAAAGAAATTCTTACTGGTTTGGAACGACAAGAGGGTGAGTAAATGATGACAGCATTTTTTTTATTTTAGGATGAGCTATTGCTTTTAAGTGTTTGCTATTGTAGCAAAAAATAAATATGGTCATGTAGTGTTGATGGGCATTCTTTGATGGTGCAGAAGGAACTCTATCTCACTGTGCATCATTCAATCTCTATGGCAGGGTTCTAGTTTCATAAGAGTGCTCCAGCGTGTGCAACCTCATGGGATGAAGCAAAAGGATGCTGCACTGGAGGAGAGAGTGAGCCGATTGCATGATAGACCTACCCTGCTCTCTATAGCAGGGACCTCCCTGACCCACCCTCCCCCTTCCAGAGCCAAATGGAAAGAGAAGGTCTGGTTATTTCTGTGATGTCTGTCCATGAATTGTTAATGCCTTTGAATTGGCTGACTGCGCTTTGCTGAGCCTGAGCTGGTTAATTAGACCTAAGGGACGGAGCAAGAGAGAACAAAACTGACAAAGAAAAGTGGCATGAGATTATGCAGAGTGGATCTCCACCAGGTTGGATGAGGAAAGAAATCTATGTATCTGATGTTATAACTCTCATCCAGTGTCAGAAAGCAACTTTTACATCAAAGGGAAACATTTGACCACTGTTTTTATGAATGAAACTGGAATTGTAATTAATATGAATTGATATTGTTTATATATGAAATTATTAGTATTTATGTAATGTTTATATAATTAAAAGATTAGTTCACTTCAAAATGAAAATTTCCGGATAATTTACTCAAACCAAGATGTTCATGTCTTTCTTTCTTCAGTCGAAAAGAAATTACGTTTTTTGAGGAAAACATACCTGGATTTGTACCATACCTGGATGGACTTCTATGGCAACCAACAGGTTGAAGGTCCAAACAATGCAGATTCAAAGGGCTTCAGAGGCTCTGCACGATCCCAGCCAAGGAATTGGGTCTTATCTAACGAAACCATAGGTCATTTTCTAAAAATAATTATATATATATATATATATATATATATATATATATATATATATATATATATATATATATATATATATATATATATATATATATATATAAATATACTTTTTAACCTCAAATGCGCAAATTCAGTGTTGTTATTCTTCACTGTATATGACGTCATCACGTCGGAAAGGTCACGCTTGTGACATACGTGGAAGGACTGACCCAGTGTTAAAACGAAGGCGCGAAGACTAAATCAAACGCCTTTACAAAAATAAAGGTAAAACAATGATGTCAGACAATTTTAAAGTTGGAGGAGAACATGAGACGGACTTTTTCAGCACTGGGTCGGTACTTCCACCTACATCGCATGTGACCTTTCCGACGTGATGACTAAGTTGATGACTAAGTGTTCACACTTGTTCGGTTCGTTTGGTCCGGACCAAAAAACAAAACATATAGTCCTGGGGCCTGTACCATGATGGTAGTTTAACAAACTCAGGGTTACAGGATTAGTTTCGAGTTGACAAAACCAAACCAATCTATTCAGGCTTTGTTGGTCCCATGATGCTGATCATCAGCTTTCTCTGTCAACTCAGGCTTTGATCCTGAATTTAGGAGTTTAGCTGTGACATCAGTAGTGAACAGCCAATCACATGCTGTGGATCAGTGAAACTGAGATTCACTTCTCGCGAGAGAAACAGCGAGATTCATTTCTCTCTTCTGCAGAATATTACATGAATGAAAAAAAAATTTACACAGCAAGAAGAAAAGAGCTGTCTATGAAAGTGGACAACTTAAAGAAAATATACACTACGTCAATGCAAGTAAAAGTTTTGAAGTTAGTTTTGTTGATATATAGATAATTTAACATTTAAGCTCGCATGTAGTAATTTTTATAGCTTTATTTATTGATTTTAAAGCTTATTTGTATGACCTTTATATAGGCTATTTATATTAATTTTAACGATGTGCCTATTAATGATTGATTAACTAAAATGGTACATGTGTAATTGATTAAGGGTATAATAATTACTTAAATTATATTCAAGTCATTCCAACTTATTATTATAATAAATAAGCATTGTTAAAAGCCAGACACTTTAGTCTTTAAAAACCATTTGCTATGTAGTGACCTTTAATTTGGAGTAGAAACAGGGGGAGTGACTTCATTGCATCAGAGGTGTGTCACTTTGCTCACAGCTGTTTGAGATCTCTTATCCAGAACATAACCTGCCCTGGAGCAGGTTAGCCGTAGAGCGTAAGTTACTATGGAGATGAACACTGCTAATAGCCAAACCACTTTAATGGTACACAAAACCCAGGATTAGCACAAACTAAGCTTAAACATATCTGGCTAGCCAGCTAAACCTGCTTCATGGTATAGGCCCCAGGTCCGCTTCACACAGGCATTTTTAACAGCAAACCTAAAGTTACCGAACCAAAGGCATAGGGATACGGTCACAACCTGATTGGTCGGCTTTTATGATGTATATTTTGCGACGGCGCTTGCTTACTGAACATTCAAAACAATGCTGTGTGCTGGATTAAACGCGATTATTTTATGCGTGTACATATATGGTTTTATTTTTAACAGCTGAAAACTAACGAAGAGCTCATAAAATGTTCAAAACATTCAAAACAGCACCAGGATTTCCTCTGTTGTATGCAGAAACGAAGATCTGCATATATTGATGAGGCTGTCATGATCGGCATCATCGAAAGGGACGAGGACTCAAGTGCAGGAGAAAATTTGTGTTTAATAAATACAAAATAAAAATAAACACAAAACAAAGCCCACAATGGGGAAAACCAAACATAACAAAGACAGATTACCAGGGTCGGGAACAGGGAGCCAGAGAACAGGAGACATACCAACGACTAAAGACAACGATCAAGCACTAGACTGTGGAAACACCAAGAATATAAAGGGTGACAAATCAGGAAGGTAATGGGAAAAAAGCAGGTGTGTCAAATTAACCAATAATCAGATAACAAGGGTTGGGTCAAGACAGATGACAGGCGCACACAGGACACAGAAATAAACCAAAACACCATGTGCTACACAGGACAAGACAGACATGTGACACTACCCCCTCTCCAAGGAGCGGCTTCCAGACGCTCCATCAGAAACCAAAGAGGGACAGGGCGGGACGGGAGGGACAGGCCAGGGCGGCCCGCAGAGTTCAGGCGGCCAGGGCGGCCCGCAGAGTTCCGGCGGCCAGGGCGGCCCGCAGAGTGGGGGGCAGAGCAGGGACCACCGGAACTCGGACCACCAGAACACGATCCACTGAAACTGGGACCACCGGAACACAATCCACCGGAACAGGGACCACCGGAACACGATCCACCGGAACAGGGACCACCGGAACAGGAACCACCGGACCTGGGATCACAGGTACCTCCGGAGCTTTGGAGAAAGCCCTGTGCATCTCCCAAGCACGCAGGACTGCCACCACAAAACATCCCATCACAGCCCTCCAGGCCGTGTCCGGACTCGGGACCACCGGAGCAGGGACCACCAGAACACGATCCACTGGAGCTGGGACCACCGGAACACGATCCACTGGAGCTGGGACCACCGGAACACGATCCACCAGAACAGGAACCACCGGAACATGATCCACCGGACCTGGGATCTCAGGCACCTCCAGAGCTTTGGCGAAAGCCCTGTGCTTCTCCCAAGCACGCAGGACTGCCACCACATAACATCCCATCACAGCCCTCCAGGCCGTGTCCGGACTCGGGACCACCGGAGCAGGGACCTACGGAACGGAGACCACCGGAACAGGGACCACCAGAACCCGATCCACCGGAACATGGACCACCGGAGCAGGGACCACCGGAACAGGGACACACGGAACAGGGTCCACCGGAACAGGGACCACCGGAACCCGATCCACCGGAACAGGGTCCACCGGAACAGGGACCACCGGAACTGGGACCATGGTCATTGGAGGGCTGGGGTTAAGATGGTCTATGAACTCCCAGAAGCCAAAAAAAACCATCCTCCCCATCTCCTCCGGATTGAGGGGCATGTCCAGATACAGATTAAAAACTCCTTGCTCTCTGCCTCACTTAGGTCCAAATGATAAACCCTGATGAGGAAGGCACGAGCAAACTCTCTCACGTTAACTCTGCTGGCGTATGTAATGGGAGTTAACATACCACATAACTTGCAGTCGGGTAAGAGGTTCCATGGGAGAAAACGGACAAAGAAAGACATCCTTCTCCTGCTGAGTCCTCTGTTGGCTTGATCGTTCTGTTATGATCGGCATGTGGAAAAGGGACGAGCATGTGGGGTCAAGACAGATGACAGGCGCACACAGGACACAGAAATAAACCAAAACACCATGTGCTACACAGGACAAGACAGACATGTGACAGAGGCTCCACGTTTGCCCTCTACTCATTTTGGATACACAGATCTTTCTGCGTCGTCAGATCAGCTGACTTGTAGCGTCGCATCTAGTGACATCACGTCCTGTTTTTGGTTCGTTTACATGTCTTTGGTCCGTGTTGCGTTCATATATCAATCGAACCGCACCAGAGTTCATTTGGAAGCGGACCAAGACCCATCTTTTTAACGGTCTCGATCCGCTTGTTTGGTGCGCACCAGGGTTCGGATGGCAGCGTTCACATATGTTCAAATGAACCGCACTAACCGAGCAATCGCACCAGGGTTCGTTTTAATCTAACCAAACATGACAAGTGTGAACGCACCCTAAAGAATAGAGTAATGGTGCTGAAAATTCAGGTTTGACATCATAAAAATAAATCACATTTCAAGATATATTAGAATAGAAAAGAGTTCTTTTAAATTGTAATACTATATCACAATATTGCTGTTTACTGTATTTTTGATGAGCATAAGAGACTTTAAAAGCATAAGAGCTTTTAAAAACATTTAAAAACCTTTTAACGATACTGTTTATATACTATTTTAAATACTCATTTTGCTCCAGTTATGGGGTCATTCCCCACTTTAAATTTGTGATCCAGCTCTAATCTGATGCTTTGTGTAATTCTGTAAGAAGGTTTTTGCACTGCGGGTGTCATTTTCTAAAGCGTGCATTCAAAAAAGTGCCCGCTAAATATTTTATTTCAGCTGTGCATTGCTTGAGTCTGCATGATATTTCCTCTTAGATTTATTAATAATCCATAACCATTTCTATGCTCTACTTTGCTACATTTCCAACCCAACCTTAAAAATACCTTTAAAAAGTACTTTGCAAGAGAACGACTTAGAAACAAAGAATGCAACCTCATTATCTCACCATAAACATTGGTACACTGGCAAATCTCCAACTGTTGCAAGCACACGGGAGAGCACTATAAAAGGAAGACTGTGGTCTTAAAGCATGCACCCTGTGTTTCTTCTTTTGGAATAATTCTAGAATCTTGTCGTCTCTTGGTCAGTGTGTTGCCATGGAATTCCCTGAGTGCCGCTCCCTCTCCCTATGTCACACAGTAAGTTAGAGTGAGTCAGTATTTTTCCACAGTAAGACATACAGCATATACAGCTGCCATCAGTCTTAGCAGGCACACAGATGATGTGCACAGTTTGGAATGTCCCGTGGACTATGCACCATGCTTAAAATGTTGATCTTGGCAAAAATATTCTCTCTGAATTTCAAGAAAACGCATATTTTGGGTCCCCTGAAAATCCACTTTTCAGAATCTGTGAGTTCAGCTATTAATATTTACGGTAACGTTTGATGATTTTACCTCTATCTCAGCTGCTGATGATGTTGTGGATGACTTCGTCCCAGACCTATTCCCCATAAGGCACTGCTGCTTCCACACCACATGGTCTGCTAACAAAGCACCAGAGATTAAAGAGCTGTCAGCTCGGGGCTTTAATCTCCTAAAGAGGGTCCGCTGGGGCACACAGGCACGTCACAGCACATACTTCCTGTCACTGCCTGTTGTCTAAAGGAGGGATGGCAGTGACAGCATTTATGCACGACTTAGAAGGTGAGGCGAAATGAAGGATAATGCTTTTTTTTTTGCAAAAGACTCACAGTGTACGTGTTTTCTTAGGCAAGATGTGAGTTTGATTGGGTTGTCTGAGAGATAGTGGGAGTGGCCATGTAACAGAGTAGAACAAGAAGCATTCAGTCCCTCTTGGGCAGTTCAGCCAGATCGTTGTGCAAACACAGCAGGCCCACTGGGGTTAACTCAGCCATGTAATGACACCACAGTGGAATAATGGGCAGCCGTGCTCAAGTTTGTTTTTGTTTGCCTTGTAAAATGGCTGATTCTGAATTGTGAGGACACGTACCTTGGGAAGGAACCTCCTAAGATCAGACGGCGATTTGCAGCATTACAACCATACTTCTCCCACATTTGCACATGTACCATGTAAGTGGGCCAAAGATCACAATCCCAAAACACATTTCCACTCGTTCAATTTACACTCAGCCAGCTCCAATTAGCCCAGGGCGCGGAACAGAAGAGTTTTGAGGGGAGAGGGAAAAAATGGGTGTCTCCAGAATCTTGGCACTGTCCTCATTTGAGGAAATGAAGCATGGCCTCGGCTTGACCTGTCTCCCCTGGCTCTCAGGCAAATGGAGTGAGACGTGCAGGTGTTCGACAGCGCTAAAGTAAACGTGTATATAAGAGTGCACTGACAGAACTGGATCAGCTGCCTTTGCCAGGGGACAAGAGCCACGCTACTGTGACAGAAATGGCTCATAAATGGCCACACACACTGCATGCTACTTAACATATACTGTATTAAATCTTAAGAAGCCTACTTGCTCATTGCTGCGGTCCATCTCTCAACCCCAATACCAGAATGAACGATTCAGGCATGCTTATGAGCCTCAAGTTTTGTCCCACTCCTTAACGAACTACTCATGGAGTATAAAGTACAATCCCAAATCCAGAAAGGTTGGGACATTTAGCTTGTGCAGAATGAGGCCTGGCATTTCTTGCTTCCCTTGAAAGATGTCATCTTGATGCCATTAAATGTCTCTGTACAAACCCTATATACGCCTCCATGTCAATGGTACCTTCACACATATGCAAGTCACCCATGCCATTTATTTGCACTGGTGCACCCCCACTATGGCAGATGTTTGCTTTTGCACCTGTCACTGATGAAAATCTATGGTCCCTTTCGCCTTTCCGTTTTTCCCAAAAACAAGCAGAAACGTGGACTCATCTGACCACAACACACATTTCCACTGTCTTTTGGACCATCTGAGATGAGCTCGGGCCCAGAGAATTCGTCAGCCTTGCAGCCTTTCTCCTCACGTAACAGAGATTCAAGTGGCATTTCTTGATGAAGCGGCAGACTGTGTTAAGTGACAACAGTTTTCCAGAGAACTCCCGAGCCCATGTGGCTGTATTTAACAGAGTAGCATGACGGTTTCTCATGCAATGCTATCGGAGGGCTCGAAGGTTACACACATTCAACAGAGGTTTCCTGCCTTTTCCTAGCCTGGCTCCGCCCTCCTACGTACTTCCGCTCAATTTTCATTTTCCTTCAGTACTCCGTCTGGGATTGCGGTATATTCTCTGATTTTCTCCGGTCAAATTTTAACTGGTCCAATCAGCGAACAGAGGGACTGGGTGAAAACGATGCCTTTGATGTTGTGCGCTAGTTTGAGATGACATACGTCTGTCATACCAAACGTTAGCGGCAGATCCAGAGTGGCTCTAGGCAGATCCAATAAAGTTTTAAACTTCAACAGAGTACCCGCCTTCAAGGAAGTAAACACTTGTCAATGGAGAGTGGCCATACTCTCTGTACAAATTAAATGTACGAGAGTCTGGTAGGACCAGGCTAGCCTTTTCCTACACAGACTGTGATTTCTCTTGATTCCCTGAATCTTTTCACAATATTATGTATGGTAGTTGGTGAAAGACCTAAATACTTTGCAATCTTGCATTGAGAAATGTGATTTTTGAATTGTTTGAAACTTTGTACAAAGTGGTGAGCCATGATGACTTATCTTTGTTTGCAAAGACTGAGATGCTCCTTTTTTACCCATTCACGATATACCTCAACTAATTCACCTGCTGATTGTGGACTGTTTCAAAACCATTTAACTTGGATATTCTATAGTCTTTTCACTTTTATTTAGCCTCTGTCCCAACTTTTTGGGAGTGTGTTGCAGCCATCAAAATCTAAATTTGGCCAGTGAAAACATTGGAATTTCTTTGTACTTTTGTCAGTTAAATAGATGTTCAAGAGAATCAGCAAATCACAGATTCTTGAATTGATTGCATTTTACAAAATGTCCCAACTTTTCTGGATTTGGGTTGTGGTACCAGATGTGGTACCTGAAAATCATGTTAATGATAAGAGCAGCTGGCATTACCTATTGTATAGACTCAATGTAGTAAATGAGCCAGTGAGATTTATATATATTTTTCCTCACATTTCCTTATTTGTTTTACTTTTTTGACAATTTTATTAATTTATTAAAAAGCATTAAAACTGCAGTTCATACATACAGTGAGGAAAATAAGTATTTGAACACCCCGCTATTTTGCCAGTTCTCCCACTTGAAAATCATGGAGGGGTCTGAAATTGTCATTGTAGGTGCATGTCCACTGTGAGAGACATAATCTAAAAAATAAAAAAAATCCAGAAATCACAATATATGATTTTTTTTTTACTATTTATTTGTATGATACAGCTGCAAATAAGTATTTGAACACCTGTCTATCAGCTAGAATTCTGACCCTCAAAGACCTGTTAGTCTGCCTTTAAAATGTCCACCTCCACTCCATTTATTATCCTAAATTAGATGCACCTGTTTGAGGTCGTTAGCTGCATAAAGACACCTGTCCACCCCATACAATCAGTAAGAATCCAACTACTAACGTGGCCAAGACCAAAAAGCTGTCCAAAGACACTAGAGACAAAATTATACACCTCCACAAGGCTGGAAAGGTCTACGGGGAAATTGCCAAGCAGCTTGGTGAAAAAAGGTCCACTGTTGGAGCTATCATTAGAAAATGGAAGAAGCTAAACATGACTGTCAATCTCCCTCGGACTGGGGCTCCATGCAAGATCTCACCTCGTGGGGTCTCAATGATCCTAAGAAAGGTGAGAAAACAGCCCAGAACTACACGGGAGGAGCTGGTTAATGACCTGAAACCGTTTCCAAGGTTACTGTTGGTAATACACTAAGACGTCATGGTTTGAAATCATGCATGGCACAACCAGCACATGTCAAGGCCCGTCTTAAGTGACCATTTGGATGATCCAGAGGAGTCATGGGAGAAAGTCATGAGGTCAGATGAGACCAAAATAGAACTTTTTGGTCATAATTCCACTAAACGTGTTTGGAGGAAGAAGAATGATGAGTACCATCCCAAGAACACCATCCCTACTGTGAAGCATGGGGGTGGTAGCATCATGCTTTGGGGGTGTTTTTCTGCACATGGGACAGGGCGACTGCACTGTATTAAGGAGAGGATGTCCGGGGCCATGTATTGCGAGATTTTGGGGAACAACTTCCTTCCCTCAGTTAGAGCATTGAAGATGGGTCGAGGCTGGGTCTTCCAACATGACAATGACCCGAAGCACACAGCCAGGATAACCAAGGAGTGGCTCTGTAAGAAGCATATCAAGGTTCTGGCGTGGCCTAGCCAGTCTCCAGACCTAAACCCAAAACTCTTTGCAGCTGTATCATACAAATAAATAGTTAAAAAATCATACATTGTGATTTCTGGATTTTTTTTTTTTTAGATTATGTCTCTCACAGTGAACATGCACCTACGATGACAATTTCAGACCCCTCCATGATTTCCAAGTGGGAGAACTTGCAAAATAGCAGGGTGTTCAAATACCTATTTTCCTCACTGTATACACAACTGTAACAATTGTTGATGTTAATAGACTTTTGTTTGCCCAATTTGGTCAAATTCAGTTGGTCATGTGCTTAAAACATGGTCATGAGCTAAAAGGTTAGATGAGCCCTGCTTTGTGGTTAAAAATAACATGTATGATTAAGGTTGACACTAATTATGTTTAAATGACCACAAAAGTGTTAACCTCATCTGAACTGGACCTGTGTGATGGTAAAGGGTTAAATACTGCCTGAATCACACTTTTACACTCTGAGATTGTTCTCTTCTTACAACACATCTTTTTTAGATCCTCAAAGGAGAACAGCAAGAGTGTTTAGAGCAGCAAGTGGTTTTACAAGCCAGAACCCATCATTTATTCTCCCCTGTAATATGTCCACTCGCAGTCCATATGCCCTTCTTAGCATAAATCTCCATTTTAGATCCAGATATAGGGTTCGAACACATGCATTTGCCGTATTTAGATTAAAGGGGCATTAAGCAGAGTAGCACTTTACCCCAGATGTGTACATTTAAGCAGACTATTGGTCCATGTGATCCCATATGTATTTAGAAATGGAGATTTGTGATGGGGGGCTGAGAGAGTGGATTATTTTGGGTAGATTAGAGTGTCATCTGCTGTGGGTTCAACCGGCGTAGAGAGCAATCATGTGAATGTGTGGCTAGGCAATGGGCATCAGGATTACCAATTCCTAATCTTAGAGAGTGAGCCATTATCCACTGTGTTAGTCTCACAGCCCCCAGAACCACTCATGGAATCTTTCTTTGGTAAACGGGCGACGGATGTACAGTCCGATACTCACAGGTCCATTTGGAAATGCGGATAAAAAGATGACAGACTGTGCCCATTGTGCTAGTGGACTTTCCATTTACAAAAGAGGTACCAGATCTTTTAAAAACAGTGATGTTGCCTCTCTCAGTAGGAGGTGAAAAACTATTACTGCATATCAGTTTCAATTAATCTCACCAATATTGTTTAGGATGAATCGCTTGCATTTATCATTTGCTTTGGATAAAAGCATCTGCTAAATAAATCAATGCTAATGTAATATTTGTTGAGAAAAGCCCCCAAATAAAGATGAGTTGAAGATATTAGGTTACATTATTGCGAAGAAAGCACTGAATAGACATAAAAAGTGACTTTAGAAGTCAATATATTATTTGTTTCATTTCAGTATCTTAGAACATAAGCCTGTCACAGAATCTTTTTTCTTATTTGTTGGTCTATGTATACATGCAGATGGATGCCTTTGTTTGTTGTGTCACATTCTGCTGTTTTTTCAGTGTCTCGTGCCATGAGCGTCGTATTTTTAAGACACTGTGTTAACAATAGTTCAACTGTAAATTTTGAAAACAACATTCAGTTCCATATAGCTGTTTTGTTTATATTATTTTTTGGCTAGCAAAAACAAAGGTAGTAATTCAAGGTTGAATGGCTCTTATGGTTAAAAAAATCTCTTATGACTTGCACAAAATATTGTGGCCATGAATTGAAGGATTAATTCACCTCAAAATTAAAATTTCCTGATAATTTACTCACCTCCATGCCATCCATGTCCATGTCTTTCTTTCTTCAGTGGAAAAGAAATTCAGTTTTTTGAGGAAAACATTTCAGGATTTTTCTCCACACAATTCAATTGCGACCAAAATGTTGAACGTCCACATCAATGCAGTTTCAAAGAGCTTTGAAGTGCTTCAAATGGTACTGCGCGATCCCAGCTGAGGAATAGGGTCTTATCTAGCGAAACGAGAATTTCTAAAAAATGACTTCTTTTTAACCACAATTGATCGTCTTGTGCTGATTTGCAACAAGGCAGGCATGATGTACTTTGAAAAGGTCACACCGAACGTGGGCGAAAGTACCTCCCCATTGTTTAAAAGTGTGGAGAAGGAGGATTGTTCAAATTTGATTGTATGTTGAATGACATATTTAGTATTTAATTTATCAATGTTTTACCTGTTTTGTTAAAAAAGTGTTTGTATTAGTCTTCGACCGTTTGCTTTGTAAACAATGGGGTGGTACTTCCGCCCACGTTCGGCGTGACCTTTTCAACATATGTTACGTAATGCCTGGCTCGTTGCAGACCAGCACAAGATGATCAATTGTGGTTAAAAAATATATACATTTAATTTTTTTTAGAAAATGACCGGTCGTTTCGCCTGATAAGACCCTATTCCTCAGCTGGGATCGCGTAGAACCATTTGAAGCACTTTAAAGCCATTTGAAACTGCATTGATTTGGACCGTCAACATTTTGGTTGCAATTGAAGTCCATTGTGTGGAGAAAAATCCTGAAATGTTTTCCTCAAAAAACTTAATTTCTTTTCCACTGAAGAAAGAAAGACATGGACATCTTGGATGGCATTGGGGTAAGTAAATGATGAAAACCTTTAAGGTGTCCATGTTGTACAAATTTGTTCCCTTGTTCTAATCCTAGAATTTAACAAACATTAGGACACAAATATGTACAGCGTGGCCCTGATTTGACTGAAACAAGAAGATTAATGAATAAATAGTGGGAACACACAAATTCCTAATTAATGCCCAATGTTATCATGTTTTTATTTTCCCTGCATGTCATGTGCAGAGCTCCGTATTGGGGTGAGGGGCCTTGATTTCATCTTTTTTTTTTAAATCACTGTCACATCTACCTATCGTGTTAAACTGACAGCCGTAATGATAACTATAATCTCAATATTATTGTTACTGTGTAAACAGACAGATATAAATCGCCCAACCCATGACACACACCCAATTGAAACACACAAATGACATTGAAGCTGTCTAAAAATCCTCTACTTTATTCAATAAGATGTTTTGTAAAACATTCAATAAAAAATGTAATCACTTATTGCTTGTTATTAAACTAGTACTTGATCTTATGCATATTTTCTCAAAGCATTCTCATATGTAACGCACATCTAGATAATTAGACAGGTTTCTACTGTTTGAATATATAAAAACATGAACAAATCAAAAGTCATAAATTAACCCCACATCCTTGTCATAAGTGCAGATTGAGCTATTAATCTAAGAAGAAAAAAAAAAGCCTTGGCCAGTGCACAACCTCTCTGTTTGCATATCTATTCAATGCTTAAGGGTGCTGATGGTTTACAAGTCCCTCACAACACACATACATTCTTTTTAAGGAAACTGTGTACAAGGCAGTATTTGATGGTGACCTGGCAAGATGCGTTGTTTGTTTGTTTTTATCCTTTAGCTTTCAAGGAAGGAAGGGTGCAGTTGAACAACAGCAGGTCCATTGTAGCTTCTAAAGCAGTCGGCGCCGACAGCTTCGGTGGTGAACCAAACCATAAATAAATAAATTAATGATCATAAATAAGTTAATAAATTAAAACGATCTGTACATGTGTAAAAATGGTCTGTAAGTGAGAGTGCTGTGTGGTGTAAATAGTCCACGAGAATGAACATGCTGCGTAACAGAGGGAAACTCACAAATTTGCTGCCTTTGCCTTTTTGAGGCTTTCTTCTCAACTCTGTCATGCAGTATGTTGTCTAACAGGCCTTTTCTGGCATTTCCATGTCGACACTACATGCCTGAACTCAAGATCAAGCGCGCAAGCAGCGGCGACAACAACACTGAAGTCAAAGAGAAATTCCACTAACTGCATATAAAGATATATCAATGGTTATAAATATAATAGTAATGCATGTCAAAGTGTCAAATTCTGACTATATAGAGCTTGTGTTGTGTGTGTATGAGTGTGGTTTTTTTGTGCAGTGGATGCTAAACTGCTGTACATTCATGATGTGTGGGGATGAAACAGAGAGCAAGCGCCGTGTGGTCCTGTCAGGCTGCTGGAGGCTCAGACGGAGGGCTGGGGCGACCGCTGCTGCTGCTGCTACTCTTTTATAGAAGCACACACTTGCCCTTCTCCACCCATGGGTTGTTCTTCATCAGCTCGGGATTCAGGAAAGGGTCCTCGGGCACACACTCCTCGATCCACTTCACCAGGCTGAAGAGAGGAAGAAGAAGTTTCCTCATCATTCTGGACCACAATGTAAACCGCAACCTATTTAAAGTAACAAACCTCACATTTGATGCAAAAATGGCTACCCTTTAGGAGTAAATAGAGCAGAAACTTTGAATACGGATGCTGAGTGATTTGTGAAATTGGGGTCATGCAAGACAGCACCCATGTTGAACAAATGATAAATGAGGGTGATAATCACGTAACTCTTTGCAGAAGCACCATCCATCACAGGCGATTAATAGAAATGATGTGTCCAAGATGAGAGAGATGATCTTACATTCATGTGAGACTCGAGTACAATTTTTAAGTCATCATGACCCAACTTTATGATGGATTCGCAATTGCTTATTCAGCTAAAATGCACAATAACACAGGAGGAACCACTATGCTGGCGTAAACTGGGCTGTTCGCTACTGGCCGGTACAATGTAATTTGTAACAGGGAAATTACCATTGTGAATATTTCAGGAAGAGAGCCCTGGGACGCAGGGAAATGAGATGTCACTATAATGTGACAGTGGCGGGTGTGACTAAGAGGCCATGCTTGCTCTCAAATTGGAGAGTAAAACACAAGAGATCTGAGAGCATTAGCTTTGTCCTGAACAATCACCAAGAGGACCTGACCTCTGGGCAGCCTAATTTGTGACATGAGGTGAACCTGCAAATTTAAAAATAACTGCAGTTATGAGTTCATGGTGACATTAGGGTTATTCAATCAGGAAACAGTTTAGGGAAAACCACTGATAAAACGGATTACTCTCCACTAAAAAAGGAACTAGGTATGAACTATGGTAAGTGGATAAGGCAAAAAAGTAATAAACAGACACATTCGCTTAACCCTTAAAGGCATGACTGTTTCGCCAAACATTCGTACATATTTGGGTCTTTAGTGACCTGGATCTATATCTAATATGGATAGGTCTATACCTGTTGCGAATCGCGATAATATAAAACTCCTGATATTAGAGTAACAATTACAGAAGAATAAAATAAAACATATTTCGTTACCTTTTGGAACTTGGAAGGGTTCAGTTTGAGCAGATGTTTTATACCATCATCCCTGTCCTCGTCAGAGCTCATTTCCCAGTACATTCAGCATCTGTCTCATATTGGCCATCTCACGCATATTCTCAAAACTCATTTTCAACGGTTTCAAAATCAATATTTTGATCACTGACAGCTTCCTTCACCAGATCCATCATCAAGTGACAGTGACACTAATATTTGAATGTGTTCAGTACTTGCTCTGCAGTAAATCGCTGAGCCATTTCAAGTTTTGCAGATTATTATTGTTTCGTTTTCAGTCTGAGGTCACTATGAGTGAAACGTCACTTCATCATTGTGTATCAGCCATCTTGTGGATTCATTTATTATTGTGCAGAAAAAAATACGTACAATCTTACACACCTCGGGACATTAGCGTCCCTATACAATTTTGACAAAAAACTAGTGGAAAAACAGGCATTCAATTATAATTGTATTATTTGTTTCTTGTTATATTGTTTAAAATGGATTGATTGAGGAACTAAGTTGATACTAAGAAGAATTGATACTAAGAAGGTTGATGTCTAACTTTAAAAAATGAATGAGGAGCAGGGTAGTGAATGACGTCTCGGGTCGCTAAAGACCCGAGGTATGCATTTAAGGGTTAAAACAAAAAACAGGACCAACAATGGTCATCACCTTATCCAACTTATAAGTAAAGTAAGAGTGGGTGAAGCCATTTGTAACTTGAATGTGCTACCAGTGTCACCTGGTTCCATGTATTTTAGAAATGTTTCTTGAGCAGCAAATCATATTAAAAATGATTTCTGAAGGACTGTGTGACACTGAAGACTGTTGTGTCATAATGAAAGCTTTACACCACAGGAATCAATTACATCTTAAAATATATTTTAATACAAAGGAGTTATTTTAAATTCTAATACAATATTGTTGTTTTTTCTGTATTTTTGATCAAATAAATGCAGCATTGGTGAGCATTAGAGACTGCTTTCAGAAACATTCATAAATCTTGGCAACAACAGACTTTTCAACGAAAGTGTATATTGAAATATTCCTGAAACTGAAGCCCTTAAAAAGGCAATTTTTTACCACAGCAAAGCTGCGAAATTGCTCCAGTTAGCTAATCTAACTTGCATTGGTATGCAAAGTGAGAGGCCACAGAGTGATATGAGAGTAACACTAGTATATAGTCAAACCAACGGTCAAATGTACAGTTGAGAGTTCATTATAACAAAATACTGGACTGCTCAATGCCACAATTGACCGATGAGAATTAAGTATTTGTATAATAAAATACATGGGTGATGTTCTGCTGACCTGCTGTGCTTGACTATGTGATGTACAGCACCAAAAATAGAAGGTGGGTAGAAACGAGTCATTATCTTTTCTGCTGTGGTATGGGGCGACTGCATAAGATATATGGGTTGGAACTTGGAACAGAGACTATCACAGTGTGAAGAACAAAAGAGAGCACACTCACTCTGTCACTGTCTTTGAGGACTTCTCCCTTTTGAAGGCCAGCTGGTACTTGAGGCTTTCCACCTCCTTCTTCATCTGGGGCAAGTCCATCTCATCCATGACTGTGGCTTGATGCGGAAGTGATCACACTAAACCTAAACAACAAGATTGAAACGAGAAAGAAGATTGTATTTCAAAACCAATTCCCGTACTGAAACCGCTTTAGTGTATCTTTTACATGACTCAGTGATTCTTTCAACAGCCATTTATAGACAGGCGAGCTGTGCCGGCTCCAAATAAAAATGTAACATAGATGTATGTTTATGTTGATGTATCTTAAACAGCTGATTTTGCATCAGTCAATGTGGGTTGAAATAAAAAAAAATCTTGCCAAACCAACCCCTCACATCATTTGATGTGTATGCAACAACTAATGATTTGTGGATGTGATCTATATGTCCATGCTGAACATATTGTATATGTGAAGTGATATGAAAATAAACCATGCAAAGCTACTTTTTGTAATGTTTATTCGGTTACTCTGATTACCACAATAATGTGGGGTTTTTCAGCAAATAATGGTATATGTGATTCATTTTATTTATTATTTAGCGTTTGATTAATTATATAACTTTTTGCACTCTAGCGGTTAATAAACAGAACTGCATGCGTCTTGCGGAAGAACATTGCAGCCGGAGCTACTTCTCTCTGTTTATGTCTATGGTGAGTCACTGTGCTCCTCCACAGCGGTTCCTACCAGTCCGGTCTGAAATAGTCCCAATATAAACACTTATTATAAGTGTACCATAATGATTCAGGGTAAAACAAAAACACGGTTTGGAAAATGGATTCATGTTGTACAGTCTCATTATATAATTTTTGTAAATCTTGAACACAAAAAAAGTTACGGACAGTAGCTTTAATTTAATTGAAATTGACCGCTTTTGTGTTTTTATTTTACATTTGATAAGGCAAAAAATGTGCTGTTATTAACTTAAGGGACTGTTTCTGACTTATCTAAACCTTACCGTGTTTTATTACCGTGTGTAATCTAAGGCTGATTCAGTCATGCTACATTATATTTTTCACTTGAATAACAGATAAATGTCACCACATGAATCACATTTTAGATTACCTGACAAAACATTTCAACATAACCATGAACATAACCACACATATTCTCTTATTTTTTGCTTTGGTCCTTGTTTTGTTCTGGGATGTACTGCATGCATGTGTGAGATAAATACAGAATTCAGCAATTAGATGCTTATCTAATGCTTGCTCCCCTCTGAGCAGGGGTTGGAGGATCAGAGTTTGCGTCTTGAGGGTTTCAGTGTTCCACCATTAGGGCATGTGTGAGCCAGAGAGCAGACACAGTTCAGCATGCAGGTGTTCTGCAGCCTGTCTACATCCGTCCCATAAAGGCTTTTAAGCGCTTCTCAGCAACACCAGCCAGACACTGGAGCATCTCACTCTAAAAGCTCTGATTTCACTATCTGAAACTAAATACACTCAGAGCAGCAGGGAGACTGTACTGTTCTTCAAATCAAACGTGATGTTCAGAAATGGTTGGGGGACAAAGATGTTGCAAACTGTATGATTAACTGTAATGCTCTAAAAATTTAGAATTTTTCTACATAACACTTAATTCATATGAAGATATACATGAAACTCATGACATTGTGTCCAAATATAATGGAAGCAGAAATCGGTTGTTGCCAGAAGGTAAATACGCTGATTTCAGGGCATTGTCACTATTCTGAAGCCCTAAACAAATATAGAATCAATAGTGTCCCAGAATATACAGCAGTTTGCCGCAAGGCATAACCCCCCCCCCCCCCCCCCATCAGCCACTGTTGCTAGTGGTTTTCCAAAGTTATTAGCCACTCAACATTTTCACTGGCCACAATTTTGACGGTATCTAAAAAAAACCCAGCTTTTTTTGTGTACCATGGGGGAAAACTGCCATATATTTGTAATATTATCTCATAATTTGGCAGTGCATGTATATTGTGCTGCTGTCACTTCAAGACCTGACACATAACTGACTGTGTTACATGAATACTCGCCAAGACCGGCATTTTGACATTATTTTGACTGTTTAAGCGCAATAAGAAGCGCACATTTTGTACTGAGAGGCGGCTTTGTGTGCGCACACTTTGTGAGCACAAAAACCACGCTAAAATTCAAGCCCTGTAACACCAACAATATTCATCCGCAACAAATTAAACGAGCGAGTGAGGGGAGGCAGGTTTGTGTGTTAACTCGCTGTCGGAGAGATGAGAGAGCGAGAAAGCGCAGCTGGTATCGTGTATCTATTATGCGGAAAAGGAGTATTATAAGCATTTCAGATATTTAAGAATCGATATGTACCCATCGAAAAATCAATATTTTTGACAACACTACATTGCACTTGGTTTATTATTTCAGATGCCTTTTTAAAAGACTACAATTGAAAATGAAAATGTATGTATAAAAATTCAACCACCAAAGTGGCTAGGAATGAGTGTGTTACATGCCACTGATGAAACCTGCATTTGGCGGGTTGGCGGGCATTAATGTCAAGCCCTGGATCCATGACATATTTGATTAAATGGATGAATGATACCGTTTTATATTTGTTAATTTTTTTATCACATTATGCGTACTCATCAGTACAGTAGGACAGTGTGACATATTAGATGGAGGATGAGGATGGACTTCCCAAGCCAAGTTCTTCATGTAGGTCGTTCAATGATGTAGGTCAACACCATGTAGCATCCAAATATGGGGATTACATTTTAGTTTGATTTTAAAAAATGAATTCAAAATTAACAATTAGTAAACAGAAGCATATTTATCATAATACGTGTATATTGTGTCCTAGCTGATGTAGACTGAACTAAAGAAGATCAATCAAATCTGTCAATGAATGTGATAGAATAATTTCTGCAGCTACATGATCTTCTGATGAAGACCAGCATGACTTGCTGTATCTCTGTTACCTCCAATAGGAATATTAAGGTTTCACAGAGCAGATAAAACTATTAAGAAGCTACTGCAGGCTGAGGCTGAATTGCAGGCTTCTTCCTTTCGTTCTTTCTGTAAATAAAGGCAACGTTTAAATAACCCAATTATTTTATTAATCAAAAAGAGGGACTGATGAGGTAAAAGCAGGACGCTGAAAATCGAAGTTTTATGTAACACCGGCAAAATCGCTGGCAGCCACAGCGGTGATGGTGGGAGTGGAAAAACAATATGAAAAATGCAACCAAAAAAAAGGATGTCAATCACTAATATTTCACGCCAATATAATAAGTTATGTCAACTGTCATCAAGAGTCCATCACGGAAAAGATTAGATCGATATGAATTCACCATTGTGTCGCTTACCTCGGTGATGTATCTGTGGGTGATACCCGAAGCCCGTCTTTGGCGCAGACTGTTCTTATCTATGGGAAATGTCCTTAGATTGGTCAAAAAACACACATACGCCTGTCTAATTGGCGAAAACAAACGATGGGCGATTGTCTATCCTTCGCAGACAGCCAAAAGACTGGTCAGGGAGACTGAAGACAGGCTGGTAAGCTCCGGCTGCAGCGGCAGAGACAGATGAAACGATGCTGAAGAAGTTGAGCTGATGGCAGTGGTTACAGCCTAGTAAAGTGCAAGGACGCTGTTCAGTCGCTGCTGGGCCAATGTAGAGGAGGTGCTGGGGCAAATCTGTCTGGGAGGGGGGAATCGGGGGGCGGTTTTATGCCGTTGAAGTCTAAATGCCTCTTCTAATGTTGGAGACAAAAGGACGCCCGATGTCCCTTGCCTATTCGCTAGAATTGTCAGTGTAAGTGTTTAGATTTTCCATATGGATTTGTTCCTACTCTTCTGGTAGCCTACGTTGTATCCAGTATATGCCCTAATATGGAAACATTGAGCTTCAACATGTTACTCATGCTTCGCGAAGCTTTTCTGTCATAGAAAACATTTACATTATTCAACTGTGCGATTCTTTTATATTATATCCTGGTGCTTAATTTTAAGCAAAATCACACTACAAGAGAGCATAAATGAATACCATGGCTGGCAGCACGAATCTCTTGCTTTAATAAAACAATTAAATGAACTTGACAAATCAGTCTTGTTTATTAGGCTATTAGTTCCAGCAAAAACAGCGTTGCGTGTTGCCAAGCCGAACGGCGTATGACGCAGAGCCCGAGCTTTCCTCGTCCTTTCACACCAAGAACGATAACGTTCTGTTTATTCTAAGCGCGTGCTTGTCTGTCACTTTAATGCTCGCGTTTGTTACCACAGAGTGGATTCTGATTGGCTGTCAATGTTTTTTATTTTATTATTATTATTATTTACCGTTCATCAGCTGGATAAAATCGTTCTGAAAGTGATTCCAAATTGATCGTTTCTCTGTTAAATGCCCGTTCAGACCAAGGATGATAGATGGGCCATTCCTGGTATGCGGTAACATTTTGGCTTCATAAATGTTAGGGAAAAAAGTACATGGTTTTCATGTTTTTAGCATTCTACCAAAATGGTGACATGTTTAACTAATAGGAATACATATTGGTCAAGCTCAGGGACTAAAAAAATAATAATTATGGGTAGATTCATTGTTCAGACACGGGCCATGAAGGTGTTCCACCCTGTTAGGGACATATACACTCTAAAAAAAAAAAGGTTCTATATGGCACCAAAAATGGTTCTTTGTCGTAATCATAGAGGAACCACTTTTGGTGCTATATAGCACCTCTACCATATGGTGCTATATAGCACCATAGTTAGCGGTGAAGCAGAATAGTCAAAGAACCGGTGAAGAACCTCTGAAGAACCGCTGAAGCACCAAAATTGGTGCTATATAGCACTAAAAAAGGTTCCCCCATTTTTGGTGCCATATAGAACCCTTTTTTTTTTTTAGAGTGTAGTTATCACAAAATGTAAATAATGTAAATGTTAAACAATAACAAGTTTTTCTTGGATAGTATATGTCCCTTATGCCATCATGGTATTTTTTTTATTTTATTCTTGAAACAATAACAAAACTAGTATTGATGAATAGAATGTCTTGATGATTAAGAACAGGCACTTTTTGTACCCATTTTTTTCCAACAGGATGGTAAATAATAAAAACATTTGTTCAAAAACATATATTGTATATGCTGTTAATGATCCTCACCTCCCAAAATAAAACATAAGTATGCAAAACATTTAACGTTGCTGTCAAATTATTATTTTAAAATGACTCGCCTAACAGGGTGGAACGGCACCTAACAGGGTGGAAGACCATAACAGTGGATGAGTTTTCCGTCATTGTCCTGCATGATTTGCCATCAGTAATGTGTGGCACTGCACCTATATAATATGGTTTTATATATATAATATTTATATATGTGTATATAGAATTTGCAATATACACTAAATACGATTTATTCAATTAGAATTTCCACCCTGTTAGGTTTATAGACCTAACAAGGTGGAATCTAACAGGGTGGAAAAAAGATAAGTTAGCCGTAGCTCTTTGAGGGATCAACATTTAGCTAGCTAACCTTCTACAGATAAACAGAACTTTTATAACTATGTCAGATATGTTTTAACATTTTTTTGACCGGACAAACATTCTTCATAACAGAGCCTAACAGGGTGGAACTTTAAGAGTGGGACAAGCAGGATAACATTTCAAAAACAAACAAAAAAAAGGTAGAGGTGAGAGTTGAAACTTACTTAATTTTGTACGGTTGAATTCCAGCAGGAAAAATAAATGATGTAATTTCCTGAAAATTGTCTCAATGAAATTGTGGTCTTTTTTGGAAGTCGAGAAATACATACTAACAGGGTGGAAGATGACTTAAGGGACAATAAAAATAAAAATTTTTCACATGATTTATATGTATAACTAGAGGTAGTTTAGCCTATAACATAATCTAAAAATATTTTGAGATTTGTATCATTTCATGGTTTATAGTTCTTGTGGAAGTTGATTACTTTACACTGAGGACATGATCAAATTGAATGGATATATCAATAAAAAGGTGTGTAAAATACAAAATAGTATTTTTAATATCTATTATATCTGTTTAAGTGATAAAGAAGACCTACATTTATAATTTAAGCCATTTCTTATAAATATGTGACTCATTTTATAGAAAATATGAATAAGTAAATCATAAAGACAGAAATGTCACTGTATAACAGGAACGACCCAGATAACGATAAAGATATAGTTCTAAAAATCGTTCTCATAGCAGATTTCACACTAGGCTATGTTACAGCGATAACGATAACTCGGCACAGACAAACTATATTTTCCAGCTGATGAACGATAAAATCGTTGACAGCCAATCAGAATCCATTGCTGTAATGAGCTCGAGCATTTAAAGCAGCAGTAGCTTAGTTAGCTTTATAATTATCGGTCACAGGCGTTAATTGTTATAGCTAATATGGTGTGAACTCTACTATTGTTTAGTATTGAGAATGATTTTTAGAACTTTATCGTTATCTTTATAGTTATCGTTCACCAAGGACGATAGGCTAATAAAGATATTGCGCTTAACGAAATCGTCGACACACGCTATATCTTTATAGTTATCGTTCTTGGTGTGGCCATTAGCCTACTCAAAGATTTCTTGTAATCCACTACAGCTCTGCTCCGGGTTTTTCCATCTCTTAGTTCTCGCTCATTTGTTGTTGTTTTACGTTCTTTTTTCCCCGTTCATTAGTAAATGAAGCTTGTTCGCGGAAATACTGACGCTGAGAACCTCAAAAAACGTAGGCCTATTTGGCTGCAGGTGTAACCCCTCCTGTTGGAACCGCCCACTCCGAGCGGGACTCGAACCCGGGTCAGATGAGAGTCGGACACTCTAACAAGGAGGCTAAAGGCTGCAACCTCTAGCGTCAGTCGCTAGAGCATCTCTTGAGATCAGAGGAGTGAGGTTTTACTCGCACAGCAACTACTAGCTGGCCTCCGTTACACTCACCCCCCTAAACCTCACTCCCATCCGGGTCACGGCACCAATGTAACCCCTCCTGTTCGAACCGCCCCGCTCCAAGCGGGACTCGAACCCGGGTCCGCCGGCATGACAGTCGGACACTCTAACAAGGAGGCTAAAGGCTGCAACCTCTAGCGTCAGTCGCTAGAGCATCTCTTGAGATCAGAGGAGTGAGGTTTTACTCGCACAGCAACTACTAGCTGGCCTCCGTTACACTGGCAGCAGGTAAAATAAGACTTTATAGGCTACTATATATTAAGCACTTTTGGAATGTTGCATGTCAATCATATTTAAAGCTACTATGTAATATGTAGTTTTGAAACCCCTGGGAAACCACCAGTTGAAAAAAACCACCACCAACAATACCGCTCTGATAAGATGTCCTGCTTCCACTGATGCCTTGAACCACATTCATTCGCACAAAGCGCAAAGTCAAAGCACCAAAACAATGTTTTTCCACAAGACATAGCCTATATGCAGTTTTATTTTTGAACTGCTAGAGGATCAAACGAGTGTATGGATTCCATGGACTACTGTTGTATAATACCGTTCATTCATGAAAAACAGAAACAGAACAAGTTTGTATTAATTATGTTACAAATGCGATCGCACATAATTTAACATAAACCTGAAAGCACTTACAATAGTATTCCATCAAGGGTGTTACGGCTGTAAACTGCTCATAGTGATATTTAAATGTTTGCCCGTTGGCTGATACAAGGGCATCTGTCATCTGCTCATCTCAGAGCAGCGCTCATGTCAGTCTCCTGTGGTAGGCTATCACACCCAAGAGCATCATCACGAGGTGTAAGATGAGGAGAGGAGCCTGCAGGACAGCAGGATCTGCAGATCAGATGCAAAGAAAGAAGGGATGTCTTGTTGAACGACAGACAAAACTAAACAATTAACTAGCTCAACAAAAGACCAGATAATGTGGATGAAGTTGCTGTCACTAAACAAAGTGAACCATGGCTAAAAATAGCCTACAAAATGTGAGATTAACATAATTCAAAGTATGTGCTAAATATAGACTTGATAAGATTAATGGTGAACCAGATTCATTGCTGTATGGATTAAAAATATTCTGAGAGTTGATTGCAAACCTCCATCATAAAATCTGTATCAGACCACAGAATACCAAACTCATTATCATTTATGACATGACCAAACTATAGTGATTTGTGTAGTACGTAGACTGCTTTCAAAATGTATTCAATACATTTTATCAGTATCAGTTAACCTTGCCATATTTAGCACCATGCGTTAACCGGTTTATGTTTGCATTCAGGGCGTATTCTTCAGATATTTGTGTTTCACAAGCAGAAACTGACTAGCCACTGGCCAGTTCTCCCTTTAGCCATCTATTTCCTAACTTTAGCACATCCTATTTTTATTGCATCCATCATTTATTGCACAGGCATACGGGAAGAATGGAGCTCTGCTCTGAATACAGTTAATGGATCCTGAATGAAGGACTTCCTGCACTGCCGATGGGGTCAAGCTTTTGATGGGTCCGCTGGCTATTCTTTGGCTTAACAGTGCAAAGAGTATATCTTAAGTGCCAGGTAGGACAACAGTTCATAGAGGCTGTGATGCTTCATCAAATAGAATTTACACAGATACCCTTTAATAGCCTGGGACCACATTCTGTAGATAAAGACATCCCATGTGCCCTAAATTGATGGGTGTCCATGAGAAACTCTGCCATTAGTGCTTTAAGAGCAAATGCAGGGGGGGGCGTAAGCTACTCTAATGGAGGTTGCAGCTGTAAAGAATCAAGACTGTAGCAGCCTAGGACATTCTATATTCACAACATCGCTGCATTTATTTTGGCCTTAAGTGGTTTACCTGTGGCTCTGGGAACCGCATAACTGAGCATCTCCAGGCAGGTGAATGCAGGTCGAATCATTCCCCCTCTCTGCACACAAGTGCACAGCAATGGGCCTACAAATGCCAAAGTATCATTGTGATTTTATATTAAATGGACACAATTATTGGTACTATAATATTTTCACATGCATTACAGCCTTTTCACAAAATACTACAACAGGAATATTCCTGACATGAAGGAATATTTCCAATGTATTTCACTAAAATATCTGTAATTGGCTTTATGCACAACTGCACTACTTCCTGAACTTCAGCCAGCTCCTTTGTTTCCTGTCTGCCATTATTGGACAAACTGATTAATCCAGGTGTGTCTGATTATTGTTGTTGTGACTACAGAGGTCAGGCACACCTGGATTTATCAGTTTGTCCAATAATGGCAGACAGGAAACAAAGGAGCTGGCTGAAGTTCAGGAAGTAGTGCAGCTGTGCATAAAGCCAATTGACAAAAACTACATAGCAGAATTTAAGGAACATATGTAGACACGAGTATTATTGTCTAAATTATAGTGATAAAACCATTTCTGCTGCCACTACTGATCTGCTGAGTGAAATGTGAATTACAGAGTTGAATTCATGTCCAGACTCAGGATCTGAGCAAACAGCACCCCCTTCCGTTCAACTAACTGACTCCATGGTAGATCCAGAATCGTAATGTAGCCTAAACAAAAATGTAGATGCAGAATACTGTACACAAAAACGGAATTATGAAAACCCATATCTACTAAAAGAGTGTTTAACGTGACGTTAGACACACGTACACGAGGAGTTTGAACTGTAGTGTCACTTCGTGAATGAATCTTTCAAGTGAACGAATCGTTCTCCTTCACTTCCATGCTATTTTTTCCCCTTGAAGTCTCTATTTTTTAAGTGCTTTGGTATTTATTTATTTTTGTTTGTCTTCAAGACATGCAGACAAAAGACTTGCTGAACGACTTGGCGTTGAATCAGTTGAGCAAATCAAATACATCACTCAATCATGATTCATAACACAATATTGCAGCCACATACAGCGCAACCTGCAGAATTCAAAAGATTCGACTCGCTAAGAAGAATCAAAATCCCCACAACTTGCTAGGTCAAAGTGACTTGAAGAAAATACCCACTAAAATTCATGATTTAACCATTTTGGTCATCGTCTTAAGTATTCAATAATGCGTTAATGTCGATTCCAGGAACTTGGTGTGTCATTTCCCGACAACGAAACGTATTTGCCGTTCCGCACTACATTTCCCACAATCCCTTGGTATGTGAGCCTGGCTGGGCGTGTGAGAGAAAGATTAAAATTGGACCATCTGCAGACTTTGATTTAGCATCAATGGTGAGAACCTACATTGTTTGCCTAAATAGACATGCGAGATGTATCTTGTCATCGTGTCTTTTTTGTAGCAGAGCTAGAGGTCTATCTTACTACATTTCGTAAAGCTAAATCCGGTGTTTGATTAAAGCTATTCGAAAAACCAACTTCGTCAGCTAGCCAACACAGCTAGCCAGCTCACTTTAGGCATGCGAATCACTAGTACATCATCGAACGTATGTTATTGCTTGTCTTTTAACATGTTTTCTGTTGTTAATATGGTGTAGTAAACATATTATGTTTTTGATTCGTTTAATCCGATGCTTACAAGACAATGTCCCATTTTTCGCAATCACCCGCTAACAAAATCTTGGCTGTGTCTCAAAACAGTTAGCTGTCTAGTTTAGTAGCATTTTCGCGATCGCACCAATCTTATTCGCACCAGTTTTTAGACATAATGAAAACTAAAGCATTGATGTTGTGATTTCTGTTCTGCTGACATACAGCCTCTGTCATTGTTTATTCTAACAGATTAAACACTTTGATTTGACGCTGTGTGGGGAAATGTGTCTGATTGTCTTCACAGCTATATATATATATATATATATATATATATATATATATATATATATATATATGTATATGTATGTATGTATGTATGTATATATATGTATGTATATATATATATATGTATATATATATGTATGTATGTATGTGTATATATGTATGTGTATATGTATGTGTGTATATGTATGTATGTGTGTATATGTATGTATGTATGTATATATGTGTATATGTATATATGTGTATATGTATATATGTGTATATGTATATATGTGTATATGTATATATGTGTATATGTATATATGTGTATATATGTGTATATGTATATATGTGTATATGTATATATGTGTATATGTATATATGTATATATGTATATATGTGTATATGTGTATATATGTGTATATGTATATATGTGTATATGTATATATGTATATATGTGTATATGTGTATGTGTATGTGTATATATATGTATGTATGTATGTATGTGTGTGTGTGTGTGTGTGTGTGTATGTAACGAGTGAGCATCACATTTTCGAAAATGGGTAGTTGACGGAAAAGTGTCCATGGATACTTGCATTTTAAGAGAATGTCAAAATAATATATAACATGTATATCTTAGGTTCTGTACAAGGTCACCATTTCTTTAACGTTTTCACCATTTTAATAACATTTTTCTACTAGTTTATTTTAAATGGTCCTGTGGGTTGATTTTTAGTGGTATTGGATAAACTGCACATCACAGACATATCTTCTTTCATATTATCCTCCTGAGACCCACATTTTTTTTTGTTTTGAATTTAGTATTTTTTCATGTAGTTACATTGTTTTTAGAGCATAAGAAACAAATGGGAAAATATACTTCATTCATATGCTATGCAATGCCCTTTGTAGTGGACTGGATACCAGGACTCCGTTGTTAAAAAAATAACATGTATAGGCAAAAAATAATGGATTTTTTTTTTCTTTTTTCATTTACCAATCAATTTTTAGGTTTCAAGATTGTTTTAACCAAACTTTGTTTAAAGATGATTCTCAACTATGTTATGAAAGATATAACGGAATGAATTGATATACCATTTTACTTTATGCAATATGTGGGTAAAATGGCCCTACAGGTTTTCCCATTATATACAATGTATCTAGACACGGTCTCTAATTTGCATATTAATGTGTTCTTGGGGCAACATGTAATGAAAAAAGAAGTGTAATGATTTGTAACATTTTCATAATGAATCCATAGGAATATTGATATAATATTTATTTTCCTATTCACTTGTGTCTCCCTAAAATGCCTGATAAATAGGATTTAAGTCCTGGTTTCCTCTATAGTGGACATGTATGAAAGCAATGCCCTGTTTTAAGTCATATTTTGATTATAAACCCCATAACATTTTCAATTTGAAAAATTAATATTTAAATGATAATGACAAAATATGATCATATTTCCATAAGAGTGCTAAATTTGAACACTAAACCAAGGAGTTGTTGTTGTGTTGGTGAAACCTCCAAACATTTGGTATATTTGAAAAGCCCTGAATGTGCTCTTTGCAGTACATCTAGACTTAAAACTGTGACGTATGGTGTCAGAGACACCTCAGAGGACAAAAGTCTATTCTTTGTTCCCAGGAGGATATACTATATTATGTATAATAATATGATATTTTTTCTCTTTTGTCTATAGGCTGCAGCAGATCTTTTCTACAGGGCTTTGCTGTATTATGAGCTGTAGTAAACCATCACTCTTTGATCAATTCTCAGAAGGATCTGTGGCAGGTGCCACTATCATTGTACCCTCACCTGACATCAGCCACCGTGTAAGAATGTGATGTGTACTTGCATTTATTGAGTTATGTGAAGACTTCAGTGCAAAAATTCTAATTTTTTTCTTTTTTCATGATCTGATTCATGATTTGTATGCAGACCAAAATGGAAGCTAGTTTTGGATCCACGTTTCCAGCAGTTCCTCAAGTAGCAAAAGGTCAGCATTATCTGTTGGACTAGATTAAAAGCTGGGAAATGGTCATTAAAAACAAAAATATGGCTAAAAAAGATGATGCACATTTTAAGTGGTCATCAGGGAAACAAAACATTTAAAATTATGGTAACACTTTACAATAAGGTTTCATTTGTTAACATTAGTTAATGTATTAACTAACATGAACTAACCATGAGTAATACATTTGTTACTGTATTTGTTAATCTTTGTTAACGTTAGTTAATAGAAATACAGCTGTTCATGTTAGTTCACAGTGCATGATTAACTAATGTTACCAAATACAACTTTTGATTTTAATAATGTATTAGTAAATGTTGAAATTAACATTAACAAAGATTAATAATTGCTGTAGAAGTGCAGTTCATTATAAGTTCATGTTAACTAATGTAGTTAACTAATGTTAACTAATGAAACCTTATTGTAAAGTGTTACCAAAATTATGTATGGTACAGCTGTTTTCAAATTCCCCCAAAAATAATAAAGATTATCAAATTGACTAACATTTACATTTGTGAGTGTCGTACCTCAAAACCATTTTGAAAGTAATTACTGGTGTTGAAAATGACGTAGATCAGCATTGATTGGAGGAAATCCATCTGAGCGTTTGCCCAGCAACAAGGTTCAATCAGTCGCTTGTAACTGTGCTCTTTCATTTCAGCGGAAACTAATTACAAACAGCATCGTAGAACCCCTTCGTCCTCCAGCACTCTGACCTACTCGCCTCGTGACGACGATGATGGCATGGTAATCACAACGCAACCCCTTTTCAAAACAGCCAATCACATTTACATAATGAGGAATGGAAATCAAGAACCGCACGATTTTGTCTTTGACATGCATCACAGTGGGCTTTTGGATTAGCTGATTTGCTGTTTGGGCAGTTTTTAGTTTTGATAAATGCATCTGGTAAATTATGCTGCTGTGTCTGATTTTTCTGATTATTTTTGAACTGTTTCTAAGAGGCTATATATACTGTTTAATTTTTCCCAGACACAACAGCATTGTTTTTACACCAACTGTAAGTGAATCAGAAGACGTTAAGGTGCTTTCCTCCTGTCAGTCATTTTGCACATTCTCAGGAAAGCCCATTAATGAGAAGTGCAATACTGAAGTAGTTGAATCAGAATTGTATTTACTTAAAGACTATATTCAGCATTATAAACTGTTTTACTACTGTTGATTTTGTTGGTATCAACAGTATCTTTGTAGAGATTTGTAGGAATTTTGGAAAAAAGGGGCATGTCTAACTCATGGAATGTGTTCCAGAAAGCAGGGTTAACTTACTGTCCCAGAACTCTCGGTTGATTAAAGGGATAGTTCACCCAAAAATGAAAATCTTGTCATCATGTATTGAAGCATACATGCTTGGAACAACTTGAGGGTGAGTAAATGATGACAAAATTGAAATTTTTGGGGTGAACTATCCCTTTAACGCAAAACTTTCTTGCGATTAGGGGTTTCATGAATGGTGAAAACACAAACACTGCTTCCGAAATTGTGTACCGAGTAGGTACTACATTTGAATTTACTTTGCGACCGTTAAAAAAGTATGTTCTATATACTATGAATAAGGGTAGTATGAATGCAATTTGGATGTTGTCACTGTCACAAGACCTACCAGCGTCAGTTACGTTGCCATTCATAAATCCTTTCCCCTGGCCTCATGCATGGGATGGTAAAGTGTCCATCGAATGTGCAGAATCTGGGCGGAAGTTGTAGGTAATTCAGGGACCTACTGTTTTTCATATGCTAAGTATTCGTACATACCACTCTTTTTGCCATACTGTTTTTCGCATACGATGTAGTATGGGAGTATTCAATTTCGGACACTGCGAAAAACAGTGCACCAAATCCATTAATCACCATGGAAACGGATGCTAAGGGGAAGCATGCCATAGCGGTTTTACATTAATTTTTTAAATCTTTTTATTTTATAACCTTTAATCTGTTTTTTTAATACAATAATTACATTGATACTAAATATTAAAATTATATAGTAAATTACAAAATTAAATGAATACATTTAAAAAATAATGCTTGAACTGAAAAACAATCTGTGCTTGCACAGATAATATGGCTGTATAATTTTTTTTTAATGTTTAGCCATTTTGCTTCTACATTTGTTGTAAGGTGAGTTGTCACATTTTTTTTATTATAGAATTATAGAATTTATTATTGAATGCAGATCCTTGATGTGTGGGATGAGAATAAAATAAATAGATTAAAATAAAATAAAATAAAATAAGCATTGCCTTGTTACAATAGTGCTTTATAATTTAAGAAAATATATAAATATATAATGTAATATTGTGCAGAATCTGTCACGGCCACTGAAGCCTCATCAATAGGGCACATATCATGTGATGAATACTTCTCCGAAGAAGGTTATGTTCAGAGAATAAGTCGCTTTGGCTACTTGCATACCCTGTAAGTTACTCAGTTGTTGGAAGTTAAGGTTTATGTACCGCATAATCTGCTTTCTGGAATACCCTCAAGATGTCATTCAATAAACTTAAAAAAAAGCATACAAATTAATAACAAATAAACTGACTCTGTCCCTGCAGCCACCCATCAGTACCCCTCGTCGCTCAGACTCTGCCATCTCGATTCGCTCCCTGCACTCCGAGTCCAACATGTCATTGCGCTCCACCTTTTCCCTGCACGAGGAAGAGGAAGACACAGTGAGTGTCAGCAATCTTCTGTTTCCCTTTCACATGTTGATCTAGCGTAGTGACGCAAAAGGCTGACAGACATACGCAGCAGGAGATTGACTTTCTCTCTCTCTCGCCCTTGCTCTCTTTTCTTACCCAGGAGCCGCAGGTGTTTGCAGAGCAGCCCTCAGTTAAGCTTTGTTGCCAGCTGTGCTGCAGCGTGTTCAAGGACCCCGTCATCACCACCTGCGGAGTGAGTCAGCCAGCCGTCCCCTTACCTCTCCCTCAGGATAGGGCTGTCTGTCATGATCTGGTCTCAGGCCATGTATTGATTTCCTGTCAGTTTGGGCCGCGAACAGCACGCCTCATTGACCTGTTTCCTACGGCACTGTCAGGCTGTTGAACACCACAGTACAAGTGTCTGTTGAGAGATGAAATACACTTAAAATAGCTGAGTAGATGGAAAAAGTCAAATTCAGCTCTTATTTACTCGCATTGTGCTCTCTTTCTCTTCCTCTGTCACTTCAGCACACATTCTGCAGGCGATGTGCCTTGACCTCAGGTAAGCCTAGCATTTTTAATCTACGCATTTGTCTTCAGCTTTCCCATGATGACTGTTTCTGCCAGTAGTGGAAGTACACAATTTACACAATTACAATTCAAAATTACAGTTGGCCAGTGACTTTATTAGGAAACTTTTCATCAGTTGAATAAACAATAGTTGCACTGATGTGAGCAATTCAAACAAAAGACATAACTAGGCGTGTCGTAATATGATTAATTCATTGATGTGATTCATTAGCCAAAATAAACAAAGTTAAAGGTTAATTTGACTGATAGTTATGTTGTTTTGCTTTTTTAGATTTCTATAGATTTTGTGATGATATCATTATCATAAATTCTTTTGGCCATGATAATCATGTAGTAAAAAATCAAATGAAATCGTGACAGTCCTAATACAAACAGAAAATATCTGTTGTCATTCCCAAATTTCACCTCTGTGGACAATTTACCATCTAGAATATATCAAGTTTTGATGTTTTTGTGAGGTTAATAATTTATAGCTGGTAAGAAATATTAACATGTCTTTTTTTCTTCTTTTTAATACATTTGTAAAATTATTATACATCTGTTATTGCTTTGCAAAGTTTGGAATGCAGATTGATTTAAAACAAATAAATGTAGAGCATTTTAGCATAAGGCTGCAACATAAAATTTGAAAAAATAAGGTGTCTAAATTCTTTCTGAAATGTATCTGAATATTTATTTACAATTAGTAAATTCACTTGCCATTAGCAGGAGTGGCCTTAAGTTTTAGACTTTGAACTGAGTCATTTCCTCTCCTTGCTGAATCATTTATTTCACTCTCTTGATTCTTTGCCAATTTTTTAACATGGAGTAACTCTTTTATTTTGCCAATGACCTTGTTATACAGAGAAATGCCCTGTGGACAACTCCAAGCTAACAGTGGTAGTGAATAACATAGCGGTGGCTGAGCAAATTGGTGAGCTTTTCGTCCACTGCAAGTACGGCTGTCGGCCAGCTGCCTCAGGCAAGCCTGGTGCCTTTGAGGTTGACCCACTTGGCTGTCCTTTCACCATCAAGCTCAGCACCCGGAAGTGAGTATGCAGGTTGATTCCTTTCACAATGTTTGCTATTAATTGCTGTTGTTGCGACATAGTCATGCAAAGGGAGCGTAATGACTCTGTATTGTGTGTGGCAGAGATCATGAAGTAAGCTGTGACTACAGACCTGTTCGCTGTCCCAACAACCCCAACTGTCCCCCACTGCTCACCATGAATCTGGAGGCCCATCTGAAAGAGTGTGAACACATCAAGTGCCCTCATTCTAAATATGGGTATGAAATTTTGGAAAGACATAATTTCCTTAAGTTCTATATTTGATGTTACACATAATAAGGAAATAAAACAACCTTGAATTAATCTTTTTGATTGATTTTCTCCAGTTGCACCTTTATTGGGAATCAGGATACGTATGAGACGCACCTGGAGGTGTGTAAGTTCGAAGGGCTGAAGGAGTTTCTCCAGCAGACGGATGACAGATTCCATGAGATGCAGGTGACACTGGCACAGAAGGACCAGGACATCTCGTTCCTGCGTTCCATGCTGGGCAAACTCTCTGAGAAACTAGACCAGCTGGAGAAGAACTTGGAGCTCAAGTTTGGTGAGGAAACAAAGCTAATTCTTAACAGCTTACTGTTTTTAAGCCAAAAGAAGCATGAAGGTTCAAACTGTTGTTGTCTTCTTGTGCTAATGTGGCAGATGTGCTGGATGAGAACCAGAGCAAGCTCAGTGAAGATCTGATGGAGTTCCGACGAGATGCTTCCATGCTGAATGTTGGTCTATTTTCGCTCTCGTTTTACCAAATTTGAGACGTACAGTTTTGGTGTTCCAGTATTAAAAGCTTTCTAACTCATCCCTCCTTTTGCAGGATGAACTGTCCCACATCAATGCCAGGCTCAATATGGGTATACTGGGCTGTGAGTGTCTCTTTCTCATTTATACTCTTAATTTCTGTGAATATAATGAACTGTCATCATCTGACTGTTTGAAATGTTTTGCAGCCTACGACCCGCAGCAGATCTTCAAATGCAAGGGTACATTTGTGGGCCATCAGGGTCCGGTGTGGTGTCTGTGTGTGTATTCTACCGGTGATCTTCTCTTTAGTGGGTCATCAGATAAGTCCATTAAGGTAATTCCACCTGCCATGAGCAGTCTGTCGCTTTGGTTTCTGAGTATCCCTCTTCATCCAGATATATCTTCTGTACTTCTGTGCTCGACATAGGTTTGGGACACATGCACCACATACAAGTGCCAGAAAACCCTAGAGGGCCATGACGGCATAGTGTTGGCATTGTGCATTCAGGGGTAAGCATTTGGAGGAGTACTTTTATATTTTTCATAATCTTTCATTGAAATGTTAAACAACTTTTCACTGACAGTCAGTGTTGTGTATTAAATGTTACAGCTAATAATAAAAATTGACTATTGATTTGAGAAAGGGATTGGGAAAAAGAAAAGGGGTTGCAAATGTTTCATGTTGGCTTTAAGTGGTCTCTTTTATGTATATATTATTTTCTCCTTTCTTCTGCAGGAACAAGCTGTACAGTGGGTCAGCTGATTGCACGATCATTGTGAGTGTTCCTGAAATGCATATATCAGTTCATGTCAGGCCTGTTCATGACTAGGGATGTGCGCAACGACTACTTTTGTTAACATTTAAACAGAAATTTTGCAACCGACTAGCCTTAACCTGCCCCTGAAGACTAAATATGTGATTCATTTGAAAAAGACTACTTAAATCCATGAACAGCCCAATCCCATACTGAATTACACGAAAAAATAGGTCAGATAGATGCAATGTGCTTGCCTTGCATTATGATCATTGTATATTAAAATTGAGCAATGTTTAAGCCACTATAGACACATTTATTCAAATAAACTGAATCAATAGGTAGCGCAGGAATAAGTTCAAACCTTATAGCCCATTATAAACAGAGTTCCTCAAATTAAAGTTGGTCCACATACGTCAGCGCATTAAGGTGTTTGTTACCACAGCAACCACTTGTGTGTCCGGGTTTGAACTAGCTTCTCGTGTATGTAAAGTATCTGTACACATGACGGGCGGCATATTATCTTCGTTAGGGTGTTGATATAGCAACTTTTCAAGTGTCTTTTCATAATGTTTCTGCTTTAATCCAATATAAAATTTCATACCGTATTGTCCCTCATAACCGGTAGTAGCAAGCTTAATAATATACTAATTGGACATGACATAGAAGAAAACAGAAGTTTTGTGTAGGCTGTCAAAATACTCCCTCACCTTGCTCCTCTTCCAAGTAGACATTTCTCTGAACCTACCATGAGAAAACGAACACATTCAAAATCTGACGTAAAATGAAATGATTTTGTTTTCCGCTCCAGATATACACTTTTTAAAATAACAATTTTAAAATGTAATATTAACATTACGACAATATAAACATAGCCGTTGTAAAAATCTAAAACAAAACATAAAAAATAATGTAAACAACTAGTATTTGCTAGTCAACTAACAGCAGCAGTAACGTTTAATAACTAGTCGACTAGTCTCGCATATCCCTATTCATGACACGGCCCATGTGCGTCTAATGCAGGTATGCGCTTGCTCTTCTCAGGTTTGGGATATCCAGACCCTGCAGAAAGTGAACACCATCCGGGCACATGACAACCCTGTGTGCACTCTGGTGTCCTCTCACAACATGCTCTTCAGCGGCTCTCTCAAAGCCATTAAGGTCAGTGGCAATGAGAAGAGAAGATGTGCGTGTCTGCAGGCACACGCCCAACCAAGCAGCTAATATTGAGCTTTATTCTGCCCCATTTGCTGATGTGCACGTTAGCTACGTAAAGTTTTCTTAAATTGATGTGGAGGATACAGTCGGTGCTCCAGCAAAGAAGAGAAAAGCACTGACTTGGGTTACTGAGGCAGGCACGAGTGGAGCAGAATTAGATTCACTTGGCTCTGAGAGCTCATCTGAAGAGCACACGCTTTGCTCGTATCACCATGGTGATGTGTGGGAGGAATGAGGGAATGGAGGCTTAACAGTAGAATGATCTCATCTCTCTGGGACTTTCCAGTTTGCCGTTTCTGATTGTTCTTTAAGTAATTAAACTTCTTTCTTTCTTTCTTTCTCTCTCTCTGTAGGTGTGGGATATTGTGGGCACAGAGCTGAAGTTAAAGAAGGAACTGACTGGCTTGAATCACTGGGTTCGAGCTCTGGTTGCTTCTCAAAATCATCTGTACAGTGGATCTTATCAAACCATAAAGGTCAGAAATGTTCAACTTTGTACTGCTTAAGTAGAAAACAGCTCTGTCAGTTGCTTCAGGAACGCTCAGACCATATAATAAAGGACAATATGCAGGTTCATTATTAAATGGTCAGTTTTGACATACAGTCATGCTCGTAAGTTTACATTCTCCTGGCATGATCCGTAAGATCTAAAAGATGTAAAAAAGATTTATAAATTAAAAAAAATATATTTATAGGATTGAGGCCCCGTCCACACGGAGACGCGTTTAGCTGTATACATAAAAATGTTGTCGTATCAGCGTTTTGTCCAGACGGATCCGGCAATTTAGGATCATGAAATTGGGTCCCAGAGTGGATAAATCTGAAACCGACACCCTTGCGTTTTCTTGTGTACAGCCAATCCATGTATTTTGTGAAATGGTGATGTCATCACACCATGTCCTGCACGGTAAAGACTAGAAGGGATACAGCTACAGCCACTAGGCATGCACACATCAATACTGCGTCATTTAATTACTGTATTTGCATTATTGTAAGGGTAGGTTTAGGGTTGGGGTAGGTGTGGGCATTGATAAAACAAAATCTGGTCAGTAGCAAATTTATTTATTGTTATTTTATCGTGAGATTTTGCCTCACTTCTGACCGTTGCTGTACCCCTTCTAGCCACAACTCTTCTTCTCCGGTCTCTGTGGCAGAATTACTGCGCCACATACTGGTCTGGCATGTATACTACATTGTTTTGATTCTGTTTCAGTGGTTTCGTGTGTACGCAGATATTTCTTGAGACAAAGGGGAAAAAAAAGATTGGATAAGGAAAGCTCTGGCTTCGTGTGGATGTGGCCTTATGTGGCGTTCACACCGGACGCGATTGACGCGAATAAATCGTGCTATTCGCGCGAAGGTGGATGCTTGAACATTTTGAGTTTACTCGCTTCATTCGCGTGTGAAATTCGCTTAATTCGCGTGTGACATTCACTGCACAACAGACGTGAATTCGCGTCATGGGAGGGACTTCTGCCAGCCGGCTTGTCTCGTTAAGAAATGGCTGACATGGGCTGTGTTTACACGTCTATTTTTTGTTAAAATCTACTGTTAATGTGTGACAAAACGTAGTTTTAAGACTTTTTCAGTCGATAATGTAGTTGTTTAAAGCTCAAATCTGTGGTTTATTTATATAAAGAGTGCCTATTTGAAAATGTTATCTGGCGTTTTCGGAGTTGTGAGCTCCAGCGGATCAGCGGCGCTCACCGCTTGTCAATGCCGGCGAGAGCAACCTTTCCTCGGCCAGTCCTTCTGACTTCTGCCGCTGGCTCTGATGTCTCTGTGGTGTGTCTCGAGCTATAATTCGTCTTGTAACGGGCGATCTTTGGTCTCATGGATCTATAATTTGTTCCCTGGCAAATCGTTTAGGCTTGCATTTAACAAAAAGAGACTGAAATGTGTTTCATGTAATTTAATGTTATCACAGTGATAATCATATTGTCTGAATCAGATATTAATATACAGATTTTCTCCTCATTGCTGTCACTACTAGAGCAAGCTCCTGATTGGTTAACGCGGCACAAATATCTGCAAAAGTTCAGATTTTTCAACTTGAGCGATTCGCGCGAATCACGCATTCAAAATGCTCAATTCGCAACATTCGCGAGAATCGCGCCATTTCACGTCTCTTCATTGACTTAACATATAAATCACTCACGCGAATCGCGTCAATCGCGTCCGGTGTGAACGCACCATTAGAATCGCAGAATCCAGTCATAAAAAATTTAATTTCCTATGTAATGTCACAGAATTTGACAAAATTTGGATGAATAAATCAAAAGTAGGGCTGTACACTGAATCAAATCAGGGTCTGCGTTCTGGTATAGTTTCTGTAAATATTACACTGCACTGTAAATATTAGTCTGTATGTTCTGTGCAACTCTGTGAATGCCATTGGCTGGTCCAGCCTGACAAATGCATTTTTTTTGTCATGATTTGAGCATTTAGATTCACAATTCATGAGACAGTTGTCAGAATTCATTGCTGATTTCAAATATGAAATTCAATCGTAAGCTTGGTGGGCAGCTTTGGAGAATTTGATGTTTCCTTATTCATAAAGATAGGAGATGCTCATGCATGACTGAAACCGCTGCCCGGGAGGCATTTCAAAGATGGCCGCCGAGTGAAATGACTTGCCTGAAAGAGACTTTGGTTTTGTCTACTAAGCATACTCAAGCATCCGTCATGTTTTCAGCATCTGCCATCTCATTATATGAAGACACTTCACATGAACTCCCATCTCCAGAGCTGCTCATCTAAAGAAAGTTCACAAGCACTTCATTTAACAAAACTATCCTCAGATACACAGAAACTCGAAGGTTTTCATGTCAACCTGCCAAAATAAGTTTAGTTTAACTTGAAGAAAATATGACAGAAATGCATTACTATTGTGCAGTAGATATTAACAGTACATTATTGTTAAAGTTTTAGGAATTCAACTAGTTAGACATACTTTCTGATCATTAAAATGTAATTAAATCAGTAAAGCGAAATCTTTATGACTAGTTATTTTTTTCTTTGTGAAAATATGCACATTGTTTGTGTATTAGTTTTATGTCAAGCTTAATTCGGCAGTACTAATTAAAAACCTTTTTTTATGAATCTGTATTCCTGTAACAGCAACATCTGAATTTCAGATTTGAAGCCGTTCTCATGCATTCCTTTTGTTGTTCAGTCTAACTGGTAAAAACGAGAGTAGCTCTCAAGAGTTGTTTGTAAAACTAGATAAGACCGATAAACTCGAGCTGCTTGTCTCAAGTTGTCTAATTAAGGCTCCAGAGATTGCAGGCAGGAAGCAGACTACAGGCAAATGCTCACAGAGGGAAAGAATGAACAGAAACACTCCACTACACAACCGTGACCAGACTCTTTTTTTTTTTTTTTTTTTGAATTGTAAAAACAGTGTGACATTAGGCAATGAGCTACACAACCCACAGAGCATTGCAAATGAAAATCTGATATATATATATATTAAAAATATTGCTAAACACTGAAATATGTACGAATTTTAAAGTTGTTTTACATGAGAGTGAAGGGAGACTAACTTGATTATTCCCCTGCTCCACTGACTGGCCGGTTGCGGCTGAGCTTTTTTGACACTCTTCTCGTCTTCATGGTAACAGGGAGTTCTCTGATTGGTTGATCCAAGGAGACTCTCTAAAGGATAATGAATAGTATAGTTCTCCACCAGTGATTTGGCTATTGATTTTTTTATTGATTTTTTATGAATGTGAACATACTTTAACATTTCATTCAAAAGTTGCATACTATCTAGTGTGAATAAATGAAATGGATTTTTGTGAAATGGTCCGTATGCTCTTCCCCCTCAGATCTGGGACATCCGTTCTCTGGAGTGCGTGCATGTGCTCCAGACATCTGGAGGCAGTGTGTACTCTATTGCAGTCACCAACCACCATATAGTTTGTGGCACCTATGAGAACCTCATTCATGTAAGAATTATTAAGTATCAATCGCTATGCTTTGCAGGGCTTTACATTCAAGGTTAATGGTCATGGAAAACTTGGAAATGTCAGGACATTTTTAACATTTTGATTTCGGATACTTTCCCTGTGAACTAGGTTTGGGACATCGAGTCCAAAGAACAGGTGCGGACGCTGACAGGCCACGTGGGCACAGTGTACGCCCTGGCCGTCATCTCCACCCCTGATCAGACCAAAGTGTTTAGTGCCTCCTATGATCGCTCTCTCAGGGTAAGGACAAGGCTTGGTGTGGGATGTGAAATGGGGGAGGTTGTGAAACCTCTAATGCATTGATTGTTTTACCTGTGCAGGTGTGGAGCATGGACAACATGATCTGCACCCAGACTCTGCTGCGGCACCAGGGCAGCGTGACGGCACTCGCTGTATCCAGAGGAAGACTGTTCTCTGGAGCTGTAGACAGTACAGTAAAGGTCAGAGGCTCTTACAACCAGTTTGGGGATGCTGCTTTGAAACTGTTGCTTGCCAAGTCTGACAGAATTTAAATGTAACACTGAATACGACTAAGAAATAGACTCAACAAATACAGTAATGAACAGCAGTTTTGCTCAAATATTCTATAAAACGTGAATTCCATCAGTATGTGCAAACAATGGCACGTAAATAACTGCTTTGTTACATTTAGTCACACTACATTACTCATTGTAAAGACTTCTATTTTAAAAGCAGCTGAGCAACACTGTTTACACCATTTTCTACTGTATATGAGCTCTAACAGTTGATTCTGTTTCCTTTCCTCAGGTGTGGACATGCTAAAATGACCCCTGAGCATTAGTATTTGTCAACAAATCTCCTGAAACTCAGAACCAACATAAACTCTGATGCACAGACTTATCTATGAGTATGAATAATATTATTATTCAAGAGAACATTATAACATGCATTGGACAGGCATCTGTCCCGTGTGAATTTTGCAGTAAAATGTTAGACAAAAGTCATCTGGGTTTATGTGCTGGATGGATGGTGCTTGTTTGCTTTCCACATACCGGACACGTCTCAACAGCAAACAGAACCTTCAAACCGGCTGTCTTTATGAACACCCAGCAGAACGCAGCCAACATGACAACACAGTATTTTATATACACAACTAAGATCATTTCCTATAAAAGTATGATTTTAGATTTGTTTAAACTCGACTACAAATTAAGCAGAATCCAGTCCAAGATCATGTTCCCAGCAGACCATGGAAATGTTGCTGCGATGGCTGTTAAACTTTGACCTTTGTGAGTCTGTCTCATGACAAAGTGAGTGCCTAAGTTTCAGTCTGATGCCAGTGGAGATGCATGGAGTGACCATCATCCCAGGGCCGAATGAAGACCTATACTAAACCAACTTGGGCCTGAAACAGCAGAGCATTGACAACACAGTGCCCATGTTTTTATCTCAGATTTGACAGTGCCAACTGAGCACCCAGAACTGCTCAGATATTTTCTAACTGCCTGTTGACCGGTGTAAAACCTTTGTATGACGGTGTAATGACCTAAACTTCCATCATGCTTGTGTAAATAATGCAACGTTTCCGTACCAAAGGTGCAACTGCTTCATGCATGGTTCCATGTTTATCATGGAAGCCAGATTTTGCCCATGCAAAATGAGGACTAGTAAGACTTTTACAGTGTATTTCATGCTGGTTACTAAATCATTTTGTACAGAAAGTTCTAATTAGTTTGAGTGGAAGGCACTTAATTCATTATCACTGAGCATCCCAGTATAACTTTAAAGGAACAATGAGGTGAATGGAGGGGAACACAATCTTGTGTTCAACGTGAGGTTGAGTTCCTTGCTCAGCTTAATGGGACAGTTCACCCAAGAATGAAAAACACTTTCCATGCTAGTTCTTTAGGGTAATCGGCACCAAAACTGGTTATGAAAATTCTTCAAAATATCTTAAATGTTCCACAGAAGCGAGTAAATTGATATAATTTTTGTTTGGGTGAACTATCCCTTTAAATGTGAAGCATACTAGATAAGACAAAAGGCATACAACAAAACAGCTGCTATTTTGGATATCACAGTGCCTTTTGGTGGCATGGAGCTACTCAATCCAGCTCCACACAAATATGGAAGTAATGAACAGATTTCAGATATTAGTCTTGTTCCCATATTTTCCCCTCATTACGCTTATGGCAGGATGCGATGTAAAAAATGTTCAAATGCAAACTACCATAAAGGTTTCTTGTATAAAATACATAAGACAGATTTTTAATGCTTGTATTGAGTGAACTTTTATATTCAGTCGCTATCTTTAACTCACACATAACGTGCCGTCGAGTCCCTCTAGTGTCCTTAATACATATTCGGTTATATCAAATAAATCTTTGAAGGGTTGTATGGCCCTTTGGTACCAGATTGGTAGTATGTTTTTTGACAAGCGCTCACTATTATGTATGTGTACTATTGAAACACTATGGTGTTCAGTAATTGGACGGCTATGAGAGTGTTTGTATATAATGTTTATTTAGAGCAGGTGGCTGTTGATGCAGTCACTGCAAGCACACCACTGTTCCCAATGCCAGTCACAGCAGGTATCATACAAGTCAATGGCAGAACATCAACACAATATACAGCCTGCACACGCTGAGCAGTGCAGATTTATTTTCTTTCTTTTTTTAAATGTCTCTGCGAATAGGATGGAATTGAAAACAGCTTTCATTATTAAATAACATCTTGCACCAACAATAAGTCTGACTTCAGTGTTTTCAGAATTTCAATATTTTTCTTATTTTTTCCCCCCTCTGTTATTAAAAAAGAAGCAAACATGACAATAAGAAACTTGACAGGAATGAGAACTTTAAAGTGGAGAAATCAAGTTTAAAAAAAGGTGAATTCACAGTGACAAACATCCAGCTATATACACAGAAGAAGGGGGGACGGGGTTGTAACAACTCAATTAACACTGGATCGACACCCAGTCCTTTGAAGCGATAGGCATGATAAAGCTTTTATAAAAGCCATTCCCATGCCAGACATCTGCACTCTGTCCACAGAACAGACCACAACAAAAAGGGATGTAATTCTGAGCATCTGGTGGACAAAAGCTGAGACCGGTCACATATCCCCTACACATTGCTTACACATGAAAAACAAAATGAAAAAACAAAAACACGAAAGCAAGGCACATACATGTTTAAAAAAAAACGTAACATTGCATAATATACAACTTATTACATCTCAAGACATGGCAGTCAAAAAACTTGTCACAAAAAGTTACCTTAAAAAAGAAAACTGGAGATCTAAAAGAAAAAAAACATTTACAATTCATTTAATTAAAACACTTTGAGCCAAGAAGACACTTTTGTCTCAAATATTTGCAGTTTCATCAACAAGCCCTCTTGATGCTGCATCATTAAATACTTCTTGAAAACATCTATAATAATCTCTGTTCATAACTTAAATATTACAAATATTCTTTCTGAGAACGGGAAGGAATAAAGCATATATAGAGCTACTGAAAGTGTGTAAAGCATTGTGGGACCTACACAACTATGTTTCTTGCTCATGTTCCCTTTCCTTTGGGCCCTTAAATCGCATTTAAGATAGTTTTGATACTGTGACGATCTAACAATGAGCAGGCAGATTGTCATGGCAACAAAGATGGTTAAGTAATGAGAGACTGTGAGTTTGCTGGCAATGAGATAATGACATTCAGAGGTTTGCTTGTGACCGGTGCTGTCATAACAGCGAACAGTGCCCTCACCGTGAATGAGAGAACATGGCATCTGCAAACATCTCATGTCCACAGAGACCCAACTGTAAAAGCATCACTCATTCTACCCTCAAAATGTCCCTATGAAGTCACTGTGATTCTCAGTGAAAATGTTTAACCTAGATACTGCTATGCTTAATTGCATCTTGGACTAGTGTTCTTACTTTGGTCATTAAGGAAATGTCTGTCTGGATGATACTGCGGGGAATACAATACAAAGCAGGCACACAATGGTACATTCACACCCTTGAACAGCCACTGCGCAATGTGCTGAGATTAGACTGCATGCAGGCTTCCAGTGCACCACACCTGTCCAAGCTCACAGACGGAAATGGAAATGCTGAGCATCAAGCCACATTTGCGAAATCCTTGTTAGTTCACTACACTGTCAGTCCATAGCATCTTACATGCATGTTTCTGTTAGATTGCCGTTTTATTCCACTCTCTCTCACACACGTGCAACTTTCTCACTTTGTGCTTCCTGACGTCCCACCTTCTGAAAGCCGTCAACCATCACTGGACCCCTCTACCTCGTTCTCGCCTGTGTTTCTGAGGTCAATTGTGTAGTAATAGTCAACGTGACCCTATTTACTTAACGCATGATCCTGGTCGTGTTGTGAACAATTAATCGACACTATATCCCTAAGAAAAATGTGTTTGTCTTAGTGTTCACCTAGGGCTAAATAAATAGCTATTTTGGTATTCAGTGCCTACTTTCACGATCCAATAAATTGCCAAAGAACAGAATCAAGTCCCATTGTACATTTTCTAGCGTTTTCTGTATTGCCTGTAAATGCATTACATCATGGAAGTAAAATGGCTATTCACTTTGACTGCAAGGCCTACACAGATGATTGAAGCAAGGAGATTTGCTTGCAGAATCGGAGCACACAGGCCCCTCCCTTCCCACAAGGCAATGCCTCTCACATGGACACCGGGCCTATCTCAGCTTGAACCTGTTTGCTTGTGTGTTTTAGCAGCACTGAGGTCACCTCTCATGTTAAGGCACACAGGACACTGCACATGATGAGGGCAGAAGAAAAAGAGGGAAGGTGAAGGAAGAAGGCTGTGCAGGAGCAGGAATGTATGAGTTCACACAGGCAAAACGTATAGAAACATAAAGGGTCACAGCAGCACAGAGCGGGAGCCCAGAGCAAGCACAGAGCAGGGGGTGAAACAGCCACTTCAGTCACTACATTCAACACAGCCCACAACACTCTTCAGCAGAGCACAGCCAAACATACAAGATGTTTAAGCCAGCCTTATTTTTTGTTTTGTTTTAAAACTTCATTATAGTCATAGAAAAATCCACATATCTGTCATCAAATTTTATAGATTTCTTAATGTTTCAACACTGTATGTACCATTGAACATGAAATAAAAACATAAAATATTTATATTTTTATATATATATATATAACTGTACTAATGCATGACTCTCACTATGAGATTTTTTTCTTTATAGATACAAACTTTCCTCATGCTTACAATGTACACATACCATACTATTATTTAATATACAGTTATTATTGTTTTCATATTATTTTACTACTCATTGCTCATGGTAGATATTCCATGGACAGAGAGTTGAGCTTTATGTATTAAAACCCAACCTCTGCCTCTCCACCCTCTGCTCTGTCTTTGATGTTTAAAGCCCTGGATGGCCTTCTGCCCAGTCCTGAGGTACATCAGCTTGGGTTTGTGCAAAACCAACTCGGAGGGAGAGAGGAGAGACAGTGTTTCATGACAATGGGGAAGGAGCAGGAGAAAAGGAGGTGAGAGGGGCAAGGGATAAGGACTAGAAAGGGGAAGGGGGGTATGTTGTTGGTCATTGTGCCCTTGTGCTCTCCCGGGGTCCTGAGGTTGTGCCACAGAGACACAGGCTGTGCTCTTCACTCCAGCATGGCATCCAGCTGGTCGGCCAGGTCATCGAACATGCTGCCGATGTCGTCTAGGATGCTCACTGTGCTCTTGTTTTCAGTAATTGAGCTGTGGATCAAAACACACAAATATCTTTTAAAAATTACAACAAAAAATGTAGCCGTTGGGCAGTCGGTGATAGAGAGAACACTGATTGGCTGTTCAGCTTAGTGAACGAGAATAATAGCAAGCAAAGAAGTCAAAACAGATAGAAGGCTGTTCTAATTTTACGTCATCTTACTAGAGTGTTCCTGGGCGAAAATTGTAATATTATCATGAGCAGAGTGAAATAAAGAAAGTGATCAGCAGTATTGACATTCAAAATAGTAAGCATGCGCTGCTTTGTTTTCAGCATGTGTATCTGCAGCGTCGGTTTCCATTTTTGAATGATGAATATAGATGAATATATCTGCAGAAATAGACAGTTGACTCATTTACACACAGGCGCAGAATGCGCATGCTAGTTGACAGTCGGCTGTAGTTCTCTTGGTGTGTTTTTTTTTGCCCCGACGCCGGCAACGCAAGGCGACAACACAGTCGGCTTTCAAAAGCGCTAGTTCTGTGATGTTGGTTTGTCCCTAAGAGAGAATACATTCAAAAGCTATGAACAAATTTGCCTTTAGTTATCAAACATGTTCAGTTGGTTTGTCTGTCACTAAAGGTAGGTGTTATCCAATGATAAATTGCGTCAATACACAAAGGTCTTGCTAATATAAAGCCTCTTCAACTGTTCAGTATTTTTATGTTTAAATTGACTAACATGCTACAGGCAGAAAATAAAAATAGATGCCATCATAGACTAGATTCCTACCAGTCTATGATGTCACTAACATCATACAATTTTTGTATGTTTCATGACACTCACTCTTTTTGCCCATCCTCTTTGATCTTCTCTTCTACTGCCTGCAGGGCTGCAGCCAGTGAGGCACTGGTCTCCTCTATCTTCTGGTGCATTGCATCTGCTGTCACTACCCCTGCGACAAATGCTGATCCAGTTGAACTGTCCATGGATACCCCACTGATTGAGGAGCGTGGGGGCTTCACAGGTGGGGGTGTGGGGATGGGGGTTGTGGGAGTTTGGGGCGTCTGTGGGGTTTGGGGTGTCTGAGGTGTTTGTGGGGTGTGAGGAGACTGAGGTGTGTGTGGGGACTGCACACTCAAAGCTGGTGGGGTTATAGCCTTGACTGGATGGTTGGTCTGGGTAGAAGCTGTACTGGAAATTCTGGTGACAGTCTGCTTGGCTGGAGAGGGTGTGGGAGTGGGATTAGGTGTTGCATTTAAAGACTGAAGAACATTTTTGGATGGTTTGGGAGCTGTGGGAGGAGGTGTAGGTTTTGGTGAAATTGGAGGAGGTACTTTCTTTCCTTCAACTGTAAATAAAAAAGAAGAGAGATAGGAAGAGAGACGGGAAGAGAGACTGACTGAGCGGACTTTGATTCAACAAGGTTTAAACGCTACAAGGCTTTACGGGATACTCACATAATTGTGTAAAGACAGGGCAAGTGAAAGGCCCACACTGTGTAGTACCTGGGCTGCCAGGTGCCCCAGTCGGTCCAGGAAATGGGGCTTTCTTGGTGATGGCAGCCGGTGGTCCTTGTTTCTTTATGTGTTGGGCCAGAACCGGTTTGGGAGACACTGGGGGTTTGACGGATTTACGCGGGGCACTCTCAGTGACATGGCCTTCCAGGTCTGCACTGTCCCGACGGGGCGAGTTCTCAGGATGTTCCTGTGGCCGGGGCTGCTCTGAAACGGTCACCTCTGATACAGGGCGTCTTTTAATGGTGCCAGTCCCATTCTCATATGGTACGGGCATCTGCCCATCCTGTTGTTCCTCTGCATCTTTGTCTTTGCTTTTGGGGCGGCGCTTAACCGTATTTGACTCTGTGAGCAGGAACTTGGTGCCATTTGCCTGCTGCTTGGTGCTCTGGACCCTCCTTTTCAGTGAGGCTGTGGCATCCACACATGTAAGGTCCTCCTGGGGTAAAGAGTATGACATTTCTATGCCATCCTCAGCCTCATCCTTTCCCTGTCTAGGTCTTTGTTTGATGGTAAGGTTTCCATCCTCAGCAAATGGAAGGTTCTCTGCTGAACTCCCACTAGAGCTTGGCTGGGGCTCAGTGCGTTGCCTATCCTGGACTGGCTCTGGTCCTCGCTTAGCAGCAGCTACTAACTCAGTGACAGGCCCACTAATGGTCCTGCGACGGTTCACTACTTCCCCAGCCAGTCCAATGGCATCACGCTGCTTTGCTCCTACAGTACCCACCTGTAGAGAAACAACTATGTTTTACTACAACATATTTTGCTAACAGACACTTTTATGATAAATGCTGAGTATCATCCCAAAGGCCACCTTACCTGCAGATAACATGCAGATTTCTGTAAAGCAAGACCCTTGGCACCCCCACCAATAGAGGACATTTCCAACATAGCCGCAATGCTCCTCACAGTACCTGCACTGCCGGTGTCTACAGTGGCACCTAGGTCACTAGCACGTCTTTGTGGTTGATAGGGAATCTCTAAAAGAGGTCCACTGCTTGTCTCCTTGGGCACTTCTGCCAGATTACTGCTGGAGCTTGAGATGGCTGAACTAGAGCGTTTAGGGGGAGGTGGAGGAGGACCTTTCTTCTTCTGTCTGAGTGCAAAGGACTGGCTTCGGTTGACATTCTTGTCTGCCTGCCCTTTCACTGAGTTGCTGCGACCCACCCGGTGCTGTACTGTGGCATACTTTCCTCCTGAATCTTTCACTTTCAGCTCATCGTGCTCCTGCTCACCATCAGACACAGCATATCGATTCAGGCTGTGGGCACGTTTCTTAGGCAGACCATACTCATCGCAACCTTCATCACCATCTGGTGGCAGACACAGGAGTGGCACTGAGACAGCAGGTCCTTGGGGTGCAGCTTCCATGGTCTCCACAGGCTGGGCAGCTGGGTGTGGATGGGATGCTTGAGTGGGGGATTGGGGGTGAGCACGAGGTGTCATAGGCTTCTCTGTCTGCTGGAGAATCTGAGGACTAGGTTTTGGTTTACCCGGTGGGTTTCCCATTGTCTGTGAGACGGGAGGCTTCATTTTGGTGGGTGTTTGTGGTGGAGTATAGGGTGGTCCTGCACCTTGGGGATAAGACTGACGTGGTTTTGGCTGCGCCAATGAGACACTTCTCTGGCCTCCCTGGCTGCTCTGGCGCATGGTACGTGCCTCCTTTCTGGGTGGCCCGCTAGGCTCCTCTGTGTCTCGGCTCTTATTCATGCAGTTCTCATGCAGACTGCGGGCTCGGTGCTGTGCTCCTGGACCACTGTTGGTTCTCACCTCAGTGCCATCCTGCACATCAGCAGGGTGTTTAAGAGCTGCCTGTAACTCCCCGCTCAGTTCACTGTCCTGGAAAGTGCTCATTTTAGGAGACATACATTCTCCGCTGTCATGGGGTGGGCTCTCAATAGCCATCACCTCCTGAGTGGCTGGCGGCTTTTTACGCACTGCGTTACGACCATCAGAGGCCTTCTGGATCTCTGCCAGCTTCTTCACTGCAAGCATAAGCTTCTTCTGGTGCCCTAGGCAAATTTGGTTAGAGAAATAGCATAAACCACCATGGCCTATGCAGTTTGGTAAAAAAGGGAGACGTTTTTATGTGTAATCATTTTGAAATACTTAAAGATTATGGATCCCAGTCCACTGTCTATCTTACCAAGTTTTATAATGCCAATCTCCTGAAGGTCCTCCCACGTAATGTCAGTGATAAAGTCAATGTTCTCATAGCCGTTTTTGACTAAAACTTGGTGATATTGGCTCAACCCAATCATGGATAACCATTCTCCAAGATTCACCTACAGATTAAATACATATAAAAACAAATAACATCCTGATGAGTGTGTATGTGTGTGTGTGTGCATGTATTCCTACACGGTGGGGACAAAATAGTAATACCTTGTGGGGACATTTTCTTGTTCCCATAAGGAAAACAGTTTTAAAATCATGCTAAATTATGTTTTTGATCTAATTGGTTAGGGTATCTATACAGAATATACAGTATAAAAATCATTATGTCTATGGAAAGCCAATGTTGTGTGTATGTGTGTGTGTGTGTGTGTGTGTGTGTGTGTGTGTGTGTGTGTGTGTGTGTGTGTGTGTGTGTGTGTGTGTGTGTGTGTGTGTGTGTGTGTGTGTGTGTGTGTGTGTGTGTGTGTGTGTGTGTGTGTGTGTGTGTGTGTGTGTGTGTGTGTGTGTGTGTGTGTGTGTGTGTGTGCACATGTTAAACTCACCGGTTTTTGGTCAGGCAGCCACTCATTAACACTGAGTTTATTTATCTCTGAGGTTATCTTCTTTCGATGTCCTGGTTTGGTTACTCCAATAGCTGTTAAATCCTGAAAATACATATAGGAGTCCCAGAAACCATCAGATCCATTACCAATCGCTTTTGAGAACCCTAAGACTTTTGCACACACACATGCACACTAAACCAAGTGGCGCATCTTCTATGAACATTACATTACATATACACAAAAAAGATAAAACACTTCAAATTAGACATCTAACACTGATTGCAAAAAGGTGTCAGGATGATAGAAGCGGATGCAAAAATAATGTGAAGGGAAAATAATATAATAATACCAGGAGCAAGTGAAGAAAAGAAGCCTTTTCAGAGTACCCCCAAACATAATCATATAAACATATCCTAAATGAGCATGTCCATAACGTTTCAACAAAATACCCATTAATTCTGCTTTCAGCAATGACAATAAGTAAATCTCATGAAGACAGTGGTTAAATGTAATTAAGTACGGAATGAGGATGAGCTAGCTTCCAGGAATTCTAAATGCTCAAAGATTAATTACAGGTTTAGTTACAATTTAGTTTAGTTCAACGTATTAACAGATTTACACTCCATGATACACTCTGGGTGAGATTTTCCATCTATGGCTTTTTGTGCTTCTGACTCATTGCAAGCCATTTCACTTTAAAATACAAGGAGAGTTGGTTGGTTGATTTGTTTTTATCTTCCGGCTGCTTCTTTTCTGTGCTTTGGGTGGGTCTGTGGGTGTTACATTTAGGGGAGAGGGGAGTGACGTAAATAGCTTAGGCTGGATTAAGGAGGTGGGGAGGGGGGGCAACTCTTACCTCTGGGGTCATTCGACTAATTGTAGGAATGTCATAGCCGGCGCTGATGAAGTTTGGAGCGTAGACCTGCAGCTGAAATTCACTTAGCCATTCGATAACAGCCTCTGAGCTCTAGAAGAGAAAATAGGTGGCAGTCTATCACTGTTTGGGTCCTGTGGCTGAAGGTGGACCAGACCCCAGGCCAATAGATGTCGCAGCTTCACTAAATGTTATTAGTTCATAAATAATTCAAACCTGCCCCTATTTATTTTTTTATTGTATTATATTGGACTTATTGCTCTAAGTCCAGTATTATTGCTCTTAGTCCACAATGTACCTTCTCTGGCAACAAGGGACAAAGCTTTAGCAAATAAGGACTCTACTTTCTGAACCAAAGTTCAGCTTTTGAAAAGTAGTGGCCAAACAATTTCTGCTTTGGAATGCCATTTCCATGGAAGTAGGAGGATGTACTGTAACTCTGTGTAGGAGAGGCAAAAAAGGGAGTTGGGCAGCAGAGAAAATAGGGCTGTTCTGAACAGATGGCACTTAGTCCACAAGTCCAGCATGGAGCAGCTCTACTCAGCAGCTCCAAAGTCCTGCTGGGAAAGATATGGCAGCCACATTTCTCTGCTATATGACTAAATGTCATTAGCTAATTATAAAAAATGACAGCGAGGGTCAGATATGCATTACCAATTTGCAACATACAATCTCATTTAATGAGAAAGGATAGATAATACCTATACCGTGTCATTCAGTTTTGTTGGTTCCCCTTTCAAGAAAAATATCAGTGTAATAATCTAATTTTCTCTATAGTTCTAACTGTTCTTCAAGTCTCAATATGGACAGACTAAATCTTGATCCTGCCCACATTACCATATCACTCCACATTTAAATCGCATGTCTACAATGTTGGGTACTCTCTGAAAATAAATCAAAAGGTGAAAATTACTGCAAATAAGGCAACAAAAATTGGAATGGACTTTCAAACGTAGCAAAGAAAATGAAATGAATGATTAGAAAAGATCAAATTGAAAGGAATCACTGTCAATATTAGACAGCCTTATCAGAGAGAGCAGCTGATAGAAGCATGAAGCGGAGGACAGTGTGCAAGGAAGCCTGCGGAAAAGCCCACTCACCGTGTCCTGACGACAACCGAGAGCACGTAATACAGATGAGGCCAGCTGTGAGAGGAAGTGCTGGGAAAGCATCCTGGATGTGCAGATGCCAGTGCATGTATGTATGTGTATGTGTGTGTATGTGTGTGTGTGTGTGAGAGAGAGAGTGTATGCTTGTTGGAGGAAAGGTAATGGGACAGTGTGCTTCGAGTAGGAGTCTCCTTACCTTCCCCTCAGGCAGCGCCTCCCCTTTCCTCTGGGACACCGCCTCCCCATACGGCTGCTCATGAAGTGGACAGCTTGACAAACTCTGACTGCGTGAGGAAGATCCTAGAAGGACCATGACATCATGCATACACATTGGAGCACTGCTATTTCACAACCAATCCCTTTTATGTTTTTGACTAACTACTCCTTTAGCCAATCAGATCTTTTTGATGCTCCCACCCACAGACATTAGTGCAACCATCTGGCACAAAAAAGGAGCCAAGTCTCTAATTTGTGGATGGAGAGACTTCTTTGTGAGAAAATCTTTTCAGAATAGTAATTTGAAATTCCCACTAACCCTTGTTGCCGGAAGCATGAGAGGGGTGGTCCAAAGACTTTGTCTGCTCCAACAGGTGTTCTTTAGCTTTGGCAGACTGTGACAAAACCGTGGCCAGAAGCTATAAGATAAATAAAGCTCATCAGATCAATAAAATAACACAAATATCAATACAGACTATGCAAATTGGACCTCAAATGCACCCCCTTAAGTTTAGCTTTGAAGAATAAAGTTTTGCGAGACTGAGCAACAGGTTCTGTATAAAAGGTCCTGCTGGAAAATTCAGCTAAAACCATTTCCTAATGGGTCAGGTCCAAGCTCATTTAGGTGGACTACCAGCTACTGGGGTTGAGGTCGACCTTGTAAACCATCTTGGTCAACCTGGATACGGCTGGCAGATTTGTTTGTTGGTAGATCTGTTAAAGGGATAGTTCACCCAAAAATGATCCAAACCAAATGTTCCAAACCTGAATGAGTTTATTTATTTTGCTGAGCACAAAATAATTAGTTAGAAGATTACGATATTTTGAAGAATGTTGGTAACCAGACAGTTGATGGTAGCCATCGACTTCCATAGTATTTTTTTCCCACTATGGAAGTCAATGGCTACTGTCAACTTTTTGATTAACAACATTCTTTAAAATATCTTCTTTTATGTTCAACAGGAGAAAAAAAACTCATACAGGTTTGGAACAACTTGAGGTGAGTAAATGAAGACAGAATTTTCATTTTTGGGTACTATCACTTTAAGGTGATTAGATGGTCCAAGCAGGTTTAGTTGGACAGCTAACTGGTAGGGTCAAGGTCGACCTTGTAAATCATCTTGATTGACCTTAGCTGGAAGCTGGTTTAAAATATTTTCTAGCTGGTTGAAGCTCATTATTTATGGTTATTTAGGCCATACACGCTGGTTCAGTTGGACTACCAGGAAATGGGCTCAAGGTTGGCCTTGTAGATCATCTTGGACTGGATAGGGCTTGTAGATGACTTTGGCTGAGCTGGTTCAATTCCAAGACACAACTGAACTTGAACTGGTTGACAAGGCTGTTCATGATCTTAGGATAATAAGACCTGTTTTTTTTCCAGAGATGAATACATCTAGCAATACTGGCAACAGAACAAAGACACATCTAAAAAATGTAAACCAGCAACAAACAAGGCAGTTCTCTCAGGTATCTTCTCAAACCACAATTGAAGTCGAGTCAGTTTGTATGTCAGACGGCTCACCTTGACTCCCTCTGCCTGTGCGTGAAGGATACTGCTGCTGCCTGCGCTCTGTCCACTACCAGAGGATCGGGCACTGGCCACACTGCCTGAACTGCCCACACTGCTGCGGTCTCCACCTGGAATAACAAGCCCCCAGCAAACACACACAACACAGTCAGCCCAATCAGACCACACCACCACGACTGCGCCAATCACACCACTATGAACTTCCCCTCTGCAATGCACTGATCTGATACATGGGATGACTTACATAACAATGGTGAAAGACCAGGTGATTGATGGACACAAGACATGTTAGCATAGTCACTAAAACAAACACACTCAGGCCGACGCTGCCTTCATTGAAAATGCAGTTTGCCACACGGCTACAGACAAATCTGTGGATTGTCTGTGCGCATGTTCTTGAGGGAACAACTCCACGGATGTTACTAAATGAGAGCCTGTCAATGCGCCTACACGCCTGCAGCTGAGGTTTCTGAGGTCAGGCGTACAGCAGCTGCACCAGGATCGTGGCAAAGCAGGAGGAGTCATGAGAGAAGAGGAAGAGTAGGACGAGGAAGGGCAGTCCTGCTGTTACCTGCCACAGGCTTGCGCAGCACCCAGATCTCCTCGCTGCTGCCGCCCTGGGGACCACCGGGTGGGGTGGGTGAGCCATGTGGACTGGACTCTGAGCCGCGAGAACCTTTAACACAGAAACCATCATTAACTGCGCCCTGGCTTGGCCACCTGCCCGGAATCAGAGGATTTCTGGACAGGTCAGGCAAGAGGAAATCTAAACTATATCTATGGCCTTAGCAGTCTGTTTGACCACAAACCTAATCTCTCTCTCTCTCTCGCTCTCTCTCTCTCTCTCTCTCTCTCTCTCTTTCAAACACACACACAAGGCAAGCACGCATATATATATACTGTATATCTAACACAAATATATATGAACATTTATATACAGAGGTACATGAAATATATAAGAAGAAACATGTACTGTATATATGTGTATATACATATATATATATATATGCCTTGATTTACACATACACATAGGTAAAACATATATAATATATACAGAGATATATGATTATATATGTAAATAGGTTTAACAACAAGAGGAGTTGCAGTGCATTACAGGAGCATAGTTCATTAGGGACTCCAAGGACATCAAACCACAAGTGTACGTCAATGTGTATAAATACAAATAAATGCAATCAAATCTTATGGCAGTAGTCTCTAATCATTGAAGAGAGACTTTTATTAATGTTGTTAAAGGAATAATTCACCTAAAAATGAAAATTCTGTCATGTTTTTTTTCACCCCCATGTCATTACAAAACTGTATGATTTTCTTTTGTGAACACAAAACAAGATTTATTTTTTTAATTAACTGTTTTTGTCCATAAAATGAAAGAGATTCCACTATATATATATATATATATATATATATATATGGTTATTTATATATATATATATATATATATAGTGAGGAAAATAAGTATTTGAACACCCTGCTATTTTGCAAGTTCTCCCACTCAGAAATCATGGAGGGGTCTGAAATTATCATCGTAGGTGCATGTCCACTGTGAGAGACATAATCACAAAAAAAAATCCAAAATCACAATGTATGATTTTTTAACTCTTTATTTGTATGATACAGCTGCAAATAAGTATTTGAACACCTGAGAAAATCAATGTTAATATTTGGTACAGTAGCCTTTGTTTGCAATTACAGAGGTCAAACGTTTCCTGTAGTTTTTCACCAGGTTTGCACACACTGCAGGAGGGATTTTGGCCCACTCCTCCACACAGATCTTCTCTTGATCAGTCAGGTTTCTGGCCTGTCGCTGAGAAACACAGAGTTTGAGCTCCCTCCAAAGATTCTCTATTGGGTTTAGGTCTGGAGACTGGCTAGGCCACGCCAGAACCTTGATATGCTTCTTACAGAGCCACTCCTTGGTTATCCTGGCTGTGTGCTTCGGGTCATTGTCATGTTGGAAGACCCAGCCTCGACCCATCTTCAATGCTCTAACTGAGGGAAGGAGGTTGTTCCCCAAAATCTCGCAATACATGGCCCCGGTCATCCTCTCCTTAATACAGTGCAGTCGCCCTGTCCCATGTGCAGCAAACTTAATACGGGCCTTGACATGTGCTGGTTTAAGCAGGGGAACCTTCCGTGCCATGCATGATTTCAAACCATGACGTCTTAGTGTATTACCAACAGTAACCTTGGAAACGGTGGTCCCAGCTCTTTTCAGGTCATTGACCAGCTCCTCCCGTGTAGTTCTGGGCTGATTTCTCACCTTTCTTAGGATCATTGAGACCCCACGAGGTGAGATCTTGCATGGAGCCCCAGTCCAAGGGAGATTGACAGTCATGTTTAGCTTCTTCCATTTTCTAATGATTGCTTCAACAGTGGACCTTTTTTCACCAAGCTGCTTGACAATTTCCCCGTAGCCCTTTCCAGCCTTGTGGAGGAGTACAATTTTGTCTCTAGTGTCTTTGGACAGCTCTTTGGTCTTGGCCATGTTAATAGTTGGATTCTTACTGATTGTATGGGGTGGACAGGTATCTTTATGCAGCTAACGACCTCAAACAGGCGTATCTAATTTAGGATAATAAATTGAGTGGAGGTGGACATTTTAAAGGCAGACTAACAGGTCTTTGAGGGTCAGAATTCTAGCTGATAGACAGGTGTTCAAATACTTATTTGCAGCTGTATCATACAAATAAATAGTTAAAAATCATATATTGTGATTTCTGGATTTTTTTTTTTTAGATTATGTCTCTCACAGTGGACATGCACCTACGATGACAATTTCAGACCCCTCCATGATTTCCAAGTGGGAGAATTGCAAAATAGCAGGGTGTTCAAATACTTATTTTCCTCACTGTATATATACACAGGTGCTGGTCATATAATTAGAATATCATCAAAAAGTTGATTTATTTCACTAATTCCATTCAAAAAGTGAAACATGTAGATTATATTCATTCATTACACACAGACTGATATTTTTTAAATGTTTATTTATTTTAATTTTGATGATAATAACTGACAACTAAGGAAAATCCCAAATTCAGTATCTCAGAAAATTAGAATATTACTTAAGACCAATACAAAGAAAGGATTTTTAGAAATCTTGGCCAACTGAAAAGTATGAACATGAAAAGTATGAGCATGTACGCTCCTTTTGCCTGAATTACTGCAGCAATGCAGCATGGCATGGAGTCGATCAGTCTGTGGCACTGCTCAGGTGTTATGAGAGCCCAGATTGCTCTGATAGTGGCCTTCAGCTCTTCTGCATTGTTGGATCTGGCATATCGCATCTTCCTCTTCACAATACCCCATAGATTTTCTATGGGGTTAAGGGCAGGCGAGTTTGCTGGCCAATTAAGAACAGGGATACCATGGTCCTTAAACCAGGTACTGGTTGCTTTGGCACTGTGTGCATGTGCCAAGTCCTTTTGAAAAATGAAATCTGCATCTCCATAAAGTAGGTCAGCAGTAGGAAACATGAAGTGCTCTAAAACTTCCTGGTATACGGCTGCGTTGACCTTGGACCTCAGAAAACACAGTGGACCAACACCAGCAGATGACATGGCACCCCAAACCATCACTGACTGTGGAAACTTTACACTGGACCTCAAGCAACGTGGATTGTGTGCCTCTCCTCTCTTCCTCCAGACCAAAGGAAATGCAAAATTTACTTTCATCAGAGAACATAACTTTGGACCACTTTTTTTCCTTTTTGTCTTTAGCACAGGCAAGACGATTCTGACGCTGTCTGTTGTTCAAGGGTGGCTTGACACAAGGAATGCGACAGCTGAAACCCATGTCTTGCATACGTCTGTGCGTAGTGGTTCTTGAAGCACTGACTCCAGCTCCAGTCCACTCTTTGTGAATCTCCCCCACATTTTTGAATGGGTTTTGTTTCACAATCCTCTCCAGGGTGCGGTTATCCCTATTGCTTGTACACTTTTTTCTACCACATCTTTTCCTTCCCTTCACCTCTCTATTAATGTGCTTGGACACATAGCTCTGTGAACAGCCAGCCTTTTTTGCAATGACCTTTTGTGTCTTGCCCTCCTTGTGCAAGGTGTCCATTGTCGTCTTTTGGACAACTGTCAAGTCAGCAGTCTTCCCCATGATTGTGAGAGACCATTAAAGGCCTTTGCAGGTGTTTTGAGTTAATTAGCTGATTAGAGTGTGGCACCAGGTGTCTTCAATATTTAACCTTTTCACAATTTTCTAATTTTCTGAGATACTGAATTTGGGATTTTCCTTAGTTGTCTGTTATAATCATCAAAATTAAAAGAAATAAACGTTTGAAATATATCAGTCTGTGTGTAATGAATGAATATAATTTACAAATGTAACTTTTTGAATGGAATTAGTGAAATAAATAAACTTTTTGATGATATTCTAATTATATGACCAGCACCTGTATACACACACTATATTGCCAAAAGTTTTGGGACACCTGCCTTTACATGCACATGAACTTTAATGACACACCATTCTTAATCCGTAGAGTTTAATATGGAAACTGTACCCACAAAGTTGGGAGCATGAAATTGTCCAAAATGTCTTGGTATGCTGAAGCATTAAGAGTTCCTTTCACTGGCACTAAGGGGCCAAGCCCAACCCCTGAAAAACAACACCACACCACAATCCCCCCTTCACCAAACTTCACACTTGGCACAATGCAGTCAGGCAAATACCGTTCTCCTGGCAACCGCCAAACCCAGACTCATCCATCAGATTGCCAGAGAGAGAAGTGTGATTTGTCACTCCAGAGAACACATCTCTACTCTAGAGTCCAGTGGCGGCATGCTTTACACCACTGAATCCGATTTGCCTTGGACTTGGTGATGTAAGGCTTGGATGCAGCTGCTCGGCCATGGCAACTCATTCCATGAAGCTCTCTACGCACTGTTCTTGAGCTAATCTGAAGGCCACACAAAGTTTGGAGGCCTGTAGCTATTGACACTGCAGAAAGTTGGTAACTTCTGCGCACTGTGCGCCTCAGCATACGCTGACCCCGCACTGTGATTTTACGTGGCCTACCACTTTGTGGCTGAGTTGCTGTTGTTCCCAATTGCTTCCACTTTGTTATAATACCAGTAACAGTTGACAGTGGAATATTTAGTAGTGAGGAAACATCACGAATTAACTTATTGCACAGATGGCAACCTATCACGGTACCACGCTTGAATTCACTGAGCTCCTGAGAGCGACCCATTCTTTCACAAATGTTTTTAGAAGTGAGTGCATGTCTAGGTGCTTGATTTTATACACCTGTGGTCATGGAAGTGATTGGGACACCTGATTCAATGATTTGGAGGGTTGTCCCAATACTTTTGGCAATTTAGTGTATACACATATAACTTTTTTTTTATGTTCCACAGAATAAAAAAGTAAAATAGGTTTGAAACGGCATAATGGTGAGTAAATTATGTCAGAATTTACACTTTTGGGTCAACTGTCCCTTTAGGTTTGTTTCAAGATTACCAGGCCCAAATGGAATGTGCAGTTTTGTTTTGCAGTTTTTAAGAGAAAATCAGCATAATTCTTCAGAATGGATTTAAATATTATACTGAGAGTACAACACTTTTACTGGTAGCTGAAATCAAGAAATTAAGACAGATTAGTCAAAACATTTTGCTATGACCACCGTTCAAATATTCCATGTGGGCCTGATGATTACCGATCATTTACAATTAAAACAGACATATTCAATATTACAATTTACGGTGATCCAGAGTGCATGAGAATATCTTCATGCTCAGTACCAACATCAAAGTATGGTTTGATACACATCGCTGAAAGGATCAGAGTTAGTATGAATGGACAGATCAGTATAATTGAGACGAAGGAGAGTTGAAACAGACAGATGTTCAGTGACAGACAAATGGTTGTGCAGAGATGCAGGTATGGAGGGGTGAGAGGCTGGCTGCGCTTTCCCTATTGGTCACGTGTAAGAGTGAACAGTTGAAGGGGGCAGCGGAGCGAATCCCAAGTGTGGTCATCACAGAGAGGGAAAATGTAGCACCAAGATCAGGGAAATTTAGGGGTAAAAGAGGAGAGATAACAGCTTCAACAAAGAGAGGCCCATGAACCTCTTTTGTGCTGGTTAAAAGAACTTACTAGCCAAATCTTGATCATTCTTGGCCTCTAAAAAAAAAAAATCAACAACCAAAATAATGTCAGAAAATAAAATAAAATATATTTAATTTTAAATTAAATGTAAAATTCAGAAAAATAATTTCAGAAAACTTTAAGGAATCAGTGGAACTAATTGATTATTGTTTGCATTTAGACTGTAAAATACTGTAATTTAACACATTCCTTAAAGCTTTGTGAATAATAATTATAATAAATAATAATAATAATAATAATAATAATAATAATAATAATAATAATAATAATAATAATAAAATAATAATACAGTGGAGACAGATTAGGGTATCTGTACCTTGTCCACTGTGCGGCTCTCCTGAGGTGTTTGGGGACCTGCTATAGCCAAAGGAAGTGAAAAGTGGCAGATGGGAATGTGGTGGCGGAGGTGGAGGAGGCGGCAGGATATGAATCTCATGATACGAGTCCCCATTCACCATGGCAACGGCGGGCGACACGGGGCCGCACACCGGCGCACAGAGCTGTATCTTTTGATACTGTTGGGTACAAGTGACTGTACTCCATGAACCTAGATACGACAACACAGCAACCACCACCACCACAACAAACAAAACAATTACACATAAGAGAGGGAAAGCAAATTAACCCAACACAAAAATCACAACCAATCACAAAATTTAAAACCATAAAAGACAAATTAAAAGGAAGAAAACGCTTGGTTTTTTTTTTCACTTCGAGCTGTTCAGTGTGTGAATGGAGTGAAATGGCTATAACGATTTCTTCAAAAATTATATGTCAGAATGATATTGTTATGGGTAATGTGAAATGAATTGTAAATGAGCTGGTCCTTGTAGTAAAACACAAACACTTGTCTCTTGTAAGTGCCTGAGGAGAACTACTGTAGAGTGATCTTCTCAAATGAGAAGTTTAGTAAGCGTGACTCTTTTCAGTACGTCTGTGTGTGGGTGGGTGGGTGTGCGAGTGTGCAATTTGACCATTTATGTTAACTGTGAGCACAGCGTGGCTTGTTTGAGATGTTTGTCCTCCTTTCACTAATTACATTTATATAAAAGTTTTGTAAAAAGGTAAAAGGGCGCTATAAGAAAGGAGTTCTAAAAAGCGTAATGGCATTAAGAGAGCGGGGCACATAAATGTGGATGGAGTGGAGGAGACCGAGCAACAGATGTAGAGACACAGACATGGATACTTGATGACGCATGAGACACAATGAACACATAGATTAGACCCCTGCTGAGACATTAACTGGACATAAACCCTCTGAAAGGAAAGAGCGCACCGTATGGATCAAATACTTCGGCACGAGTGCACAACAGAATGTTCTCCTGCCCAATGATTCTTCCTGAGTGACAAACTAAAAATCTATTTAAAATCAGGGGTCTTCTCTTCTCTTCTGACAATGAATATCATCTCCCTCAAAATTACGTTCTCCAGCACGCACGAAGAGGTACTTATTGGCCAACGTGAACTAAGAAGGATCTAGATGCACCCCACACTAATATTTACCCGGTGACCCTGTATCTGTTCCATCAGTGAAAAAATAACAGTGAAAAAAAGACTGTTATTCGCTATAGTGAGAGCAATACTGACCAATGTTTGAGTGTCGGAGTAGCAGAAGAGCATTTTGTGAAAAGAGCAAATGTAAGTAGACCCAAAGGGTTCAATCCAATGAGATGTATGGATGGAGGCGAGGCCACTTTTTAAGGTACTATTAAATGACCAGGTTTCTTTTTCTGACATCATGAACAACTACATTACAAGATGAGAAAAGAGCTCTATTTGCCCTGTTTTTGTTGCCACAAAAGCAGATGGCCCTGTCTGGCTTGCAGTCCAGTGCACAAGAGCATCATGAACAGCTGGCTGTGAACAGAACCATGGGTCATGTGAGTTCAGCAGCATTACTTATGCATATGTGAGTGTGTGAGTTCTCAGCAAGAGGCAGCACTGACCCGCCCGTTGTCGTCTCTTACCCACAGCCCCAGGCCTCTTACTGATCACCTCCACGATGCTGGAGGGGAAGTAGCCCACTCTGTCATTTCCTGTGCGGTTATCATGGATGCAGCCCTTCCATCTCCCGTCTGAATGTTGCTCCAGAACCTACAGCGTAATGAATCACAATCATCTATAAATGGCAATATAAATTGTCTGGACACTCTTAATACTTTGTAATGTCAAAATGTAACTAATTCATTTAAAGTCTCATGTTTATTAACCAGCATTAACCAGTGCCAGGAATTTTGAAAACTTGAATAATATTTTAATGTTAATTATTATATTTTATACACTATACCGTTCAAAAGTCTGAGGTCGGTCGATAATTTAATATTTTGAAAGAAGTCTCTTTTTCTCATCAAGGCTGCATTTCATATATATATATATATATATATATATATATATATATATATATATATATATATATATATATATATATATATATATATATATATATATACATATATATGTACAGTATATCATTTTATAACTATATATAAATACATTTTCAATTTATTTATTTTATGTTTTATCTTTGTGAGGGATTTTTTTGAAATCATATAAAAACAACTAAACTAAACTAAACTAAACAGAATATATAAAGACAGAATAAATGATAGTATAGGTAAAACATTTCAATATTTGGGGCAGATCAGTGATTTTTGTGACTTCAGACCTTGTGATCTCTGAACTAAAGGAAATTAGATCATTCCAAATATCACACTATAGAGCAAGAAGAGATCATATTTTCTCTGGCAAGAAGCTGATGCAATTGTCTAAATAATTTTTGACAGTCTGGGGAAAAACACAAGCAACAGTGCCCTCTGTTGAGAAAATCTGAAAGCACACTGAACTAACTACTACGATTACAAAGGATTAATGTGGAATTTCTATTGTGAATTTAAATTGAGACAGACCATGTGAATTTTTAAAAATGTCTGCATATTTAACACTGTTTGAAATTGTAATAATACATGAAAGTAAAACAAAGTGTTTAAATGAACAGTTTCAAAGGTTTTGAATTTATTTAGAGCATGTCTTATGAATATTACCGTGATAACGTCTCCAGCTTTTATGTTGAGGCTAGTCAGGTCGTAATTGTTGCAGTAGTCCTTCAGGGCCCTGACCTGCAAGGCTGCTGAGGCATCTGCATAGAGATCAGCAGACATAAACTGCATAATCTACTACACATCCCTTATAAACATATTTACATGAATAAATATGTGATGTATATATATTTTTTTAAATGTCTTCAGTTTTTTGCTATTTTCTTACCTCGTAGCATCTGCTTGATTTCCCGGCTGGCCTGTGTAGCAGTGAACTGATAGACGATGTCCAGCGCTGTCTGGCTATAAGTGTTTCTCACTGCTGCATTGATGCCACTCTATAGGGTGAAGGTTAAAGCAATATTAATGTTTTGGATCCCATTGTGGTAGAAATGTTTCTCAATGCCACATAGTAGTTTGATCTTTTTACTTACCATTTAGATAAGGGGGTATATGAGACTAAAAACAGACCAATATGGTTTATTCTGTCTAGCCACTTCTAAACAATTCACTGTTCAAAATAATTCAATTTATAGTGATGGGTTATGGCAGTGGATATCAAACCTTTTCAGGTGGACTACTTAAAAAACCCCACATGGGTCTTCAACTGGGGGTCCGCCAATTAATGTTTGATCACAAATCATTTCAATCAAATTCAAATATAAGCATCCTGAAACAAAAGCAGAGCACCCTCCGTTGATACGGTAGCAGAATAATATTATTGGTGAAACAGATTTGGCAAACATTGCATTTCAGTTTGCGCTCTGGAGAACGTGAAATGTTCCTATTTAGCGGTGTTTTGAAGCGGTGAGAAATGTAGCCAAACAATCATAGACATGCTTGTTGATTTCTGGAATGCAATGGCCAATCAGAGGTGTTTAAGTTATAATCCACTTACCGATCAAAACTGTGAGTTTTTATTCAGTGCTGAGTTCTGCTCGCTCTCGTGAATTCTCTCATTAACAAAGATACTATGTAAGTAAGAGATTCATTATTCAGTGTAGGCAACTTTACTGATTTTGATGGAACGCTGTGAGATCACAAACTGTGATGAGTGACAGCTTAATTGTGATTGTAAAGTGAGCGCTCTTTCGTGCTTTCGAGGCTATATAGCCATTAATATAATCCATTGAATAAAAGTTTTGTTTTTAATGCTGCTAAGAGGAACGACAGCCAATTACACACTGCAAAGTTTTGGAAGTTACGTCTACATATAAATGTGTGATTCATTCAAATTGCCATTGACAGTGATAACTAGCAGCACAAGACAAAACTATGGCATGTCAAAATAGATACGCGATGTAAATGCTGACTAATAGATAAAAAAATATTCGTATCAAAATATATACACTCACCTAAAGGATTATTAGGAACACCATACTAATACTGTGTTTGACCCCCTTTCGCCTTCAGAACTGCCTTAATTCTACGTGGCATTGATTCAACAAGGTGCTGAAAGCATTCTTTAGAAATGTTGGCCCATATTGATAGGATAGCATCTTGTAGTTGATGGAGATTTGTGGGATGCACATCCAGGGTACGAAGCTCCCGTTCCACCACATCCCAAAGATGCTCTATTGGGTTGAGATCTGGTGACTGTGGGGGCCATTTTAGTACAGTGAACTCATTGTCATGTTCAAGAAACCAATTTGAAATGATTCGAGCTTTGGGACATGGTGCATTATCCTGCTGGAAGTAGCCATCAGAGGATGGGTACATGGTGGTCATAAAGGGATGGACATGGTCAGAAACAATGCTCAGGTCTATTTTGCAAGTATATAGTATATATATAGTATATATTTCACTGATTCTTGAGATAAGGGACAAAACATGTTTTTAACATGTTAAAAAAAATTTAACTAACACTACATTATTAAAATTTGGTATTTTTGTAGACAAAGGTCTCAAAAAATGAACCATGTAAAGGAACAGGTTTTATTCAAATATTTTTTCTAAAAAATTATATTTATTCAGTCCATAACTTAATTTGTGTCAACTCCGTCAGACACACTAAAAAGCATGCTAATTTATTTTAATCTACCCAAAAACAATGTAAAATATTCAGTTATGTAATACTGGTGTTCAGTAAAGGATCTAAATCATAAAATACATTCTCTGTTTAGGTTTTGTTTGTTTTCACACTATTATGAACAACCCAGTTTCAAAATTCATTAATTCTCCTCCCTCCTTTTAATATTAAATATATATCACCAAATTTCTTAGGTAATTAAAACATAATATCATGTAGTTCCATTGATGTTTTAACATTTTTACACAATAAATTGAAAAAAGAATAAGACATTTCTATCAAAATGAACAAAAAACTTCACTTGACAGTGTAAAATACTGATGGAGTTGACAAATACTGATGGAGTTGACAAAGGTTGAGCTGAGGCCAAATATACAGTATATGTAAATAGAATCATGAAACAGCATTAGAAGAAAAAACTTATTAAATCACACTATACAGACTTTTTGAGAGCATTTGTCAACTATCAGACATAAAATCTGACGGAGCTGACAAAATTTTATGTTTTTCCACCTTAATCACGTATTGTACAGTGGAGCAATTTCGTTTTTTTCCTCAGTTGTAGCTGCCTTAATAAACATATCAAAATGGCAAGATTTATCTCACAACTATTTACAGAAACTATTACACTGTAATGGCGGAGTTGACACGTTAAGGCTGTGACCGCAGAGACTTCAATATTGTTTGTTTAAAATATTTAAAAAATCTATAACGTCCAGGACTAAGTGTCCTACTGTGAGATCCACAATGAGCAGGAAATAGCAAATGCTCCTCAGAGTTAAAGCTGCCCATGACACTGCCTGATTTATTCAGAATTATAAAAAATCCTGACGGAGTTGAAGGCAAAGTGAGGACATAACTTTTATAGCTATTTTAATGGAAAATATAATTCAATATTTACTTTTTGTATTGTTTGATAACTAAGAATTCTGCCTTTTAATGTAACTGTGTATTTTTTAATTTGTTGCATTTTTAAACACTTTGTTTGGCAGTTTTACATTGTGACCTCATGCTGGGGACAGGTTAAATTAAATGTGTTTTCAAGTATAGAGTGTGCTTTTAAAATAATACTAATATATATATATATATATATTATAGCCTAGTGATTTGATTCTTAATTGTCCATCTGACAGTAAAATTAAAAATGTGAATTTTTAATAAACTTGTAGCTAAGGTTCAGGTAAATGTTTAACTGTCCATCTGATTAGTAAAATAAATGTATGATTCTGCAAATCAATTAAAATCATTTACAACAACTGCAAACAACTAATGTATTGTGATTTGTATCGCAGCATGTTGTTTATTATGATGCATAAATCTCAATTTTAACAATGAAAAGTAATATACAGTCATGTGTGCAACACATGATCTACTGATCTACTGATCTACTGTCTTAACATAATATAACTTATTCTTAATCATAATATAGTTCCTATTAATATTGAAGGCTATATGCTTAAAATGTTGCTCTGTTTGACACATTTTGTATCAGGGGTCCCTGTTCCATGTCTCTATCGCCTAAGGGGTCCTTGCCCTGAAAAACATTGAAGACCCCTGAACTAGACTAGACTAAATGAATGGACTATTCACTTGCAAATCTGGATTAAGACAATTATGTAATCTGAGGTATAACGGTCAGGTATGCTATTAAAACATTATCACAAATCAATGTTATCACAAACAGTGTGAGTAAATCAATCAGTCAGGGAACAATCAAGTTTCTCTATCTCTGTCTACTTACATCCAGCAGGAGGCGCACTACATCAGTTTTCCCACACAATGCAGCCTCATGGAGGGCAGTGCCCGCTTTGGTCTGCCTGTTGATATCGATGCCCGCCTGGATCAGCAATCTATTGAGAGTGGACAAAATTAGTAACTAGTCTGATGCAAACACTGAAAACCACTGTGATCAAACTGCTTACACCCGAGACCAGAATTCACACCTAGAGTTTCATTTCAAACTTGTTATTATTGTCCTCATGTTGCCAGCACATATGTAAGGGATAATATAAAGTCATTACAGTGATAATCTTCTTGATGAGGTTTATTATGCAATAATAATCAACTGGCTGCTACATTATCCTGCTTATACAGCTACTTACAAGATAAATAATAAAAAGTCATGTTTCTGAAGTTATTACAATTTTTTTATTATGCGGAAGAATAAAAAAAACAGTAATAAGAGAGGCAGTTTATGAGGTTGGTTGCAGAGTAGAATATACAGTTTGGTATCATTATACAAAATATTTGACCGCAGAATGCCACATTTGACCAATCAGAATCAAGTATTCAAGAGAGCCATGTAATTAGATTAAACCTGTAAGCACTGCAACACCCCCTCACCCCAAAAAACCCCAATCAGGCTCCTGAAGACTTAAGAACTTCTATTAGATAGAGCATGACCTTCTGACACCAGAGTAAATTCGATTATGGCAACAGGACATCAGCAAACACAGGTGGCCTGAGTCATGGCTTCTGAGAGGAGGACGGTGAGGCATCAGACACCTCTCCTATAATTAGCTATCAAAATAACCCGTTTTAGCTTCACATAATGCCCTCTCATGCTCGACCTCTCTTGAAAAACACCAGGAGATTAAATAGCATATTGACTGGCTGGGTGTGCACACATTGGTCTGACTGTGTGCTGAGCCTTCCGTCACTTAGCATTGGCCCACATTGGAAACTGGCCTAGTGGGCAAATGGCCACACACATCTGTATTAATTAAAGGTATGAAAGCGTTAACACACGTATGACACTGAGTTTAGTAGACAGCGTTTTAATATGAAGGTAACAGCTTTGGTTAGAGGTGCCATGATCCATTTCGTTCACAGATATGAACAACAAATGAAGCCTACTTTCATATTTTCCCTCACTGCATCAATCTATTTAGGGTCGGCCAATGCGTACGGCCTCTAGGGTCACTGGATTAATGATGTAATTAACAGCCTTGCGATAGTCCACACTCTGTTGCTGTAACCTGTGCGTTCACGTGGCCTATAATTAGCTGGATTGGAGAGAGAGGGAGGTGTGGGCACATGTACCTTATTCCAGTGTGTGGCACTGCAACACTTACAATCCAGGCAGGCTAATTAATGATGAATGTTAAAGGGGTCATATAATGCCATTTTTGTACAAGTTAATATGATTCTTTAGTGTCTAAATGAAAAGTTTGTAATATACTTTAATTAAAAATGCTCATTAGTATTGTAAGAAAACACTCAATTTACCTGGTCAAAATCAGCTCCGTTTTCAGCAAGCAATTTCAGTGCATGTGCCCTTAAATGATAATGAGCTTTGCTCACCCCGCCCCTCTGTTCTGCGGCGCGTTCGGTTCGACACAACACACGTGGAGTGTTGCCTTGACAACAGTTGAGGGTATATCTCAGATTAAGAATGGCAACGGGAGTCTCTGAGTGCAACCGTATCAATTTGAACCGAAGTCGGACCCGGAACAAGATGACGGCCCCAACGAAGTTTGACAATTAAGGTTTCTGATGTTTATAACGTTTCTGAATGGTTGGTTAACGTAATGTCACTTTGATCTAACGTTATCTTTGTACTGGTACGAATGCAGTCATGGCCTAGTGGTTAGGGAGTTAAACTGGTAACCCAAAGGTTGCTGGTTCGATTCCAGAACCGGTGGGAAATGACTGAGGTGCCCTTGAGCAAGGCACCTAACCCCTAATCGCTCCCCGGGCGCCACACAAGGCTGCCCGCTGCTCTGGGTGTTTGTATACACGTTTGCAGTGTGTGTGTGTTAACTACTCACTACTCTGCTCCTAATGTGTGTGCATTAACTGGATGGGTTAAATGCAGAGGTCAAATTCCAAGTATGGGTCACCATACTTGGCCGTCACGTGTCACTTTCTTTCTTTCTTTCTTTCTTTCTTTCTTTCTTTCTTTCTTTCTTTCTTTCTTTCTTTCTTTCTTTCTTTCTTTATGTGTTTAGTGATGTATACGTTAGTTCATTGACAGATTGTAGTGTTACCACGTTAACTTTATCACCAGAGTACACAGTTTGTAATAACCATAACGCATTGTTCATTATAAAAGTGGGATTATGAATTATATTGAGAATGTCATACATAGAAAGCATGCCGTAATGTAACTTACCCTGTAAACTTTAGCCGCATTCATCGTGAAGCGTGCGAGCGATTTGCAAAGATTAATATAAAGGTTAATAAAACGCTACACTTACTTCTTCTGGAGGTGGAACAGGAACACGAATTAATTGGTAGCAATCCTTTTTTCAGGAGCAGCTTCTTAGCAAAACCTGCTTTATACTGACCCTCGTTTATAAAGCAGTCTGCTGAGAAATGATTCACGCAAACATGAAAGCATTGACGTTGATCAGGGGGAATATTCCCTTCGAAAACAAAACTCAGCCACTGCGTCTTCAGCAGTTCGGATTTAGGAACATCAAAATGACTGCTGTGTTCGTTATTACACCCAAGAACAGAAAACCACAATCGCTTAGACGCCATTCTGCTCCAGCGTATCAACAATGGTGGACTGATGACAGCTCGCTCAGGGCGGGTCTGTGTTGAAACGCTGCTGTCAATCAACAATCGTGGGAGGGGCGTCCGACCGTGTGACATCACACGGTCAGATGGCTCGGTTTGAGACCGGGGAAAACATATAAGGAGATTTAAAAAAAAACACTGGATGGAGTTTTATCATTATAGGATGGTTGTGTACAGGCACTGCCAACACACATTTCCGTACAATCAACTTGTAAAAGTGCATGTACCATTATATGACCCCTTTAATACGCAGGGATAGACCTGACCATCACATGGAGATGTTCCATTTATACACTTTATGAGACACTGATTAGTCAAATAGCTTGTCATTTCATAGCTTGTTTGTTACTTACCCCAAACTTTTGAAAGGTAGTGTTAGAGTATCACAGTTTCCACAAATACATTATGCAGCACTATTGACATTTCGAACGTGGAAGTGTGATAAAGATACATAGGCTATATACATTTTCTAATGTGGATAAAGGCATATTTTGTACACATCACTATACAAAATATGTCCTTCTTAGGAGAAAATATGTCGTTTTAAGGAGAAAAATATGTCGTTTTAACAACATCTCGTTATTATGAGAAAAGATACCTTTAAAACAACATATCTTGTTATTACGAGAAAAGATAATTGAGTGGAAAAATAATATGTATCCTATGTGGCAGCAATGCATCACCGTAGTTTTAGTATATCAAGTTAAAATGAGAAATGATGCCTTGGCAACTAGCTGCAATAAATATATATATATAACTATTATAATAACCCTGGTAAGCACTCTCTATCTATGGGTACAAGGTTTAACAAGGGAAAAAAACAGCCCAGCATAAAGTGATATTTACACCAAGCCAGCTCTTGGCTTAAAATGATTTTGACATCCCGGCAATAGAATATACAATGACAAACAGTCGCATGCTCACATCTGTATTGACACGGTATTGATCCTTATTGGCGACTGCACTGATAGTGGCTCCTCAGGGCTTGAGACTGAACCTATTCATCATCATCATACTCGCAACCAGAGAGTTTACATTTAAAAAGCAGTTTAATTTTAGATACCCACTGGATGGATTATAAAAAAAATAAAATTATAAAAATCAGTCATATATGGAACATTTGGTTTCTATTGTAATGCACTGTGCTTAATGCGTTAGTCTGACTGTTGTGCAACAAAATGTCTGACATGGAGTGAAGCATTAGCATGGTACAAAGGCAGGGCAGCGCAGAACACGTCTGATCTTCCTCTCATCTCTGTCTGATCATGGAGGAGGTCTGGCTGTCACAATGATGGATGGCAGTGTGTTGTATTAGGGAGTAGATGGGGCCTGGCACACACTTAGGAATACAGCCGCGTACAAGCACACTCAACCACGCTCATGTTCCCAGTGAAGAGAAGGAAAGATGCCCTTCATCAGAAGCAGGTGCAGCTGGTTGTGCACAGATACGGCAGCTAATGCTGAGGACACCGCAGTTTCTAACTCCCTTGGGCTTGTATGTCGATGCACGAAATGCATGGCTGAGCTGAGATCTGGAGCGATAGATTTCTCATTCGATGTAAATAGTTGCATGAGGACCTCTGGGCATTTATATGATAATGCAGTGGAAAGTCACATGATAATTGACTTATAGCTCATCAAAGAGTTTCTCTAATTAGCTGATTTCTGAGCTCCAGGCCAGTTCTGATAATGCTCAGATCTCATAACACACGCACACATAGATAGCTTAGTCAAAATCAGTGTGTGGAAATTAATTGTTAGATGTTTTTATTTTAAATAGTCAGTAAAGCAGTGGCTAAAATAATGTATTTAGGATAATATGTATTTCCTAACTCTGGTGTAGTGTTAATTACAACCTATTTCACTTTTACACTATGGGCCCATAAATAGAAAAATATTTTTTGCCCCAGAATGGTGTAGCTCAAGCACCCCTTGGTCCAAACAATATCTTGCGAATAACTGGTTTCAATTACTGGTTGCAATTCCGTTTATGTTTGTGGAGCAGAAATGGCTTTGTTGAACATGATGGATGTTTGTTTTACATGTTGGGTGAGTGACTCTCTCATGAGCGGCAGTAAATCCAACGCTTCTGACATGTACACGCCGCCTGCATCATCATCACATGCTCATTGGCTGCTCATTAGCATCAGTGAGAGCGTGTCTGTTAGCAGAGTCTCACTTCATCAAGCACATGGATCCATTAACACTCAACCACAAACAGTGGGGCCCAGCGTCACCTCACACCAATGGCTTATAAAGTTAACTTCCATTAATATAATGCAGGCCTCCTATCCCTCCCCCCATCTACATTTCCATCCCAGAGCCCCAGTACATGGTTACAATGTTTTGATTATGTTTATGACCATGAATAAAACAACTTTCTTAGCTCCAAAATGAAAAGTGCTGGTTTGGATAAAATGCTTTAAAAAGTGATTCAAGGTACAATGCAAATAATCTTTATTTTCAGTATTTTTGTCTTGCTTTCCATAACAAGATACATTTACACGTGATGCAAAATTGCATACAACTAGGAATGTTAATGAATTAAGTTGTGATTAGCACACTTAATGGCTGTTCACACAATGCATTTTTGCATTCCACTGCGCTGATTTTCCCATTTTTATTCAGCATAAACATATCACTAGGCAGACATATTTGATCATTCTGATCATGTCTTTTGCAGCATCTCGTGGATGACATGCGCTCTAAAAGAACAACCTTAAAAAAACACGTCCCTATACCTTACATTTTTTTCATTCCACTGCCCTGCGTCTTCAATTTTTTGACTAAAAAACACATGAGAAAGGCGCCTAAGTGTGTTTACATGAATTTTAAAAGTTCAATTTCAGTCTAAAGCAGTAAGCAATTCATCGTTTTAAAAATTGTGTAAATTCTTTAGTCTTACTGAAATCTAGTTCATGTTGCTCAAACAGTAGAGATGCTAGCAATGCCAAGGTCCCAGGGAATGAAAGAACTGAAAAGATGTAAAGTTTGAATGCAATGCATGTTGCTTTGTATAAAAGTGTCTTTCAAAAGCATACATTTAAATGTAATAAGCGGAGCAATTCCTAAAGGGTCCGTGCACCATTGGTGCTCTGGCCCTAACCAGTCTGGTTTTTGTGAAGTTGAACATACAAACTTGATAATGTTGGGCTTTATCAACGGATCTTGTTGTTGTGTGCGCACTCAGAAAGACACAAGTGACGTCTAATGTGTATTTAATCCTTTAAAAATTCAGTTATTATTATGACATGTAGGCTTGACAGATGAAGACTGTAGCTCAACTATATATATGAGCATGTGAATTCATAAGCAGGACATCATTTTGCTTGCACTTCTCTCTAGTACACAATGATAAATGATTCAAGTGCTCTTTCTTATAATTTCACTAAAACTTTCCTGTCCAATCCCAGAACTGCTACACGTTTTAATCAATACACAGTCTCAGAGTCTTCCTGCACTGAAATTTAAAGCATTCCTCTGGTGTTGATTGTTTCTTAAGCCGTGCTGCTGTGTGTGGACTGTGGCTTAAATATATGACAGAAAAATATATTTCGTTTCACACAAAAAACAGGTTTACAGATGCGTTACTAGAAAATCCTATGTGTGATGTATCGCCGCCCGTAATATATGAGGCGCAAATCCCGCCAGCAGCTTCTGACCGTCTCTTGAAAAACATGCACGGCTTCTGTTAAAGAATTTCAGTATGTGTTGGATATAAAACTTTCCCTTCAAAGCATTAAATGTAAATGCTAATTTCTACATATACTACATTCTACTTGTACATTTGTAACATTTGAAGTCTTAAAAATTAACATTAATGAATGTATTATGAATAAACATGAATTAATGAATAACTGCATATTTATTATTAATAAATAATGTGAAAAGCTTTGTTATTTTAAGGTGACGTAGTTACATGTTACTACATGTATTTACTGTAGTAATAACAGTACATTATGCATAATTACAAGTAACTAACCCTAACCTCTATAGTAAGTACATGTAGTCAATTAATATTAATCAGTACTTATTTTAATACAATAAATACATCACCCTATAATTAACTTGTGCTTATTGTTAATTCATGACACCAAACACAGTAACTAATGTTAACAAAACCCTATTGTAAAGTGCCATCAAGTTTTCCCTTACCCAAGATGTTTTAGTGTCTTGAAAAAGTGACCTGATTTACTTTCAGTGTCTGGTAAACAAAGGTGCCACATCGACCCGGCACAGACAGCCCGAGCATACTGGAGGTGTGACTTCTATTCTTAGAAAACCATTCAAGCCATGCATCCTGTCTTTCCATCCGAGTCTTGGGGCTCAGAGTGCTCACCTGATGATGTCGATGTGTCCGTTCTTGGCAGCGAGATGCAGTGGGCTGGTGCCGTTGGGATCAGTCGAGTCTCCGGGCTTGGGCTCCAGCAGAGCTGCACACATGTTACTGCTCAGTAGTAGCTGGACCACCTGCAGGGCAAACAGACGATCATACACACACACAAAATCCAATTACGTACAGAAAAAAAATCTAAAGGTAATTTAACAATACCAAAAAAAGCAGAGTGTGACTCACCCCAACTCGGCCAAATTCACAAGCCAAGTCCAATGGTGTCTTCCCACCATTGTCCACTATGCAGGGGTTCGACTGGTGCTGCAGAAGCATCTCAGACTGTGGACAGGTAACCAGCTGTTAGTTTTCACATATCACTACCATAGCAAATATTGTCTTATATAACACATTATTTATATACAATATTTAATTTTAATATATACAAAAAAATTTAAATAAAATCTTCTGTATCTGTCAATAATGGTTATACTGGCTAATATTGCTTATTCCACCTATTTTTACATTTAGCTCAAGAATCAGTTAATCTCAAAATATATATCCAGTATGCTCTATGGTAATATCTAAATAAATAAATAAATACATTAATTTTAATATTTAAAAAAATAATATTAAAATATTTAATATTAATCTTTAATATAATTTTATTTCTAGAGTGTTTTATCATTTAATTTTTGATTTAATATGTTGTCCTTAATTATTTAGCTACTTTAGACAATATAATATAGAATTTTTATGTCGGTTTTCAGTTATAACATTAAAGTAATTAACAGACTACTAGTACCAGAATTTGAATATTGTGCATCCCCAGGGTATGGTTTGTGAAAAAAGCAGGCTGGGGGATGTTTTTCCTAATAGGGATGCGCTCATACACAACAAAACAAAACAAAAGATCTAAACTCTAGTCATCCCAAAATTAAAACTAGCTGCATAGCACCCCTTCTACAGTTCAACAGGGGTACTAAGCACTATTAAATGAAAGCAAGAGCACCCTTAGTTGATACTGTAATAATATTACATGGAAATAAAAGAGAACTTCCGATAGCGCAGACGGACCCTGCTTGCATTCACGTGATTTCTCGAGAAAAGCGGTAATTTATGTAGTGCCCCCTGGGTAGTGTGATGTCATTAGGTGAGTTTGACTTCGGTGTATAACAACAAAGTACTTCTTAAGAATTTTTCAAGAATTGCACTTAGGAACGTCCTTATAAACTTCTTAGAATGTATCTTAAAAACGTTCTTAACTTCTTTCTTAAGAAGATTTTCGTGAATCCGGCCCCAGGTTCTGGTTCCAAGTTGTCAGGATCCATAACCGCATGTTGAATCTTTTATCATACACTGGTGCTCGTTTGAAGTCTTTGAAGAAGAGTGGGCATGGTGTTGTAGCAGTGTGTACTCACTACATCATAGTGTCCGTGCTGAGCGGCCAGGTGCAGGGGGATCTGACCCTCATCAGACTGACCGTTCACTGAGGAGCCTGACTTCAGCAGCAACTTCATGGGCTCTGACTTTCCCTGCCACGCTGCATAATGCAGAGGCCGCATCCCTGGAACATGAGAGGATTTTTTATTTTTATTTTTTTTATATTCCTGCACTACACATTCCTAAAATATACATGTAGAGTTACGCTTGTTTAAGATTGTTTGGAAGTGATATCTAAAGCAATGCTGTACATTTTCTTTGTGTGCCAAAACAGGTCATATATTTAATTTGAGGATGTCAATGTAAAGTCAACACTTTACATGAATGTTTTTCTGGTACCTTTCTGGTCCCTGATGTCCACTAAGGCCTGAGACTCAAGCAGCAGTGATATAACCTCCACATTTCCATTGAGAGCTGCATGATGCAGTGATGAAAATCTGTGAATAACACACACAAAATAACAAACAGGATTTAGATTTTAGGACTGTGCGCCATTTGGAAATGCCATTACTAAATTTGAATTGAAGTAACACATAGGATGTAACTGTAATTTGAATTTGATATACACAATTTTTATTAGTAGTTTTATTTGCATTCAAATTACAGTTGAGTCCTGTTTGTTACTTCAATTAATAATTAGAAATAACTAAGTTTATAAATAATAACCATTAATAACCGAAATAACCATTCCAGTTCAACATCTTGTGGGATGTGGCCAATTCAATTCAATTCCCAACTCCTGAATTCAAATGTAAGCATATCCTTCTGAAGTTTGTCCAACTGTGGTAGACTCATAAAATTACAGTGCAACATGTAAAACATACAGTAGCTGCCTCTGAGGTACATCCCATCTGACCATATTATTGCACTGCCAAATACATGTTAATACAAAGACCACAGCGCTTAACAGATGTTAATGTCTCCTGCTCTCCTGATTTCTCCTGTGTCTCTCTTCAGACCACATCACCTACCATACAAATTACTTAGAAAGGACCTTTGCACTTGCTATTGTGAACGCTCCACTGTCGTGCTCCGGCGAGAAGATGTTCAAGAAGCTGAGCCCGTGAGATGCCGCCAAAGAGCTCACTGCAGCCATTGATTATATATTGTTCATCCAAAGAATCACTGAAATATTTAAATTTTTTGTTTATTTAAACTTTTAAAAAGTTATGTTCTGATCTATTACTCTCGCTTACTGTTATATTTTTCCAATTATTCAATAACAAAGTGAAGCTATTGCAGGTATTTTTCGTTGCACATTTTTCAATTAAAAAAATCCTTGGCGGCCAAAAAAGTTTAAAACAGTGTGTCACCGGAAAAGTGTTCAAAACTAGCACTTCTACATGTCTATCTAAATTCATATGTTTGTTTAACTTCTGAGTAATGACTCTATTATAATTTCAGTGCATATCTCCATGAATGAAACTGGAACATTAATGTAAATGTGTATATGGTAAATGGACTGCATTTATATAGCGCTTTTAACAGACCAATGGCCATCCAAAGCGCTATACACATTGCCTCACATTCACCCATTCACACACCGACGGCGGTGTCAGCCATGCAAGGCGCCATCCAGCTCGTCGGGAGCAGCTGGGGTTAGGTGTCTTGCTCATGGACACCTCGACACTTGGTCAGGTGGAACCGGGGATCGAACCACCAACCTTCCGGTTTGTAGACAACCTACATGAACCACTGAGCCACTGCCGCCCATATATCAAAATGAAAGAGTTTTAAATCGTTTAAACTCGTAAAAGAGTTTGTAAGCATGGGTCAGAATTTGCGTGCAGGTGCGTAAATTGTCCCATCAAGTTTATTTTTATAAATCGCAATAAATTTGTCAGAAGTGAAATACGCCTCTTCCAGGGCCTGTTTCGTGCGTATGCAATGGTTATAAATGAGGCCCCAGAATATATAATATAAACAATTGAGTACATTAGTAAAATTCAGATACAATATTCCAGTTCATATTCCAGATAACAAAATTCCAGTTTTTCAGCAGTTTCATTCAAACAACCACATATATATAGTATAGCCAAAACACTGACAATACCAAATGAATATCATTATATATACACACATTCATGACAGCTTTACTTTTGTAGAATGAATCTGAGTATTTTCTCCAGTATTATGTCCAGAGTGCAGTAGTGTCCTGTGCTCATAACCCAGTAGTGCAGAAGGTTTTTCGAAGTGGAGAAGATAAAAAGCCCTCATTGGATTTTCTGTCACAGCTCACTCTCTGTGATTGGTGCATGAAATATGCTGTAACCATAGCTACAGTTGTGAGGCTCTCGCTGCCAGTGCAACTGTGAACGTAAACCCTCGGCTCAGAGCAGAATACTAAACTCACAGGAACCCTGTCTGACCCATCTCTTCCTCTCTCACTGGCAATATCATGCAGGTTTGTACTGTGCCGCTGCAGCAGAGCATGCTGGGGGATGGGCCAGAAGTCCCCTAGTCTCCCCGCCAAACGTCCCTCTTTTCCCAGGCTCCACATCTCATGCCATACAATATTCATTGTTCTCTTCACTCTGTGGCACTTTCTCAATTACTAGGTCAGATACAGTAAGCCCTGTCTATTCATATATGCGTGTATGTCTCTCTCATGTGTCACTATAGGGCAAGACAGAGGTAAACACATATACACACGTCGCCTGACCTACTTTTCTTAATGAGGGTACTAAAGCCCAAGGCGTTCCCTCAAAAGGAAGTACAATCAGCACTCCTCCATTCACTAATAAGATAGCTATTGTTTACAATCATCATCAATATACTTAAATTGATATACATCATCAATTTACATCATTCGATTTACAGATCCCATATATTTATACAGATTTTTCCAACACTGACAATAATAATATCTCTTGAGCTGAAAATCAGCATTAGATATAATATGTATATAAAAATAACTGTCAATTTGAAAGGTGGTTGTTCAAATGGAATAAACTGTTTCTCATCCATCAATGATAACACACACTTTGTTTTTGGCGGACACGTCAACTGAATCATGTGTAAAAATTCAAGCACATGTACTGCTCTACTGGCACCTCTGTCTCTTAAAAATGTATCTCCAAGAAAATGTCATCAAATGAGACAATCCTACATGTCGATGCTGGTAATATCAGTTTCTGAAATATTTCAGTTGTGCTGTTTCTCAGTTGTTCTCTGTTACACTTATATGAATGCAGGTATTAAAGGGGGAGGCAGCAAAACGACAGGCACTTCCTTGCTCATAAATCAAATTCCCACCATTGCTCCTCTAGTGCTCCCATTTAAGGGAATGATCTCAGATTAGAAAGAACATTAAGCCTCTTATGAGAACACTTAAGATTTATTATCACAAGATGTCTGTTATCTCTATTACCGAAGATAATATGGATGTCATCCCTGATGAAAAATCCAGCATAAACCAGCATGGATTCCATGCCGGTCCAGGCTGGTTTATGCTGATATAGTGCTGGTTTATGCTATTCTTCACCACAATGATAACCCTACCCCACAAAACACAGAAACCCTTTTAAATTCCAACTTAACAGAACATTAAAAATTACTGTCACCTTTGATCAGTTTTATGCATCCTTGCTGAATAAAAGTATTAATTTCTTTCCAAAAACCTTTGGATAGTACTGTAATTTAATCTGCTTAAATATACAGACCTACGCTCCTTATCGGACAAATACAGGCCCTGTTTACACCTGGGTATTAAGAGGCATTTGGGTAAATCGGATCACAAGTAGATGAGGGAGACAATCCCGTTTACACTGATGTTTCCTGATTTCTTCAAGGGGAGAGGGTCTATGGGCGGGTAAATGTATAGTTTTTTTTTTCCAGATCTTTCGAATAAGCTCATGTAATTTACATATAAACACGACCGGAGAAAACAGAAAAACATGTGGGGGAGCAGCAGCTTTTCGTTTCTGCTCTGACAGCCGCAAGACCACGCTAGTGGTGAGTGCATGTTAGAAATCAGAAAAAGTGACAAAACATTGTGCTTGGTACGTTTTTCATCTTCAAACCAAACCTGGGTCTTCAGCGAACAAAATTTAAATCCCTTCTGGCTAGCGTGCTTCCATAATGTTTACGCATTAGGTCAGGAGGCGGAGAGTAGGTGGTCTTTTGTGGCTGTTTGAACACATTTGACCACATGAGTGTTTACACTACGAAAGCAATCCGGTCTAATGCTTTTCGATTGCCTCTGGAAGTGGTCCAAAGTGGACAAGCTCAAAGCGTTTTAGATCCCATTTAGCGTCGTCCACTTGTGATCAACGTTAAGATACAAAGTGTATCTTAATACCAGGTGTAAACAGGCCAACAGATATAACTGTTTACTAGAACCTTTGCTTATATGAACAATTTTTAAACTAGTCATCTTTAAAAAAGTAAGTTGAATGGCTTCAAAACAACTCGCAGCGTGGCTTTCACTGAATTGATTTGTTCTGTTATATTGATTGGCAGCAATAACAGGAACCCTTAGTATATTAAAAATCTTAAGATGATGAATTGCATGGGAGAAACTGCAAAGTTGCAGGTCATGAAATGAAAAGTCGTAATTAACTGATTGTGTTTAGACAGAACAATTAAGACTTTATTAATGCTTACTGAGTGTGGTAATGAATTCAATAAATGAACAGCATCATTAATTCTGCCACTGAGTCATAGCTGCACAAGCTGTGTGTTTTAAAGACATCAGCAAGAAAGCAGATTTATAGAGGTCATTTTTGCTCCTCAAAATGCAGTCATTACACTGATTCCCAGCATTGCATACACTGTTCTCTCAAATAAGTTGAACATCATCTGCTGAGCTAAAGCTGTGTTTAATTAGAGAACTTTCATGTGGTAGAAACGTAATCATGACATAATGAATCTGTTTGTATTTTTTTAACAAATCAATTCAATGACTCACTTAAAAGTACATAAAAATGTTCATTTAAATGTCACCTCTTGCTAGCGAAAGAAATGGACACATCTAAAGAAATGGACACTTTCAGTTTATAACTGTAGCGTCCGTTGTCCAACTGAACTAAATGGTTTTTATTTCCATAAAAAACGGCAGTGCTGCAGTGAGCAAGTAATGTCATCTGTGTACGGCCGAACACAGTGTTACAGCGGTAACACCGACTATAGCCGAGCCGACTATGATGAATCAAAATCCCCACATCCAAAACTGAATATACCCTTAAATTTATATATGTACGTTCTGTAGCTCAACACTATCATGTATGGGCTATTCTAGAATTTCAGTTGAAATATTTCTTGCTTCAAAAGCGAGGTTAGATTTTTTTAGGGGACTGACCTAAAAAATCTGAGTTTTTTAAGCAAGTCAGAAGAGACCTGGACAAAATGGACAAACAGGTTTGGTATGATCCATAGTCAATGTAAAATCTGTTATGGTACATGGTTGAGATCAGACAGAGATGTTTGAGATGACATGGTAAGATTATCCTGGTGAACACAGCAGATGGCAGTCATGTTGCAATGTTTCTCAAGCTCATTTCAGATAGAGCTTATCTTAGAATCCACTGAATGCCTCCTATTTTGCTGTGGCTCTGCTGGGCCTCAACTCTGACCGCAATGAGAATGTGTATTTGTGTAGCTGTCAGTGCCAATGACCTTCACACTGAGTGCCTGTGGCACTGCCTTCACAAATCTGTCTAAAACATTGTCACAACAAGCCTTTAAATCAAACCCTAGAGCGCGCCCCATCTAAAGCACCTTTGTTTTTATTGTTCCTGCAGACCCTACAGAAATTTCTACCACAACGCTGACGCTGATTCTTCTATCAGCATCATATGCACCTGACATTCCTCACGCTGTGCTTCTGCTGTTTCTCTCGTACTCCTGATGCAATTTTATTCAATAACTAAATCAGCATACTATCTCAAAAATTTTGCAAAAATTAAGATGCTTTGTTTCCAGACAAGACTTAGAGAAACTCGTTCATGCTTTCATCAACAGTAAGGTGGACTATTGTAATGGATTCCTTGCCGGCCTTCCCAAAAAGACCATTAGACAGCTGCAGCTCATACAGAACGCTGCTGCTAGAACTCTGAGCAGAACCAGAAAATATGACCATATCACTCCAGACCTCAGGTCTTTACACTGGCTTCCGGTTACATTTAGAATTGATTTTAAAGTACTGTTACTTGTTTACAAATCACTCAATGGCCTAGGACCTCAATACATTGCAGATAAGCTCACTGAATATAAACAGATCACTCAAATCATCAGGATCAAGTCAGTTAGAAATGGCAAGGGTTCACTCAAAGCAAGGAGAGTCTGCTTTTAGCTATTATGCCAGCCGCAGCTGGAACCAGCTTCCTGAACAGATCAGATGTGCTCCAACAGTAGCCACATTCATATCCAGACTCAAAACACATCTGTTTAGCTGTGCATTTACTGAATGAGCACTGTGCCACTGTACGTCCGACTTATTTGCTCTTATCTATGCATCATCTTTTTATTCTTTTACGTATTTTTATAACTATTTAATTTAACCTTGTTTTTATTTTTGTTACAAATTTGTTTTTTTTGGGTTAGTGCTGTCTGGTCGGGAGAGTTGAGAGAATTGGGACGTGAGACGGTAAGTTTACGTGCATACTCAGACGTGAGTGTGGAACACCAGGTCCTTGGATGCAGGCTGGTGTATTGCCGAAAGCCATCAGAGGCAGACAGTGGGTGATAACTCCACTCCAATAAGGGGTTGGTGGACTACACTCCATTGAGGGGTCGGAGGGACACTAGAAGCCATTAGAGGTAGAAGGTGTCGGAAAAACTCCTCCCTATTGAAGGACAGGAAGTCACTAGGAAGCTGGGCTGCTACTAGTGTGTCTCACAAACCAAAAATCTCTGACTGTTCTGTTCAGACAGGGGAGCCCTGAATTTAGTCCGGAATAGTATTTTAGACTTTGGTTAAAAATTATTGTTATTTTTATTTCTTATGCATATGTTGTGATAATTCTATCACTATTATAATACCTTTTCTATGTAAAGCACTTTGAAAACCATTGTGTATGAAATGTGCTATATACCTGTAAATAAACTTGCCTTGCCTTATTCAAATAAAAAAAAATATTAACCTTAATTTACTAGGTTACACCAAAAAATCAGATCAGGTAGAAATAGCTTTTTATTGTAACAAATGTAACCTTTTCCAGTGAAGATCTGACACAAACATAGATTCAAATACAATAACAATAATACATTTTATTTTAATTAGAGGTGTTGTGAAGCATTACCATTACTCTTACAGACCATACTTTCCCCAAAGTGCTATAGGCATGTGTAATATATATATTTTTAAAGAGATCAGAGTTACAAATTGTATCTCCTGTATGATAAACCAGCAAAAATGTACTGAATTGAATGTCACTGAAACTTATGGCATATAGTAAGCAAACACCATAACACCCTAACAACTAGTGATGCACTGAAATGAAAATTCTGGGCCGAAACCGAAAATTTAGGATGCACTTGGCCAAAAACCGAAACTGAAGCCGAAAATGGCTTCTTTTAAAAACGTATACTAATATATATATATATATACAGTGAGGAAAATAAGTATTTGAACACCCTGCTATTTTGCAAGTTCTCCCACTTAGAAATCATGGAGGGGTCTGAAATTATCATCGTAGGTGCATGTCCACTGTGAGAGACATAATCTAAAAAAATCACAATGTATGATTTTTTAACTATTTATTTGTATGATACAGCTGCAAATAAGTATTTGAACACCTGAGAAAATCAATGTTAATATTTGGTACAGTAGCCTTTGTTTGCAATTACAGAGGTCAAACATTTCCTGTAGTTTTTCACTGGGTTTGCACACACTGCAGGAGGGATTTTGGCCCACTCCTCCACACAGATCTTCTCTTGATCAGTCAGGTTTCTGGCCTGTCGCTGAGAAACACGGAGTTTGAGCTCCCTCCAAAGATTCTCTATTGGGTTTAGGTCTGGAGACTGGCTAGGCCACGCCAGAACCTTGATATGCTTCTTACAGAGCCACTCCTTGGTTATCCTGGCTGTGTGCTTCGGGTTTCATTGTCATGCTGGAAGACCCAGCCTCGACCCATCTTCAATGCTCTAACTGAGGGAAGGAGGTTGTTCCCCAAAATCTCGCAATACATGGCCCCGGTCATCCTCTCCTTAATACAGTGCAGTCGCCCTGTCCCATGTGCAGAAAAACACCCCCAAAGCATGATGCTACCACCCCCATGCTTCACAGTAGGGATGGTGTTCTTGAGATGGTACTCATCAATCTTCTTCCTCCAAACACGTTTAGTGGAATTATGACCAAAAAGTTCTATTTTGGTCTCATCTGGCCACATGACTTTCTCCCATGACTCCTCTGGATCATCCAAATGGTCATTGGCAAACTTAAGACGGGCCTTGACATGTGCTGGTTTAAGCAGGGGAACCTTCCGTGCCATGCATGATTTCAAACCATGACGTCTTAGTGTATTACCAACAGTAACCTTGGAAATGGTGGTCCCAGCTCATTTCAGGTCATTGACCAGCTCCTTGCGTGTAGTTCTGGGCTGATTTCTCACCTTTCTTAGGATCATTGAGACCCTACGAGGATTGAAAGTCATGTTTAGCTTCTTCCATTTTCTAATGATTGCTCCAACAGTGGACCTTTTTTCACCAAGCTGCTTGGCAATTTCCCCGTAGCCCTTTCCAGCCTTGTAGAGGTGTACAATTTTGTCTCTAGTGTCTTTGGACAGCTCTTTGGTCTTGGCCATGTTAGTAGTTGGATTCTTACTGATTGTATGGGGTGGACAGGTGTCTTTATGCAGCTAACGACCTCAAACAGGTGCATCTAATTTAGGATAATAAATGGAGTGGAGGTGGACATTTTAAAGGCAGACTAACAGGTCTTTGAGGGTCAGAATTCTAGCTGATAGACAGGTGTTCAAATACTTATTTGCAGCTGTATCATACAAATAAATAGTTAAAAAATCATATATTGTGATTATATATATATATAAATTGCTTGAATTTAATGGATCTGAAATTAAAAAAAATCACAAACCAATAGAATAATCAAACTTTTATTAAGTTACATAACAAAACCTAAAATATTTAACAATAAATATAAATAATAATACCAAATAATATTATTCTTCAAGTTTTATGTTCCATCAAATAAAATAGTTTTTTAACAGTTGTGCAAAAAAAGATCCACAATTATCTGAATAACTGCACACAAAATCACAGAATGGTTCTCATTAAGAACATGAGATGCTGCACTGAATAGTCTCTCACTGTCTGTCACTGTTCTCCGGCATTTGGGGGGTAAAATATGTGTTTTTTTGGCAGGCTCGCCTGCTAAAATTCGCATTCCTGGGTCTAAATATCTCATAATTGGGGTCGCTTCAACTCGCGGACATGGAAAAACATCCCGCGGGAAAACTGCATACTTGGCAACACTGCTTGGGGCATATAAATACCTGTGTGCAATCCGCGCAAGCAATGGAAAGCGGCCTTCGTTCGCACGCCAGTAGTCAAGGAGATTGTCGCTTCTGGCAATGGGTAGTTCAGCTAGATACGTCTCTATTTATTCTCATACCGCTGACATGCTTAATCTTTGATAGGCAGACGCGTCGTGTGATAACAGCTCGACCGTGAGTGAAACCTAAGCGCTTGCGCACGGATGGGAGGGGCGGGTGACATTCATTATCGGTTTACGTTTTCGGCTGTTTTTTTTATTTCGGCCCGAAACAGATAATGCCATTTTCGGCCGAACATTTTCGGCGGCCGAAATTTCGGTGCACCCCTACTAACAACCACAAACCACCTCGAACCCCTAAAACAACTGACTAAATAACACTCTAGCAACCACTTAAACACCTAAAACACCACCCAGAACACCATAGCAACCACAAAGAAAATTCTAGCAACTGCTTAGCAATGCCATAGTGACCAATCGGTACCATATCTTTAGCCAGGTGACTTGTTATGGCATCTGTTATTTCACCGTACATTCGTGAAGTTTTGTCATAGGTATATCTGTGATACTTCTGCAGCTGTTAACCCAGGTTGGTTGTGTTGCCTAGCGAGGTTGACACAGACATTCGGCAGGTTTTGCAAAGTACTTGCCTTTAAGGTACATCAGAATGCCGAAATCCAAAATAATTCCAAACATGTGGTGCTTTTTTTAGGTACCAAGTCTTCTGCAGGTCTTCTACTCTTCTACAGACACACTTTATCTTTTCCGATAATTGTTCTTGCCCCCTATTGGTTAAACTCTGCGTCAAATATAAAAATCTCAGAAAGCAAACTGTCAACGACTACATGAATGCTTGTTACCATATTTGATAGTCCTTAATCGAAGTAATCACAGCTTTTGCGATCTGAAAATCACACCCTTTCAAATCACGATTTCGGTTTAAAGGCGATTAATCGTGCAACCCTAGTGACCACCCAGAACCCCCAGCAAATGCTTAGTAAAACCCTAAAACACCAAAGCAACCACTAAGCAATGCCATTGGAACAAGTATGCTAAGCTATGGTTAAGACTATCTTTTCTGGCCTATACCTTAAATGCAAGACATTGTAGCTGTCTTCATCAATCACATGCTGCAAGATGTAAAGTGATTGCAGGGGTAGGTGATGTTGATGTCTGACTGTCATTTCAAGGCTAGATGTCCACCGCCCATATTATAAGTTTAACCTCAGACAAGAGAGTCTAGCCTGCCACCATTTTCTCACTGCAGCTCTATTCTCCACTCAGCAGACAACATCATTTTATCTTTGTGTAGAAAGCAATAGTCTATGGAGAAGGAATTCATGTGCAAGTCATTTATCTTGGTGATTTAAATGTGAGCTCAGCCTGAGCAAGGCTGCATGTGTAAATTCACACCGTGTGAGAGTTTGGGCTATCCGTCGGTTTAGAGTTACAGCTTTCATTTCCTTAAAACCCTTGAAGCAGAGCTGTGATGATGAATGCCACCGTTGTTCAATGACAGTGATCAATAGAAGAGATTTTTTAATTATTCTGCTGGCTTCACAGCTTGAAAGATTACAGCAAAATAAAACAGGCTTTGATCTTTGGATCTCTGGGCTAAAAGCAGAGGTGTATGTGGGGTAATTTGAGATAGTATGACTAGTGGGTTGTTTTGGGTAGTTTTGTTAGATAATGTTTGTGTATTTTCGCCTGACTGCATATGTGTGAGAGTGTGCGTCAGTGCGTGCTTGCCTGTCTGTCTGCGCATCTGAGAATCTGTGAGTGTTTGTGACTGCCTGCCCATCCACTGTGTGCGAGAGTGTGTTTTTATATGTGAGGTGCAAATTCTGTGAAATTCTGTCTCAGTGCTCCGTCACACCACCGATACTGGCTGAAGAATAGAACGTGCTCCACTGACTTCAGACAAAAAAAAGACTAGGGAGCTACTGGCTCTGGAGCCAAATGTTATTTTTAGTCAACTATCGCTAGATAAAGATGGTTATTCAGTCAATTGAGAACTTAGTAACAGCTCTGAATGATTCACTGACTATCTAAATCAAAAGGCTAACACAGGACTGGATCATTAAAAAGAATCGGTTCATAAGAATTATTTGTTTCTGAGCTTGCACTGTGTTCATTGTTTTGTAATGAGATGATATCTGATGAAGTCAGAGAAAATATTGGTCCCACTGTCTCCATTAGTATTGAATCCCTATTTTTCTATTCCATTGTTTTATTCCGCTGCGTCAACAGAAATAATTGACCATGCAGCACTAGAAACATTGGTGCTTTAATCCAGGTCTCTTTCTGCTCTGTGCCAAACCACAAACCACCATTTGCTTTATGTCTCATCACAGTCTTCTTTTCAGTTGTGCTGCGCTCAGGTAAAACTATAGAGTCAGTGCATGATTAAAAACGAATCTGTGCGTCACAACGTCCAGAAGAATATTCTACAGGAGATGTGGAACAAAGCAGCCCGACAAATGTCTGATTTATCTCTCTATGACGCTAGCACAAATAACAAACTGCCACTAATAACACAATGCTCTTGCCTCTGAAACAAACATCAAGCGTGGCTGAAAGGATTATTGAATGTGGCAGAACCAATTTGGATGAGAGCAAATATGCCTGTCATACTCTCATAGTTAGACTTTATCAGCAATCAACATAAAAATTATATTGTGCAATGTACAGTCTCAAAGAGTATTTGAACGTTTAAGACACATTTAAAAGTAATACTACAAAATTCTGGGCTCTCTATCGTCATCTGTGGTTGAAACATAAAATATTATCAGGACTTTATTTTAATTGTTTGTGGGCATTTACCACTAAATCGGATCCAAAAGCTCTGAATATAAAACATTATTGAAGGCTTATGCAAAGCAATAACCCATTTACTTAACTAAAATGAAAAATCTTCTATAGCATACCTTTAAAAAAATTGTTATAAAACAACTAGTATAACTACTATAAACTACTATAAAGTCAATAGGTATAACAACTAACCACTAACAGTTGACAGCCCAAAAAGGTTCAAATATTTGTGTTTAAATTTGAGCAGTATATCTGTCCACTGACTGAGAAAGAGACGTGGATAAAGGTTTTTCTAAACCAACAAGTGCACATAAGCTCTGGCAGATCCCGAGGATATTTGGCAGTCAGACAGGAACGATCATGTTTACAAGAGTCTACCACATGGAGCCATATAAAGTCCTTATAATTCCCACTCACCCATCAGTGTCCTGGAAGTTGACGTTCACCTTCTTGGCAGAGCCCAGCAACTCTAAAGAAAAAAGAGAGGAAAAGAAGAATAAGTATTTTTAAAAAGCAACAATAGTACACTGTGGGAGTAAGGACATTTCACAGCATGTTCTTTTAAACTAGGGTTTTATTTACAGTTTGAGACAAGTGCATCTGATTTAAGACTTGAATTTTCTATTTGCATTGGAAAATTTTCTATTTTAGGATTGTCATTTTTGAGGGCATGTGTGAGTGAGCAACTTTGAGTGCGCACTAGAATACTGAGTGTGTACTAGAGCTGCATGACCAGCAGTGAAAATTGCACACTCTGTACGTAAACAACTTCCAACTGTTTTGAGATAGGACTATGATCATTTTTGGTGCATAATCAATTATTGAAATGTATACTTTTACATAAACATCACATAATCTTCATAGTTTGGCTGTACAAATTTGGCTGTACAAGTTTGGCTGAGAGGAGGAACAACAGGATAATCATTCTTCAAACTATTGTTTAGTACTGTCACCCATACATCCTTGTCACACACAGAAAACCAAATATTTTACTGTCATTTGAGGTTTCACACAATGACCATTTTTTAGTTTGCATTCAAATGGACTTGCGTACAAGTGGATGACAAACTGTCCTCTTTCCCAGCAGACATGGGGAAGAATGATATGCCTGTCTCCAGGGGCTGTTCACTGAACAGCTTCCCCTAACAGCAGCACAGCCATAAAGAGACTCTGTGGAGGACGGAATATGGTGCCACATTTTCTTCCATCCATAAATCACATATGCTTCACTCACAGCGCCACCAGGGGACCAGGATGCAGGTTTAAAGGAAGAATTCAGTCACCTCGTGCACTGGTGCTCAAAAGCTGCATCTATGAGACTTAATCAGACACAAATAAATCCCCTTGTGTACACTACTTAAAAAAAAGGGATTAAATATTAATATTTTACAGTGTAGATATAATTCAATATCAACAGATCAACAAAAACTCTAATAACCAATATTATGATACAGTGTTTCCCCTAGGTTTACAGCTTTGGGGGGGGGACTACTAGTGTCGCGGAGCGGGAGTGTTACGGATACGTGGTGTTGCCATAGACAATAAATTAATTAATTTGGTAAATAAATATAAACAATATATATATACTATATTTCAGGGCTCAATGCTAAGGATTTTTTTCAGGGGTTAAAATTTTTACTTGCCCTGTCAGAATTTTCACTGACCCCACCACAAAAAAAAAGACAAATAAAATAAAATAGGCCTAGTATTGTTTTTGAGCCATATAAGCTTAATAAATAAGGTTATGACTCTAAAAACTAATATCCTAACTCATATATTTTTTTTTATATTGTTAAAGACCGTCAGTAATAAAATAAGAACATATAATCAAATTATGAGCAAAAGCACAAATAAATAAAGCAGAACAAACATATACAAATGAAATAAACAGTTCTTTTCATGTAGGTCAAAACTAGATTGTCAGGTAGCCTACAAAAATAGTAATCAAATGTAAAATATAACTGCATAGTCTGCATAAAATGATATGCCACTGCATATAAATATAGATGAACCCTTATTAAAAGTTATTCAGTCAAGAGCAGTGAGTGAATTTTTTTTTTTTTTTTTTTTTTTGTCTTTTGTTATCTCAATATTTATATAGCCAATGACGATATTTTCCGGCTTTCCATGTTTTCACTGTTATACGGTAGGGGGCGCTGTAGCGCATTTCCTGCACGAGAACAGAATCTCCTCCTGATCAAAACACTGCCGAAGAAGCAACGTGCGATATCATGTGTAAGCAGTGTAAAATAACGCGATCATCACAGCATATGAATCAAAACTGCCTAATGTTATTGAATGAAATGTCAGCCCAGGACGAGTTATAGGACTGTCAAGCTTTGGGGTGTTGATGGACTCGGTCTACAACATCTGTGTTTTGTTCATCGTTCGGACGTAACGTAGTCTTTTACAAAAACGTGATTTTTTTCAGCTTTATGCTCAAAATGTTGCTTTTTCATGAAACTTGCAACATTCAAGTGTTGATTAAAAAAAAATAATATATGAAGCTGGAATAAAACAGTGGGTCTGTTCTTTCTTTTGATATATTGCATGTTTAGATATTCTGTGGACCATTAAAACTTGTGAAAATGACCATAAATGCTGGCGGTGACTGGCAAATTCGTTTAGTCGTTTAGTCGTTTTGGGAGGGCGGGGCGTGTTCAGAGGAATGTTCAGTGTCCATTCCTCCAAACATTAGGAAGCCTGTGGCTTTTTGCACCAATTCAACTGGTCTGTAGGTGATATAATCTTTAACACCTTGTAAAAGGCTTCTATTTGGCTTATAATATGAGCGGTGGAATTTGGAAGCAGATCAGAATATGCCAGATGAGGTCCGTATCCCATCTGAAGGGGAGAGGCTCGCAGTGACAGAGAACATCTGTGTGTCTTTTTCTTCTCTATCTTTAACTCTTTCACCTCTCAGGCATGGCCTGATGTGTCCAAACAGAGCAGAGTGGGACCTGATATTAAATAAAACACAGGGATGGAGTACGTCCCCAGTAAATGGCTGGCTGTGTTTATGAGGAAACAAGTGTGCTTCTATTTCAAGATGCAAAGGTTATAGAGGAGAATATCTATCTATAGTGAGCTGCTGCTTTTGTGCTCTTGCTCTCGGATGGTGTGTTTATCAACCTTTTGGCTTTTGAAATGAGACCCATTGGATGAAAGGTACTGTATTTTAGAACTAATACCAATAATGGCAATGTGAAAAGTGCAGACACATGGATTCTACTTAGAGACTCTATTTTCACATCTTTTATCAATTATTCAGTTGTTTACATCAATAGGACGACCTATTTTTCTAACATTTTGTTTATGTTGCCTTTGAGTGAATAAAAATACAATATGAATAATACACTTATTCTTACCAATGCTGCACTTATTCGATCAAAACCAGTAATATTGTGAAATATTATTGAATTTTACATTATATTTACTGATACATGATGATAAGGAGGATTGAGACTGATGTGTCATTGACTCTTGATCATCCTTCCAATATTAAGAGCTGAAAATTAAACCATTCTTCAGCCTCATAAGCAATACAATAATAAACATCAGCCTTAGCTTCAATGCACATAATCATTAAGTAGATCTAAAGGGGTTGTTTTGTATATACTTCCTTCAGATCTTTTTATAGTGCCCACAGTTAACCCGCTTAATAGTCTGGTCATTAAAAATGAAAACAAAAGATTACATCACACTGACACTCAGAGCAGATATAGAACTGGGTCGCTTTGTTGTATGAAAACATTTAGAGGTACAAATATGAGCCTGGAGATGTTCGCTCTGGGGACAAGAGGAAGAGTTTTGCCTCTTTGTAAAAATTAATGAGCCCACAACAAATAGGGCTCATATAAAAACTCAGCATGTGCGCATGTACTATTGTAGTCTACAAGAGGTAAACAACAGCTGTCGAGCCAGAATACATTCCCCCCAAAAGACAAGAGTGCTCTCACACCTAAAATGACCTGAACTGAGTGAAGTTTCACAGAACCACATTTTGGCTGATCCATTTGCCTTTTGACTGAGAAGAAATGTAGTCCTAGTCTAAAGGACTACGACATGACATCCATTTGTTGCTTTGTGCTAAAATATTGGAGTGGACAAAAGAGACAGAAGCTCTAATGGAAAAATCAAAGAGCTAGAGACAGCAACAAGGAAAGAAACAGTGAATTCTGCCCAGCCATGATTGAATCTGCATATCCGCTGTTTCCAGACATAAGAATGTTATGAGATGTAGTGGAAAAGGTTCTCTGTGACTCATCTCTCTCTGTAGGCCATGCGAAGTGGGACAAGTGTAGCGTGCTCTGTGATGCTAATAAAGTTTTCTTTTCCAGTAGTAACAAAAAAGTAGGCTACTATTTACAGTGATGGGTTTACTCTAGTATGGTAATTCACTAAATATCAGATTCTGTTTACCTGTGTGTATCTAGTTCACTTTGTTTTGTTCCTTGTATTTAAAGGATTAGTTCACTTCAAAATGAAAAATTCCTGATAATTTACTCACCCCCATCTCATCTAAGATGTTCATATCTTTCTTTCTTCGGTCGAAAAGAAATTGCGTTTTTTGAGGAAAACATTCCAGGATTTTTCTTCACATAATGGACTTCTATGGCAACCAGCGGGTTGAAGGTCCAAACAATGCAGTTTTTAAGGGCTTCGAAGGGCTTCAGAGGGCTCTGCACAACCCCAGCAGAATGGGGTCTTATCTAGCGAAACGATCAGCCAATAAAAAAATAAAATTATAATAATATACATTTTACCCTAAATTGCTCATCTTGCAATGCTCTGTGGCGCGCCATGGATTACGTAATCACGTCGGAAAGGCATAAGTACCACCCCAGTACAAAGCGCATGTGCCAAGACTAATACAAACGTCCTTTAGCAGAAAAAGGTAAACAACGATGTCGGGCGATTTTGAAGTTGGAGATGGAGAAATGATTTCCAGGATGTGGTGAAAAATCCTGGAATGTTTTCCTCAAAAAACGAGGAAGAAAGAAAGACACAAACATCTTGGATGAGTAAAATATCAGGAAATTTTCATTTTGAAGTGAACTTTGAGTTTACCTAGGTCATTTGTCCGTTATCGTTGATATATATGCTATTGGATTCTATTAAAGTCTGTTTTCCCACTACTTCATCGTGCGCTTTACTCAGCCACCTGCATATGACAATATTTGCTTCGGATTTTGTGTTTTTTATGAATAGAGAGCAGTTAATGAAACATAAAAAATATAAATCTTTTGTAACATTATAAAAGTCTTTACAGTCACTTTTTATCAATTTAAAGGTTTAGTTAAAAACCCAAAACCCAAAAATGTTAATCCCATAATTTACTCACCCTTAAGCCATCCTAGGTTTAAAATAATTTCTTGTGAATTTCTTACCATTTTTTTAAAACCAAAAAAGTAAGAAAAATATCCATATTTATAACTTTATAAACTATGAACACTGGTTTCGTATGACGTATCGACGAACTCAGAAGCGTTCAACGTAAAACACTGGTCATGAATTACAGGTCTAAAATGAGATTTTTAAAAAGAAATGTCAGAGGATTTTGATATAAGAGGAGCTTGAGTTTGTTGCCCAGCCGTGAGCAGTGAGAGGCGTTTACTCTTACCTAAGCTTATGCTACTCTCTCATCCTACGTCATACGTTGGGTCAAAGGTCACCCTTCTGCCGGAACTAGACTCCCATACGGCCATTCCCGGAAGCCAGTGATTATAGTTTATAAACTTATAAATATGGAAATTTTCCTTACAAAAACACATCAGTTCACTTTACTCAATGACGACAGGATATGCAATAGTATTTAAATAAAATTTTAAGATACATGAAAGAATACCATTGCATTACCATCATGAGAGTGTCCAAAATGCAGAGATATTACCATGGTACCATGCCCAAAGAACTGAAAGTTGCAGTTTAAAAATAGCAAGGCTCCATCAACAGCAATGGTAAAAGTTCAGAATTAGAATACTAAGCACTGAATCTGTCTCACCACAGATGAACAGACTGTGACATTAGCACAATATGTGCATTGGGGCTAATTTAATTTTGAACTGTTCCAAGAGGATTAACTAAGGCTTAAATTTGACAGACCATGTTTACAAACAAAAGAACAGTACTCATGACCCACAAATTGTATGTACGGTAGCCATGGGCATGAGGAAACATTGTGACACATCTGGAATAACTTTAGCAGTCAGCCACAACAGAGTGACTCACAGCTGGGCCTCAGGAATAAATGTTATGTAGGCAAAAATGACTTCAAAGACTGCAAACACAAATTTGATGTACAATTCAGGATTTAGAAAAATGCTAGCTGGTGTTACAATAAATAAAACTGTGAGGTAATATTTTACAATATTTTTTGACAGTTCAAGGGTATAACCTAAAAATGTATCAAAGTACCAAAAAATAATTGGTATGTTTTTTTAGACAAGGTGTCATTCCATGGTATTTGAAGTGCTATTTTTATGTTATTTTTCAAAATGTCTATATTTTAAATCAACTTGTCGCTTGTAATGAGAAGCACTTATAAACTGGCTGTTGTCTACAAAAGAGAAGCTTTAATGGGATAAAATTCAAAATTAAAATTACCCCATGATTCACTCACCCTCAAGCCAAATCTTATATTAAAACCGGACGGCCTTCCACATTCAACATACGAAAAAAAACATAACTTGTGCAACATATGACATCAGATGTAGCACAAGTGTTTTGAACTGCAAGAGGCATTACACTTTCTGCATAAGTTTGAATACAGAAGGTGGTCCACCCGAAGCTAGATATTTTACTTTATTTTAAGTTTTATATATGTATATATTTTTCTTACACAAACCTATCTATTCCCTTCAGAAAGCCTTTATTAACCCTCCGGAGCCTAGCGGAGTACATTTATGATGGATGGATGATTTTTTGGGCTGCCATTCACAGCCGTTATAATGTTTGGAAGAGCAAGGACATTTTTTAATATAACTCCGATTGTATTCGTCTGAAAGAAGAATGTCATATACACCTAGGATGGCTTGAGGGTGAGTAAATTATGGGATCATTTTAATTTTTGGGTGAACTATCCCTTCCTTTAAGGCAGGGGTCTCCACACTCGGTCCTGGAGGGCCACTTTCCTGCAGAGTTTAGCTCCAACCCCAATTAAACACACCTGAACCAGCTTAATGAGTGTCTAACTAGGGTCTTGTAAGACACTGTTTAGTTGGTTCAGGTGTGTTTATCTGAGGTTGGAGCTAAACTCTGCAGAACAGCAGCCCTCCAGGACCGAGTGTGGAGACCCTTGCTTTAAGGGCTCCCTGCGGCTTTTGTCCAAAATAAAAGCTTGATTCTTTAACTTTTGAAAATGAAGAAATTAAGACAGCAAAATTAGTACTGTAATTTTATATTTGACCTGTAAAATAAAATAATTATTATATTTTTCTTAAATAATACTTAAATAATAAAAATGATTTTGTATTGTTATTATTATTAAGACATACTGATATACACTCACCTAAAGGATTATTAGGAACACCATACTAATACTGTGTTTGACCCCCTTTCACCTTCAGAACTGCCTTAATTCTACGTGGCATTGATTCAACAAGAAGCTGAAAGCATTCTTTAGAAATGTTGGCCCATATTGATAGGATCGCATCTTGCAGTTGATGGAGATTTGTGGGATGCACATCCAGGGCACGAAGCTCCCGTTCCACCACATCCCAAAGATGCTCTATTGGGTTGAGATCCGGTGACTGTGTGGGCAATTTTAGTACAGTGAACTCATTGTCATGTTCAAGAAACCAATTTGAAATGATTCGAGCTTTGTGACATGGTGCATTATCCTGCTGGAAGTAGCCATCAGAGGATGGGTACATGGTGGTCATAAAGGGATGGACATGGTCAAAAACAATGCTCAGGTAGGCTGTGGCATTTAAACTATGCCCAAATGGCTCTAAGGGGCCTAAAGTGTGCCAAGAAAACATCCCCCACACCATTACACCACCACCACCAGCCTGCACAGTGGTAACAAGGCATGATGGATCCATGTTCTCATTCTGTTTACGCCAAATTCTGACTCTACCATCTGAATGTCTCAACAGAAATCGAGACTCATCAGACCAGGCAACATTTTTCCAGTCTTCAACTGTCCAATTTTGGTGAGCTTGTGCAAATTTTAGCCTCTTTTTCCTATTTGTAGTGGAGACGAGTAGTACCCGGTGGTGTCTTCTGCTGTTGTAACCCATCCGCCTCAAGGTTGTGCGTGTTGTGGCTTCACAAATGCTTTGCTGCATACCTCGGTTGTAACGAGTGGTTATTTCAATCAAAGTTGCTCTTCTATCAGCTTGAATCAGTCGGCCCATTCTCCTCTGACCTCTAGCATCAACAAGGCATTTTCACCCACAGGACTGCCGCATACTGGATGTTTTTCCCTTTTCACACTATTCTTTGTAAACCCTAGAAATGGTTGTGCGTGAAAATCCCAGTAACTGAGCAGATTGTGAAATACTCAGACCGGCCCGTCTGGCACCAACAACCATGTCATGCTCAAAATTGCTTAAATCACCTTTCTTTCCCATTCTGACATCCAGTTCAGGAGATTGTCTTGACCAGAACCACACCCCTAAATGCATTGAAGCAACTACCATGTGATTGGTTGATTAGATAATTGGATTAATGAGAAATTGAACAGGTGTTCCTAATAATCCTTTAGGTGAGTCTTTAATCAAATGTTTGGCCAAAATTGTGCAGCCCTACAAACAAGCACAGAAAACACAGAGCTTTTTTTTTATATAAATTTCCCCAAAATATATACACAAAAGGTGTATATACCATTAGTACCCACCATTAGTCTTTTGTCAACTTTATTTTGCATAGTTACTAGCCATTAATCTGAAAATTGCTGTTAACCAGTAGTAAGGTCAATACCTCAGAATCCCCCATATAGCATAACAAAAACAGCAGTAAAGGTGCAAATTAGTGGTTGCTTAGAAAGAGGCGTAACTTTATAAGCATAAACAAAAGCACTTTAAAATCTTTCGGTGAAAAAAAAGAGACTGACTATAAAGCTGCATTTGCATTGGCTTGCCAGCATTGATTGATGTCTCTGGTCTTGAGGGAAGTGGCCTACTGGGAAAGCAAACAATAGCTAAGCTAAACTTAGCAACAGTTCTCTTTCATATCCCATTTCACATCCAAACCTTAATTTTATCCACCATTTACATAATTTAGCATCAAAACTCATTTCTCGGTGTCAAGCTCTCAGCTTGTTTTAATAGCAGCAGGAAAATGTCCACACCTCCAGAGTTGTTACTTTGGGGCTTTCCCCGAGTGCACAATGAGACCCCTTCATCCGCTCTGACTGCTGAGGTCTGTGCTACACGCTATACAGCACACATAAGCAGCTAATAAAGACATGTCTGCTTCCAGTGTGAGCTACACGACACACATCTTTACATGCAGTGCCCTGCGGTGCGAACACAACACATCCCCCTGTTCATTCATAAGGAAGACAGAGTGAATGAAAAAAGACAGAAAGGAAAGTGTCCTCTGAGAGGTGCTCTTCCTACAATCCAATCATCCAAATGCTGACAGCTGATCAAAGAGATCAGAACCAGGCAGAGAGCACAGACTCCAGCCCAGGGAGGGAATGGCTCCAAGTGTCAAAGTACCTTGGGAGCAGTTCCCGTTTGCCCGTGAACTGGCCTGATTGTGATCACCCTCAACGGCCATTTCAAACAGAATTGGGGCGAAACCAGACCTCATATCGGGGCTTGGTGCCGGCAGGGCTGGCAGGTGGCTAATAGTAACGTTTGAGTCTCCATGGTGCTGGCAGAGTGGATGGAAAGTGATTAGTTAAAGCTTGGCCTCGTTCCTTTGCTTTGCCTCTTCTCTTGGCTAGTGGTTGGTGGGGCGGCTCTTCCATGGAACGGACTGCTCCCCAGCCAGCTGCACTCGCTCCACTACTTCCCAGTCTCAGACACATTTTACATACACTATCTACACATACCTTTACCCAAACCTTTACATTGCTGTAACTGCAGTGAACAAGGGGGGATTTTTTTTATGAAATTAAGATGATTAAAATGTTTATTCAGAAAATAAATATTAAATTGATCAAAAGTGGTCATAAAGACATTTAAAAATGTTAAAAATGATTTTTAAAAATGCTGTTCTTTTGAGCTTTTAAATGATCAAAGAAAACTGAAAAAATATGTTTTCCGCACAAATATTAAGCGGCACAACTCTCTAGTCTACCACATTGATAATAATAATTAATGTTTCTCAAGCAGCAATTCATCATATTAGAATTATTTCTGAAGGATGATGTGACACTGAAGACTGAAGTAATGATGCTGAAAAACACCACAGCAATAAATTACATTTTAAAATATATTAGCATAAACAGTTATTTTAAACTGTAATAATAATTTATAACTTGACCAGTTTTACTGTATTACTGATCAAATAAATGCAGGCTTGGTGAATATTAGAGTCTTCTTTCAAGCTTTTGAAAAGTAGTGCATAACAAAATAGCAAAACAAGTGGCATTTATTTTAAATAAACATTTCACAAAATTAATTTTGTTAGGTTTCATTTGATTCATATTAATGTTATTGTTTTAGATTAAGAAACAATAAAAATATTGAGTTGAAGATCTATCTATATCTTTAATTCCATGTGTCTGTAAGGCATATAAACCTTTTAAAGCTCTATAAACTTTTAAATAGGTCCTATTATGCTTTTCCACTTTTTCATCTTTATGGTAATGCTACTGTTTGAACAGAAAAAAAAGATTACAAGGTTACAAAGCTCAATGTCCACTCCAAAGGGAGATATTTTTTCTCTAACAGAATCCACTGTCCAAGAACTACAATGAACGACTATGTTTTGAGGTTTCACCAGGACAACAACAACAACTCCTTGGTCTTAAAAAATGACTGAATGATTATTTAAATCTAATTTTCAAATTGTTTGTTATAAATAAACATCTCAGGAAAATGTTGAAAATGGGGTTTCTAATCAAAATATGACTTTCTGTTATGAAACAGGGCATTGATTTCATACATGTCCACTGTAGAGGACACCGGGACTTAAATCATGTTTATCAGGCATTTTGGGAGACACAACAAGTGAATAGGGAATGAAATTACATATCAATGTTCCTATAAAATATTAGTTATTATTGTGAAAATGTTGCCAACTATCACTCCCATTATTACACCTCTTTTTTCATTACATGTTGCTCTAAGAACACATTAATATGCAAATTAGAGACAGTGTATAGACGCAGTGCAAAATATGATTTTCTGTATAAAAATTTTAATCCTTTTAAGTCTACATCCTTACATTCATAACCAAACTGCCATTCTGCATCCATGTTCGCTACATCAATTCATATTCAGAAATCAAAGTGGAATTTAAAAGGCATTCTTAATTTAATTCTGACATATCAATCACAAATACTTCATTATGGTAGATGTTTTGCCAGAGTGCTTTTAAAAGCATAAGAACAAGCTTAACTTTTCATTGTTCATTGCTCTTTGTAAACTTGCTGTCACTGTATTGTCAAGGGAGTCGAAGGGGGGGTTTGTTTTGACTCCTCGGTGCATAACCTCAGGACCTCCTCCTCAAATCCCTCCCAAATATATATCATCTTCTGTGGTCTAAACAAAAAACAAAACAATTCTTCTCAGATAGAGGACGTGTATGATACAACGTGAGCATGTCATCAGCAGTTTGCTCCTCAGTGGTGGAGCGCAGCTTGACTTCTCTGTAGCAGTAAGCAGCTTTTGATCCAGTTTGACCCCAGTTTTTCTTGCTTCCTGAACTTCCTGTGGAGCCATTTCCCTTCCAGGTAAAACAGGGGAGACCATCTGGTGCTCTTCCCGTGGGGTTATTCCGGGATCTCATCTTCCTGTATCCCACACACAAGTTTATATCAAGCTTCCATCAAATCCTCAATAATTTTGCTCTTGACTTAAAGTACAAAGAGAAGCTGCTATAAAGATTTTGACATTGTTTTATGCAAAAGTACAGCAATATTTTAGGCAGAGTAACTCTCTTATCGTGTCTTTTGTAGAGCTGTAATGGAGTTGCTAAGCAACAAGCATCATCTACCTCTTCCTACACATGTGCACAAAAATTAGTGCAGTGCACCCACACAATCCCTTCAACACTCTGTTACTTTCAACGCACATATAAATACACTCACAAAACAGGACAGATTAAAACATATTCTGAAAAAAAGCTTACATATCCACCAATTATTCTGTAAACTCTCTGCTGCACTACACAAAACCAAACAAAACCTCCAAACACTCCTCGTAATGGCATGTTAGCATGCACGCAGGTTCATTTCTCAAGTGTCATCGTATGAGAGTGTTAGTGCCAGAGCTGCGTCTCCTCAAGGGATCTGCAGCCCACAGGGTGAGTCTGCCTCTCCTCGTACGCTGATAGCTAATCTATTTCCCACAGCACTGCTGCCACAGTGAGAGAAGCCTCATTGATCATTCCCAAATTACAGAGGCTGCATACCCAGCATGCATCAGCCTTATCCTGCTGAGATCCAGTGCTCTATCTCTGCATAAGGCAGGCCGTTAAGGATTGTGTGGGTTTGCCATGGAGGAACCGGGCAGATTTCTCTGTAGGCTTGCACTACATGATGAATGTTTACTCAGTTAATAGCTCACAGTTGTGTGCGTAGTACATTTTGCAAATCTCCTTAAAGAGGGCCTATGAGGAGCATGTTAAACATAGCAGCCTAAGTTAACATACACATATCTCCAATAAAATAAAATAAACTGTTTTTTTTATCTTAGCTGTTTTAAAGGGTTAGTTCACACAAAAATTTAAATAAATGTCATTTATTCCTCACCCTCATGCCGTTCCACGCCTGTAAGACCTCCGTTAATCTTCGGAACACAAATTAAGATATTTTTGTTGAAATCCGAAGGCTCAGTGAGGCCTGCATAGCCAGCAATGACATTGCCTCTCTCAAGATCCATTAATGTACTAAAAACATATTTAAATCAGTCAAGTGAGTACAGGGGTTCAATATTAATATTTTAAAGTGACACTGAAGCGTGACACAGAGGCTGAAGCTTCGGAGCATATCAAATCAGTGAGTTGAATCAGTGGTTCAGAGCGCCAAAGTCACTTGATTTCAGTAGTTGGGGGGTTTGACACGCGATCCAAATCATGATTCAACACACTGATTCATAACGCTCCGAAGCTTCATGAAGCAGTGTTTTGAAATTGGCCATCACTATACAAGTCATTATTTAGGGTTTTTTTTGGCGCAGCAAAAATATTCTCGTCGCTTTATAATATTAATATTGAACCCAAGTATTAAAATAGTATGCTTAAAAGTTCACTTGTAGTACAGATGCAGTACAAATGAGAAACGTAGTTGTGAACTTAAAGTTTACTACTGTTACACTTATACAGGGAGTGCAGAATTATTAGGCAAGTTGTATTTTTGAGGATTAATTTTACAACATTAATAATTAAACAACAACCATGTTGTCAATGAACACAAAAAACTCATTAATATCATAGCTGAATATTTTTGGAAGTGGTTTTTAGTTTTAGCTATTTTAGGGAGATATCTGTGTGTGCAGGTGACTATTACTGTGCATAATTATTAGGCAACTTAACAAAAAACAAATTTATACCCATTTCAAATATTTATTTTTACCAGTGAAACCAATATAACATCTCAACATTCACAAATATACATTTCTGACATTCAAAAACCAAACAAAAACAAATCAGTGACCAATATAGCCACCTTTCTTTGCAAGGACACTCAAAAGCCTGCCATCCATGGATTCTGTCAGTGTTTTGATCTGTTCACCATCAACATTGCGTGCAGCAGCAACCACAGCCTCCCAGACACTGTTCAGAGAGGTGTACTGTTTTCCCTCCTTGTAAATCGCACATTTGATGATGGACCACAGGTTCTCAATGGGGTTCAGATCAGGTGAACAAGGAGGCCATATCATTAGATTTTCTTCTTTTATACCCTTTCTTGCCAGCCACGCTGTGGAGTACTTGGACGCGTGTGATGGAGCATTGTCCTGCATGAAAATCATGTTTTTCTTGAAGGATGCAGACTTCTTCCTGTACCACTGCTTGAAGAAGGTGTCTTCCAGAAACTGGCAGTAGGACTGGGAGTTGAGCTTGACTCCATCCTCAACCCGAAAAGGCCCCACAAGCTCATCTTTGATGATACCAGCCCAAACCAGTACTCAACCTCCACCTTGCTGGCGTCTGAGTCGGACTGGAGCTCTCTGCCCTTTACCAATCCTGCCACGGGCCCATCCATCTGGCCCATCAAGACTCACTCTCATTTCATCAGTCCATAAAACCTTAGAAAAATCAGTCTTGAGATATTTCTTGGCCCAGTCTTGACGTTTCAGCTTGTGTGTCTTGTTCAGTGGTGGTCGACTTTCTGCCTTTCTTACCTTGGCCATGTCTCTGAGTATTGCACACCTTGTGCTTTTGGGCACTCCAGTGATGTTGCAGCTCTGAAATATGGCCAAACTGGTGGCAAGTGGCATCTTGGCAGCTGCACGCTCGACTTTTCTCAGTTCACGGGCAGTTATTTTGCGCCTTGGTTTTTCCACACGCTTCTTGCGACCCTGTTGACTATTTTGAATGAAACGCTTGATTGTTCGATGATCAGAATGATGTTCAGAAGCTTGGCTATTTTAAGACTGCTGCATCCCTCTGCAATATATCTCACTATTTTTGACTTTTCTGAGCCTGTCAAGTCCTTCTTTTGACCCATTTTGCCAAAGGAAAGGAAGTTGCCTAATAATTATGCACACCTGATATAAGGTGTTGATGTCATTAGACCACACCCCTTCTCATTACAGAGATGCACATCACCTAATAGGAGGATGATGTGGTCAAAATACTCATTTGCCTAATAATTCTGCACTCCCTGTAGTTAGGGCTGTACAATTAATCGAAAAATAATCGAAACCGAAATTCAGAACCTCTAACCGACGTATTTTTCCCCATGTCGGTTATAGTCACGTGACTCTGCCCCGTCAGTCACATCAAGTGCAGTTTTCAGGCACACAGAGAGATGCAGGAGCAGTTATCTTTGTTTATAGATGCCCAGAATCACTATAGTAACTGCATGTTTTACACAGTTTATACAGGTCAGTTAATTGCCGTTCTTATAGCCTACGCGATCACACACACACACACACACACACACACACACACACACACACACACAGATGGCGCGCGCAAGCCCCGAAGCCAGATCGCTTTCACTTTCGTCCTCATAAAGTTTGTCAAGTAAATGCGTTTAAAGGTTTGAACTTTTAAAGCGATTGTGCACTATTCAAAAACAACAATACGGAAAACTTCTCTGTTCAGTGCTCAGTTTTTTTCTGTGACACAGAGAGCCGAGCGCGTCGTGTCTCTGACAACGTGCGCGCGCCCTGAGGCAGGCCTCTTTCACCTGCGTCCTCACAAAGCTGTCATTTGTATGTGTTTTAAGGCCTGCCAGTTTGAACATTAAAGCGATTTTAGACCATCAGATGTGTATTATGTTGAACTAATGCCTGATATATTGTGACAAACGAACACTCAGACAGTAGCTCGCACATTACGTGAAGATCGCGTGCAGAGAGAAACGCAGAAACGCAGGGTCAACGCCGTCCTGTGACTAAAGTAAAGTCACTAAAGTAGCTTAGATACTCAACCGTTATAGGCATATATTTTAATACCTTTGAAGTAGGCTAAGTACAAACCACAGCTTCATAATGAATAGAGACGGTATGAGTAATTCACACACACACAATCATTCTCTCATTAATGCATTCAAATAAATGTAATGTAGGCCTACTGTGTTAATTTATCCGTATCTGATGTACAACAAGCAGAAATATGCCCCATAGACAATAACTGCTGAAATTGAACAGTTTCCTTCAACTATTTTAAAATCACAAAGAAATGCACTTTTTCATTAGGAAAAAAAAATCCACCTTTAATAGTAGAAAATATTTACAGTAAAAACCTTATCAGGAACTTACTCAAAAACCTTATGAGGGCAAAAATGGAAAGAAAAAAAAAAGAAAAAAAAAGAAAAAATAATCGTTCATTAATCGTAATCGAGGAATGTTCAATTAATCGAGGTTTTTATTTTTGGTCAAATCGTTACAGCCCTACTTATAGTACACTTAAACGTATACTTTATATACTAAAACATGGGCCAATTTAGTTTCAAGCAGTATTGAAAAGTACATTGATATTAGTATACTTACTACATACAGTATACTTAAAAATACTTGAACATATACGTCATAAAATTAACTTGAAGCATACGTTTAGCTGGCTAGCCAACCCACCTGAGCATCTGACAAGTGCCACAGAAACAGACCAATCTAACCAGTTTGGCCAGGCTAGACCAGCTAACCCCATTTGGCTAGTTAAAGCTGTTTTTTCAGCAGTGATCAAAGTGCTTCAGAAATGGCAGCCCGTCATCAGCTAGTGACATAACTGAATTGCTTTTTTTCTCAAAAGTTATGATCAGGTTAGAGTTTGTAATTCTAAAGAAAAGTACACAAAAGGGCTACAATATCAAATGACTGGCAGAGACCAAAGTAAACACTATGTAATTTGATTCTCACTGAATGTGGAAGGCTGAATGGCCTTGGCACATCATTGCATCACATACACAAGCACAAACCATCTTAAACACGCTACCCATGAAGACCCAACATGTTTCATTATAGCACATCTTCCTTGTGTCAGTCTATTACAGTAGGACCATCTGTCAGACAACCAAACACTTCACTTCTGTGTTCTGTCACACTCTTCCACATGCCAGGGACAGTCCCAGTGTCATGTCAGAAGACATGATTCTCTCAGCGGACAGCACATAACAGTGCCAGTATCTTGTGTCCACAGAGGAAGCGATAAATAGTCAGAGGAGAGGAGTGAGGGTACATTTCAGATTGTGAGCTGCGGCTAGAGAGACAGTATTAAAGACTCACACAGAGACTGTATTGTTCTATGGCACAGCAGCGGAAGCCAGGAAGAGCTCAGTAGCACTGCCAGTTTGAATTAATTTACTATAAATACAGTCTAAAGAACCAAAATGGACACAGACCATCTCTTTATTATTGTCTATTCTACGGCAACAGTTTTTCTGAGGAACACTCTTGAGGCTGTCCCTTAAAAAAAAAAAAAAAAATGAAATAAAACAACTTGCACCATTCATCTAGGGATTCTCTCTCTATGAATTCTTAAACAGCACTCGAAGAAACTTTTAGCCAGTGACAGATGTTCTGTAGCACAACAGTAGTTTTTTAGTAACCACTGAGAAAAAATAGGCAAGATCATTTGTGTAACGTATTGAGTCCCTAAACAGCATTTTACTGTCTTCTCTTCTGTAGCAATGTACAAAGTAACAATAATGGACCCTTTTCTCAGACTTTAATGTCAAGTTTCCACAGTTTTTAATCATTGTACAATTAGCCCGTTTTTGTTTTTTTTTGTTTTTTTTTGTTTTTTTTTTCAAAATGTACATTTATAACACTCTATTTTTTGTTACATTGCTTTGCCATTAAAGTGCAAACAACTAGTCTAACCAGTCAACTGACAATGACGATATCATATACATGGATTTCTCGGCGACGTCATCACTGCTTGCGCACGCAACCGAGAGGCAGAAAGAAGAGATCTCGCGTGTTGTAGGTTAGCAGCGGCGTGTCTGAAAGTCAAAATGCCAAGGAGTTGCTGCGTGGTTAATTGTACCAACAGAGCCAGTGCTTATTAATAACTGTATCTGTGATGTTTGATTAATTGATTACATTACTAGCCTGACATGATCATTCATACATGTATCACAGCAACACTGCAAAATTAAAGACAGACAAACAGATCCAACTAAAATCACGTTTTATTGAGTCAGCAGTTATATACAAACAATAAGGAAAGCTTCAATACTTAAGGTTGTTGCAGTAGCGGACCAGCTCAGCGATCTGTCTTTCTGCCTCCAGGATGCGCACGCACCCTGTAATGTTTGTAAACAGGAAACCCGTGTATACATTTTATTACTTTTTAAAACAATATAATATTTAGAGGAATTCTCTCTCATAATTGTTTTCTAGTTTCTATTGGTGGTATTTAGTGTAAGTATAAGGGTGCGTTCACACTTATAGTTTGGTTTGTTTGGTCCGGACCAAAAAACAAAAAACAAAACATATAGTCCTGGTCCACTTAGCATTCCCACTGGCATTTTTAACAGCGAACCTACAGTTACTGAACCAAAGGCATAGGGATACGGTCACAACCTGATTGGTCGGCTTTTATGACGTATATTTCGTGACGGAGCTTGCTTACCGAACATTCAAAACAATGCTGTGTGCTGGATTAAACGCGATCATTTTATGCGTGTACATATATGGTTTTATTTTTACCAGCTGAAAACTCACGAAGAGCTCATAAAATGTTCAAAACATGCAAAACAGCACCAGGATTTCCTCCGTTGTATGCAGAAACGAAGATCTGCATATATTGCACTTTACCTCCTCGTTGCTCCATGTTTGCCCTCTACTCATTTTGGATACACCGATCTTTCCGCGTCATCAAATCAGCAGACTTGTAGCGTCACATCTTGTGACATCGCGTCCTGTTTTTGGTTTGTTTACATGTCTTGGTCCATGTTGCGTTCATACATCAATCGAACCGCACCAGAGTTCGTTTGGAAGCAGACCGAGACCCATCTTTTTAGTGGTCTCGGTCCGCTTGTTTGGTGCGCACCAGGGTTCGGATGGCAGATTGAATATGTTCAAATTAACCGCACTAACCGAGCAATCGCACCAGGGTTCTTTTTCACCGAACCAAACATGACAAGTGTGAACACACCCTTAATCTCTTTCAAAAGCATATGCCGTTACAAAGTTACAAAGTAGCTTTCATAATGCTATCTCAGAGTATATCAGAGAATTGAGAGATGCCAGCCCTCTTTCTTTTTGCGTAAACTTGTCAAACTAAAATTTACGTTTTATAATGCTGATCACCAGGTGGAACTAAGCTGAACTTCAGAAGTCAAACAAACTGTTTTCTCCTGCGGGGCAGATAAAAATGAGGGTGGCTCTCAAACAGGATACATGAAAACAGCCCAGAGTCTGACCAAATCTCCCCTCTCATTACACTGCGATGACTGAACTTTAGGACTCCACGAGCGGGAATGAGTGTTGTTTACAGTAAAGGTTAGTGGTACTTTAAAGTGGTCTCTGGGATCTTCGCCGTTTGTCCCTGATTAAAGTGTCCTAATTAGAGTGAGGATGGCTCAGACGAGTCTGCACAAGCCTGTCTCAGGCGCCTGTATCCAGATTAATGAAAACAGTGTGTGACAGGCCCCGGGTCTTGCAAACAGCCTCTTTCCTCATTTAATTAACAACTTCCTCATTCACTTCCTCTCTATGATCGCTCTCCACAAACACATCTTAACATCCTAATCCACATCTGGGCATCCAACTGTTGCTCTACACTAGCTTTAGCCTTGTTTTTACATTCGCTTGATGCTGTCGACTCTCCACAGACTGCACAGCTCACCCCACTTCGTATATTATACTTTATGCATTCCGTCATTGCACTATTCTCAGAAGCAGCAGGTGGCAGTACAGAGAAAATATCAGATACATCTAAAGAAAGAGAAATAACTGTTTTGTCAAACTTTACCAAAGCTTTGGTTTTATTAAATCTAAATTAAATCTAGATATCTAGACTTATTAAAAATAAAGGTTCCAAAAGGGGGGTTTCACATTGATGCCATGGCATAGAAGGACCATTTTTGGGTTCCACAAAGAAACTTTCAGTGAACAGTTCTTAAAAGAAGCATTTCTTCTTAGTGTGAAGAACATGTATTAATGTTCCATGGATGTTAACGGTTCTTCATGAAACCATAGATGCCAACAAAGAAACTTTATATAAGGGATAATGTACATCCAGCCGGTTATCGCAGAATAAACCCTGACAGGGATCTTGCATCACTCTGAAGGGGTTTATTATGTGATGATAACCAGCTGGATGGAAATTATCCTTCTTATTACACGGCTACTGGGAAGATGAATGTATATTAAAACTGGGTCATTTATGCAGTAGAAATGTGAAATTATTTTTTAATTTGGTGCCTTCTAGACTGAGAAAAGACAGAAAATGTATTTTTGTCTCATGTGGATGAAAGACAACAACTCCCAGAATGCACTTGCTTCGCTGCCCAACGAGACCACTCCCAAGCCACGGCTACTGGTTACATCTCTTGCCCACCGCGGCTCCAACCCACCGTCGTTTTGATTTTCATAGTAATAAAATAATTTCATTCAGTTATTTAGAGAATAGACACTACAATTAAAAACTGAACGTGTCTTTTCAATAAAGTGTGAGTGAGCCGAACGAACGTCACGGCACAGACGCAGCACGAGTCAGATTTCATTCATCACGAAAGTGAAAAGCTGAACAGAGCTGAGGTTAGCCTGGCAGTCATTCTCAGCGCGTGTCCAGTCTGGTGCATTTTCTGATCGCATATGGAAGCTAAACTTTCATAGGAATTAATTGCAAAGTTGAAACACTCGCTTTTCTCTGCACCGCTCCGTTATGAATGCCCGAGGCCGAGCCGCATGCATTTACATTCTGTGAGTGAGATCCCACCCCTATGGGCGGGTTGATAACATGCGGAACTAGCTCCTTCTACTGACTGTAGTCTCTAGCCTCTGGCCCAAAAATTGACGCAAAATGACGATATTTGCGTCATCTGAGGATTTTTTCTAGAAATAAAATGCATACTTCTCTCATCTCAGGGAGATAGTACCATAATTTGAATATACTACCGGGTTTCTAATGATACAAAGCTTAATGATAAATTACTGAAGTAACCCTTTAAATGAAAAGCTTCTGCGAAGAAAGCAAGTTCAAACTAGACAGACATTTAAGGGATACAGTACAGTCATACCACTTGTTATTTAAACAGATAAATAATAATGGGAATGTGAGATAAAACCGTTTTAAAATCTTGTTATCTTATAATTGTACAGTGAACAAAACAATCGTTGCAAAATGGCAGCAGCTGCGTTTGTATGAAACAAGACAACAGAGCATGTCTGCGATACCGGATTACATAAATAATTGTACAAAAAATATTGATTTGAGTTTTAATATTTTATTAGCTCACCAAACGTCCAAGACGAAAAAAAGATCCTAACAAGCGTATAGCGCTGCTGACTTCAGTTACACCTGTGTTAGCCTGTTATCGGCTCTTACCGTTTGTTATCGGGAATAACATACCGCTGTATTTTGCGATTGAATCAAGTATTCTACAGAGCTGTGTAATCATTTTTAAAAATGTACATGTAAAATTTTAGTACATTAACTCAAATATAATTTAACTAAAAATCAAACTAAATTAAAGGGAAATGTACATATTTGGGTGGGATTTAATAATTAATACATTGGATTGGACTTGTTCATCATTATCCGTCTTCATGTAAAAGCAGCAATATTTGAAACACATACTTCTGCCAACAAAGACTGTGAATGCAATATGCTCATGTTAATTTCTAGAACAATACGAGTAGTTCACTGGTTCATATACAAGAGGGAGATAAATGACAATGCGCACAGCTGCAAGTGCTTTAATGATGTCAGTTTTTTCTACTAAAATTCATTCACTGAAATCCAACTTTATTGTGCACATTGAGGAATGTGATGGAATTCTTTCTCAAAAAATTATTTGCATATCTTAAGATTTTTTTCTTCAGCTAAAGAAACACGTCTATGGAGATACTCTTGGTATTACCTAGCTTCAATAAACTGCAAACTGATTAATATTTACTCAAAGTGTCTGCTCATGTCCCTGTGCTATACCAATAGCACTATTTCATATCTAGAAACAGGTACAGCTGTTCTAGCAATGTTACCCGAGTGAGATAAAGCTCATAAATTAACCATCGGATTGTATAGAATGGTCTCCAAATTTCTGCATAAAATGTGTAATAAAGTTCATTCAGAAGGGACTGCTAATGTAAAGTTATTGCTCTTGCAGGTACAAAGATAACAATCCACCTTTATTTGTCTGTGTGTGAGATTAGGTTAAACGTGGCCTCCAGTATGTGGATAATGTTGGCAGTAATGTCCTGCAATGGCCACACAATTTATTGCAGTTTAAAGAAGAGTCTTAATCAGCCATGTGGTTGAACAACATCCCTCATTAATAAGAATGTTTTATTAATTTCTGACAGCACGTTTTGTGTGGTATGACATCCCAAGCCAAACCAAACACAGCAGTTTGTGTGTATGTGTCATGGTAAACCCATGAGGAAAACAGCTTATAAATCATACTAAGTGAAGTTTTTTTTTTATGTAAAAATTCAGAACCTAGAACCTCTGTGATGGGTAGGTTTAGTGTGTGTGTGGTGTGTGAGAGAGAGAGAGAGAGAGAGAGAGAGAGAGAGAGAGAGAGAGAGAGAGGAGAGAGAGAGAGAGAAGAGAGAGAGAGAGAGAGAGAGAGAGAGAGAGAGACAGAGACAGAGACAGAGACAGAGAGAGAGAGAGAGAGAGAGAGAGAGAGAGAGAGAGAGAGAGAGAGAGAGAGAGAGAGAGAGAGAGAGAGAGAGAGAGAGAGAGAGAGAGAGAGAGAGAGAGAGAGAGAGAATATCTACTGTATGTCTGTGATATGTGTATATGCTGTATATTACAAGTAAAAAGTTCAAAACCTCTGCTCCAACCACATGTCATATGCACAACTTTTCACAATCCAATTATTTTCTGATGGATATCTGCCCTACGTTTTCTCATTACATATCCAGTATTACTTCAAAATATGTTCCATTATGGAAATAACATGGACTGCAAATGTCTTGGGTTGAGTTCAAGCTTTAGAACCTGAATTGTTATATTTCCTCTGAAACACACACACACACACACACACACACACACACACACACACACACACACACACACACACACGCTCACAAACCTTATTAAACCATTATTAATGAAATATTAAAAAACAAACGCCTTTGTGTGTGAAAATAGCATTCATCCTTAGAAATCCTATTTAATATACTGAACAACAAATATTTTTTTTATTTAGGAATAAAGTCTGAACTTGACCTTCAGGTCTCTGCAATTCAATGACATCTCTCAGAGACTAACATCTGTTTTTTGTCAGCTACTGCAACTAAACATTTTTCCTAATTTGAGCTGGAAAAGATGTCATTGAAGGGCACTTAAGAGCACACAAATGCAGCTCAGCAAAGCGGAGAAAAAACACTTTCAGGCCTGGTTTCACAGACAGGGCTTAGATTAAGCCAGGATTAGGCATTAGTTCAATTAGGACACTTACATAGCTTTTAAAAACATGTTTATAAACATTACAGGTGTGCGTATTTGAGACAAAACAATGGCAGTGACATATTTTAAGATTTGTCAGTGCAAGTTGCTTTCAGTTAAAAGAGCTCAAACATATATTTTAGTCTGGGACTTGTCTGTGAAACCGGGGGTCACTGACTTGCCTATAGAGTTTTATTAAGATATGATAGGAAGGAAATCTTCTGCCACGTGTGGAAATGTTTTTTCACATAAAGGCTGGAGATGACAGTAGTCCAGCTGACAGGACAGCTAGACAGAGCTCACCACAATGGAACAGAACGTTGGGCCATTTAGCGTCCAGGCTTGTCGCCAGTTTCTCTGCATGTTTAATGCATCAGTTTACTAATTAATTAACACAACTTGTTAAAATGTTAATAAGGCCCTTTATAGAAGATGGTAGAGAGGCTTTCTGTTATTTAGCTAGCAAGTAAGCTAACATTGATGCCCTGTGTACAAAGACCATTTTTTTTAACTATTGCAAAACATCCTGTTTGTACGCCCCCTAACTGACGTATAAAGAATCAAGGGGAGCATTCCTGATCTACGCCGCTGAAGCTGGTTAGCAGCAGGTGGATTTTGCGCTTAGGCTGGCTGGACTCCGAAGGGTCTCGTTCCTTTACCTAGCAGCGAGAAAGCCATTAGCATGTGAATGAGAGGGGGCAAAAGCCGTATGCTAGAGCTCAGAAGCCTGGGTGGGCCCTGGGTTTGTCCGTCATGCTAACTTCTGCCATATTGTTTGTGTGGTGGTTTGCCCCTCAGAGAAGAACATCCCTTAAGCATCTGCTGCCTCCGTGCCCCCCACAGAGGCAGGGTCTTCTCGGGTCAATGCCCCCACCACAAGACATTTCAGTGGCTCTACAGCTCCTGACAACAAGAATCTGCGTTTGTATGCATGTGTGCCACACACATTCTCAAATCTATGGAGTTCTACACTCTTAAAGTGTAAAAGGTCTGCAACATTTTGAAGAACAAAGAGCACGATACATAAAGTTATTGTATCCTAAAAGAACGAATCAATGCTGAACTGCCTAAACGAGTCATCAGCAATTCCATTCTCACTTCCAGTTAAATACCTTTGTTTGTAGCACATTTGCATAATTCCAGCCAATGGTTTTCATAATAGCATCCTGCGAACATGCTACTTAGTACTTTGGCCCTTTGACACTGTAGTTGTAGCTGAAGCCTGGAAGTGTTAGGGCAATTCCGCGGAAAACTGTCACATCCATAACACCAACACAATGCCATGGTATTTAGTTGGCGTTATGGATGTGACATTTTTGCGTGGAATTGCCCGTTACCGCTTTTGGAACCTGTATTTTTAATAGTGTACAGTAATCACTGTCGTGGTTTCTTAAATTACATTTACTTCTGTGTAATAACAATGGACAAAATGAAACACAAACGTTATAATGCAGTGATATTCGCTGTATGCAAGCCATGAAACCTGACCTCATCCTTGCAAAAGGCTTCATTTCTGATCAAACCTCGTATAAATTATGCATGTGCGTGTGGGAGTGGATGTGCAGTGTTTATGAACTTAAGTCTGAGCGAGGATAGTGTGTTTGTGACTGCGATGCTGAGAGGTTACCCTTTGGGGGAAGCAGTCTCTATGGTTACAAAACAGCTCTTTGAATCTGAATCTTAGAAATTAACCAATATGATGGTGTAATTTTGTGATGCTCAACCATTTGACAATCAAAGGTCTTGTGTTCTTGTTTATCTAAAGGACTAACATAAGGAAAATTAACCCCTTCTGCCCCTCCCTGACATTTAATAAAAACATATTCAATATTTAACATAATATTGCTCAACAAAATAAAACACCTAATTTATGGATGTTAAATGGAAGAACATGGCTTCTTCCTGACCTTGCTGTATTGGTCTAAGCTACTCTACAACAGCACTGGGAATATAGAGTTTCAAGTCTTCTTTAGAGCCTACATGTCTTTCTCTGTGATCGCAGTCAGATGTATACCTTTTACAAATCCTCTGCAGACAAGTAGAGAAAACTGTCCGGTTTGATGACGACATGAGTTTAATGACACCACCGTAATGCTGATAAAATACCATCCCTGGTGAGTCTGCCTGTATGGAACCTGAAATCAAGAATAGCTCTATCATAATAGGATAAGAAAAAATGGAAAATCGAGTGCAGAAAAACCACAGAGGCTTTCAGACAGCAGCGATGGATTATACCAACGTTTCCTCTCCTCTCAGACAGCCATTCAGCTAAAGAAAACAACCAGGGCAAGCTCTGCCTCAGCTAATGTAACCATCAGAGAGGAACTCTGATTAGATATGTACAAATGACACACATACAATAATCACATTAGAAATCTGCACTTGTCCTCAGCCATTAACAATGTTTGCTGTTAGATTTTGTTGTCCTTCCATGAACGGTATAAATCTGGTCTCCTAGCAACTGCGGCCAGATTATCATGCATAGGCTGTAATGCTGTGTTAGTAGTAGTTCACCCCAAAATCAAAAAACCTTCCCTTTGAAATGGACTACAAAAGGTCAGATGAACTTCAAACATCAGGTTTGAGGTCATTAACGCAAATGCCACTGGTTCTTGTGATTTGTGACAAAACTTCTTGACATCAAACCATTGATATATAAAAGGTTGTGGTAATATCTGGTTGTTAAAGTCCTCATGAAATCAAAATCGATCGTATTTACTTTGTTAGCACACACTACAGGTCTTAGGGTGAACAATTAATCCGTGCAAGTTAATACACATAAAAAAATTGTTTGCTGTGGTAATCGTCGATGGCATTCTCAAGTGAAACGAGTTGAGGCTTGGACCCAGAAACAGCGTTCCTTACGTCACAACTTAACAAGCGGATAAGAATATCCTGTAAGTTTCAGAGCTGAAAACTTCCTTGTTAGTTAAAGAAAAGCTTTTATAGACACCAGGCCCAGCAAATGATTGATTTCAGAATATGCCTCACCTTGACGTCATCGTGTAGTGAAACACCGCCTCAACAGAAGATCAACTCCTACTTCATCATTCACTGCCTGTTTAGCCCCGCCCACCAATTCATGCATGTAATATAGCCCTAGTTTTAAACCATCGAGCTACAACATGTAACATGTAAGTAACTGTGTTAACCCTAGTGCATTGTTCAAATTCACTACCCTTTTGTTATGTTCGTGGATGAAAACAGCCACTAAATTAAACTGCTGTAAAAATGTATCAGATAAATATTTTTTTCAAATAACCAGCAGGATGGCATTCAAGTGTGTAAATCCACTTACCTTGTTTTTGTTTAGTCTGCACTTCTCACCATCAAAAGGCAGAAGGTGCACAAATACACTTACTTTGTTTTTGTTTACTCCATGTAGTTCTGAGAGCTGAGGTGCATATTTTGATTTTTTCAGATACATCAAGGTATTGAAAAAATATTTATCTGATATATTTTTACAGCAGTTTAATTTAGTGGCTGTTTTCATCCACGAACATAACAAAAGGGTAGTGAATTCGCCCAGAGTGTACAGTTGAGTTTTTGAAAAATTTAAAAGCATTTTCCCAAAAATTGTCACCAAAAATCATTCCATTTGCTGAAACACAGAGAAAGTTATGGCCAAATTAAGACTCAGAAATCCCCCATAGTGGATTTAAACATCCCCAACAGCACATAAGGGTTATTAATGCCTGATCTGAAATGTAATGATTCATGTAGTCAGATGTCAGTAAATCAGAATAAAAAAAATAAATCAGTGACTAAACATCAATGTGAGTTGTTTCTCTTAGTAGGATGAAAATAATCTGTTATTTAACGGTGATTAAATTCTATAAAGAAAGCGATCAAAGAAAACTCACTTTGCAATCGTTTGAGCAGCACGCACTGGAGCTGTCAATCAAACAGGAGAGTTTATCAGTGACTCCCGTTTTATTCAACGAATATCTGAACTATATCACGTTTGCACTGTTAGTGAAGGTGAAAGCATTCGTTAGTGTACAGAAACTGAGTTGCAATGATGAGATCGCTGCTTTCATGCTGTGTGATCGGCTACATATCTAAATATCTAGATCTAAATATAATGCAACACTTTTCACGATTAGTTAACCATGAGAGCTGTAATAGTAAAAACGCGCTAAAAGAGAGAGTAATACTATTTCAAATGGAAAGACATTAGCCAATCACAGCAGAGGGAGTTTACACTTAAGTCTCCCAGCGGACACACCCCTTAAAACGGAGCGTTCAGAGCAGAAGGCTAAAGTTAGGGTAGGAAAAATGCCTTTTATTTATAAATTATGACAATTTTTGATGTAAAAAGCATTCTAACATTATAAGTGCACCACAGGAAACATCATAAAACATTTTTTTTTAAATGCAGTTCACAACCCGCAATGGATAGGAATGACTAACAGACAATTAATCAGTAAATAAAAAAGTTAATCCACATAAAACAGATATTGAAATTCTAGCTGATACTGAAAAGGCAGTAATTATTTTTGCATTATGGCCATTCATCAATAAATGTTTGATATATAAAATTGCATACATTTAACATGAAATACTAACAATTAAAATAAATTGTTTTAAATGCTACAATTTAATTTAGGCATCACAACATTATAATGTACAATATGAAAAAAGGATGTTCATTTTGAGATGTGCTAAAGATTACATTTAACAAATTGATTTTTTAAAAGATTCATTTTAAGCGAGCATTAGATGATGGAAAAGGTCATCTAAATGTAAAAATGTGGGAAATGAGCAGCGCAACTAAACATCCCATTTTCAACTGATAAAAATAATTTTAAAAATCTCTAATATCGGGTGAAAAAGTTTGGATCCACATGAGGGCAGTGCTGGGTGTAATGCATTACTGAGTAATTAATTACTGTAATTGAATGACTTTTTCATTGAACAAGTAGGGAATTACTCTTATAAATACTGATTAAATGGCCTGTGGGAAGAAACTGTTCCTGTGCCTAGATGTTCTAGTGGCCAGTGATCGGAGTCGCCGCCCTGATGGTAACAGTTCAAACAGGCGGTGTCCAGTTACAACTGATGTAACCACTTTTTGTGTGTATGCTCTACAGGCCTGGTATGAAGGCAGTCGTGGGGCAGTCATGGCCTAATGGTTAGAGGGTCAGACTGGTAACCCGAAGGTTGTGGGTTTCAATCTTCTGAGCATGGGTTTTACGTCATGTCACTCACTTAAAGAATGTTTTTGCTCAGGTGGCCAAAATGTCCACCCAACAGAGAAAAGTTCTGCTCAGCAAGAAAAAAAAAATTAGTTGAACATTGGTGTTCGTTTAGCAATCCATGATATTTGGTCAATATCTAGAAATAATCAGATTAAAGGCTAGCCATTGAAATGCAAAGAGAGCAAGATGAAAGACAGAAGGCCTCTAATAGTGGAGGTTCTGACCTTTACCATGACGTCCAAAGGGCTCAAACAGAGGGTTAAATAAGAAATCAATAGAATCCATCAGCTACAATTACATCATTCTCCATCCCCAGTGCAAGCATCCTCAATTAAAAGATCCCAATCAGAGCTGATGACCTTGGAACTGAATTAATCACCCCAGAAATATTAAAACTTAAGAAAAGAAAATCAAGCATGAATTGAATGAAAGAAGGAATGATGCAATGAAACGAACAAAACGTTTCACTTTCAATATGTGAAGTCATACATACAGTGGTCTCACAAGCACTCCACTGAGGTCAAAAGGTCAATGTGTGGCCTCAAAAGATTTGCACTACCATTCGGTCCATTTTTGCCCTCTCTACACTCTCTCTAATGGGGGTAAGGAGTCTTTTGTCATTTCTGATGCCCATGAAAGCAGTGGGGAGTCGAGGAGGGACAGCAGGACAACAGGCAGCACAAAAAATCTCCAGTGTGCGCAGAAAGCTGCCAGTTAGAGCAAGACACCCACCACCTCATCCATCAGACAATCTTCTCACACCATTTAAAAGGAGAATAATATTTATTCTCCGTTTTATAATATCACACTTAATATTTTGTTCACACACTAAGTGGGTATATGCACATGAAAATATACAGCTGCCTTTAGGGGGATTTCTTGTCATGTTTGGTTTAAAAAAAAGTTTGAAAACATAAGTGACACTTCTTTGCAGTGTATAGACTCCTTTAAACTTCGTTTTCCACTGACATATCATATGACATTCAAACCAACTAAACTAATGCAACTAATGCAATAAATTTGAACAGACAATACATTTTCCATTCTTATTTGCACTTAATTCCATTCTTTTGATATCTGAAAATATTGTGCAAAAAGAATACGATACACTCCTGTCACAATACGATATTATCACAACACTAAACTTTTGATATGATTTTTATTGTGATATTTTAAGCCAAAATAAAGAAGAGATGTTTTTTTTTTATTATTATTATTTTAATAATATTATTGTTATTATATTATTATCAGGACACACAAATTTTCATAAAAAAAAGGTTTTATGAAAAATATCTTCATTTGTGTTGTAAAGTTAAATGAAAATCTTATAGGTTTGAAGCAACTTGAGGGTGAGTACATGAGGACAGAATTTAAATTTTTGAGTGAATTATAGGTATACCTTATGAATACAGTAAGCTGAGCCTTGGATAAAACTAACTCTATATCATGAATCATAATTTAAATCAATAATATATATTGCTGCATTTTTATATAATCGCAATATCTCAATCTAATGTATCGTTACATCCCTAAAATCATAATTCCCAGGCCGAATTAAGGGCCTCTTATTCACTTGGTAGCAGAGGATTGTAAATTTCCCCTTGAAGATTAATAAAGTTATCAGTATCAGTATCAGTATCCTTTAGAGCTGATCACTCATATGTTTATAGGTGCTCTCAGTCATTCACAGACAGAAGCAGGAGTTCAAAGCTCTGGTGACTGATATGATTAGACCCACTTAAAAGAGCTGGCATATTTCAGGTCACAGCAGGCTTAAATACACAGACCCATTAACACACACTACAACACACAAACAAACACAAATTCAATCAGCCGACAATAAGAGGCCATTAGTCTGAGAGGTTTTATGCGCTACTTCATTCACATGACATTCTTGGAAATATGTAAATACTGGCGTTGTGAGCTCAAAAAAGGTCAGGAAATGCAGAGTCATTCCTGGCCTTTCAATCACAGGCAATGCAGCCCCACAAATTACTACAACAGATCTTAAAGTCTCAGTGAACTGGAAGTTGCAACTGATTTTATTTCAGTGCTGTGACGCATTTCCAAGTGAAGCGGAATATTGAATAGAGGGCAGGGTTTTACTTGAGCACTCCTCTTCTCCATCTCTCGCTCATAGCAGACTAACGGTTGGAGGGGAGTCTAACTGCCGTCATCGGAAAAGAAACGTCATTCCAGACCAGAAGTTACTTTCCAGATTTTGATTAAAGATTACCACGGCAAACAATTTTTTTTCTGTGTATTAACTTATCTTATCTTGTTATCTTGATTAATTGTTCACCCTAAGACCTGTAATGTGTGCTAACAAAGTAAATAAGATCGATTTTGATTTCATGAGGACTTTAATACTGCTGAATTAAGACTGGCTAAGAACCAGTGATCCAGCAGTTCTCAGGCTCCACAAAAGATATCTTAAGACTTCAGACCAAAAAGTGCAAAAGATTGTTATGCAACATTGATCAGATGCGATGGAGCTCCTGTCAATCAAAGACAAAGTCAAGTCTACACAGGCATCATTTATGGTGGGAATACACTTTTTGTCAGTGGTAATATCAATCAATATCTAATACAGACAAATCCAATCTCCAGCTGTCAAGCATTGCGTGTGTGTTATAATGAATGCTGGAATTCATACTTTTAATACATTTCTGAGTGGTCATTGCCATTATCCACTGCAGAAATCATCAGCAGTAATATTTTCTCTCCAGCACACAGCTTGCAGAAACACACCTGTTATCCATTCTAGTGAAATCACGGAACAAAATGCAAACTGTTTACTAAAACAAAAAGTAATATTAGGGCAGAATCCAGAACCCATTTGAATTTTAAGCAAGAATCATCAGGAGAATATTACCACTAGACCAAAGATTTGATGCCAATCCAAATTTTTGTCCACTGATTTGAAAATCATCAGTCCAACCGTGGCAGATATAGTTATTATTAATAAAGTAACACAGTTTCCACAAAACGATTAAGCAGCACAACTGTTTCACCATTGATTGATAATAAATGTTTCCTGAGCAGCAAATCATCATATTAAACTGATTTATGAAGGATCATGCGACTCGATGCTGAAAATTCAGCTTTGCATCACAGCAATAAATCAAATATATTCAAATAGAAAACTGTAATTTTAAAACAGTCATCAAAAATTTTTGTTTTTCATTACAAAAAAAGAGGCCTCTTTGAATATAGGAGACTTCTTTCGAAAACATTTAAAAAAATCTTACCAACCCCAAACGTTTGAAAGGTAGTGTATATATCCCAAGTTCACTCAAGCACTTGTATTAGTCCACAAAAATTACTGATATATGAAATCAGTGTAATGAGAACAATTTCTGAAAAAATACACTATGCAGACTTGATCTTCAGATCAGTGCACGTGCACCTCAATGCAATAAAAGACATGTTCAATTATTTGAGCATATACTAATAAATATTCATGGGCTATCCCCATTTATTCATGAGCCCTCCCCATTTCATGACACTACAACCGGCAGTCCAACTGTTCCCACAACTTTTCAAAAGTGATGTTTTGAAATGTGATATATGAGGGATGCTGAGAACTCAAAGCACTAAAGTACTTTGGTTTATTAACCAGTCTATTGGGATTTAAAAATTATTATTGGTTGATACTATTTTTATAGAAAAGCAGTTTCATTTTGATTAAAGGTAATGAAGCACCTTTGTTTTTCTTTTCAATGACGTCCACAATATCACCACATACATTTATTAAAAACATAAACAGTCAATTTTCACCAAGTTTACTTCAAACACACGTCTGTCACAAGTTAGAAAGGTCCAAAGATGAAGATGAGCCAACAGGTTCCAATATAAATGTATTTAATTAAAAAAAAATATCCACAAGGCTTAACAGTGTGCACATAACACAAACAACAACCTACAACAGAAGAGTGAACAAGGAGAAACTTAAATACGTGGTAAATGAGGGTAAAATGACAAACACCGGTGCAAATCAAATGAATCACTATGACAACTGATAAGTGGCGGGAAAACTAGACAAAGGAAATCAGGAAACTAATGAAAACTGAAAGTCTATGATAATGAAACTACGATCAAAATAACTGAATGTCTATGACAACGCCTCAACAACAAACAAAGCAATAGCCTACAAACATCTGCACAGTCTTCCTTTTTTCAATATCCATCTGAAGGCAGACACAATAGTGCACGTTGTGAGAGTACAAAACTTAAGCACGGCCTCCTTTGAACTCGTGCAGCTGTTTCATGGCAGTCTTGAGCGTACCCCTATAAATAGCTGGGATGCTCTGCGTTCATCTGATGACTAACTGTAGCCTCCGGTCAAACACAGGCCAATGGATATGTTAATTGTGTCAACAATCAAGGGCAAAACTCCTTATACACTTTAGTAAAGTACCACTCCTGTGACAGTTATTGAAAATACCAAAGCTTAACACCATTGTCTCAAATAACACAGACTTGTATACAAGAGCCATGCTCGAATCCCAAGTGGTAAATAAACAACAGACTGCTTTCCAATTCTAGGTAAACATCAGCCTCATCTATCTCAATTTGTACCACAGGCGGAGGAGCTTTGTTGTGTGTGGACCGAGAGCTTAGCAAAGAGATGTGATTGCATATCGCACACACATGCAGCGTCCCTGTTACTGCAGTAAACGGCAGGCTGTGTGTGTGTGTGTGTGTGTATCAGAGTATTTGGAGCCTGGAGGAAAACAGTCAAATAAGTACTTTAAATGATCTCATCAAACAGACCACCACTAAACCAGTCGCAAACATCATAAGATCTACTATTTAAGCAAAACACCACAGCTCACACAAAAAGGGGTCAGTAAAAGTCTCCGAAGCCAAGGCGTAACTGCCGTCAAGCAATTTGGTGGCCTCCACAATGGCTACAATAGCATGGAATAAGAGTATCTATTCTTCTTGATGTGTGTTGGGTTTCACTGAGGTTTTGTTATTGTTCTTCTTGGCTCATGATAAACTAAACGGCTTGCTGGCTCTTGCAGCCATATCACAAGCTTCAAAGAATTGGCAGTCTTTGAAGGTATAAGGACACTGTGGTTGTGAAAGGCCACGGCAGGTGAGGTTGTATCTCCATTTCTCTGGGTCATTCATGGATTCAGCTTTAATATAATGAGATTAAACACAGCAAACTCTGAATTATATTGCTATATTTCTTGTCTTATTCTCCTCCAGGCAAAGCAAATAGAGAGGGTGAAAGGAATAGGGACAGAAAGAGAGCGAAAGAAAGAAAGAGTCATCTCATTTCTTTTCACAGCAGAGGTCATCCTCTAAACAACAGAGAAATGCGGTTTGAACACTGTCTGGGTAAATGTCAGGTCTGAAAAAACGGGATATAAATATTTACCAGAGTATTTCTGTATCTTGTATTTTATTCATGCATAGGCAACTGAAGAAATACACTTCTTGTATTCATCAAATACAGCAAAAGCGCTCTGAATTAGAACTAATTAAAGTTTTACTAGGCATCAAAACAACTTCTTTCTGAAAATGTTTAAAATCATGTCTACTCACATGAGATGACTCCAGTCATTTCAGTAAAGTTGGCTTACTGCACATAAACAGTTAAATGCCTCATGAGGGCTGACGTGTTGCACAAAACAAATCAAACGCTGCTCACTTTACTTGTTAGTGGACACTTATAATTGGACACAAATCATGGCTGACTGCAAATAGGCCATTTCTCCAGTGGCATCAAAAGTCACAACATTTACATTTGCGTGATGCTACATTCATGTCACAAGGTGTCAGTATAAGTCTAGGTTGATAAAAAAAACGAAATTCTAAACAAAAAATTACTGATAATAACTGATCAATTTTAATTTGGGTAATTGAAGATTTTCAACTAAAAAAGCCGTGGCACACATTACTCTAACAAAGCATCTTAACCAAAAACCTGATAAACTGTCAAAAGCCAAAGGCTATTTTCATGTTAAAGGAACACGCCAACTTTTTGGGACTTTGGCTTATTAACTGTATTCCCCAGAGTCCCCATAAGTCCATACATACCATTCTCATCTCCGTGCGTGCCATAACTCTGTCTGACGCACCCCCCCGCTATCCTAGCTTAGCACAAAGACTGGAGGTATATGGCTCCAGCTAGCCTACTGCTCAATAAGTGACACAATAACGGCAACATTTTCCTATTTACATGTTGTGATGTGCATAGTCGCAGCGTGTACAAATAACAAGGTTACATGAGACACAGCCTTCTTATAAACGTATACATACTGAGGACTATATTCTCAGAAGGCGCAGCACTGCTCTACTTCTGGGGAGTGATTTGCTCGCAGCACCTGAGAAGCAGCGTTGTTACTTCCGTCAACAAAACCAGCGTGACTAGGTAGCTGTTTTTGCACAATGAACCCACAGACAAAAATTAAAACTGCCCATCCCCCCTTCAATTCATTAGCAAGGTAAATGCTACAGTCCAGGGTAGGGTTGTACCAGTAAGTTCTTTCTTAAATTGGAACGTAAAGTCCACACTAGAGCCTTAGTAACTACTAGATAGTTTGTAACTAACTCTATACTTTTTTCGGTTGCACCATTTGTTCTTAAGGCAGAACGTAACTAGTAGGTCGTAAGCTCTCCGTAAAGTAATGCGTAGTCGCATAATATGACATTTACCCTCAATGATCCAATAGCAGTCTTCAAATACGTGAGCAAAAGTTGTGTTGAAATACCATGAATTTCAGTGGGGGGGCTATGCGTCAGACAGAGTTATGGCACACACAGAGATGAGAATGGTATGTATGGGCTTACCTAACTCTGGGGAACACAGTTTATAAGCCAAAGTCCCAAAAAGTTGCCGTGTTCCTTTAATGCTTTTCCTAACAAGCCATAAGGAACGTCGGGACATATTGTTGATGACTTGGTTGTATTTCTACTGCATCACTGAAATGACCAAATTGTCTTTACTTCATATTAAAGTAAAATATTTAGACTGACTTGCTTGTTTGACATTCAGTGTGGACAGACAAATTACTTCTAGCTGGATGCTTGACGCATCTTTCCTGGCTAGAATACAGTGTAACGAGGGCAGATAAAGAGCACATTAGCATAGCATGTGTCAAGAGCACTACTACTAGATAAGACTTGTAGGCAGCCATGCTAAATACCACTGGAGGTCTTTTTCTTAAACTACACCTTCATCTTTTCTTGAGAGCGTCATTTTCTTGGTCCAATTAAACACGGCGAGTCCATCTGGGAGATAACCTGTAAATCTTACACGCTGCATCTGCTTTCTGGATCCTTTGAGCTGATTCGGCTGTGCTTTGATGGAGATGATGCAATTAAATTAGCCCTGTGGTTGGCAGCGCTGACAGAGCCTGGGCATAAACACAGCTCTGCAGCTCTGCGTCTGTCCAGCAGAGTTTGTTATTGATGCATAGGCAAGAGCCAGGACGATTCTGATAAAAGTAAAACTGAAGCAACATGCAAAAACAGAGAAACTGCAAAGTCAATGTAAGCACCTCCTGCCCGCTGTCTTGCTATTTTTTTCTCCAGTTCTATATCTCTCTTGCTCAGTATGTGAGACACCTAGGTCACACAGAGCCTGTGGTTTTGAGGAAATACCCTCATCATTGTAAATGTCATTTCTGACACTAATAGCCTGCACTCGGCTCTCTTATACTGAACACACTCCAGTAATGAGCCAAGAGCCTGAGACACAGGGAATGATGAGACAGACAACACACTTCCATGAACTCTACAGTCTCTAAAGCCTAATATCACTGGGTCTTAATCAATGCTAATTGTGTACAAGTTGTGCACTTATGTAAATAGAAAAGGTTCATGCTAAAATTACCATAATTCTAATGTTGATGAATCTGGAATATTAAATAAGTTTAATTAGCACAATATATAATGCAATAAATGTACTTATTTAACTACATTATTTTTAACTACTTTAAAAATATACGCTACCATTTAAAAAGTGTCTAAGATTTTTTTTATGTTTTTGAAAAAAGTTTTTGATCAAATGCAGCAAAACAGTATTGTTCTGAAATAACTGAAATGCGAAAATAAGTTTTATTTTTATAAATATATTAAAATGTAATTTCTTCCTGTGATGTCAAATATATATTTTCAGCATCATTACTCATTACTGTCTTCAGTGTCACGTGATCCTTCAGAAATCATTATGATGATCATTTATTATTATTATTATTATTATTATTATTATTATTATTATGTTATGTTGAAAACCATGATACATTTTTTCTTGAATATGAATGTAAAAAAGAATGGCATTTATTTTGAATATTTATCTTTATAAACGCATTGTGTAACATCATTATATTACTTATATTACTAAGTATTAATAATATAATTTAAAAAAAATTTGACAATAACCTATTTCATAACAAACTTCTATGTATTACATATGCTTATTAATTGCTAAATGCTAATTGTACACATCAACTGTGCCATTTGGGTCAGAGCTGAACACATTTTCATGAAATATCTTTCACAACTACTGTTGCTCCCATAATTTCAGATATAGGTGGGTGGGCACATGAAAAATTCACAGGGATACCCTGCACCTCCTGTGGGTCCCGGTCACTCTAGATCAGACTAAAGTGGTTCTTCGTGCCTCTTTATCTCTTTAGCTCAGGGAATTTGGTGTTTAGTGTTAAGTCTGCTTTAAAATCATACCGCCTCCCCCCCCCCCCCCCCCACCCCACAAGCCAGACTACTTAAACATCCATTCTAAACAAACCATTCACCAATCTCACTCACAATTATCACTATAGCGACAAGACAAATAAGGTGGGGTGGAGAATGATGACCACAAATAAGCATGGGATGGTGGGCAAAGTAAACAAGACTCTTCACACGAAACAGTCTGCCAGCACTCACCAGCACACAAAAACAGCCGGAGCAAGGCCGAGGCAGGCTGATCTGTGAAAGTGCACATCTCAGTTAGTAAACAGCCTCCAGACTTGGTCTTTATTCACTGCAATTACCAATGACAACTTACTGCACAACATATCACAGAGCTGAAGATAAAAAACAACACAGCCACAGGAGCCCTCCCTTTCATTCGGAGTCTACACTGCTTTCAGATCATGAAACTGCCCGTTTGAAAACATGTTTCCCTACATGTAATTGTGGCCATATGTTCAAAAGTTGGCATTTTCTTGAGAAAAACAAATGGTTTTGCAGTAAATACACTCAAGTCAGGAATGCAGATCAAGAGGAAAGTTAAAGCAATGCATTTAATGGTTTAGGATTCCGGTCCAGGAATGTTGCATAGAACTGATGATAGTACAGGAAGTCACATTAAGAGCCTTTGGGAAACAGGGGCTGACTACTACTATACTACAACTACTATATATAATGTATAAAGATTGTCTGAATTAAGTATAGCATACTACTCTTATTATTTCTGCCATGAGTCACATACACTACCGTTTAAATGTTTGAAGCAAGTTATATATACAGGTCCTTCTCAAAAAATTAGCATATTGTGATAAAGTTCATTATTTTCCATAATGTAATGATAAAAATTAAACTTTCATATATTTTAGATTCATTGCACACCAACTGAAATATTTCAGGTCTTTTATTGTTTTAATACTGATGATTTTGGCATACAGCTCATGAAAACCCAAAATTCCTATCTCAAAAAATTAGCATATTTCATCCGACCAATAAAAGAAAAGTGTTTTTAATACAAAAAAAAGTCAACCTTCAAATAATTATGTTCAGTTATGCACTCAATACTTGGTCGGGAATCCTTTTGCAGAAATGACTGCTTCAATGCGGCGTGGCATGGAGGCAATCAGTCTGTGGCACTGCTGAGGTGTTATGGAGGCCCAGGATGCTTCGATAGCGGCCTTAAGCTCATCCAGAGTGTTGGGTCTTGCGTCTCTCAACTTTCTCTTCACAATATCCCACAGATTCTCTATGGGGTTCAGGTCAGGAGAGTTGGCAGGCCAATTGAGCACAGTAATACCATGGTCAGTAAACCATTTACCAGTGGTTTTGGCACTGTGAGCAGGTGCCAGGTCGTGCTGAAAAATGAAATCTTCATCTCCATAAAGCTTTTCAGCTTTTCATTGTAAATACATCAATATTGTATGTTTCAGTGTGTATGAAAATGTAAGTAAATGTATGTGTGGGGTAGAATCACACAAAGTATTTATTTTTTCCCACATTGGTTTCAGACGTCTAGTACAATTATGTGGTTTTGTTTCATTAATACAATGTATACTTTTTTCTTGATTTACCCCAAAAGAATGGAAGTGAAATGTGACAACATGCCCCATAGGTGGTAAAATTATTAACCATCCTGGCATGAGTGGAAACCATGTGCGTTTCAACTAGCCGCGTTGGGTTGTGCCCCACTCTCCCCAACTTCTCTCTTACAAAAAGCAGTGCAATAAATTTGTAAAATGCTCAATTACTCAATATTCATAAAACAGTTGGTGATCAATACGCAGATGGCTTACTGCATATTCTGAGATTTTTAAGTATGGAGCCACAGGACACTTTACTATCCCATAATGCCAAGGGAGAGGATTACACTGACAGATTTGTAAAGTTGAAAAAAAAAAAAGGCAAAGAACTGTTTTCTGGACCACTGTTTTTAAGTGTAAATACCTTCCAAAAGGTTGTTCATTGTGGTTCAATTTTACTTGTTCCGCAACACAAGTAAATTATTTTCACGAGTGTTGTTAGTACATGTCAAAGAACATAAGGGTCAAAGAGCGATGCTAACATTTTCATACTACACACATTCAAACCTACATAACCTTCATTAGTCAAGTAGTATGTTCTGCATTGAATTCTATGAGAATTTGGACACAGCAAGAGAGGAGATGATATGAGAGCATAAAAACAGACAGTCAGAGAGGTGAAGACAGACTGAGAGTGAAGAACAGAGAGATATGCCGTGTGGGGGTGGAGTGTCAGTGGATGTGCATGTCCCATCATGGTCACCTCCATGAATTGCGAAAGCACAGCCTTGATACGTCCAGCACACTGAGCAAGCTCTATTAACAGCTTTGTTGCCCTCAGTCCGTAATAATTTTTTGTCTGTGTGCAGGCACATGTCTTTGTAAGGCTCTACATGAGACTTAGTAATATATATATATATATATACTCACCTAAAGGATTATTAGGAACACCTGTTCAATTTCTCATTAATGCAATTATCGAATCAACCAATCACATGGCAGTTGCTTCAATGCATTTAGGGGTGTGGTCCTGGTCAAGACAATCTCCTGAACTCCAAACTGAATGTCAGAATGGGAAAGAAAGGTGATTTAAGCAATTTTGAGCGTGGCATGGTTGTTGGTGCCAGACGGGCCGGTCTGAGTGTTTCACAATCTGCTCAGTTACTGGGATTTTCACGCACAACCATTTCTAGGGTTTACAAAGAATGGTGTGAAAAGGGAAAAACATCCAGTATGCGCCAGTCCTGTGGGGGAAAATGCCTTGTTGATGCTAGAGGTCAGAGGAGAATGGGCCGACTGATTCAAGCTGATAGAAGAGCAACTTTGACTGAAATAACCACTCGTTACAACCGAGGTATGCAGCAAAGCATTTGTGAAGCCACAACACGCACAACCTTGAGGCGGATGGGCTACAACAGCAGAAGACCCCACTGGGTACCACTCATCTCCACTACAAATAGGAAAAAGAGGCTACAATTTGCACAAGCTCACCAAACTTGGACAGTTGAAGACTGGAAAAATGTTGCCTGGTCTGATGAGTCTCGATTTCTGTTGAGACATTCAGATGGTAGAGTCAGAATTTGGCGTAAACAGAATGAGAACATGGATCCATCATGCCTTGTTACCACTGTGCAGGCTGGTGGTGGTGGTGTAATGGTGTGGGGGATGTTTTCTTGGCACACTTTAGGCCCCTTAGTGCCAATTGGGCATCGTTTAAATGCCACGGCCTACCTGAGCATTGTTTCTGACCATGTCCATCCCTTTATGACCACCATGTACCCATGGCTACTTCCAGCAGGATAATGCACCATGTCCCAAAGCTCGAATCATTTCAAATTGGTTTCTTGAACATGACAATGAGTTCACTGTACTAAAATGGCCCCCACAGTCACCAGATCTCAACCCAATAGAGCATCTTTGGGATGTGGTGGAACGGGAGCTTCGTGCCCTGGATGTGCATCCCACAAATCTCCATCAACTGCAAGATGCTATCCTATCAATATGGGCCAACATTTCTAAAGAATGCTTTCAGCACCTTGTTGAATCAATGCCACGTAGAATTAAGGCAGTTCTGAAGGCGAAAGGGGGTCAAACACAGTATTAGTATGGTGTTCCTAATAATCCTTTAGGTGAGTGTATGTATATATCAAACTAGTCTTTTGTCAAACTGCTTTGTCTATTCTTTCCACAGTGTCAAACTGCTTTGTCTATTCTTTCCAGAGTTCACACTACAACTATAATGAATGCTGGGTCAAATTAGGCTGTAGTACTTATTTCATAGATCTATTACCCACCAGCAAATTACAGCCTCTCTGTATCATTAATGCTCTCCTAATTAAAATCACAACTTCAAATTACTGAGGCATGTGTGTGCGTGCACATATTCAAGTAAACAAGCACAGTTTTTGTAGCACAAGATTTATCTAACCTTATAATTTATCACCAAGTTCTAGAGATGCTTTATTAAACACTGTGTTCGGAATAAGCAATTCAGGTTTGACTGCATTTTCTGAATAACAATGACTGACTTTTTCATACATACATAAAATCTCATTGATCAATTTCTATCAAGACACTACAGAAAGCAAAGAGTGTACTAATAGACGTTACATCTACTTTACTTAGGGTGGGGAAAAGGAGCTGTTTAATTTAATTATTTCTTTACTTAAAGGAATAGTTATACAAAAAAAAAAAAGTCATCATGTACCCACCCTCGATTTCAAAAATTTTCAAAATATCTTCTTTTGTGTAAAATATCTTCTTTTTTTGAAAGTCATACCGGTTTGAGTATATGATAACAGAATTTTCATCTCATTAAGATCATTCTGAACGGCCTGCAAGACTCTTTTTGCATCTAGCGCTACTTGTTGTGCTTCCCTGAAATGCATGTTAGCAGGATCTGGCTTGTTATGTGCAATCCGTCAGAATTATTTCAAAATACTGACACTCAATTTCCATTACAGAGCGCTCGACAAATGTCAGCAAGGAGCCAAAACTGCAGGTCACCCCGAGCAGAGCATCCATCAGCAATCAAAAATTCCATTAGTTGACAAGATATATAGACATAGAAGCCTTATCCAAGTTATTGTCATAATGAAAGTATCCGCTTAATGGGAATTTGTTTTGGAAGCGTTCCTCTGAGGGTGCACAAATCTAGGGACAGGACACTGTCAACAGTTCCAGTGCCAAAAAGAAGCAGAGGCCTTTTCTCTTTGTGATGCCAACTGACTTCTCTTTTTTGATTTCAAGGGGGTTCCAAATGAAGCTCTACACTCACATGCTACAAATCTTAAGTCTACAAACGCCTACTGACTGCCAGGGTAAAGATGAAATCATCTCTGAACCAGGGTAGAGACTACAGCTACTTATAATTTCGTTCTTTCATCTTTGCCTCGGCAAATGTGCCCCATTTCACACAGTGATTGTGATGCACACCATCTGGAGGCGACTCCTGCAGCGATTCATGAGTATTATGACGTTGTGTGATGCAGTTCAGTGCCAGGGAATCTCCACCATCACTTCATAACAGATGAAACCACTTGGATGAGTTTTTGACAATTTTTGCCTTTTGACCCAATACATTTTGTCAATATTGTGCTGTCATATTCATTTATTTCAGTTTATTTTATTTGGACTGAAATTGCAAATAATTTTAGTCCACAAAAAAAGTTAAATATAAGATGCATCATAAAGTTTTTTTAATTGTTTTATAATTTTTTATTATCATGATACATCTTTTATGTCTCTTCTAATTCACACTTATTCAACAAGGATACGTTAAACTGATCAAAAGCGACCATGAAGATTTTAACGTTGTTACAGAAAAAAGTCTATTTTAAATAAATGCTGTTCATCAGAAAAAATATCCACAAAAATATTAACCATTTCAACATTGATAATAATAATAAATGTTTCTTGAGCATCAAATCATTATATTAGACATCATATTATTAGATTTCTGAAGGATCATGTGACACTGAAGACTGGCGTAATGATTCTGAAAATTCAGCTTTGACATCACAGGAATAAATTACATTTTAAATAGTAATAATATTTCTCAATGTTTTTCCTGTATGTCTCATCAAATAAATGCAGCCTCGGTGAGCATAAGAGTCTTCTTCAAAAACATTTTAAAATTCTTACCAACTCCAAACTATTGAACTGTAGTATATGTTGATGAGATTAGAACAAAAAATCATTTTCAGTAAATGGAAAAGCATGTCTATATGCTCCAGAATTAATTCTGCACAAAACACAGGAATTAGGTTGTGGGTTCATGGGCCTTACATTTGGAGAAGCAGGGATGATCCAAGCAAAGGTCATCCAAGACAGACAAGGGAAAAGAGGTAATCAAACATTTAGCAGTCATGTTTCTCTTGCATTGTGCAAAGAGAAATGAACTCGAAAAAGATCAACAAAAAAGTAAAAAAAAGTACAACTGGTTTACATTTACATAAAGAATATTCATGTTTTTACAAAAACTCCTGATGTACATGCTCTCTAAGCTGCACTACAATTTTTAACACGTTTTTACAAAGTATTAGGATATTTTCCTGAAAATTCACCTTTTGAATTCCACAGAAGAAAGAAGCTCATACAGGTTGGGAACGACATGATGGAGACTAAATTATAAGGTATTTTTTGGGTGAACTATCTGTTTAAACAGAAGGAGTAACCAAATCTAGCGTGAGTGAATTACAGGATGAAATGCTACACACAACACATGGATATATGAAAAAAAAAAAACGACTCCCAGAACGACAGTGCCACTAAAACCGCCCTGCTCTTGAAACTCTTCCAGGGCCTAATCTCCTCCAGCAGGGAGATTCAAGCTCCTTTCCTTGCTTGCTCTGGGAACACAAAGAGCTTTTTCCATGTGCCAGGAACCAAACTCCTTCCTGTCTATGATAGGGCTTCTTGCATTGTGCTGCACAGGATAGGGGGTCAGGACAACTCAAGCCCGCTCCCATTTCCCAAAAGCGTAGTTTGCCAGTGAATATGGAATCGGGCCAACGTTTGCATTGGAGGAAATGGCATATTGGACTGAGATTAAAGCGGTGGTCTTGCAGGATGGATACTGAAAGAGGGTGAGCCTGTGGAGTAGCAATAATGAGGACTCTGTAGTTTAAGGACTGGCAGGATAGATTAAGACCACTCATCCATGTAATGAAGTGCTATAACGCTGCATCAGCGGACACTCAAGCCCAGCTGATTAATCGTTGGCTGGAAGGACTATGGCACACATCTTGTCCTCAGGACATCAACCACTAGAAATCTAGTGTTTTACATATCAAGCAATTGTGGTTATAATCTGTCAATCATCACAAACAACCTATTTACATCATATTTACTCTGGACACAAGCAGTATGGAGGCCTAACTGTGACATGTAATAATTATTTGAGAAATTGATAGGTAAAAAAAAAAAAAAACACAACTCAGAAATGGATAAATTAATTGGTAAAAAAGCATTATAAACATATAACTAACCACTACCATACAAAGGAACAAGTGATTAGTAGATAACCAAAAATAAATAAATAAATAGCTGCATGAAACCCGTGTGTTGAGTTGCATCTTGTGTTGTGAATAACGGCTGACCAGAGAAGAGTTAAAGGCTAGTTAAAGGATAGTATTCACTTATTGTGTGTTCTCCAGTGACTCTCTGCAGCACAGCTCCTATGCACTGCAGTGTGTTCCATCTCATAGACCCTGTCAAGCTCCTGAAGTGCCTCCACTTAAGCTTAACACTTCACTTTAGCTAGCAGCTGGAGCTGCGCTCTAAGATAGCACACGCTGATAGTCTGATGTTGGTAAGGAGCTGGCAGTACTTTCCTAATCATATATTCATGCAGTGCTATCAGTGTGGCTTCTTATCTATCCAAACAAGGCACTGACAATGAGACTAATTCTATAGCTGAAACTGGAAATGCAAGTTGCCACAATAACCCACTTTTGTAAGGCATCTCCATGGATATAGATCTGAGGGTGGGGTGAACAGACATACAATGAGATATTTGGAGTCAAAAGACACACCACAATATAAATGAGCATGGGAATATAGTATTTCAAATGTTAGCTGTGAAACAGAAGCAGTTGGCTCACTGTTAAATTCTGGCCAAATTTACAATGTCATATGAATTTGTTGAGTGTTTCCCATGGATATGTTTGAGAGTCAATCTACTCTCAAACATTACTGTAGCTTTCTGTTTTCCAGAAGTACAGAACTGACTTGATTTATGGTGTTAAAGCCATAGTTTATGCAAAAATTATAATTCTGTCAGCATTTACTCACCTTCATGTTCCAAACCTGATGATTTTTAGTCTTTTGAAGACATTTTTTTGAGAAAAGGACCAAAATTGAAGTTATTATTCAGTTCTAGCTCTTCTTGACGCATTCATGAGTAGCTGGTTCGGTTTGTGATCAAGCTACTGTTAGACAGACACTCAAACATACCCATGGGAAACACTCATTAAATTCATATGTGACCTTGCAAAGCTTCCCAGAATGTAACTGTAACAAGGTTTGTGTTCAGGGAAGAAGGACGCGGGAACCAGAAAACGTTCAACGTAAAACCAAATAACATAAAATAAACAAGCAACAAAACCAAAGTAAAGCGGCAGCCCCTCACAGACGACTGCTGCATAAACTAAAAAAAAACAACACCATAAAGTCCAGGCCTTGTACTCTCTCATCTTGCACGATCCTATCGTCACTCCTTTTTTTATCCTGCCTGAGGTCGAGACCGGTGTGGCACACAAGTGAAGCTCATTAGCACTCACGACACTGGCCTCACTCCCTTCCCACTTTTAAAGGGTTAGTGTTTATTCTGTTATTTATTACTCACCCTCATGTCGTTCCAAACCCCTAAGACCTTAAGACAAATGAAGATATTTTTGATGAAATTCAAGAGCTCTCTGGCCCCTCCATGGACAGCTATTTATTTAACACTTTCAAGGTCCAAGGTAGTATAAAATAGTCCATGTGACTCCAGTGGTTCAACCTTAATTTTATGAAGCGTTGAGAATAAAAAATAACAACTTTATTCAACAATTTCTTCACGTCTGTGTCAGTCACCTACGTTGTTGACGTAGTAAATACAGTGCAGTGCTTCCAGGTTACATCAGAGTTACGCCAAAACGCCAGCTTACCATTGGCCAAAGCTGTTCACGTGAGCACCATGACGCATGTGTTTGATGCTGACGCAGGAGCTGGCCAATGTAAACTGAGTGGAACACTGACACAGACGAGAAGAAATTGTCGAACCATTAAACTAGTTAAAATCATATCGGACTACCAAAATCTGAAGAGTGCCTGCCCGAAGGCCTATCAACAATTTAGAAACTTTGCAAGCCCTGCGACAGAATTAGTATTTTTGGGGGGGGGGGGGGGGGGGTTTGCCTATGAACTATTCCTTTAAAGGCACCACAAAATCAAACTTGAGAATGGTTACTGATATCTTATTGATGCAATGACATATTTTTCTCATTTGATTAGCCATTTTACTCAGATATACGTCACAATAGGGAAGGAAATGCTGAGTTTAAATATATGAGGCTAAAAGCTGTCTTTGTTGAAAGCTAAGAAAATAACAGATTTAACAAAAAATGTCAAGTATAATATGGTGCTGGAGGGGCTTCTCTACCCACACATCACTGCAGGACGAAGGCATCTGTTTGAGAGAGAGAGAGAGAGAGAGAGAGAGAGAGAGAGAGAGAGAGAGAGAGAGAGAGAGAGAGAGAGAGAGAGAGAGAGAGAGAGAGAGAGAGATAGCAAATGATAAGAAAAGCGTGGATGGGTTTGACAGATCCCCAGGACAAGGCATCTGTTATCCAGAGCTACTCCTGACTGAAGGAATGTATGCTCAGCTCAATGCAGTATGCATCAAACTTTATCACTGCCACAGAGCTGAACGAGACAAATATATATGAGAATCTCCATAGCAGACAGCAACATGACGAAGGGCAACTTTTATCTTCATCCTGGGCGTCCCAACACGAGCGCTCTCAGTCCCTAATCTCTGCCAGAACCGCTCTCACAGTGTGGCACCTGTAAACCCTGGCACCATCTGCCTGCTCTCTGCTGCCCTGTTGGGCACCATTAGCACACACATAGGAGAAGCAGCCTGATCTTTGAACCGATCTCATTAGCCCAGCGATAGGCTATCGCTGCTATGATTGCTGGGAAACATCCTCAACCTGCAGAAACTGAAATCTTATAAGTAATTGTGTACATGTTGGTTTTGCAAAGCCAAGTAGTGTGAGCCACAACGTAGCCGCATATAGTGGAAACATGTATTTTTACAACAAAAAAAAGATTTATTAATATGACCATGTATGAACACAATCATAACGGATGAATCTGGAAAATAATCTATATTGATTCCACAGAAACACAAAGCTCTGTTTTATGACTAGCAGAAGATCAGCAGTGCATTGCTTCAGTGGCGATGGATCTCTGTGATAATTCATACCGGTGATTCTTTTAAAGCATTCTTAAGAATCAACCTGAGATTATGTCTTAAAGGGGAGTTCACACTGACAGTGATTTGCAAAGACAACGTCTGGATGACATTTATTGTGACATAAGAAACATTGAACTTCATGCGAATGAGCAGCGGCACAACATATAAGGCTAATAATGGTAGTAATGTAATAGCTAATAATGGCAGATACTGTTGGATACCATGACATTGAGTATTAATGCCTACAAGAACCCAATAGCACAATGACTCAGGCTAGTGAGAACAGGCTTTAGTTGTCAACCGTAGACCATCTCCACGATATTTTTTTACCTTCAACGTCGACAGACAACACAAAGAAAATGGTCTTTATGCAAACATCCTACTGATCGCTCTCATCAAAGCATCTACAAGCCCTTTCACTATTGTGGGAACAACAACAGTGGAATAATTCTTTGAATTTAAGACAAATGGGAAATTCAGTGCCAGGATACATTCAGTGCCAGGATGCAGTTCTTAAAGAGCATTCCAAAACCTTTTATCATAAAGTTGACATGAGCATTGTGAGATAAGACAAAAAGGTCAAATGAAAAAACCTTTGAAAAATCGGATTATAATTTAAAAAAGTTCATTGCCAGTTCAAGCACTGAGGTCTCATCAAATGGAAAGGCTTGGGACAATTTGTTTTATCCCCTCTGTTTGATTGGGATGTAACACATGACATCATCAGGAATCCATTAGAAAATTCATTATCACTAAAAGAGAACAGGCCAGGAAAACAGTTCAAAATGGAACCTTTGCCATGCTCGTGACTGATTTAACAGAAAGTGCGAGTTATGATATATTAAAAGTGGGCCTGAGTGGAGAGAATTAATTCACAGACTAGATTGGATTGAAATAATTTGGAGCTACACTGGGAGGAAGATTAATGTCACAAGGGGGAGGAACGTCCATTTCCTCAACAGACTGGGTCCGTGGCAGAGACAAATGCATGGCTTCACTCGCCCCCTCTGGGAAAGTGTGATCTGGTGAGCAGCATGAGGTTTATTTAAGAGAAAAATCATACAAACGAAACGATCCAACAGTTGGAAGCGAGGAAAGCAGAGACGACACTCTTGGAGAATGTGTGGGAGATTATTTTGACAGTATGTCTGAAGTTCTGTCAGAAGAATATTATGTTCCCTGAACAGCCCACCTGTTCAGAACCTTTACAGCTTGGTGCTTTTCCTATAATGCAATATGACTAAATCTTTCCTTATTTTGCACTGTCTCTAAAAAGGCAATTTAGGCATCACAACGTTATGCTGTGAATATATAGTAGGTTTTTTAAAGTCTCTTGAAATGCTGACCAAGGCTGCATTGATTTAATAAAAATGAATTGTGAAAAATAACTGAAACTGATTTAAAATAACTGTAAAATAAATGTAACGTATTCCTGTGATACAAAGCTGAATTCTTGCTTTTTATGGATTCATTGATAAAAAGGCAAAATAAAACAATGTTAAAGTCTTTAATTTCGGTCAGTTTAATGCATCCCTGCAGAATAAAACATGCATGCATCTATATCTACCACGATATATACCATATTGTGCAAATTTCCTCCCCAACTGTAATGGTTGGACCCCTGTGAGCACATATCCACCCAGATCTCCTCATTCACGCTCCAGACGGGAACTTTAATCATGGCTGAGTCTGCAAGGATCAGATGGATTCAGGTTTGTTGGATATGTGATCTGTTCGTCTGCTGTAGCCGGGGCAAACATGGCCTCCAGGCAGAGACATCTGCACTGTTTCTCAGCCAACAGTCGCAATTCTCCACACAGCTGCCTGTCGGTCAGCTCACCCCAGTCCAACATCTGGATGTGAAGATCCTCAATATCTCTCAAGATTCTTTATTTTCAGTAACATTGGATTTACTGAGTCACTCATTAAATCTGTTTATTTTCAGTGAGGATTATGATTAATGACTTTCGCAGTGGCCGTCGTTAGAAACCCACACTAATAATAATGTACGTGTGCGCACTTACAAAGGTTTAGCAAAAATGTGAAAATCTGTGGAGAAGGCATGGAATATTTCAGAATGAACTAAGATGTAAGAAAAAAAGTAAGGAGGTACTTACTTAATAACTACAAATTGATTGAATTGCAAAATAAAAGTGGGTGTTACTCTTGATCTATAACGTTACCTTTGATAAATTGGTGTCTTTTTGTAATCTGTATCAATTCTATACTATTTCAAAGTATTCATATGATCAACATTCAGATACGTTGTTAGTTTTCAGGCGATGTTCTTTAGCACTGCAGCATATAAGAAATGACAAAACACACAGTCCACTTTTTCCAGCCTCTCTCTCTGTCCACCCACCTCCACTATACCCACGACTCCATTGTGTGAGGTTACATAACAGCATCCTCTGTTTCTCTTCACACCTCTCGTTGATGTTCACAATAGCACAAGGTTTTATCGATTTTTGAAACTGTACAAGGGCATTTTTCAACCTTTCAAACAGCCAATTGGCTGATTTGTATGTACTGTATAAGAAAACTGCAGGTTTATCATCAAAACGTCAATTATGCACTAACTAGGCTATTATAAGGAAACGGAAACAGATTTAATGTATACCATGATGTGGAGTCTGATCAAAGTGATAGTGATAAGCACATTTATACATGCCAGAGTAGTTCAGGAGCACGCTGGGAGGATTCAGCAACAGTTAATGTGCTTAAGAATTCTGCCGCCCCCTCTACCTTCAGGATTATGTGGGTCAGGTCCCCAGATTAAGGTCATGTGTTGTAAATGCTCCAGGGGACCAAGGCAAAAACAGGACAATGGGTGGTTGACATTTTGTAAGTCAACTATTGTTGTGTTACACATACGACTGATAACTGATACCTCTTTTTTGTAAACATTTTACAGTAAATTTCTACAATGTTAACATTTGTTAATATAACAGTTAATGCACAAATTAATAATACTTTCAAAGCATTTACTAAATTAATCTTGTTTAATGTTAATTTACACATATAGGTCTACAGTACTAATGCATTAACATTTTAAGTATTATGAATTAACATAATTTATACTATTGTTGATGATTAATTCAAGATTAAGCTAAATGCAGTAAAAAAAAATGTGTTCATTGTTACATAATGATACATAATGTATTAACTAATGTTAACAAATTGAGCATTGAAACATTTTACATACACATTTCCAGTTATTAGTCTACTAAAATGACAACTTTTTACTTACAAAAACATATTTTGAATATCACACCAAATGTCTTTTAAATTACACAAGACAACAAAATCAGAAACTTTATCATCCAGCATAAAGTAATCGACAGCACTTAACATTTTTGTGTCCTTCATCAATGTTATTTGTTTTTTTTGTTTTTGATCAAATGATGCTTTGACTCAACAGCAACTAAATAAATGTGCTTTATATCTTAACAGCTTAAAGGTGCAGTGTGTAGTATTGCTGGGCGGTATACCCGTTCATACCGAATTTGTATGGTGTTTATTTTTGTTATGATATGAATTTTTATTATACCGCAATACCGGTGTATGCCACTTAAACAATGTTCAGCGTGTGTTTGAGAGGGGTCCCGTTTCACTGTTGCACTGCAGTGAGGACACATTACAGCGGAGACAGGTCATTTGTTCAGAGACTAGTGCTATTATTGGTTATTTATTGTCTCCCCACAACATAATATTGTGGGGCCTTGCAAACCTGTATTCATTCTAGTATGGAATTTTTCTACAATATTCACTCGTCATGACAGTATAAAAGGGCATTCTAAGTCAATCTACTGCAGTATTTCCTCTCTCAATCAGTAGAAAATGTGGTTAACACTCGGTCATGCAGGGAAAAAAATACTGTTATTTACCGCGAAACTTTTGAAAAAATACCGTGATATAAATTTTTGGTCATACCGCCCAGCACTAGTGTGCAGCATTTATGAGGATCTATTGACAGAAATGCAATATAATATACATAACTATGTTTTCAGTGGTGTATAAAGTTCTTACATAATGAACCGTTATGTTTTTATTACCTTAGAATGAGGCATTTCTATCTACATACACCGCGGGTTCCCTTACAGTGAAATCGCCATTTTGCGCAGTCATGTTTCTACAGTAGCCCTAAATGGACAAACATCTCTACAGAGTGCTAGTCACTTGCTGCATCCCAATTCGCCTACTTATACTACGTCCTAAAAGTGTGTACTCTTTTTGTGAAGAAAAAGTACATACTTTTGAGTGTGTAGCAGAAGAGTATGCAAGCTTTGGGACATACTACTTCTTCATCTTTAACAGACTCTGTTGCTTAGTTACGTGCTTCCGTCACCGTTTAAACTGCCCTGTCAATCATCATCACAGTTCAAATCCTCCACATTCAATTTAATTTCCTACCGTATCGGAGAGAAGCGTAGTCGCACGTTGATCTGCCATTCGTGGGTCTTTAATGCAGAGACTCCTCTCATGTGTTTGCAAAGTTAATGGCCAAACGTATCATTACAAAAGTTCTCAAAGCTGCTGCAGGTGAAATATAATGTGGCTAACATTGAATAAATATATTTTTGTCAGGTTAAATACTGATAATTGCTCACTCAAACCCCTTTATCTAATCCTCTCTACTTAACCGTCAGACTCGCGTAACCGCTATGTTTGTAGTTTTTTAACACTTTTTATCCACGTTTGTAGTTCTAATAGAATCCTCGTCCATCTCGCAAAGGGTTGTGGGCAATATCAGCCGTTAGAGTGCGATCTGCACTTCGGATTCTGACCGGAATCTTTGGAATACTCTTTTCAACATACTACGATTTGGGACATACTAATTCTTTTTTCGAATACAATTTAGTACAGATAATATGCGAATTGGAACCAGCGACTCTCTTCTCTCTCCGACGACAACATTTTTGTCCTGTGACGGTCACCGTAGCTTCTCCATATGCTTCGAAAGCGAGGGGTGACGGTAGGCGATTGCAATTCACAACCTCACCGCTAGATGTCACTAAAATTCACACACTGCACCTTTAATATATTTAGCATTATGCATGGGCTTCATAATATATGGTGAATACAAGCAAATCTGGAATTGATTATGTGTAATTGCTGGTGTTTTAATGATGCCAAATGGTTTAGTTTCTGATAATCTCCACTACACTCTACTATATAGTATATACAGAGGAAAAATTTATTTAAACACTCTATTCACTCTATTGTTTTTTTATTTTTAAAGCGACCACAAATGTGTACTTTGATGTTCATCTCTTTAGAGAGATTTGTGAGTACTTACTGAACTCTGTTTATATACATTTAATTAACAATATTGAATTCATATATATACATTTTAAGATATCCACCCTTAGACATTAAATAAAGCATGTCATGTCAACCACCTACATTTCATTTACACTTGTCCTGAATGGTCACACAGAAATTGGATGTCTCCATGGAGATCCGCTGCAGACTCTGAGCTTATAAACAGTGAAAAAAAATCCTCCAACCACATCCTACCAATCTCAACAGTATCAGTACTTCGGTGAGCGGACAGTCATCCATTAATCTAGCACTACACTGCACCCCTACATTCATTTTCTCACCAGGTTTATTTCACTCCAAAAGCCAGCAGAGGAAAGCAGAGTGAGCGAGGCCTACAACTATCTGAGTTTTTTTTTTTTTTTTTTCCTTTGGGACCCCATATGTTTCGACTGCTAAAATAGCTGGGCTCTAATTGCTGCTGGGATATGTGAACAGGTTGTAGAGGTGGAGAATAGATACCCATCCCATCATGTCTTCATCAGTATGTTGAGTCACGCTCTGCAATATTCCACTCGCTTCACGCTAATTAAATTAATCAGCAATTTACTGCAATAAGATATACTGTATTCCAGATGTTCTTTTTGTAGGGTTCTGCAGTGAATGCTTTTGGAAAAGGTGGAGAATGTGCTGAATATGTGGAAAAATGCTGCGCAGAAATCGTCTGGAAACACTCTTTTCCAATTCACTCTCCCTCTAGGCTCATATACACACTAACACCTCAGAATTCTGACCTCAGTACTGCAGATAAACGAAGAGAAAAAAGCAGCTTCACCCCCAATGAGAAACAAACGCTTCTGCGTGAGACATCTGCACTAGAGTCGTGCTCGCCACTAAAATCCCCCAAAGCTGGCCAACCATCCAGTGAGATGTGAACGTTTCGTTGTGTCAGAGTAACTGATGTCTTTCCGCGGTCTTATTTCTGCTTCTCTTGCTTTCCCTCCCAGCACTCTTTCCTTCTTTCCTTCTCTCTCTTCTGCGACTCACTCAAACCCATCTGCACTGTAATTCAATCATCACACTAAGGAGTGGAAGTAATGATTACTTGGATTAGCTACAGGGCTCCAAGCCACTGTCTTAATATTGACTGGCAGTGAGTGCAAATATGAGCCCGGCCAGCAGCTTCGTTTCAATTTTTGAGGGATTTTTTATGATGTTGTCTAAACTCACCTCATCATATTGCCAATATCTTACAAGATACATGATGCATGCTATAGATAGATTAGATAGATAGATAGATAGATAGATAGATAGATAGATAGATAGATAGATAGATAGATAGATAGATAGATAGATAGATAGATAGATAGATAGATAGATAGATAGATAGATAGATAGATAGATAGATAGATAGATAGATAGATAGATAGATAGATAGATAGATAGATAGATAGATAGATAGATAGATAGATAGATAGATAGATAGATAGATAGATAGATAGATAGATAGATAGATAGATAGATAGATAGATAGATAGATAGATAGATAGATAGATAGATAGATAGATAGATAGATAGATAGATAGATAGATAGATTTAGATTTAGATTAGATAGCATTTCAGAGGGCATTTACACCTGGTCTTTTCACAATCAGATAGCTATCTGGTCAGAGAAAATGCATGAAGTGACCAGGTGTAAACAGGCCCATTTCTGCACCGGTTTCCTATGAGGTCATTGAATTAAAACTAAAGGGCACCTATTATGCCCCTTTTTACAAAATGTAATATAAGTCTCAGGTGTCCCCGGAATGTGTCTGTGAAGTTTCAGCATAAAACAACCCCTTAAGTGACATTGCAGTTCTTTATCAACATGAAAGTTTATTATCTGCATGCGTTTTAGGGTGTTCACACTTGTAGTTCGGTTTGCTTGGTTCAGTTAGTCCAGACCAAAACATTTATTAAATTTTGCCTAAAAGGCAAAGGGATATGTTCACAACCTGATTGATCGGCTTTTATGATGTATTTTGAGATGGAACTTACTAAACATCCAAAACAAAGCTGTGTGCTGGGATGAATGCGCTCATTGTATATGCGTAGCCTGCGTATGATGGTATTTTGACCAGCTGAGAACTCGTGAAGAGCTTATAAAATGTGTAAATGACTAAAAACAGTGGCAGGACTCCCTCCGTCACATACACAAACGATCTGCTGCATGAAAACGTGGTTCTGATGCCTGTACCGAACTGTGATGGCAACATCACAACTATAACGAGAAAAAAAACAGGTATGCTTGAGCATTCTGTCATTTTTAGGATCTTGGATTTAGGTTCGTTTACATGTCTTTGGTCCGTGTTGTGTTCATATATCATCCGAACCATCTTTTAAGTGGTCTCAGCCTGCTCAGAGTAATCACACCAGGGTTCATTTTAATCAAACAAAACATGCCAAGTCTGAACACACCCTTAAAGCCATATCAGTCTAAACTTCTGATATATGGTTTTCTGAGCGCACACATCTGAAATATGCACACAGAGAGCTGTATTTCAGACACAGCGTCCTGTGAGTATTAAACAAATTTTTATTTCACGTCTTATTGCACTTAAACTGTCAAATACACACAAGGTTATGTAAAAAAAAAAACGTTCACATAAACACAGTCGGCTATGTCTGTGAACATAAACAGCAAGTAAAGACATTGCATGTGTATATTAGAGCTGTGAATTAACGTAACAGCAGTGTACTATACAGTACCTACTGCTGTATACGAGTGCTGGTCATATCATTAGAATATCATCAAAAAGTTGATTTATTTCACTAATTCCATTCAAAAAGTGAAACTTGTATATTATATTCATTCATTACACACAGACTGATAGATTTCAAACATTTATTTCTTTTAATTTTGTTATAACAGACAACTAAGGAAAATCCCAAATTCAGTATCTCAGAAAATTTGAAAATTGTGAAAAAGTTAAATATTTAAGACACCTGGTGCCACACTCTAATCAGCTAATTAACTCAAAACACCTGCAAAGGCCTTTAAATGGTCTCTCAGTCTAGTTCTGTAGGCTACACAATCATGGGGAAGACTGCTGACTTGACAGTTGTCCAAAAGACAACAATTGACACCTTTCACAAGGAGGGCAAGACACAAAAGGTCATTGCAAAAGAGGCTGGCTGTTCACAGAGTTATGTGTCCAAGCACATTAATAGAGAGGCGAAGGGAAGGAAAAGATGTGGTAGAAAAAAAGTGTACAAGCAATAGGGATAACCGCACCCTGGAGAGGATTGTGAAACAAAGCCCATTCAAAAATGTGGGGGAGATTCACAAAGAGTGGACTGGAGCTGGAGTCAGTGCTTCAAGAACCACTACGCACAGACGTATGCAAGACATGGGTTTCAGCTGTCGCATTCCTTGTGTCAAGCCACTCTTGAACAACAGACAGTGTCAGAAGGGTCTCATCTGGGCTAAAGACAAAAAGGAAAAAAAGTGGTCCAAAGTTATGTTCTCTGATGAAAGTAAATTTTGCATTTCCTTTGGAAAACAGGGTCCCAGAGTCTGGAGGAAGAGAGGAGAGGCACACAATCCACGTTGCTTGAGGTCCAGTGTAAAGTTTTCACAGTCAGTGATGGTTTGGGGTGCCATGTCATCTGCTGATGTTGGTCCACTGTGTTTTCTGAGGTCCAAGGTCAACGCAGCCATATACCAGGAAGTTTTAGAGCACTTCATGCTTCCTGCTGCTGACAAACTTTATGGAGATGCAGATTTAATTTTCCAACAGGACTTGGCACCTGCACACAGTGCCAAAGCAACCAGTACCTGGTTTGAGGACCATGGTATCCCTGTTCTTAATTGGCCAGAAAACTCGCCTGACCTTAAAGGGTTAGTTCACCCAAAATTGAAAATAAAGTCAGTAATTACTCACCCTCATGTTGTTCCATCCATGTAAGACCTTCGTTCATCTTCGGAACATAATTTAGTATATTTTTGATGAAATCTGAGAGCTGTCTCACTCCACCATAGGCTTTCAGAGGGAATGAAACTTGATGGCCCAGAATAGTAAGTAAAAACGTCATTTAAGGAGTCCAAATGACTACAGTGGCTCTGTATTAAGTCTATCATGCGACGAAAATACTTTTTGAGCGGAAAAACAACAAAAATAACGACTTTATCCCACTATTATTGTTGTTCAATTTGAGCCTCTGACGCCACGACGCATGCGCGAAAACGGCGTTCTTCTTCTACTACTACTAATCTCAGTTTTCGCGCATGCGTCGTGGCGTCAGAGGCTCAAATTGAACAACAATAATAGTCGTTATTTTTGTTGTTTTTCCGCTCAAAAAGTATTTTCGTCGCATGATAGACTTAATACAGAGCCACTGTAGTCATTTGGACTCCTTAAATGACGTTTTTACTTACTATTCTGGGCCATCAAGTTTCAGTCCCTCTGAAAGCCTATGGAGGAGTGAGACAGCTCTCAGATTTCATCAAAAATATACTAAATTATGTTCCGAAGATGAACGAAGGTCTTATTTGGTTGGAACAACATGAGGGTGAGTAATTACTGACTTTATTTTCAATTTTGGGTGAACTAACCCTTTAACTCCATAGAAAATCTATGGGGTATTGTGAAGAGGAAGATGCGATATGCCAGACCCAACAATGCAGAAGAGCTGAAGGCCACTATCAGAGCAACCTGGGCTCTCATAACACCTGAGCAGTTCCACAGACTAACCGACTCCATGCCACGCCGCATTGTTGCAGTAATTCAGGCAAAAGGAGCCCCAACTAAGTACTGAGTGCTGTACATGCTCATACTTTTCATGTTCATACTTTTCAGTTGGCCAAGATTTCTAAAAATCCTTTCTTTGTATTGGTCTTAAGTAATATTCTAATTTTATGAGATACTGAATTTGGGATTTTCCTTAGTTGTCTGTTATAATCATCAAAATTAAAAGAAATAAACATTTAAAATATATCAGTCTGTGTGTAATGAATTAATATAATATACATGTTTCACTTTTTGAATGGAATTAGTGAAATAAATCAACTTTTTCATGATATTCTAATTATATGACCAGCACCTGTATGTTGTTAAAGGGATAGTTCACCCAAAAATGGAAATTAGCCCATGAAGTCATCCTTGGTGAATATGACATTCTTCTTTCAAACGAATACAATCAGAGTTTGTGTCCTGGCTCTTCCAAGCTTTATAATGGCAGTGAATGGATGTTTCTGTTTTGAAGTCCATAAAAGTGAATCTATCCATCATAAAAGATATCCACACGGCTCCAGGGGGTTAATAAAGGCCTTCTGAACGAAGCGACGTGTTTGTGTAGGAAAAATATCCACATTTAAAACTTTGTTCGATAACTATCGTACGCACGTTCAAGAGAGACTGGCGTTCCAGCATATGACATAGGACGTTCTGGTGAGAATATGCTAGTTCTTGCGAGAACCAAGTTTTGTTTTGCTATCCTTTCGCTTCCACGTTCGTCACCGGAACTTACGTTACGCCTGCGTCCTACGTCATACGCTGGAACGGCAGTCTCTCGTGAACATGAGTACGACAGTTACTGGAAGTTAGAGATTAAAGTTTTAAATGTGGATATTTTTCTTACACAAACACATTGATTCGTTCAGAAGGCCTTTAATAACCCCACCAAGGACGACTTGAGCGTGAGTAAATCATGGGCTAATTTTAATTTTGGGGTGAATTATCCCTTTAAAATGAATCATACAACAAAAGAAAAACAGAAAACCACTCACTGCTTTTGATTGGATAACTTTAGTAGCTTTAATAAGAATACATTTCTTACTTGAATGCTGCTGTTAAACGCTCTGGCGAAGAGGTAAACATGGTGGACTGTGTACCGTTCACTCAGGGCAGGGTCCTATTTGCATAGACCTAGGCGTTTCTGACATCACAAAAGCTAGAATCTGCAAATGGCTTCTGCTTATGATTTATGGGGATTAAAAACAAAGAGAAGTGGGTGGATTTTTACCATTAGGGTGGCTGTGTACATACACTGCCGACACACATTTATGTTCAAATTGAATTTTGCATAATACGTCCCCTTTAAATGAAATACTGTACTAATGCAAAAGTACATCTAGGCAACTAGTAGCCAGAAATAAACTCAATAAATTCATACTAAAATTGTTTACAAATGTATAAGGGAACTGACACCTTCTGCCAAACAAGAACAATTCAATGTTGGCAAGGCATCACCAAATACCAAGTTTTAAAGCCAAAAGCTCTTGCCTCCAGCCACTTGACTGTTCAAATCTACATCTTAAACTAATAAGCTATGACTTTATCATAATATGATTTTACATACTAAACAAATGCAGGTGCTGCATTTCAGTCAATTGACCAAAACTTTGTTACAGAGCACAGAGAGCATCCAGCCCAACTAATCACTGTCAAGTAGGAGACTGCAGTTGCTGTGACTGGAACTAATTGGCTTCTGGGTAGCTTTGTGTTTCCAATACAGAGGTGGAGCTTTACATAAAAGCCAACCAACAACACTTTCACAGAGGCGTATCACTCTCTGTTTGAAGAAGCAGATTTATTGTTTGTGTGAGAAAAAAAGCACTAATACGTTACATTAACATGTGAGCTCAACACAGATTTTCCTAAACACAGTTTGAACTTGCCCTATAATCTTCCTAAGTGAAATGGCCTGAAATAACTAACTATAAAAGACAGAATACTTTAAGATTATGCTTTTCCCACAGAGCAGCATCACACATATTCAATGTCAAAAAGCTGTCACCATTTACAGAATACATCTACGTGTTGCTTCGGTGGCAAGAAGCCAAGTGATGAAGCTCACTGGCAGCTCGTTCCTCTCTCTCCTATTGTGAAAGTGCAGTGATGTGGATGCACCTCATGCTCGTTCACCCCATCATTACAGGGGGCAGTGTTTAGCTGAGCAGGAGTGTGCTGCTGCCACACCGGAGAACAGGCAGAGAGGGGAAAAGAGACGAGTGCCGAGACACAGCCTGGTGCTCAGAAGAGCGTCATGACGGCTGTGGCTCTCTGCCTTGAGCCCCCGGGGTTATTATAATCCAAACGTGCTCGGCGCAGACAGGCACATAAGACAAAGAAATCTCAGTCGAGCTGTTGTGTGAAATGCTGTTGATAATGCCACAGATGTGGTGGAGGAGATGGAAAGCAGACCAACACAATGCATCCTGATGTGCAGCCACCTCAGTTCGTGGTATTCAGCACAGAACATTGTTGAGAAGCACAGTCCAGGTGGGCATATGAATGTTCACGCGTGATTTTCAGATGATAATGTGAACCTGCCAAGCAAATCTAGTTCTCAATGGGAGAGTGTTTTTCTCACCACATGAAGTGCCCCCCCATTCCATCAACCCCACCCCCCCAATTTCTCAGTTCTAAAAATAATATATGTTTACCACACCACTTTGTTTTTGTGAAACCACCAAAATCACATTGCAAATCAAATATATCAAGCTTTCAACAACAACAAAAAAAACATTTATTATTGATTAAAATCAAACGTGATTTGATGCTCATCAGGATCAGTTGTGCTCCATAATCTAGAACATCACAGTATTCGATATTGGGACCCCTCTATTCTTCTGGAAAAGACCAGCTCAGCCCAGTAATGAATTGCCATGCTGGTTTATGCTGGTCTAGCAGGTGGACCAGCAAAACCAAGATGTTCACCAAGCTGATTGACCTTGCTGATAAAGCTAGAAGGCTTGATGAGGACATCAGCACCCAAAACACAACATATTCTGGTCTTTTCCACAGCTTGAGTGAAATCCTAAACATGTAGCCATAATTATAATTAGGGCAAGTGTACTCCTTCTCATCAAAAAGTACCTCCAATAACTTACGATCTCTTGCCTACCAGCCATGGCAACATGGCAAGCAATAATGCAAACGCTTAAAAAAGCAAGCAAGACCTACTTGCTTTCCCAGGTTTGGGCCTCTGCAGGAGCTTCTGCACCGTCATCAGGTCCTCAATCTTCACCGCTTGAAGTAATTCCTGATCTTTCCCCATCGTTACTTATTTTACATCCAAAGCATCCTCTGAATGTGTGTGTGGTGTTGCCCGGAGATCTCCTCTGCGGATCCTCCCTCTTGCGATGGAGCTGCAGGGCGCGATGATGATGATGATGATGGTGATGATGCACACTGGCGGAAGGATGCTCGAATACTATAGCTGGCTCCTATGAATCACAGATGTTCTTATTCCGATGTCGAGAAGACAATATAACCAACACGGCGACGATTTGCGATTAACGCATCAGTGATGGACCGGACCTTATGCGTTGTGATGGACAAAACTGAACAGTTTGTTCTAGAAAACCATCATCAGATAAATCAGCTTCAATCACGTTTTGGTGGCGTGAGAGGAGTTGATGCGATGCTTTAAAATACAGCAAAATCAATGTTCCTTTAAATTCCCGCGAGCGTTTTTCCCTGGGATCCGTGAGGTTGTGCTGAAGACGCGTCAGTCGGTGGTGTCATCGCTCCGTAGTACTCGAACCGTTATTTTCTATGCTGCGATGGAAATACACAAGGAGCGTGCAATGTGCATTTCCCCAGCCGTGGATTGGGCTGACATTGCTGTGGTAAATGGCTCCGCTTCATCCAGAGGGCGGTCCCAAAGTGTAGGAACACCCCCATATTCCAGTGCTGACAGCCACATGCTACGAGTCTACATTCATGCACTGTTGTATCATAAGGCATGCTGTTGAAAACATCATTACCCTGTAGCTGGCACTGGGAACTTTGTTATTATTATGATCTTGTTTTGTAGCCTACCTTATGCCCAAATGCCAAAGGTGGATTACAGCTGCACAAAAATATAACTCACCTGTGCACTGGAAACCCATTTCACTTTACTGCTTTAAGACGAACTAAGCATTTTTATGCTAGTAGTAACTAGTTTAACTAGTAAACAATCCAATAGTCACAACAAGTATGCATTTAATTGATCCCAATACTTCCTTTGCTACTCGTAGTGCCTATGTCAATGGTGGCAATCAGTGTTGGGGGTAACGCATTACAAGTAACTTGAGTTACGTAATAATATTACTTTTTCAAGTAACTAGTAAAGTAACGCATTACTTTTCAAATTTACAACAAAATATCTGAGTTACTTTTTGAAAAAAGTAACTCAAGTTACATTTTCACATTTATTTGACTGACAGCTCTCCTGTCCTCATGTTGAGAAAAATTGAGAGTAAGTGCAGAAGCGTTGTGTGTTAATGTGTTATTGTAGTTCTAGACTAAATGTGAGCATTTATTTATCTCACTTGCACAATAAAGATTCTGTCCTCCTCAAAATTAATAAAATCAGTCAAATGCAAAATCAGAATACTATGCAAACCTCAAATATATAAATGTTAAATATAACAAATATTTTTATACATTTAATCTACCTTTATTGACCAATGTCTTGCTACTTACCTTCGATGATTCAGTTAAACCATGAGCAAAAATTATACTAGATTTTTTGTTTTTATTGGTAAAACTTTTTCGCTCCTGCGTTCTACTCTTCCATTATCCAGAATGGCAGCACATTTTTACCTCAGCCTGAGGCGTATTAGTTCAATTTTGGTATGAAGAGGTCTTTACATTTTCACAAAAATATAACTTTTTTTGCTATTAAAAAACAAAACAAAAAAACAAGCCCTGCCCAGGTGAGAAAAAGTAACGCAAAAGTAACGTAACGCATTACTTTTCTTAAAAAGTAACTAAGTAACTCAATTAGTTACTTTTTAAGGGAGTAACGCAATATTGTAATGCATTACGTTTCAAAGTAACTTTCCCCAACACTGGTGGCAATATTCCAAATATTGCTAAATTGTCACTAGTAACAAATATGAACAAAATTGGACCATTGATGAGTCATTAAATGTCCCAATAATATAAGGCGCTAATATGCAAGTAGTAAATATGGAATAATTAATAAAGGAATAATTATTAGGTAAAACTATGTGATGATACTGCATGGTACACTCTAAAAAAAAAAGGTTCTATATGGCACCAAAAATGGTTCTTGGCTCGTAATCATAGGGGAACCTTTTTTAGTGCTATATAGCACCAATTTTGGTGCTTCAGTGGTTCTTCAGAGGTGCTATATAGCACCTTAGTCAAAGAACCGGTGAAGAACCTCTGAAGAACCGCTGAAGAACCACTGAAGCACCAAAATTGGTGCTATAAAGCACTAAAAAAGGTTCCCCTATGATTACGAGCCAAGAACCTTTTTTGGTGCCATATAGAACCTTTTTTTTTTTTAGAGTGTATTGGATTAATTATCTAATTCCAGAACCTATAGTGAAATACATTAATCACTATTAGAAAATAGACATTGAAAATACTATTAGTCAATATATAAAAAAATAAAATAAAAAGTAACATACAAATAGGCTACTAGTTAGTTTAAAGGAATGTTGTCATCCTATCTGTCAGTATAAGGTTTCCAAGATAAAGATTGAGTATTTCTGGCCAGAGTTGTCTTGTATGATGCTACTGTTTTGTGCCATTTTCCTCTGTTTTGTTTTTCTTACAAGTTAAAAGAGTGCAGGGCATAAAATAACACTTTCGGTTTTGTTTTTCTTACCTCTCAGACCCATCAATGCTGTCAGTTCTTCAGTTTGAAGGAGCCTGAAGATTACAAAGTAGGATACAAAAAGAGTTTGGCAGCATGAAGCCTACAAAACAAAACTGTTCCCTGAATGCCTGGTCAGAGTTATTGTCTTAACTACATGGGGTTTCTTTCAGAGTCTTATATCCCAGTCACAATGACCCTCTTTCAGAGCAGGATTCAGTCATGTCATGTTCCATTCACAGCTACTTAACACTTGATTTACAACCTCAAAAAAGAAAACTGTACTAATATTATAAGGGTTTTTGGAAATTAGAAAACGGCTCATTGAAAGTTACTGATCTTGTCACCCAGTCTTTAAAGGGATAATTCACCCATAGTTCAGTTATCATTTACTCACTCTCATGTTATTCCAAATAGGGTTGCAAAGGGGCTGAACATTTCCAGTAAATTACCAGAAACTTTCCAAAAGTTTCAGAAAATGTCCAAAAATTCCTGGAAAGCTTCTGGAAACTTTGCAACCCTAGTTCCAAACCTGTATGACTTTTTCTTCTGTGGAACACATAGGCCTAGTTTCACAGGCAGGGCTTAGATTAAGCCAGGATTAGGACATTAAAGTAACTTTTATAAATGTGCCTGGTGTGCATCTTGAGACAAAACAATGACACTGACATATTTTAAGATATGTCAGTGCAAGTTGCTTTCAGTTTAAACATTTCAAATATGCATTTTAGTCTGGGACTAGTTTAAGACTGTGAAACTGGGGATAAAGGTGATATTTTGAGAAATGTCTCAGTGTGGTTGTTTTTTTGTCCATACAATGGAAGTCAATGGTTACCAAAGCTGTTTGGTTTCCAAGATTATTCAAATTGGTGGAAATCAAATACCAAATCTTCCAAATGTTGGAAACCAAAATCAATCAATCTCATACAAGGTTTGAACAACATGAGGTTGAGTAAATGACCATAGAATTTTCGTTTTTGGGTGAACTAGGGCTATCTGCCTTGTCATTTTATTGTGTAAACATACTGTTTGAGTAAAACGTCTAAACAAGTCCATTTCAATGTTTCATCTTCATAAGTGACCTCTGAAAATTATTTGTAGCTCTGATTTGTACATGGTACACCAAATTTGATTTAAACATAATAATAATAATATTAATTATTATTATTCTACAATGTTCTGCAACACGCTAGTTTAGCAGAAAACAATTAGCAACAACACAAGATATAAAAACTTTGCCCAGATATTGAAAATATTTTAAACGATGACAAACATATGATATGAAAAGCCATTCTGCTCCACTTAACTCTCTTTTAACTCTCTAAGATGAAGTTTCACAGATCACCTTCATCAAACGTCCACCTGCACATCCTCATTCCAGACATTACAGACTCTGTTGACTGTGATCCAGCGCCACCCAGTGTTACATAATAGAAAATCAGTTCTAAAATGCCATCACATCCTGCAGACCTCTAGTGTTCACTACGCACATTAAATTTCAGCTGTCAGTCTTTTTTTGCAGATAGAATGCAGTGAATGGGTGGAGACAGGACTCTTGCGGCTACCACCGTATCTAAAGACCAATGTTGAACTCCATTAAGACGTGAGGATATCATATTCCATGTGGTCTCACACACTCTTCTGACAGTTCTGAAAGCTTTTAGGAGTCATACATATTTTCCAGCACCAACTGAACAATTGAAATAAGACATTGAGATTGAGAAATAACAGTTTGTTTTGTTTCCAACATATCTATGTGTCTATAAGGACAAAACAGTTGTGTTAACTCAACCAGTGTTAACCATCTTAACACAAAATGTTTAGATTTGTACACACTAATGTGTAATAATCACTTTTTGTGTCAGATCGTTGAGACAATTTGACAACAACAAAAAAACTTGCATTATTAAACCTTCACCGCTACTTTTACATTAAAAACAGTTCACATTCACTCAAATTCTCATACAGTTGTTTTACGTTCACTTTTTTTTACATGTATAATTTGAGTGCATACAAGCAAGGGTGAGCTTGCATCTCCCTGTCATCAACAATTAGTGTTTGAAGTGTCTTTTGTGACATGACGTGAAGGCCAAGTATGGTAACCATACTCGGAATTTGTACTTTGCATTTAACCCATTTAAGTTAGTGCACACCCATTAGGAGTAGTGAGTAGTGAACACACACACACACACACACACACACAGGACCATGGACACACCCAGAGCAGTGGAAAGCCATTCACCCGTGGAGCGATTAAAGGTTAGGTGCCTTGCTCAGGCACCTCATCATTTCCTGCTGGCATTGAGAATCGAACCCGCATTGAGTCTGACTCTCTATAGGCCACGACTGCCCCAAGTCTTCCATTTACAGCTGCAAGAATCAAAGAAAAAGACCCGTTTGTACAGGCTATATACAGGCTATACCCAATAACATTATAGAAAGCATTTTAGCACATATAAACACAAAATTGCACACGTGTTAATATGGCTATAACAAACATTTTATTAATATCCTTTTAGAGAGTGTATAATACAGTAAGATAAGTGAATAAGATAACTGTCGATGACAGTTGACAATGACATCCAGCTTTGCAAGAAGCTATAAGAAAAAATTTTATCTAAAAGAGAACTGCTAGAAGAGAAATATGCCAGCATCAAGCACTGTTAGTCATGCAGGCTATAGGTGAATTCATATTACGCAGGAGTGACATTTTACATTTGTCTAAAAAAATAAATATGAAGATCATGTTACACCAGAACTGCTAAAAGGGTACAGGTTTTTGGATTGCTGTATGCAAAGGAGGGACTCAAGGATGAGGCTCAACTCAAGCTCCAATTTACCCCCTATACTATACTTAATGGCTGAAGACAGCTACTATATATAGGGCAGAATCTTTTAAAGGAGTGTTAAATCTCATAACACATTATACTCCATCACGTCTACTGCGGTCTCCAAATTCTGGCCAGTTGATAATACTGAGAATATCGAAATCAACTGCATCAACAGTCGATCCTTTTCCTATTTAGCACCTAAACTCTGGAACAGTCTTCCTAACATTGTAAGGGAAGCAGACACACTCTGTCAGTTTAAATCTAGACTAAAAACACATCTCTTTACTGTGACATACACATAAAACACTTTTTCAGTTAAATGATTGTTAGGCTGCATCATCACAAGAATGACATCTACGCTAATGTTAGTCTCTCCCGAGTTTTATCCCGAGGTTTACTGCAGTCCGGATCCGGGCCGTATCCAGATCAGACGGTGGACCTGCGTCCAGACATGACCAACGCATGACTCTGAAGTGTCTGCAGAGACCGTGTCGATTAGACTCCACCTGAAATTGCCTCGTCGACACGGCATCCTCAATAAACCCGTCTCCGGTGTGATGACTCCGATTGTTCGAATATTACAATTGAATAATTGTTAAATCGATATGTCATCATCAGTAAACCCGTCTCCGGCGTGTTGCCTCCGATCCTTCGAATATTGCACTTTAATAATTATTTAATCAACACATCATCCTCAATAAACCCGTCTCCGGCGTGTTGCCTCTGATCTTTTGAATATTCTGATCTATTATGAACTATGACCTGTAAAGTTGCCAGAATAATAATCATACGCTGTTTGTTAATTGGCCAGAGGAGAACTGGCACCCCGACTGAGCCTGGTTTCTCCCAAGGTTTATTTTTCTCCATTAGGTCACCTGATGGGGTTTTGGTTTCCTTGCCACTGTTGCCTCTGGCTTGGCTTGCTCAGTTGGGGACACTAAATTTCACAAAATGTTTCTTAATTTTTTCAACTAAATATCCAAATAAATCTAATTATTAAACTAAATTAACCATATAAACTTAATTACTGATCTAAAGCCCACACTGTCACTGTATGATAATTGAAATTAACTAATGACATCACCGTTTTCTCCGGAATGGCTATACGGCTGAATAAAATTATGCTGCATTATTTTCCTGTTTAACACTGTGAAGCTGCTTTGAAACAATCTGCATTGTTAAAAGCGCTATATAAATAAATTTGACTTGGCTTGACTTGACTTGAGTGAGTTTGGAGGTGGTGAGGAGGACAGATGCCAGAAAAACCATCAACTAGATTGATTGGCAGATTAGAGGCTCTTCTTGAACCTTAATAATAAGCATGAATGAGTGTTGGAACTGGATGAAATATTCGGAATGATATCAATCAGCAATCTAACTTGTGATGCAGCCTGAATCATAATCACACTGTGTTCGTTCATTGGCCAGAAGAGAAATTGCCCCCCTCGTATTTGTTCACTATTTCTGTAAAACCTAAAACAAGTTCAGGCAGTTAGACACCATTTGCAAATCTCATGCACTCTTTTTGCAAAACTCTAAACACATTCTCACTCAGTAAAAAGGTCACCTATATTGTGGGGACCAGCCAGCAGTCCCCACGATGGAAATGGTATGTAAAATGTAGAAAGTTTTCTGTGATGGGTAGGTTTAGGGGTAGGGTTAGTGAGTGTAGGGGTTAAAAAAACATTACACCTATGGGAAGTCCCCATAAAACATGGAAACCAGTGTGTGTGGGCTTGTGTGTGCATGCATGTTTTTTTTTACTGAGGACTTCAACCTGTATGCACACTCATTGGGACTTGTGTCACAGTGGGGACTTAAATTGAGGTCCCCATGAGGAAACAAGCTTATAAATCAAACAGAATTTGTTTTTGTTTTTCTTGAAAATGTAAAAATGTAGGTTTAGGGGTAGGATTAGAGTAAGGGGATAGAATATACAGTTTGTACCGTATAACATTTTTGGATTAAGATCCACTGTCCCTTGTTCAGAGGCACAGCAGTGTGTCGAGTGTCACACAGATTGATGTCCTCCTATCAAAAACCGTGACTCAGACTGTTGTGCATATGAGTTTATAGGATGTGCAATGCGCGGTATGGTGCGTGTGTACATATAAAAAAAGATGGGTTTTCTTACAAAACTTTGGTTTGTACCAGTAGCAACCATTCAGCTGATGAAATACGAGCCTACTCTCATATTTCACAGCAAATTTAGTATTCCGAAATCTGCCAACGTTTGTTCTGTTCACAATTTGCAAATATCGGCAAGACAGCAGTCCTTATTTTGTGATTAACACAGCGTTACCTTCTCCTGTTGTCTGACTCTGACGCTAAGAACCTCTGTTGACGCCTTCGTGCGCTTTGGGTTTTTAACAAAAGAAGGGGCGGGGTTAAGAGAGGTTAAATCATCTGATTGGCTAGAACTGAAAGCAGACAGGAGGAAAACACAGCGATGCGGTATCTGATTGGATGAAGGGTTTGCATCAAAGTGAAAATATGTGCCTCGAGCTCTTTACTGTTGCCAGGGCGTCAATGGCGGAACTCCGTGACAGAAGTTAATATGACACAAGACAGGATCGCATAAGGTAATACTGCACAAAAAAAAACTCTTAATAGAAGCATATGTTTTTGTTACAGTTTATTTTTCAGTGTTTAGTTTAGAGATGCTGTCGCTTCGTGAGAAGGTTTATGGGTGGAGCAGTTTGAAGAGCTTACTGTAAAACTGAGGTGAGTAAAAGTGATGAGCGTTGGTGTGGCGATCCCCATAGAAGAGCCTCATGAACAGCTTCTTTCTGAGTTTTAAAATAACTGCTAACTACTTTAGTGATCAGTTGTTTCTCTAAGCAAAGTAATAGTTGCATATCTTTACTGCTCTTCTCCCATCTGCCTTTACTTTTCACTTGTTTTAGACATGTATAGACATGTTGAGTGTGCACGATGCATCGGTATGGCCTATGGAGAAATACAGCACTTTACATAACTGTCATCTAATGCTGGGATTGGACCAAAAGAGGAATACACGTTTTTATGTAAGAGTATAACGATAAAGCTGATAGGCAGCAGGATGAAATGGACCTCTGGCATTTTATAAACACTTGTTTTTTTTAATGCATCTTATGGCCTTCATCTTAAAAGAAGGGCCATTTAAACTGTGGCCCTTATCAGTGAATGGTCACAGATTGTGAAACAGGACACATGATCCTCAGATCAGAGACATCTCATCCTGGAATTCCCAACATTGTCTTTTGGCAGCAGATTTTTTTTTGCCTTTGTATCTAGGTCATTCACGTCCCTCTGAAAGTACTCTTAGTCCTCTGCTGTACTCCCTGATGGATTCACTTGTGGGAAAGGATTCTGGAAGAGCAATAGATAATATAATTGCTGGTCTTAATGCTTAACCCAAGTCTGAATGAGAACCCTGCTGCGAAATCAGAGGATTAGACTATGCTTTTGGAGAACCCCTCCCTTTCCCTTGATCATTAAATGTCAAAATCTGCTAAATATGCCGCGGTTGCAGCTCATAAAATTTTTTAGGCATTGATCATGAGGGAGATGAGTGTGGAAACACAGGCTTGTTGGTGCAGGTCATACTTTGTTATTTAGGTTTCTCTCTCACAGGTGTATGGATGATGAAAGGGTGTTTTTGAGAGTTGAGCACAGCTTCATTCTCTGCTCTGTGCACTAAGGTCAGCATCTTTGTGTTAAACAAGAGTAAATGGAATAGCTTGCAGAACAGAGCTGCCGATCCACCTGCCCTGTGTTTGTGTTCACTTACACGCGTAAACAAATAGGCAGCTGTTCTCTCCTGCACAATGACACCAGTGTTATACAGGCACTATTGTACAGAAGTTGAGGTGTAGTTTTAGTTAAGGGTAGTGTATATGGGTAGGTTCAGTCATGCTTGTAAATGTAAGCCACATGGGCACATTGCTTTCACTTGAACAGAACACACATCTTTAACGGAAGTGGTTTCATTTTAGCATGCTAGCCTTAAAACAGATCCCCTGAAAACGGTAGTCCTTGTTGTGATTGGCCCTTAACACAGACCAAACACTAGACCAAATATTATTTTAGCATTCATCAAGTGACGGATGATTTTGAGTTTGTTTGTACATATAGCCTTTGATGTTAACAACAAAATATATAGGTCATATTTGCGAGTATATGGTTAGTGGTATTAATATTTGCATCTAGCATTGACTTTGTGCTCTCCTATCCAAAAAACAGAATCAGAACAGATGTTGAATGTGAATCATTTTTGGATTAAGATCCACTGTCCCTTGTTCACAGGCACAACACTGTGTCGAGTGTCACACAGATTGATGTCCTCCTATCAAAAACCGTGACTCACACTGTTGTGCATATGAGTTTATAGCACACGCATCTCATCAGGTCTTGTTTTTGATGCATGTAACCTTCAGGCCAGTGATCAATTTTCATGACTCCTGTGATTTTCGCACTGATATGACGGTTGGCATGAATGTGGTTTCTCAAGGGTATAGCATCTGAGCCTTTTAGTCATAACTATACACGACTGCATCATCCCCTTGTGTTAAACTTCAACAGATAAGTCTGTGAGCATGTTGTTGTGTTTCAAAACGCGCTTCCTCACATCCACGTGACGTGGAAATGATGTCCCGATGGTTGCACAAAGTTGGTGTTACATTTTTATGAGCTCAGACCATGAGGAACAGGCTCTGTTTTTCAGGTCTGTGTGGAATTTAATGCTCCTGTTATTATTATTTTAGCTTTGTTAGTGTGACATTTTCCCAAATGGGCGTTTAGCCTTTCTCTGTAATGTTTTCTAACCTCAATGAGAAATCTAGTCAAACTAAAAGTTATCTCTATCAATGGAAATGTTTTCCTACACTTTACCTTGATATTTGTGCTTTGGCAGAGGCCAACAAGGATGTCAATAGAGGCAGAGGCGTTGCTGCAGGAGGCGAAGGAGAGCATTGAGGCAGCCCAGAACTACAGAAGCGAACTACAGCAGAGACTGCATGGACTCAGCCAGGCACGCAAACAGGTACGCTGTGACTCTGCACTGCCGCTGAAAGAATAAATAGGTTTCCAACAACTAGCAATGTGTCAGTCCACACTAGGGATGGGCATTTCAAGCAAAAATAATATTCGAAGATCGCTGGGAATTATTAGATTTTTATTCGAAAATCGCAACTCCTCCCCCACGTGCACGCATGTAAAGGCTACACACATATAAACAGAGAGAGAGGGAGAGAGACCATTCACGCTCTCAATCTGGATGATAACAAACTGTTTAATTCATTAGGGAACAGGCTATATCAACTCAAGCCATATAATTATTGTAACATGCTGAAAAATATGACTGTTATTTGACATTGCCCCAAGTTACCGCAACCGTTAAATGCTACAAGTCTACAGTGTGCGTGTGAGGCGATGCGTTCTTCTTCTGTTGTCTCAGGGTGTTTTTACTCTGGCAGTTTAGTTCGAAATGAAGCACGGTTCGCATGAAAAATTACTAATGTGAAAGCTTACATACAGAGCTTGGTGTGCACTGAGGTACCGAGCCCGAGAACACACAACCGGAGTTTGGTTGCTCTCGGAGCTGTGCCACGATTCACGTGAATGTGCAAACAACACTCGGGTGCGCACTTGTTCTGGAAGACAAGTAACCAGCGCATGCGTTTTAGCCGATTACAATGTCATTAGTTCAATAACATACATGTAAGTAATGATAGTGTTGATGATTTACCTGAGATACGATCGCGAGAGCGAGCCTGCAGTGTATTTTCACATAGAGTGCAATCAGGGCAGCAAATTAATGGCAATTCACTGTCTCCTCAAAAGAGTCATAGCACCAAATTAATAATAAAAAAATATATATATTTGACCCGCGTTCTGTTTACTATCATGCCCGTGCACGTTTGTGATGACGTAAGATGAACACAAACGCACCAGGGTTCAATTTGAGTGTGAAACCAGACCAACGCTGCGGAGGCACAGGGAAGAATCACACTCGGACCGCATCAAACGTGCCCAGTATAAAACACCCTGAGAGCTGACTGACAGCTTTTAGGTGCGTTATTGGCAGTGCCTCCCTCTGGTTACATGAACGCGTCACCACCACATCAGCACCGAAAACATGGGGATTTTTTTTGGGACGATAATCGCACAAACTATTCGATATTCTATAATTAAATCAACTAATCGAATATTCGAAAACCGCGACCCATCCCTAGTCCACACCGAAACTGCTGTGCGATGTGATACAATTTCAGTCAATCAGAAGATATTTCATAGGCTATATGGTGGGATTTTGGACCAATGAGATTTGACTGTGGGCAGGGCTACTCGATGTGACACTGTGGTAATCATTTTAAAGAGTTGAAACAATATTTTAAATTGTTCTCTGATATCTACATGGAGGGTATGTGACTTATTTAAGGGCAAAAATTGTCCTGATACGGTTTTACAGGTCCATTTACAACCCCAGAAATTGTCCCTAGAATGAAATGGTCTGTTTTTGCCTTATTTGGAAGGGTCGTGAATATTAATGTAGAGTTCTGCCCTGATTGGCTGCGCAGCTAATTACAGTAGCTTTAGTGACAGAAACACATCTATACTGTCCGTCATGAAAATGGAGAGATTATGCATCCAACCTTATATGTTTGATCCTGTTTCTGACGAAGATCCAGATTTTGAGGAACATTCAATTGGTTTGAGATTGGAAATGGACGCTTCTGATAAGTTTAGTCTTTATTTTCAGTAAGAACCTGCAAAACGTAACGTCAGTACTATAACTTCAGCCTACATGTGAACTAGCATATAACATATACACGTTAATGCATAACGTCAGCAGTCACAACTTTGTTTTTAGCATTGTGAAAATATTTGAATCATTGTAATGTCACCTTAAGATTTTACAAGGATAGCTTTTTCACTTTGAGTTACGAACTCTAAACAGCAAACTGGGTAGCGCGTAAATATGTTGTTTGTACATTACAGTAGTTTTTTTTGTTTGTTAACAAATTGACTAGATGCCTTGCTTGTCAAATGACTATCGTTTCAACTTAATTGGTGGAGAAGGTGACGTTAGCTCGAAGGATCGAGTGAGCTATAAGCATCTACACTAACATAGTTAGCTCCTGAGTTATGTGTTGTTGATGAAATATAGGCTAAATTATAACTATTTGACAAAAGGGATTGCCATATGTATCTACGGCTGTATTTTGTCAAGTCAGTCAAGTCAACTTTATTTATATAGCGCTTTTAACAATGCAGATTGTTTCAAAGCAGCTTCACAGTGTTAAACAGGAAAATAATGCAACAGAATTTTATCCAGCCGTATAGCCGTATATTTATATGACAACACTGGCAGGAAATAATATTAACCTTTGTCATTTGACATTTGTCAAACTGTTATGTGTGCTTCTTGGAGTTTCCTATTGTTACTGTACTAGCCTGTTTGATATTGTCCCAGCCTGGTTAGAAAAACTGTCCGTGTAATGTAGTGGTGAAATGGGCCAAGCAAGCGGACAACTTTGAATTAAATTGTCGCGGTTATAGATAAACATCAACCTTGCCTGTTGACAGTTTTGTTCTGTGGGAAGGGTATGAAAAGTCCATAACATTTATTTCCATGATCTGCCATTTTCGCCATCCTCGCGTGACGCTTGTTTCTTCACAATACCTGCAGATACGCAACTCCCAATGATTCGGCTACGCAGTTCCGCTTGGCCTTGAACATGTGCTGGCATATGCAAATGTTGGGGGCGTACATATTAATGATCCCGACTGTTGCATAACAGTCGGTGTTATGTTGAGACTCGCCTGTTTTTCCGTGGTTATTTTCACAAACGAGATTTACATATGAAGGAGGAAGCAATGGTGTTTGAGACTCACTGTATGTGATGTCCATGTACTGAACTCTTGTTATTCAACTATGCCATGGTTAATTCAATTTTTCATTTTAGGACACCTTTAAGCTATTTTTAAATTATGAGTTGGAATTAGAATTTAAAGTGCCCCTATTATATTATTCCTAGTTCTTCGTTTTGTTTATTTACCTTTTACAAAAGGTTTACATGCATCAAAGGTCAAAAAACACTCTAGTTTTCTTGTAATATTCATGGGACATCACCTTATTTCTTTAAGAGTCTGAAAATGGGTTGTTTCCATGAGCCTGCTCTGATTGGTCAGATGGCCCAGTATGTTGTGATTGGTCTACTGCTTGCAACACGTCGGAAACAAATTACCATATCTGAATTTCAGCTTCCGGAGGTGCTTGTATACACGGTGATATGAATAGTGAATAAAGTAGACGTTATGAATAAAGTAGATCTTGTTAGCTAGCAGCTAATGAAGATCACAGGTGGGAATTATGCAAATTAGTTACATTGTTACGTAGGTATGTAACAGGAAGTGAGACTGAAATTGCTGACGACTCGTTTCAGGCAGTTCAGAATCTAATCTTTCTTTTAGGAGACAATAAATGCATTTGTTGTGCACTTTGATTTTTTTAACTTTGCAGAAAGTTGTATTACACACTCCCTGTATTATTTGAAAAAGCATAATAGGGGCAGTTTAACCTTAATTTAATCTATCCATCCGTTCATCCATCCAACATTGCCAGAAATAGAAACCAAGCAATTGACAAAATGTCCTCTTGCTGGTTACTTGTCTCGGTCATGGCTGGCTCTAGATAAAGCAATCTTTCCATGTAAATCTGTTTTTATCTCATCGTGTCTGGTTAGGACAGTGTTGGAGTCATGCCAAAACCATGGAGACAGTAATGACATTTTTATTGATCACACCCAGCATGCACCAATGCATAAAAATACATCATCAAAAAAACTGTAGAAAATGCCAGAAACAATTCAGCTTCACAAAGGTAGTGGTTCCCTACACAGTAACCAAATAACAGGACATATGTGGGTGTTTTTGAGAGAGCGAGGGTAAGTGATACTCCCGCTGTCTTGGTGAAGTAAGTAAGATCCTCTGTGCCAGGAAACCTGTTGGTCAGCACAGAAGGGCTGATTCATGCCGCACGTCTCCCGGGGTGGCTGTAGGATGTAAAGCCGGCCTGCTGCTTGGTGTTATCTTCAGTCTTTGCTTCTGGCATCTTACCCAACTTCCTCCTTCCCCCACCTCCCAGAATGCCTCGTTCAGAGTGTAAACAAGGCTGTAATTTCCTGCTCTTCATATGAGACATTAAACTCAGAGAATGTTTAAGCTCTCTCTCCTCACATCCTCCACAGGACAGAGAATTTAACCAAACTTTTAGGATCATTGACTGGTGATTGTATGACGCCCCACGGTACTGTGATTAACCTCACAGCGTGTGCAGCTGTCTGACTGAGATCCCATATGTGCAGCCCATCTGATATGATCATATCACATGCTCTGTTATTCACAGCAGTGACACAACAGTTGTGGTCAGTCTCTTGGTCAAACTACATTTGTCCTGCATGAGCAGAGCTGCTTCCAGCTTCCAGTTGTAGGATCTCCTCTGTATTAAGATTCTTCATGTATTAAAAGAACTGAAGCTTCCTGGGCAGCATTTGAGCTTGATGTTGCACCTTTAACATTAGCAGTTGTTTCTTTTCTACTTCCTCTTTAAGTTGTTACACTCTGTCTCAGCCACTGAGGCTTCCTTAAATCCTACAAGTGGCCACTATTTCCCACAGCCTGTCACCCACGAGCCAGACTGCAGCCAGCATTACATGGTCATAGGAAAAGCAGACCGAGCTGTAGTGTGTTTGATCCACACCAGCATACATATTTCTGTTTGAGATGGGAGTTGGGGGAATAGATATCTTTAAAGTATTGATATTTTACATTACAGTATTGTATTCATATTCTCTCAGCAACATTTTTTTGTTGTATATTTTTTTAAAATTATTATTTCCTGACCAGAGACTGCAGAATAAATGTGGCTCTGTAGCTAGATATTCTTTCATCAAAAATCTATTATTATTATTTTTAATAATGGGTAGCCATGGACTGCCATTAAATAAACTCCTAAATAAATACAATAAATGTAAAATAAATGGTTGTTGTTGTTGTTGTTATAAATATTACTATAGATTAATACAAATTTAATTAATAATGTATACTGTATATAAAATATATTTAATTAATTATTATTATTATATTTACAGTTATGTTGCGTTTTTGTCTTGTGCCCAGATATGCCCAAAAATAAATGAATTATATATTTCAGGTATTTTTTTATATCTCGATTTTGATCAATTTTGATATGCAGTTAAAGTCGGCATGAAACGGAAGTTGAGATCGTCTTTTTCTCCTTATTGTGACGTATATCCGAGTGAAACGGCTTCTGAAATTAGAAAAAAATGTAGGGTGAGGCTTGATTTCGTCCTTCGGGAATTGATTGGATCGTTGGAAGTTGGGCGTTGCTAATAAAATGGAGGCAGATTTGAAGTTTGCACTCAGTTGTGGAGAAAAACTCGATCTATCTCTTAAATAAATGTATTTTCTCTACAATTCTTTTCTACATATGTTACTGAGCATATTTCCTCACTTTTCGCTGGTTTATGCTACATATTTCACTTATTTTAAGCCTTTTATGGCTTTATTTCTGTCAAACTTTTTTCTCAGTTCTCCCAAATAAGGGGGGCGCGCCGTAAGCGCGTTCACACACGCTGCATTCCTAAATGCGAGTCGTCACTACAAGCTGTTCGTCCGTCTATATTGAGTAATTTTTACATAAAAATGCTTTTATTTCTCATATATTTCTCTCTTTTTGTCTCAAGTCCTTCTTGAAGAAGGTAGGCTACTGTGTACACCGAGAAAAATGCACTTAACCACCATGCTACGATCAGTGAAAGGTTTCTGAGAGGCGGTGCAGAAACGAGATGGGGCGATAACCCCGCCCTCGCGCCATAGCACATGACCGGGAGAGAAGAGAGGTCGTTTCGATGGGGGAGGGAAAGTTAACATATTTGATTAAAGATTATAAGGGTAAATTATTTTTTTAAAAATAATGAAGTGCACAGATAAATCAGTTATAGTTAACACTACAATATTAAATATAAAATACGAATTGTAAAATTTGATTTCATGCCGCCTTTAACATGGAACGACATGATTTTGGCCGTTAATTGGAAGGTGAAATTGCTGTCGCTCAACTCGTATCCTCTCACTGTGGCATAAGGTCAATTCACATTCACTTATTGAAATATGACCAATATCCAAACTCAGAACAAGCTAAGAATATAATTTTGAATCACATTACACTGAACATATTGTACTGAATCTTTGAGTCTAAACATCCTGTGATGGGGTGTCTGCACTTCTAATCGCCCCACATCCCCAAAGCAGCAAAGCCCTGAGATCCTGCCCCCACCCTCCACACGCTCCTCATTCCTCAAGCGCATTGTCACGAATAACAATATTTAGGCAAAGGATTCTGTCCTGGCTCAAAATATTCCGATTGATTCTGATAAGACTTAAACGTATGAGGAATGATGCACGTCTCTGGACAGAAGCATTTCCGGCGTCAACTGCAAACAAAGCCAAGTCTGGAACTTTCCACTATGGTTGATTAAATGCACCGGCTCTTTTTGGATTTCATCCATTTATCCTGCACCACTTTATCTGTGTTATTTTAGACTCTCTTCCCACTTCCTGGAAGACAGGGTGTTATCTCTACCTACACACACTGTGACGGCAGTCTGTTGAGTTCCACGCTGCTAATCGTCAACACGTTTGCTCTGCGGTTTGTTGTGCGTTTCTCTCAACATGCTTTTGCCCAGGGCTGCATTGCGTTTCACTGATTATAAGGGAATGAGACTTTTCCTCATTCCAGAAATATAACTCAAGGAATTTTTAAAATTACAGACTTTTACATGTCCTTTAATGTCAGTGTGAAGAGTGCTTGTGTGTGGCTGATCACTAGGTTTTAAGCTGTAGTGTACTGGGCCACAGTTCAGTTGCAGCACAAATACAAATGTTCATTGATACGTGGCATTGAAGAGCCCAAGCTAACATTCTTTTGCAAGTGCGAGTTTCGTGTTCACAAGACAAGAGGAACTGTTTGTTTTTTTTTACATTGAAAACCGCCAGGCTTCCTGTCACTCTTGGCTCCATTTTGTTGAAGGTGAAGCAGTCAGTCTGAAAGATGCATCAAGAAAATTGAAATGTGCCATTCATTTCTCACCACTTCCGCTTTCGGTCCTACACTCCTGTTCAAGACTGTGGTACATTTAAATGAATTACACAGATACCAGTACTTCCTATATCCTGATTTATGTATATTTTTAAATTGCTGAATAAATTGGTTGATCTATTATTATAGCATTTATAGTTCTGCATTCAAATAGGGCTTATTTTTCATTATTGGCTTGTTTCTTTATACTTAAGCCCTGTTTAGAGAGAACTAGCTTTCCCTGACGTTAAATTTGTGTCACAGAGGTACAGTACTTTATTATTTGAATCCTGTAGGAAATGTGCAACTTTTTCCCTCGCATAACTTTTGTAAAAAAAAAATAATGGTGCAAAAAAGTTATGGGTCATCTAAGAATTAAAATACGTTAATTAGTACTTTCATTCCGCAAGGATGCATTAAATTGATCAAAACGATAGGAAAGACATTTATAATATTACAAAAGATTCCTATTTCCTATAAATGCTGTTCTCTTGAACTTTCTATTCATCAAAGAATGGAGATGGAGATGTTTGTATGTAAAGTCCTTATTTTGCTGTGTGTATTCAGGTTTCAGGCCACACCCCCTACATTGTGAGTACACGCCGATGTCCTTGTAGTTTAAAACGCAAAATAAACAAAATAAAAAAAGTTTTATTAAAAATGCAAAACGTTTTCTGTGATATGTAGGTTTAGGGGTAGGGTTAGTGTAGGGCAGGGGTGTCTAACCCTGCTCCTGGAGAGCTACCGTCCTGCAGAGTTCAGTTCCAACCCTGCTCCAACACAATTACTGTTTTTTACTAATTACAATTACACAATTACTAATTACTGTCTGTAATTATCTAGCACCCTGAACACCATGATTAGCTGGTTCAGGTGTGTTTGATTGAGGTTGGAGCTAAAATCTGCAGGACCAGGTTTGGACACCCCTGGTGTAGGGGGATAGAATATACAATTTGTACAGTATAAAAATAAAAATAAATCGCCTAGAGCAGGGGTTTTCAAACTTTTTGTGTGTGTGGGCCACTAGTTGTAATCAAGAAATTTTGCGGACCACCTCATAATACACATAATAAAATATATGTCTACACACAGACCTACCTGAATTAATCCGCACCTCTAAATAGGCTTACTAGCACTAAAACTATAACTGGTCATCACATCAGTACAACAGGCTTGTTAAAAGAAAGTTTACTGTATACAACGGCTGCCACATATTTATTTTATTTATTTACTCAAGTGCATAATCAGGTTCATTTAAACAACGGGCTTATTTTGCAATGGAGTATGAAATCTATACAGTAATAAGAACACTTGGATATAGTCAACATTTCAAAACCTTTGGCAAATTTAGGGAATTATTAGAGTTATTATTTAAAGTTTACAAGTCCTCAAAAAGTGAGGCACTGAACTAGGGATGGCGAAAACTAAACATTTTCTTGACCGACCACCGAGCCTCATTAGCCGGGTTGAAACCGGTTAACCGATTAGTTAAAAAAATATGCTGCGCTATTTGAAATAACAGCCGCAACTCGCGAGCCGCGCCTGCAATTTCGCAACTCTGTCGCATCTCTCTGCCGCCCGCTCTCTCACACACACACACACACTGTCCAGGCGCCGCCGCCTGCCTTCCACTCACGTCAATTTTTTAAAATCCCCTACAGCGCGAAACATGAGTCCCGCAAACGCGGCGCTGAGGAGCTTGTTTCGGTCAAACGGTCATCGTTTAACATCCCTACACTGAACTTGAACGTCACGGCCGAGCGCCACTAGCCTATTTTAGTAATCACACAATAACTTGACAATTTAATTTAAATTTTATATCAATATAGGCCTACATATTCTTTTTACTTTTTATGGGAATTTCCTGGTAAAATGAAGGTAAAATTTTTTTTTTTTTTTTAACGGACCACAGTTTGGGAATGGCTGGCCTACAGTATAATAATTACGCCTATGGAATGTCCCCTCAAACCACCTATACCAACGTGTGTGTGTGTGTGTGTGTGTGTGTGTGTGTGTGTGTGTCCAGGTGCGAGGCAGTGCCAGTCAGACGCGTGAGGCTCTGCAGCGGCACTTCCAGGAGCTGCAGGTGGCGGTGAGTCGACTGCTGACCGAGAGGCTGAATGCTCTGCTGCAGGAAGTCGACAACATCGAGCTGGACAGTGTCAGTCCCTTAGATGACTGTCAGAAGCTCATTGAGAGTGGAGTCAGCACAGCTGATGAGCTGCTCCGAGAGGGTGAGTCTGTCAGAGCTGTGGAGGCTGGCCGGCCGCTCATTGTTTGGGCTACAATGATTCTTCAACTGCAGTCACACTAATCTGACTTCATGGGATTTAAAGTATGTGAAGACCCTTATTTGTTAGGGGAAAGTATACATTTTATTTAGTCTTGTACCAGACAAGGATACCTTTTAGAGCTATTGCCAGCTTGCAAGTCTATGTCAACAGTATGAAATTAAATCAATCCAGACATTTTCTTAATAAAGAGTTAAAAAATATCCATTATGGTGGTAGTATCTAATCAAACTGGGAAACAATTTGGCTATTCAAGGCTCGGTGATAAAGACGCTTAGTCTAGCAACTCTCCCATTGGCGTGCGAGCTGGAAAAACCAAACTCTGGTCAGGCCAGTCTCATCGTGTATAAAGTCGGTGGGCAGGTTTAACATAATCACAGCAGAGTTGACACGGTTCCGCGTGCTACTTGTAAACAAAGAAGCTGGCGAACAGCGGTCTTTCGAATCGGCTTTGGCCGCGACTCTGGATGACTTGGAGTTAAGCTTTTCTTTGAGAAAAGAACAAAGAACGGCACTGAAGTCATTCTTAAGAAAGGAAGATGTGTTCTGAGTTTTGCAGACCGGATACGGCGAAAGTTTAATCTATCAACTAGCTCCGCTTCACCTTCTTCGTTGCTCTGGTTGGTTGTAGCGCTATCCTATTGCGTGCAGAGGGAATTTGAAAGACAACTGTTTATCCCGGCCCTCGGATTGAGCCCTGCCAATGGGGAGTTCCCAGACCCAACATCTTTATGTGGCTCTGACTTGTAAGGCTAAAAGACGCTCAGAGCCAGTGTAAAGGATTTTAGGACAATTTTTAATTCAAATAAAATCTAAATATAATAATTTAAATAAATATTTTTTAAATGCATAAAATGATGTTGCTAAAAATAAAATTAATTGTATTTAAATAAATTATCTTTAAAAATATATATTTTTTTTGTTGTAGGGTCATTGAAAGTATAAGCAGGAAAAGTACAAATCTTGAACTACTTGGTCATATGGACCTGTAGAAAAATAAAAATCATATTGTTGAGCCCGGCCATTTGGATAATTTGCAATTGCTAAAATGTTATCTAGAGCTCATTTGATTACATTTGCTACAGTTGCCCTGACGTTCAGATATGAATATAATAATATGGCTGTCCTTTCAGGGGAGGCTGCCATCCGCTGTGGTATAAATGAGAAGGAGGACAAGCTGGGCAGCTTCACTAAGAAAGCCCTGCAGATCCAGTTGGACAGGTGAGGAGCACACAGACTCATTCACTTAACAAACCTCAACTGGCCCAGTGAATGAAGTAGAGCTTTGATATCTCAGTCACACTCGGTTCATGTCTAGGAACAATGAATAAATGGAGATTCAGATCTTCAGCTCTGGAGAACACAGAAAACAAAGCAAACTAATGTCTGAAGTTCAGAAGACAATATTCCCATAATTACATTACTACAGCACTCATTGAAAAACGCATTGCCTAACCTTTGCTAATGGCTGGTTTTATGACTCATCTGTTTTGTGTTTTGTGACGCATCTTCTCAAAGTTTAATGGAGAGGTGGCAGCTGTACTAGCAGGGATACGCTGAATCACCCAAGCTTAGCTTTATAAAACCTTGCTGATGTAGCTATGATTCATTTTAAATGTCAAAACCTTCTCCAGGATCATCCAGTCAAAATGCCTACATTCATTACAACAATAATCACTCATTTAAATAACAATCCTTGCTTCTGTGTTTTAGAATAAACACCTTTGAATGATCTCTATATAGTTATTGGATAGTTACCCTCACCATGTGAACGGGCCTTGATTCTCACCTTAAAAACACTACTCACCCATCCCACATTGCTGTCCACCATTTTGTTGGCTAGGCTCCTGTAATGTCCGCATGTTTTGTGCTTCTTTATACTAACTGGGGACAATTTAGCGACTTTGTGTCAATCGACAGCAAGCCATGTTTAAACAGGATGTTTATTTAACCATTCAGGATTATTTGCTAAAGATTTATATTGAATCATATAAAGTATCTGTTCTCTATACATCAATAACAGTCTACGTAAATACATGTCCTCAGTCTGCCCGAGGTACCTGTGCTGGTGGACGTGCCGTGTCTGTCCGCGCAGCTGGACGACTCTCTGCTGCATATGTTCCGTTCGCACGTGGCTCGGCATGGCAGTGTGGCATCTCATCCGCCCGTCCAGATTGAGGAGCTGGTGGAGAGACCAGGTGGCGTACTTGTGCGATGGTGTAAGGTGAGTTTGGCCTCCCATGTTCAGTCCAATCTGACATTTTTAACCCCATGTAAGCCTCTTGGTAATGCCTGTTCTACTTGCTTGAAGGTGGACGACGACTTCACCCCTCAGGACTACCGGTTACAGTACCGTCGCGGTAACTCTTCCCAGTACGAGGACGCGTACATCGGAAAAGACAATGAGTTCCTGGTGCTCCACCTTGACCCGCACATCGACCACCTGTTCCGTGTGTGCGCCAGAGGAGAGGGTCGAACCGAATGGAGCCCGTGGAGCATCCCGCAAACCGGCTACACCACACTCGCACCCCACGGTATAAACTAAACAAAACCTAGCTTTGCAAACACCGTCTATCATTATATCGGGTGTCTTACCCCTTTTCCACCAAGGCAGTGCTAGAGCTAGATCGGAGCCAGAGCCTAGTTTCAAATCGGTTCTTTGTGTTTCCACACCCAATGCCCCAGCTCCGAACCAGGAAAAGTGGTTCTTAAGTAGCACCAAAACATTGCTGGGCTAGAACAGGGCTAGAAGTAAGAACCGATTACGTCAGGCGCTGGGGGCGGGGTCAACAAGACCAACACAAACTTGAGATCCGCCATTGTTGAAATAGCAGCTAATGGAGCTAACAGCTGCTGCTCGTTTGTAATCTTTGTCTATACAAATTACGGCGAACTGCATAAATGCGTTGGATTCGCTGTGTTTTCGTTGTGTTTTGATGCCGAAGTAGGATCGTAAAGCCATGTGAATCAATAGTAACGCAACGTTTGCTTTGTTGATGGAAGGCTTGTTCGCAGCGGTGCTGTGCAGAGATCGATTGCCGTATGATAATGAGTCCAGCGAGAGCACACAACTGCTTTTGATTCACTCATGCGTTTTTTTTAATATCATACGTGGATCGGTCTGTGCAGCGCCGATGCATCTCGAACAAGCCTGGTGTGTTTGTGTTTCCCGCTGCCCAGGGTTGCCAGGTTTTCACAACAAAACCCGCCCAATTGCTACTCAAAACAAGCCCAATCACGTTTCAGGGGGCTTCCCCGGTAAAAATCACATTTGGGGGTAAAATATGTGTTTTTTTGGAATGGTGGCCAACTAAAATTCGCATTCCCGGGGCTAAATATCACATAATTGGGGTCGCTTCAACCCGCGGACATGAAAAACAGCCTGCGGCAACAGTGATGAAGTAGCGACTTGGCAACACTGCCACTGCCTCGCTAGCGTTGCTGAGAAAGATGAGACGTATACAGTGACGTAAGACATGGCTCTGTTGTGGCTCTCAGCATGTGGAAAAGCAAACGGTTCTTAGAAGGCTCCTCAGTCGAACCAACTATGAACTGGGATTAGCTTTGGCTCTGACCTAGCTCTAGCACTGCCATGGTGGAAAAGGGGTATTAAAGGTATAGTTCACCCAAAAATGTAAATTCTCTAATCATTTACTCACCCTCATGCCATCTCAATGTATATGACTGTTTGTCCTCAGATAAACACAAACTAAATTTTTGGGGAAAATAATCCATCTCTGTTAGTCCATATAATGTCATTGAATGGGTACCACTCAGTTGACGCTTGAAAAACCACAAACAGCGATCAGGACGGTATTTCATACGACCCCAGTGGATGAATCATTGTTTTCTGAAGGGAAACAATAGGTGTGTGCAAGAAAAATACCAATATTTGTAACTTTTTTTTTTTTTTTTTTAACTGCTTATTGTCTACTGTCATACAAGCGTTCATGAGAGGGACTTTGTGACGTGGCATGTGTTGTGAAGCTTGCGCAAATTTACGTTTATGTCAAGCTGAACTTGTAAATGCGCTTAGGACAGTTGGCTGAAAGCAATGGTTAATAGTTAAACACAGTCATACACATTGGGAATGGCATTTTTGGGTGAACTATCCCTTTAAGAGATTCCTAAGTATATTCCGAGTACTGTTCAGAGGAACTCCTCACTGGGCCTTTTTAATAACACGCGTGTTGAATAGATTTCGGTGTAAATTGTTCAAAAAACACCTCCAAATGAACGCGTTTCATGAATATTGTTTCATTGCTTGTTTACAGAATGGCACCCTGGCGTGGATGGTTACATTTTAAGCAGTAGGAAGAACATCGCCATGCGCAGTGACTCATCAGCTGGTCATGGAGGCGTGCTGTACTCCAACTCCTCCACATACTTCTGTGGCCAAACCCTCACCTTCAAGTACATCAGCATTTCATTCTTCATCACACTCTCATAGCAAATAAACTGTGGGCCATTTGAAAGAGAGACACTATAAATAGGATAAGATCTTATTACTCATCCTATACCAATAAATTATTAAAAACGACGGAAAGATGCAGAATCATCGTAAATGGCATTTTTACAGGAACAAGTATCAGCAGACCTATCAAATGTCTCACTCACTATGCGTCTGATTTCTGGCTCATTGTTTGTTTGCAGGATCACAGCTGCTGGACAGACAGATAAGCGTGACAGTTTGGGTGTGTGTGCGGATAACAGAACTGACACTGACTCGCTGCAGAGGGATCAGGCTGTTTGCATCTCCACTAATGGTACGAGAAGTAGGGATGTGACTTTCCCAATTTCCCACCGGTTAATCGACGTGTGACAACATTTTTACTTTAAAACGAAAGTAAAATGCGCACGGCTGCTCGAGCATTCATAACGGTGCGGAGCAAAGTGAGTGTTTTCAATGAATTCCTATGGAAGTTGAGCTGAAAGTTTAGAATTAGTGCCAGTTCGGATGCAGGTTGCTTGAATGGTGGGTTCGTTAGCCTATTACTCTTAATGAGAAACACAACAAAAAAACAGCACAATGATAAACACACTTAAATAGGCGCTTTTACATTTCGCTTTGAAACCAAATCTTCCGCGATCATCTTGCCAATCAGCTCCTCGCTCTTGTGATGAATGAAATCTGACTCCTGCTGCGTTTGTGCTGGGACTCACGTTCGGCTCACACTGTATTGAGCAGACACGTTCAGTTTTTAATTGTAGTGTCTGTTCTCTAACTGAACTAAATGATTGTATTACTATTAAAAAAAAGTCAAAACGACGGCAGGGTCGGTGCCACGGTGGGTGGGCAAGTGATGTAACCAGTGTTGCGCCTCAACACTGGTAACACTGTCAACACAGACCATCGCAGCAAGCCTAACAAGAAGGAAAATATAGTTAAATGATCATAATATTGATCCGCCTTTTAAGATATTCAGTATATACACTACTGTTCGAAAGTTTGTGGTGGTTTGATTTTTTTCTTTTTGTGAAAGAAGTCTCTTCTGCTCACCCCAGCTGCATTTATATGGTCAAACAGTAAAAAATTATATTATGAAATATTACTACAATTCAAAATAACTGTTTTTATTATAATATATTTTAATATGTAATTCATTCCTGTGATGTCAAACCTGAATTTTCAGCATAATTACTCCAGTCTTCAGTGTCACATGATCCTTCAGGATGATTTGCTGCTCAAGAAACATCTATTTTTATGATCAATACTGAAAACAGTTGTGCTGCTTGATATTTTGTGGAAACGGTGATACATTTTCTCAGGATACTTGTATCCGCATTAATATATAGTAACAATCTACATTTATGCATTTGGTAGACACTTTAAATCTAGAAATAATTAAGGAATGTTTTCCTCACTGTTTTAGCTAAATGAACACAAGCAAGAATATGTATCAGTTTAACATTGCATAGTAAATATTTAATTGTTAAGTATTAATGCTTATTGCCAATACAATTAAATAAATGAGTTCTGGGAACATTTATGAGGGATGGCTCAAATGTTTAGTTGAAATTGAGCCGTTTAAATCAGCTCAAACTAACACCATTTTGCTGTTGAAGTTTAAATCAGTGCTTTTTTTTTTTGATGGTTCCTTGACGCACCACCCACTCACCAACTGCAGGCTTCTCGAGGAGACGCAAACATTAGTGTTAAGTCACCATGTGCTTTCCCTTTTCCAGGTGCTGTGTTTGTGAACGGAAAGGAGATGACCAACCAGCTGCCAGCCATCACTGTTGGCTCGTCTGTGACCTTTGACATGGAAGTGGTCAACCTCTTTCCTGTGAGCAACAACAACAACCCTAGCGACGGGGGAAACTTCAAGCTGAGGGTGACGATTGGCTCGGGGAACAGGGAAGTGGTGTTTGATTGGCTACTGGATCAGGTGGTGGACAGCCTTTTCTTTGGCTGCTCCTTTACACACTCCGGATGGAAAGTGCTGGTGTTTTGATTGTTGCATGATGACATATCCAGTCTGCTGGAATTCAAGACCTCAAGTTCCTTTAATTTGATCAAACTTTCCAAGTGCTTACAGTGTTCAGATGTCACATTTTGCCCTTTTTTCTTATTACTACCAGTTACAGATATCACAGCAGAATAACATTAAACTTTCTCTGTTTTGAGGTATGACGCCAACCACTACTCTTTGACCTCATTACAGGTGGACAGGTGTTGCGATTTTAGCTTAACAGTACATTTTTGCAAAAGAGACTGTTACATGTTAGAGGAGTCTAATAAAGTTTTTGCCTGCAGGTGTTAAGTTGCAAAGCATGTTGGTCTGGTTTACCACAATAAAAAAAGTGAAGCATTCAGAGATCAAAGGCACTCAAAACTGCTCCGAAAACAAGCAAAATAAAAATTCTTCACAACGAACAACGATGAATCTTTTATGCTCTGACAATCTTTGTGCATGTTTTCTCAAGTCAGAAGTGGAGAGTGTATCTGTAGCCTGTTTAAACATAGCTGGATGTTTTATTTAGGACAGTAACATTTCGAGGTGGCATACCAAACAACTAGTATTTTATTCTTGTTTGCCTGGTACTCATTGTTCTCATTTTTTAAACCACAGGGTAGACTGCTAATGTGTCAACTTGTTCACAGATTCATCTGCATGATACTGATCAGTAGATACCAATACACAGAAATGTGATCATTCGCACTAAGCTTTAAGTGTTGTGCCATTTCATAATGAACTTTTTTTTTAATGTTCACATTTAATATACATCTTACTGTACCATTTCATGTTTTCATTAGCTGGGTTACCTTACAGTAACCTTTATAATGCATTGGTTGGAGCTTTTAGGTGGGGAAAAGGCATATTTCACACAAAATGAGGGGCCAATTCACATGTTCCTGAGGTAGAAGAACATCATTTACAAGGTACTATGTAATTCCTCAATGCAGAAGGGATTGAGGATACACGCATGAAATATCCAATACTATATTTATAAAACTGTGACCGTTTAATGTACATTTACCTCATTTTGCCTGTGCCTTCTCAGTACAGATGTAAGAATGCAACTGAACATTTGCAATTGAATAAACGGTTTGGAACAAATTCTTGATATTTTTTTTTTACGCAAAAATAAAACCAATAGATGAAAGATAAATGTATGACCATGACTTGTGAGGTATCAATTGTAAAACAAAACAAAAATCTTTATTTTAAATAAAGAACAACCTGAAGCACTTGTTTCAGCATAATTCATACACTCAAGCAGGTTTCATATTGTTCCTATCATATTCTTGATATAAATATCTTTTTTGACATTAATTTATATCAGTAATCCACATCTAATGTAATCGATGCTGCATTGATTGTTACGCATCAGCCAGTTAAGTAATTGATCTGAAATATTGACCAAAAACCTTTTTTTTTTAAACCAGTGCACAGTTCTAGCAAAATAAAGCAGTTTTTTTTTTTTTACAAACAGATCCTTTTCTTTTAAAACATATGCATACAACAACAACAACAACGGAACAACTATGAAGACTTCCATATCTGAGTAGAAACAAACTAGACAAACATTGTAGCCATTTCACTTTGGTCTAAAATAATCTTCCTTCTGGAATGCAGTCACCTTCAGCAAAGCCATGTCAGATTACTACATTTATGTACATTATAACAAGTTTCCTCAAAAAACACCTGAAAATAAAACAAATGGGCACCATGAAGTACAAGTAGAACCAAAGTAAACCGATGGATACAGCAGAGCAGATGCACTGCGAGAAAACGAACGCATCTTAAAAGGTGGAACTGGACACAGTATTGTGTGCAGTAAAGTGTCATTGAAATTCAAACAAGAGAAAAAGAAACCTGTTCACACCAGTTTACACCAAAAGTTCAAACCCTGCTTAGAGTCCATGTTTCCATGGGTAAGGCAAGTGTAAACATTCTGCAAGGCATCCCAGCCCACTGTGTTTTAGTACCCTGCACCTGTATGTATCCGTGTTGCAAGGTTTGAATTAAGGCTCTGAAAAACTTGACCAAAAAAAAAACAATTTGCAGCGTAGCCTGCAGCACTGATTGTGGTTCTTCAATCTGAGATTCCAAAGAAAAGGTCTTCAAGTGTGGTGAAACATTAACGTGGATACTTTCACTTTAGCCACCACGAAAGAGACCAACAAAACTTTGGTCTAGAAGAAATCCCACAGAAGAAGAAAAAAACAACAACAACAACCTTGTAGGGGTGGCACTAACAGAAAATGTTGAAAAATTAAAATCACAAAAAAAAATTAATAATAATACACTATACACCAGCAAAACTAAAATGTTCAAGTTTTCAGAATGAGTTTATCAACCCCTGTGAAAAATATGCAATAAAAGCAAGTTTGTAGGAGCCATTTCCACCCATCAATATCCAAAATATATTAAAAAAAAAATCTTTTCATAGTCCTTTTAAAAACAGGCATCTAAAACAAGTGCTAAAAACTTGCTAGAGCTACAGGGTTGTGTGTGTAGCGAAAAATCAGTGATTACCTGCTTATAGTTCATCATAAAGTCTAATGGCATCTTCAAGTAATCTGAATCTAGAGTTGCTTTGAAATGATGACATCAGGTCAAATCACCACACAGCCTGTTCCTAACTAGACATCATCTTTAACCCTGCGAGTGCAGAAAGTGGTGGTTCTCACATCCAGGGGGCGTTTGACGCCTACTGACACTTAATTCAATCCAGAGTGAGAGGACGCACTGAATTGGACGCACTGACTTCGCCGTCACCGCTGGATCCGCCGTCAGCACCGTCTTGCGTTTTGGACTGCTTCGGGCTGCCTTTTTGCTCATTCAGATCTCTCAGGTGAGCCATGGCCTTGTCTATAGTCCCTGTATTCACCAAGCCGAAGTCGTGCATGCTGACCAGATGAAGCAGAGTGTTCCGGCACAGATTCTTCTCGACGATAGTGGTGCCGTGCTGCTCCACAAACACCACACAGGCCTGATTCATTTGGTTGTCTGCTATGAATCTGCAAGGAAGGAAAAAAAGATTACTAGCAGAAATGTAATCAACCTCTGAGAGATGAGCTCACAATGTGCAAGGTGATACAGGGAATGTATCCGGGCCACTGTGATATACGGGACAAGGATTGTGTTTAATGGAAGAGGTTTGAGACAATACAACAAAATATTAAAAGAAAGGCCAGTGGTGAATGAGAAGAGAAAATACGTACCCATGTTTCATTACATGCAGGTTCCACAGTTTCATGACCTCTTTCTCTCCCTCATTGACATCTGTGAACTCCTCGATTTGCTGAGGGGTGACGAAGATGAACAAAATCATTTAAATGGAATGACAAAATCAAACAAACTGGTGCTAGAAATCTAGTGTCACTCAATGCAATGTTGCAGGTCAATTTAACCCTTTTTAGACAAACAGATTTAGTGCAAATTTACATTAGATCCTGTGCATCTTTTGATGTGATTTGAATAAATGAATGTAATATAATTCCACTGACACGATGTCTCGCTCACACTCACACTCACACACACACACACACACACACACACACACACACACACACACACACACCATCTGTCTTGAGAGTCGATCTGATCAAGTAACCTCTATGCTGGACCTTCAATGGTAAAAGAACCAAAAGGTTAATGATCTCATGACTGCTTCCTCACCATAGCAGTCTTCTCCCGGAGCCACTCCGGGTCCCTCTCGTCCTCACTGTCCACATCCATTTCCTGTGGTCTAAGCGGCATGCAACTGTCGCTATGGAAGTACAGGCGGTTGTGGCCGCTGATGTACGTCCGTGGCTGCTCCTGTTCTCCATCCTCTGGCTCAAGGAACTCAGAGAGGCTGGGCTTTGAGTGCTTGGGCCTGTGGAAACCGCAACACTGTTTTAACATCGGATTCAAAGAAATGGATGCAAGGTTGGCCTATGCATAATTACAGTATATAATATAGAAATGTCAAATCTGACACGAAGGAGAAAATAAGTCTGTGCCACAGATGGGTGCCTTAAGCCTACACTTAACTGATTATGTCTACAAGTGTCCGGAGTACACATGGTGTAGGGTGTTAGTGGCTACCAAGAAACATTGTAGTATTGCAAATTAAAGTTCGGGGTTGGTAAGATTCTTTTAAAAGAGATTAATTAATACCTCTATTCAGCAAGGATGCATTAAACCAACCAAAAGTGACAGTAAAAGATACTGATAATGTTACAATGGTTTCCATTTTTTAATGTTAAATCAAAAGATTCTTGAAAAAAAAAAAAAAAAAAAGTATGACCACTTCTACAGAAATAAGCAGCACTGTTTCAACATTTATAATAATAATACATGCTTTTTGAACAGCATATCATAATATTAGAATGATTTCTGAAGGGTCATGTGACACTGAAGACTGGAGTAATGACTCGTGGAAAATCAGCTTTGACATTTTAAAATATATTAAATAGAAAATGAATTTTAAAAATGTAATATTGTACACGATTACCGTTTATCATCAAATAAACTCAGCCCTGGTGAGCATAAGAGATTTATATGTTAAAAATATTTCAGAGACCAACGAGTTGAACGGTAGTCAGTGTAGAATTTAAATTACACACAGTAGAAAAGTGTGCATATATTCATTAAACATTAAATCTGTTTTGGTTTGCTTCCAAATAATAAAACTGACTGGCTAATGGGGAAATTAACGACCAAGTAATATCCCATTTTTTTAAATTAAATTTTAACTATATTGTGATATATATACACATTGTAACCACAATAGAAATTAAGAAATTAAACATTTCACTAAGACCACGCAACAGCTGAATCATTTTTTAATTTGGATACACATACTTTCTTTTTCAAACCACACAGACCTGCACACAAGTAAGTGTGTAACCGAAGTTCTCTTCACTGGGCCGTTACGGCTGAAGGCAAAGCCAGGCTGGCAGTGGATGTCCTGAGGGTTGCCCACGTAAGAGCCATCATAGCATTCATTAATTGACACATCTATCCTGGCTCCTTTAGGATGAGGCTGGGGGAGAAACGGTTACATCAGTATAAACATTTCTACCAAATATGGACTATATGCAAAGTTTATACATGTGATTTAACCCAGTCCAACTACAAGTAAGCCATTTATAGATTGAGTCCCTCAACAACTGTGATGTCTCTCACCACATAGTTGAAGATGAACCGGCTGTGCGAGAGCTTGAGGTGCTTGAGGAGGCTGTAGAGTTTACGGCAGTTCAAAGTGCACCACGGACAGTGCAGGTCATCTCTGGCCTCCGTCTGCTGCCGTGTGTTATTGCTGTAGAGGAACTAAAAAACAAGAGGATGGATAAAACACAACGTGACCGCACAGCGGCCCACTGATAGAGTGAAATGTCTCAGCAGGACTTATTAACTCTAACGCTCTCGTGCTGATATCATACAGCACAGAAATCTACAGTGGAAAGACAGTGAATAAAGGATACACCCTGCACTTTGAAAGTCAATATAAAAGCCTGGGATCACAGATAAGTGTGCTGTATTGTGTGTATAGACAGCTTTGAAAGTTTTGTTGATGTCATCAGGTAAATTTACAGATGCATATTACTCACCTGATAATAAACACGTAGTTTCTGGCGAGGTTCAGCTTGAGTTTGTTCTCTTCTTACTGGTAGATCAGTGCCAACTGAATCATTAACGGCTGAAACTAATCAAAATTTTTTACATTGTTATGACCAGGATCTTAAGGATTACACACAAATCAATATGCTTTAAAAGGCCAAAAAGTTATTGGACTTTACTTGTAAACACTAACCAGTGCTTGTGATCTTACCTACTGCTTGTGGGGGCTTTACATTACTAGGCTTGCTGCTGTCTACTGTGCTGGATTCAGAATTCCGTGTGGCAAGCGGTTTGGCCACTGGTGCCGTTCCTCTGTCAGCAGTGTCATTGGTCCATCGCAAAGTGAACTGCAGGGTGGGTCCCTGAGAAAAGGTCTCGAAGGGTGGAAGCCACTGAAACAGTAGAAATCCCAAATAAAAGACCAAAAATTACATCACTTGCCCACCACGGCACTGCCCCCAACTGTCGTTTTGATTTTTATTAATAATAAAAATCATATCGTTCAGTTAGAGAACAGACACTACAATTAAAAACTAAATGCATCTGCTAAAATTAAACAACTTAAATTCGGTGAGCCAAGCGATTAAAGTCAGATAATGTCGCCTCTCTTCTGACTGGCAATGGCGGAAGATTTCGTTTCAAAGCAAAATGTAAAAGTGCCTATTTAATAGAGTTTGTCATTGCACTTTTTTGGTTGCGTTTTTTATTAAGAATAACAATGAACCCACCATTCAAGTAATTGCTGCCTCAGAATTTACGCTAATTATAAAAAAAGCGCATTTTTAACAGTGCATGTCCACTGGTGCAAAACGAGTGGCGCAGAATGAGCATTTTCAGCTCTTTCCTATAAAAGTTGAGCTTCAGGCTTGCACGTGAGCGTAAAGCTCAGATTCCATAGGAATTAATTGAACACCCTCGCTCTGCTCCACCCCGTAAGCGATTTAAAAGAGAGTTGGAGAAAAGAGGGAAAAACTGCAACAATTTCCTCACCTCACATCTCTACTGCTTAAATGCAGACTAATAAAACACACCGCCTGCAACTGACCTTCCCATCTAGTATGGTTTCCCACGTTGCCCTTTTCTTGCCTACAGGACTCTCCTCCATCTCCTGCATGGACACTTCATACTCGCCATCCAAAAGCTGGAGGCGTCTGTTGAAGGAATGCAAAAACAAAGTCTTAAACTAGACAAGCAAACACAAAGTAAACAAAACATTTTAAAGGACAAGCTATTTAAAGTGGTGTTTAAAAAAATAAAAAAAACTTACCTATTTTTATCAAAAACTGTCATTTGTGCCACAAACGTAGTTTCTCCATCATCCTGATGAGAGCAGTATCTCTTCTTCCTGTTAGACAGCTCTTCAATAACATCTGAGAAGATAAGAACGTGTTTGTGAACAGGCCTCATCAAAACGTGTTTTGAGGTGTTATATTATTAGTCTCAAAAGCTAAAGCTCATACTGGAATCTCTGGTGGTCATGCCGTTGAGCTCTCGCCCCCCTGGACGTGACACTCTGAACAGAAGGGAGTAGGACTTCACCATGTGGCTGTTACTGGGTTCAAACTCGAGGCTGGGCACTACCAGTGTGGGAAAAGCTCCCAGCTTGGTCTGACTGATGTCTGGGTTCAGAGGCACCTGCTTTTTACCTGTAGGCACTTGCTTCACTGGGCAACTCACGTCCTAAAACATAAATGAAAAATTAGAGTAGTTCAAAATGTCTGTTAGCTTTGAAACCCTACATACACACACATATACATACATTATATATATATATATATGTGTATGTGTGTATGTATGTATGTGTGTATATATATATATATATATATATATATATATATATATATATATATATATATATATATATATATATATATATATATATATACACACACACACACACATATATATATACACATATACATACATACATACAATGTATATGCTAGTGTACTACTAAAAGTTGACTAAATTAACATTAAAAATATAAATTAAGAGCTCAAGTACACGCATAAAGGCAAACATGGCATGAACTTTTCTGAGATCAGAATGCAACCTTAACATTGAATGAAAACTCAGGTCTAAACACCAACAAAATAAATATACATTAGCCTATATAAAAACGAATAAATAAATATAGCAGTGAACTGAAACTCTACAACACTCCGATGGCGTGGACATGGAAGTTAAGCATGTTGTGCAGTAAGCGCGGTACTAATTTAGCTTCTACACTCCACACGAACACTTGGATATGCAGCTAATATTAGCTCACATTTATCTAGGTTAATGTTAACCATAGGGCGAGCAGCCATGTAAAGTGGATAATGTTAGGCTACTACTAACATGTTTTAAATCATGTTTGAGGTTTTGTGGTCATTCTTTGCCCTCTCGAAACGTTCCCACACTTTCACCGCATGGACCAGCCGTGTTAGCAATCTGTCATTGTGTGACTTCGCCAAGTCCTGTGGAGTTTTTTTTCTGCGACCGATTAATTTAGTCGACCAAGCCTCTTCTCGACAACTAACGTTTTCTCAACTATTAGGGGGCAGCCCTATTGTCAAAAGTGTAGATTTGACAATAGGGCTTTTGAACCAAGCAGCTTTCTGTTGGTCAGCATGGCGGATCCACTGGAAATCTGCATGGGGAAATCTTTTCACCCTCATGTGCAATTTCTATTAACTGAACGTTTCCAGCCAAATTTGCTGAACAATGGTAAATGTGACCACACCTTTACTCTTCTGGGACCAAAAGTCTTAACAACTCAAGTGCTGATTTTTTTGTCAAATCAAATGCTCTCAACACATGAAAAAAAACTCTGCTTGTCAAGTGATTTTGTTGGGTCTTTATGTGCCAGCTGGCAAGGACAAACACAGATTAAAAATTAACCAACAGACATGGGCACACACATAATCAAGACAAGGACAAGTTTTTTTTTCATTGAGGAAGCTTGTTTTTGTTGGTGTGCAAGGTCAATGCAAGAGTTCGTTTTTACTTCTCCATTGTCAAATTTACACAGCAAAGGTGGTACAGAAGTGCTTCCAAAATGGCATTTAGGTGTCTTTACGCAGGCTGTTGAATGCTGCTCAGAGGTGGCATAAATGCATTTACACAGCAATTGTAACTGTAAACTATGATACTAGGGCTGAAGTGGATCAGAACAGGCACAATTTAGTCCGGCTTTTATGCTGCATTGCATCTTTACACTGAACTATGAGCAGGCACAGAGCAGCCTTAAAGGGTTAGTTCACCCAAAAATGAAAATTCTGGCAGTAATTACTCACCCTCATGTTGTTCCAACCATGTAAGACCTTCGTTCATCTTCGGAACATAATTTAGTATATTTTTGATGAAATCTGAGAGCTGTCTCACTCCACCATAGGCTTTCAGAGGGAATGAAACTTGATGGCCCAGAATAGTAAGTAAAAACGTCATTTAAGGAGTCCAAATGACTACAGTGGCTCTGTATTAAGTCTATCATGCGACGAAAATACTTTTTGAGCGGAAAAACAACAAAAATAACGACTTTATCCCACTATTATTGTTGTTCAATTTGAGCCTCTGACGAGAGTTCGCGGGAGTGCCACGACGCATGCGCGAGAACTGAGATTAACCCTACTCCGAAAGAGTGAGCAGCCAGTCAAGTAGTAGTAGAAGAAGAATCTCAGTTCTCGCGCATGCGTCGTGGCACTCAAATTGAACAACAATACTAGTGTGATAAAGTCGTTATTTTTGTTGTTTTTCCGCTCAAAAAGTATTTTCGTCGCATGATAGACTTAATACAGAGCCACTGTAGTCATTTGGACTCCTTAAATGACGTTTTTACTTACTATTCTGGGCCATCAAGTTTCATTCCCTCGGAAAGCCTATGGAGGAGTGAGACAGCTCTCAGATTTCATCAAAAATATACTAAATTATGTTCCGAAGATGAACGAAGGTCTTACATGGTTGGAACAACATGAGGGTGAGTAATTATTGACAGAATTTTCATTTTTGGGTGAACTAACCCTTTAACTTGGCTGTGTAAAGATGCCTTATGACACAAAGTTTTACCTTTCTTTTCTTGTGGCAGACCTTGACGAGTAGCACTTCTACAGACACCGAGTTTTCTTCATTCTCTGAGTTCTGCAATGGCTTCTCTGATACATTGAACAACAAATCGGAATTACTGAATGATCAGGGGATATTATTTGAGCACGCTAGTAAGAGCGTACAAAAATTCTTGAAACTTAACGCTGACTTACCAGTTTTATGGAAGAATCCAGTGAAAGTGAGCTGCAGGTTTGAAGCCAGACTACAAGACAAAAGACTGGAGTTAAAAACTCTGCATGCATTTTGGCCTATTCAGTCATGTTCAGAAAACAAGACTAACATAAATCTGGAATAAAAGAACCGCTTACTTGTGAGACTCCTGATCCACTTTTGACTTCTCTACATTCAATAGCAGATTGTTCACGCTAAAGCACTTTCTGAAACAACAAACGCCAACAAACATTACTTTATTAGTTGAGATGTGGAACCCTCATTCAACTTATCCAACAGTTGCAGTGAATTTGTCAACAAAATGTCTCGCTGTAAGGCCTGCACAAGGAAATGAAGGTGTGGCTTTTTGACAAACAAAGAGATTAAGCTGCATGAAGTTTGTTTAATGAGCAGCAATCATTTTACCTTTTTGAATTTGTTCTCGAGTTTCTGTGGGCCATATATGTAAGAGATCTGTGCAGGAAGATCGGCTAATAGAAAGGGAAAAATGAAAGATGCAACCAGTTAAGTTATTGTTATGGCAGCCATGATGTACAGGCAATAAAAGTCTAAATGAAAACAGCATGTTATTTCTTCATGATTATGCTCTACTTACTGCTATGAGATTCCTTGTGCGAAGAAATCTGTATATTTGAGTTGGTTCTATGAACAGAGAAATCACAGACGTTGCAAAATTAGATTAATGCCATGTAAAAAATAACAAAAAAAATCATACTAAGTGCATGTCAAGCAAGCATCTATGAAAACAACCACATTATTTTACAATGGCTCTCTCATACATTAATCAAGGTGGCAGTTTGGCTTGTCTTAGCTCGTGTAGAGAAACTACAACGTGGTTTTCAAAGTGTTTTATGTTGTTCATGACTGCTGATGTCCCTTGCTCTTCCATGACAACAATTCTAAGTCCCCAATGCCATTTTAAAATAATAAAACACATAAAAAGCCACCATAAAACACGTGTCATCTCGATGCACGTGTCTAATTTTCATATAGGATGTGGCCTAGACAACTATTAAGCGTTTAAAATCACTCTGTTATGACAAAAACCATGACATGAACCGGTAACACACGTTAAAATTCACATTTAAGAAATTTCACGAAATCCAGGACAAAGTAGTATTGGTTAGTGTTGTTTAGCCCTCAAGCTAGGAGTGTGGGACATAAAACAATTGGATACTGTTAAGTGTGCTAGACTAGAAAAACAGCGGTTTATTGTGTTTACAACGCAAAAAAAGTTCGATTTACGAGCAAACCGGAGCAACTTACTCTCGAACGCCTGCAGGAAGAGTTCGTGGTCGGCTTGGATGTGCTCCATCTTGGGTCGCTTGACTGAAGGCATCACAACACCGGACGATACGTGCGCTCCTCCATTAGCAGCTTTACTCGTGCTGTTGGCGTAAAAACCATTTCCACCAGAACCGTGCTTTTGTGGAGCCATCCTAGAATTGCGTTCGCGGTCGAATGAGGTGTTTGAAACGGAAGCCCAGTGGATTCAGCCGAGTCCTGAGCCCAAACAAAGGGAGAGCAGCCGAGACCGGTTCGCCCCCTCAACAAAGTAACAGTTAACATCAACGAGCCGGCATTTCAGTTTGTTTTACAGCCCGGATGCAATTCGCGACAACACAAATGTACATGTAGAAAACAGCGCGACGACTCATCTGTGTGTAAAAACGAGCGCTTCGCGAACTCTCACCGGATCATAGATTGGGTTCCGCGCGGTAGTGAACGCCGACTACAACACACAAACCAGCCGCGGCAGAAAGTGTGCTTAAAGATTAGCAGTCCACTTTTGTGTTGCGGACAGAATATCGCCGCTGTTTACTTATTAAGAATATACAAGTAAGCCCAGAAGCTTTGTGCCCTATGGGAAACAGCCTGAAGTCGAAAGCACCGTGAATATTACCCGCCCTCCTTCTTGAATGTATTCGACTCAGCTGATAAAACCTCGAGTTTGGACATTGCAGTCAAGTTTGGTAGAGAGTGTGCTGTCTGTGCGCTCGCGCTGCCTTCAGTTTCGCTTATTGTATTTTCGCGGGAAATTCGTATTTCAAAGTAGATACAGTGGCGAGGAAAAAGGGCCAGGGTGTACATTCTGGCCCCTAGTTGTATTAAATATTTATCTGTAGACATAGTGTTTGAGAATAAATGTTATAAGACGTTTTGTTTGTGTGGTCATTGTTTCAAATTAAACGAGCACAACAATAGTATTTCTTTTTGTTGTTGTTTATGGGCTCTCATAAGTGGAATAATTACTCAATGCTTCAGGAAAAGGTTTTGATACGCCCTGCTTTTCCAGTTCATGATTTATTTTTATTTTTATTTCCAGTTTATTATTTATTTTTAATCTGATCAAACTTTTAACTCAGAGTTCTGTGTACATAGCTAGGTGTGATCTGGGGCCTGTACCATGATGGTAGTTTAACAAACTCAGGGTTACAGGATTAGTTTCGAGTTGACAAAACCAAACCAATCTATTCAGGCTTTGTTGGTCCCATGATACTGATCATCTGCTTTCTCTGTCAACTCAGGCTTTGATCCTGAGTTTAGCTGTGATACCAGTAGTGAACAGCCAATCACATGCTGTGGATCAGTGAAACTGAGATTCACTTCTCGCGAGAGAAGCAGCGAGATTAATTTCTCTCTTCTGCAGAATATTACATGATTGAAAAAAAATAAGAATTTAAACAAATTTACACAGCAAGAAGGAAAGAGCTGTCTATGAAAGAGGACAAAATATTCACTACGTCAATGCAAGTAAAAGTTATGAAGTTAGTTTAGTTGATATATAGAGAGAATTGAACATTTAAGCTCGCATGTAGTAATTTTTATAGCTTTATTTATTGATTTTAAAGCTTATTTGACCTTTTATGTAGGCTATTTATATTCATTTAATTACATTAATTATTGATTACCTAATGATACATGTGTAATTGATTACGGGTATAATCATTCAAAATTATTATTATAAATAAGCATTGTTAAAAGCCAGATGCTTTAGTCTTTAATAGCCATTTGCTATGTAGTGACCTTTTTAATTTGGAGTAGAAACAGGGGGAATGACTTTATTGCATCAGAGGTGTGTCACTTTGCTCACAGCTGATTGGTCTAATCTCTTATCCAGAACACAACCTGCCCTGGAGCAGGTTAGTCGTGGAGAGTAATGGAGATGAACACTGCTAAAAGCCAAACCACTTTAATTGTACCTAAAACCCAGGATTAGCACAAACTAAGCTTAAAAATATCTGGCTAGCCAGCTAAACCGGCTTCATGGTATAGGCTCCTGCTTTTGAGATCGGATAGCAAATGTCAACAAACACAAATAATAAACAATAAGCAGCTGTGAATTTTTTTATCTTATCTTATTTGGATATTTTACATAATATAATGACATTCACAATTGTATTTTATTCCCCATTAAAAATGTTGTGGATTGATATAGAGATTGACTGCACTGTAATGAAAGCCAAGAAGAGAAAAAAAAAATGTAGGGAATCAAGCTACAGCACTAGAGTTTATGTATTTGTTTGTTGCCTCTTGTCTGTTTGAACTTTTATGTATATTTAACGTGTATTTCTAGATAAGAAACCAAGAGTTTATATCTAAATTATATTTATATAATATTTATTTATATATTATATAATTTGTTCCAAATTTTGGAAATAAAAAAAACATACATTAAAGGTCCCGTTCTTCGTGTTTTTTTGAAGCTTTGATTGTGTTTACAGTGTGCAATATAACATGTGTTCATGTTTCGCGTGTAAAAAAAACTGTATTTTTCACACAATTTACTTATCTGTATACCGCTGTTTTCACTGTCCTAAAAACGGCTGATGACTTCCTTGTTCAAGAAGTCCCTCCTTCAGAAATACGTAACGAGTTCTGATTGTGCCAGCGGTTCCCGTGTTGTGATTCGACAGTAGCTTAGCGAACGTGGCACGGTTCCTGTGTTGTGATTCGACAGCAGCTTAGCGAACGTGGAAAGGTCACGCCTCTTAACGGGGTGATGTATGCGCTTAATGATCTCTACAGCGTCCCTGGGAAAGCCAAACAAAGGTGATTTGACTCCGGGATGAAAATAACAGCGTCTCGACGACATGGCGACAAACACACTCAAACGCACCACTTCCTTTTCTCCACGCGACACGTCCTCTTCTCCACGTGGGACAGCAACAAGACCACGCCCCCTTTTTTCACGTATTCTTGTGGGCGGAAGTACCAGGATGTAGTCCAAGCCGGCCGTTCGCTGTAGGCTTTGAAAGGGAACTTCTGTTAAATAAAATATCTCGCTTGGCTTTATAATTTTACAGGTATTATTTATGCTCTAACAGCAACATTACACACTAACTAAAGTTTGAACAATGGGATCATGAAGAACGGGACCTTTAAAGTCCTCATGAAATCAAAATTGACCATATTTACTTTGTTAGCGCAAATTGCTAGTTTTGTGGTGAACAATCCATCCGTGCAAGTCAATCCCCATCAAAAAATTATTTGGCTTCATAATCTTTAATCAAAATCTGAAAATGCTCCTCCCCTCTACATTGGTACCCACGCCCTCTGTTCTGCTCATTTAGTATTCCGTTTCTCTCGGAAATACGTCAAATCACTGAAATAAAGTCGGTTGCAACTTCCGGTTCACTGGGACTTTAAACAAGCTAATATTTAGTTTAACTAAGTTGATAAAGTTTGCATAGTAAAGGTTAGCTGTTTCAAGTTGATGAAAGGGAAAAATAAAATGTATGTTTCAGGCCGTAGCCTATTGTGTATTTGTGAAAGCTCCAATAATAATAATAATAATAATAATAATAATAATAATAATAATAATAATAATAATAATATGCTAATATAGTCCCTGGTCGTCTTTATCTGATCAACTAAAGCATATGATACAAAAATCATTCATACATCCGGTAAATTGCTTGCTTGCTGGATCCATATATTTAAAGTTAAATTACAAATGACACATGCCAACGTTTATGGTGAGATGTAGGCGATTGATTTGTTCTTGATTTGAATCGCTGCACTTCTCCACATCCGGGAAACCTCTAATCTAACGTGTACCGGATGTGTACCGGATGTGTCAGCAGATGGAATAAAATAAACTGGGTCGTTAGATCGCTTCAATAATATGTACAAAGAAGATGTGTGAACTCACATGGGAGAAAGAATGAACCAAAAAAAAATAAGAATGAGTATTTAATCGTCGTCTTCGTTCGGTCGAACCTGGACCAAATTACGTTATTTACGTCCTGACGGCAATCAGGCGCGGTGGCCAAGTGGTAAGGCGTCGGTCTCGTAAACCGAAGATCGCGGGTTCGAACCCCGTCCGTGCCTAAAAAAACGGGACTTATATGCTTTTGCACAAGGGCGGTATGACGAAATCACACACAAATAGTCTTGTTTTCCTATAGTATTATTAAACCAAAGAATATTTCAGCAGGAGAAAATATAAAGTTTGTTAGCATCAAGACTAACACAAATTGAGACGAATTCTGGCAAACCCTTACGGTGATGATAACACAGGGCAACTTTTTGAGCAATGTTACTGGGCAATGTTGCCGTCAACGGGCAACCAGGTAAGACACAGGGCCCATGACCAATCTAAAGTATCCAGATAGAAATTTGTTGCACATTCCCAATGGGAAAGTGGCCAAACAACATTGCTTTGTAACATTGCCCAGCAACATTGTTTAAAAAAGTTGCCCCATGTATCATCACCTTTAGGCTAACCTGTTTGTCAACCAGAGTTTATGGTTATGATGACCTGAACAGTCTAAATATGCTCTTTTGTAATTTAGAAACGTTGGACTAAATACAATGAATAATGTGCAAAAACTCCACAATAAAAAAGTGCAAACATTTATAATAAGATATTGATTATAATGCAAGGCATGCCAAGATCACGAATGTGTCATTTTACTATTGTGTTACTAGATAGCCAAATAATTAATTGGGACTTTTTAACAGAAGAATACACGAATGTATAAAGAATGTAAATAGGTGTCCGAGTAGCCTCGGTGATACCTTGCATTATGCGTGTGTCCACAAGATGGCGCTAGCGCTCCAAATTAAAACAGACATACACATCGGCAACAGTGCGCAGCTAATATAAGCCATGATAGAGAACATTCTACAGATCAAAATGATAAAACTGTAAAGGTTGAAATCAAACAAATTAACTGCTGTTTCTCTATGGGACTCTATGGGCATATTTTGCCATTTAAAATAAATTAATAAATTAATTAATTAATACCTTAAATGCACTCCTTTCGCATTTAAGACATATCAAGATGACCAAGTAATAAACTTCCTCGCTGTCGTGCCCTAAACCAAAGGCTGATAGACAATAGGTGAGTGTGACATTCATTAGTGCATGTGCTACCTAGAATTCCATTTTGGGGAGGGCCTGAGAACGGCACGAGACGCGTCCGCGCGCGAGATCTCCGCTCTCTGCTGCTGCTGCTGCTGCTGCTGTCGCACATGGCACGCGGCTGTGCAGAATACAGGTAAATCCTTTAAGAAGGCGGCGGTGACATTCATGACTACGCTATCGAGAAGCGAACTTAGAAGGATATTGATACAATTTTGGCGCACCCAAGAGAAAAACACACGCATATCTTCTCAGAAGAAACTTCACTAACTGGCTTTAGTGAAGAATGCATCTTTATTCCATTTCTTTGACAGCAATCGGAACCAGAACTGGACCGTACGATTGGCAAACTTTTCTACAACTGTTTGAGTGTGGACATAAATCAAATTCAGTCTGGGTTGATACAACGCTCAAACAGTGGAAGTACAGCCGAGGTAAATTAATCTACTGTAATTGTTGCTATAAGAAAATACATGATTTATTTATTTATTTTTAATTTAGATGGATTTTGTGATATGTTTTGGTTTATGTCAATATGAATTATAGTAGTTTATGAATGAAACAGGCCAGGTAAAGCACATTAAATGAGTACACTTTTGTGAAATTGTGTAGTTTTAATGCTATTAATCATAAAATGTATACATATATAAAAAACAATAATGAATGTATAATACTAACCTGTGTATATTTGGGGTCAAAGACATTAATGTGTTAGAGGTTGGGTCTTTGCGGGCAAGGTGAGTAGTTCAATTTACTCTCAACTGGCCTACAAAGTCCCAGTTTCTGGCTCATGTAATCATCCTCACTTATTTCTGTCCGAATAGGTACATTTTAATACACGCATACATATATTTATTTAGAATGTTCTGTTGGTGGGATACATTCAAATTGGAAAGGACGTTTATAAATAATGGAATACTAATTAGAATAGAATACTTTTGAATATTTCATTATTTGACATAATTAAGTAAAAGATTTATCCGAAATAGTTTGCTCAAGGTGTTTCCGTCAAAGGATTCCTCATTCCTCATATCCCACTGCTGGAAGTTTGTTTGGATCTATTTGCCAAAAGCTTCATATTGCCATTGTGGCTCTTTTTAAACTGAGCACATTGTTATTGTCTATTTAAGTGTGATTAGTTTTACTAGCACGCTTATAGGACAGTCAAGTTGGAATTAGAACCTAGTATGAAGACTTTAACTTCACAAACGTTTCCGTGGCTCATGACTGTAATATTGAAAGGACCCTCACGCTGTCTAATAGGCATGTATAAACACAGAAATACCAACCCGAATAGGAAAGAATCCCGCTCCGAAATGCACTGAACTCATTCACCTCTCTCCGCTACCCACTTAAATCCCAAAGCAAACCCCTTTTTTTTTATAAGGGCAATTTATAAACCCCTGGCATGCACGCTTGAGGGGAGGAGGGAGGCTAAAATTCCCCTCTCTCTCTTCTTAATTTAAACTTTTCACTTGTTGGATGGCTGACAAACAGGGTCTTGCTCGCTTCCAGCCGTCAGAAGCACGGAAGCGATACAGCAGCCCCATGTCTGCGCTTCCCCAGGGGAGGGAAAGGGTGTCCAGCTCTCCCCAACACCCAGTCGCCAGATTGAAAGCTGGCTCCGTGCTGTTGAAATGTGAGTCTAGGAAGAGGACCCAAAAGGCAGCAAGAAAAATGAGGGACTTTTAGGGGCAGCTGTGTTTTATTAACCCAGTCATAATGCCCCTAAAAATCCTTATTGCTCTTGCAATTTTCAGCATCCCTGCGTGGACAGACGTGACCTAGCAAGACTTAAATGCACATGAACTCTCTAATACAACAGGAGAATATTAGAAAGCCTTCTTGTGAAACACTTTTCAGACCCTATCCTAATTTAGCTATTTATCTATGTAGGTCTTTGCAACAGACTGTCAAAGAATTGTCAAAATGATGTTGTCACTTAATGCAAAACACACTATATGTGGTTTATGTTAATAAGAGGTTTAGTAAATGCACCCTTCTCTTTCATTAATGCAATGCAATGTATGTTTTCTCTTTCAAACCATCATAGAGCTATTTTCAAAGACGTGACTTCATTCTGCTCTACTAGTCAATGTAAGCCTTGTAAACACAAAATGAAGTTCCCCGGCTTGAGGTTTTTTTTAGAGTTTGGAGACCTCTAAGACAAAGTTTTGTTGTCAAGTATAAGTTTGAGCACACTCCCTCCCCCAAAACTCTATAGTAAATCGTCCAGTTCCTCTGGACATGTGTTACCCTGCGTTCTTAGCTTGAGCCCTGCTTCATTCTATCTTATTATAATGTCACATGGAAATCACACTGACAAACTTAATAAACGGTCTGTATCGTCTTGTTTTGGTGAGGGGCAGGCAATAGCCTGCACAGCGGCTGAGCGAAAAAGTGACTCAGCTCGGCGAGGATGCATGCGTTCTAAGGGTGTAAGCATGTGGAATCTCGAGCTCCTCTTTGAGATCGCCTGCTGTCCCACACATCTCATTTGCACTTCGCTATTATCACAGCATGCTGGAAACAGTGCATTTCCCTTCGCTGAGAGCAGGAGAGGATTTGGGTCAGGACGTCCCTGTGCAAAAATAAGACAAAGAGAAAAGCTTGGCCATTAAAAACCATAGCAATATTTAAGACACTTTACATACTGAAGTATATATGTACAATATATTATCTACTTTACCATTTCAAAAGTTTGGGGTCAGTGTTTTTTTTTTAGGAAACTAAAAAATGTATACAAACACATTCAGTTGATCAAAAGGGACAGTGAAGACATTTATAATGTTACAAAACATTTCTATTCATCCAGGAATACTGATAAAAATGTATTGTGGTTTCTACAAAAATATTAAACAGCACAACTTTTTCAACATTGTTAATAATAATAAATGTTTCTTGATCAGCAAATCATCATATTAGAATGATTTCTGAAGGATTATGTGAGTAATGATGCTGAAAATTCAACTTTGACATCACAGGAATAAATTACATTTTAAAATATATTCAAATAGAAAACAGTTTAAATTGTAATGATATTTCACAATATTACTGTTTTTACTGTATTGTTGATCAAATAAACGCAGCCTTGGTGAGCAGAAGAGAAAATAATTAAAAAAACTTTTTTGATCATTCTCTTCTAAATATTTTATTATATAGCACAATATAAGTTATAGCAATCCATTTGTTTAATTGGTTGGTTATGTACTGTATGCAAGCAGACTGATGTATTTGTCATGTCGTGTCTCGCATTGCGAGCGATGTGAGCAAAAGAAAAAGACAACTAATACAAAAACAAATGGATCTGTAACAAGAACTGGTACAGCACTAGAGGGAATCAAAGATTACACACATTTGAATAACAGTGTGTGTAAACAGATGATGGTTTTGATATTATAGAAAGCTATTGGGAGGTATATCTCAAAATGTTGGGGCCGTGACCCTGAAGTTCCTATACCGCCCATGATGGAGGACAATAGGAGCATTGTCGGCTGCAGAGTTCAGGAAAAATCAACTGCTTTAACTGTTTAATGAGTAAGAGAGTTAACAATTTCAGCATCTTTAAAGCTAAGTGAAGGACAAATAAAGGTTTGGAGATGCAGATGAGAAGACCTGATGAGGTGCTTGAGGTGCAGGTTATACATACAGCATTTGAAAGCCTCTCTTGAACATCACAGATATCTAAGCAGAGGTCAGAGGAGAAAGAGATTTGGGGCCAACTAACAGGATTTCGGTTCTTTCATCGTTTAATTTGAGAAAAATGGAGGCCATCAAGTCACTCATTTAGGTCATGGATACTTGTTATGAAAGCTGATGTTGATTTCAAACGTATCACACATTGTGATCCACTTCTGTGACTGTAGTATGTGATATTGATTAAGCTCACAGGAAAGCAATTATATGCATGTGGCTTTTTGATGCACCCAAACCCAGAGTTTACACGCATATGAATCACACTCTCACTCACTCTCGCTTTTTACAAACATCCAGGCATAATGACGACGAGTGAAAACTTGTTGAGCGATCCCAATGCTCATGAATAGTGTGAGTTTGTGTGTGATTCAGCAGCTGTGTGTTTTTGAGGAGTGAGGAGGCAGTGGTCTGTGACTGTGTGGGGAAGAGAACTAGAAGCCAGTGAGAAATGAAAGGTGACTCAGATGTGGTGGTGACTCAGCCCAGACACACCTCCCGAGCCACACTGACTCACAATTGCATTGAGGAATTTTCTTATCTGGAAACGATATAGCCTAGATATGCTTCATTCGCAGTTCGCTTACATTCTGCTTTGTTGCTTTTGTTGAATTAATTTATTTCATTGTTACTGCTAATTACTCGTAATAATTTTATGTGGTGCTGATGTGATGATATATCATATACATACCATTTTCATTAATAAAAATGAAATTAAAAAGAAAACTGTTGACGGACTCTGCCGTATTAGCATAGACCCCGCACCCTGAGCAAGTTGTACACTGTTCGCCATTTTCTCCAGGTCGGAGCAGCTGTAAGGACAAGAATATCTCAATTTCGGTGTTTTGTTGTTGGATGTAAGAGTGAACATAACAGTCTTCATGTACTCCCGAAATCAGAGCAGCTGAAGAGGCTTTTTTTTTAAGGGAATGTGCCCCCCATATACCTACATTTTTTTATCGCTGCGCACATCTTTTTACTCCAGACAATACAAAGGGACAATACAAAACACAGGTTTTGCTAAACAGTTGTTACTCAAGGATTGGTCAGTACCAACTGTTCGTGATCCAGCTTTTGGTCTCCGGAGTGATACTGGGTCAGTAATGAAAGGAAAAGCACACACTTTTTTACAGTTCATCAGAGTTGTTTTACGGATATGAAGTTTATCAGTTTATTAAGCACCCCCTGAAAAGGTCTGTATATTGTATATTTGCTTACTGTTTGTTGTAACAAGTGTTTTTGTGTAATTTGTGTGTGTTGTTGATGATAATACGAGGAGAGAATATGGATAAGACTTTAATGCGCACTTCTTGGACTGTGTATTCAGGTCTTACAGTGATTTTCTGGAGTGAAAACAGATGCTTCATCTTTTTTGTGATGTACAATAAACTTCATAAAACTCATCAGTAAAGTTTTGGCTATCATTCGGACGGGGTCTGCTACAACAGGCTTGTATTAATAGTGGATAAAAGCAAGATGACAACACAAGTTATAACCATAATTAAACTAAACTATACCTGTGCTATCTCCATGCAGTGTATATTCTCTGGCTCTATAGGCATCATTGTCCGACCACTAGTAGTTTCTGACATTTTCAGTGTGTGAGATTGTCCTGTTTTGTTGCCGGTATGAGCTCATGAAGCTCCGCCCTCTTCTTGGGAGCAGCAGCTCATTTGCATTAAAAGGGACACACACAAAAACCATACTTTTTGCTCACCCCCAAAAAGTGGCATTTTTAACATGCTGTATATGATCTGTGGAGTATTTTTAGCTAAACTTCACATACACACTGGGGGCATCAGAGATTTATTTTACATCTTGTAAAAAGGGGGCATTATACGTCCCCTTTAAGGATGTGTTCACACTTGTAGTTCGGTTCTCTTGGTTCTTTAGGTCTGGACCAAGAAAAGAAAATAATACATTTAGTCCTGGTTCGGACTGCCATTTTTAACACCAAACCTAAGGATACAAAAAAACCACAAAAAAAATATGGCTTTTATGATGAATATTTTGTGATGGAACTTGTGGAACATCCAAAACAATGCTGTGTGCAGGCTAAGTGTAGTATGTGCGCACATTTGATGGAATATAATGGAGCTCACAACTCGTCAAAAGTTTATAAAATGTGTCAAAACAGCTGCAGGAACCCCTCCGTCACACACACAAACGAAGAACCGCTGCGAGGAGACTAATGATGCCTGTACCGAACTGGTACAGTTCTGATGGGCAACATTGTGACTATGACGAGAAAAAACAGGTATGCTTGAGCATTAGGGTCGCAATTTGTGACATCATGTCCTGTTTTTGGTTCGTTTACATGTCTTCGGTCCATGTTGCATTCATATTTCATTCGAACCGCACCAGAATTCATTTGGAAGCGGACCGAGACCCATATTTTCAGCGGTCTCAGTCCGCTTGTTTGGTGCGCACCAGGGTTCAGATGGCAGCGTTAGTTTTAATAACTAAAACTAAATCAAATAAAACTAATAAATATATAAAACTATATGGACATATTAACAAAATAAATCTGTTCTTTCCTATATAACAAAAGTTCTTGATGATCAACCACTACAACATTAAATATTTTGGTCATGTCTTATCTTGCCTATAGAGCACATAATGAGCTAGGACTGCAAAAATAGGTGTTTGATTATCCTGAATGAAAATGAAGCCAGATTTTTAAAAGAACACAGCAATTCAGCCTCTCAGTTGTTCAAAGTGGTGGTGTTTCTGGTGCCTGCTACAGATGCACAGTGTTGTTTTTTTCTCCGCAGCAGGAAGAGGCCTCAGGCCTGTAGGAACCATCCAGCTCCAACTGAGTAAACTACATAAAAGCCCTAACCACACTCAAAGTACTTCTTTTCAAGTTTTCATTTACATACTGTAGTAGTTTCACCCGTGTGCAATAGTCAAATTGTTGGCTACATATATTTATATAGTGTGCATGTGTGCTGGTGTATACATCCATATTCCTAGAAGCATTATTAATGCTAAGCAAACGTAACCAAGATACACAGACTCTACTAAAGCCTCTGCTGGATGGAATAAGGCGAGGGAATGCCAGAATAAATCATACACCTCGTGATTAAAATGATTCGCAAACATGCCCTGTGGTCTGTTAGAGCTCTGCCAGAACTTTATGTGAACAGCGAAAGATCTGCCAGGAGAAACGCAAGATCCTATCAAATATGAGAAACAAGATGAGCAGAAGTGAAGAAATCTGCTTTTGTTCAAGTGAAAAAAGAGAGACGGCAGTGGTGGCAAAACAGAGAAAGCAGAAGTAGAAAGATATCGCAGAAAAAGAAGTGATGTGCAAAAAAACAGACATCATATATATATATATGATACATGAACAACAACTGAAGTCCTATTGTGAACACGATACAAATGACACATTCAGACGTACCCAGCCAGCGGCCTTCAGCCTTGTGGTGTGCTCTACTGCCAAATTTATTTTTAGTTTAAGGCAAACAATTTTCTCTGTATTCCCTCCTAGCATGTCTGTCAAGGCATAAAAGAAACAGACAAAACATCTTTTATTCAAATGACATGCTTCATGTGGTCTTACACGGTCTGTCATATGGCATGAATATGTCCTATGATACCTGGACTTCACAAGTTATTTCCCATCTGTCAAGCACATAGAACGTTTCTGGAGAACGTCTGGTCAAGGTGAAATCGAATCAGTTCAGGAAGTCGGAAAGTGATTGTGGCATAGGGCGTGGTTGAATTTATGCACAAATTGGACCTCCTGTTTAGAAAAGGGAAACGTATGAATTTCTACAAGGCACAAATTTGTTTGAAAACAGTATTTATCAAACTTTTTATCCACCCTATAATTCAACGGCATGCTTTTCTCTGGGCACAGGCCTTTTAGCAATGGGCTAAAATGGTCAAAAATGGACAAAACAACTTCCTGAAAACTGGACTTTTTAGAATCCCTAATGTGGTAAAGACTTGGGCCTGTAACAATCTGAATGATATGCAATATGAGCAGTCGTAAACACACTTGAGAGTAAGAACCAACTGTGTGGTAAAGTCAGTCTATTGCCAATCCATCTGAGCAGCCAAAAGCGTTTTCATATCCCAGACAGGAGTGGCCAAATATAAATTCCTTTTGTAAGAGAGATCCAATAACTTTCTTTTCATAAAAGATGCATTTTCGGGACAAAAGTAACCAATAAGTTCAATTACATTACATGGGATTATTGTATATTAACATTTTAATAAAGGTATATAATTTCTTCATTATTTTTCTATTTTAAAGCTGCACTGAAACAATGCGTATTGTAAAAAGCAGAAAAAAAATGGAACTTAATCATTTGGAAAATTATATTGAGTAACACTATTTCGATGGTCCGACATTCACTATAACTATAAGTAACTTTGTCAACTAACTCTCATTAAAGTATTTTATTAAACTGTCTGTTTAGTATCTGCTAACACTTTATTTTGATGGTCTCCCAACAGACATTCTACTGACTATAAGTAGCTTTGCAACTTCAACTAACTAAAAGACTACTAGTCTACTAATACTCCAGTGACTGGTAGTTGACATGTATTTGCAAAGTTACTTATAGTTAGAAGAATGTCTAAAATGGACCATCGAAATAAAGTGTAACCTTATATTGGTTTTTAAAAAATCAGGTGAAAAGTTGGCTTGACAAAAAAACATCTGCTTTTATGCAAAACACGTACAAATGAGTGTAGCTTGACAGCTGATGAACAGAGAAAAGAAGATACATGCAAGCACATTCAGAAAATCTCCATTATGCCTTAAGTTTCTTGTGAAATTGTGACAAAAAGATCTATGAAAGTTAATGCCAGTAAGTCAAGTATCTTGGTCATCTAGTGTTAAGACGAAGCACTTTTTAATGACACGTTGCTAAATGCCCTGAATGTAAATTACATTGAAGGGATAGTTCACACAAAAATCAAAACTCTGTCATCATTTACTCACCCTCAAGTTGTTCCAAACTTGTATGAATGTCTTTGTTCTGCTGAAAACAAAACATATTTTAAAGAATATGGGGAACTAAACAGTTGATCATGGACCCCATTGACTTCCATAGTAGGGAAAAAGTCAATTGGCTCCATCAATGGTCTGGTGTCATCCCACAATAGATTATAAATGGCACCACAGCACACTGAAATTTGGACTAAATGTTTTTGCTTGCTGATATCTTTTGGATTTGCTGAGACAGTCGCATGCATAAATATTTATTTCAGAATCAGCAAATCTTAACAGACAGGTGTGTTACATTTATTTAATCTGAGGCAGATGTTTTATTATCAATGTCAAGACTAAGAATCTGCTGAGAAGTGTCTGTACTGGTTGGGATTTTTATTTTATTGTTTGCATGTTAATTCTTTCAAAATGATTTCTTAATAAAATGTACTTAAAATTAAAAAGTCATGATCCTTCACTTTCTTAAAATTAACAAATATGTTTCCTTCATTGCAATGAACGATGCTTGTACTAAATGCCAAACAATGTGCCTTTTCACTGCTTCAATCAGTGCCAGAAAGGTTTAACTTACTAACTGATTTTAAAAATACAAGGATCACCATGTTCATCATGTCTACAATCCATAAACTAATTATAAATGGAGTTTTCTGTCCAAAACCATGTTCTTCCACATTTGGCAGAGAATTACTGTTCCCTGTAATTCACCCAGCGCTCCAGCGTACACAACTGACAGCTCTAAATAGAGGGGCAAAATAAAGGGGCCGTTTACCCTTCCTCAACATCACGTTTAATGAGTCTAGCCTAGTGGTAAACAGTGCTTTTCTATTTTTTTTAATTTATTTTTTTTAACTCTAGTATGTACAGCAAGCGCTATTACTTTTGCTAGAAATAATGTTTAAAAATGTTTTATGCATTTGTGAACTACAGGCCACAGACAAATGGAGTGTTGACATACGGTGACACTTATGAGCTCGTCTGTTTTAAAAGCCTTTTTGGTTCACAAAAAGCATTCATTTTGCAATCACTGTGTATATTAGCATGTCACAAATGTGTTTTATTTACACATATGTAGTAAATAGCATACTGTCAATATTAAGTTAATATTTATATAAACAAAGACCTCATATTCATGCCAGAATAATCAACAATAAACATTTTAAAAGAACAAATAATGTCATTTGATGAAAAAAAAAAAGTGAATATTACTTAACAAATTAGTATTAACAGAGCTACATATTTGCTGGGTTCTTGCTTCACCAGAGCTGTCTAGTGAAAGTGTTGATTAATTTTTGGCAAATGTGATCGCAGACTGTTACCAATTACCAAACCGAAAGGCAGTATTCAACCTTAAATAACCCTACGAAACAAAACGCACTTTTGCTTGTGCAGGCTGGATGAGTGAATTAACCACTGCCTTGACCCACTTGTGCTGAATGCTCTTTGAATGAGTACATCAGGGGAGTTGACATCTTTGTTGCAGGAAGATAAAGAGGGACATCAGTGCCCAAATTTAGCCCATTGTGGGCCAGGCCAGCAAGACTGGTAGAAATTGATGATGCTAAATGGACTAAATGAGAGCTCCAGACCGCACAGCACATCTACTGCACACAGGTGCAGAGGAAGGACAAAAGCGTTTATCAATCTTTGATGATGCTAGTTTACAAAAATTACAACTGTTCATGTTAGTTCACAGTGCATTAGCGATTAATTATTGTATTAGTAAATGTAAAAATTAACATTAATAACGTTAACAAACCTTGTTGTTTTGCCCATTTTTTGTTATTAATCTCTCGTCTCTTATGCTCACCAATGCTGCATTTATTTGACAAAAATACAGTAAAAAGGTAATATCGTGACATATTACAATTTAGAATAACTGTTTAAATGCTATTTATTTCTGTGACGCAACGCTGAATGTTCAGCATCAGTCTTCGGTGTCACATGATCCTTCAGAAATCAGTCTAACATGATGATTTGATGCTCAAGAATCATTTATGATTATTATTATTATCAAGGTTGAAAACTTTTTTTGTGAATTTTTTCAGGATTCTTTGATGAATAGAAATTTCAAAAGAACAACAGTTACACTTTACAACAAGGTTACATTGGTTAACATGAATTAAGAATGAAAAATACTACAACATTTATTCCTCTAAATGAATGTTAATTTCAACATTTTCTAAAAGATTAAAATCAAAAGTTGTATTTGTTCACATTAGTTAATGTACTGTGAACTAACATGAGCAATTGTAGGCCTGTCACGATAACTACTTTTTGTTTTGCGATTATATCGTCCCAGAAATAATTGCAATAAACGATATTATTGTTATTTGAAGACTATTTTATGCCACTGAATATATAATCCTAATATAACAGCATAATAATGAAAGTAGACCTATAACGTATAGCGTCTATACTATAACGAGACACTATAACGTCTCAAATGGTGCCTTTTTTTCACCTGTCAATAACCGCTCTGTGTATGAAGGAACTGCCCGAGAATGACTTTCGCCTCCATCACGGAAAACATACAAGATGACAGCACAATCGAGTAAAATGTTGGTGACATTCATTATCATGTAAACATAATGGGCGACATATTGCATCACAAAAAATTATTGAGGTCATGTACATATATTGTGCGATATATCGATATATTGACTATTATTTGACGGGCCTAAGCAGTTGTTTTTTAACTACAGTAAAGATTAACAGATACTGTAACAAATGTTTTGTTCATTGTTAGTTCGTGTTAGTTCAAACTAATGTTAACTAATGCAACCTTTTTGTAAAGTGTTACCAGAATAACATTTATTTGAAATAGAAATTTTTACACATTTTAATGTAGTAATGAATGTTCTTAAAAGGTATTTAAATGTCCTAACAGGAAAATATAGATTTTATTTTTAAACTGGGAGCTCATATGTAGCTTAAAGTGTTAGTTCACCCAAAAATGAAGGTTCTGTCATTAGCTCACCTTCATGTCATTTCTGTGCAACATTAAAAAGGTATTTTGAACACCGTTTCAAATGTTCTGTTCCAAATAATGAAAATCAATGGGGTCTAAAATAATACTGGACCCCACTGACTATTAATAGATGGACAGTTTCAACATATTCAAAAATATATTTTGTGTTTCACAGAAGATATACAGGTTTGGAATGACATGAATGTGTGTGTTAATGTTTTTTGGGAGGTGAACTATCTCTTTAATTGAGACTGAGGATGTTTTTGATGAAGAGGGTGGCTTAATATAGCCAGGTATTCTCAGCATCTCTCACCCCTCTCCAACAGCCCAGCGATTTGACCCACAGGATTAACAAGTCAGTGTTTATGACAGAGGCCACTGAGGAAATCCACACACACACACACACATTATCCTGAGCCTGTTGCTTGAGTGAAACTCAACCCATGACTCTCTAATGGAAGTTAACATCAGCATTCGAAGTTGACATGTGCTGTCAGATGCCAAAATTGTGATGACCTTAATTAGCAGTTAGTTAATTTGCAATTTAAGACCGGGTATGTTTTGTAATAGATGCAAAATAAACCCTAATGAATACATCAGCTGTTATTGCAGTTAGTTTACTTCTATTTAAAGTTCCTTAGCAGAGTAATTTTCTAAATATGTGATGGACACACTGCTAAGATGCGAGTTTCCTGACGCTAATATAAGACACAGATGAGCGGCCACTTCTGCCAGGGCAAAACAACACTAATGCACAAATGGCTTGATAGAGGGTCGGGTACATTCTTATGCCATGCCCTACACCCACAACCACGTCGTTTTCTGACAATCCATCACCACTGTGCGAGCCAAGGGCTAAATGAAAACCAAAAAATGCCATACCTGCAGAAAGCTGAGCCAGCTAACATATGGGTGTCAAGTTTGCTCATGTCGTGTAGGAGCATTTTACGAGGTGATGTTAATGGGATACAGAAATTAGGTCCTCCTTCTGCACACTTCATCTCAGTGTATGTCATCCCTCAGGCCTCCTGAACCTGTGCTGAGGTCAGAAACAGGAGAACTAGATAGATTATCCAGACCAGATACAAGTTGTTCACACACACTGAGAAACAGAATGCATTTTAAAGGTCACACATCCTGTGGATTCACGTACTGGATAATATAATAGCACATACCAGATGTTCATTTCTACTCAGAAACGGTCCCGATGTCTTCCATTGCTCTCTCACTCATGTGTTAGTGATGTTAAAGATAATAATAGAAGTATTTCTGGTATTCGTTTTAACTCCAGCCCTTACACCCACACCGGGGCAACGAGTCACATGGTCGCTCATTTCCACCCGAAGCAACAAGTCAGGATATCAACTTCCTATTTAACTCACAATGGATTGTAATCAATTGCATGGATTTTAATAAAAGCCAATCTTTGAAGCTGCATAGTTATTGTCTTCTTTTTTACAAACAGAACTGGCTCAATAACTGCCGTCACACTGTTTTTAAAAATTAATCAAGATGACTGTTTGTTTTATCCTATCCTGATAAAACATCATGATTAATTTTTAATGAATGCAATTTGAATCCACGGAAAGTATTATACATTGTGGGAGACTCTCTTCCAAAAATATTAAAGGGATAGTTCACCCAAAAATGCAAATTGAAAAAACCATGTAGGCTACTCACCCTCAAGTTGCTCCAAACTTGTATAAATATAAATATATAAAACACAAACATTAATGCATCTCGTTTCTTTCTGGAGCAAATAGTTGTGTTTGAGTCCCTCAATTGTCCTCAAGTGTAAAAAGATCATACAGTCCCTGAAAGGGCTCAAATATGCAAAAGATGCTGTAAAACTGAAGAATTTACAGGACCTGGAGGATTATTCTGAAGAACATTGGGCAGTTTAACTGCTCAGGACAAACAAGGGACTCATGGGAAGGGAATCAATGAACAACCATCTCAAAACAGAACAAAAAACAGATGTGGATCATCCAGGTAACAACACAATGAACAAGGTCATTTTTATAAATTCAGCTATTTTTGGTCTTGTCTCTCATTCAGGACAGTACTGAATAAAAAACAACATGCATTTTGTATGATCCCTCTTATTTTTTTTAAATATCCCTCACGAATTTGTATTTTTTGGGGGAAAAATTATTTCACCCCATTTTTTGGGAGCTTGGGGGTCCCTGATGATATATCCGATGATATAAAAAATGTGGGTGGGTCCTCATAAAGTACAAATATACTGCTTTACTTGCTAAATGTATAGTTTGGAAAAACAAAACGACAGAAATCGCCATGTAATTGAGGGTGGCAGTAGTGTAGGGGTAAGACGCACGGCATCTAGTTTTGACACAAATCGACCTCGGTTCGAGTCCGGCTTTCGCCGAACTCAATCTTCTCTCTTTTCCCATCACATATCAGATCGGAAAGGCATTTATTTTCAATAAAAATGAAGAAAATATTAGAAAAGTGGAAATAAAGCGTCTAACATGTTTAATAATAAGTGTTTATCGATTAGGGGGTAGATAAACAGACATGTTAGAGACGATAAAAGTGAGTGGGTCCAATATCATTGATCGTAAAAAGTGGGTGGGTCTTGTCCCACCCACATACAATGGTTCCGACGCCCATGGTTAGATATATGGGGATATTTATGGGGGTTACATATCACCCCAGATTGGCATTTTTACAACATTTGTTGAACCCTAGCTCTCTGGCTCCTTTCAGTCTGTTAGAAACTGTTTGTGACTGGGAAAGTCACACAAGCAAGTTTTTAACTTTATGTTGACATCTCAGCAGGATCAGCAGTGTTTGATAGGGTATATGTTAGTTGTGTCAAGACATACAGGAATACCATTACCCCTATGCAGCACTGGCTATATCCATTACAATAACATGTATGGGCATGATCTATATATGATCTATATAGACAACTGTGTGTGTATTGCCACCACATCAGTACCTGAACTATAGGTTAACGTTAGTGTTTAAGACAAAGAATCATACCCATCCTATTTTCTTCTCAACAATGTTGAAAACTTTCTAGAACATCTGAATCTGTGTTTCCAGACACAATGATAGGATCTATGTTAAAAATACAAAAATAATTAAAAACATTTATTTAACTTAAAATGAAGGTGTTTGCGAGTCGATCTGGTGGGAGAAGAGAGCATCCTAAATGTGTGAATGGATTCACGACAGTTGCTTTGTCTAGATGTTTAACGAAGTTTAAAGACATTTTATCAAAACCTTTCTGGTGATTCTGGGACCTTACATGGATTTAGTGCACATAGTTTTGTCTTTATTTTTGTTTTTAAAGAAATGTTATAGCTTTTAATCCAACCATACTCTGTGTGTGTGTGTGTGTGTGTGTGTGTGTGTGTGTGTGTGTGTGTGTGTGTGTGTGTGTGTGTGTGTGTGTGTGTGTGTGTGTGTGTGTGTGTGTGTGTGTGTGTGTGTGTGTGTGTGTGTGTGTGTGTGTGTGTGTGTGTGTGTGTGTGTGTGTGTGTGTGTGTGTGTGTGTGTGTGTGTGTGTGTGTGTGTGTGTGTGTGTGTGTGTGTGTGTGTGTGTGTGTGTGTGTGTGTGTGTGTGTGTGTTACAAAAGAACAAATACACTTTTGACTTCTGAGTAAAATAAGACATACACGATTTAAAAAAATATATATAGTTAGTTCGCCACACAAGCAAAGCATGTTGTCTATTTTCTTTTAATAAAACTTTGACTATTTTTATTCTTTAAATTCTTATAAAACAGTCTGGTGACATTTCTTCAGGAGTGATTAGTAAAGACGAGTGAAAACTCTTTGGATGTGTTTTTGGCAAACACATCATTTTCACTTAGAAAACTTTTTAATGTTTTGACTGAACTTTTTTCTTTTGACAAACTTATATTTCAGATTTTTTACCTGAGGTGTTTAACAACCACAAGGGATACATGTTGATCTCTATGTTTCAGGTAGTGCAAACATGTGATGTTCAAGAAAGCTAATCTTGGTTTGATCTTTGTGAGGCCAGAACACAAAATATAGTGTTGGGTGATCCAGACAAAGGTTCACTAAAAGTTAATGAGTTTGTTTGCCCATATAATCTTAAAATATTAGGTTAAACCTATTTGGCTTACTGTCCACTGATGAGGGGACTCGATGAAACAGCTTCAACTCGAGCTCTGATATACCCCCACAGTGACTAAATATAGGATGTGATTATATAGGGCAAGGTACCCAAGATGTCTGTTGATTGGAAGATTAGTTGGGCTTGCTCCTCCCTAAATTATGTTTAGGAACTTCACAAAATATTCTGGAAGTCATTTTCACACCGTGAGTATGCTTCAACATGTAAATATACAATATATTGCATATTCTTATGGTTTCACGTTGCTTTAAAGTTTTTGTTTGTTTGCTTTTTTACTAACATCCAGCAGAAAATGAAAGAGATGAGCTTAGGATGTTTCAACTATTACCATCTTCTTTGACCCCAAATAAACAGGTAATAGGATGTTTTATCAAAGTGACACAATACACAGTTAGATATTTTTTCTTGGTGTGTGTGTGTGTGTGTGTGTGTGTGTGTGTGTGTGTGTGTGTGTGTGTGTGTGTGTGTGTGTGTGTGTGTGTGTGTGTGTGTGTGTGTGTGTGTGTGTGTGTGTGTGTGTGTGTGTGTGTGTGTGTGTTTAGTAGTAGTAGTACTAAAAATCTTTGTGTGCATTTTTATATTATAATTTTCGAACATAATCTTTATATAGGAATTATGTGTCCAAAAAAAGTATAATTTATAATAAATACAAAAAATAAATTGAGCAATTGTGAAAGTTTTGTAAATTTGGTTTTGTAAGTTATGTTTTTATATCTTACATAGGAAAGTGTGTGTGATGAACACAGACCTTTATGTGCAATTTGTAAGTTTGTCACAAGTTTGTACATGTGTTTTTAGTTTATTTACTTTTATTCTTCTATTACTCTATTACTAGATTTAGTCATCTTGTTCAGATAGCAGATCCTTGCTATATGTTTACTTTTTTTGTTTTGTTTAACAGTGATTGGATCCAATTTCCCACATCTTTAAGAGTAGCCTATGTATGTTACTGACATAATAATAATAATTTATTCAGATTGTTGAAAATTGTTTAAAAGTGTTTGTATATTTAAAAAAAACACACAAAAAAAAAAACCATTCCAATTATTATTGATGTGTTAAACGCAATACATTGCATTTTAATTTTACTTGAGACAATTTAATATGATGATGTCACCAATGGAACATCTTAACATTTTCTTTGGTAAAAGTTAACGTAAAGGCTGCACAAAAAGAAATTCCATCCTATCTACTTTCTAAATGCATGTTATGATTCCAAACAATCCACCATGTGTTTTTTTTGTTCAATTTCTGGCAATTGCCTCAATGCCTTTTGCCCAAACTGTTGTCACATTTTCAAAACTCTAAACAATTACCACAACATCCGTCTGTTGTGACCAACATTAACACAATTCATATTGTATTCATGCAATATGCAGTCAGTTAATACGATTTTAAAATACATTTTTTCTTTTCATACAAGCTTACCCAATACCGAAATAAATGGATTTTTTCTGGTCTTATCTACTGGTAAATGCTTATTTATATATGGTTAAATATATATCTATTGGTAAAATGCTTGTTAGCAATTGTAAAAAAAAAAGAAAAAAAAAGTTCATTTTACATAGTTATTTATGACTTCCTGACAACAACCGTAAAACGTCCCGTCCCGCCGTCCCCCAGGAACCCCTGTCCTGATAAACTCTATAAACAGTGCCCTGTTATCACAAGCAATCTGGGTTTCGAAGGGATCTAGCTCTACAACAGTTTGGGCAATAGGCATTGAGGCAATTGCCAGAAATTAAAAAAAACAACAACAACTGTTAAGACACGATCGAACAGAAATAGCCACATGTAAAAGTCCTATATCACCAGAGAGAAGTTTATAATTTTAACTCAATCCAGTTATGATATTTTGATTAAATATTACGAGGTCAAAAACAAACAAAAATAATATGCACATGGTGGATTGTTTGGAATCATAACATGCATTTAGAAAGTAGATAGGATGGAATTTCTTTTTGTGCAGCCTTTACGTTAACTTTTACCAAAGAAAATGTTAAGATGTTCCATTGGTGACATCATCATATTAAATTGTCTCAAGTAAAATTAAAATGCAATGTATTGCGTTTAACACATCAATAATAATTGGAATGTTCGCTTTTTTTTTATTTTTTATTTTTACAAACACTTTTAAACGATTATCAACGATCGGAATAAATTATGTCAGTAACATACATAGGCTACTCTTAAAGATGTGGGAAATTGGATCCAATCACTGTTAGACAAAACAAAAAAAGTAAACATATAGCAAGGAACACGGATAATGTCAAGTAACACAAAAACAGAAGCAAGAACTCAGTACATTATCATTGGGAGTAACCATTATAGCGTTAGTATTGTAGAATGCCTTCTGTGTTTTAATTACTGTATCCTAAACCTTTTTTAAATACCAAATTCATGAGGTAGGGCCAGTAGGTGGAAACATCCAAGAATGGGACAGCTTCAGTAGGCTAGTCATAAAACACCATAGTTGTTGAGATAATTCAGAAAAGCAACCCTTTTCTTTAAACAAAAGTGATAAAGTAATTTGCTGGTTTTTACCTTGTTTTACACCATAGATTGTGAGGGTTGCTGATAAAATATTTCCTAGTTCCTTGCTGCTTTCAATATCCACATACCACCCCACAAATCTATTTCAACGCTATTCAAAAACTAGGATAGCATAATAATATAATATACATGTCTCAAGTGACGACGATGGTTTAAAACCATAATTTTATTAAAGCAAACAAATTCACAGGAACACTGTCGTATATGAAATTAGAGAAGACGATAACAGAGTTCCCTAACATTACAGCAGATTCTACGAAACACTGTTGTTGTTTTGCAAAGTGTAAGGAAAACAGACACACACAAAACATTGCAATCACACAGAGAGATTGGTGATGTTAAAAAGTGGTACACAATTTCAAACCAGTGTGTTTCAGGAGAAATGCAAACAAAATAAAAGAATGCATAAAACAACAAAAATCTCTCCATATATTTAGTCTGTTTCAGAGTCAGATGACCGCTAAGAAAGACCTTGTGACTTATGTGAACTTTGATGAGGACCAAGAACACTAACACTGTTAAACGTGCAGTACAATAACGAATGTTCAATATAAATTAAAATCTAACTCTGATGTGACTGATTTTGTTTCACATATAACTGTAAATGATCTCAGCTAGCAAATGCAACAGAACTATTGAACTAACTATTTATTACTACATATTTACAGTATGTTAAAACATTTTGGTATAACAAAATATTGAGACACAACGTCTGTTTTCTGCATCAGATCTATAAGACAGACACTGTTATGTCAGAAGAGAAGAATAGACAGAAGATCCAATAGCGAATCGAACAATGGTGGTTTATTCAACTCAGATACACAATAGCTCAAGACGTTCAGTGGCAGAGAACGCAAACTCAGGATTCTCAGATACACAATAGTTCAAGACGTTCAGTGGCAGAGAACGCAAACTCAGGATTCTCAGATACACAATAGTTCAGGACGTTCGGTAGCAGAGCACCGAACACCGGATCAGACAGGAGCGGAAGTAGGGTGGCAGAACCCAGGACGCTGCACAGACGGTGACGCAGGGATGCAGTGGGCAGACGAAGACGGAGATGGAGATCTCCAGGAAACCGGACCAACGGACATTAAAACCAGAACCCAAGAGCAGACAGGTACCACCGGACAACTGCAAACAGTCTGACAACAAGGCAGAGTGAGAAACACGTATAAATAACCCTAGTGATTAGTGCAGCAGGTGGCCGTGATCAGAGTGATAGGTAATCAGATACCACGCCTCCAACACAACCACACACAGAGCAAGGGAGACGGTGCATTCATGAACCATGACAGTACCCCTCCCCCTAGGAGCGCCTCCTGGCACTCCCAGGAGGACCTACCTGTTGATTGTAATCATCAATAAGAGAGTGGTCCAGTATGTCCCTAGCCGGAACCCAACTTCTCTCCTCCGAACCGTAACCCTCCCAGTCCACCAAATATTGAAATCCGCGTCCCCTCCGTCTTGAGTCCAGAATACGATTATCCGTATAGGTTATAATATCTAGGTAATAAAATCTAGAGCGATGTGTGACCAGGGTCTCGAAGGAACAGACAGCGGTTGGAGTAACCCATCTGGAGGGCGATTGGAAGTCTTACCCACGGCACAAACCGAACAAGCCAATACAAATTCTCGGATGTCGCTAGCCATACCAGGCCACCAGAACCGTTGCTTGACCAAAAATTTGGTTCTATTAACCCCTGGGTGACAAGCTACATTGGAATCATGGCCCCATCGTATAACGTCGGACCTAACTCCCTCAGGCACAAATAACCGATTCGGTGGACCACCGGGCGGAGGCGTTACCCCTTCTAAGGCCGTCTCGACCTTCGATTCGACCTCCCATCTGAGTGCCGAGATGATGAGTCTCTCAGGAAAAATACACTCGGGAGTAGACGGGCATTCTGAACGATCAAAAACACGAGACAAAGCATCAGGTTTGATGTTCTTAGAACCTGGCCGGTACGAAAGAGAAAAATCCAAACGTCCGAAAAAAAGAGCCCACCGAGCCTGCCTAGAGTTAAGTCTTTTAGCAGATCTGATGTATTCCAGATTCTTATGGTCGGTCCATACGATAAAGGGAACCCCCGAACCCCCTAACCCAGGGGTCGGGAACCTTTTTTGACCAAAGAGCCATTTTTTCATTTTTGGTTAATGCATTTTTCCAAAAGAGCCACAGTAAAAAATAATATTAAATTATTATTAAAAAACATGCTTTTTTCCCCCAATAAAATTTGAACAATAGTTATTATTAGGTCCATAACTAAAAACAAACACATATGCAGCAAACAATAAATAAGTTGCAATATGGAATTAATTGTGCAGGGCTTTGTGAGGTTGAGTTATAAATCCTCTTAGTGTTTGTGAATGCACACAGTGCTTACATCTACTGTGTTTACGTGAATACTCGGCTTGGCATTTTGATATATTTCTGTAGCCTATTAATTTGACGTGCAGCCGAGGACAAAGCTGTGCTTGTCCGTGTTGCACTCGGAGCATGTGCACAGCATCCTGTCAGTAACTTATCACGCTTTCGCGACTTATCACGCTTTTATAATTTATTTCCTTTTATAATTTATATATGAAATCTGCGTGGATTATCATAAATACACATTTATTTATCACAAGGGTCTCTACGGCAAAAGCGAAAGTACCTGCGAGTGAAATGTTTCGAAATGTCTCTTTTCACAGCAGACCACCAGTTTCAATAAAAGGATATATTAACGTTTATATAGCCTACTTTTACATTTGCGCTGCTGTTCTAAAAATGGTTTTCGGTTACCTTTAACAAGCCACAGCTGCTTGAATCCCAGAGCAGAAGCTGTTACCACAGAAACGTAAGTGGGTATTGATGCTGTCGCGACTCGTGACACTCGCGAACAGCACTGAACACGCGCGGCCGGTACAACTTGAATATTAACTATTATCATACGTTTCATTAACGGTAGGCTGTACAACAAGGGAATTGTAATTGGCTGCTTTTTTCTGCAGAGAGCGGATCTCTGTTGATGTGTCTCATTTTTTTTCTATCGATCATTTGTTGGTAAAGGGTGAGAGACCTGAGCCACATTATTTTTGTCAAAGAGCCAGGTGTGGCTCGCGAGCCATAGGTTCCCGACCACTGCTCTAACCAGTGACGCCATTCTTCCAATGCAAGCTTGACCGCCAACAACTCCTTGTTACCAATGTCGTAGTTGCGTTCAGCTGGTGATAAACGATGGGGAAAAAAAACGCGCATGGATTCATCTTATCGTCCGAGAACGAGCGCTGGGAAAGAACCGCACCTACCCCCACCTCTGACGCGTCCACCTCCACCATGAACTGACGTGATGGATCAGGAGCCACAAGAATGGGAGCCGTAACGAAGCGGCTCTTCAGTTTGGAAAATGCAGCCTCGGCTACACCAGACCACCTGAACGTCGTCCTGGGAGAGGTCAACGCTGTCAGAGGCGTGGCTAGTTGGCTGAAATTACGAATGAAACGTCGGTAAAAATTGGCGAACCCCAGAAACCTCTGCAGGGCCTTACGGGAATCTGGACTTGGCCAATCTACCACAGCCTTAAGCTTGTCGGGATCCATGCGCACTCCCTCGGACGAGACGATAAATCCCAGAAAGGGAACTGACTGTGCATGGAACGCGCATTTCTCCGCCTTGACAAAAAGCCAATTCGCTAGCAACCTCTGGAGCACTAGTCTGACGTGCTGCACATGTTCCTGGAGAGAGGAAGAAAATATCAGTATGTCATCCAGGTAAACATAAAGAAACTGATCTACCGTGTCTCTCAACACGTCATTGACTAGTGCTTGAAAGACCGCGGGGGAGTTGGACAGCCCGAAAGGCATGACCAAATATTCAAAATGGCCCCTGGGGGTATTAAATGCTGTCTTCCATTCATCCCCCTTCCCTATGCGGACCAAATGATAAGCATTACGCAAGTCCAATTTTGTAAATACGGATGCTCCCTGCAACCTCTCGAAGGCTGAAGACATCAACGGCAAAGGATAAGTATTCTTGACCGTGACGTTGTTCAGCCCCCGGTAATCAATACAAGGTCGCAGAGTACCATCCTTCTTACCCACAAAAAAGAACCCCGCCCCCGCTGGAGAAGAAGAAGGGCGGATTAACTTGGATGCTAGCGAATCAGAAATATATTTCTCCATGGCCTCCCTCTCAGGATTAGAAAGTGAGTATAACTTGCCCTTGGGCGGAGACATACCTGGCATAAGATCTATCGCACAGTCATAGGGACGATGAGGAGGAAGAGAAGCAGCCCGGGACTTACTGAACACTTCCTTCAGGTCTTGGTACTCCACCGGCACGTTAGACAAATCCACCGTCTCCTCCTGCAACACAGAACTAGACACAGACGAATGAGCAGACACAAGACATGAGGTATAGCACTGATCACTCCAAGTAGACATGGAACCCCGTCCCCAGTCAATCCTGGGGTTGTGTTTGATCAACCAGGGATGGCCGAGAACGATGGTGCTGAGAGGGGTGTCCGTGATAAAAAACTCCAATGTCTCCGTGTGGTTGCCCAATAAAATCAAAGAAATAGGGTCGGTCAATGTGCGTGATAGTGGGTAGTGTCTGACCATTGAGTGCGTGAACTGCAATGGGTTTGTGAAGGGAGGTGATGGGGATGCGGAGGTGACACGCCAAAGAAAAATCTAAAAAGTTACCCTCCGCTCCAGAATCCACCAAGGCCTGACAGTCGTGAGATCCGGTAGCCCACTGCAATCTTCCCGGAAGGAGAGTTGCGGACGAGGATTTCCCCAATGCTGCTCCACCCGACAATAGCCTCTTCTCTACTGCCGGGCTTGATCTTTTAGCGGGCAGCGATTGAGGAAATGCCCCGCCGCTCCACAATAAAGGCAGAGTCCCCCAGCTCTACGACGCTCCCTTTCCTCCTGGGAAAGCCGAGCTCTACCCACCTGCATGGGCTCGTGTTCGCTGGATGGGCTGACCATGTCTCTCGTGAAGCATTCCAGGTGCTCAGGTTCCCTCCGGACACGGGAGCGCTGTTCTAGCCTCGAGTCAACCCGTAAAGCCAGTTACATAAGACCGTTTAAATCCTTGGGCAGATCCAGGCAGGAATTGGTCCCACTGCGCTTCCTCGTTCCAGTGGCATTCGGCAGCCAGAGTGCGGAACTGGATCATGTAATCCGAGACGGGTTGTTTGCCTTGGTGGAGATCAGAAAGTTGACGAGCCGCCTCGCGACCCTTCACCGCGCGGTCAAACACCCGTCTCATCTCCTCCTGGAGTGCCTGGAACAAGGAACAGCAAGGATCGTTATTCTCCCACACCGCCGTTCCCCAACGAGCTGCACGTCCTGTAAGCAGATTTAATACCAACGCCACTCTGGTTCTTTCCGTGGAAAATGTGACCGGTTGGAGAGAGAAAAATAATGAGCATCTAGTCAAGAACGAACGACACAGCTCAGGCTCACCAGCATATCTCTCCGGCGTTGGTATCCGGGGCTCGTGAGGATGGACGATGTCTCTGGGATTGAGGGGAACGGTCGGTGGGGCTGGCGCAGTGGGTGATCTTAGCTGTTGAATCTGGGTAACGAGCTCGGACACCTGCAACACCAAAGTCTGAATCACCTGAGCGGAAGCGGTAGTCTGTTCCTCCTGACGACTCAGACGCTGGTCACTCGTAGTGAGATAGTCCTGTAGCTCTGCCATTTTCGCTGGATCCATAAAGTTCAGACTGTTCTGTTATGTCAGAAGAGAAGAATAGACAGAAGATCCAATAGCGAATCGAACAATGGTGGTTTATTCAACTCAGATACACAATAGTTCAGGACGTTCGGTAGAAGAGCACCAAACACCAGATCAGACAGGAGCGGAAGTAGGGTGGCAGAACCCAGGACGCTGCACAGACGGTGACGCAGGGATGCAGTGGGCAGACGAAGACGGAGATGGAGATCTCCAGGAAACCGGACCAACGGACATTAAAACCAGAACCCAAGAGCAGACAGGTACCACCGGACAACTGCAAACAGTCTGACAACAAGGCAGAGTGAGAAACACGTATAAATAACCCTAGTGATTAGTGCAGCAGGTGGCCGTGATCAGAGTGATAGGTAATCAGATACCACGCCTCCAACACAACCACACACACACATAGAGCAAGGGAGACGGTGCATTCATGAACCGTGCCAGACACCGAAATCACTGCTGTCAAAGTATTGGTGTGAACAGAATAAAAAAAGGCAAGAATCATCTCACCTTTCACTTAAAATTACTACTTAACTGTATTACATTTACTTAACGTTTTTTAGAGACATGCACAAAATAACTGTATCTGTGACTGTGCCGTGAAATTCACAGATTTAAGTGCAATAGTTTAAGGTGTAATAGTTGTACAGGTAGAAACCAGCAAGACTCCCTTTTCATGTCGATGTTTCAGACTACCCAGAAAGATGACCTCAAATTAAAAAAAATGTGTTTAGTCTTAAACAGTGTCATGTAGAAAGACTGTCACCTATTTTCTCTATGCTGTATTTGTTCATGTTTTCATGAGAGTAGTCTTTACAAACTGTACAAAAACAAAGAAACAAAAATGTAAACAGTGTCATCGATTAGTGGAAAATTTTAATTTACAAAATCAACATAAACTTTCACAAAAGATCAGAAGAATTTCTGTATTCTTTATAGATAAATGACTATTTTCCTATATGCCTGACACACATTCCTAATAAATTGACCTCTTGAATTTACATTTGTGCAAAATGAATACTTGTATCAAGATGATGTTTGAATTTATCCATAGCCTTTACAACTTTATAGTTCTTAATGTGTTTGCATTACAACAGTGTGGCATAGTTCTGATAGAAGAGCAAAACATGTGTTCAAATATTTTAGCACATGTAGTAGCTTTATTTGAGTCAAAAAAGATGGAGATAATAGCTGAAAACATACTATAATGTTTAATGTCAAGCGGGGGTGTTGAAAGAAATTATTCTGCAAATGTTAAACACCTTAGGAAAATCATTTGAAATGTTGGTTTGTCAAGAGAATGTTTAGACAAAAAAACTTTTCGTAAATGAAAGTTCTGTGCTCATCACACACACTTTCCAATGTGAGAATTATGATCTTACTCTGATTTGATTTCAGGGCTGTTTTGGCAGCAAAAGGGGGGCCCACACAATATTAGGGAGGTGGTCATAATGTTATGCCTGATAGGTGTTAATAATAATAATAAAACAGAAATGACACACGTAATGCACATTCTTTCAATTTTCTGAACTTATAAAAACAAACTTCCCAGGTAAACTTGAATGCACCATATGGTCCTAACCCTATGTTACTGCCTGAACAAAAGTGGTCTAACTGCACAGTGTAGCCCTGAGGCAACAAACAAAAAGCACAGTTTTAGTATATAAATAAAAACAAAATAAATCTTTTAACAATCAAACATACTTCTTTACATACTGATGCACATGCATATATTTTTTAATATAAAGGTATTTCAATTTAAACATGTTAAAAAGGGATATTTATCTAACCAATTGATGGCACTGTGTCCCATGTGGCATTACTTCATGAAAGGACTGCTCCACCCCCAAACAAAAAGTCACACCCATTTCAGCCCCTCATTTCATTGAACAGACATGTAAGGTGATATTATATACGAACACTTTTTATTAAAAAAAAAGTTAAAGGGGCGGTGTGAGGTCCAAAAAGGTAGTTTGTTGCCTGAGGGCAACACCATGCCATAGAGGGATATAATTTTTTTTGCAGATTCTGCAAGGGGTGTGTAAACTTTTGTGAAGAAAAAGTTGACCCCAAACTTTTGAATGGTATAGTGTACGTTGCCATAAAATTAGTGCAGCAAAGCTACCAAAAAAAACCAAAAAACAATAGCTGGTAAATATTTACTTTGTACTGAGTTATTGAGTATTTTTACACATAAATAACGTATACACTCGCTAGATTTTTCACTATTTAAAAATGGAAGAGTTTGGTGAACAGTGGGTCAAGAGCTGGAGTCGGTTTGTCAGTCACTAAGCTGCAGGGAGACTAGGGGAAAGCACAGGGGCGGCGGGTCGACACACCCTGGATCAGCGGCCCTGCATTACTCACGGGAACGCTGAGAGGCTCTGCTGCTTCAACCTCTGCTCTCCAATCAGGGAGGAGAAATGGGCATGGCCTGACCCAACAGCTGTCAAACACACACACAGATACATAATAGCACAGATGCAGATAGACGAATTGCTTTAACACAAACACAGACGCACATGCACACCAGCCATATAACATCATCAATACCAGCACACGCTGTAAAACGCCAAATACTCTGTTTCGCAGGCGTAGAACTCAAAATAGATGTGATCAAAATGGGGAAAAAACAAGTGGTTATGTTTAGACTTCCAGCACTGAAGACAAGCCTTCTTAATACATAAACCGCAATGAATGTTCACATTTAAAATCTATATCAGACATTTTCATTTAGACTGTTTCCTGTCTTTTGTGTAGCACTTCTCTGTATTAGGCCCGAGAGGAGTGTTTCTACAGGCCACCATGCATTATTGAAGCTGTCCTGGCCCTGCTTTAAAGGGAGACCATTAATACTCTGTTAGATTACATTCCGTGGATGATTTAAGGATGACCGGGAGATTGTGCAGCATTACTGCGCTCTGGAGGTTTTCATGGATGTAGGAGTCATATAGGGAGAGGGCCAGGTCTCTACAAAAACATTTCAAACAGAGAGGCGCCTGGACGAGCAGAACAAAGGCCACAAGGAGTAAAATGAGGCCAGAGAAATGACTGGAAACCCACTTCTCTTCCAGGTGAATATGAAACATAGATCCAAAACGTGGTTGAACGTGGATTATATTATCAGCATAACAACTTCAGTAAAACATTGAAAATCTTCATTCATTTCCAAACATCTTAAGTATTTGGTTTGTCCTCTTTTGCTTTAAAGTCACAATGAAACGGAAGTCGCGGCAGAACTTTTCTTCCGTATTGTGACGTATATCCAAGTGAATAAGACTACTGAGAAAAAAACATTTATGGTTCTGTCAATCGGTTGTTGTTTGGATGGAGGCAGATTGGCTGAATGTGAGCTTGCAGTAAAATAGAGGCATACACTCACCTAAAGGATTATTAGGAACACCATACTAATACTGTGTTTGACCCCCTTTCGCCTTCAGAACTGCCTTAATTCTACGTGGCATTGATTCAACAAGAAGCTGAAAGCATTCTTTAGAAATGTTGGCACATATTGATAGGATAGCATCTTGCAGTTGATGGAGATTTGTGGGATGCACATCCAGGGCACGAAGTTCCCGTTCCACCAAATCTCAAAGATGCTCTATTGGGTTGAGATCTGGTGACTGTGGGGGCCATTTTAGTACAGTGAACTCATTGTCATGTTCAAGAAACCAATTTGAAATGATTCGAGCTTTGTGACATGGTGCATTATCCTGCTGGAAGTAGCCATGGGTACATGGTGGTCATAAAGGGATGGACATGGTCAGAAACAATGCTCAGGTAGGCCATGGCATTTAAACTATGCCCAATTGGCACTAAGGGGCCTAAAGTGTGCCAAGAAAACATCCCCCACACCATTACACCACCAGCCTGCACAGTGGTAACAAGGCATGATGGATCCATGTTCTCATTCTGTTTACGCCAAATTCTGACTCTACCATCTGAATCTCAACAGAAATCGAGACTCATCAGACCAGGAAACATTTATCCAGTCTTCCACTGTCCAATTTTGGTGAGCTTGTGCAAATTGTAGCCTCTTTTTCCTATTTGTAGTGGAGATGAGTGGTACCCGGTGGGGTCTTCTGCTGTTGTAGCCCATCCGCCTCAAGGTTGTGCGTGTTGTGGCTTCACAAATGCTTTGCTGCATACCTCGGTTGTAACGAGTGGTTATTTCAGTCAAAGTTGCTCTTCTATCAGCTTGAATCAGTCGGCCCATTCTCCTCTGACCTCTAGCATCAACAAGGCATTTTTTCCCACAGGACTGCCGCATACTGGATGTTTTTCCCTTTTCACAGCATTCTTTGTAAACTCTAGAAATGGTTGTGCGTGAAAATCCCAGTAACTGAGCAGATTGTGAAATACTCAGACCGGCCCGTCTGGCACCAACAACCATGCCACGCTCAAAATTGCTTAAATCACCTTTCTTTCCCATTCTGATGGGAAAGAAAGTTTGGAGTTCAGGAGATTGTCTTGACCAGGACCACACCCCTAAATGCATTGAAGCAACTGCCATGTGATTGGTTGATTAGATAATTGCATTAATGAGAAATTGAAAAGGTGGTCCTAATAATCCTTTAGGTGAGTGTATGTTAGCAGAGAGAAGTCTGTTTATTTCAGCAGAGATCAAGTTTTTATAAAAAATGTGCATTTAAAAATTGTGGGGAAAAAAGCTTCTTTTTTTTAGTACTAAAACTGTTTGTTTATTTCCAGGGTTAAATTACTTTTTAAATCCCATATTTTCAATGTGATCTTAGACTTTGGGACAGTGTTGTTTTAGTATTATTTATATTCGATATAGTATTTATTAAAATTGGCTTTTAGTTTTAGTAATTATTAAAACTGCTTGTAATTTTTAATGTTTCCATTTAATTCCCAAGGCATTCATTCCGTTTTTTAGTTTTTATTTAAACACACACACACACACACACACACACATATATATATATATATATATATATATATATATATATATATATATATATATATATATATATATATATATATATATATATATAATTTAATTTATTAATCAAAAAGTTTGTTTTACTTCAGACCCTTTTTCTATCCTGATGGTGAGATGTGCACTTATAGCCTAAGCATGAGGGAGAACGCAAACACACACCGTCACACTCAATTTCACCCTTTTAGAGGGGATTACGATGTATACTCTAATTATTTACATCCTCATCTAGTGTATATTACAGTGATGGAGAACAGGCTGATTTAACGAGACGAGATGCTTTGGGAGGTCAGGCCTGAGGCACGGAGCTCCGGTATAAATCAACAGGGCTATCAGCAACATAAGACAAAAACTAATCAAGCCTCCATATGTGCTGGAGATTAATCACAATGCTGACATATCAACAGGAAGTTCTCCTGAAAGCAAGCGATGCCGTTGAGTTTCAGAAGGTTCATCCCACACCTAGACTAGGCCGGTAGTAAAACTATATGCGTTATATCAGTTTTTATACAACAGTTAAAAAAGGTTCATATTAAGTAACTTACATTTTAGACACAATATTGCCAGTTACATTGTCTATTTTTGCTCTGCCAATGAACATAGATCCAATCGAGGTCAATCAACTTCAAGCAGAATAAACTTGAGCGTCGCATCTCCCAGCAACACACAATGGCTGCGTCCGATACAGAATGTCCGATGTCAGAATCTAATGTTAGCTTCACTTCCTATACCTTCATCTGATCGAGTTTTGAAGGCAGCATATATGTATCCTTCGCTGCCTTTGATATCCCACAATCCTGTGCTTTCCATTCTGTGACAGTTGAGCTGGGGGAAAAAAAGATGGCGTCCGAAAGATCAGTTTTATTTAAGAGTGTAAATGTACGTTTTTTTACCAACATTTTCCACTTCTGATGTCATGTCTAGCAAGAAATTACTAATGTAGTAATTCAATATTTTTTAGTTCTCACCAAAGCTTTCTCTATTTTGCTGTAGATCATTAAACTGTTACACTGCCTCAGAAGTCTGTCTGAAATTAGTTTTGTGAGGTGCCTTCATGCACAAACGCTGACTTACAAGTCAGTGTCTGATAAGGCAGCGAGCAAACGAGTAGGCTGCCTAGGTTTTCGGACACAGCCAATAGTGGCCTTACCAAATGACTCCGAATGTTTGAACGAATCGGTTCACTGATTCAACCTGAAACCGTTTCACAAAAGCATCATTAGCCAATGGTTGCAAGTTCCGTTGAATTGTGTTTAACATTGTAAAGAAGACGAAAATGGTGACCATAGTTGGCTTCGAGAAACCAAATTTATTTATTTTTATTTTATTGTGAGATTTTGCCTCACTTCTGGTCGTTGCTGTATCCCTTTTAGCCACAATCCCTGGCCCTGCTCTTCATGTCGAGTTCGGAAATATACACATGAATAACCATGCAAAGTCTTATTTACAATTGAGAAAACAGGGCATTTTTTTTATTCAGTGCTACAAGAACAAGAGGTATGAAGCCTACTATTGAAAATAGTCACATTATTTAGACGACAACATTTACGCTGCCAAAAAAATCAATTACATTTCAGCGCCGTCATTGAAAACAGTGCTTTTTTATTACTGTTGTGAAGAGCTATTTATTTTGAAAAGTTATTTTAATTTTCTGCTGAATTTCAATAATATAATGGCACACTAAAGGGCTTATGGACAACAAATATAATGATTTGTTTTATAGGTCTACCTCACACAAACAAGTGATAGAAATGAAAATGATATGTGAAATATAGGCCTAAGCCTACAAAGAATAGAAAACTTCATAATAACAAATAGCGGAGTTAAAGGGTTAGTTCACCCAAAAATGAAACTTAGCCCATGATTTACTCACTCAGTATAGCCCATGATTTACTTACTCAGTGAGTTAGTTATATAGAAATTAGTTATATTAAAAATCTTCCAAGCTTTATAATAGCAGTGATTGTTGCTCTGTTTTTGAAGTACATAAAAGTGCATTTATCCATCATTTAACTGCTCCACACGGCTCCGGGGGGTTATTAAAGGCCTTCTGAAGCGAAGCGATGCGTTTGTGTAAGAAAAATATCCATATTTAAAACTTTATAAAGTACATTATCTAGCTTCCGCCAGATCGGAGAAAAATCGTAACTGGTGTGCAATGTCGTCAGACGTAGCGTAAGGATTTTGAACTGCGAGAGGCGTTACACTTTTTACGTAAGTTGAATACAGAAGACGATCTGGTGGAAGTTTGATAATTTACTTTATCTGATTTGATTGTTTCTGAAATGCTTGTTTGAATTACTGCTGTGCTAATATTTATAACAACAGCACCTGTGTGTGTGATATTTCTTAATAAAATACTCCATTTAGCTATACATCAAACATATGTTGTTCAAAGGCTGTAAATGTCATTAAAATCACAAAGCAATAGAAGAAACTTATTCACTGGTGGTTGCACACAGACAAACTCACGTGGGAAATCCATAGCCTAGACAGTAGAGACAAAGGCCTTAAATCACGATGATGAAACACTCAGGCAATGCAAAGCTCAGAGCCAATGTTAACATTGGACTTATGTAGTTAAGCCACAGTGTCTGCAGGTTTCACTGTCAGACAAATACTCATATTACCCTGACCCAAACTCCCATCCATACCTATAAGCAAGCTTAATGAGAACTTCTCCCACTCATAGTACACATGCACAAACGCCAGAACCTACAGAACAAATGTTACGATGGCTAACATGCAGTAGACATTTTTGCCAGTGTCTCAAAATAGCATCATTAGCACACAATAGTTATGTGGATTTTGAAATCCATGATACATGTCTTGGATGTCTCTGGTATGATAAAGGTGGAGGCTTCGCACCTTCCCGACAAACAACTCTCCAACCTGTCATATGGCCAGCACAGGAGACAGAGGAAGGGATGTTTATTTGATGATGTCCTGGAAAACATTTGTTCTCTGCTGACCAGATACAACAAGAGCTCTTGAATGAGCTTTTGATGAAGTCCAAGAGGTTTCTGAACCATCCATAGGCAGCAACGTCGTCGCTAAAATAGTCCATGTGACTCCAGTGGTTCAACCTTAATGTTATGAACCGACGAGAATACTTTTTGTGGAACCCCCCCCCCCCCCCCCACACTTTATTCAACAATTTCTTCTTTTCTTTGAATAAAAATGGCAAACTGTAAATTTTAAATATAAAAATATTAATATATTAACTATACCTTGATCATTCATGTTAATTCATAGTACAGTAACTAATGTAAGAGACAACTTTAAAATGTATTAGTAAATTTTGATGAACAATACTTTTCTGAACCTTGTTAAAAATGGACTCTTATTGTAAAATGTTACCATTTCATATAAATACAAACAGTCATGCTTAAAGATGGCCATCTTCACACAAAGTCATAGCATTGAAATTAGACACAGTATATGTATATTATATGTATATTTCACACTTTATTTGCTTCTATTTTAGAACACTTGATGATTATCTAATCAAAATATTTTCTGATTTGTTTATATGTTTCTGTCGGCTGCAAGAGGATACATTCTGATTTCTCATGTCACTAGCTTCAAATATGCCACTTCGCTGCATAAAAGCGTCCAGGTGGATATAAAATAATGCAAATAGATGGTAACAAACGTGACATTAAACATTTGGCTCAGACATGCGTGTGTTTTTGTCACATTGTTTTAACAGCTTGAGGTACTAATGTTAGCATCAGTCTCGACAGCATTAATACAGCATCTAGTCAACAAATTATTTACTTTATAGTGCTAGCAAAACATGTACTGTAGTGTATAAAATACCGTTTTGTAGTCTATGTTTTAAATTCGTTTTTGATGTGTCCCGCTCTGTGCAGCGTGCGGCCTCACGTGTCAATGGTTGCTAGGGTGTTGCAAGGCAGTTGCTAGGGTATTCTGGGTTGTTGCTAGGGCGTTGCTAGGCGGTTGCTTCAGTTGCTATAGCAACAGACCAGCACATGCTTGCTTGCAGTCTTCCGAATTTATTTTGTAGTAAGTAATGAAATTGCTTCGGGGAAATGTATCGGATTAAAAGTATACATTTTATGTAGGAAATGTAGTGGAGTAAAAGTAATAGTTGACAGAAATATAAAAACTCAAGTAAAGTACAGAGTCTCCCCAAAAATACTCAAGTATAACAAAGTATTATTACTTTGTCACATTACACCACTGCGTAAGCGAGAGAGCAACGTCAATAATGTAACCGCAGAAACTGTGAGGAGAAGCGGAGGACCTTAAATGAAAAACACACTGATGTTTACCTAGTCAGCAACTTGAAAGGAATAGCCTACATTTGGGTGAATGACAGTTGTTTGGTCATGTTTTATGTTACAGTAAAAGGAAGTTTGACATTGGACAAAGATTTGATGGCGAGCCAAATCCAAAGTGAATTTCTTCTTCGTCAGCCAGAGGACCTGTTGAATGCTTTACTTGAATTGGATTGCGATCATTTTCCTACCTTTTTCGTGTTTTTTTCCCCTAAACTGGATTGGATCTGACATATTTTTACATTGCACACACAAACTGAACTATTTTACACATATTGAATAAACTGAACTGGACTCAACATTTCTAACTTCTTTTATATAGCGGACAAACTGAACTATTTTACACATATTGGATGAACTGAACCGTATCATACACCACGAAATACCTGAGTTAACTTACAGTATTGAATACTTTTTATTTTTTCGTATTGTTTTATATTATTCTGTAGTGTTATATGTGGTTGTGTTTTGCTTACTTACCTTTTGTTTTGTTTTGTTTTTTTCTCCACTAATCTAATTACTATATATATATATATATATATATATATATATATATATATATATATATATATATATATATATATATATATATATATATATATATATATATATATATATATATTATTATTATTATTTATTTATTTTTTGTGCGACAGTAAAGGGTTATTTCTTTATTCAACCTCTGGTCTCATGTATGAGTTTTATATATATTTCCCCCCACTCCTTCCGAACCAAGAACTGGTCCAGTCTTGTGTTGGAGGACATATGCTACATTTTACTATGTGAATAGCGTAGGAGATTGACGTTGAAGAGAAGAGATTGTTGAACTTTTTTTTTTTTTTTGCACAGAAAGTATTCTTGTTGCTTCATAACATTAAGGTTGAGCCACTGGAGTCACATGGACTATTTTAACGATGTCTTGCATTGACGTTGCTGCCTATGGATGGTTCCGAAACCTCTCGGAATTCATCAAAAATATCTTAATGTGTTCTGAAGATGAACGAAGGTCTTACGGATTTAGAACGACATGAGGGTGAGTAATTAATGACAGAATTTTCATTTTTGGATGAACTAACCCTTTAAATGTCAAACGAATGCAATATAATGTATTGTTTATTTATTTATTTAATCTTTTGTATTTTTTGTTTCCTTCTTGAAAAATAGCTTCTGACATTCTGAGATGGTCCTGGATTTTCAGGAAGCAGCTCCAATCTAGAGTTAATAATCTATGTACACTGACATCATTCTTCTTTTCAAGCAGTTTTCAGCACTTCCAAACATTTGCTCTTCTCATACCTGAAATTCACATGTGATGACTGTTTTCTGTGGCAACAAACATAGGCCACTGTGTTTACCAAGCCAGGTCGTGTTACAGAGAGTTGCGAATCGTTTTTTATAAGTCCTACTTTAAGTGTGGTCTGTAAAATTGCTTTCAAATTGTTTTTGGTTAGCATGGTCCTGTTAGTCTCAGCTGGTAGATAAAAAGTAGCTAACTTTCTCCATGGCCATTAAAGTATTGTGTTTTTGGTGTGAAACTGGCTTCTCTGTGCAAGTAATGCCATTGTGATGAATGGAAATGCTAACAGGTAAAAAGCATTATAGTATCAAAAAAGTATCATAAACCTCTTCGGTTTCCACCTGCACCAGCATAAGATTGCTCCAGGCACACTGTCTATGCATGACTGAATTTGCTAACAATATTAATCTGATGAAATGTTTTAGATTGAATTAACAGCTTTCAGGTCGTTTGGGGTCATGACATGTGTCAGAAGATATTCAAGAGTCGCTTAGACGCGAAGACACACTGGCATGTCATTCCGCAGGCCTCAGTGCCATCTCAGGAGACGTCCAGAACGGTGTGATCTTCGTAGGCTTGATGGCAGTAGATGAGCTAAATGAACAGGAATGCCAGGGCTAACACGACCCACATGGCTCTACACACAGCTCTCTCTAAGCTTGGCACTCTCTCCAGGCAGGACCGGCACAGTTGCCCAGCAACAGTTTAAGTCTGCTCCCTATTGGCGGGTTTGGCAAAGCCAGAACATAGAACATTTCTCAACACTGCAATCTGTTTTTCCATCAGTTGCAGAGAACCTGAAATGCCAAGCTGGGATCTGTTTCTGCTCTGCGTTTAGACTGACAAACAGATTATTGCCAAATGTCATTCCAGTACAATATGCCAAAAACACTGCAGTGGGACTGTTTTAGGCTCTCATTGGCTAGAGCTTCTCAGCATACGCTTTCCATGAGCCATTGTCTCACATTTAGCCCCCAATGTGCTGGGCAGCCAGACCAGGGCAGAATTCCCCTACTTTAAACAGCACGTTTCTATGAGTCATTATATGGGAAAGAGAGAGAGCTGGAGGCATGCCTGGACAGATCGGAGTTCCCCTTTACAGCACACACACACACACTGAGTCACACACTCCATGCTCTCCATCACTCTCTACAAAGTGTAATTTGGGACCCAAAGTCACACTGAATTTGTCTTTATCTTTTCCGTATCCCGTTTCTTTTCAAAATGCTGTTCTTAATGCAGACCTCAATGACTTCTGCCAAGTCATAATGTAATTAACACCACATGACCATAAAGCTTCCATATGTTCAGTCTTAAAGAGACTACCGTACATAAAGTCTCTTGTTGCTGTGTCATTCATACTGCATTGCAGGCCAAGAAGAACCAGCTACTTAAAGGGATAGTTCATCCAAAAAAATGAACATTCTGTCATCATTTCATGTCGTTCCAAACCCATACGACTTTCTTTCTTCTGCATGACACGAATGAAGGTTTTTAAACACTGGGGCTCAAACAACATCATCGTATTAAGATGTGCCTCAGCAGAATGAGGTTTGGAACAACATGAGGGTGAGTACATAAGGACAGAATTTTCATTTTTGGGCGAACTATCCCTTTAAAAAGCAGAGAGGGAGCAGACTGAATGAAACCGAATGTGGCCGATCCAAAACAACTCTTACTAACTTTTTTTTAAGCAACATGATCGGTGATTATTTTTTCCTTCATTGCGTTCAATAGGGCCTTACATATAAGGGAATTATCTTACATTGACTCTTCCTTTCTTCTGTTACCAGTTTAACTACGCAGGAGACCTTCAGATTGATTTTCCCCCTCAAGAAACACAGTGTGAAACCTCACAGAAGACCGTTTCCCTCAAAAGAGCTGTGTGAAGATGGCCCACTGGTCATGTGGGAGAACTGTGATCTTTTAATGGCCAAAGGGCAGACATCACGTTGAGAACAGCAATTAACACACCGACAATTGATTTTGCGGCAGGGAGGGATGTGAATCCCTTTAACGGCCCTGTGGAAAAAGCACTCAGTATGGACAACAGAGACTTAAAGGCATAGTTCACCCAGAAAGTATAATTCTGTCATTATTTTCTCACCTTCATGTTGTTCCAAACCTGTTTATTTTTTATGTAGAAAATGTAAAAAGAAAGTCATACAGGTTTGGACCAGGGTTATTATAGTTAACAATCTAAAACCATAAAAACATTTTTTTTGCTATTTTGAAACAAAATAAACGAACTGAAATCAAATAAAATACATATAAACTTAAACGTTTTATATTGTAGCGTTGCAAGGCAACATTTCTCATTTTCATTCAATAGTAAATAAATAACAAAGTAAAAGTAAAATAGAATTAATAAAAACTATACATTTAAACAAAACAAAAAAAAACAGCAATTTTTTCAAAATGTTAATAAAACTATAACATTATCTTAAATGCACTGAAATAGCCTTGGTTTGATTGACATGAGGATGAGGAATCGGCTGTATCGGCTGTGAAGAAAAGGAGGAAACAAATAGTTTGTTACTGAAAAAACAATAGAGAAAAAGCTTCCTAGCCTAAACAGATGTGATCAAATGGATCTGATTAATGTTCCATGCTAACATGCTTTATGAGTGTTGGATCAGCTCAGCATATTCATCTCTCTATCAGACAATAAATTAACTCTCAGCTGTGATTCTCTGATTCTCTGTCTGGTCCAAGAGGCTCGATCCTAAAAGGAGATCTGAGAAAAGTGAAAATGTGAAAGTGGGACAGACCCCAGTACTTTGGGTTCCTCTCTAACGTCCTCCCTGCTCTTGAGAGAAGGAGGTCATTCACACCTTGCAGTGCTCAATCATGAGGAGCAGCCGCGCCTGGCCCAAATAAAGCACTACATTCCCCTAGCAGAGAGGTAATGTAGCACACACACCATCACAGGCGAGTAGAGACTCTGAGGTCTGGTGTGGGAGTGAAACAGCTGTGGACTACAGCAGCATTGACAGGTCATTTAAAGCATATAGAGCTAATCGCTTCAAATCAACTTCAAAATGGACCCTATTCACTTTCTAAAAGGGTTAGTTCACCCACAAATTCAAATTATGTATATTTAATGTAGTCACCCTCATGTAGTTCCAAACCCGTTCATCTTTGTAACACAAATAAAGTTATTTTTAATTAAATCTGAGAGCTTTCATGTCTCCCCATATACCACTTTCAAGCCCCAGAAAGGTAGTAAAGACATAGGTAGTGACTGCAGTGCTTTAACCTCAATTTTATTTTAAAAAAAATCACAATTTACCACTTTACTTACAAAATATGAATCTCCAACACGCATTCATATGCAACAGCATGCGTCATGGTGCTCTTGTGAACACACGTTGGTGATTAATATTTTGTAAATAAATTGGTAAATTATGGGGTTTTTTATGGTAAATTATGGGGCACAAACAAAGCACTTAAGCAATAAAATTGCAATTTTAATTTTGAGGTGAACTAACCCTTTAAAGCATGTTCCTGGGTTTCATCATTGCATGTTACAAATAAAAAATATTTTATCATTTTAATTTTTTTAATTAAAAAAAGTCTCCAGCTATTTTTGCAAACTTCCACTTGGTTTGAGTCCATTTTGGTACGTAACAGCCAAAATATTAAACGACCGCCCATAATAAATATTGTTTTTCCCATTCAAAGCGACAACAGATCTTGTTCTAGTGAAACAATCTAGGGCCTACTTCTAAATATATCCCTTTTAAAAAAAAAAAAAAGGCAAAGAGACATTTACTGAATTCAAGAGAGGGTCTGGGAAACTTTTTGTTTGGAAAGCTGTAATAAAACACATGTAAGTCATTCTTGAAGACCACATTCTTGGTGGATGTGTCTAATGAGAATTATGCGGGAGGTGACTGGCTTATCAGAGCCTCAGCAATGTGAAGAATGAGGACGTTGCTTGAATACAAACACTTTATGCCAGGAAAGTGTAGCTATCATGCGACTTGTAAACGCATCGCGTACACGTGAGGTTGTCATGTGACTATTATCTGTTCAAATTAAGGGCACATGATAGCAGCGTGGCATGAGCATCAGGCTGTTGAAAAACATCACTGGCAAAAAACAAAACTAAAAAAGTCTAAAAAAGAAAGAAATTTATATGGTAACTATGTGGTAACTGAAGATTATATTTGCTTGTTGATTAGTTGTGTTGTTTATTTCTCTGTTTCAGTCATAGAAACAGAAAAGGCATCTCAGCCAGGTCATTGGTTTCACATTATTATTAGGTTAAAATGTTTACAAAACTCCTTAACACCCCCTGGTGGATTGTTCAAGAGGAAGTGGAAGAATGCTCGTGTAAACTAAAGTTCACAAAAACGCGAGATAATCGGTCCCACTTTATATTAGGTGGCCTTAACTACTATGTACTTACATCAACAACAAAAAAATAAGTAGGGGAGAGGACACTTTTCAACACTTCTCCAACACTTTTTGACTTTCTCAGTTTGTGTAAATCCACTTAGCGTTCAGAGTATTTATTTTTCCCCATATTAATTTCACACATGTCTAGTATAAGTATGTGGTTTTGTTTCATTTATACAGTGTATAGTTTTTTCTTGATTTACCCCGAAAGAATGGAAGTGAAATGTGTCAAACATGCCACATAGGTGGGGTACATTGTAACATGACCATATGACAGCTTAAAGTGTTATCTGATATAATCAAAAAAATATCCAAGACAAACTAAAATATTTTGTGAATAAAATACAATTATTAACGTTTGTCATATAAAATAATGGCATTTTTTAATCATTTAAAATAAACGAATTTTTGACAACAGACACATCGCTAAATACAGCTATACAGCATAGGTAAAACATAATAATGAATAATTTCTGAACATTGACTGTCAGTCTTTATTCACCTTTTTCTCATGGTTTCTCAAAAGAATTCATAAAAGTATAAAATATAATAGCATATTTCTAATAGGGGCTCATTGTCACATCACACATGCTCCACCTGCGCAACTGGGATTTAACCCCGGCTCGTGTCTTCTGCTGGTTAGATCTATAGTCAGAACTATATCAACTGTTAAATAACAGATATAACGAAGATTAAAATAATATCAGATTTGTCTTATTTTAAATAAACACAAAAAACTGAGATGAAAAATTAACTTCAGTAAGAAATTTACTTTTGCTATGTTTAAATAAATGTTCAGTGATACCTTCAGGGCCGGCCCAAGCCCTTATGAGGCCCTAAGCAGAATTTGATTTGGGGTACGATTGACTATTGTCCAATACGATTGACTATTGTCAATTCTTGATAATTTGCACACCCAGTATCAATGTCTGTAGTTGTAGCTGATCGGAGATGGTGGTCTAGTGGGTTAAACCATAGAACTGATATGCAGAAGGTTGCTGGTTCGATCCCAGCGGTCACCACCAGTGTGTCCTTGAGCAAGGCACTTTACTCCATGTTGCTCCAGGGGGATTGTCCCTGTAATAAGGGCACTGTAAGTCGCTTTGGATAAAAGCGTCTGCCAGATGTGTAAATGTAGCTGTGTTGCTTACATGTCTGGTTGTCATGTTTTTACCCCTATACGGTTTTTAATTGTACCAGTAGCAAACTCACAAGAGTGGTCAGGTGTTAATATTCAAAGCCTTACAGTAAGTCTTACAGTACTACAGTTCAGACTAGGATGTTTAATTTTTTTTTAATATTAGTCTCTTATGCTGAATATGCTCACTTTTCCCCAGGATTCTTTGATGAATAGAAGGTTCAAAAGAACAGTATTTCTCTGAAATAGAAAGCTTTTAAAAAAATCCTAAAAACACTGCACACAACTTTTTTCAACACTGATAATCATAAATGTTTGTTGAGCATCAAATCATCATATTAGAATGATTTCTGAAGGATCATGTGACACTGAAAACTGGAGTAATGATGATAAATTCAACTTTGATCACAGGAATAAATTACACTTTACACAAAAATAAAAAATTGGTGCTATATGGCACTAAAAGGGGTACTTTGTCGTAATCATGGGGAACCACTTTTGGTGCTATATAGCGCCATATCTTAACAGGTTCTGTATATGTATAATTCCAAGGGGACGATATAGCAGAAATATTGCGATTTTGCAGAAAAACATTTACTGAGAAACTGGAAGCTATGCTGTAGCCTACTCCGTCCAAAACATGCAGCACGTCAGACAAGATAGACTAAACCATATCACATTTTTGAACCCTGGCTAACAAGCGAATATTGTTTAAGGCCATTTCGCGATTTCAATCATCAAAATAACATGCAGCAAAAAGTCATTTCATGTGCTCTTGGGGGCCCCCTGGTGGCCAAGGGGGCCCTAAGCAGCCGCCTAGTTCGCTTATGCCTTGGGCCGGCTCTGGATACCTTCCAAAGATTTTTTAATTTTGGCATTTTTTTCTCTAAATAATGTTGATATGACAACTAGTAAATACACAAAGTTTCGTTTTCCTGGCATGTGTGGAAAATGTTAAACCATGTGTGTTACAACTAACCCTGCCCCTGCATTAGGTTGTGCTCCGCTCCCCCCAACTTATTGTGTTCATATTGTATCGCAAAACACTTTTGCTGATGGTGGGATACGGGTAAAGTTAGGGAAAAAATGAAAATAATGAAAATAATGTCATTTATTCCTCACCCTCATGCCGTTCCACACCCGTAAGACCTCCGTTCATCTTCGGAACACAAATGAAGATATTTTGGTTGAACTCCAATGACTCAGTGAGGCCTGCATAGGCATCAATGTAATTTACACTCTCAAGATCCATTAATGTACTAAAAACATATTTAAATCAGTTCATGTGAGTACAGTGGTATAATATTAATATTATAAAGCGACGAGAACATTTTTCGTGCGCCAAAAAAACTAAATAACGACTTATATATGTGATAACCGATTTCAAAACAATGCTTCATGAAGCTTCGAAGCGGAAACGAATCAGCGAGTCGAATCCTGATTTGGATCGTGTCAAACCGCCCAACTGCCAAACTGCAGAAATCACGAGACTTTGGCGCTCCGAGCAGCTGAATCGACTCTCTGATTCGTTTCCGCTCCGAAGCTTCATGAAGCAGTGTTTTGAAATCGCTTAATAATATTAATATTGTTCCACTGTACTCACATGGACTGATTTAAATATGTTTTTAGTACATTAATGGATCTTGAGAGTGTAAATTACATTGATCCCTAGGGAGGCTTTCGGATTTCAACCAAAATATCTTAATTTGTGTTCCGAAGATGAACGGAGGTCTTACGGGTGTGTAACGGCATGAGGGTGAGGAATAAATTACATTATTTTCATTTTTGGGTGAATTAACCCTTTAAGGGTATGGTTGAGGTGTAAGGGAAGTGTCAACAGTGTAATTATAAATGTAACTACAGAAATTAATTACAGATGTAAGGAATTTTTGAAGGAAAGTGTAAGTAGGACAATGCAAAAACATGTATGTACACAAGTGCATTGTATCAAATGATTAATTAAAATGTAAGTACATAGTTAAGGCCAGCTAATATAAAGTGGGTCCTAATCTCCTATCAAAAATACAGGTCTGCATTATGAAAGAAAACGGTAATATCCGCATATGAGAACAGTCAGAAATCTCAATTTTCATTTCAGTTTTCAGGCCAGTATTTAACTTTCCCATCTGAACTGAACTATATTTACTAATTTTAGGATTTGTTGCATTTAAATAATATTAGTGGCATTTCTGCAAATTTATGGTGGTGACAATAGTTTATTAATAATATAAAGTATTGTTGACTATAGTACATTTTTGTAAAAGATCTCATAGGCAAAATAAAAATGAGGGGTTATGAAACATACAATTCTTTTCTAATACACTCTACAAAAAAAAGGTTCTATGTGGCACCAAAAATGGTTCTTGGCTCGTAATCATAGGGGAACCTTTTTAGTGCTATATAGCACCAATTTTGGTTCTTCAGCAGTTCTTCAGAGGTTCTTCACCTGTTCTTTGACTAAGGTGCTATATAGCACCGCTAACTAAGGTGCTATATAGCACCGCTACCATATACAGAACATGTTAAGATATGGTGCTATATAGCACCAAAAGTGGTTCCCCTATGATTACGACGAAGAACCATTTTTGGTGCCATATAGAACCTTTTTTTTTTAGAGTGTAGGATTTCAGCTGAGGTTTGACACAAATCCATCCCATTCTCAGATTCCCAAAATATTTTTTTATTCTTGCAGCAAATCCACAGAATTATTCATTTAAAAAATATTTTCTCATATCTTTTCTAAATGAAAGGATTTTTACCAGGGCTTGTGCTACCCGCTCAGATTGTGCTACCTTCCATTAAAACAGTAGGTAGCACAATTCAATAGCGAAAAATGCTAGATTGTGCTACCAGCATCATATTCACGTGGTTTTAGGCTTTATTAACGTCCATACCTAACCCTATCCTAAACATACCCTTAAAACAATGCAAATATTTAAAAAACAAATATTAAATATCGGGGGATGCTGTGGTGGGTCTCGCATCGATATCTAGGCCTCTAACCGTGGCTAGCTATGATCATCACCTGCTACAAATTGCAGCAATTGTCCACTAGATGAAGACAAAGTAACTTTTTGTACTAGCTGAGAAGGCAAAACAATGTTTCCAGATTAAAATGGACCTGTTCATGCATTAAAGACGGAGGAGACAAAAAAGTCAATACTCTTGTCATTTCAAGTCATGCCAAAACAAGTCATTTATTGTACATTTCAAATTTGCCTTTAAACTCTTATTTAATTTTCTGAAAGCTTTTTTTCAATTGTCCTTTCCTACTTGTGTAAATATAAATGAGTAATAGTAATCTAGTTATATACCCACACATTGGACAAAAAAGGTCTATCTTATCTATAACAACAAAAAAGGTGTAACCAACAAAAAGGCTGCCATGACCCACAGAAAAACGTCCAAGGGTGTTACGTCTAACCTGGACACGGAGAGAGCACAACTCTTCAAAATGTGCAAAAATGACATTGTTGCTGGGATGAGTCAGGGTTTGGTCATTGGTCAAGTGTTAAACAGAAATTATATGAAACATTATGGTTTAAATATGGGTGCTTCTTCAGAAGAAATCATATTTCCTTTCTTTAGATTGATAATGAAGAACGAGTCTTGTCTGCGTGACATCAGTAAGGTGTGATGCAAGGATATAAGTAAGGTGAGTGATGTCACTTCATTTCAACAGTTGCAAATGATTTATACATTACTTGGTCACACGTCTAACTTGCCATTTTCTCATAAAACTGTATAAAAGACAGCCTTTCCTTTATTCATTAAGGTTAATGAGTGGCACATCGATACAAATATTAACTAGTCTCTGTACAACATTTACAATGAGTGAAAAATGCTACAGAACAAGTAGAACAGAAAGATATAAAAGCTCCTCTATAACTGATCAGATTAATAATTATTGAAACAACCGAAACATTAATTGTTACATTCCAAATAAAGGGCACAAACAGAAAGAGATTAAGACCATGCAAAGAAACAGATTCAGTACAATTTGTGCAACAAAGCAAAACTAGTTTGTGACAATCGAGCATGTAGCAGTATTGGCTCCTTTAAAATACTGTGATTCACATAGTATTTGACTAGCTAAATCTGGAAAATGGGAATATGGGAATACAGAATACTGGGAGTGGAATGGTAATACATTCATGGGATGTACAGTTCAAGCACTTTTATTAAATGTGCCGCTTCGTGTGCATTATCAAGATATTACTGTCATGTGGCCAAGACAAAACAGTAAAATAATGGGGTCAGTAAGATTTTTTTTTTTTTTTATGTTTTTGAAAGAAGCAGTTATTCTGACAATTTCTTTGCTCAAACATACAATAAAAACAGTAATATTGTGAGATGCTGTTTTCAGTTTTAATATATTTTTAAATCAAATTTTCAGCATCATTACTCCAGTCGTCAGTGTCACATGATCCTTCAGAAATCATTCTGATTTGCCGCTCAAGAGACATTTCTCATTATTATCAAATGTTGAAAACAGTTGTGTTTGATGAATATGATGTTTGAAATAGAAATCTTTATAAATGTCTTTACTGTCGCTCAATTTAATGCATCTAGATTTAGTTTCTATAAAAAAAAATGTTACTGACCCCAAACTTTTGAACGGTAGTATATATATATATTTGAATTTGCATATATTTTATATTTAGACCATAAATTGTTCTAATTACCATGGTATTAATGTTTTAACTACACTGTATTATGGCCATCATTTTGTGGGGCTTTTTTTGTTTTCTTGGTAAAACTATAAAATGTTATTATATCATAATCATTTACTTCTCACTCATTATGTACTACATCCGCCTCTTCCTTGAAACTTCAATGGATTCAACTTCATTCAAACAGACTTCTAAGAAAAATAAACCTTTCTTTTTCACATTTTCTATAGAGTTTTCTTTCTATACGTATATACTATACTGTACAACTACACGCGTCGTCTGTACTCACACCGTTCACTTGTGCTTCTGTACTACAGTCAAAGGATGGTCAGCACAGTCCCGTTACAAGCTGTGTGATTATTTCAGCCCATCAGTATGACAACTGAAAGCATTAGCCATTAACAGCAGTGTATTTTATTTTATGATGGACTGACATGGTTTTATTATTTTCACAGCAGACCGCAATGTATGTTGGCAGAGAACGTTCAAAGGAAGTTCCCTTATCTGCTGATTATAGTTATTATACAGTCATGTCTTTCTATAGCTCTGTCCATTGATTCAGCGCTGGATTGGTACAACTTCATAGGCAAACAGTTCTTTATAGAGAAAGCCTAGAGGGCTGATTAAAATGTTCAAATAATAATAATAAACCCCACATGCCATAGGGTGCATGTATAGCTCTCCTATATGGTGTGATCATGTGATATTTATAATAATTCTACTTGTTTTTATGTGTAGAATACAACACTGAGTTGTACATACTCAGAGGTAGTGTGTATATATATATATATAACTGAGAGTGAAAAGTACACTTCTACTCTATATTCCAGTTTCATCACTTGGTTGTGTCATTTCTACAGTCTAAACTCATAGCATGGAAATGAAAATAGTAACCTGTGTGCGTGAGGCAGAGCACATGAGAGACATGATTATTTCGACAGCAATTTGCTCTGTAAATACATGATGACTTGGTGTTAGGGGGCAAAGGTGGTACATTTCAAACCCCCGGCCTGAAGGGGGAGCTCTTTACCAAGTTTGAGTCCTCTATCTGCTCTCGGCTCAGAGGCCTATTGCTTGATCTCTAAAATGGAGGGGTTGTGGTCGAGGATAGCCAGGATGATCTTGTCCATGTACTGCCTTAAACGAAAGTTGATTTCCTCTTGTTCTTTCAAAGCTTCAACGAGCTGGAAGAATAGAGAGATTTACCAAATTACCTTCATGTAAAGCTAAAGGACATTTTGTACGTTACTCTAGATAAAAACATCTGCTAATGTTCTAAGGGTGAGAATGTAAAGGGCCAATAAATCATATAAACACTTCACTATATATTAAGGTACAGAATCATTCGGTGGTACTGGCAAAATGGCCTTTAAAGGGGAAGTTTACCCAAAAACGAACACAAAAATATATTTTAAAGAATGTTGGTAATGAAACAGTTGACGGTAGCCATTGACTTTCATAGTAAGAAAAGAATACTATGGAAGAAAGAATAAAAAAAAAAACATGAAGGTGAGTAAATTATGACAAAATGTTCATTTTTGGGTGAACTATCTCTTTAAAGAAATCTTGGCTCTCTGCGCAGTAGAAGAGCATTTTTTTTTTTCAAAAAGATGTTACTAATGAAAACTGATGATACTTAATGTGTAATTGCATTAAATAAACACTTTGGGGGATGGGGACTAATATACAGACACTTAAACGGGGCATTAGTCATTGCTAGTTTGTGAGGTTCTGTATTCTGCGACTCTCTGTTCACAGTGACTGTGCTTCTCACCTCATCTCTGGAGGCGTTGTCTATCTCTGCTGCCAGTGACTGGGCCTTGGTGTGACAAGCGAACAGGTTTTTGGCCTCATATAGGCTGAGGCTGAGAATCTGTCCGTTGAGATCATCATTCTGGTCTCTGAGTTTATGGTTCTCCTGTTAGAAGTTTAAATACATCAGTGTGCATTTCATACTAAATGCCAGGAGGTACATATGCATACATTATGCCTACATACCGGTAATATACAGCAGTGGTTCTCACTAGGGGGCCTCAGCACACTTCCAAGGGAGTTGCAAAATGGCTTAAATGATTTTAAACATGTTTCGAAATAAGCTAAAACAGCTCATATCAGTTCTTATTTGATTATGTTCAAATATGAATATGTTTATTTAAAAACCAGGGTTACCACGGTTAAAAATGTGATTTCCAGACTTAATATGAATTTTTTGTTGTTGTTATTTCAGGCTATAAAATATTTTATTGGGCTGAAATTGCTATTTGTGAATAAAACAAAAAAAAACTTTCCCATTAATCACATATGACTGGAAACATGTACACTCACTGGCCATAATAAGTGAGAACCCTGAAATACATTCAGTTCTTAATCAACTTATCGAATTGAATTATTTCATTTTCATTATTTAATTATTTCAATACATTGCAACTCTTATTTTCTTATTTAAATAATAATAATAAAAACACTGGAAAACAAGCAACTTTGCCATTACAGCAGAAATATCTTACATGGGGGGCCTTTGAATATTGAGAACCTCTGATTTAAAGTATTCTTTATATTATTTTAAACAATTCTCATTAACTTCCTCATTTAAATCTGACCATTTTCAATGAATAATGACAAATTACTTTATATTGCTAGGCCACTTTTGTGATTGTTTTAGGTGTTTTTGGTACACTGCACTACATATCATACAAACAATCATACACCTGTTTGATCTGCAATGATATTGTAAGATAACATATCACAGACAGCACAATAAGCAGGGCCATATCTTTCCACTGTACCTGCTTAAGCCGTTTTACTTCGTGCTCCAGTTCAATCTCTCGAGTCTTGGCATTGTACTCCGACAGTCCTGCAGTGGTACGGCCACGGCCGGGCTTCTCAGTCTCCAGTTTAAAGAGTTGCAGGTGCTCCAGTTCACGCCGCAGGTCCTCAATCAGCTACATGCACATGTGGATTGTGTGAGAGGTCTGTATTTAAGTTTATTTATGTGTACAATCTGCAAAATGATATGCGCTACCTCTTGCATGGCCTCTCGCTCCTTCTGAAACTCATGTCTGTTCTGCCAAAGCTTATCCATCATTTTCCTGTACAGATCCATCTCATCCTTCAAACGCAGGCTTGTGTCTTCCAGTTTATCTGTCATACGCTGCTTCTCCTGTGCACAAATATACATAGTGACCAACATTTTACCATGAAATTAGTCATTTGGATATAGTAATTATGTGTAAAATCACTGTGGCACTGATATATCTTATAATCAAAATAATAAATACAATATAGCTAGATCAAAATAATGATAATTAATACCATCATTATACCGTTAATTGCTATATCACCCAGCCCTAAAACTGCATTTTAGACGTAACAGCATGTCTTTCTGAAAAGCTGCTTTTTGACTTGACATAGTGAATAAAAAAATCCCTTTGAGGCAAGTCATTTTACTTGGTGGCCCTTTTGGGTGCCATGCAGCTGTTTTCTAGGTAGGCAATAGGCATACGAGTATAACTTGAATGGGAAAAACTGTCAAGATCACATTTTAATGTATTTCAAACCAGCAATAAAATATGACAACAATTTAATCATAAATGTATCTTCTTCCTGCATTTTTCAGTCTAGTCCACAAGAGGACCTTTAATATTTTAGCTATATCAGACAGTGACCTAGTTTTTTAGCTTTATGGAAAGGCTTCAGCATCAAGTCGTGCAGTTGCTCCACAATGTTTCATTCCATCTCAGAGATCAAAGCCTCACAGTCGCTGCGTCTAAATACAGGGCTGCTAATGTCATACAGGCAGCAGCTTTCACACTCATTACACTAGCAGCACGAAAGAGTGTGCTGTTAACACTGACAAGCTCCAGGGATTTCACCGCCTGCTGAAAGGTGTCAAAAGATGCTTCAGTGAGGTCACAAGTGACAGTGTGAAAATGGGTGTGTGAACGTGTGTTGGTGAGCAAGAAAGTGCTGTCTTTTAGTTGTTAAATGAACCGTGTGATGCGTAACTTGACGAGTGGGTCATGTGGGTCATGTGGTTGTGATGGTCAAGGGAGTTTTAGCTTGAGTTTTGATGCATCTCTGACCTGGTCTAGTTTCTCAGTCTGAGACTTGAGTCTGCACACATTCACTTTCATCTCTGCGTTTTCCTCTTCTAGCTGCTGGACCCTATAGGGAGGAATCATCCATTATGAAGTAGTATGCCACACACTCCCCTGCTGAATAGTGTTTCTGTGTTAAAAGGTCTTGAAACCTCCACATGCTTCATATAAGTGTTTTTGTGAGGTTTCTTATCTGAGACTTCAGGTACCTGTTACTAAGCAGTTCAATCTCAGTGCCCTTGTCTCTCTCCATCTTACTGTAGGCCTCTCTGTGTCTCTTCAGCTCCTCCTCTAGACATTGCTCTGCACGCGTCTCCTGATCTTTGATCTGCTCCTCCAGCTCATGTACCCTGATGTGTAAACAAGTACAAATAAACACATACAGACATAAGAAAACATATACTACATAAATATAAGTCTCATACGCTCACCAATGCTGCATTTATTTTATTACAAATACAGTAAAATCAGTATTATTGTGAAATATTATTACATATTATAACTGTTTTCTATTAAATCATTTTCTATTTAACAAAATGTAATTCATTAATTTATTATAATATGTGACCCTGGACCACAAAACCATTCATAAGGATCAATGTTTTGTAATAACATCACATGAAAGCTGAATAAATACACTTTCCATTGATATGGTTTGTTAGGATAGGACAATATTTGGCCGAGATGCAACTATTTGAAAATCTGGAATCTAAGGGTGCAAAAAAAATCGCCTTTAAAGTTGTCCAAATGAAGTCCTTAGCAATGCATATTACTACTAATAAATTTTTTTATATATTTACAGTAGGAAATGTAAAAAATATCTTCATGGAACATGATCTTTACTTAATATCCTAATGGTTTTTGGCATAAAAGTTAAATCGATAATTTTGACCAATACAATGTATTGTTTGCTTATTGCCTCAAATATACCCGTGAGACTTATGACTGGTTTTGTGGTCCAGGGTAACAAATGATCATTTGATACTCAAGAAACATTTATTTTAATTATCAATGTTGAAAACAGTTGTGCAGCTTAGTATTTTTTCACATGATTCTTTGATTAACATAGAATGTTCAAAAGAATTTATTAGAAATAGAAATCTTTTGTAACATTATAAATGTCTTTCCTGTCATTTTTTGACCAATTTAATGCAACCTTGCTGAATAAAAGTATTGGTTTCTTAATGACCCCAGAATTCAAAAATCAGTATGCCCATTATATCAGTATCTAATTATCAGATCTCATCTCATCTTTACCTGTGAACAAGTTGTGTGTTTTCCTGTTTAAGTTTTGATTTCAGATCTCCATTAGCCAGGCTGTCGTTCTCAAGCTCTGTTATCTTCTTTTCCAAATAACTCACCTGCAATAGGAATAAAGAAGAGTTTGTTATAGACAATCCTTTCTGAATCACATTCACAGGAAAACAGCATTATTATAATGGCTTTCAAAAGTGAAAAAAAAAATATCTGAAACATTATTAGATTTTTTATCAGTTTATTATGCATTAACCAATTCAACAATAAAAGTGTTTTTCAATGACCACTTCATTATGCTTCCAGGACCTTTTCAGTGATGTCAATATCACAGGAGTCAATGCTGTCTCTGAAGAGATCCTCGGTGCTGCCCTGACTGCTGCTGAAGTTACTGTGGTGGAAGAGCTGACTGTGGGACACACAGAGAATCAGGAAATGCAGCAAAAAGTTAACCGGCATTCTCTCGAACCGGTTAGTAAGGCAATGGGCATGCATCACTTTGTAATGTCATATCCTACAGATCTTGTGAACATAACAGAGATGACAGACTTACCGACCAAATGCTGTACTGGAAATTTTCCTGTTGGGGCTGTACAAATCAAAAGATCCCTGGATTAGAGAACAAAGTTTTGCACTGCTACAACCTTTTGCAACTGTTGTATATTTTATATTCTCCTGACACATTAAACAGCTTCCTAAAATCCATATTCACTCAATTTGTCAACATTAACATCAAACTGTAAATTATATAATACCATGCAGATAGTCCAATGTAATAATTATATACATACTGTAAGATGTAATCAGAAAAACATTTATGACAGATAGACAGACACAAACAGACAGACAAATAGACTGTGATTTATCTTCCCATCAATCTTGCAGCACATCCACTGGAATTTTACATTTATTCAATTCTGGTAATCAGTAGTGTAGAGTCTAATTTCTGATTCACTATTGCCCCAAGTGGCCAAGATCATGTACTGAAGTCAGTTTGTCCGAGGTCATGAGATTTAGACTGATAATCAGACAGCTCAAGAGGACCTCAGTAAAAATAGAACACCTGCACTCTAATTATAAACCTCCGCCTGTGTTTATGTAACTGTGTGACCCACGTCATTCTTTAAACCACTTCTCTCGTTACATCACACAGGTCTCAACTCTGAAAAACAAGTCAGCTCCCCTGTCCTCAAACCTAACCCAGACATCACAGCACTGACAAAACACGTATAACTACCACAACAATGATAGACCCAGACAATCTGCAAACCAAGGGAGATGAGGACAAAATACACTCAGCATTCACACACATGCCCTCAAAAGTGCAGTTGCACATAGTTCTTCATGACCTGTCCTGACCTGTTAGCTTGACATATTTGATATTAAAAAAAAACCCAACAGAAATTAGTAACGGGGTAAAAATTCTGATGGCTTTTACACTAAACAGTAATTCAACAGCAGACGTTTTATGCTTAAAAAAAAATACAAAATACAAAACTCAAATGTTTGCAGATCATTAGTGCAGTTCATATTGGTGTCAATCATGTTTTGCATGAATGCATTTGAACTTCAGCAGAGTATGCAGTGAAGGATTTGGACAAAAATGCCAGGGGATTAATAGCCAAAGGCCATAGAATGCCACATGATCTCACTTCCCCATCACACCTATTCACTCAGAGAAAAGGAAATTACACAGCTCTTACTGAACGTCACTCTTGCACTGTTCCCAACCTAGGCTGTTCCAAAGGGTAGACACTTGATTATGCTGCCTCCTAAAACAAACAGTTTTCTTACCATTTATAATAATAAACAAACAATTTGAAAAGGCAATCCCAGAACGCACTGCATTGAACTTGGAGAAAGAAAAAAAAGATTCATTTGGGGTAGAGGAAGTAATGTAGCTAAACATACATGTATTTCAATCAAGACTGGAAAGTACAATAGTTAAGTGTAATTAAAAACTGATTACTTTTACAGAATATATATTTTCATTTTCATTACAGTGCCATGCCTTAAGTTTAGCAACATGCTAATATCAGACTCTATAGAGTGCAACAATTGGCTTCTGGAAGTGAAAATCACATGAATTTTCTTCATAGGGAAAGAGATTTTGAACTATAACTTGACCTATAACTATAACTTATAAACCTTAAAAGACAAACCTACTCTGAGCTACGAATCACAGTATATGCTTTTTTGCTGAAGCCATCAGCACGCATTATTTTCAATAATTCACAAGCAAATCGCACCAAAAGAACACTTTAGTGCCCACACAGACAGACATATAGTTATAGTTCTTTCCCCCACTAAAGCCGTTAAGTACACAGCCTTGATTACAACTCTTATAACTCTTAAATTAAGACTTTTTGAAAATTCCTTTGAGAAAAAAACGAATGGGAAAAATACTTCCGGAACCAACGCTGCTGAAAAAGTGGCCGAGCACTGTGGCACCCTATTGCCTATTTGTGTGCCGTCTATGTGATCATGTAGTCTTATGAGGATGTTGTTTCAGAAGGAAGTTGTCTATGTAGGAAGTATGCTGTGAGGCAGCTCAGCAGGTTTCGTGATAAAGCGTCTGTAGTATAAGGTCTTGGTGTGTCAGTAGCATATGAGGTAGAATCATCATAATCCCATGATGCATTAAAGCCTTGTTACAGTTGAAAGATTGCAGTGTCGTTATCCTTAAGTACAAATATGTTAGGTAGCCACATGATAATAAAAGGATTATTTCAGCAGTTTTCTTCAAATTTCACCACACACCCACTTAAACACCCGAGGCTTTTCTTGAGGGTTTCAGTTTTCCCTCACTGTCTCTGATAACATTCACAAAGATTAGTAAACCCTTGACTGGAACATTGTTGCTATGGTAACAGTTCCTCTGATGAAACCTGCCTCCCGATAAAGCTTTTGACAGACCAGGGTGATTAAAGAGACTCATAAAAATATATCTAGCTTTAGTGAACTGAGACATAAAGAATCATCTCAGAAGTGCACTGCATTTAAGGGCAATAAAGACAGAATTGGACATGGACATGTAACCACTGATTAGAGTAGGACAGCATATTAGATAGTCTTTAGTCCTTAAGCATAAAATGACTCATCACAATATATAAGTTCATTATTATTATGCACTGCATCAAGCTCAGTAAAAACAATAAATACAAGATGGCGGAAGAGGCCAGATAAATATAAATAATTAATTAGATGATGTAGCTATCAATCAATACTTCAACAGAAACATATCAATATCAACAGTTCCATGAAATGTTTATTTTACCCAATATTTGTGTGCATATTTATGCTTATAGAGTGCTGCACGAATGAGTCTTAAAACCAGGAAACGAGTTGGCATTTTTAAACTTGAAGTTCCATCGTCCTAAAGTCACTGGATTTTTAAAAAATAGATTTTTGTTTAAACTGCTTGAAATAAGGTCAGTGGCTAATAGACCCTTTTCACAGACTGTGATGACGCATTTTAACGGTCATCAATATCGCAAATCCTGCAGCGTTTTATGTATTTTAATTTTTTTTAAATGTATGTACATTTATAACACTAATACTTTGTATTTTGTTACTTTTGCATCAAATTACCAAAAAAAAAAAAAAAACAAGTTGTGAAAACAAGGGTGTTTCTACAGCATCTATGGGAGTGATGGTAAAAATGTACATATTTCTCTCTTTTGACTGCCGTTATCAATCTCACTCTATTTTTTCCCTCTTTTTGAAAGTTGTAAAATCACTATTGTGGCGTTTTTCTTTTGCTATTTGAGAAAATGGGTACACACAAAAAATATTTCATGTATTCTCTCATTCACAACTAGTTAACCCAACTATGACGACTTCGGCTCTGAGAAACCCGGAAATGTGAAAAGGGTCTATTATACATCATAAAATACACCAGTAATACACCACTTTTTTGCGTAATGATGTCTCAAAACTAAATAGGACTACAGAAGTTATCGGGGACACACTCTCCCATTACTTTGTATTTGGACTTCTAAATACAGAAAAGTTATGTTCATTTTGCAGGTTTTACAGGAGCTTATTTTCTGCAATAATCCAAAAGCCAATGGAAAAATCCTAGTAGACTCTAGTAGAGTACCATGCCATTAGCTTAGCAATATGCTAACTTCAAACTCTGTCTCCCCTTACCTGTTAGCTTTGAGGTTTTTGAGTCTGGCCTCTAGGTCATTGAGCAGGTTGACTTTCTTGCAGCACTGAGAGCAGTAAACATCCAGAAGCTCACTGTTGTACAGATGTCTGATCTTCTGAGGGGTCTGACCAGCACTGTAAACACCAAGTGATCATCAATAATGGCAGTAGGAGCATTCAGATTTTACTTGCTCAAAATATTTCATAATATAATATGATGAGAGATTTCAAACGACTGATGATATGTTATTGAGTTCATGATAGGATAATTATCTTTGATTCAACCAGGATCACACAGCACAAATATGAACAGCTGAAGATTTAAAAGTCCCATTGTAAGGCAAGACTGTTTCATAATTATCAGCTGTTGAGAGTTTATGTTTGACAATTAAATGTTTAATAGACATAAAAAATTCCCAGCTGCATTAATTCAAGAAACCGTATTTTAGTCAGAATTATAAATAAATACTCCACAATTACAACATTATCATAGAGTGAATCTCTTGAAAATATGTCCAGGTCATATTTCACCCTCAAAAAAAAAAATAAAAAAAATAAAATGAAAGAAAATGTAGCTTATCTTTTAATATTAAGACTGGTACATTAAGCATCATTAAGACTGGTCCATTATGAACTGGTACATTATTTTGCACACAAATTATTATTACCATAATGCTTTACGTTTTTTCTTTTAAAACTTTTTTTGCAGATTTTTAAGAAATGAGAATGTAATTTTTCAGCATTTTGGTATTATAATTTGAATAAGAATCTGCTTAATTGCCATGAAAATAATGTCACAAATATAATAAATCATTTTAACTATAATTAATATAATATACAAATAATAATATAAAAAATATATAATTGCTTTAAATAAAATAAACAAATTTTTTAATTTTTTTTTATTTTAGTTTTGGCCTGGACATTTTCTTGTCTGGTTTCATGCTATTCACCCATATTCATCCATGCAATCAAATGAAAGAGATTACACATATAACACTGTGTGCCAGTATTTTATGTGAGAGGTGTGTACTAGTGAACTAGTTAACCTGGAGGGCAGAGAGGAGCCTAGGTCAGAGAAACCATTAGTACGCGTGTCATCATCAGGGATGGGGCTGCTGGGAGTGAAGTCCACATCCTCGCCCTCTCCATAGTCCTCAAACTGCTCCTCCACTGAGATTACTGAGGCCGCTGCTGACGAGACCATCTGACCACAGCTAAACCAGAGAAAGAGACAGAAAACACTTTACATTTAATTATTATTTATTTTATTTTTCATTTTATGAAATGCGATTATTTTCAATTAAATTAAACAATAATTATAAGATTAAATAATATTTTAACTAAAAATACATTCTGGCATCATAATGCTTAAAAAACAAAACAAAACATAATCATCTATGATGCTGACTTGTTTCCACGTAGAAAGAGTCCACCCAGTCCTTCCTCTTTATCCTCATGACGTCCTCCTTCAGAAGATTCAGATCCTGCCCCGCTGTCTGCAGCACTGTCCATGTCTGACTCCTGCGCATCGCGCCCGCCCATTCCTTCCTCATCCGAATACAGCTGGCACTCTGGGTATGGCCGTGTGCATACGATGATCGGTGGTCCCAGACACCCCTCCCGGTGCTGCACACAGATATCATAAAGCATAAGTCATATTGCTCAAAAATCAAATGCAAATGCAGCATAAGCCCTGTGTGAACGCAAACACGTCCCTGGATTGATCCTGGGATTGGGGACCTAATAACATTGCACGGATCAGTCCGGGGACGCACACTGTGTGAACAAAAGTTAGGACCAATGTGTAACTGTAAGGGGTGTGTCGTAGTGATGACACTGAAGCTGAGATTGTTCGCCAGCTTAGTGGAACGGTACGCGATGCGCTAGTTTATGAATGAACCAGGAAAAAAATGCATGAGGATGGTTTCTCAAGAGAGAAATCACGAATCATAAGCAAACGTAAGATGCTGCGGAGACATTACACGTCACATCCTGATGTCACATGTCTTTACTGCACGCACAGATTCCAGAAAATCACTGGCAGTGTGAATGAACTAAAATCACACGATCCTGGGACACATTCTCATTGTATTTTCCGGAATCTCTGTGTGAAAGGCATAAACATAGAAACTGCCCAAAACTAAACCGGATTAATGTGACTCACTATGTGGTCTCTTCACACACAGATCTTAATGAAGTAGCATGAAAACTTAAGAAGACTTAAGAACTTAAGAAGACCTCTGTCAAAGGAACACAAAAGATAATGGGTCAAAGGTTATGGAAACTTTGCTCATTAACCCTAGAAGACACAACCAACACCGAGACAGGACAAAGGTCATCATGGTGAATGGGTGTGAAACATTTCAGCTGACAAATGAATGGTGAAACTAAGAAAAGAAAAGGATGATCATTTAGATTGTATAACAGAGACAGAAATGGTGCTCTCATAAAGAAATAAGATATATTCTCCATTTAATATAGCATGTCTTACTGCTCACTCTAACAAGGTTATATTTTTTAATTTTACATCCATTCCTACAACAAGTACAGCTCAAAATATTAACTTGCTTATTAAAATTCATGTCACATCTCAATGGCAAGAGGACAATGTGAATCAACTGATGTTGCCCAGTGGCTCATTGTTATTTGCACAGACAGAGCAGAAGAATTATCAGACTATGAGAGATTGTTAAATCAATGCTTTATATATGTCTTATATATACCGCCTATATATATGTTTGCATACATATATTCTCTATGTGCTTCAAAAGGGAGGGGTTATTGCAATTCACAACCTCACTGCTAAATGCCACTAAAATGTACACACTGCACCTTTAATTTTTTCTCTCCGTCTAATATGAAAGTATATTTATATTTGCATCTACATGTCTTGGGAGATACTGTATTATTAAAACAGAATGATCGATGGTCATTAAGCCTTTACTGCATTCTGGGGAACTACAATACACACAAGTGTACTTTAAAATGACTTCACATCCCTCACAGATAATCATACTCTGTCCATAAGACATTTATTCATAACGTCCAGCACTACATTGTTTAAATAGCAAATGCACTCGTGCTCATCTGTTCGCCCATGGGCGTGCTGGTCTGGAAACCAGGTGTGTTCAGGCGCATTGTTGGCATGTTGCTATTTTGAGGCAACTGAATTCGAATACGCCATTGACCAAAAAAAACCTGGTCTAAAGTCAATAGTGCAGTATTTTTTGTGTTATTTAAATATGCGCCTATATGCAGGTGTACATCGTGCGTACACTCTGCTTATTACACACACATGGACGCACAGCAGCACACAAACATTTAAATATTGAAAATAAAAGGATTCCTCTCTGGAGAAACGTTCCAAAACGCACCAATGACTCATTAAGAGACAACCCCATGCGCCTGGGGCACCAACCATTTTTTCCGTTGTTAAACTAGCAAAAGTGAATTGGTACACACCCTAAGTGCACCTGCACCATGCACTTCAGACCATGTGCTCAGATTGTAAAAATAGGTCCCTAAATGTATTTGGACACTTACAAGTCACACTTTAAAATGTATTAATTTCTTTGCACATAAAAAATATGAATCATTTTTAAAATTACTTTTAACCATCTGTTCCCAAGGTCATTTTAATGCATGTATCATCAGTCAGGGTGTCTTTTAACACATTAACACATTACAAATACTTGTATCCCTATATTGAACAGTATATCCATACTTCCTTAAAATGAATAATACAAATACACTGAATAGTAAGTGCTCTAAAATGGTATAAACTGCTAGTACATACAAAAAATGGATCAGAGAAATGTGGTCCTGAAACTGCAGCCTCCAGTATTGCAGAAATAGCTACTCCACTTTATTACTGCTTGATTAACACAGGAATGTTGTAGTCAGCTGCTCTTCTTTCCTATGACCCTCCCTCACTCTCTATACTAAACCTTTACCCTATTTTCCCCTTTTCTTTATTTTAAGGCTTCTCTTTTTCTTTCCTAAATAATATACTTTTTTTTCTCCAATCACAAACACCTCTTAATCTCACCTGTTAATCGACAGCAAAATGATGCTGACATCACAGTAACTCATGATAAAGTCTTTAACCATAGCACTGTAATAAATTAGTGTTTCGTTAGCTTGGGATCTTGGACATTGTATATATTAATATTTCTGATCTAGCCAAGTCAAATGTAAACATTTGTTTAAACAATGACAAGCTAGAATATAAAATTGGCTGATTCAGTCAAACTATACATTATTAGGGTTATTTCAGCACGAAGATTTACAAATATCTTATTTTAAATTCATAATTGTTTGTAATCAGATATTTCACAAGTAATCAGTTAGATTACACAAGTTTTGTAACTTAATTCAAATACTTCAGAATACTTTGGAATACTAATATGTAACACAACAGGACCACCAAACATATGACTTGGTTTTCCTCTGCATATTATTTATTATAAACAACATCAGTTTTCCACAATATTTATTGAAGCAAAAAATGCAGACAATCTTAGAAAAAAGAAAAATATTGATGCTCGAGAAGGCAACACTATGCATTAATGTACAAATTATTGTATAGTTTAAACCTTTTGTCTTGAAGCATTACTGTTTTGTTTTATTTACCTGACATTAAGTAGCTAAATGCTAATTTTAGCTAATGACCCTAATGAAGGGTAAATTGTACTCATTTCTTCAGAGAAACATGTAGTTATTAGCTTCTGAAGGGCTGTACTAAATGAAAAAATATGATTTTAAACAAAAAATATAAAAAAAAATATAAATAAAAAAATTCTAAAGTTTTCACCCACTGCTCTTAATGCATTTATGTTCATGTTTCATGGAAACTTGTTTCCGTCACTAAATCTAAAAATATATATTTTTTTACTTTTTATCTCACAATTCTCAAAAAAGAATTCAGAATTGTGAGATAAAAAGTAGCAATTACCTAAACAAATGACTTAACATGAAACATGAAACCAGTCGTGGATCATCCAGGTAATGACAGACAGTTCAGATTTAAGGGTATGTACATTTTTGAATGTGGCTATTTGTGTAAATTCAGTCATTTTGTCTTGTGGAGTATATGTAAACATCACAACATGTGAAATAGCTTATTCAGGACAGTACTAAATAAAAGTAACATGCCGTTTTTATGATCCCAGATCCTTCTTATTTTGTTAAAAGTATTAACATTTTGCATATTCTGCAAGGGGTATGAAACTTGGTGTGATTCAGATTCTTTGAATCACCAATTGCTGTTAATTACCCATTACAGTTTACATTAATGTTTAAATGAAATAAATGACAATAAAATTCACTTTGGTAATCACTTTGATAATCTAAAATATTTTGTAACTTTTATTTGATTACCACCCATTTAACCCTCTGGTGCTCTTCGGTCATTTCTGACCGAAAAATTTTCTGTTTTGAATTTTAAAAAATCACTGGTTCATCGAAATGATATGAAACTTGGTGACTTTTCTAGCATTAGGTATGTAAACATACCAAAAAATTCGGGTCATGATTCGAGCATGCTAAAACATCAAGAGTGTGATATTGACACATCCACACACACACACACACACACACACACACACACACACACACACACCTATGGAAAAACTGAACCTATGAACCATTTCTTAAATAATTCCAAAAGAGGGCACTAATCTGCCTTTAAAAAATATATATTTTGAAGGCCTAGTCTCTATTTTAACCTGAAATACTGCAATAATTAAAAACAAAATTGTATAATTTTCAATAGCAAAAATAGACCATAATTATTGCATAAATCTAAAAAAAATACCATCAAATCATCTCAAAATACAAAATTAAAAAGAAAAAATATTATTGAAAAAAAATAAATTGCATTGGTTTTACTAGGATGGAGGAAGTTTAATTTTTAGGTGTTCGGTCACTTATGACCGGGAAGACAACCAATGCAACCCCTAAACGAAGAGCACCAGAGGGTTAAAATGTAACTAATGAAATACAGTTACTCAAATTTTGTGTTTTAAATACATAACTAAGTTTCATGCATTTTGTTACTCCCCAACTCTGATAATGAGACAACTGTCTATTTCTGCAGATATATTCATCTATATTCATCATTCAAAAAGGGAAACCGACGCTGCAGATACACAAACCGTTAACAAAGCAGCGCGTGCTTACCATTTTGAATATCAATCCTGCTGATCACTTTTTTTTATAAATATTTGTTAATAAATATTCGCCCAGGAACACTCTGGTAAGATGACATAAAATTAGAACAGCCTTCTATCTGTTTTGACTTCTTTGCTTGCTGTTTTGCTATTATTATCGTTCACTAAAGCTGAACAACCCATCAGAGTTCTCTCTCACCAACTGCCCAACGCCGATTCTACATGTTGAATTGGCCAAAGAACAAAAATGCATGCTGGGCACCTTTATAGTAGGCCTACACATGCACTGTAGAAATACAGTATGATATTGTAGATTTTACAAGAAATGTCCAAAAGTGCAGTTAGATACAAGAGAAATCCTACTGAATTACAGTGAAAGTAATGTAATTATTAACCTGGAATATACTGTAATTTCACACAAAACAATTAAAAATAGATATCCAGTAACCTCTTCTTTAGTCTAGCATTGTGCATTTATGAAAATGTCCTTGAGGAAACAAAGACCCTCACAGGCCTAGTCACAAATGTGAGCTAAACTTTGATTCTTCCCACATGGCTGCATCTTTGGAGATAACCGCAGAGGACCAGATTACTGATGACTGATATCTGCATCTTAATGTGAAGCTTTGACAGCATAATAGAGGTTTCTCCCTGCTGAGCAGCGACTGTGATGAATGCAGCCCTATCAGATACACTCTGTCTGCAGTAATGTGAGAGGAGACACAGGGGTCTCCTGCAGTGAGAGCCCAGATAAATGAACTCTAAACTAAGACCCCTTTAGCTCCAACTCGACCTGAATCTGCCAGCCCCCCTTAGACAGCACCGTCTGGAATGCCTAGACTTAACATGCATTATTTACACTCTGCTACTGACAGACTGCTTTTAATGTTAGGCATGCATTAATACACACACATACTTCACATCGTTTCATAAACAAATAAAGCCTATACACACACACAATCAAATGTTGTTTTATATATAGGGCTGTCAAAAGATTAATCACGATTAATCACATCCAAAATAAAAGTTTGTGTTTACATAATATATTTGTGTGTACTCTGTATTTGCATGTATATACTGTATACATTTATATAATTTATATTATATATAAATATAAATATTTTATAAATATAATACATTTTTCTTAAATATATACATGCTTGTGTGTGTTTTTATATATAAATAATAATTATACACAGTTCACACACATATATTATGTAAACACAAACTTTAATTTTGGATGTGATTAATCGTGATTAATCTTTTGACAGCCCTATTTATATATCATGCATAGTTACACTTACATGTATTTCACAGATGAAAGCAGTTTTATGCAATTGCAACTACGATCTTTTCACCCACCATTCTGTGTAAATGGTGTAGTGACAAAGTGATTTGATTTTATGTGACCGATTAACTTACAACAGGCATGACTTGTTGACTTGTAGTTGAAATAAATACCAATGATGGGCAGCTTCTCTTTAATGTGGTTGTTTTTAAACAAAGACACACCCTAATAGAGTTTGACTGTATAAAATTGCATCTCTGAGAATAAAATTATGGGTATCACAATTGTATTTTAATGTTTCAACTCACTGTTAAAAATCAAAGCTCCAGTTTGCAGATTTAGCTCTTTGCTCCATGATGGACTGATGCTGTCATGCTGCAGTACTGCTGATCTACCCTACCTCCAGTGTTTTATGCATTATTGCGGAGTATGGACTACGTTTCAAAGCTTATACAGCTGATTCTAAGATGTATCCAAAATCTGGACCACTAAGTGCTAAAACATACCCACCAATGCTACAGTAAAAAGCCAGTGAATCTACTTTGGAATATCCAGCCAGGTATTGATTCAAACGCATAATGATGTCCATGCTGAGTGAAAGCTGCTGCATTCTTGTTGAGTGTAAGTGCGATTCGGTCAATAGTTATGTGTAATCAAACACTCTTTTATGTGTCATTACTGACCAACAGCGATATCCTTTTATTACTTGGCTTAAAGGGACAGTTCACCCAAAAATTAAGTTCTGTCTTCAAGAAAGAGAGTGAATGAAATGAAAGAAAATGGCCAAAATGTACACTAAAAAAAGAATACAATGTTTCCTGAGCACCAGGTCATCATATTAGATCATGTGACACTGGAGTTATGATGCTGAAAATTCAGCTTTGACATCACAAGAAAACAACATTTTAAAATGTATTACAATATAAAATTATAATTTTAATACGATTTTATAATATAACTGTAACAGCGTATTTATGCACCGCTATTTCTTTGTCTCAGAACATGCCTGAAAACATTCAAATGCACAACATGTCCCAATGATCTCTGATCCATAAATAATACAGAATATTTGTGTCTGTGAAGTAGATATGAAACAGAGGAGTGTGTGATGGAGGAATCCACCTCAATCTCTCACTCACATACATCATTAAATTATTTTCCTCTGTGAAAGCAGAGCAAATATTTTTCATGTTATGAAAAATGTTTAATTTCCCCCTGTAGATCTATAAAAAACAGCACTTATTCACAGATCTGCCATCCTGATGACAGCAACCCACACAAACACAACACTGGCTAGCATCCAAAGCGCACAATCATATTCACAGCCTTTTCAAGTGCAGCTCACAAGACATGTCAAGTGTGCACATAAACATGACAGAGAAACCTCTCAAATGTCTGATGACAATAGCGATCCCTATAAATACAGTACTGGCGGCTGTTTTTGAAGGTTTTTCAGGCAACAGACCAAACAAAAATTTTGGGACAACTGACAAACCAAATCTATATAAAACACCAACTACCTAAGTATGTACAAATTATCGTATAGTTTAAACCTTACATCTTGAAACATTACTGTTTTGTTTTATTTACCTGACATTAAGTAGCTAAATGCTAATTTTAGCTAATGACCCTAATGAACCTGTCGCTAGCTAGAAAACGTACGTACACTGAAGTATAACCGTCAGTTACATTACTGAAGTAACAAAAGAAACATGCTTGCAGGGGACATTCAAGCTGGCTGCTCATTTTCTGCATCAATTGCGCTTGGGTGGTTTTGTTTGAGATCTCAGTGGAAATGCAGCTGGCTAGTTGGCCATCTCGCTGCCTACACAGTCAGCAGACAAAAGACAGTGTGGATTTACAGGGAGCCATGAGTCATAATCCAGCTCTCTGGGCTCTAAAACATCTCTACCATCCTTCTCTGGATGGTATCAAAGCGAAACTCCTTTGAACTTTTTATTGACCTTGAATATGGTAACCCAGCAAACACACAGAAAGGCCAACCAGAGCTGTAGTTACACAATCAATACTGCAGGGGCAAAACACTTGGCAAAGCAAATTACCTTATTATACCACAGCTTGTGTAGGTGTCCCTCTGAAAGCAAGACATGTCGAGACAAGTGGAAATGTGGTTCTCAATTTAGTTGCTCTAAGATCTGGGCACAATCATAAAAGCGTACCAGTGACTTTAAAAGGTCGGTCACAAAATGTCCATCCACCTCGCTCCCTTGGCAGAGATCTCAGAGCAATGCACCATATTATTAAATTTAAGAGTGTCCAAACTGCAATTAACCTCCTGTCCCAACTATAACACTGAATTATAACTTTTGCTGTGCTTTGCATTATGGTATCCATGAAATGGTAGTGCAGATAGTGCCCATGGTCACACACAGATTCTCTGCTGCCCATGCAATAACCAGGCCTGATACAGCATTTCATAACGGATCGATATCTAAAGCTGTCCGACCTGCTGCTAAATGACTGTAATCTTAGATGGAGTAGACAAGCAAACTGGACTGACTTATGTGCATTACCTATACAGGTCAGCTTATAATGTATATGGGTGGATGCCATTAAAGCAAGAAAAAGTTAGAATAAAAATCCTAACATTTCTGATACAAACTAGCTATATATATATATATATATATATATATATATATATATATATATATATATATATATATATATATATATATATATATATATATATATATATATATATATATATATATATATATATATATATACAAACTATATTGCCAAAGTATTGGGACACCCCAATACAAATCATTGTATCAGGTGTTCCAATCGCTTCCATGGCCAAAGGTGTATAAAATCAAGCACCTAGGCATGCAGACACTTCTACAAACATTTGTGAAAGAATGGGTCGCTCTCAGGAGCTCAGTGAATTCAAACGTGGTACCATGATAGGTTGCCACCTGTGCAATAAGTCCATTCGTGAAATTTCCTCACTACTAAATATATCATGGTCAACTGTTAGTGGTTTTATAACAAAGCAATTGGGAACAAAAGCAACTCAGCCAAGAAGTGGTAGGCCACGTAAAATCACAGTGCGGGGTCAGCGTATGCTGAGGCGCACAATGTGCAGAAGTCGCCAACTTTCTGCAGAGTCAATAGCTACAGGCCTCCAAAACTTGTGTGGCCATGGCCAAGCAGCTGCAAGTGCAATGCAAATCATGGGATGCAGAGGTGTAAAGCACGCCACCACTGAACTCTAGAGCAGTGGAGACGTGTTCTGTGGAGTGACGAATCACGCTTCTCTATCTAGCAATCCGATGGACGAATCTGGGTTTGGCGGTTGCCAGGAGAACGGTACTTGCCTGACTGCATTGTGCCAAGTGTAAAGTTTGATGGATGGTGTGCAGTTGTTTTTCAGGGGTTGGGCTTGGCCCCTTAGTTCCAGTAAAATGAACTCTTAATGCTTCAGCATACCAAGATGTTTTGGACAAGAGCAGAGACTGCGAGCCAGGCCTTCTCGTCCAACATCAGTGCCTGACCTCACAAAATCCCTTCTAGAAGAATGGTTAAAAATTCCCATAAATACACTCCTAAACCTTGTGGAAAGCCTTCCCAGAAGAGTTGAAGCTGTTATAGCTGCAAAAGGTGGGCCAACTCCATATTAAACCCTACGGATTATGACTGGGATGTTATTAAAGTTCATGTGCATGTAAAGGCAGGCATCCCAAAACTTTTGGCTATATAGTATGTATATACACATACTGTACATAAATATTTATAACTGTTTTCAAGATTGATAATAAATGTTTCTTGAATACCAAATTAGAACCATATGACACTGAAGACGTACAGTATAAATATTACTATTTTAAAATACTGAATACAGTAATTTAAAATTGTAATAATACTTAACAATATCACTGTTTTTTTTTACTGTATTTTGATTTAAAAAAATGCAGCTGTGGTGAGAATAAGAGACATCTTTTAAAAACACTGAAATCTCTATCTATCTCACTCCTAATTACTGTTTATTAATAGTTAGTAAGGTAGTTGTTAAGTTTAGGTATTGGTTAGGATTAAGGAATGTAGAATATGGTCATGCAGAATAAGGCATTAATATGTGCTTTATAAGTACTAATAAACAGCCAATATCCTAGATACATGTAACTAGTTAATAGTGAGAATTTGACCCTAAACTAAAGTGTTACCATAGCACTAAAAATTACAATTATTGACAGGGCATGTACTGAAATCCAATATTTTTAACACACAAGTTAAAATTATACATATTTTAAGACAAATGTCATCCCCAGAGAGGGAACAGGGCTTTGTATTGACTGAATTTTAGCTGTACAGTGAACAATTGTCAGCATATAGCAGCCAAGCACTCGGTTGTAAAAGTTTAAGAAGCCAATAACACTTTGACTGATCCCCCTTTGCAAAACAAACCATGAGAGGGGGTAAAGGCAAGCGCCAGGGAAGGAATTTCAATGGATGTATACCCTATTGTTCCTTGACCTTTCTAAATTGTCCTTTGCCAGTGGAAAAACATTACTTCAACATTAAGAAACACACATTCAAACAAACGCAATGTGGATGTGGTGCTACCAGCAGGTGGTCATTAACCGTCCGAGAGTATTCCCAAACCACCCCAGCACCCTTAATACTCCCTTCAAACTATCAAGCGTATTCAAAACTCCACAGTTCCTCCCCCTCAACAACCCCCAACAACTCCCAGTGCACACCATTAGTCCTGCTCTCAAAAGAGACATAATTAACTGTTTAGGTTTATGAGCATGTGCACTTACAACAACAATCAATCGGTGTGCTAGTTTTTCTACACCATTAGTCTCATTTGAGTTGCAAAAACGGAGGCTGTTATTTCTCAAAACACAGATATTTTCACCAGTCTGGCATTTAAGAAACGAATCAGTCAGAAGAAAGCAGAAAACAATGGGGTCACCAACGGTTGTTCAGTAGATGAAGGCAGACACAAACACACACAGGCACCGCCAAAAATGCACCGACACACAGTCCAAACACACACAAGCAGTCTAAACACACACATAGTCTCTCACACTGTCTGATTAGCATTTCAATAGCGTGACCCCTTTCCCCTCCAACAGATTACCACACAATCCAGCCCGGCTCTCTAGTCATTCATTCAACTTGTCATTCAAGGGCAGGTGTAGCGTTTTGGAAAGGCACAGGCTGGTTGTGAATTCCGCCACACTCAGAGCCTTCACATCATGTACTAAAATGCGAAAATTAAAAAAATGCACTCACATTTCCTGCTGTTGGGAGTCAAAGAGAGCTCCCAAGAGATCTCTCCAGCATCATTGTTGGGAGAAGACGATATTGTAATGTAATGTAATAATGTTGCTACAGTGAAAAAAAAATCTAAGTCAAAAATATTATTTAACATCATTGAACCAACCATACAAAACTCATTTTTATAGGTTAAATCAAGTATAAATAGCTTTTTTTAAGGTAACAATTGCAGGTTCCCACGTGTATAGTGTAGGAACAAGGATGAGAGAAGATCATGAGAGAAAGAGCAGGGACAATGGACTTGGGACTGCAGCAAATGTTCACACATGCTAGTTTTCTCATCTCATCCTCTTACCCCTCCTCTCAGTAATAAAGATCCATCTCCTCCATCCTCTCTGCCCGTGCCGGTTAAGCCTTCGTTGGCTGAGGACGTCCAAGACTTAGTGTCCCCGTCTCCCTCCAGGATCCCCACCCTCACCACGGTCCAACAGGTGAAATATCAGTGTCCAGTCCTGCTCCTGTGGACGTGTGGCTTCAGGAATCTCCACCTAGCCACCGCTGCTCCAAACAGACTCAGTCCTCAGTCCTCACACATACACACACATGCTCGCTCCGACCTGCACCAACCGATCATGCGGCCACACACGAACACATACGGACAGAGACGCTACTGATCTGGCAACAGTTGTTGGGCTTTTGGCCACTCCTCCCAGCAAATCACCTCCCCTACTCCTGCCTGTCACAATCCCTCCCTCTCCCTGCCTCGTTCTCTAGGTTGTTGCTAGGAAACTATTCAGCTGAGCCGTCCCACACCCGTGACATCGAGTGGAGTGTGAGCGTGCTCCCTCGGAACAGACACAGTTATCTTAAGCCTAACCTCAGCTGTGCTGGATAATACACACAATTACAGATAATTATTAACCTTCTCCTCATTTAAGTGCTATGATAAATAAAGCAAATAGATAAATAAGATACAGATACACTATAGAATCAATAGGGGGTTGATTTTTTTTGGGTAAATGTCCTTATTAAACCGTAAGCCAAGTATTTTTCTTTGAAAATAAATATTAAAATGTCTATTATATCAACAAACACTATAAAACATCATGACAAAGAAAAGTTAGCTTATTAATTTACTACAAAAGATAAATGCCAAAAAACACTTAATTTGGGCCATCTAGGCTTACTGGAAAAACGAACGTGACTTTTCTGCAAAATTATATTACGTTGCTTCTTGTACTTTTGTGAGTTTTTCCTGGTTCCTACGTGTTTGTTGATTAAAGTCTGCCTTGTAGAATTATTCCTTGTTGTGAGCATTTCTAAGTACCACGTTACATAACAAAACTAAACATTTACCAAACTGCATTTGCTGAAGCAACCATGCCATGTTAGCTTGCTTCTACAAGTCTTTGAGCTTTTTTATCGTTGCTAGTGTTTCACCTGAGAGCTCCGCATTGCAAGTCTGAGAGCTCCGCATTGCAAGTTTATTACATTAGAAATGCCATGCATATGAAGCTGATTATGTGATGCAAAAATTACATTTTATTAGTTGACAAATCATGCATTACAGTACGTTTTTGGAGGTAGAGACCAATGAGCCAATTGTTAGTATTTTCCCTCCAAAATCCCTTTAACAGATTTCAAAATGTCCATATATAGGGCGCAACGGGCTAAAGGCACGCCTTTAGACAAACTGTGCTCCAAAAGTGTATGATTGCAGAAAACATATATACGTTTGTATTGAACATTGATGAAGCAACAGATTTTGTGTGAAAATAAATCATAAAAGTGTTTTATTTTGTTTAAAAATCTTATAAATGTATGAGGTGGTGAGGGGCACATTATTGATAAAAATACTTTAGCTAAAATAATATGTTTTTAATAATGTCTAAGTTAATACTTCAAAACAATAGCCATTTTTAAATATGATGGTTTCATTATAAATATGGTTATTATCTCAAAGGTGGACATCCAACTTAATATATGATATTTACCATCTGAATCTAACCATGTCATGTCAACAAATGGAAAAGTCAGCCAGTTATTTATTATCATGTTTATTATTGTGCCTTTTGCCCCGACAGCAGGGGTGCTTTATACCCCACAATACTTTTACATATTCTTATGTTATTGAAAAACTGTTGCTTTAATTTACTTTTATACAAAACTGAAAATCATTAAGAAGACCTTTGTCTCAAAATATATTTAATAATTTTAGCGATTATCATTTGCTACTTAAATCTACATTTTTTTTTTTTTTTTAAACATCAAATTAGATCAAATTAGCACAGAATCATCTTTGCGCTGCTGCCCGTGGTCGCATCAAAGATCAGACAAATTTCCATGTGCATCTTGAAAAGCTGATGTTTTGGAAAGTGCTGCGGCAAGTTTTTGTGCCATCTAATGGTAAATTAAATCAAAGGAGCTGTTTTACCTCGTGGAGCCCTTAGCTCTGTTACCCTACATCAACTAAAATCAAAAGAATCCTTCTATTATAACGTATAAACTGACCAAACAGAGAAATGGCACAAATATAGTTAACCAGTAGTTTTAAAGGTCCCATGGCATGAAATTTTCATTTTATGAGGTTTTTCAACATTAATATGAGTTCCCCTAGCTTGAATATTGTCCCCAAGTGGCTAGAAATTTTGATCGGTGTAAACCGAGTTCTGGGTGTCTTTCTCTGCCTTTGAGAAAATGACAGCTCAGACGAGCTGATCTTGAATTTTCCTGTTATGATGTCATAACAGGAACAGTTACCTCCCTTTCCTCCGCCCAGAGAATTTGGCACGCCCATGCGAGTACCATATTTGTTTGTCCTCGAGAGATCATGGCTTGTGAACGAATGAATGCTGGCAGTTTCTCAGTGTTTGGATGTACAAATGAAAACAGAAGTCTTTTTTCAGTTCCTTCTGATCTGTGATTTCTGATGTGTAGCTAATTATTCAAGTTCACACAGAACTTTATTATTCGTGCACACGCTGCGGCTTCTCTCTCTCCCGACAAAACAGTGTTTTCTATCTTGTGAGTCAGTGTTTTTGTACGTCCTCGTCGCGTCTATCGGTTCTAAAATGTGCATACAGTCGTGAGTTTCTGCTCAACATCGGCAGAGCCACATCTTTAGAGATAAACCTCACACACGCCGAAGCTCGGGCTGCACTGGCCGGTCGGCCTTCAACATCACCGATCCCCAGTACTGCATCTCACCCACAGCGGAGGCGCCATACACGGCACGAGATCAAGCAGACGGGGGGGTAAGCGTGAGCGTATCCGGGCTAGGCTAGCCAGCTATCCCCAAAATAAACTGGATTACATTTGATTACTGCGCTGTTGTCTTTGTTTGTGCTGTGTACTCAATGCGCATCACTGACGCTTTTCATATGATAGGAAAATATCTAAAAATAATGCTATAATCAACACTTACTCGTAACTCGTTCATCTCGAGAGCTGTAATGGTACATTACATGTGTTACAAAGTTGGTAGAATAAGGAGGAAGATGGGCTCGGCGTGACTGGGACTCTCTCAGATACAAGCAAAATAAACTTGCGCTGACAGCGCTCTCACGACTCAGTAGTTACTATATATAACTTTGTTAGCAATCGCTCCGTCTCTGGTCCATTGATGTCCGGTTCGCGAACGAATCGTTCTTTTGAACCGGTTCTTTTTATTGAACCGGTCGAACCAGTTCACCAAATCGGACTGAATCGTTCTAAACGGTTTGCGTTTCGAGTCAGCGCTGATCCATCATTTACTAAAGTTACTAACTTTCTGACATGAGTGACAGTCCCTCCGACTAGAAATAAACGAATAACCTGAAGTATATGCTAGTAACTACAACAGTTCACTGAACTGAGACGTGCTGAGAGAACTGATGAGAAGTGACATCCGTCTCTCTGGCAGGCTTGTGCCTCGTAGACCTCGTTAAACCACGCCCCCTCTGCTCATTTCAAATGCAAAAATCTCAGCCAATCACAACAGTGGGCGTTTTTACTGAAGTCTCACAGCAGACACGCCCCTTGAAACAGGGATTTCAGCCAGAGGGCAAACATCAGTATAGAAAAAATGCCTTTTATTTCTAAATTATAACATTTTATGATGTAAAAATCATACTAACAATATAAGTATACATTATAAAATAAAATAAAAAATCCATGCCATGGGCCATTTAAGAAAAAAAAATTGTGTAATGCTGGAGTGATGTAATCTTGATCCATGTTTTACACTTTTCAAGTGATTAATGCTAACCTAGGGTTTAAGTGATAGTTCACCCAAAAAATACAAATTCTGTCATCATTTACTCACCCCCATGTAGCTCCAAACCTGTATGACATTCTGTAAGATAAAAAATATATATTTTAAAGAATGTTGGTAATCAAACAGTTTTGGTGCCTATTGACCTCAATTGTATGGACAAAAACACATACATTTGTCAAAATATCTACTTTTATGTTCCACAGAAGAAAGAAAGTCATACAGGTTTGGAACAACATGACAGATCTTTCATTTCTGGGTGAACTTTAAGCACAGCGTGATAGTATTTAGCAAGTACAAATAATTTAACAATACAATTGGAAAATTAACTAGAGTTCACTTCCATAACTATAGTGGTCTTATGACTGATTAATGGAATATCTTAAGCGCTTCCGTAATTAACACTTCTCATAAATTCACAGCAGCAATGAGCTCTTGCCAGAGGCAAAGACGGATGAAATAAAAATCTAATCAATGGTGAACATTTACACATGTACATTCATGTACACGTGTACATGGCTGCAAGTGAGAAGTCTCACATATGGTGTGTTTGTGAACGCATATGTGTGAGGTTTGAGATGCATGTTTATGCAGGTGCATGAGATACTGTGTCTGTGTCTGTGTCTGTGTGTTTGAGAGAGAGAGAAAGAAATCAAGCAAGCAATCCTCCTCCGCTCCAACTTTCTACTGTGTATCAGTGATGCCCCACTTTCCCATGATTCCCATGAGGTCAGTGCAGCAGCACTGGCAGTTAGTTTTGGTCCAGCAGCTCGATGCGGACCCTCTTACCTCTCATGTCCTCAGCTCTTTGTGAGTGCTGCAAACCCCTCTTCAAACCATCTCAACATACAGACACATGATCTCTGTGATGCTGCAGGGATTGCCATACAGTCTGAGCTGTAGTTGAGAAGATGGAAGAGCGAGAGAGAGGGAGGGTGGAAACACGAGGGTGGATGCTTTTAGATCAGGAGAGTGTTGCATTGCTGTAAATGAAAAGATGTTCACACAGCTCTATCACAAACTGGTGCTCGGCTCCTGATGCTGTTTACACAGCCAAAGCAATTCTATTTCAGACATGTTTGTGCTGTTTTACCCTGACTGCAGGTTACTGCGTAAAGAGAGACTTGTTATTTCAGTCAGGTGTGGTTGATCTCCACCTGCTTCCTGTTGTCAGGTCTCAAAGGAAACGCGGTTGCAACAGTATAATTTTCGAACAATTTGAACAGTTTGAACGTGAAAAATAATGTTGGACCCTTATTATTCCATACACAGCTAGAGTTTTAGAAGAGAATGTGAGTGGTGCTTGACTGTGGAAATGTTGTTGCCATGATGTTGTGAGTGGTTGCAGTTGCTAAGGTGTTCAAAAAGTCTTTTGACAAATGCTATTTGGTTGATTTCTGAGTGGTTGCCAGGGTGTTACTATGTAGTCGCTAAGGTGTTCAGATTGTCTTTTGGCAAATGCTACCTGGTTGCTATATTTCTGGGTAGTTGCCAAGGTTTTACTATGCAGTTGCTAAGATGTTCAGTGTGTCTTTTGACAAATGCTATTTGGTTTATATATTTCTGGGTGCTTGCCAGGGTGTTACTATGCAGTTGCTAAGGTGTTCAGTGTGTCTTTTGGCAAATGCTACCTGGTTCCTATATGTCTGGGTAGTTACCAATGTGTTACTATGCAGTTGCTAAGATGTTCAGTGTGTCTTTTGACAAATGCTATTTGGTTGCTATATTTCTGGGTGCTTGCCAGGGTGTTACTATGTAGTTGCTAAGGTGTTCAGAGTGTCTTTTGGCAAATGCTACCTGGTTGCTATATTTCTGGGTAGTTGCCAAGGTGTTACTATGCAGTTGCTAAGGTGTTCAGTGTGTCTTTTGACAAATGCTATCTGGTTGCTATATTTCTAGGTGGTTGCCATGGCGCTACTATTCAGTTGTTAAGGTGTTCAGTGTGTCTTTTGACAAATGCTATCTGGTTGCTATATTTCTGGGTAGTTGCCAGGGTGTTACAATGCAGTTGCTAAGGTGTTCAGTGTGTCTTTTGGCAAATGCTACCTGGTTCCTATATGTCTGGGTAGTTGCCAATGTGTTACTATGCAGTTGCTAAGATGTTCAGTGTGTCTTTTGACAAATGCTATTTGGTTGATATATTTCTGGGTGCTTGCCAGGGTGTTACTATGGCGTTACTATTCAGTTGCAGTTTTGAATATTTTAGTTACATGTTATCTGGTTGCTTGGGTGTCCTGTGTGATTGTCAGGGCATTACTATGCAGTTGTAAATGTGTTTTTTGACCAGTTTTAGACATCAGTTATCTAGTTGATATGGTGTTCTTATTATATATAACTTTAATACAAGGGTTTGTTCAATATAATGACAATAGTGAAGTTATAATAATAAATAGAGGAAATAAATAAGGAGTATATTAGTGAGTAGTAAGACCTAAGATTGATATAAGACAGAAAACATTTAGGCTGACATTGCACTGTAATGTGCGATTGATTGCTGCAGGCTTTAATTTAAATAGTGAAGCCTCTGTGTGCATATGAGCACAGCTTTTATCTCTTCTAACTTTCTCTTTTCTCTTTCCTATCCTTATTGTGATTGACAGCTGGTAGATTAGGAGGACTGCTGGAATGTGAGGAAAGACGAAGAGAAAGTGGGAAAGAAGCGAATAAGAGGGAGGCCACAAACAGACCCAATGAGTCAAAAGGCACATGGAATCAGACAACATGTATATACTGGACAACAGCAAATGAACCATCAGTTGAAGAAAAAATCCATACAAATGTCAACAGTCCTAAAGATTAAGATGCTCAACTGAAACTTCAAAGGTTCATGCAGCTCCTACTGTACCACAGAGTGGATTAGAAAATGAAAAGAAGACAAAGCGAGAGAGCAAGAGTAGAAGCAAACAGAAGAGCATGCAGGAGGGAACAGTGAAGACAGGCTTGGCAGTCTGGGCACAGTGTGCATACAAATTACTGCATTCCTCTACAAACCAAAACCAGGGGTCTCAATCGGTGGATTTCAAGGTATAAAAAGGTCACAGGTCTGTTCTGATAGGCTCACGGACAAGCAAAAAAAAAAAGAAAAGAGAAAAAAAAGCTACGTCCAAAGAGTAAAATACAACTAACCATACACTCTAAAAAAATGCTGGGTTAAAAATAACCCAAGTTGGGTTGAAAATGGACTAACCCAGCAATTGGGTTGTTTTAACCCAGCGGTTGGGTTAAATGTTTGCATTTTCAACCCAACTTGGGTTATTTTTAACCCAGCATTTTTTAGAGTGTATGATTATGCAATGAATCTACACAAAGTATAAGAAAATACAACCTGCACTGCATTAAATGTAAGTTAATTTACATTGTAGATCAACAATTTGTGTAGACCACAGTTTTTTTGTTTATTTGTTTTTGTCATATCTGTTGGGAAATAAATAAATAAACCTGAGCTGATTTGCTGGTCTTAGCTAAAAGCTATAGTCCATAGAGGTCATATTGAAAACTGCCCAATTCTGGCTGTGCACATGGCTCCAACCAACGTGCTGACATTTTATCTATAATGGTAGTAATGTCAGGCAACCTCGAGCTCATGCTGTGCGTGACCACTTGGTGAGAAAGCTTGAACTGAACAATTCAGTTGTGGCAGTGCATGCACTCAGAAGAACTTGGGCTGCTCACATCAACCCAGACAGATAGAGGAGAGGAGAGGATGTTGAAAGCTTGATGGAAGTGATTGGACTCAGTGGGTACTAGTACTACACAACATCATCCAGAAATGGGTTGCCTTTATAATCTGACCCTGGACCAAACGACAGTGTCAAATGTAGTGGCAGTCTCTTTCTCTGCACAGGGAGTACTGACAGAACACAAAATCTCTTTTTGTATTGCCAACACTTCATCTGTTTTTCATATTTTCTTTCCTATCAAAGTTACATCATGTCATTCCAATTCTGTATGTTTTTCCTTTTCTGTGGAACACGCAAACAAAGATATTTTGAAGAACATTGGGGTCCAACAAAATTGACTTTCATTGTACAGACCAAAAACATAACATTTTTCAAAAATATCTTCTTTTGTGTTCCACAGAAGAAAGTAATGTATTTGGAAAGAAATTAGGGCTGTTGCGTGAATTATCCCCTTAAGTCCATTGATAATTGTAGGATTATTAAAACAAATGTATTTATCATAAAACCTATTAACAAGCAATTATGGCTACAGAAATTATATTCTACCATAAATCTGTTCAGCCCCCTTAAGGCTCATAGGTAGGCACTGGCCTGTGAAATTCAATGTCACATAGAGCAGTGTTGCAGTGCTCCCGATGAAGGGAGCGATGTGGTGCATGAAAGCCGGGGGCTTTTTACTCACACTGAAACATCTTCATCATACACTTTCGTGGTGCATCTCATTTCAACATGCGTCTGTGCTTAAAATACCAACAGCTTGAATCCCCACATGCTTAGGCACAAATCTGGTTTATAATATCATCTGTATTCATTCTGCTCTGAGCAGATACAGACACTGGACCTTATGATGATGTTTGTTGTGGTGCTGCGCAGATAAGCACATTTAGACACTGCTGATAGATGATACAAAGATGTAGATGTAACACGGTTAGACACAATCACAAAAGTAAACAATGTGTTTGCAAGTTGTGTACATTTGAAAGGTTCAATTTTAAGTCAAAAGTGTCTATTTGTGTCTATAGACATACCATATATTAAAAGTCAGTACGTTTTTTATATATATTTATACAACAGTTCTTTCTGGTTCTCGAATCTGATTTTGCAGCCGTGTGATATTCACAGTATCGTCACTCAAACTGTTTCACCTATTTTATCACTCTGCATGCAGTGACTGTCATGGTGGTCAAGCAAATCCACCATTAGTTTTAAAAATACTACTGTTGTTGTGTCACGAAACTTAGTTTTAACTGTTTTTTTTTTTGACGAGAATGTGGTTATTTAGACCTCAAATATGTGACTCATAAATAAACATAGTGCCTGTTTTACAATGTGTCTAAAAGCTTTCGCAGATGTGAGCTCCAGGCCGTCAGTGGCCGTTCAGCGCTCATGTACCCGCTGAGAAAAGCTTCATCTCGGCCAGTCATTCAAGAATTTGCCGCTGACTCTTACTGTATGTAGATAGTGGTTAAACATGAGATAATTAATTTGGGGTACATCAAATGGGCAATCTTTGGTCTTATTAATCCATTACTTATTCCAGAGCAAACGGATTTGGGTTAAGGGGAAAATTAAGTGTGATAACTTTATATTTAACGTTAGGCTTTTTATCTTAAATCCTGTAGGGCTGCTTTGTACGTTTGACTGCACTGTTTGCATGTGTTTATTTCACTTTTGTTGTTGATTTAATTTGTGAATTAAATATTATTTTATATAAATAATATGCCATATTTGGTATTGAGAAAGGGTCCGTCAGTGATTGTAGTTTTGACTTCAGTGACAGTTACATTATTACACAACTAGATGGTGGCAAAGACTGTGGCTGCCTTGAAATGTGTCCTCCGAAGGCAGCATTTTCCAGGTTTCGGACACAGCCTGTCTTTATGAGTGACTGGTTGTAAACAAGGAAGTTGTTTTAGGGTTGTCTTTGGAAATCTTTTAAAATGACAAATCGCTTTCCTCAGCGGACATTCAAACTGATTTTTTATAATATGATATTTTATAACGGATATTATGGACATCGACCTGATGAATGAATACTATATCAGATGCAGGTAATACACTCGTTTAGTCAATCTCTCTCTCTCTCATAATGCCATAATTCTCTACTCTACATAATACAATAAGCTTCAATGAAGCGATTCATTGTTCCTTTGTGATATCTTGCTCATATATATCACTGGTGTGCAGTGGTGTTTTAAAATGAGGAGGCAATGGCTGTGATTGAGTGCTTAGGTAATCACAGCGTCCTGATATACAGCCATATCGAGTGTGTGTTATTGCGTTTATACAACAGCTCGACGGCACAACGGAGTAAATAAACAGGAAACAACAACGGAGTGTCTTTAAAAACACTCTTTTGTGCAGAACTACTTCCTTCTGCCATAGATTAAAAATCTCAAATTGCCAGTTTGACAGTTGAGCCTCCTTTACTAATTCTACTTTAAGGTTTAAAGTCACATTTTGTAATATTTGCAATGTTTAATTTTTGTAATATCAATTATTTTCTCCAGTTTTTTTTTTTTTGAGGAGACACTGCCTCCCTTGCCTACTTGATGGAAACGCTCCTGATATTTAGAACTGTACATTTCTGCAATATGAACATTACACATGACACAGTCTCCTCTGACAATAGATAACTCGAAATTGAAATGCAGAAACACATTTTCTGTAAAGCTGCTTTAAAGCTATATGTAATGTGAAAAACACAATACAAAGAAATGTGACTTTAATTGAATCAAGGTTTGCACAAAAATATTAGGCAGCACAACTGTTTTCAACATTGATAATAATAAGAAATGTTTTTTTAATCAGCAAATCATCATATTAGAATGATTTCTGAAGGATCATGTTACACTGAAAACTGGAGTAATGATGCTGAAAATTCAGCATTGCATCACAGGAATAAATTACATTTTAAATTAGAAAGTAAAGTTTGTCGGGACAAACTTTTAAGTTGGCTTGACAACTTAGCCTTTAAAAACAAGCTTTTAGCATGCTTCATCATGTTGCTAGCAAGTTTTACCATGTTGCTAGTATGTTTTAACGCTACATGTTTTAACATTTTGCTAACATGCATTAGCACATTGCTAGCATGATCCTAGCATGTTTTAGTATGGTACTAGCATTTTTTATTGCATTGCTACCTAGCATGATCCTAGCATGTTTTCGTATGGTACTAGCATTTTTTATTGCATTGCTACCATGATCCTAGCATGTTTTAACATACTAACATGTTTTAGCACAATAAAGTCCAAATTGAAAGCCCATCAATGTATAATCCATTATTTACCATCTCTGTTGTACACAAGGTTTGGTGTATACATGAGATATAGGATGCGTCTCAGTTAGCTCCCTAGTTCAGTAGTCAGGGCACTGATCAGGGAGTCGGCCATTTTATGGTCTGTCTCAATCATAGAATCCTTCCAGTGCACTGAAACGTTCGCTCCCTAAAAAGTCCCACAATGCACCGCAGAACCCATGGTGATCGATACTTACTATATTCCCTTAACGTAAGTTCTGAAGCACGAAACTTCAATCACGTGAGCCAACTCACTACACATAACAAACAATAATGCGAGCTATGTTTTAAAAATTAGAAACCATTATTTTATTATATTTCAGGATAAACATATATCATTAGACAGGTAAACGAACACAATCTAGCTAACATTTAAAGTATTTATCATAATGTACTTTAAGTAGCATGTGATGTCAGAAAGATATCAGCTCTGCTGTTGTTCATATATACCAGTAGTGATGTTGTACAATGAGGAAAGAGTCCCAATGTGTAGTGAGCCAATGTCCTTTACTGTCCTTACCAGTGCCCAAATTCCTGTACACTGCAGAGAGACAGAGAATTTTTCTGCTCTGTCCACTGCTGAACCTACAATCATTCTGTCTCGATGACAGCCAATGACATTCAGTGTAGACTTTCTGAATCACCAGCAGTAAAGTCTCTTCTCTGTCTATTCAGCTTAGTCAAACCAAAGATTCACTCTCTTTAGTAATATACTTCTAACAGTAATATAAAATATGACAAGACAATGAGTACAAGCATACACAGATATTACAGGCAGAAAAGAATTACTTTTTACTACTTTGTATTCCATAGAAGTAAAAAAAAAAAAAGTTTTATAGAATAATCTATCTCTAGAAAAAGGAGCACACAAAGGACAAGAAAATCAACACATGCTCTTCTAGCCTCTCTCTCTCTCTCTCTCTCTCTCTGTGGTTATCCATCAGTGTAATCAATGTGACGGGCTCATTAGTGCTCTGACTCAACTATCATTCAGCAGCAGTCACTCAGAAGAAACATCTCTGAGTTCAAACTCCGAATTACGATTGATCTGTACCGAGCACAATACATACACGTACACACACATACACAGATGAACCCAGACAAATCACAGCTCCATATCCACAACTAAAATATGAGCTTTGGGTTTGAATGTTGTCAACAGGAACGGTTTTGTCGAAGTGTGATTTTGCAGACATTGCACCTTTTTGTCATTTTGTTATATAAGGGTCACATTAAAAGTGCCTTACCAACAGTGGGTTTTCTTTTCTTTTTCATTTGACATTTTTTTAAATGCCTAGTGCCTGATTTTCATTCTTAAATTATGAAAATTATATTTGTAAAATTAAGATAATCTACACAAAGTGTGAAATCGACACACATCACTTCAATATCTACTGTGTTAAAATGAATTAATACATGTTTACACAAATTACAACTGTGGTTTATTTTTCAGTGTCATTTTCACCCAAAACAACAATTTTTCCACTAATTGTCTTATCAAACTTTAGTGTACTTAGTCAACAAAGAGGAAAAAAAATTGTCAGTGAAGGATATAGTATTCACATAAGTAGCATTAACAGACCAAGTAAGCCATTAACTGTTCTCAAGAAGGTCCTGTACACGAGACGTAATATGCTTGGTCAATCTGATCAACTGTCTGTAACCTTAATCTCTAAAACATGCTGTCTGTGTCCTGGGAACACATATAATGATCCGTACAATGAAACACACACAGAGAAGACTTGGATTCACCAGTGTGAATGGCACAATATTAGTGAAAAGCACATGCTGGTCCAATTAGAAAATATGTTCATGACATGGAAGTAATCATGCAATTTACAGATAATCTTTCTTATGGTGTCAGTTTAATCATCAGAGAAAATGTTTTTTGTTTGTTTGGGGTTTTTTTTGGGGGGGGGAAGAGAGAGAGAGGGAGAGGGAGGGAGGGAGAGAGAGAGAGAGAGAGAGGGAGGGAGGGAGAGAGAGAGAGAGAGAGAGGGAGAAAGAGAGAAAGAGAGAGAGAGGGGGGGGGGTGCTCTGCAGAAGATCAATGCAAAGCTTCAGTCCAGTGTTCATTTGAAGTGCTAATAGAACCGTTTGCAGCAGAGCACAGAAAAAGCAAAGAGCAGTGCAGTAGATGACACAGACTTCATTTGCACGTCCTCACACGACAGCCAAAACAAACCTGTAGTGCAGGAGGTATCATGGAAATATTCCTAAAACCTGTACCACCCTTTTTCCATTTTAATGGAAACATTTCCTGTAACTGTTGGACAAATGTTAGTTCGCTTTTGCAGCAGCTGGATTTTCAAGAGAGCAAATGAGCAGGTTTAAATGATTCTAAAATTAATAATTTACTAAGACATGCTGCTCAGACTGAACGACTCAAACAGGCACTTGTTTTAGCAACATAATTAGCCACAGTCTTCTAGAATGATTCACATTTCTCTCCTTTTCTCTTCATATTTCTCAACATTTTCATCTGGGTATTACAATGTAATTAGTGTCTTAAAATGAATAACAATATGGTTACGAAGCTCATCATTACATTCCTAGTGTGATTTTTCAGACTGTGGAGAAGGTCTGTTCACTGCTGCTGCTGCTGTGTTTTATATCCACAGGGACACCATGATCTAGCTTCACTCTGAAGTGCATTGTCTGACTGATAAAACACTCAAAATGATCCATGCATTACTGTAATAATGAATAAGCTATTTATTTAGGTTACAACTGGGTGATGAACGTTACGAATGGTTAGACCAGTATGACATGTAATAAATCTGCATAATTTTTTTTTTTTACCTAAATGAAAAACACTGATCCTTGGGCTTCACATGCATATATAACATTATATCCAAAGTGTTGCTGTATTTGTTATGAAAGCTGTTTCACTCCTTGTTTTGAGCTAAATGCATCTCATATCTTTCCAAACACTGCCACCTAGTGATGCTGCCAACACTGTTGCAATAACCTACTCCATTATAATATTAGAAACAGCTCTTATGCTTACTGTGATGTTGTAGTACTGCAACTGTATTGACTGATATTGAGTGATAAGACTGTAGAGAGAAAATCTATAAATTGCGTAATAACACTGTTACATCTTATGTGTGTTTGTTGTGTCTCTGAACGTGTCTGTTGCAAGAAAAGGTGTTGCCTGCACTCAAGCCCAATATTAACCAACTGCAGAACCCATATACGTCACTCACAACAGTCTGAGGACAACAGCGTCACGCCACAGTCTCATGCCGGAAGTGGGCGGAGTAGCAGGCTCAGGTCGGAAGTGGGCGGAGTTAACGAAAACTAAACAATCGGCATGGCGGAAGAAGAGAACACGGTAAACAGTTGTTTTTGTGTTGTGTTTTTAATCTATCAAGTGTTGTGTATTTGATCCATCTTTGTTGTATTAACACTTTATACAGCACGTGGCTCTAATATTTTTGTAAACGAGCTTTACGATGTCTCTCGCGTCTGTTGATACGGTCTTGCTTTAAGTTACATATTCATTGTTTGTGATTTCGCTTTGTTGTTGGCGCTGTATTTTTTTATTTAATTACATTTTCTGATACTGACCAATGTTTTATGTTGATTTTTTTCTAATTTATAGAGGCATATTACGATTTGGAGAGGCTCAGCTTTACTTCATTTTCATCAATGCAAGACATTCTGCAACAGTTTTCACTGCCCAGTGTTTTTAAACTGACCAGATGGCACAAGTTGAATGCACACCTTCAAATTCACTTCAAAAATCAGCTGTCCATGGAGGTATGAAGGTTGAGTTATTTGTTTATATACAGTGGCAAGAAATAGTATTTATTTTTTGTCCCTTTGGAATTAGTTGATTTTCTGCATGATTTGGTCAAAAATGTCATCTCATCTTCAAAGTTTAAAGTATATATATTTATATATAAGCACAATGTGCTTAAGCTAACAAAATACAAACAATATTTCATGTGTTTGAATGTGTCCTATTAAAATCAAATCAAATACACAACCAAACATGTGATATGTATGGCCAAATATAGATATTGTTAATTTGGATGATGTTGGAAGTTTCTTTTATTTTCTGAATTGAAAATTTAGTTTTTGCAATGCAGTAAGTGGTCATTTTTGCTTTAGAACAATGACACTTGGCTCTCTTGCACAATTTTTATGGTTACATTATTTATATATAATATATTTTCTGTTTGATTTTGTTGCAGTAATTTGACAAACAGACTCACCCCAGGACAGGACAATGGAAGCTGATCAAAAACAAGGTTAGTTTTAAAAGGCTCTGATAAAGACATACACTACTTATACAGATTGTGTGTTGTTATATCTATCACATCTTTTCCAGGAATAACTTAATAATGCTCTATTGTTTTAGACTGTTCCACAACAGTTGGTTGGCTCTATTAACTGTGGTATATTCATGTTAATGGTAAGAAATGTACAACAACAAAAAAAGAGCTTCTCTTCATTAGGATGAAAAACATTGGTGCTTTTCACACTTGAAATAGTAAACCCCGGGTATACAGAATCCTGGGTTATCTTGCTTCACATTTTCACACTGATCATTATTTACCTGAGATGAACAATTAATCATGGGTATTCATACACTGCCGTTCCACAGTGTACTGTACTAAACCATGGGATAACATCCTTATTTGCAGTGTCAGTGTCACTGATTGGACGAACACCGCACACAATATGTTTACATAAATGCTCAAGCTTTGCATGTCCTCTATTACAAGTTTATCCTGAATGGACATTTCAGACTATAAAATAATTAAAATCAGGGCCGTTTCTAGCCATTCTGACGCCCTAGGCGAAATCCTTATTGGTGCCATTGCAACATTGGTATTACTGGTATTATACATACATACCAAATTATATTTGTACATATTTGTTAATAAGGATTCAAATTAATAGCCAGATGCCTGTATAGCCCTAGGCCTATAATATATAACCTATATTTGTGCATTCCCTAGTTGCTAAGAAATTGTTCTCAGACATAACTACATAATTATTATGTGTTATTAGTACATTTCACATGAAAGTAATAAGAATAAATACTGATTCAGTGTGGTTTTTGTTACTCACTGATGCGTGACTTCCCCTTTAAATAACGCAATGAATGATGAATTCACACTGAATGAATCGATTCAGCATTCAACACCATCCGTAAAGATACGTTCAATTCGTCAACGTGATTTAATAAAGGATGTATTCATGCTGTGAATTTGCACATTTTATTATACCATTTTTAAATTGGCCGCTAAAGTTTTATATGGGACAATTACAAAACACACTGATTCTTTTAACAATGCATTGGTGCAAAAACCTTTTGGAGGTGCAGTTAAGAGAAGAAAGCTTTATAGAGTCAAAATATAACTGATAATCATGAAATGCTGAAGTAAGTGTGCAGTTATATTTTGCCTCTAACATACACACTGAGCAATGCTATCTGCCCATTCACAGCAGGATTTCTAGACTGCCACAAATACTGCCCTGACAAAATACAGATTTGTACCTGTTATTTTAATTGGCCTTTAGTTTGAATTTAGCTTTATTTTATGGTTAAAAAAAGTGTTACCTTGCCAAAGCATTGACCGAGTTCATTGATCTAATGGTGTTGTTGAGCGCTCCAAACGCAAACTTTTTTGACAGTAGCCTACTCTGATCTGATGGCATATAGAAATCGTCAGATTGACAGTTCTCTGATCCAATAGTGTGGGGGAACTAGTGGGGGCAGCAATAACATTTTAGGGTGGCCGTGACACCCTTTACACACAAACATCTAGTGCCAGATATGCGCTTATTGGCGCCCCCCTACTGATGGCGCCCTAGGCGACCGCCTAAGTTTGCCTATGCCTAAAAACGGCCCTGATTAAAATGGTCTCTTCTTCACTGCAATTGTTGCGTTTTCTGTCAGCATTTGATGTTTTTCCTCTCCAACGCTGAATTTATTATTTATATAGAATGCACAGTGTTTCAGTGACTGTCCAAAGCACGTAAATATAAAAGTGTGAAATGTTACTTTACCCGCGGTTAAAAGTGTGTTTAGAACGACGATAAGCTCAGTGTGAAAAGCTTGCCTTTGATTTCTGTATACATTTTGAACTGAAAATGGTTCATTAATTTGATTTGTGACAGGGTATGATTTATGTCACAAATATAGACATGAGGGAAATTGAATTTCAAAACTTCATTATACATGCTACATCCTTCAACACATGATATTGTTAAAACACTTCCAACATTTCATCCCATTTTTTGTACCCTTCTCTCATGAAGGAGCCACGGACCACAGAAGACCTCTGCACTGCAGTTGAAAGACTGTGGAACAACCAAAAGTTTTCAAAGGTTTAGCGGAAGAGCTGTGATTTCTGAAGACCAGGAAAAAGCCCTTCAACTTTCACAGGCTGAAATGGTTGACCAACAACTTGCCAAAGAGCCTTTAGTGTTTTTTAAGTGTTTAGTGTTTGGACAAAAGGAGTCTCAGAATTAATTGCATGTTTATGGAGATTTTATTTATTTTAGATTTAATTTGTCATGTACCTGCTGTGCAATAACTTTCAACCTAGTTCAATATTCTCTTTGGTCTGATTGTTTATTTTTTTTAAAGCAAACCACAGCTAGTATATGATACCTTTGGGGAAGTACATTTATTAAAATTAAATAATTTTTGTGTGTTGTTTTGGGATTTGATTAATCTGAATCTGCTTTAATTATGCATTCCAGTGTAAAATTGTGTAATGTGTATTATGTACTATGAAAAAAGGTTCATTCTGAAATGCTTGAGTAAAAAAATAGTGTCATATAAATAAATGTTCAAATGCTCAATCTTTGTTTTCATTTTTAGTGTTTTAAGCTTTATGTTCAATTGATCTAATATAATCTTTTAAGACAATATAAATAGCAACTTTTTACTTTAAAAATCCTTAACAAAATGTTGCAATGGGGTTATATATATATATATATATATATATATTCAAAGTGTAATGTGTGTATTTTTATGATTTAACTATCTACTATTAATGAAAAGTGAGTATATCGATCTTTCTATATCTCTCTTCAATTAGAATGTATTAATAAAATACTTGACATTATTAAACATAGTTTTAAACTTGAGTTTGAAACGCTCCAAATGGAGCAATGTATACGAAGATAAATCAGCTCCGCCCACTTCCGGCATGAGACAGTGGTGTGGCGCTGTTGTCCTCAGACTGTTGTGAGTGACGTATATGGGTTCTGTGGTTCTGCAGTTAGACCTATCTCCTCAAGCCAGCAGAGATCCTGATTGGTCTGGTTCTTATTGGTCTATTTCTGGTTCTGGTGAAAAGGACCACCCCAAACACTCTATGGAGGCCGAATGTGTGCCATTTGTTTTGCTCGGTCAAAATTGGGAGGACTTTGATATGTCCGAATGGTACACTTACAGTTTACAGTTACAGTTTTGATATTTATAATTCAGGGGAGTGAGGCTCTCTAGAATAAGACAAACATTTGTATATGCCCCATGGAGGTGTTTAATTAATATTTATGGTCCATTTTTTTGCAAGAAGTAAAAGAGTAAGACTACATCTTACATGCAAATATCAGCTACAAGTGTGTTTTCCCCTTTAAGATTACATTAGCATATACAGATGACCTCACAGCCAAAAGACATGCATTCACATTTTGAAATCATGAGGTCTTTAATAGCTCTAAGAAAAACAAAGTGTGTAACTATTTGCATGATGATACATATAAATGTCTTTTTATACAGTATGTGTCTATGGATGTCAGGAATCCCCTTCACTCAAGCTGTATGACTGACAGCTCCATTGAGTCATATACAGCATGTTGACAGCAGCCATTTAAACGTCCCGTGTCAGGTTATGTTTTACAAGGCTTAAACGGTAACTCAAGCAGCAGCCTGTGAAACAGTGGCAGTATGGATTGCGGTGTATGTGTGACTGAGAGCTGACATGCTGGGGGTGTGTTTTGGCTCCACTTACTCTCATCCATCAAGTTTACACAAGCCAAGCACTGAATCTGTACTAGTGAGGCAGAAGTAAGGAAGGTCATTCCTTGTTATATCAGAGAACAATGCCTCTCCCCGTTAAGTGTCCTAATGCGTCTAGACACAGTGCCAACAGAAGTGCTTACAGTTTCTGGTTTGCTGTTTGGGTTGACTGCCTCAATATGGTGCAAATGAACACAATAAGATAATACACAATACCAGTTAGGCACAAAAACCCATTCTTCCATCTTATTGTTTCCACTAGAGAAAAATATCTGTGCTTACACATACACAGAAGAACCTTTAAACCATATGATAATCTCTATAGACAACTTTTAGAATTTTAGTAGTTTGGTGACCCTATTGATACAGTCAATGGCCACTAATCCAATGGGGTGCAATTAGGTGCATGTTCACAATGACAAATAAGCAGTCTTTTCAGTTGAACGGACCCAGTGTCTTGTTTTTAGGGGGGTCAACAGTCTAATTGGGCATGTCATGTGGGGAAGAAAAAAAAACATAAAGTAGCCAAACACTTAGAAATCTGCCTACCTGATAGTAGTAGCCATTGTCCGTCTGGTATGGCTGTGCTCCAATGTTGGGGGTCCCAAGTGCAGTTTTCAAAATCTCTTCACAGCCTGAATCACAAAAAACAAAAAAACATTAGTCCTGTGAAAACACATCACATTAAGCACAAATAAGCAAACATAGACCTCTCTATACACAGAATTAATAATAAATTGTAAATGTGTTCCGAATTCTGCAACAAATATTTTTCGGATTTTCTAGACTCTAGTAAGCAGGATATATTACAATGAAGTGCATGGACTCGACAGGCATGTATTATGATACTAGGTGGGGCAGCTTGTCTCTGCGCCCTCCCTAGCTCTACAGTGCCCCACAAATTTCCAATGTAAATCTGTGGTGAAAAATGGAACTACACCACCCTCTCATAGAGAGCCATTGGGGCAGATTTCTGGCTGCCCCACCTTTTTTCACATGACCTCACGTAAACCTCGCTCCAGGCCAAGACAATATCAGTCTGTTTCAGCTATGTGTCTGCATCAGGTCAGTAACTAGTTGGCATGTCTGTTATGTGGAGTAGCATCTCAAATTAATGAAAGTATAAATCCTTTATTTTAAACATGCTCATGTGAATAGCCCTTACATACAGTAGTTCTGTTGTGTTTGTTTTATGTTTGTTCTGAGAATAGACATGACTTTCCTCACTGGAATTCCTATACAACTTGCAAAATTCTAAAACAACATTCGGACACAATAAATACTACATTAAGGCAATTCTAAGATGGTATTCTTTGCGTTAGTCGTGTGTACTAAGTCTGTCAAACATTATTAGAGCGCCACCCTCAGGCTGAATAACGCAACCAATGACAGTAGAATTCAGCCCAAAGTGAGTCTGTGTTCAGCAATTAGAATATAAAGCTTACAAAATGTTAATCATAAACTAGCGCTAAGACCCAGAATCTACCCTACCTAAATTTACGACCAGGAGCCACTACTGCAAATAAGAGATGATGAGCAGTCAGTGGGTCATTATCACAAAATAAATCCACTTTAAGGCTGCGTTTTAATTATCGCTAAATATCACTTATTCCATGGCTACGTAGGGAATAATCCACCATAGCTGTGAATCAAATGATATTAACAAACGACATGGAGGCAAAGAACCGGACACGAAGCGGAGGGTGGTTGCTTCCACAAAGTGCATTAAAATCGTTTGATTCACAGCTAGTGTAAATCCTGCTTATGCCATGGTCATTTGCCAGCATTGACAGCAGCGCAATATTTGACCAGAAGGGTAAAAATAACGTTAATTTTTGTCAGGTATGGCTAGTTAGATCTCGCATTCTGCCCGCTTGACACAGAGGTAAAGTATTGAGTTTAATTACTTGAAAAAAAGAGAAGTAACCCCCTCTTTGCTGAGAAATATAATGTAGTGATTCAATGTCCCGGGGCAGCATTGATCAATTTCTGTGCATCGCGATCTCTGCTCTCTGTGTATAAGTGACTTATGTGTGTGTGCGTGCTTCAATGAGAACAGCACATTTATATATAACGATGATTAAACTGACTTGAATCTACCTGTGCATTAAACATTTTTATTGCACATCTTCCAGTCAATCAGAATATAGTATTTAGACAGACTATGGTATAAATAAAAAATTATCTGTATATAAAAAAAAGTCGATCGACCTACTCCAACAATTAATCAAATTGATTTTCAAAAACTAGCCCAATCACATTTCCCAGGGTTCCCATTCACTTAAATTGTATTTTTTGATGTGAATGGGAATAAAAACTTTTTGTTACCAACATTCTTAAAAATATCGTCTTTTACGTTCCATAAAAGAAAGAAAGTCATACAAGCTTGGAATGACATGAGGGTGAGTAAATAATTTTTGATCAAACTATTCCGAATTTGCTTTATGAAAGTACATAATGTGTCTATTTATTAAGTTTGCATCACCACAATAACTACATTAGTTTAGAAGTATTTCCATGTATGCATTATACTTTTCATTAGAGATGTATATTGACTAATTCAAGAAATGTGGCTCTCTCACTTACTAGACACTGCAGCCATTGTACTGTATGTATAAATCAGCTTCTGTCACTATTTCAGATCCCTATTTGACAACATCTTGTGTCTTCTCTCAAACCAGGCTTGAATTATTGAACTATACACACTGTAAAATGTAGGCCTCCTTTGCTTCACTTACAAGAGCCAGAAAAAAATGTCAAGATCCACATTTTGATAAAAACTGAAAGTTCAACATTAGATATTATGTTGGAAAGGGGAATTGTTCTCTTAAATATATGGCTATATTGTTGCTCATACACACACAAACAGACAAACCCATCTGTAGAAATACAACAGGCTAAGTAAAATGGCATAAATAAATAACGTACTGAGAGCCACAGCGCAGGGCAGCCCAGGACTTGACTTCATTTATAGTCACATAACATGAAGTGCAGTGAAGGCTCTGTGCTCTGTGGGACATCTCAAGTGGGCCACGGCTCGATTTGGCTCCGGGAATGTCCCAAATGGGAACATATTGTGGGCAATACTTAAATATATAAAGTTGTACACAATAGGCCTGTTTTAGCAAATGCCAAAGACAGACCAATGGCGAAGCAGTGGTACAATCTTTTAGGTACACCATACACAACAGCAGAGTATCCTATGGGACGTCAAAAGGACAAACATAGATTGGATTCGTAGACTTGGTGTGCGTGCTGGGGATCAGGGATTGGGGGATTCATTAGAGAAAGAGTGAGTGGGAAGACCAGTGGGGCTCATTAAACACTCTGGGACAAAGTCTTTCGGCCTAGAGCCCATTTTGCCTGCTTACTTCTCCCTCTTCAGATGCTTCCACAGAGCGCTGGCACAGAGACGTTGTACCCGGGTCCCCGTGCCTGCCTGTGGCCTGCCTATTCAGCTGGCAGATCTGGGCTTTATAAGTCTGCCAAGCAGCGCAAGTCTCCCTGCCTGACAAATGTAACCCTGTTTACTGTGCTCTTAATGACAGTGAAATAGGGAAAAGTGAGTGTGCCCAACCAGACAAGGCAATAAGTGTCCTAAAACAGCTATAAATAATGTGAAATTAGATTGCTCAACCTTGACTACACAGTAACTGTGTCCATGAAACCATAAAAAATTATCCCATAGCGATGCTTGACACTATAATCAGGAATAACATCCCTCTTTCTTTTAACTGAGAAGCACAACCCACGCTAACAAGTGAATTGCTACGCTGTCATTATATGGGAAAATATTTCAATCTGATAAACCTTAATTAAAGGCACACCCAGAGATGCTCGTAAATGTGTTGTTCAAATGTGGTTATTTTCAATTAGGCAGATCAAGAGTGTTCAGCATTGAGGCAGAGATTTCTAATCAGATTGTGCTCACTCAGGCTATTCATTATCCCTTGAAATTCTAGACACATAAGTGAATGTAGAATGCTAAAAAGACAGAGCTGGTGTGCACCTTTATCGATCTTCGGATTCTTTAGATTAATTGTTCAATAAGATGAAGTGATAATACTAGTCTGGAGATAAAATTGCATTTATTTCTGGAACGATGCACAACTTGGTCTTTTTAATTCAGGAGAAACAAGTGCACTCTAGCACTCAGTTTCAGTTTGGCAAACTTTGTGCTGAACCTAACAGCTGTGTATGACAGAACAGAAGAGATGTGCTCTTTATTTGATGCCACAGTATGAACATTTAGGGCTGAATTTAGGAAGCTATTAGACTGGGTAAACCCAGCCTGATCTGCCGGCGATTTGATTTCGCCCTGCAACTCAATCTGGAAACCTGTACAGTCATTTCTACTGCTTCTGTAACACTTTTGCGGGAACCAATCACAGACAGGCTTATCCACTTGTCGTGCTATTGGCGGGTTTAACACGATGACGGATAGAGAAGCGATGGGTCGTTGCCCGTTGATCACGCCTCTTGTGGTCTGATTGGTTGAAGGACTATCCAATTGCGTACAGAGTCATTTAATTTATGCTCATTTATCACGCCTCTTGTGCAGAAGAAAATACATAGCAGACTCTCCAGACCAATGTTCAATCTTAAATTGAGCTTGGTCTGGGGATAGCCAGACAAGGAATCTTTTACATGCATAAAAATAATTTTCATAATCCGTATTTTTGTCTTGCTTTCCAATAAAAATAACTAAAATAAGATACATTTACATGAGAAAAGAACATTTAATTTATATTGCTTTATTTAATTATTAAACCTTTTTCATTATGGTAAAGCAGGGATTCAAAAAAGTTTTTTGATGGCTGAACCCCTTTTACTCAAAATATTAAAGACTACTCCCGTAGATTTTAAGTTTATATTTCAATAATGTAATATGACATTTAATTTAATTTTATATTCAATAATTGAATATAACATGCAGGTATGTTATTAAATATGTTTAGTGTGTTATTTTGATTGTTTTGTATTTTAAAATGTTTTTATTTTATTTATTTGTATCTATTTGTTTTAATGTTACATTTTTATGATTGAATTAATTATTAACCTCCAAAGAATCCCTCATAAATCCTGGGGTAAGCAATACAATGAATTCTTGATTCTCAAAAAAAAAAAATATTAATAATAATATTCTTATTTTACACAGTTTTGATTCTTAAATAAATGTATGTAGTTTTGAGGATGCTTTGATATTTTTACTGGAAACAGACTGAATAAGAAGATTATTTTTGCAGTGTAGCTCTTTATTTCATGATTTGATGTTTTCAGAATCCCTTTGATCTAATGAGAACAGATTAGTCAACGGCATGGGCATGAAATACTGCTCGAGGGGAACCGTCCTCTTACCTTTGATTGCAAACACTCCATGACAGAAATCTTTGAAGTTAATTCTGCCATGAGCATTGGGATCCAGGTACTTGGCGAACTTCTTCACCTGAAAAAAAGAGGACAGTCGTGAGAACAGTAACCACAAAGTCACCTTAATGAGGAGGGCGATCAGATGTTTAGGATGGTACCTCACTATAAATAAATAGGAAGATGTGTGTATTATCAGTGGTCAGCTTCACCTCCCACAGATGATGCAGTAGAACAGCTGCTGTCAGGATGTGTCATCTCCCACTGTCAGCAAGTCTTTGTGACGGACAGCAGTCCAAGAGAAATAGACTGATCCTGACATTTTGCTGACACGTGACACAACTTGCTTACTCAACTCATACGATTTTCCTTCAACACCTTGGTCAAGCATAGCTGTATCTTTTAAACCATGTTTTTCTGATAACAGCGAATACTGTATTGTTTTTGCATGGCTTAGAAGACATCTCGGTTATGTTTAAGTCTCTAATGTTCTTGTCTATCATTCCCTACAGATAACAAACAGACCATTGTTAACATAGAGTCTGTTTAAAACAATCAAATGAATGCGAAAAGCATAGCTCAGATAATTTGGTCTTGGAAGAATTTGATGAGAAACGTTCATAGCAAGTTAGATGAGATTACTAAGGTATTTTTTCTCTTTAGAAAATCTTTATCGTCACATCTAAAAAAAAAAAAATTAGACATTAAGGTTTGTTTGTTTGTTTAAAGTTTAACACCATGCCAGCTACCTTGGTTGGAGATCTCATTAGTAATTTTTCATTCCTAAGGGAAAGTTGCCCTTAAGGGCTGCCAGACTTGTTCGAGTTGAGAAAACATTCCATGGTAACTCAGAAATCATCATAACTGTGATTCACACCTCACACACCGCTCCTTGACAACGTCACTCCTTTCTAAATATATTCACTTCTAAGAGGAGGAGAAGTGTTCTTGACAGCCTCTCAGTCTTGCAGCGCTCCCCTTATAACCTGCTAAGACGATTCACCACACTTCCACGGAAATAGAAGTGTTTAGTGCAATAACTATCTAACAGTATCTAAATCATATCTATCAGTATATGAATCAGTATCTATATCTATAATATCTAACAGAGAGCTGAAACACGGCGGCCATTAAAGCAGGTGATGTGATGCATCTGTGATGGTGCATGCACACAGAGGAGCACACATGGGCTAAATAAATCACTTGCCCCAAATTTCTCCTCTACTTCAGCTCAGGCAAAGAGAAAGTAATTCAGAGAGGCCTACAGAAAAACACAATTCACATGTACACTACCATTCAAAACCAAAAACAATAAGAAATGTATACTTTTAATCAGCAAGGATGCATTAAATCGAACAAAAAGTCAAGTAAAATGTTCAAAAGAGTTCTGCTTTGAAATAAATGCTGTTCTTTTGAACTCTATATTCATTCAAAAAAGTCTGCATTAAATATTAAGCAGCACAACTGTTTACAACATGAAGGATCATGTGACACTGAAAACACTTGAAAATTCAATTTAAACTATGTTGGAATAGAAAACATTAAATTGTAATAATATTTCACAATATTACTGTTTTTACTGTATTTGTGATCAAATGAAGGCAGCCTTGGTGAGCATAAGAGACTTTGTTCAAAACCAATTTAACAAAACCCATAAAACTTTTGAACAGTAGTGTATATAAATCTAACATACAGACCTCATACTGTATGTTAAACAATCCAAGTAAAGTTGCACATCAATGGATGTGGAGAAACATGGGAACGATTAGCATGCATTTAATTGACCATTTTCACTAAATCAGAATAATAAGGTGGTCAGGTGAGGTGTGCACTGAGACTGTGCTGCTGTAGCCAAATGCATTACCTTTACCAGTGTCCGCCATTGCCCAAAAGGAAGCACAATGTTTATTAGAAACTAACTGCTTTGTTTAAATTTTTTTCCCCCTTTATTTAAATTAAAGGTGCTAAAAAACATCCAGATTGTACCTGATCGAGTTTAAGCCAACATGCATAAAAGTTTGAGGCAGCAAATGCATCACATGGATAGCTCGCTCCAAAAATAAAACGCTGTCATCACTCACCCTCATGTTGTTGCAAAGCCATAAGACTTTCATTCATCTCCGAAACACGAATTAAGATATTTTTAAATGCATATATATTTTATAAATATATTTTTTTTCTGTCCCTCCATCAAAAGTCCATTACAGCAACATTCACACTTCAAACATTCATAAAGACATCCATACGAATTTAGCAGTTTAATCCAATATTTCTAAAGAAACACGATTACTTGCAGTATGATCAACATATTTAAATTAGGCTTTTATTCACATATAAAGACTTGGATTACAATTACGATGCCTTTATGAATTTTTTGAAGCGTGAATGTTTTAGGGAAATGACAGAAATCTCTCTTTTGAAAATCAAAATCATCTTAATTTGTGTTCCGAAGATGAACGAAAGACTTATGGGTTTGGAATGGCATGAGGGTGAGTAATTAATGACAGAATGTTCATTTTTGGGTGAAGCCTTTAAAGATGTTCTTTGGAGCAGTTGTGTTCAATTTACATCACTAAAACTGGTTACATCAGCAAAAAAAAAAAATTCACACCACGTCCGAGAATAGCTGCAGGCTCATTACTATCTCTTTGTTTCTTTGAACTCACTGAGCACATCAAAACAAGAGTCAAACTTCATCCTCGCAGTCAGCATACGTGATGAGTTAAGCACCATCTTTGTTTTCGGTTCTCCATTCTGTTACATTTTAGCCATGAGAGGTCACTCAACATCGATGAGCTCAGTCAGATGCTGTTGACCCTCACATCTTGTCACTGTGTGTTCTATCAGGGTCCCTGTGAAGTAGGGCTGTTGTTAATGAGTGTTGTGTCAAGGGCTCAGTGCTAGCAACTGCTCTTCAAGGCCACCACAGTGCAGCCTGTGGGAGGGGAAGGAGAGCAGAGGCACACATGTTCACCACACGTTCTTCTCTGAAGCATCCTCGTGCTCTCACGGCAACCTCATACAGCATCAGGAAACTGACTGGAGGAGGAGAGGGAGAAGGGGAGGGGAGCGATGAGAGGGAGGAATAAGGAATGAAGGTGAAGCCTAGATGGAGGATGAAGAAAAAGGTGACCTGAAAGAGGCATCAGAGAAAAGGGGAAGGGTATGAGATAATAGGAAACGAAAATGGAGGAAGGGGTGGATAGAAAGTGATAACATTCTAAATGGTTTAAGAACGAATGTAATTAATGGATTAAAGAAAAGAAATGGAGGATGGATTGGTGAGAAGATCTGCCAGGACTTAGAGACGGTCATCACAAACATTCAAGCTGCTATCATGACTGTTCCTCACAACTGTGACTCAGAATCTGTGAACTAGTGCCATGTAGAGAGACCAGTCATCTGTGACTGTACCTCACACTCACTCACATTCTCATGCTGTTATATCACTTCCTTCTGCACAAAGCACCGAACTGTATCACTGCAAATGGCACAACATGGCACAAAAACATTTGCTTCTGACTAATGACAAGCACTACTTTATAGCCATTTTGTTCACTGTGCTTATTACAGGATTTTTCTTTCTGCTTTAATAGTATCCTACCTAGACAAAGGGAAAAATAACCATAACAAAAATGAAAAGTAACAGAGTAATATGTAACAAACAAACCAAAAAAACTACAAAAAAATAACAAATATAATAACATTTTAGTTATTATAACACTGTACTGTTCAAAATGTTTGGGGTCATTAAAACATTATTTAAAAGAATTAAGGCCAAATTGATTTTTTTTTTTTTTTTTTACAAAAGATTTATATTTCAAATAAATGCTGTACTTTTGAACTTTCTATTCATAAAAGATTCCTGAAGATGTATCACGGTTTCCACAAAAAAATATTTAAGCAGCTCAACTATTTTCAACATTGATAATAATAATAAATGTTTTTGAGCATATCATCATATTAGACTGATTTCTGAAGGATCATGTATCACTGAAGACATTGAAAAGTAATTAAGCTAAAAAAAGACACTCTAAAAATTTTTACACTCTAAAAATGCTGGGTTAAAAATAACCCAAGTTGGGTTGAAAATGGACTAACCCAGCAATTGGGTTGTTTTAACCCAGCATTTGGGTTGTTTTAACCCAGGAGTTGGGTTAAATGTTTGCTTAAAACAACCCAAACGCTGAGAGTGTACCCACACTGAAAAATGCTGGGTTAAAAATAACTCAAGATGGGTTGAAAATGGACTAACCCAGCAATTGGGTTGTTTTAACCCAGCATAATCCACCATCATATTATTATTTTAATTATTAATCTAATAAAAATTATTATTAAAAAAAAATTCTGGTGTACAGTGTAAGGTTTGATGTGTATTTTACAAACCCCAAACAATAGTGTACAGCAAAAAACAGAAACAGAAAAATAACATACAAAAACACCATAAATATTATATACATAACATAGAAGACACAACATATCTACAAAATGTTAAATTTACATCTGAGATATTGTCATTTCCGTAGTTCCCCATTATAATTTACACCTCAATCAGAGGGGATTGCATACAGCGAGTATGTCCTGTGCAGCAGTAATGATTTGTGTTTGGTTTGATTCTGTACTAAAGGTTTAGAAGGATGATTCTTACTTAGGATGAGTCCTTCCCCTTTGTGCCCAGATCAAATCAACCCATTTCTGTCACCACTGCTGATTCCTGCATACTGCTCATATGTTTAGCAAGCAAAACATTTGCACAACCTAATAATACTGTGAGTGACAACTATTTGCGCTGGCCTGGGGTAATTTCTGAAATCAAATTAGATGATCCGAGTGCTTAATGATCACATTAATAATCCAAAATGACTGGGATAAGAGAGCCTAAAGAACACAAATAATACATCTGAATCCCTAAACTCATATATAATAACCTAGATAAGCATGTTCAATATATGAACTTGTGGTCAAATAAGCAGTGCACAACACCAAGATTTCCTAAAAAAGAGATTTCAGCAAACCGAAGCAGGTTGCTCATTCCGTTTTCATTACTGCCGTCCACTGAGACCATAGAGACTCATTTTAAATGTCAAAGAGCCTTGAGGCACCACAATTCATTATGGATTAAATTGAATGTTTAAAGGAAGCCAATTAAACATCTTAATCAGCTGAATAGAACAGCAAAAATGGTTGCGCATGGTTGAGCAGCACACAGAGCAGAAAAAAACGCACTATAAGTTGTGTCGTGTAAAGAAAATACTTTTGCGGTCAACCAAAAGCGCCAAAACTCAAACTACAATCTCAAGATGTCGCCGATAATTCCAGTCAGATCTGAAACAACCTGCATGTCCTTATCTTAAACACCACCCGGCATTTACTGAAAGGAAAGGCCTTTTCAGCATCATCAGAGTGTTAAACATGATTGCCATGGTGACAGTAAGGAAAAAGAGTGTTTTTGTAATCGTCATTTCTGCTGCTGCATTGTGCCTTCATAATGACACGAGAAAGCAAATTCAGGGCCCAGCTGCTCTAATTCATTTAAAACAAAGCATGATGAGTAACTAAACGGACAAACACAGTGTGGCCCAATTGGGCAGAATAATAGGTGTCTGTAAATAAGAAAAAGATCATGAGGATTAGCCAAAGCACCTGTGATTCCAATTATGCTGTTTGTTTTGGTGGTCATGCTCTAAATACAGGCAGTTCTCCAGAGCAGATAAGCTGAACTGACAGATCAGCCAAACGATCACATTTTAAAGGGGTGGTTGCATGCGATTTCACTTTTTTAACTTTAGTTAGTGTGTAATGTTGCTGCTTGAGCATAAACAGTATCTGCAAAGTTACAGCGCTGAAAGTTCAATGCAAACGGAGATATTGTCTTTTAAAGTTATGGCAGTTTATTGCCTACAAAAACGGCCGGTTTGGACTACAACAAGCTTCTTCCCGGGTTGGTGACATCATAAACCCTTGCTATTAACATAAACACTGCCCCCGCAAACACGCAACAAAGTGGGCGAGGCCACGTCGCAGTCATTACGAAAGAGAGAGAGCTGTTGCAGAACTACAAACTACATTTGGCCATCTAACCAATCTAAGACCATTGCGTTTTTCGGAGGGATGGGCTTCACAGAAGCAGGAAGCAAATGAGCCGTTCAAAGGACAGTGGAGACAGCGGTGTGGAATAAAGGTAAAATATAAGAAAAATATGGCGTTTAAAAAAAAAAAGAAGTATTAAGACATGTTATACTGCGCCCCATAAACACAACCAAGCCTAGGAAAAAAACACGGAACCACCCCTTTAAAGTATAGCATTAAATAAATCCATATGAAAGTCAGTCCGATTATCATGTTGCCCATTTAAATACATCTGGGCAATTCCAGCGTTATGGATGTGACATTTGAACTCATAATGACAACTGAAATGTCTCAGTAAAAATCTATTTCTAACCATATTTAATTCGGCATTGCATATTCTCAGAGCACCCAATCTGGGGAATTGACAGCAAAAAATTTTTTTTCAAAAATATATTTAAGACCCCCCAAAAAAGGAAAACAGCTATGCGTTATGGATGTGACAGGAAATGACAGAGTTTTCAGTAGACTGTTCGATTTTCTTTAAAGTCTGTGAACTTTTAAGTCTAATGTTTAAATATTGCTATCCACATGATGAAGGGGTCTTATCCGAACATAAAAATATCAATGTTTAAATTGTAAATTTTTTTATGAAGGGTATCATGAGGAAAAACCAACGTTATGGATGTGACAAAACCCTGTTATGGATGTGACGAGTCTGAAATACACATAGAATCTGTTTGGAAAATCAACAAACAAACTATCATGGCACTTTTGTCGACACATAAAATAACTCTAAATGCCAGTTTTGATATTAAGAAATATGATTGCAATATGATATATAAAATAATTGACAATGAGAGAAGATGAGGGTGAAGGAATTTATTTATTTATTTAATTTGTTCATGCTTAACACTTTCTTCTGTCATTAATATTATAATTACTATAATTCATGAACATATATATATATATATATATATATATATATATATATATATATATACATATATATATACAGGGAGTGCAGAATTATTAGGCAAGTTGTATTTTTGAGGATTAATTTTACAACATTCATAATTAAACAACAACCAATGTTGTCAATGAACACAAAAAACTCATTAATATCAAAGCTGAATATTTTTGGAAGTGGTTTTTAGTTTTAGCTATTTTAGGGGGATATCTGTGTGTGCAGGTGACTATTACTGTGCATAATTATTAGGCAACTTAACAAAAAACAAATTTATACCCATTTCAATTATTTATTTTTACCAGTGAAACCAATATAACATCTCAACATTCACAAATATACATTTCTGACATTCAAAAACCAAACAAAAACAAATCAGTGACCAATATAGCCACCTTTCTTTGCAAGGACACTCAAAAGCCTGCCATCCATGGATTCTGTCAGTGTTTTGATCTGTTCACCATCAACATTGCGTGCAGCAGCAACCACAGCCTCCCAGACACTGTTCAGAGAGGTGTACTGTTTTCCCTCCTTGTAAATCGCACATTTGATGATGGACCACAGGTTCTCAATGGGGTTCAGATCAGGTGAACAAGGAGGCCATATCATTATATTTTCTTCTTTTATACCCTTTCTTGCCAGCCACGCTGTGGAGTACTTGGACGCCTGTGATGGAGCATTGTCCTGCATGAAAATCATGTTTTTCTTGAAGGATGCAGACTTCTTCCTGTACCACTGCTTGAAGAAGGTGTCTTCCAGAAACTGGCAGTAGGACTGGGAGTTGAGCTTGACTCCATCCTCAACCCGAAAAGGCCCCACAAGCTCATCTTTGATGATACCAGCCCAAACCAGTACTCCACCTCCACCTTGCTGGCGTCTGAGTCGGACTGGAGCTCTCTGCCCTTTACCAATCCAGCCACGGGCCCATCCATCTGGCCCATCAAGACTCACTCTCATTTCATCAGTCCATAAAACCTTAGAAAAATCAGTCTTGAGATATTTCTTGGCCCAGTCTTGACGTTTCAGCTTGTGTGTCTTGTTCAGTGGTGGTTGACTTTCTGCCTTTCTTACCTTGGCCATGTCTCTGAGTATTGCACACCTTGTGCTTTTGGGCACTCCAGTGATGTTGCAGCTCTGAAATATGGCAAAACTGGTGGCAAGTGGCATCTTGGCAGCTGCACGCTTGACTTTTCTCAGTTCACGGGCAGTTATTTTGCGCCTTGGTTTTTCCACGCGCTTCTTGCGACCCTGTTGACTATTTTGAATGAAACGCTTGATTGTTCGATGATCACGCTTCAGAAGCTTGGCTATTTTAAGACTGCTGCATCCCTCTGCAATATATCTCACTATTTTTGACTTTTCTGAGCCTGTCAAGTCCTTCTTTTGACCCAGTTTGCCAAAGGAAAGGAAGTTGCCTAATAATTATGCACACCTGATATAGGGTGTTGATGTCATTAGACCACACCCTTTCTCATTACAGAGATGCACATCACCTAATATGCTTAATTGGTAGTAGGCTTTCCAGCCTATACAGCTTGGAGTAAGACAACATGCATAACGAGGATGATGTGGTCAAAATACTCATTTGCCTAATAATTCTGCACTCCCTGTGTATGTGTATATATATATATATATATATAATATAAAAATATATATATATATAATATAAAAATATATGTCTTTAGCCTACATGTTTATTTTTTTAAACCCATCTTAGGTAATGAAAGAATGGGCTATCTCAACTGAACTATCAGGTCAAGCTACTTGATATAAGACTTGATATAACTAGATTTCTATTCAAATTATTTTCCCGAATTGTGTGCTGTTAGTATCTTACCATTTTATCAATCTGTTGTGGTAGGCATTCAGCTTTAAGAAAACGCTATCTTCGAGCTGTCAAAACCTCCTGAAGGACAGGAAGAGCGAGCGAATTAGAGGCGCCTGTTTCACGCCTAAACCAATCAGGTTCCTCATGCACTTTCAATACGCCTCTCTACTAGGAAGTGAATACTATGAACACACGGGACATTACAGCAGAGTCGATTACGGAACATAGTCAGATTTTGATTATTGTTTGAGATGTCGATCGCAATCTAATTTATTTATCACATCATAAATATGTCCAGAAAGCGACCATTTGTTTTGCTAAAGTTTACTTATGATTGTACTTATAGCCTAATGACCTAAGGCAATATTATGTTTCACTGAAACACAGAGGAGAAATGTGTTTATCACTGCCATGCCGCCAGCAACAGGAACACACGTTATGTCACGTGGGTTTGATTTTAGAATTTTCTTTAAATGTAACGTCCGTAACGTCACGTCCATAACGTCACATCCGTAACGTCACATCCATAACGTCACATCCATAACGCAAAATTAAAATGTTTACAAGAAACAAAAGGGCACGAAATGTTCATCACATTATACATACATATAAGTTAGCATTGCACAGAAACGTTGGACATTTTTGCATCAACACTGTATGTGTAGGATGAACTTATCCTCTAAAACGTTATGGATGTTACTTGGCCCTGGAACTCACGACACATTTAACAAGAGGCTTATAAATTTCTAGAGCTTTACTGTTAAAGCAAGCTAAGTGTACACAATGCATAATCATCCCCTTGTTCAACAGGAAATCGACAAATAATAACATTTTGTTGAACCATTGAGTCTATCTATTCCCTTTCTTGAAAACGGTAAAACACAGACATTTTAAAAACTCTGCTTGCATTGGCACACACCTTGTATATGATGTAATAAAACAGTAAATATCTATACAATTCAATGAGAGAGGTTACATACAATAAAGTATAGACCTAAATAAACATTTTAAGAATAAGTATGTTTGTGTGTGGCCAACTTTTTTTTTTCATGGTAAAGATGACCTTTGCATGGAATTGCCCATCTACTTTATTCATAAAAATGTTCACTTGCTATATTTTGTTAAGAGTGCAACATAATTCTGATTGACAGTGTGAACATCACTTTCAACCAAATACACAAACTCAGCTCAACTGATATATTCAGCAGCAGCAATACTCGCACAGGGCAGTAGATATTGACTGGTCACTCCGAGGAGACATGCTCTCCATTAGACCGATTTCTAGACAAAAGCATTTATTGGCAGGTCTTCAAGAAGCACACATTGAGCTACCGAAGCCAGAAATGCAAGGTCAAGATCTACAATTAAAAAAACCAGTAGATAGATAGATAGATAGATAGATAGAGTCTTTATTGTCCCATAAGGATATTCTTTTTCACACATCATCATAATTCCCAAAAAAAAATACAGCAGCAACATATAACATATAACGTTTAACATATAGTATTAACATATAACATTTACATATAACATATAACTTTTACACAAAAGAGGAATGTATGATTTTCACCGAAGTTTGTTTAGAGCAGTGATGGCTGATGGTACAAAACTTTTCTTAAAGTGGGCCTTTTTCCAGTCCAGGGCTCTGTATCTGCGGCCAGACGGAAGTAGAGTAAAGTACCGGTTCAGTAGGGAAAAGTGGGGTGAAGTGTGCCAGTTTTTACTCAAAATGACTTTAAAGTGAGGCCATGACAGTAATGTCTTCAACTTAAGAATTTACATATATTTCAGGATGTGGTGCATCCCTGAGAACAATAACTTTGGATCTGAAATAAATCGTTTCAGAAATATAGCTTTTGGGAAAAAAGTGGTCTCGTGGCACAACTTGCCCCTGGTGAGGGGTAAGTTGTGCCTTTGGGGAGAATACGTTGGGGTAAATTATGCCAGTGATTTCTGAAGTAAAACAGAACATTTGAATGTTATTAACTGTAATGCAAATTCAATACAAAATTAAAGCTGCGAGCAGCGATGACGGGCTCAAGCCGGTGGCACCGCCACGCCGGTGGCATCAGCTTAACTGTGCATGGCAGGCAATATGCATTTAAACAGGAGAGCATTTTAAAAATCACTCGAATATGCCACATTTACTGCAGCAGCTGGTGCCATTTTGACCATAAGCCACACCCATGATGTAATTTAAATATAGATGAATTGTAATGTCATAGGATCACATATAGGACCACATCTATGAGATCAATTACATTTAAATTAATTTCATGTCAGATGATGTCAAAGGTCAAATCATAATGAGTTCACATGATTTATACTTTATTTGTGGGAACACTTGTATATATAATTTGTAGTTAGTTTAAATGTAATTAAACTATTACAGTCTATGTAGTTGGTACAAAATAACAGATAACTCAGACCCTGAATTACACAAATATTCACCTTCAAACCAAAATATCTGACTTCCTGTTGGTCGGAGCTAATGGAGAGACAACAACCAATAAAACACAGACCTGCAACACGCTCAGAGTCATACTTACAGACACCTGAATATTAAAAGTTGAGTTGAGGGCACCTTAAGCATTTTAAAAATCTAACCTTATATAACAACAAACTGCCCAAACGAGGAGAAACGCGGATATTTGTAATACATTTAAGAGCACTCTCTGAACGAATGACACACATCAGTTTAACACAGAAAGAATAAAGCAGATACTTTTTGGCCAATTCTTCTTTGAATTGTCAGTTTATTTATTAATTTACATCATTGTCTTTTGTGTAGCAGAATAATCCATCGTGTCAGCGCGTTCGTGATCAGACATAGGCGGTTGTATCAGTGTAATCAGTGCATATACATTTCATTTTAATAAGACGTGATGAAATGTGCGCATACACGCTTCTGGTTCATGTCTAGAGCACTATAGTATATGAAATATGTCCATAAAAAATGTAAACACGATCGCTCCGGTCTATATCAGTGCTATATGATCCATGTGGAGAACGCTGTTAATCTCATCAAGTTTGGTGGAGATTGAATAAATCGCCTACGAGGAGAACGTAAAAACTCAGACCCTGAATTATACAAATATTCCCCTTCAAATCAAAATATCTGACTTCCTGTTGGTCGGAGCTAATGACTGTAAATTAGAAAGTTGTCCGGCTCGAAGAGAACAATATATGTATGGGGACACATGAAATGTCTACAAATGTATGTCCTCAGAAACACACACACACACACACACGCACACACACACACACACACAGAGAGAGAGAGACAGAGAGAGAGAGAGATAGACAGAGAGAGAGATAGAGAGAGAGAGAGAGAGAGAGAGAGAGAGAGAGAGAGAGAGAGAGAGAGAGAAAGAGAGAGAAACAAGGTTTGTTTTTTTTATCCTGCTTCAAAACTAACACAATGCTGCCATCTTGAAAAAAAATAAAAATAAAAAGAATAATCCTTAAGGGAACAATAGGGCTCTACCGTTTGTGCACCAATCTTATGCACCACAAAGCGTGCTTTCATTTGAATATGGGTGGTCCAATAAAAAAATGTTAATAAAAAATTTTATAAATGGAGCCAAATCACAGAAACTGCAAAGATGATTTTAATATCAGTGTCAGGTAAGAGTAAGATGCGTGTCTACATTTTATGGAAGTTTATTATAAATAGTCACTTTTATAAAATCATGTGAAATTTATGTTTTAATACATTTATATTATATCAGTAAATAATTAATTTAAAGACATGTGCATCATACGTGATCTTGGCAAACACAGCACATGACGTTTTTATTTCAAGTGATAGTTATTTGTGATAGCCTATATGAAAGGGTTAAATTATCACCATCAAGAGAGAAAGTCACACACACACACACACACACACACACACACACACACACACACACACACACACACACACACACACACACACACAAACCCCTTAGAGAGAAAGAGAGATGGGATTTTTTTATATCCTGCTTCAAAACTAACACAATGCTGCCATCTTGTGTTCATTGAGGGAAGGGCATCAAAGGCACATTATTCAAAGAAATATTTATAAAAAATATATATATTCATCTGAAAAATAGTATAGTAATTTTAAATTAATCTAAGTTCAATTACCAAACATACAATCTTAATTTAATTGAAATCAAAATATGATTTTACAAGATATTAGACAATTTCTGTTCCCCTTTTTTGTCCTTATTTAATCCCTCGCCATGGCAACACCGTTTGAGATATCCAATATTCATTCGCATTTTAGCATCTTCCGTATCTTTGTTTCATGTTGACCGAGTTTGGTGGAGATTGAATAAATCGCCTACGAGGAGAACGTAAAAACTCAGACCCTGAATTACACAAATATTCACCTTCAAACCAAAATATCTGACTTCCTGTTGGTTGGAGCTAATGACTGTAAATTCGAAAGTTGTCCGGCTCGAAGAGAACAATATATGTACCAAGTTTGGTGACTGAAGATAAAACTAACCCCCCCACTTTTGCCAAAAGGTGGCGCTATAGAGCCCCTCATCCCCGCCCGTTTCTGAGGCTTTGCCCTTGTGTACTGACTGACATCTCTGATGTGTGTGTTAAGTTTCAAGCAGTTTCAAGCATGCTAAGAGTCTCAAAAACAGCCAAAAACATTATTAAACTTTGACACGTTGCCATGGCAACAGTACTTCAAATTTCAGGAATCCATTTCATATGTCTCTATCTGTCATGTTTTCACATTATACTGATGAAGTTTGAAGTCAATCGGGAGAAAATAAGACAGTGATTTAAAGCATTTTTGAAAGTGACACACTTCCTGCTGCCAGTTGGTGGCGCTATAACTTTGACTCACAAAAGTCATATCCATGTGATCGGCCTCTTACAACGAACACACAGCTGAAGTTTCATCCAAATCATTCAATGTTTGCACAAGTTATAACACACTTCCTGTTTCCCTTTTCTCGCCATAAATTCGTTGCTTCGCCACGGCCAAACCGTTTGAGATATCAAAAATCCGCTCGCAATTTAGCATCCTGAATATGTTCACTTCATGCTGACCGAGTTTGGCAATGATCGAAACAATGGCCTCGGAGGAGTATATTAAATTCCAGAGCATGGGTTTTCCGAACAACCCATTATAGCTCACTTCCTGTTGGGCTGACGCGTAACTTAGAGCACGAAAGTTGTTCGGCCCGATGAGGTCTATATGTGTACCGAGTTTCATACATGTACGTGCAAGTGTGTTTGATATATAGACCAAATTTTAATAGGGGGCGCTGTTGAGCCCCCCTGCCACGCCCGGGTATCAGCTTCAGCCCGGCCCTGATGGCCGCAGATTCTGACGTATCTGCAAAGTTTCAAGAGTTTTTGAGCATGGTAAGGGCCCCAAAAGTGCCCATTTAGTCGATAAAAAAAATAATAATAATAATAATAATAATAATTAAAGCTGCGAGCAGCGATGACGGGCTCAAGCCGGTGGCACCGCCACGCCGGTGGCATCAGCTTAACTGTGCACTGCAGGTAATAGGCATTTAAAATGGGAAAACATAAAAGGACTATGTCAAAGTCATCTGAATTCACCACATTAACTGCAGTAGTTGGTGCTGCTATGACCACAAACCACATCTATGAGATCAATTAAATTTATATGAATTTCATGTCAGACTATGTCAAAGGTCAAATTGGAATGAGTTCAGAATACCATTCGAATGCTGATGTTGTTTTATTCTAACACTTCTCTTCATGTGTTTTTGAGCTACCTTAGCTACCGTTTGTGCACCAATCTTATGCACCATAAAGCGTGCTTTCATTTTAATATGGGTGGTCCAATAAAAAAAATTTAATAAAAAAATGTATAAATGGAGCCAAATCACAGAAACTGCAAAGATGATTTTAATATCAGTGTCAGGTAAGAGTAAGATGCGTGTCTACATTTTATGGAAGTTTATTATAAATAGCCACTTTTATAAAATCATGTGAAATTTATGTTTTAATACATTTATATTATATCAGTAAATAATTCATTTAAAGACATGTGCATCATACGTGATCTTAGCAAACACATCACATGATGTTTTTATTTCAAGTGATAGTTATTTGTGATAGCCTATATGAAAGGGTTAAATTATCATCATCAAGAGAGAAAGTCTCACACACACACACACACACACACACACACACACACACACACACACACACACACACACACACACACACACACACACACAATGATAGAGTGAGAGTGAGGGGGGAGGGGAAGGACTGAGAGAAAGGCACACACACATAAACTCACAGGGTGAGAGAGAGACCCCCCCCCCCCCCCCACACACACACACACACACACACACACAGAGAGAGTGATAGAGAGGGGGAAGGGGAAAGGCAGGCAGAGGGCATTCCATAGACTTAATGGTTTTTATACTGTACAAACTGTACATTCTATCCCCCTACACTACCCCTAAGCCTACATATCGCACACACACACACACACACACACACACACACACACACACACACACACACACACACACACACACACACACACACACACACACACACACACTACCCCTAAACCTACCATCACAGAAAACATTCTGCATTTTTACATTTTTATTAAAACATTGTTAAAACATCCCCGCCCGTTTCTGATGCTTTGCCCATGTGTACTGACTGACATCTCTGATGTGTGTGTTGAGTTTCAAACTGCGCGTCGCGTTTGGTTACAGTCAGTCAGCTGCTCGGTAAAGCTCACTCCAAGATGATATATTCCCGTTATAATACTTGATATGTAGATAAAATAATTTATCTTCCTGGAGTTTATCTAGCGGTTTCTGAACGATGTTGTGCTCCCTACCCGGGTGACAACACAAGGCATCACACGCACAATAACCGGAATTTAAAACTGTGAAGAAACCGACCGATATACATAGTAGACTAGGATTTGTGCGCTCAACGCTCATCGTCTCTTTATGCCGTGAACTTTTTAATGTGCACTCGCGGTGCACTGCGCCCTCTGACTCCATGTTGCTTTAAGCGCATCATTCTGCACCCGGGATGCGCATAAGCGCATTGTGCCACGCTTTCATATATTTTCATAGTTTTGTGCACTTAAAGATGATTAAAAAAAATCTTGTTCTCACGTATCTATCATATATTTGTTGCCCCTTTACAGAGCTGCACATTACGTTTACAATAAACTATAAATCTTGAAATGTTATATTATTTGTGTAGGCCCATATAATTATTTACATTCATATATAAATTAAATATAAATTGTTTTTTTTATCAATGTATTTAATAAGAACACAAAGTAATTTGTACCTTTTCATTAACATTTTTAGATTTTATAAAATTAGTCCAGAGATGTTTTTTAAAGAATTACTTTTTGTAATTGCAATTTTTTTTAACTATCCACTCACCTAATTTAATATATATTTTTGTCATAGCTTATGATTATATATTTTTATTTTATTGCTCAACAGTAGTTCTCATCGCCGATGAGGTCTTTAAATATTTTGAGAAGGTCTTAAAAAAGTCTTAAAAAGGTATTAAAATTTACTTCAGGATTCCTGCATATACCCTGCAATATGCATCATACGTGATCTTGGCAAACACAGCACATGACGTTTTTATTTAAAATTAGAAAGTTTTAAATTAGTTAAATTAGATTAGTTAAATTAGAAATTTGTCCGGCTCGAGGAGAACAATATATGAGAGAGAGAGAGAGAGAGAGAGAGAGAGAGAGAGAGAGAGAGAGAGAGAGAGAGAAACCAGTTTTTTTATATCCTGCTTCAAAACTAATACAATGCTGCCATCTTGTGTTCATTGAGGGGCACACACACAGAGACAGAATAGGTTATTGATAGAAATATTTTAAATAAATAAATATATTGATCTGAAAAATAGTACAGTCATTTTAAATTAATCTAAGTTCAATTACCAAACATACAATCTTAATTTAATTGAAATAAAAATATGATTTTACAAGATATGAGAGAATTTCTGTTCCCCTTTTTTGTCCTTATTTAATCCCTTGGCATGGGAACACCGTTTGAGATATCCAATATCCGTTCGCATTTTAGCATCTTCCGTATCTTTGTTTCACTTTGACAGAGTTTGGTGGAGATTGAATAAATCGCCTACGAGGAGAACGTGAAAACTCAGACCCTGAATTACACAAATATTCACTTTCAAACCAAAATATCTGACTTCCTGTTAGTCGAAGCTAATAACTGTAAATTAGAAAGTTGTCCGGCTCGAAGAGAACAATATATGTACCGAGTTTGGGGACTGAAGATAAAACTAACCCCCCCACTTTTGTCAAAAGGTGGCGCTATAGAGCCCCTCATCCCCGCCCGTTTCTGAGGCTTTGCCCATGTGTACTGACTGACATCTCTGATGTGTGTGTTAAGTTTCAAGCAGTTTCAAGCATGCTAAAAGTCTCAAAAACAGCCAAAAACATTATTAAACTTTGACACGTTGCCATGGCAACAGTACTTCAAATTTCAGGAATCCATTTCATACGTCTCTATCTGTCATGTTTTCACATTATACTGATGAAGTTTGAAGTCAATCGGGTGTAAATAAGACTGTGATTTAAAGCATTTTTGAAAGTGACACACTTCCTGCTGCCAGTTGGTGGCGCTATAACTTTGACTCACAAAAGTCATATCCATGTGATCGGCCTCTTACAACGAATACACATCTGAAGTTTCATCCAAATCATTCAGTGTTTGCACAAGTTATAACACACTTCCTGTTTCCCTTTTCTCGCCATAAATTCGTTGCTTCGCCACGGCCAAACCGTTTGAGATATCAAAAATCCGCTCGCAATTTAGCATCCTGAATATGTTCACTTCATGCTGACCGAGTTTGGCAATGATCGAAACAATGGCCTCGGAGGAGTATATTAAATTCCAGAGCATGGGTTTTCCGAACAACCCATTATAGCTCACTTCCTGTTGGGCTGACGCATAACTATGAGCACGAAAGTTGTTCGGCCCGATGAGGTCTATATGTGTACCGAGTTTCATACATGTACGTGCAAGTGTGTTTGATATATGGACCAAGTTTCAGAACGCATTCTAGGGGGCGCTGTCGAGCCCCCCTGCCACGCCCAGGTACCAGCTTCAGCCCGGCTCTGATGGCCGCGCATTCCGACGTGTGTGCAAATTTTCAAGAGTTTTTGAGCATGGTAAGGGCCCCAAAAGTGCCAGAGAAGTCGATAAAATAATAATAATAATTAAAGCTGCGAGCAGCGATGACGGGCTCAAGCCGGTGGCACCGCCACGCCGGTGGCATCAGCTTAACTGTGCACTGCAGGTAATAGGCATTTAAAATGGGAAAACATAAAAGGACTATGTCAAAGTCATCTGAATTCACCACATTAACTGCAGTAGTTGGTGCTGCTATGACCACAAACCACATCTATGAGATCAATTAAATTTATATGAATTTCATGTCAGACTATGTCAAAGGTCAAGTTGGAATGAGTTCAGAATACCATTCGAATGCTGATGTTGTTTTATTCTAACACTTCTCTTCATGTGTTTTTGAGCTACCTTAGCTACCGTTTGTGCACCAATCTTATGCACCATAAAGCGTGCTTTCATTTCAATATGGGTGGTCCAATAAAAAAAATTTAATAAAAAAATGTATAAATGGAGCCAAATCACAGAAACTGCAAAGATGATTTTAATACCAGTGTCAGGTAAGAGTAAGATGCGTGTCTACATTTTATGGAAGTTTATTATAAATAGCCACTTTTAGAAAATCATGTGAAATTTATGTTTTAATACATTTATATTATATCAGTAAATAATTAATTTAAAGACATGTGCATCATACGTGATCTTGGCAAACACATCACATGATGTTTTTATTTCAAGTGATAGTTATTTGTGATAGCCTATATGAAAAGGTTAAATTATCTTCATCAAGAGAGAAAGTCACACACACACACACACACACACACACACACACACACACACACACACACACACACACACACACACACACACACACACACACACACACACACACACACACACAGTGAGAAAGTGAGAGTGAGGGGGGGAGGGGAAGGAAAGGCAGAGGACATTGCATAGACTTAATGGTTTTTATACTGTACAAACTGTACATTCTATCCCCCTACACTACCCCTACTCCTAAACCTACCATCACAGAAAACATTCTGCATTTTTACATTTTGAATAAAACATTGTTTAGAATGTTTTTAAAGCTAGACAGTGAATTAAAGCATTTTTGAAAGTGACACACTTCCTGCTGCCAGTTGGTGGCCTGGCCACACACACACACACACACACACACACACACACACACACACACACACACACACACACACACACACACACACACACACACACACACACACACAGACAAACCCCTTAGAGAGAAAGAGAGATGGATTTTTTTTTTAACCTGCTTCAAAACTAATACAATGCTGCCATCTTGTGTTCATTGAGGGGAGAGCAGCACACACAGACGGAATAGATTATTTAAAGAAATATTTTAAATAAATAAATATATTGATCTGAAAAGTAGTATAGTCATTTAAATAAATCCAAGTTCAATTACTGAACATACAAACTTAATTTATTGAAATCAAAAAATGATTTTACAAGATATGAGAGAATTTCTATTCCCCTTTTTTGTCCTTATTTAATCCCTCGCCATGGCAACACCGTTTGAGATATCCAAAATTCTTTCGCATTTTAGCATCTTCCATATCTTTGTTTCATTTTGACAGAGTTTGGTGGAGATTGAATAAATCGCCTACGAGGAGAACGTAAAAACTCAGACCCCGATTTAACCAAAAATTCACCTTCAAACCAAAATATCTGACTTCCTGTTGGTTGGAGCTAATGACTGTAAATTAGAAAGTTGTCCGGCTCGAAGAGAACAATATATGTACCGAGTTTGGGGACTGAAGATAAAACTAACCCCCCCACTTTTGTCAAAAGGTGGCGCTATAGAGCCCCTCATCCCCGCCCGTTTCTGAGGCTTTGCCAATGTGTACTGACTGACATCTCTGATGTGTGTGTTGAGTTTCAATCAGTTTCAAGCAATTTCAAGCATGCTAAGAGTCTCAAAACTAGTCACATCTACACATACAGAGGGAGTTTCAAAAATAATACAACACTGCCACCTTGTGGTGATAAAGGGGAGGGCACACAAACAGCCAAAAACATTATTAAACTTTGACATGTTGCCATGGCAACATTATTTGAAATATCAGGAATCCATTCATACGTCTCTATCTGTCATGTTTTCACATTATACTGATGAAGTTTGAAGTCAATCAAGTGAAAATAAGATGGTGATTCAAAGCATTTTTGAAAGTGACACACTTCCTGCTGCCAGTTGGTGGCGCTTTAACTTTGACTCACAAAAGTCATATCCATCTGATCGGCCTCTTACAACGAATACACAGCTGAAGTTTCATCCAAATCATTCAATGTTTGCACAAGTTATTATACACTTCCTGTTTACCTTTTCTCGCCATAAATTCGTTGCTTCGCCACGGCCAAACCGTTTGAGATATCAAAAATCCGCTCGCAATTTAGCATCTTCTTTGTCTTGACTTCATGCTGACCGAGTTTGGCACTGATTGAAACAATGGCCTCGGAGGAGTATATTAAATTCCAGAGCATGTGTTTTCAGAACAACCCATATTAGCTCACTTCCTGTTGGGCTGACACGTAACTTAGAGCACGAAAGTTGTTCGGCCCAATGAGGTCTATATGTGTACCGAGTTTCATACATGTACGTGCAAGTGTGTTTGATATATAGACCAAGTTTTCAGACCCCACTTTAGGGGGCGCTGTCGAGCCCCCCTGCCACGCCCGGGTACCAGCTTCAGCCCGGCTCTGATGGCCGCGCATTCCGATGTGTGTGCTAAGTTTCAAGAGTTTTTGAGCATGGTAAGAGCCCCAAAAGTGCCCGAGAAGTCGATAAAATAATAATAATAATAATAATTAAAGCTGCGAGCAGCGATGACGGGCTCAAGCCGGTGGCACCGCCACGCCGGTGGCATCAGCTTAACTGTGCATGGCAGGCAATATGCATTTAAACAGGAGAGCATTTTAAAAATCACTCGAATATGCCACATTTACTGCAGCAGCTGGTGCCATTATGACCATAAGCCACACCCATGATGTAATTTAAATATAGATGAATTGTAATGTTATAGGATCACATATAGGACCACATCTATGAGATCAATTACATTTAAATTAATTTCATGTCAGATGATGTCAAAGGCCAAATCATAATAGGCATTTAAAATGGGAAAACATAAAAGGACTACGTCAATGTCATCTGAATTCACCACATTAACTGCAGCAGTTGGTGCTGCTATGACCATGAACCACAACAGCCACATATATGAGATCAATTGAATTTAAATGAATTTCATGTCAGATGATGTCAAAGGTCAAATCGTAATGAGTTCAGAATACCATTCAAATGCTGATGTTGAATTATCATCATCAAGAGAGAAAGGCACACACACAAACTCACAGGGTGAGAGAGGGACCCCACACACACACACACCCAGGCTGAGCCTGAGAGGACTGAGAGAGAGGCACTCTGCACATTGAACAAGATTCACAAGATTTTAACAACAAAAATAAATAAAATCTAAATGGTGGGAGAAAGTTTTTTTCATTTCACTCTCTGAAAAAATTATTTTGAATATATTTGAAATCAATATGTGTGGTCCAATATAAAAAATAAATTACAAAATTAATAAATTAATAAATGGAGTCAAATCACAGAAACAGCAAAGATGATTTTAATATCAGTGTCAGGTAAGAGTAAGATGCGTGTCTACATTTTATGGAAGTTTATTATAAATAGCCACTTTTATAAAATCATGTGAAATTTATGTTTTAATACATTTATATTATATCAGTGTGCTGTGTAGTGTGCATAGTTTATCCTATGACATTAATGTGCATCATACGTTATCTTGGCAAACACATCACATGACGTTTTTATTTCAAGTGATAGTTATTTGTGATAGCCTGTATGAAAGGGTTAAATTATCATCATCAAGAGAGAAAGTCACACACACACACAGACACACACACACACACACACACACACACACACACACACACACACACACACACACACACACACACACTCAGTGAGAAAGTGAGAGTGAGGGGGGGAGGGGAAGGAAAGGCAGAGGACATTGCATAGACTTAATGGTTTTTATACTGTACAAACTGTACATTCTATCCCCCTACACTACCTCTACTCCTAAACCTAGCATCACAGAAAACATTCTGCATTTTTACATTTTGAATAAAACATTGTTTAGAATGTTTTTAAAGCTAGACAGTGAATTAAAGCATTTTTGAAAGTGACACACTTCCTGCTGCCAGTTGGTGGCCTGGCCACACACACACACACACACACACACACACACACACACACACACACACACACACACACACACACACGCACGCACGCACGCACGCACGCACGCACGCACACGCACACACGCACACACGCACACACGCACAGACAAACCCCTAAGAGAGAGAGAGAGATGGGATTTTTTTATATCCTGCTTCAAAACTAATACAATGCTGCCACCTTGTGTTCATTGAGGGGCAGCACAGACACAGAATAGATTATTTAAAGAAATATTTTAAATAAATAAATATATTGATCTGAAAAGTAGTATAGTCATTTTAAATAAATCCAAGTTCAATTACTGAACATACAATCTTAATTTATTGAAATCAAAAAATGATTTTACAAGATATGAGAGAATTTCTATTCCCCTTTTTTGTCCTTATTTAATCCCTCGCCATGGCAACACCGTTTGAGATATCCAATATTCGTTCGCATTTTAGCATCTTCTGTATCTTTGTTTCATGTTGACCGAGTTTGGTGGAGATTGAATAAATCGCCTACGAGGAGAACGTAAAAACTCAGACCCTGAATTATACAATTATTCACCTTCAAACCAAAATATCTGACTTCCTGTTGGTCGGAGCTAATGACTGTAAATTAGAAAGTTGTCCGGCCCGAAGAGAACAATATATGTACCGAGTTTGGTGACTGAAGATAAAACTAACCCCCCCACTTTTGTCAAAAGGTGGCGCTATAGAGCCCCTCATCCCCGCCCGTTTCTGAGGCTTTGCCAATGTGTACTGACTGACATCTCTGATGTGTGTGTTGAGTTTCAAGCAGTTTCAAGCATTTTCAAGCATGCTAAGAGCCTCAAAACAGCCAAAACATTATTAAACTTTGACATGTTGCCATGGCAACATTATTTGGAATATCAGGAATCCATTCATATGTCTATATCTGCCATGTTTTCACATTATACTGATGAAGTTTGAAGTCAATCGGGTCAAAATAAGACAGTGATTTAAAGCATTTTTGAAAGTGACACACTTCCTGCTGCCAGTTGGTGGCGCTATAACTTTGACTCACAAAAGTCATATCCATGTGTTCGGCTTCTTACAACGAACACACAGCTGAAGTTTCATCCAAATCATTCAATGTTTGCACAAGTTATAACACACTTCCTGTTTCCCTTTTCTCGCCATAAATTCGTTGCTTCGCCACGGCCAAACCGTTTGAGATATCAAAAATCCGCTCGCAATTTAGCATCCTGAATATGTTCACTTCATGCTGACCGAGTTTGGCGATGATCGAAACAATGGCCTCGGAGGAGTATATTAAATTCCAGAGCATGGGTTTTCCGAACAACCCATTATAGCTCACTTCCTGTTGGGCTGACACGTAACTTAGAGCACGAAAGTTGTTCGGCCCGATGAGGTCTATATGTGTACCGAGTTTCATACATGTACGTGCAAGTGTGTTTGATATATGGACCAAGTTTCAGAACGCATTCTAGGGGGCGCTGTCGAGCCCCCCTGCCACGCCCGGGTACCAGCTTCAGCCCAGCTCTGATGGCCGCGCATTCCGACGTGTGTGCAAATTTTCAAGAGTTTTTGAGCATGGTAAGGGCCCCAAAAGTGCCCAAGAAGTCGATAAAATAATAATAATAATAATAATTAAAGCTGCGAGCAGCGATGACGGGCTCAAGCCGGTGGCACCGCCACGCCGGTGGCATCAGCTTAACTGTGCATGGCAGGCAATATGCATTTAAACAGGAGAGCATTTTAAAAATCACTCGAATATGCCACATTTACTGCAGCAGCTGGTGCCATTTTGACCATAAGCCACACCCATGATGTAATTTAAATATAGATGAATTGTAATGTCATAGGATCACATATAGGACCACATCTATGAGATCAATTACATTTAAATTAATTTCATGTCAGATGATGTCAAAGGTCAAATCATAATGAGTTCACATGATTTATACTTTATTTGTCGGAACACTTGTATATATAATTTGTAGTTAGTTTAAATGTAATTAAACTATTACAGTCTATGTAGTTGGTACAAAATAACAGATAACTCAGACCCTGAATTACACAAATATTCACCTTCAAACCAAAATATCTGACTTCCTGTTGGTCGGAGCTAATGGAGAGACAACAACCAATAAAACACAGACCTGCAACACGCTCAGAGTCATACTTACAGACACCTGAATATTAAAAGTTGAGTTGAGGGCACCTTAAGCATTTTAAAAATCTAACCTTATATAACAACAAACTGCCCAAACGAGGAGAAACGCGGATATTTGTAATACATTTAAGAGCACTCTCTGAACGAATGACACACATCAGTTTAACACAGAAAGAATAAAGCAGATACTTTTTGGCCAATTCTTCTTTGAATTGTCAGTTTATTTATTAATTTACATCATTGTCTTTTGTGTAGCAGAATAATCCATCGTGTCAGCGCGTTCGTGATCAGACATAGGCGGTTGTATCAGTGTAATCAGTGCATATACATTTCATTTTAATAAGACGTGATGAAATGTGCGCATACACGCTTCTGGTTCATGTCTAGAGCACTATAGTATATGAAATATGTCCATAAAAAATGTAAACACGATCGCTCCGGTCTATATCAGTGCTATATGATCCATGTGGAGAACGCTGTTAATCTCATCAAGTTTGGTGGAGATTGAATAAATCGCCTACGAGGAGAACGTAAAAACTCAGACCCTGAATTATACAAATATTCCCCTTCAAATCAAAATATCTGACTTCCTGTTGGTCGGAGCTAATGACTGTAAATTAGAAAGTTGTCCGGCTCGAAGAGAACAATATATGTATGGGGACACATGAAATGTCTACAAATGTATGTCCTCAGAAACACACACACACACACACACGCACACACACACACACACACAGAGAGAGAGACAGAGAGAGAGAGAGAGAGAGAGAGAGATAGACAGAGAGAGAGAGAGAGAGAGAGAGAGAGAGAGAGAGAGAGAGAGAGAGAGAGAGAGAGAGAGAGAGAGAGAGAGAGAAAGAGAGAGAAACAAGGTTTTTTTTTTTTATCCTGCTTCAAAACTAACACAATGCTGCCATCTTGAAAAAAAATAAAAATAAAAAGAATAATCCTTAAGGGAACAATAGGGCTCTACCGTTTGTGCACCAATCTTATGCACCACAAAGCGTGCTTTCATTTGAATATGGGTGGTCCAATAAAAAAATGTTAATAAAAAAATTTATAAATGGAGCCAAATCACAGAAACTGCAAAGATGATTTTAATATCAGTGTCAGGTAAGAGTAAGATGCGTGTCTACATTTTATGGAAGTTTATTATAAATATTCACTTTTATAAAATCATGTGAAATTTATGTTTTAATACATTTATATTATATCAGTAAATAATTAATTTAAAGACATGTGCATCATACGTGATCTTGGCAAACACAGCACATGACGTTTTTATTTCAAGTGATAGTTATTTGTGATAGCCTATATGAAAGGGTTAAATTATCACCATCAAGAGAGAAAGTCACACACACACACACACACACACACACACACACACAACACACACACACACACACACACACACACACACACACACACACACACACACACACAAACCCCTTAGAGAGAAAGAGAGATGGGATTTTTTTATATCCTGCTTCAAAACTAACACAATGCTGCCATCTTGTGTTCATTGAGGGAAGGGCATCAAAGGCACATTATTCAAAGAAATATTTATAAAAAATATATATATTCATCTGAAAAATAGTATAGTAATTTTAAATTAATCTAAGTTCAATTACCAAACATACAATCTTAATTTAATTGAAATCAAAATATGATTTTACAAGATATTAGACAATTTCTGTTCCCCTTTTTTGTCCTTATTTAATCCCTCGCCATGGCAACACCGTTTGAGATATCCAATATTCATTCGCATTTTAGCATCTTCCGTATCTTTGTTTCATGTTGACCGAGTTTGGTGGAGATTGAATAAATCGCCTACGAGGAGAACGTAAAAACTCAGACCCTGAATTACACAAATATTCACCTTCAAACCAAAATATCTGACTTCCTGTTGGTTGGAGCTAATGACTGTAAATTCGAAAGTTGTCCGGCTCGAAGAGAACAATATATGTACCAAGTTTGGTGACTGAAGATAAAACTAACCCCCCCACTTTTGCCAAAAGGTGGCGCTATAGAGCCCCTCATCCCCGCCCGTTTCTGAGGCTTTGCCCTTGTGTACTGACTGACATCTCTGATGTGTGTGTTAAGTTTCAAGCAGTTTCAAGCATGCTAAGAGTCTCAAAAACAGCCAAAAACATTATTAAACTTTGACACGTTGCCATGGCAACAGTACTTCAAATTTCAGGAATCCATTTCATATGTCTCTATCTGTCATGTTTTCACATTATACTGATGAAGTTTGAAGTCAATCGGGAGAAAATAAGACAGTGATTTAAAGCATTTTTGAAAGTGACACACTTCCTGCTGCCAGTTGGTGGCGCTATAACTTTGACTCACAAAAGTCATATCCATGTGATCGGCCTCTTACAACGAACACACAGCTGAAGTTTCATCCAAATCATTCAATGTTTGCACAAGTTATAACACACTTCCTGTTTCCCTTTTCTCGCCATAAATTCGTTGCTTCGCCACGGCCAAACCGTTTGAGATATCACAAATCCGCTCGCAATTTAGCATCCTGAATATGTTCACTTCATGCTGACCGAGTTTGGCGATGATCGAAACAATGGCCTCGGAGGAGTATATTAAATTCCAGAGCATGGGTTTTCCGAACAACCCATTATAGCTCACTTCCTGTTGGGCTGACGTGTAACTTAGAGCACGAAAGTTGTTCGGCCCGATGAGGTCTATATGTGTACCGAGTTTCATACATATACGTGCAAGTGTGTTTGATATATAGACCAAATTTTAATAGGGGGCGCTGTTGAGCCCCCCTGCCACGCCCGGGTATCAGCTTCAGCCCGGCCCTGATGGCCACAGATTCTGACGTATCTGCAAAGTTTCAAGAGTTTTTGAGTATGGTAAGGGCCCCAAAAGTGCCCATTTAGTCGCTAAAAAAAATAATAATAATAATAATAATAATAATAATCCTAAGGAAAACAATAGGGCTCTGCGCCCTTTCAGGCTTGAGCCCTAATAAGAAACCGAGGAAGAACAATAGGGCTCTGCGCCCTTTCAGGCTTGAGCCCTAATAATAATAAGAAACCGAGGAAGAACAATAGGGCTCTGCGCCCTTTCAGGCTTGAGCCCTAATTACTAAGGTTTATTTAGATATTGTCACCCTATTAAACTGTTGGAATAAGTCATATTTTGTAGTTTTTGGGAAAACACAAAAAACTTAAATACACAATATATGATAATTGTGAATCATTTCAGGCAAAAAGGCTTGTATGCCTGTTGGCATACAAAGAAAGCTGCCTCTCAATTATGTAACATAAGAATAAAGTGAGGCTCAGTTCTAAACATCCTATTGTGACTTAGGCCTCTTAAGAACGGAATACAATTTCTCTTTATTAACAAAACTGAAATCAGTGTTAGCTAAATTAAACAAATGGCAGGTGAGTCAAACACTGATGAGACATGCCCATCTCCTCACTTCTCCAGATTATCCCCTGTGGGTATGTAGATCTAGGTGGTCTGGATCTGGAATATATGCTGCAGGGGAATATAAACTTCTGCTCTTTTCTGGCTGTACCACCAAGTTTTTGGGGTATGGGTAGTTTCTTGAGCACATCACCTCTAGTGATGACTCCTTCATCATTTTCTTTCAATGTAAAGATGGGCTTTCCATCCACAGACTTCTTTCAACTTTGGCACAACTTAACCCAGGCCCTTTGGCACAAATCACCCCAGACCCACAAGTTTGAAAAACTAGCATGATCCAGCAGTTAAGAGCTAACATTATGTTAACTGTATAGACTCATTGTGTAGCCTGCTAAAGCACTAAAACAGGTGTGAAATGTTTTCAAACTTGTCTATAATTGTTCAGACGCTACAATCAAAAAACCTTGATCAGAGAATTTTACTTTGAAAGGAAAAAAACAGTTTTTTGAGCTAAAATGTGCTAACCTCTCATGCCATGTGTCTCCCTTCTTTAGAGGATGAGTAAAATGGATGGCTTTTCAAAATTATGTGGTCACATGACCAATTTCTTCTATGGTTTTCCAGAAACAATGGATGGAACTACTTCCCCCCTGGCACAAATCACCCCACTCTCCCTACTGCTCATTGCTTGAGACAAGAATTATTCTACAAACAGAAAGTACATGACATCATGGTCAACTTTAAAATTGAAATTAATGGTTAGTTTGATTGGTAAACGGTAGCTTAATACAAATACGATTTTCAATATGTAGTTTTCAGTGTATCCTGTATGATGTTTAAGCCAAGTATCACAATGTCTTCAGTACAACTAATGTGGAAAACCATCAAGTAATGCGTCTCTTTTCTTACCAAATAATACCAACCTTTATCAATCATAATATTTCTACATTATCTGACATGCTGGAATGGCATTCAGCAATGGCATGAATGCTCCATGGCCTTGTTTACACAAGTGCATGATCTCATTTTGTAGCATAACAGAACTGCATTAAATGATTGTCTCAACTGAATGAATTCTAAGTCTATGAATTTTACATTCATATTTAAGGGATACAAATTCTGTCATCATTTACTCACTCATGTCATTCCAAACCTCTATTTAAAAAAAATCTTCTGTGAAGCACAAAAGATATTTTGATGAATGATAGCAAACAGTTCCTTTGTGTTTTTGTCCATACAATGGAAGTCAAAGGGAATGGAGACTTTTTAATTACCAACATTCCTTAAAATCGTCTTTTATGTTTTAATGAGGTAAATGAAGACAATTTTCATTTTTTGGTGAACTATCCCTTTAAGGACATATATTTCTATTTCAAGTCAACTATACATTTAAATACATTTTTGCCATTTTAACTGGGCTATTGTGGAATTAATATTGTTATGCATTCCTGGTTCCTGTAATTTTTTTTTCTGTTATATCTGCAAAAAAAAAACATGAACTGTTGAATCTGTAAGTGATGTCTGATGACATCACAGTTGATGAAGGAGACTGAGGAGACAGTTGTCTTGGTTACTTGGCGGAAGTGCAATTTTTTAACTGCCAGTCGCCTCAATAAACTACAATAGCGCCATAAACGTCCAGCGCCAATTATAGAAAATAAAATATGTGAATAAGCCAACCTGTTTGCACAAAATTGGTGAAAAAGTGATTCACTGAAATATTCCCAGATACCGTAAGGTGTACGGTACAAAAGTGCACTGCAGTATTAAATGACAAACGTTCCTGAGTCAAGGAAATGAGTGAAGGATTAAGCAAAGACAGGTTCTTACTTCATCTCCTTGGCCGAACTGTAGACCGAGGTCCACGAAGTGCTCAACCCGAATATATCCGTCTTCGTCCTCGTCGCACACGTCGAAGACTTCTTTGAGCTTTTTCAGGAATACCAGCAGCTGTTCTTGGTCGGGGAAGACATTGCCGTCCATTGTTATGATGATGCGCGGTTAAATGCCTTTAGACAGACTGGGATGCTGTGAGTGCGCTCGCCATCATCTCAGCTCGCGCGGAGCCTCACTCAGCGCTCTGACATCATCATCAGCAGCATCACTTCAGTTCATTTGGAAGAAACCAAATGCGCCTGCGGAGGGGTCGCGCGCACCTGCTCCGACCGGAATGAGAGCGTCACCTATGATGCGGGTGTCTTTAGCTCGCGTTGATTGGTTCACGCAGTTGACATAAAATGAATTGAATTCACATTGACATCGTTTTTTTTTAAAGCGGTTTCAAAACAGATACAGTAGTAGATTATCATAACCATCAACTATATGTTCCTGTAGGCCTACTCTTGTTCAGTTCATATTATTCTTCTTACTATTATCATGTAGGCTATTATATACTATACTTGGCCTGGCCATTTAATTATTTAAGTAATGTATATCTGATGCAACCAGGTGTGTTTCTTGTAGAAAGAATATTTTAGATTAGATATTTTATCCTATTCAATACTCGTTTCAGTTTGGCCAATTTTCTCATTCCATGGACATTCCAACTTGTATTTTGTTTTCCCTGTAAAATGTCATAGCATATTATGAAAGACGAATAGGAGAGAGAAGGAAAAGAGGGAGGAGGAGAAGGAGAAGTAGATGTAAGTCTAAACGCACCTCCATACGCAAACTACAAACTATATAGAACAACATCAACACAGTTGTAACCCAGTCGGCGCGTCGTGCTGAAAATGATTAATATTATACTAAAGGACACATTTAAAATTTAGCACATAGGCCTACCAACTAGAGCATACTTTGAATGATTTAAACTCACTCCTGCTGTACACGATTGTCGGCTGTTATTCACAGCTGTTCAAGCATTTTTACTTGTTGTTACTGTAGATTCTACGTTGACTGTGGGATGCTTTTGTAGAACTTTTCAGCCTCTTGCTGCGTTGAGAAGAGATGGATCTTGCCGTTGCATAGCACTCAAAGCTTGCAATGGTTATGCTGAAATTCACGGAAAACGTTGATATCAACAAACAATTTCGTGACTGGATTAAATCCCTGCCGAATTCCTACCGTCTCCGCTGAGAGATCCTGCGCAAAGGATAGCTTGACCCTGTCATGCGTGTTGTCTCGCCTCCTTGATTCATGTTAAACGAATTCCTTCTCCTGAAACTTTAAGAAGCGGATGAGTATTGCTCTGTTTTGGTTGGGCTTTCCAGACACTAGTATGCGATGAACCTTCTCTAGGGTGAATTAATTGTCTGGACTTAGTCCCAACCATTGTGTAAACATCTCGTTTATAATTTCGTTAAGAGTTTTCTCGGTGCCCTCTCGAACACCATAGAGCATGGTGTTCTTCCTTCTGCCCCGGTTCTCCAAGTCCGTCTTCGATTCGAGATATATAGGCTACAATTAGTGTGATGGCTGAGTTGAGTTTGGCCTGTGTTTCTTCAACTGTTGTTTCTGTATCATGTATGCGGCCTTCAGCCTCCTCAATACACGCTGCATTAGAAGAAACATCTCTTTTACATCCAACACTTTGCTTTTCAACATGGCCAGAGTTCGCTATATCAGTCAGACGGGTATCAATGTTGTCCAACTTTGCGCCAATCTCTGCTCGAAATGATTTCAATTAGTTTAAAACTTCGGATAAGCTATCCACGTGGTCAGCTTCCAGCTCACTCTGTGAACTTAAAGTTGTTTTTACGCTGGTCTTGCATGCTGGAGTAAAGATGTCACACTGTTTAGTTGCTGGAGTTGAAATATCAACGCTGATGCTTTACTCAAAGATTAGCAGTATATCTAAGGGATTTTATATTAAATTGTGCACGGTTTGTCTGTTCATGATTTGGAAAGGCACACACCTTTCTATATAAGGTCCCACAGTTAACAGTGCATGTCAGAGCACAAACCAAGCCATGACGTCCAAGGAATTGTCTATAGACCTCTGAGACAGGATTGCATCGAGGCACAGATCTGGGGAAGGGTACAGAAAAAATTCTGCAGCATTGAAGGTCCCAAAGAGCACAGTGACCTCAGTCATCGATAAATGGAAGAACATTGGAACCACCAGGACTCTTCCTTGAGAGGAGGGGGGGGGGGGGCTTTAGTAAGGGAGGTGACCCAGAACCCGATGGTCACTCTGACAGAGCTCCAGCGTTTCTCTGTGGAGAGAGGAGAACCTTCCAGAAGAACAACCATCTCTGCAGCACTCCACCAATCAGGCCTGTATGGTAGAGTGGCCAGACGGAAGCCACTCCTCAGTAAAAGGCACATGACAGCCCACCTGGAGTTTGCCAAAAGGCACCTTAAGGACCCTCAGACCATGAGAAACAAAATTCTCTGGTCTGATGAAACAAAGATTGAACTCTTTGACCTGAATGGCAAGCATCATGTCTGGAGGAAACCAGGCACGGCTCATCACGTTGCCAATACCATCCCTACAGTGAAGCATGGTGGTGGCAGCACGAGGGTGTTTTTCCAGTGGCAGGAACTGGAAGACTAGTCAGGATCAAGGGAAAGATGAAGTAGCAATGTACAGAGACATCCTTAAAGAAAACCTGCTCCAGAGCACTCTGGACCTCAGACTGGGGCGAAGGTTCATCTTTCAACAGTACAACGACCCTAAGCACACAGCCAAGATAACGAAGGAGTGGCTACAGGACAACTCTGTGAATGTCCTTGAGTGGCCCAGCAAGAGCCCAGACTTGAACCCAATTGAAAATCTCTGGAGAGATCTGAAAATGGCTGTGCACCGATGCTCCCCCATCCAACCTGATGGAGCTTGAGAGATCCTGCAAAGAAGAATGGGAGAAACTGCCCAAAAATAGGTGTGCCAAGCTTTAGCATCATACTCAAAAAGACTTGAGGCTGGAATTGGTGCCAAAGGTGCTTCAACAAAGCATGGAGCAAAGGCTCTGAAATTATTATTATTATTTTTTTATAAACTTGAAAAGATTTCAAACTAACTTTCACATTGTCATTATGGGGTATTGTGTAGAATTTTGAGAAAAATAATGCATTTAATCCATTTTGGAATAAGGCTGTAACAAAACAAAATGTGGAAAAAGTGAAGCGCTGTAAATACTTTCCAGACACACTGTAACATGCTATTTGTACAAAAAGAAATTCTCAACACCATAGTAGTCTTTGCCAAGAGGTTGGCTATTTGTACTCACTGTATAAATAGACACTGCCAATACTACCATATTTATTTTAAAAAAAGTATTTATTTAACTGACATCGAGAATAAAATAAAAAGTTAATACAGTTTTATGAGAATGAGCCGTTTCAACAAAACAGCATTAAAATAAAAAAGGTTATCCATATAGATGTGGCTCAGGCTGCATGTTTTCTCTGACCATCATCCGACATTGTCCACAATGAGCCGGGGCTCCAGAAGAGAATCCCAGCGCTCAGTCAGCTGCAGTAAAGACATCAAAGACAGGCTTGTTTTAGCCTACCACAGCATACACACTTGTACAAAGAACTGCCCTTATTCACTTCAACAATTAAAAGGGATAATCAGAAAGCAACAATTGTGTGGGATTGGGGGATGGGGTTACAATCCAAACTACAAAAGAGGGTTTAGAGCTTTGCCAAACAACGTTCGCATTAGCACTGTCAGGACATATACTGCACATGTTAAACATGGAGTATGCACTTTTATGTTCCTTTGTGTTCAAATGCGTTTCCCCAGCAAGTGTAGAAACTATGATCCTAAATCTGAATTCAGCAAATGACATGAGCTTGAGAAATAATTAGTTATGGTGCTAATTAGTCACTCTTCATGCTACAAGCTTTTTTTTTTTTTCTTTCATGACTACCACTGGCCATCTTGCTGATATCTAAAACATCTCCCCACCAACAAAGAAGGTAACAGCAAAAAGTAAATTTAATTACAAATTACATTGTAATTACAAATGATGGTGGACAAAAAATTGTGAAGTGGTTATAAAGTTTACATGTAATACACATTCACCCAATGATGTAGTGACCTAGTATGCTAGATCAGTTCATATGCATTTACAATACATAAAACCTTTTTAATATATAGATAAATATTTCCCTGAATTCTGATTGGTCAATTCAATGTACCAGCCACACTAAAATCCACTTGATGGGAGTGTGAACTTAATGTAACATTTAAGAGAGCATTCAGTACCTGTGATCCGTGTGTGACAGCATACTCTACTATCTCTGATCCATCAGGGTTCTGATATACCAGGTCAAACTTGCCAGGTTCAGCTGGAGCTAAAAGACACACAACAAAATAAAATATTGCTGCAGAGCAATATAGCACATAATAAAGCAGCCCCCAAGCTCCAGGTGTCAGATTTATATAACTGAAACAGTGGCAATAATACAAAAATGTTGGTTATACCTTGAGGTTGAGAGAACAGTTCAAGCTCCATCACTTTTGTTTCAGGATTGAATGCAATGATCTTCCCTTCCTAAATAACAACAGCAAAGACTGTTTTTAATGTGCACATAACACTATTTATATTACAGAAGTGTCAACGAATAAAGGGAAATCCCGCACACTATCAGTACTTGCAAAAAATATATGAAAACTTTTTATTAGCAACGTTTCGGTCTACTGACCTTCATCAGGCATACCAAAACGTTGCTAATAAAAAGTTCATATATTTTTTGCAAGTACTGATAGTGTGCGGGATTTCCCTTTATTCATTGAGATTTTTGGATTTGATTATTCTTTGTCCTACACACCTATCTATTACCTAAATGTGTGCAATGGTAATTGTGCACATTACAGAAGTGTAAAATGGCTTACTTTATAGTCAGACACCTCTGGTGTGTAGTTCTCAGTCAGCTCCAAAAGCTAGGAGACAGGAAAGAACAACCAATGAGCTTCAAAGTACATCTTCTCCATGGAAAACTGATCACAGACAACTGGCATGTGATCACAGGAAGTATTGTACTAGCAACTGAGCATAAATAATCATTTATAATATAATATATAATATATACTATACAATATTAAGCGTTTCTATAATAATCCATGAAATCACATTGTACCTTAAAAGCGATTTTTTGACCCACTGCAGGAGGAGCTGCCAGCAAGGGTAAAGTTGCGTAGTCTCGTTTGGGAGCTGGTTCAGGTGGATTCTACAACAACACACAACATGAACCGTATGGTTAGTGATCCAAGTTCTCAAAAATAAAAAAATAAATAACATTAGGGATGCACAATATATTGGCCAACATATTGGTTTCGGCCAATACATATGTTCATCTTTAATGTTATCTTTATTAGCCGACATATTAAAGCCGATAAATAATGGATTATTTCCTTCAGCTGAGACACTACAGATGCCTGCCATGATGGTTTTGAATGGCTTTAAATATGATTGGAATCACTTCAAAAAAGAAAAATACATATGCAGCACAAGTCTGTCATATAGGCTACATAAAATTATACTGAGAACATTATAATTGTGCTTTGGACATGGCTTTTAAGAGTGAGATCAGACTCTTATATTTAAAAAAATTGGATTAAGATTCATCGGCCAATATATCGGTTTTCAAATATAAAGAATCATCGTATCGGACAAAATTGGTGCATCTCTAATAAACACAATAAATAATACATACCATTAATACATTGATATCTTACTCATATAACAATATATGAAAAACAAATAACTATTATATGAAAGTGTTGTCCAGGTCTGTATGACAGAAATTGTATGACAGAAATTGTGAAAATTATTGTTTATTTTCCAACTTTTACAAACCAAACACTCCGAGATCTCTAACCTAGTCAACCAAGTGACTCCCTAAATAAAAAGCTAGATTTTAACACTTCATATTAAATGTGCTGTATTAAGTGTTACTGAGAAAATAGAGCTTTTTATGTACAAAAAAAAATAAAAAATAACACACTGATTAATACACTATACTAAATTAATATACTAAATTAATACACGACTGATTATCTTTTTCGACCATTGTTCTTTAACATTGTGTTTTTAACATTTTTTATACTGTTCATCTATGAAATGCACTTTCTGTAAAGCTGCTTTGAAACAATGTGTATTGTGAAAAGCGCTATACAAATAAATTTGAATTGAAATTGAATTGAATTGATTAACATTAAATAAAGACATAATAGTTATAAATATTAAGAAATATTTCAAATAAAATTCTATGGCTTGGTTTCACAGACAGGGTTTAGATTAAGCCAGGATTAGTTCAATTAGGACATTTTAGTATCTTTAAAACATGCCTTAAAAAACTGGTGTGTATCTTGAGACAAAACAAGACATATTTTAAGTGAAAGTGCATATGTCGGTGCAAGCTGCTTTCAGTTAAAACAGCTCAAACATGCATTTTAGTCTGGGACTAACTTAAGCCTGGTCTGTGAAACTGGGCATATGATTTTTCCCACATATCCCTGGTTGAAAACCCTAGATTTTGTGGTTTAGTGGAGAATTTGTTAGCAGCCTTATACTTTAGTTAATTTGCAAAATTGAGGTAACAGCCGCTTCTTCTAATGAATCACATCTTTACATTCATCTCACCTGCAGAATAAAACTTTCATTAGTCAGGGAATCGTTCTTCTTCTGCCGCTCGCCATTTTCATAGCTGAAATGGAAGTCTTGCTTCCATGGTGTTCCCTTGGCCCTACCAAAACCTCCTCTCCCACTGCCTCGATTTGCACCTCGACCTCTGCCTCTCTCCTGACCTCTAGTGTTTCCTTTGTCTCTTCCTGCTGCCTCACTAACGCCGGGGCTCAAACCGGCAATTTTCAATCCCAATCCCTGTAGGTTTGGTTTTTTAATCACAAGCTCTATTTCACTGGCATCAGAGTCTGAGCTCTCCGCCTGATCCTGGGGCTTTGTAGACACAGAAGACGAGACAGACTGAACTGAACTTTGAGTGGTTGAGGAGGGTTGACTTGCTGCTTGTGATTTCTTGGCTACAGGTTTGACTTGGCTGGGTGATGACGATGAGGAGGAAGAATCTGTGGAGCTCTCTCTACGTTGAGGTGTCCGTAGTGGAAGCTTCGAGTTTGTGCTGGATGGTTTAGGTGTAACAGGAAGTGGCTGTACAGGGATGCCGCTCTTTAATTTTTTAACGTCACCCGAAGATGATGAATCTGATGATGTGCTTTCTTTCCGCGCAGCCACAGCAGGCTTTTTGGTTGCACCATTCTGCTTGGGTTTAGGTTTTGGTGGAGGGGCCTTTTTGTGAGATTCATCCTCACTGCTATCTGAAGAATTTGACGTTGATTTGTGATTCTTGGTAGTTGTTTTTTCACTGGTGGCGACAGCAGAAGTGCATTTTCGATTGTTTTTCGTAGAGGAGGGGGTTGCAATGTTCTTTTGAGGAGTGGCAGGTTTAGCAGCTGACTCTTTCGCCTTCTTTTTCTTCTTTTTCTTCTTCTTTTTGCCATCCTCTGCCGGTGCAGAGCCATTGCTACGAGCATCTTCATGCTTCTTTTTTTTACTTAGACCTTCACAGATGTGCATCTCATCCTCTCTCACTCTTTTCTTGGTTTCTGAGATTTGTGCTTCAGAATTCTGGTAAGCCTCAGCCCCATTAACATAAACAGGACTGGATACCTTTACCCTGTCAATAGGGATGATGCATAAACACTTATCAACATATAAACGCTTAAAACGTTATTTAACCTGGCACAAACTTCCACCATAATATTATACAATACAGTTCTTACCTTATACTGTCATTATCACGTACTATATATATACTTTCTGAGGAAGGCAGGTAGCAATCCTCAATAAACAAGTCTAAAATAGTCTTACGGCTGTAGCCAAACTTTTCCTTTATAATGCTGGAAAGATCTGCGATAACTCGGCATTTATTCAAGTCCACCAGCAACCAACACATCCGACACTCGGGTGTCGCGGGAGGAGGGTAATCAAAGTACAATCTAACCCTGGCAGAATTGAGACTGGAGGTGGCCATGCCTGAGCGGTATTGTCAGAATGAGGACGATGGAAGCGCTCACTGTTTTAAACGAGGGCTTCGGTCACGCTGTCACACACTCTTCTGCCCTCTACCGGTGTGGAAGTGAATAGCGGAGGTTTAGTTCCCTGTTCGTCAGCTGACTGAAGTCATATGATGCTGTTCCTCACATCACATTGCTGCTCTCAGAGGTTTGGGTTTGACTACTAGCCGGTGGGTCACTGTGGCAGCCTGTGTGAGCGAACTTGAGATCAATAACAATGGCACGGTCGTGGATTGGCATGCTGGTTTTGCTGCTGGTTTCTCTGAGCTTTCATGAAGGTATGAAATATTCATGTGTATACACTTTTAGGGATTACGTGTATCTTTTTAGACACGGTCACCCATTTTGTATAGTTATTGGTCTTCGGGGGTGCAATTGCAGCATGAAAGTAGTAACATAGTAAACTGTTTTGTAACTTCAAAAGTGAAAGCGAAATATGTTGTCCGTTGTTTCAATTGTATCCAGTTAATGAACCCAGATTAAGGTTGTGAACCAAGTTTTATTTCCTTTTATAAAAAATAATACCGAATGATTTTCCTGAAATCTGTTCCCTAACCGTTTTCGAGCTTGCTCTGACAGCTGTGTGGCACGATTGACTCGTATGAGTCGCTTCTTTTGATCAAATCAAAAACGCTTCAGTTGATCATTGATGTTTGGTTTAATTATTATAATTGTTCGTTATTATATGAATAAAGTCAAATGAAATGAAATAATATTTATGTTTGAACAATTTAAGTTTGACATTAAAACAATATGGAAACAATATCTTAAAATAAAAACTTAATAGGGACCATGCAAAGAGTTTAATACTGTATTTTGCAATGTTTTCCTGTATTTTTTTGTTACATTCATTATTTGAACAGCTTAGTTCTCAATTTAAAATAAATGAATTGGAACTGTTACTTAATTTAAATTAAATTAATTATTATATTTTTTGTTTTTTAAAGAAAGAAAGAGAGAAATGCAGAGGGGAGACATTACAATATAGGAGCTACATTTACTTTTAAAAGAATCTTATCTTCGAATTTTTGTTAATTTTTAACTTACTAAAAGAATTGTATAGCCTGCCCTATGTAACGAAATATAATTGTTTAAAGAATCAGAATCGAATTCTTTACGTTTCCCATCCCCACACTCCTGTCGTCCATTAAAGTTCTCTTAAGAAAATCTCTGCTTCATTTACAATTAGATAGTTTTGGGCAAACTCCAAGCTCAAATAATAAATAATGTGACTTTTGTTATTCTTTATTAAAAAAAACAGGTAGTTGTCTTCCAGTTCAAGCCAAAGAATCATGGGGATATGTGGATGTGCGTGACGGAGCTCATATGTTCTGGTGGTTGTACTACGCCAATAGCTCCAGTGCCAGTTATAAAGAACTACCTCTGGTTATGTGGCTGCAGGTTAGTCAATCATGTATTTTCTCCATTTAGAAAAGATCTCACTGGAAGCTTTTTTCAATCCAAATTCACATTTATTTTTTGCTTTTATACCTTTTCCTGTTTATCCACCCTGATTTTCCTTCTCATTTTCTGAAATACATCCAAGGTTGCTCATGCTCCTGTTTATTTTAGGGAGGTCCTGGGGGATCTAGCTGTGGTTTTGGCAATTTTGAGGAAATTGGACCTCTTGATATAGACCTGAAGTCGAGAGAAACCTCTTGGGTAGGTAAACTAATATATTGACTTGACTCTCATATCTGCAATATTGATTGAGATGTTTATTTCAGGAAATATGGAACATAGTGCATGTTTTGATTCAGTGTCTCTGTATTGTGGAATCTGTGAATAATTTATTGTTCATCCAAATATATATGCAGGTGCGTGCTGCCAGCGTGCTATTTGTGGATAACCCAGTGGGCACCGGATACAGTTACACAGACACTGAAGATGCCCTCACCAAGGACGTTGCGATGGTGGCATCAGACATGATGGTCCTCCTCAAGAGCTTTTTCTCTTTCAAGACAGAGTTTCAAGTAAGCAAAACAAAAATACCTACCAGATTGAAATTGAATCACTCTTCACATTCGTCATTGTATCTTACTTTTCTCCCCAACAGAGTATTCCCTTCTATATATTTTCGGAGTCTTATGGAGGCAAAATGGCAGCAGCTATTTCCCTCGAGCTCACAAAGGTACTGAAATGTTTGGTCTCAGACAATTTTGTAGCAACACACAAGTCATGTGCTCCACTGATTTTCATCTAAAAGAGGAAGCTCTTGAGTCAAGATTGTTTCCTCAAAAGTAAATCTGACATCTTTAGAATACTTGTTTTAATCTGCACTGAATGTTAATTTCCTCTCTCTTTAGGCAGTTCAAGCTGGTACAATTAAATGCAACTTTGCTGGGGTGGCTTTGGGAGACTCCTGGATCTCTCCTATAGGTGTGTAAAAAAACTTGTCAAGCTTCAGTCTGGTTGTGTACAGCTATGTCTTTTATTGATTTTAAGTTATCATATCCCAGTTTACTTCATCATGATTCGTCATATATAGTCCTGACTCACATGACTGCATAAACCTGGTGATAAACCCAAGCAAAAAGCACATCTGATTGCTTGTTTTTCCTGCAGATTCAGTCATGACATGGGGTCCTTATCTTTACAGCACAGTGAGTGATTCACCAGAATACCTCTGTCTCCTCTTCAGAGATTCAGCATGATTACATTAGCATGATCAAAACATACAACTACAGTAATGATCTGACATACATTACCATTTAAAAGTTTTCAGTATCATTACTCCAGTCTTCAGTGTCACATGATCCTTCAGAAATCAATCTAATGATGATTAGGTTGCAGCTATTCACTGTTCATAACTTGCTATGAGAGTTTAATGCTGCTGATGTGTGTCTATAGTCTCTGTTGGATGACAATGGGCTGGATGAGGTGACTAAAGCAGCAAAAGCAGTGCAAGAGGCAGTAAGACAGGGGCAGTACCAAAAAGCCACTGACTTGTGGTCCATCACAGAGAATGTGGTGGAGCAGGTGAGTTGAACGTGCTCTACAGACCTTTCCGTAGCTTAGGAATAGGTTTAGGTCTTAATTAATTGATTAATTAAATAAATAGGATGAACATCATGTTCATTCAACATATTTTGTTACAGAACACAAATGGTGTGAACTTCTACAACATCCTCACTCAAGATTCTGATGAGATGGCGAAGATCAGTTCAGATGGAGCCGTGGCTGGATTTCTCTGTAAGAAACTCAACATGCATCGTTAATCAATTTTTGGTTGTTACATAAATGTTTTAGGCATCATTTTGTCTTGGGTTTTTTTTACAGCCTCACTGAAGCGGCGCCACATTCGCCCTTTGCACCGTCAGTCCCTTTCTGATTTGATGAACGGGCCAATCAGACAGAAGCTTGGTGTCATACCAAAGAATGTCACATGGGGAGGTAAATATTCTTTTTATGATTTACAGAGGTACAGTGAGGAAAGTAAGTATATGAACACCCTGCTATTTTGCAAGTTCTCCCACTTAGAAATCATGGAGGGGTCTGAAATTGTCATCATAGGTGCATGTCCACTGTGAGAGACATAATCTAAAAAAAAAAAAACCCTCCATGATTTCCAACTTAAAATAGCAGGGTGTTCAAATACTTATTTTCCTCACTGTATAAATAGCAGGGTGTTCAAATACTTATTTTCCTCACTGTATGTCTGTGTAAAAAAATAAAAAAACAACATTGTGATTCTTATAAGTGTAAGCGCAACCTGTTTCTTCAGGACAAGCTGGTGATGTGTTTGTCAGCATGGCAGGAGATTTCATGAAGCCTGTGGTGAACATTGTGGATCAGCTTCTGGCTGCAGGTGTCAATGTCACCATCTACAATGGCCAGCTGGATCTCATCGTGGACACAATGGGTGAGGACATGACCATTATTAAACATTTCAGAATGGCAACTCTTCACCAACAGATTTTAGACTAGCGCTTGGACCATTTAAACTTGGTAGTTTATCCTCTTAGGGCCGTGACACACCAAGCTCGGATGAGCGTCTGTCAGGCTAGTTTTAGAGGTGTGTTCCACACGTCGTCTCTATAGTCGGGCTAACGTCAGTGGCAGTTTAGCATGTTGAATCGGTGTCAGGGCCGTCAGTGAGAAAGATCAGTCTGATTGGCTGTTCAGTTTAGTGAACGAGAGACTAAAATGATATAAGTGATTAAAGACGTTAAATGGATTGTTCACCAAAAAATTAAAATTACCCCCATGATTTACTCACCCTCAAGTCATCCTAGGTGTATAAAATATGAGTTTTATTAAAAAAGTCCAGGCTAATCCAAGCTTTATAATGGCAGTAATAGTTGCTCTGTTTTTAAAGTCCATAAAAAATGCATCTGTCCATCGAATAACGTGCTCCACGCAGCTCTAGGGTGTTAATAAAGGCCTTCTGAAGTGAATCGATGCATTTGTGTAAGAAAAATATCCATATTTAAACTTTTATCAAGTAAAGTTCCAGCCGGTCGCCTTCCATGGAAAAATGTTTCTTTCAACACTTTGTCCATAAATTGAATACGGAAAGCGGTCAGCCAAAACTTTACTTTATAAAGTTTTAAATATGGATATTTTTCTTACACAAACGCATCGATTCACTTCAGAAGGCCTTTAATAACACCCTGGAGCCGCGTGGAGCACGTTATTCGACGGACAGATGCACTTTTTTTATGGACTTCAATAACAGAGCAACTATTACTGCCATTATAAACGCTTGGATTAGCCTGGACTTTTTTATACACCTTGAGGGTGAGTAAATCATGGGCTAATTTTCATTTTTGGGTGAGCTATCCCTTTAAGACTGCACAGACAGAAGACTGTTTTTTATATCATCTTACTTGAGCATTCCAATATGCCAATAATTTGGAATGAAGCAAACATGATTGATATTCAAAATGGCAAGCAAGCGGAGCCTTTTTGTGCAGTTTGTCTATCTGTTGTCCTAGTTTGCGTTTCTCTTTTTGAATGACTTATAGACTAGTGGTATCTGCTGATATAGACAGTTACTTGTTGGCTGTAGTCTTTGCAGTGTGTTCAAGCAGAGCTTTTTGGCACATACGCAGCCGACGCAAGGCGACTACAGTCAGTATGTGTCGCCTCTACTTCTTTGATGTCGCCCTAGTGTCTCACAGCCTTTATTGGTCATGAACAATAAAGACTCTCTACTCACCAAACACTGGCTTATGTAGTCATGAAATCAGAGACAATCCCGTCCATGAAACCACTTGTGATCAGATCACCCTGGTGGGAATGGGATGTTAATAGAATGTCTGTAAGCTTTTTTTAATATAGTTAAAGTTAGTAGGCTAAAGTTTAGTATTTAGGAAGATCTTTACAATTGGCTGTTGTCAGGAGAGTGTTTCTGCTCTGCAGATTTGATTTGTGTTTATTTATGAGCAGGACAGGAGTTGTGGGTGAAACAGCTGAAATGGGATGGACTCCAGTACTTTAACAAGATGAAATGGACGGCATTGGAGGACTCGAAAACTGAGAGCCAGACTGGAGCTTTCTATAAGACTTATAAGAACTTTGCCTTCTACTGGATCCTCAAAGCTGGACATATGGTACAAGGTTTTTTGGGTTTTTTTGCCAGTAATTTTAATGTTTATAAAATTTTATATTTAACTTTGTTATATTAAGTTAGTTTTAACATGACAGTATTTATTTTTTTTAGTCTTGTTGAATGTATGTGAACATCTCTATTCATTACATCATCACAGATCCCATCTGACCAGGGGCCAATGGCTCTACGGATGTTGAAGATGGTGACTCAGCAGGAGTGATGGATCTTATTCAGAAATAAACTGGCTTGTGAACCACTTTTAGACAATCAACAGTTCCTTTACCAAATTTTTTTTTTTTTACATTTTGGTTAATTTCAATGTAATCATATCTCAATGCCTGTCTTGTAAAATTTGTACATTTGAATGCGTGCAAACAATAAAGTCATAATTTTTATACAGTTTGAATTCTGAAATCTACATGTGCTAAGAAAGAACTAACCTTAAAGTTGTTTCTACATTCCCATTTATTTGCAACACAAAAAACAATGCAAGTCTTTCAGGAAGAAAGGAAATTGGCATTATCTCCTTGCTTGATTTCACACAAATGCATAAACAAGGGAATTTCAGGAAGAGACTTTTTAAAATATCCGTTTTTAAGACGCTACTTAATTATTTTCATGAGGTTTTCATGCCACTTATGAATAAATGTAAATATATAAACGTCAAGAGCTGTGCAATAGATCAATGAACAGACCACTCTGATCCTTGCACACTAGTGTTTAAAATGTACACAAGTTTTAAAATGGCTTTTACTATAATAAAGGATATAACTGTGCAAATCATATTTTACACATTTTCCTGCTCCTTCAATTAATGTATTAAAAATAAATAAGTCATTTGTGTAATACTGAATACAGATTTGGCACCAACTCATCTCACATTCTACTGCATATTGAATAGAAGAGAGGTTTGTTTATACTATCAAAACAGCATGTCAGCTACAGAGTATTAAGGCATTTGGTCAATGGCATTTCATGTTCATGGGTTTCCTGAAGAACTGTAGCTGAGTTTGCATCTGCCCCACTGGACTTCAGGCACTGTGAATCCCTCTCTGCTCACAGGCTCCACCAACAGCTCTATGAGACCAGGAGCCGCAGGAACCTCTAGCCCCACCACACGGTACATGGTGGAGTAAGACCTGCCAATCAGAGTCAGGGATCCAGAGGGTATCCGAGGGTCAGGACCACGGACACGTCTCCAGTGGATCCGGAAATGGCGGACCTGCTGAGTGGGATATTGCCAGCGTAAGGTGGCGTTCAAAAATACCTTCAAAGCAACCCTCTTCCACACCACATCATTCACACAGATGCCTTGAACAGACTGCAGGGGTGCATGAAGACTCTGTGCATCCAAAAGCTGTGCAAAAAAATGAAAAGAGACAATTTAGCCACTACCAACATTATACGTACACTACCGTTCAGACGTTTGAGGTCAGTAAGATTGACAGAAAACAATACTTTTATTCAGAAAGACTGCATTAATCAAAAGTGATAGTTAAGACTTTTATAATGTTACAAAAGATTTCTTAAGGATCATGTGACACTAGAGACTGAAGTAATGGCTGCTGAAAATTCAGCTTTGCCATCACAGGAATAAATTAAGTTTTAAAATGGATTCAAATATAAAGTTATTTTAAATTGTAATAATATTTGACAATATTAGTGTTTTTCCTGTATTTATTTATGACAAATAAATGCAGCCTTGGTGACATTTTAAGTATTAATGTGTGTAAATTATTTTGTAGACAAGACAACCACCATATTGGAGAATATCAGAGATTTTTTAATGTCATGATATCTGTTGATACAGTATTTTAATTGTTCTGCTCATTTCCCCACATTTTTACATTTAGATTACATTTGCTGTCATATATAATGCTCACTTACTGTAAAGTCATTCTTTAAAAACATTAAAAATTGATTAACACTGTTAAAAGTAATCTTTATTAAATCTCAAAATGAATATCTATTTTTATACTTTGTAATTTTGTGAAATTCACTTGTAGCATTTAAAACTGATTTGAGTTCAAAGCATTTTGTTTTTAAACTTATTGGCTATATAGACTACATTTTAAAATAATTGGCTTATGGGTATCGGCCTGAATTTGTGAACCACACAGACCTTATTTCACTCATAAAATGAAAACCACTACTACAAAAACCCACTAGAATATCTTGAGAGAGATGCATAACATGTTCTGTGCATGTTTTGTACATGTGTATCTCACCATAATCTCTCCAATCCTACAGTTAAAGTAGACGTCTTTATCTCCTTCATCTCGGGAAACACGAACACACACTTCTCGCAATGAGCATCCAATCATTTTCAACAGGAAACATCTATGCATGAAACCACATTATTAGAGAAAGTGTTTCAGATGTTTGTTATGACCAAAACTTGTCTGACTTTAAAGCAGGGGTCAGCAACCTATGGCATGCAGGCCAGAGAATAATCATTGGAGAATCAGAATGATGGTTATGTGCAAAGTACAATATTCACATATATACATGTGAGGTTCAATAAGATTACACTGGAAATCTGTTATTCAAAGTCTACTTTAAATGTGAAAAAGAAAGTTTTAGGATTTTGAGAAATGTAAAAAAGTGGTATGAAAATGTTCAAGAAAAATTGCTTCAGAAATATTTAAGATCCTGCATTATCTGTATGACAGATTAATGATGTATTATTTGATTATATCATGTATCATTATATCTGCTTTAAACAGTTGACTCTCACCTGGTAGTCCAGCCATCCGAAGTCCACTGGCCACAATTCTGAGCAAACTGCTCCACCAACTGATTATCCTCTGCTAACGCTTCTGGAAAAACACTGCGAGCTAAACACACACCCGGTAAAGCAGATTAGATTAATTTTGCACATTCTGACAGCTCCAGAAAGTCAGAGATCAGAAGGAGGCAGCTTAAGAGGTCACTAACATTTTATTTCCTGTGTCCCATTGAAAGTGCACAGGGAAACATCAGTTGTTTTGAGTTCCAAGGACACCTTCACTCCCACAGGTGGCTTGTAGACAAAAGAGACAAACGTCCTGGCGGCCAAGGGAACATGGAGAGAAAATATCCTACAAAGGGGCAAAAAGAAGGTGTATTATTTAAGTTTTTTGTACTCCAGGGATAACAAAACCTCCAGTACCTTGCACAGACTTCAGTTAGTCCAGATGGAATCACGCCTTCCACCATCAGAGAGCTTCCTCCGATCCAAGCGTCCTCTGAGCAGCCACGGCTTCTCAGCCAGCCGCCATTCTCCATGTTCTCAGAGAGGTAAAGAGGCTGGATCTCCTGAGCATGCAGATTGAACCAGCTTCTCTCCATCTCCACCTATATCACACATCAAATAGTCAGAATTTACTATATTACAATATCTACTGACACTAATAAATAAAAAAATCTATAGCCAATATGCTACCAATTATTGTGAAAGTGTAGCACTTATCACAATAAGCCAAGACTATGACTACGACTATGTGCTTTTGAGGGTCAAGGAAACAAAACATTTTTTTTTATTTTGCTCTTAAGTTGTGTGGTTATTTAAGATGAACATTTGCATACTTCATCGTCAAAACTTTGCCTTTGATGCCAGTAAAAATACCACCAATGCATTCAAACTGAAGTCACATAGATTGAAGAGAATCTTGGTGTGATTGTGTGTAGTCTACCTTTCCCCTCCAGTACAAGTTCTTTCCAAAGCCCTGACAGAATGAGGAGATGAAAGGAAGACTGGATGAGGGCCGGTGGATATAAAGGAACTCAGACAGCAAGCTCCAAAACCTTAGAAGAGTGGTTAGATAATACACATCAATGACTTTTGCTGTTTACACACATATTTCATCGCAGAACACTGTGATTAGTTCAAGAAATGAACATACTTGTCCTGGTTTTGGATAAAATCTGCCTTTTCGTGGCATTCGTACACCCAACCAGGAGCAAAGATGGCTGTTGAAAGCTCATACTTGCGAATCAGCTCCAGAGCCTAAAACGAGAAGATTGCTTATTGCTTATATATTCTCCTTGTACTCTCAGAAACACTTGGAAATTATGGATGTACACTACTGTTCAAAAGTTTGGGGTCAGTAAGATTTGTTTTAATTAATACTTTTATTGAGCAAGGATGCATTAAAAGAGACAGAACTTTTGTTCATCAAAGGATTCAGAAAAATTTCCACAAAAATATTAAGCAGCACCACTGTTCTCTTTCATAGGTTCACTCATCGCTCTGTAGCTATGACGCAATGGGAACGCTGTCTGGGTGTGCCGATTGTCTGAAGCCCTTATAGAATCAGACCAATGCATTGGCTGATGGCACAGGCGCTGCCCCAACGCTCTTACGTTGTTATATTATACTGGCGCACGCGCCATCGGCTCCTCAGATTTCTCTGCCTTCACGAAGCGGCCATTTCTAGCCTTTCGGTCTCGGTTTTTCTGGTCCAAATATATTGGATTTTGTGCAACTTTGCCATAGGATGCGTATGAGGATGCAAGTGAAAGTGATCTGGCTTCGGGGCTTGCGCGCACCGTCTCTGTGTGTGTATCGCCAAGCCCTAACTCAGGTATGTCCACTGCACCTCAGCACTCCGCTTCCTCTGTCACATTTCTTTCACGAGTGGAAAGTCTGCCAGAGGTATCACCTTGGATCCTCCGCAGTTCAGTCCGGTTACATGCTTCAGTTCTGTCGCAAGACCCAGGCCAGGATATATGCCTAAAGTTCTGTCCACATCGTTTCGTTCGCAGGTTATCGCCCTTCACTCTTTCCACCCTCCCCCGAAAAGCTTAATTTGGACGAAAAGCTTAATTTGCTCTGCCCTGTCCGAGCGTTGAAGTTTTATGTAAATCATTCTGGTGGTTGGAGAAAATCAAATAAACTCTTGGTATGTTCCGGTGTCTGCTGCCGCGGGCTTGCCGTATCAAAACAGAGAATTTCCCATTGGGTGACAGAGCCTATTTCGCTGGCATATGAGGTGCGTGGTCTTCCCTCACCTCTCAGCATTAGGGCACATTCTACCAGAAGTGTGGCTTTCTTTCAAGCTCTTTTTAGAGGGGCTCTTCTGGAGGACATTTGTGTTGCAGCAGATTGGTCCTCCCCGCACACTTTTGTCAGATTCTATAGTTTGGATCTCGACATGGCTCCGGGTTGGCATGTTCTATCTGCTTGATCTGGCCATGTATGTTATCTGGTATTCCTTGAGCCAGATATGGCAGTGCTTAGCTTGGCGTGTGTGGTATATTGTTCCCATTGCATCATCGCTATGCAGCGTTGAGTGAACCTATGAAAGAGAACCAGCCTATGTTCTCTGAATAGGGAACGAGACGCTGCGTTCGCTGCCAAGCTCCTCACGCTGCCGACAGGCCTTCTTTTTCGGCAGAGAAATCTGAGGAGCGGATGGCGCGCACCAGTATAAAACGACGACGTAAGAGTGTCGGGGCGGTGCCCGCGCCATCAGCCAATGAATTGCCATGATTCTATAAGGGCTTCAGACAATCGGCACACCCAGAGGGCGTTCCCATTGCGTCATAGCTACGCAGCGTCTCATCCGTTTTCAGAGAACATAGGTTACACCAGTAACCTGAGACGTTTTAAACATTGATAATAAGAAATGTTTCTTGAGCTGCAAATCAACATATAAGACTGATTTCTGAAGAATCATGTGACACTGAAGACTGGAGTAAAGATGCTGGAGTAATGGAATTCAGCCTCATCACAGGAATAAATAAAATTTTCAAAAATTACATTTTAAAACATACAGTACTTCAATAAAAAAACTGTTGTTTTAAAATTGTAATAATATATCACAAATTAGTGTTTTGGAGTGTTTTATTTTTGCGTTGGTCAGAATAGGAGAATATCTTTCAAAAACAAAAAAATTCCACTAACCTTATTCGTCTCAAATTTCCCTCCGATCACCTTCCCTCTTGCAAACACATCAACACCAACATAGATGTCAGCAAAGCGGCCCTGAGCGGCGGAGTAGGACTTCATCCGATCCAGGCTCTCCTCTGTCCAGTTGTAGTTAGTGAATATTCCATCACAAGAATCAAAAAATTGTCTGATAGGATGACAAAATGGCATAAGTTGAACAATATCTGCCGTATAAATCTCACAGACCTGAATCTCCCCATGCAGAACCCCTTAAGACGATCACTTGCCTGTTGTCGTCATTGAGTTCGTTCTGCCAATTGAGTGAGCCGTTCTTCAGTACGCTGTCATACCAGAGCACCACACTGCCTGGAACGCGCTCATGCATCTGGTCTGTGAGATAGCGCAGAAAGGGACTAGTGTTCTTCACTGCAGTCTCCTGGGGAGTCAGTCAAATTTGGGGTAAAGTACTAGACATTATGTCAACATAGTGGCCGTATAATCCTCCAATCTGATATGCCTTGTTTACTCACACTCAGCTCATTTTCTATGTTAATGAGCCAGCCATCGAAGCCGTAGCATATGGAAATCTGAACCAATTTATCAGCAGCTGCGCGGTAACTCTCCTCATCTGCAAGGAAGGTCTCACATATCTTCGTTCCATCTGTCCACTCTGTGATGAATGTGCCTTAGATGGGAATAGGACTATTTTAATGCATCCATTCAGATTTTCACTTGTCTATAAAGTTGCTATGGTTAATTACATTTCTGCTCAAAACTCATTATTTCTCACACAATATAATAATATTTTTATTCATAAAGTGCCTTTCCCAAGGTCATATGGCTTTAAAAGACTTTGAATATAGTGCACAAGTCATAGGACTATGGTCATGGTGCCGTTTTAAAATGTAAATTTTTGGTGAACTAACCTTGAGAAATGAAGTGCACTTAACGGTATTGAATCTGCAATTGTAGTTTACATCAAATCTTAAAAGTATATTTAATAAAAAAAAACTGTACCTGCAGAAACTATTAATGAAATAAGAGGGCACTTAAGTGTACTATTTTGAAAAATGCACTTTGTAATAATGTCCAATTAAAAGTTTTACTTTAAAGGAACTGTATGTAAGAAATGTATTTCAATTCATCCTAAAATCGCCCTGATATGTCACAAGACATTAAGAAATCATGTTAATTTCAAATACTTTTATCACTGACAACAGTAGTCCGGCCAGGATATTGTCATTTAAAAGTGAAGTTGCAGCCCTCAACTGATGTTTCTTACGTGTTCAGTCTATAGGTGCGTCATTTTTCTTTACAAAGTGACATCGCAAGCTACTGGCCTGGCAGCAGAATACAGCGTTTTTAGTCATTTTAGTGGATCCGTGTGAACGAGGATCGTTTGACAACGTTGTCGTCTGTACACAAAAAACAAAAAGAAAAAACTTTTCCATTTTTAGTACACTGTTGTGTATAACAATACACCATTTTACTGTATTGTTGTGTAAACATACCCTGAGACTGTCATTTTGGCCCATAAACTGAACCCACCAAGAGACTTACCAATAGAGAGCACTCCATGCTTATGTGCTGCATTCGTCCAAACCGCAGGAGGAATGGTTACCATCTGATGACTGAAGTAGTTGAAGATGTCAATATACTCCCAGTGATAGAAGACATATGGCATCTCCACCTCTGCGCCTTGAATGAACCTCAGCAGAAAGAACAGGACCATAAAGATACTGAAGACTAACTAAACAATTCATGAAAGCGACATAACATGCTTGCAAATCAGGCTAAAATCAAACTGAGTTGTACCTGTCCTTCAGGTAGCCACCCATCATATCATGGGACACCAATGTCCGTCTAGGGCATCTGTCCAGTGGAGGAAACCTGCTAGCCAGAGGCACAGTGGCCACATTAAATGGACGTGCTTCGTTCTGTTTCCACGATAACAGCTCATCAAGAGACTTCAGACTGCAGCTGATGGGCTCAGTTGTGTCAGGATCATAGTGGATTGCTGTTAGACCACAGAAAAAGAAGGAAAAGACCCATGTAAGATCAATACTCTTTTTGAAAGAATAAATTGCAGCATATAATATGCTTTAAATACCTGGCAACGTGGATGGCTCGAAATTTACGACTTCGTGAACACTTTGATCGCCTGGTTGATCGAGGCAGGAATCAGAGCTGAATAAACAGCATTGAACATGTCGTTATAAGGGGTGGTATAACTACGTATAGCTATAACATACGGTATAAGGGAAATAAAATGCTGTTTTGATTCACATGATGCAGAAAATGGATCAATCATAATAACTCAAAAAAAGGCAAAAGTAACTCTTAACGTTACCTGATCTCCTCTGTTTTAGGAATCTTACTGCTTGTAGTTTCGTCCCTTTGTCGGTCCCTTTTTTGTTTTCTGGGTGTCATTTTATCTTTGTCTTTTGTAGAAACACTTTCCATTTACAAAAACGTCAACAGATTTACCGTTAAAAGTGATTTGTAGTTATATTACACCTCTCAGTTAGGGGGAACAGAAAGAACCAACATTATCCGTCTGCAATACCGGAGGCTGCACTTTCAGGACCGCATTTCTAGGACCCTATTTTTTTGTGACAGCGCCACCTACCGAATCGGAGAACTGCAATCCCAGGAACGCATTTCCAGAGCCCTAGTTTTGGAGATCCGAAACAAGTGCCACCAAGGCAGTATTTTAACCCTTTTTTTATTTTATTTATTTTTTTAGGTTTTTAAAGGTTTATCACAACCAAATACTGCTTTCTTTATTGCAAAATCTGGTTTCTAGGAATGTTGAGTAATTATTGGGTCCAAGTCGCATAATTTAATAACTCATCAAGTAAAATAAACAAGGAATGGTTTAGCCTTTTCAGTCAATCACATTTTCAAGTACAGAGGGAATACACAAGGATGACTCTGGGGGTAGATTTAAGATTGTGTATATTTTATAAAATAATATATTGCAACAGTTGAATTTGAACAGACACAAAAACAAATTTGTTCATGACGTGAACCACATAGGAAGAACTTCATGGACAACGTCTTCACTGACTCCTAAGAGAGAGAAAGATAGAGAAGTTAATAAAATACAGACTTGTTCAACTCTCTAATTTTTAATTTCAAAATTTTATTTAATACAATTTTATTTCAATTTAATTTTAATTTTTCAAATCTTAGTCATTATATACAATACAAAATTAAATCAATCTTCATACCAAATAATGTTCATTTTACTGTTGTACAGGTTCTTGAAACATTCATGTCAATAAAGCGCAACTGAACCGAGAAAAAAAAATAGAGAAAGATGCAAGAAATCTGAATAGAAATAACATTATTTCTACAATAATATGACTTTTCCTGTCCTTTAAATATTTAAAGCACACATTGTGATGTATGCATCCTACCAACTGGATGCTCTCCCCTCTTTTCAACAAGTTCATTTTATATAAATAAATAGACATAAATTAGGGCTAAGTCTAGGACTTGACTAATTAATTCATCTTTTGTCATACTTCTGCCTGCCCTGAGCTGTGTCCTTGAAAGCACTTCATATAGAGTACAGTACACAATACATGACACAATCTAACACGTGGTATTTTAACAGTCAATTATTATGATGGCCTCTGTCATGCCTGACTATAAAAACGTCATATGTCTCAATCAACATTATAAAACCATGTCAAAATGAAGAGACGTACTCATAACATGTCATGAATTGTGTGGTAACGTTAAACAGGCTGACTGTGAGCACATGACAACATTACGATTATTTTAACTTACTTAAAATGAAGAAAAAAAACGACGAGTAAAGGCCCGGGTATACTTCACTTACCGCGCCCGGACGCGTCACGCGCGCAGCCCTGTCCGCGCGTCTTTCAAAGTATACTACACAACGGATGCGCGCGGATGATCGCGTTCGACGCATGCGCAGTACATTTTTTCCCTATGCTCTACCAGACATTGGGGGGCAGCACTGAGTCCTGTTATCAACGGGACATTCGCTGGGCATGATCGGAGAATAACTGTAGTGCATCCACCATTGCAAGAAGTTTGGAAGAAATACTGAAGAATCATAAACGATGGAGAAGGATATGCTTCTAAGTTTACTCGTTTTGGAAGAAGAAATTAAGAAGTTTTTCTCTCTTTTTTAAAGCGTGTTGTTTTTAAACCGGTCTTTGCACACTCTTCTTCGACGGCTGAACACTGTGCTCAATACTGTGCGTATTGCCACCTAGTGGACTCTTCTGTACTGCTGGCGCATGCGCTGTTGCACGCGGACCATCCGCGCGGTCTCGAAATTTGGGCTGCGCGCGGACGGGGTGTGCGGCCGGCCGCACGCCCTCCGAATGACGAAAATTACGTCATGCGGGCGGTGCACGAACGCGGACGGCCGAAGTATACCCGGGCCTTAAGACACAAGACACAATTGTGCTGTCACTAAGTCAACACAAGCTTTCATGAAATTTTAGTTAAACGAATGTGCTAACAATTCATTTACAGCACTATCTAATATACGTATGATAGCCATGATTTCAAGACTATTTAGCAAATCACTTCGGCTACGTTAACTTTCCAATGAAATGCATCACGATTGTTTTTAATGTTAAAATAAAAACTGATTCACATGTGATACACACACTCTGATCGTCATCCATCTTTGCTGGTCCTCTAATTCGCTAGGTGGCGTTGTCAATAAAAACCTAGGGTCCTAGAAATGCGGTCCTAGGACTGCGTTCCTGAAAATGCAGTCTCCGGTTGTGCAGGCAGATGCTACTCGAAAGAACAGCAGCTTCCGCATAGATCTGACATAGATCCTGCGTGAAGATGTTGATTATCCTCCACTAGAGGGCAGTATACTAGACCATTAAAATGACTGAATGTGAACTGTTTATCAACACATAATTCTCATATTTATTTTAAACATTCATGGAAAGTTATAAAGTCATTTTTAAAAACTATTGTGAATCTTCCAGACATCTTACATGCACTGCCCATAGAAAAGATAAACAAACCAGCCACTGAAGTGATCAATTGAGACTCCAAAGTCCATTTAGTGACAATAAGTACAACTGTAATTCATTGAAACATTTTAGAATAAATAAACAATTACCCAAATATTATTCAACCATGATTTTGAATACGTGGGTGAACCCTAGTGAATATGCCGTAAGCCGGCTTCACTGTGTGAGGCCCCTTACGAAAAATAACCATGGATTTATTATAGTAAAAGTGTAGTAATCATGGTTTTTTGGCTAATTGATTACCATTTATATAACCACAGTTTTACCACAAATACCATGGTTAAACTATGGTTAGAGTAGCAAAACCATGGTTAATTTGTGGTTACCATGGTTTAACTACAATAACCATGTTTTTTTGGTTTTATTTGTAGTAAAACCATGGTTCGTTTTCGTAAGGGGCGGCCTCCAGTTTTCTAAAAGAAGTATTCATCTGTACAAATCTGAATTAGAGAGGAACAAAAATATATCAATTCATACATAATTCGCACTCTTTGTCCTTTTTGTCTTCATGCTGAATGCCTCTAAAATACCTCTCAAACCCATTCATCATCCAGACCATTTGTTGGCAGCACAATGATTCTCTTCTGTTTTATCTCTTTCAGTAGTCATGTGGGCCGCAAGTCTGAATCGAGTGCTTTTAACAGATGGATGCCATGGAAATCTGGAAGTTTCTTTTTTCTTTCTTTTTTTAACACAGACTGAAACGTGGCTTTTAATGTATTAGTTTTTCTCCCAACAGCTTTAGTTTTGGTATTAAAAAAAAGTTTATAAATCAACGTTATAAAACCAATATAGCCAATTGAATGTTTTAGCAACACCTCAAATGCTTGTGTACTCACATTAAATATTCATCCATCTATTTACTTGAGGCAAGATAGATACCCAAGCTTCATTCTTCCCACCTTTCTGCAAACAGTCAAACAGAGAAACGACCAACATGTAGTTTAGCAGGTTTACAGGAACTTGACTCTAATGTGTCATCCCTATCATTTCCTGGCTTTCTTTTTTTTTGCCCCATGCTTCCATAATAAGTCATTGTGGTTCAGAAGAAAAAACATATATATATTTTAGACATTTCAATTTAAATTCTGATGGAATAAGCTAAATATCAAGAGTATAGCGTCAGTTCTGGCAGGTCACGTTAGTCAAACTCGCATCAGCTGTCTGTCTGTCAGCTGATCACGTCTACCTATAGGAATATATGACGTCTATCACCGCATGCATATACCTCAGTACTATCAACAGCTATCGCGTTTTTCCAGAGCTTATTTACCCTCCTCCACCCCCAGCTCCTCCTCTTGTCAGTCAGGATTTGGTATTCTGATTTCCCTTGAATCCTGAATCACTTTGTAGCTACATGTAATATCAACATTAATGATATCTGCAATACATTATGTTGGTTCTGTTCTGTTTACAGGTTTATTGCTGCTCTCCCTGCTCTTATCCATGCTCGGCTACATGGATGCGCATGGAGTTCTTGCCCAGAACAGAACCATACCGGCAATCCAAACTATATGCTAATATCCAATCAATCATCTTTGACGTTAGTGGTCCTGACAGAAATGCATTAAACATCTTTACTGTGGATGTATTTGGCTGAATGTATTGATGACCCACATTAGGGTCTGTTTGGCACACAGAGAGAGCAGTGGGCTTTGTGTTTGTGGTTAAATTATTGTGTTAAACCACAGCACTGATCAATCCTCTGATGCCCCCCAGGGTGATTTTAGAGGCCAGTCCGGTTCCCGCCAGAAAGGCTCAGAACAACAAACTGCAATTTTCTGACAATGAAAAGGTACAGCGGAACAGTCTATATAGAGACTAAATGCTCCTTTCTGACAGAAATATAAGAACAATACCTAAATGTCCCATTGAGCTAACCCTTAACAAAAAGCATTGCCTTTAGATCAGCTATTTCAAACATGAATTTAATTCGGCATGTGGCTTCTTCAATTATTTGAGATGGATGTGCATGTTTAAATGGGACCTGTTATGCAAAATTCACTTTTATATGCTGTTTGAACATAAATATGTCGGTAGTGTATTTAAAAAAAAAATCCACTGAATGAGCTGTACACAGTCCACCATGTTTATCTCCTTGCCAGAGCATTTAAAGGTACAGTGTGTAGTATTTATGAGGATCTATTGACAGAAATGCAATATAATATACATAACTTATGTTTTCAGTGGTGTATACAGACCTTACATAAAGGAACCGTTATGTTTTTATTACCTTGGAATGAGCCATTTCCATCTACATACCCCACGGGTCCCCTTACAGTGAAGTCACCATTTTGCGTCGTCATGTTTCTACAGTAGCCCTAAACGGACAAACTTCTCTCTACAGAGCGCTAGTCACTCACTGCTCTATCCGATGACATTTTTGTCCAGTGTTGGCGCCCGTAGCTTCTCCATGTGCTTTGAAAGGGAGGGGTGAGCGGTGGGTGATTGCAATTCACAACCTCACCACTAGATGCCGCTAAAATGTACACACTGCACCTTTAACAGCAGCATTCAAGTAAGAAATATATTCTTATTAAAGCTATTCAAATTATTCATTCAAAAGCAGTGACTGATTTTCTTTTTTCCTTTTGTTATGATTCATATTAACAGCAAATACTGTATATAACACTGCTGCCACTTTAATAGACCCTTTTACAGCCCACGTGATCAAATAGTTGCGCGCGCATTTTGGCAACGGAAGTGGTGTTGTTCCCCAGTGGTTCTAACGTGTTAGCAACTCCGAAAGTTTATCAAAGCGGTTTCCCAGCATCAAAATGTGTGGCTGTTGCGTTTTCGGTTGCACTAATCGATATTCCACCAATGGGCTTAAGTTTTGTAGGATTCCGACAGGATCATGGCCGTTTCAGACATAATAAAAAATGCTCGCGTTATGCTGTGAGGACGTAGTTCTCTCGTTGGTTGATTATTATGGCGTTCCGAAGGGTTCTTTAATATGACTTTCGGCAGACCCAGACGACACGTTTATTGAGACGAGTGCATGTTGCAAAGTCATATTAAAGAACCCTTCGGAACGCCATACACAACTGACTTTCTCTTCACTCATTCCTCTCAATGAACGTGACATTCAGGGTTGCCAGGTTTTCACAACAAAACCCGCCCAATTGCTACTCAAAACAAGCCCAATCTCGTTTCAGGGGGGCTTCTCCAGTAAAAACCGCAATTGGGGGGGGGGGGGGTTAAATATGTGTTTTTTTTTGTATGGTTGCCTACTAAAATTCGCATTCCCGGGGCTAAATATCATATAATTGGGGTCGCTTCAACCCGCGGACATGAAAAACAGCTCGTGGCAACAGTGATGAAGTAGCCCAATTCCGAGGGAAAACCGAGGACTTGGCAACACTGACATCTGCGTCTGTGATTTTATTTGAGTGTGTAAATGCGTGTGTGAATTATTGTTTAATCCCACAAAGATAATATTTGGGGCCTATTTATTTATTTATATATATATATATATATATATATATATATATATATATATATATATATATATATATATATATATATATATATATATATATATATAAAAATCTATTATTGGGGTTGTTATTGTAAATAACCCAAGCCTCATACATCGTTGTCTTGTGTCCTTGTCTTTGACTAGGGAGAATTTCTGATTTTAACACACAAAACTCTGAGTCTATGTCATGGTATTTGACGTTCTGTACATGCCCACAGACAACATATTCATAAGCATCCAGTGATTTATATGCTCGTGATTTCTCTCGGGTGTACACGATCGGTTTCTCAACTAAATACGTATATATATATCCGGCCACTGTATATTTGGCCATCTGCTAACGTCTTCTATCCACTCCACTATAGTACACGGATCTGCAAGCCGAATAACATTTGATAAAATCAACTTTTTGTTTCTTAATCCGCTCGCGTAGCTTGACATGCTGCTGATTCTCGCCATAGTTTGTTGCCAAAATGCGCGCGCATACGTTGCTACGTCATCATTGTGTACAAACAGTAAAAGGGTCTATACACTGATCTAATATACACATGCAATTTCTTTCTCTGCTGTTTACTTTCACAGACATAACCGACAGTGTTTATGTGAACTTTGTTTTTTTGACATAGCCTTGTGTGTATTTGACAGTTTAAGCGCAATAATATAAGAAAGACCATCTAACATTCAGCTTTCTGTGCACGTGCTTTGAATGTATGCGCTCAGAAAACCATCAAACCATCAAAACCATCAAAACCAAGTTTAAACTGATATGGATTTAAAACGCAAGATAATAAACTTTTATGATAATGAAAAACTGCAATGTCATACGAGTGTGACCACGATAGAGATAATAATCAAAACCAAACTAATGTTTTAGATTTTAGCAGAGTATGAGGCACAAGCTGTACAGGCTCCGCCCTCTTTGTTCCTCGCCTCCTCGTGGTGCAATTAAATTGAGATGTCCTTCAAGATGGCTTTGTAACTTTGATCGGTTTCCAGGTCACAGGCTGATGGACGGAAGAGCGAGGAAACGAGGAAGCATCAATTTTTAGTATTGAGAAGCACCCCCTGTATAATAAATAATCTATGAGGTATTTTGAGCTGAAACTTCACAGACACATTCTGGGGACACTTGAGACTAATATTAGGCCTACATCTTATAAAAAGGGGCATAATACTGTAGGTCCCCTTTAAATTCGGCATGAAAAGGAAGTTGAGATAATCCTTTTCCTTATTGTGATATAGCCTACAGTATATCCAAGTGAAACATGTTTATCGAGTATAGAGTGGTGCAGGTATGACATCACATGGCTACATCGCATAAGCGAGTTTAGCACATCCGGTTCCTTTGTCCCAAAGTCAATGGGTTTTTTTAATGGGGTTTTGGTTAAATGACTGAAATAAGGTCTGTGGTGAACACAAGCTCAAGACACTTTCACGTTTTATTCTACGACATAAAATACATACTGTAAGTATTACCCCACTCGTGATTTTTTGAAGCTGTTATGTGTCTTGAAAAAGGCAGTTGCTAACAAGTGGCTAAATAGGACTACAGAGGCAGTTAGGGAGATTAAACGTCATCAAGCTGAAAAGGTAAACTCAGTCCACTTTTACAGCCTCTTTATGCTTATAATTGTGCTCCCATAAACTAGTCTAACTCAAACTTTCATGGGAAAATGTTTTGAGATAAAAACTGAAAGTTTTCAGAGGCTTAGTAATGGTGACGTTGACGTTGTGGGACTGTGGTGTAGTTCGTTTATAGCCTAGTAAGCCTACCTTCAACTTATTACTTCTGGCAACTGCATTTAGGCTTCAAAAGTTGTGTTCATCTGTGATTGTTTTTTGCAATAATCCAAAATCCTATTGGGTTTTTTCCCTCCCTGAGGGAACCAGTGTGATGCTATCTGCCGGTTGGCCTACAAAGTGACGTCATATTTGCACCATTTGCTGTGATCAGTCCTTCCAGAAAAATGCGGCTTTTTTTTTTGTGATTATTGCGGGCAAACATCCTTGATTATGCGGCATGTTTTCTTAAAAAATGCGATGAAAAATGCGGGATATTTATGCAATTTTATGCGATAAAATTGCGGGAACTTGCAAAAACTGGGAATATTTAAGTTCCCATCTTGTTTTATTGAAGACCTTAATAAACACATGGCTCAAATTTACAAAACATTGAGTCAAACAAGTTCTGTAGCTTTACAAAAGGAATATGCTACAACTTGAAAAATGAATAAATAACTTAGGTAGCTATACAAAATGCCAATGCACAAAGTGCAATCTCTTAAAGGGTTAGTTCATCCAAAAATGTAAATTCTGTCATTAATGACGTCTCCTCATGTCGTTCGACACCCGTAAGACCTCCGTTCGTCTTCGGAACACAAATGAAGATATTTTAGTTGAATTCCGATGGCTCAGAAAGGCCTCCATTGGCACAATGTACACTCTCAAGACCCATAAAAGGTACTAAAGACGTTGTTACAAAATCCATCTCACTACAGTGGTTCTACAATAACTTTATGAAGCGACGATAATAGTTATTGTGCGCAAAAAAAAACTAAATAACGACTTATATAGTGATGACCGATTTCAAAACACAGCATCATGATGCTATGAATCAGCGAGTCGATTGATGATTCGGATCGCGTGTCAAACTGCTGAAATACGTGACTTTGGCGATCCAAACCGCTGAATTGATTCATAACGCTTCAAAGCTTCATGATGCAGTGTTTTGAAATCGGTCAACACACCGGGAAACTGCTTTGCGCGGTCTTTTGCTGTTATTTTTGTTGGCAAATGGGAATTTGCGCTTCATCATGGTTTCACCGATATCTATGGTTTCACCACGGGGGTTTGTAGCTTTTCGATGACGTTCGCGTCGGGTAATTACGTCACTTCAAAACGTTCCCATGGCAATAGGCGGAAATGGCGACTCTTGTGTGAAGTAAACGAACATTTTTCAACTTTCTGCTAATATATATATATATATATATATATATATATATATATATATATATATATATATATTACTTTTTTTGCAACGAAAATGCGGGGATTATGAAATCATGCTAGCCCCGCATATTTTGCACGCGGAAATAGGCAATTTATGCGGCGAAAGTGCGGTGTATTTGAAAAAATGCGGCCCCCGCATAAATATGCGGACTTATTATGCGTTAAATCACGCGATCGCATAATCGCGTTTTTCTGAAGGGACTGTGTGATGTCATGTGAGTGGCAGGTTCCGCCCTCACGCCAAAGACGTCATCGGAGAAAAGATGTAGCTGCAAGAAGCAGGGTATCAAGATATTTTAATGAAAAATGGGGGCACATGAACTAAAACAATAATTAGGTGCATGGATAAATCACTTATAATAAATGCTGCAATATTCCATAAAAATAAGAATTATTTAGATTTTAAGCTTCTCCAGAAACTATGGCTATGCACTTCTATGCACTTCTTTCACATATTTTTGGCATATTTGAGATAACAAAGTGAACATTCCAGTTTGAAATTTCCGGTTTCCCCTCATAGTACTATTTCCTGCAACTTTAATATTTTATAGCTTATCCTACTGAACCTTAGATCTGGCCAGGTTATTTTTACACAGTTGCACAAGACGCAGAAAGAAATGCTTACATCACACGCACGCTTAGGTGAACATAACTTGATGTGAGAGCAGACTTTAGGACCCAGTCCACAGAGCCGGCTAGTCGCGTTTCTCTTTCTTATTTACGTCTATAGCCTACTGTCATTCGTTCTGCTAGAAGCGTGTTCCGGTGATCAGAACTGAAATTTTAAGGTGGACGAGAATCTTTTGTTTAGTAAGTATACAATTTACAGTTAGTTAATATCGCAGAATAGTATGGCAATTAAATGATTTGAATGAACATGTTTTTGTACCAAAACGATGTTAATAAGCCTCTCCGGGTAAAAATAAATATTTGTAGGCTACAGATCTTGTAGAACCACGTTGAAATGTTAATTTGATGTTAAGCTTATGAAGCTCAGCCGATGTGCTATACATTTAAATCTATAGGCTACTTTTTTATTTACATATCGATGCTTATTAAAAATCGACATTAGTTGCAGATAAAGCCTAAGGCGATTGTGTAGATATAGATATAATGCATGATAAATGATGTACTGGGTATTTATGGACTTAAATGGATCTTGGATCTTATTATACATTTTGTCTGCGCATGAGCCCGTCCCGCATCCATGCAGCATCCCTTGGTATCTTCAAACGTAACAGGTGACTCCCTCGGAAATGCGTAGCTAAGATATACGGAACACTCTGACGCTGTGAAAAAACAGCCAATATTTAAAACAAAGATTAATGTTATACTTGATGATTTGGATTAAAGATTAAGCTATTAGAGGCTTGTTTTACAGAAAGGAGTCGGACCGCGTAAAAGTGCCGCTATTGCGCATCTGACACTGATGAGGAAGGTCATTTAGGTAGGCTACCATTAACACAGGTGAGTTCAGACGTAGACAGGCTGAATCAAAGAATATTCTGAACGATCTTCTGATGTGCTGACTTGTGTGTTTGCTCAAATTTACAATTTCCTTTACAAAATGTAGGCTACCATGGTAGCTTACATTGCCAAATAGTTGTTATTATTAATGGTCAACAATAAAGCTGTGGACATATATTATAAGTCATCGCTGTAAATAAATAAAGATACAAAAATGATATACATTTAAAACATACAAAGAAGCTCAGAGAGCCTATCACTCATCTAAATAATAAAAACGAGATAATCTAATAAATACATAATACTTTTTATCATTATATGTAAGACATAAGAACAATGTCATTAAAAGGCATCTCTAATGATGTTTTTAGTATACTGTAGGAATCTCAGAAGAAAGAAGAAAGCCATTAAGATGTCTCCATTGTAAATTATTTTTAATTACAATAAATTCTGATTTTGGTGTGAAAATATGACCTGGGCTTTGTGAGACCCGTACAAAACATTTTATTACTGCAATGTTGCCCTCATGTGGAATATTTCTGTTAATCTGAAAAAAAATAAACAAAGTATCCTGAAGTATAATCAATGTGATTTATGTCAACAATATTATAGTCATATATCTGACTGTAAGAGAATGGAATGTGCTCCAATATGGTGAGCCGAGCCTCTTGTTTTGACATTAGAGGAAAAATGGAATGAACTGAGACTTCTTGTTCCACTTAATAGGTCGGGGCCTAAACAGACTGGAGTCATAGCCAAAAATGGTAAAAAGTTGATAAACAATAGTGGCATGTTTGAAATGTATTGACCACGCCTTAAAGGAGAGCATATGGAAAACTGTATAAAAGAGTGTGCTCTCTCTCTCTGATAATAAAGTCTGGAATCGAAACCCAGGACTTCGAGAGCGATCAAGATTCGAGAGTCACAGAGGCAGCAGAAACCACGACACAGCTCGAATGCTTTTGACTGAATGGGATTTCTGGTATAGGGTGCTGAAGGCATTATTATTGACTTGCATACCACAACTTATTCCTCTAAGAACGTGTGTGTGTGTCTCATCTTTCCACAGAGCAGTAGAGCATCATGGGTGGAGTGGCACTGGATGACTGCGGTAGTAAGGTGAAGGCCCCTGATGGTGGTTGGGGTTGGGCTGTGCTCTTTGGTTGCTTCGTCATCACAGGTTTCTCCTACGCCTTTCCAAAGGCCGTCAGTGTTTTCTTCAAGGAGCTGATTAGAGAGTTTGGGGTGGGCTACAGTGACACAGCCTGGATCTCCTCCATCCTATTGGCTATGCTTTATGGCACTGGTAAGTTCACCACCAATCAAATAAAGTCTTAAAGGTATAGTTGACCCAAAAATTGTGAGATGGTGGTCCAGTGGGTTAAATCATAGAACTGATATGCAGAAGGTTGCTGGTTCGATCCCAGCGGTCACCACCAGTGTGTCCTTGAGCAAGGCACTTTACTCCATGTTGCTCCAGGGGGATTGTCCCTGTAATAAGGGCACTGTAAGTCGCTTTGGATAAAAGCGTCTGCCAAATGTAAATGTAAAAATGAAGATTTTGTCATTTACTCACCCTCATGTCATTCCAAACCTCTATGACTTTCTTCATGGGAACAGAATGTCTGAACTGTTTTTGTCCATGTAATGAAAGTCAAATGCTTATAAAACTACACTGGATCCTGTTGACTTTCACTGTATGGACAAAAAACCCTGTGACATTTCTTCAAAATATCTTCTATTGTGTTCCAAGTTTGGAAAAGCGTCTTCGTTTTTGGGTCAACTGTTCCACTAATGTCTTGTAATTAGTTCAAACCAGATTCAGATTCCGTTCCAATGTATATAATTACTCTTCGCAGGGCCTTTATGCAGCATTTTAGTGAATCGATTTGGGTGTCGTCCAGTGATGTTGGTGGGCGGCCTCTTTGCATCGTTGGGAATGATCTTGGCATCATTTGCCACAAGCATCATCCACATTTACTTGTGTATAGGAGTCATTACAGGTACTTTAGTCATCATTTTCTCCTTTATTGAGTGACTGGTGTCTATCCAGGGACATGTAAACGTTTATATCCTCTGATTCCAGGTCTTGGACTGGCTCTAAACTTTCAGCCATCCCTCATTATGTTGAATCGATATTTCAGTGAGAAGCGTCCGCTGGCTAACGGCCTGGCAGCGGCTGGGAGTCCGGTGGCTCTGTGTTGTCTGTCTCCTCTGGGGCAGATCCTTCAGTATGAATATGGCTGGAGAGGGGGCTTCCTCATCTTGGGAGGGATACTGCTGAACTGCTGTGCTTGTGCGGCTGTAATGAGGCCTTTGGTCCCACCAAAGAAGTCAGAGACCCTTGGAATCGAAAACACATTGGATGATGGCGACAAGCAATCAAAACCCAAACACAAGCTGCTGGACTTCAGTGTTTTCAGAGACCGGGGCTTTGTCATTTACACCGTTGCTGCCTCTATTATGGTGCTCGGTTTGTTTGTGCCTCCAGTGTTTGTGGTGAGCTATGCCAAAGAGCTGGGAAACGAGGACACAAAATCCTCCCTCCTGCTTACCATTCTGGGTTTCGTTGATATTTTTGCACGGCCCACGTGTGGCATCATCGCAGGACTCCAGTGGGTCCGTCCTCGCTGCGTCTACCTCTTGAGTTTTGCTATCCTATTCAATGGCATCACAGATCTGGTGGGCTCCTTGTCTAAAGACTACAATGCTCTGGTGGTGTTCTGCATCTTTTTCGGCATCTCTTATGGCATGGTTGGGGCCTTGCAGTTTGAGGTCCTCATGGCTGTTGTGGGAACAGAGAAGTTCTCGAGCGCCATAGGTTTAGTTCTCCTGTTTGAAGCCATTGCTGTGCTGGTTGGACCTCCATCTGCTGGTGAGTGTTGAAATTTCATTTTAAACTGAAAATGGCTGATACTGTAGGTTAGCTTCCTCTCAAACTGAAGCAGGGTGAGAAATATAGAATTTGTTACTTTATACATCAATTTAGTTTTCAAACTAATTTGATTAGCTAAAAACAGGAAAGAAAATTATATGGTTGTGGGAACAATGAGAGGTATTTTTACTGTATGTATATATATATATATATTGATCAAATAAAAGCAGGCTTGCGCGTGTGTGTGTATATATATATATAAACATACACACACACACACACACACACACACACACACACACAGTACCGGTCAAAAGTTTGGAAACATTACTATTTTTAATGTTTTTGAAAGAAGTCTCTTATCAAGCCTGCATTTATTTGATCAAAAATACAGATTTTCTTTTTTAATATTGTGAAATATTATTACAATTTAAAATAATGGTTTTCTATTTGAATATACTTTCAAATATAATTTATTTCTGTGATGCAAAGCTGAATTTTCGCCAACCATTACTCCAGTCTTCAGTGTCACACGACACTTCCATTTTGCATGTCATGTAGATGTTTTGTACATCCCTAATCTTTAAACCTTGATACACTTACTGTAATCTATTGAGAGTCTTTGAATGCTGTTAAAACCTTGTTCTCACTTTGTCAAGGGCGTCTTTTGGACTCCACTAAGAATTACATGTTTGTCTTCCTGCTGGCTGGGATTGAGGTTGTGTTATCAGCTTTAGTGCTTGCCATATGCAACTTCCTGTTCATAAAAAAGAAGCCTGAGGCACCAGAGGCTGCAGTGGAGGCTGGAGACACAGTCAAAGCAAAGAATCACTCTAGTACGTCACCCATGCAGGAGCCACACAAGGCCAATGGAAACCCGGAAAAGCCGAAGAATGCGGGTGACCTGAGACTTGAGAGTGTGTTGGAGGATCCACCAGAAGTGGAAACATTTCTCAAAGTTAAATATGAGCAGAAGAAGAACGTCGCCTGTAGTCCCGAATCTGACCTCTGAAGGACATCAAGACCTACAGAAAAAGGTTGAAAAGACACAAAGAAGAAGAGATTGAGAGTTGCAGTGTTAATGTGTGTCACTGTGTAGTCTGATGTGATATCCTAATGTTTGTGCTATTTACTGGCAGATGAATATTTAATCAATAATAGAGGCCTACGCCGCACTTATGCTGTTAAAAATATCGCATTTGCACTGCCACACAGAGAGATCTGGTCAGCCACTCTCTGTAAGTCTGTAGCTCAAAACCACAGACATTTCTTTGACCGACACATACGTTAACTGGGTTAAAGGTGCTGTAATCTACTGAAATGACTACTGAGATATCCCACCGATCTCTGTGACAGTCGTAAACAGTAAAAGAAAAATTGGCTCCATTCAGATGCTTTTTTTAGCCAATTTGTTTGAGGCTCTTTCTGCTGGTCAGTCAGTCCATATAGGACAACCCGTCTCGCACTGAGAAAGATTCACTTGGAAGAGCAGCTTTCATGAGTTTGGAGGGGTACAAAATGTTTGCAATTTCGGCTTAAACATCCAAACGTCCTAAAAAGAACAAAAAGCGAATGGAACAACTTTTTTTTTTTGAGCAATACTTAAATATTGCTTAGTCACCATGGTAGGGTTGTAGTAAGAGGAGGCGAGTCTAGAGTCCGGAACGCATAAAGTTGGCACGAAACGGACGTTGCTATCGTATTTTCTTCTCTATTGTGACATATATCCGAGTGAAACGGCTTCTCGAAACAAGAAAAATTGTAGGGTGGGACTTGATTTTGTTCATTGGGAACTGATTGGATGGTTGTGGTTTTTCTATTGCTGTGATATCATGTGAGTGACAGGTTGTCCCATCCTCACGCCAATAAACTTATCAGAGAAGAGATGTCGCTGCAAGATGGAGGGGAATTTATTTGATTATATTATAAGGGCACATGACAAAAAGGTGTGCATTGATAAATCATGTATAATAAATACTGCAATATTCCATAAATAAAGAATTGTGTGACTTTAAATATCATTACAGCGCCTTTGACTAAGTGCAAAATAAACATCTCAACATCACACAACTCAAGTAGACAGCCATCACCGGAACAGACAGTCTGATCATACTCGTAGATATCAGGAGAGACATCAGATACCTGAAGAGTTTCCACTTCTCACACAAAATGCAGCTTCTGTTTTACGCGCTTTTGTAATAGTATGTGTCCCTATCTCTAAACGATTATACTATGGGACCTCAAGCAATATATTAACCGCTTTGTTTTCGTGCGTTGTGAGCAGTGCGGTCCACTGGCTTTAGTATAGCGTCTGAAAATGCCATGATTTCTTGCATAAAGATCAGTTGTGTTGTATTCCTTTAGTGTTATTAGAACATTCCTGATGGATAGCTACTGTAAACCTACAGTAAACCTACTGCCATACTTACATTCTTTTGTATGCCTCTGAATAGTTTAAATTAGTTGAATATAATTGTGTTACTCAGTATTAGTTTGTACTGTGAATACCTTTTCTGACACTGTTGGTGTGATTCTCAACTGAGACTTTTCACTTTTCACTGCTATGCTGAGATTGTCATAGCATAGTAAAGTAGAGAGCAGGTTTCTCTGCATTTATGACTTCATTTGAAGAGTCCTTTAGCAATATTTGCATTTCTTCTCCTACTCTGAATGTATAACAAACCTGAGCTGTTCAAAATTTTAATCTCAACAAATTATTTATATTCTTTTTAATACTCACCAAAGTGCACAAAAAACAAACGAAGATCCTAAATGACAAGTACTTAAACTGATATTGTGGTGAAATATAATTTCCATTTATTTTTTTGAAAGCAATGATCAATGAAATAATGAAAAGCACGCAGTGTGTGCCATTGTTTCATTGTAATAGAAATGAGGTTTGACAGCACTGCCTAGTGGCATTAGTTCTCATTTTACACCAGCACCAGCTCCGCTACTGGTTAAACTACTTGCCACATTGAATATTTGATATTGAAATAATACATCTTCAGTGCAGCTATGAGAAATGTCGACTCGGTAAGCCCAGAATCTGCCAAACTGCCCTTCCTCCACTGTGCCTATCTGAGTCAGGCCGGGACATAATTGTAATATTTTTTTCATTGGTTTCAATTTTCAGAATGACTGCATAATTTGATAATGACCTCATCTCTGTCTGCTGGAAACATAAATCCAAATCTGCTCAATAAATGTTGAAAACACAACACAGATGTCTTTTCACATATTTCTTCACAGGCAAAATGAGCCATGCATATCCACCTGAGAACCAGGGGAAAAAAAGTTTTGTGAATGTAGTATTTTTTGTGTCATTACATTGTTAAGAGCATAAGCATATAACATTTTTGAAAAAATGACATTTCGTTTATGTTATGCTATGTCCTCTGTAGAGGACACCAGGACTAATACAAAAATGAAAAGGCATGAATAGACATGTACAGGTGCATCTCAATAAATTAGAATGTTGTGGAAAAGTTCCTTTATTTCAGTAATTCAACTTAAAAGGTGAAACTAATATATTATATATAGACACAGTGAGATATTTCAAACCTTTATTTGTTATAATTTTGATGATTATGGCTTACAGCTTATGAAAACCCCAAATTCAAAATCTTATTAAATTTGAATATTACACGAAATCAATAAAAAAAGGATTTTAAATACAGAAATGTCGTCCCTCTGAAAAGTATAATCATGCATATGTACTCAGTACTTGGTTTGGGCCCCTTTTGCATGAATTGCTGCCTCAATGCGGTGTGGCGTGAATGCTATCAGCCTGTGGCACTACTGAGGTGTTATGGAAGACCAGGATGCTTCAATAGCGGCCTTCGGGTGAGTTTGCTGGCCAATCAAGCACAGTAATCCCATGGTCATTGAACCAGGTTTTGGTACTTTTTGGCAGTGTGGGCAGGTGCCAAGTCCTGCTGGAAAATGAAGTCAGCACCTCTATAAAGCTTGTCTGCCGAAGGAAGCATGAAGTGCTCTAAAATGTTCTGGTAATCGGCTGCGTTGACTCTGGACTTAATAAAGCACAGTGGACCAACACCAGCCGGTGACATGGCTTCCCAAACCAACACAGACTGTGGAAACTTCACACTGGATTTCAAGCCTCTTGGATTGTGTGCCTCTCCATTCTTCCTCCAGACTCTTGGTTTCCAAATGAGATGCAAATTTTGCGCTCATCAGAAGAGAGGGCTGGACCACTGCGCAACAGACCAGTTCTTTATTTCTTTAGCCCAGGAAAGACGCTGGAAATTTGAAACCCATGTCTAGGATTATGTGTTAATTATTATATCAATACATTTTTAGGTTTCAAGATTTTTTATACCAAACTTTGAATAAAGGTGATTCTCAACTATATTATGAAAGATACAACAGAATGATTTTATATAAAATTTTGCTTTATGCAATATGTGTGAAATGGATATAAGTGGGTTTCCCAATCTATACACTGTCTCTAATTAGCATATCAATGTGTTCTTTGGGCAACATGTAATGAAAAAAGAAGTGCAATAATGGGAGTTGTAATTGGCACGATTTTCATAATATCTAATATTTTCATAGGAATATTGAAATAGAATTCACTTGTGTCTCCCAAAATGCCTGATAGACATGATTTAAGTCCCGATGTCAATCAATGCCCTATTTTGTAACAGAAAGTCATATTTTGATGAGATGTTTATGACAAACAATTTAAAAATTATACAGATTTAAATAACTACAAAATATTATATTTCCATAATAGTGTTCAATTTGTTCAATCAGTCATTTTAATTTTTTAATGTTTTATTTTTTTAATTTTTAATTTTTTTTATTTAGGAGTGCAAAACTTACAACATAGGGTGAACACAGAACACAACAACAAAACACAAAAACAACAATAAAACAGCAGTAATAATAACAGCAATGAAAAATAAGCAGAAATGACAGATAATAATACTAATAGTGGAAGTATTTAAATAGTAATAATGATACTATTTTGCGACGGCGGCAACAGTAATATTAGTAATAATAATAACAGTGAATAATGATACTAAAAATGGTGATAAGTTGTGTTGACGGAAATAGTAATATCAATAATAATAGATAACATTGATAATAATGATAATAATGATAACAACAACAGTAGTACTCATAAAAATAAAACATACATATACACATATATACAATAACAATAGTAATAAAAACAATAGCAATGCTAAAGATGGCGGCGATAACATTTCGTGAGGACGGCGACAGTGATGTCAATAATAATTACAGTAGTAACAATAATAATAATAACAATAACAACAATAACAATGACAAAAGTAACAATAAAATGATACATACCTAACACATACCACACCTCTCCTAGTTTCTGTGTCAGTGTGCAATGTTTTTTTTTTCTTTCTTCCTTCTTCTCATTCATAGTACAGTTACTATGTGTATGTATGCCTAAGCTGAGGTGGTGCCTTAAGAAGGGTAAGGGTGTAGTGCATTAAAATCATGTGTGGTATATGTTAGGTGTTGATTTGATTTGGTTACATTTTTGGTTACAATCAGTCATTTTTAAAGTCCATGGCGAGGCAGTTGTCATTGTGAAACTTCCAAACATTTGGTATCTCTGAAAAGCCCTGAATGTGCTCTTTACAGGGCATGTAACTGTGACATGTATTTTGTCAGAGAAATTAACCAAAATATAATGTCCACTACAGAGGACAAAAGTCTCTTCCTGGGTCCTAGGAGGATGTAGAACAAACATGGGTACGCTGTGCACATGAGGGGGGCGCCATTGTGCCAAAATTAAAATCTTTGAAAATCGCCTTTAATAAAACTTAAATAATCAAAACTTTTACATGATGAGGAAACATTTTTATTTAAGTGTTGTTTAGCATTTTAAATGAGCTCAAATGTTATTTTATTATATCAATATCAACCACTCAGCCTGACATTAAATCTGTCCCATGAACAAAATGGATTAGAGGTAGCATTCTGGAGCGCAGAACATATCACTGTAAGTCTTGAAGTTAATCAACATTTTACATTGCTGCCTGAGAGCAAAATGATAGTCGTTCATATCAGTTCATTTCCAAACCTCCGTCACTCAAAAATATTATCCGGGGAATTTGTGACTTGATTTAGCACAACCTAGTTATTGGGTTTTCCGCCTCATTCTCTGTTAATGCAGACGAGCACGTTAATGTATGTACACTCTAAAAAAAATGGTGCTATATGGCACCAAAAGTGGTTCTTGGTCGTAATCATAGGGGAACCACTTTTGGTGCCATATAGCACTATAATTTTTTCCCATATGGACACAGGCATAATTTTCACACTCTTGGCTCTGTATGCCACCAGAATAATATTAAAATGAAACAACCAATTGGAATTTAAGTGAATTTGAAGTGAAGACTTTCAGCTTTAATTCAGGTTGAACAAAAATATCAAGTACAAATTTTAGGAATTGCAACCATTTTATACACAGTCCCCCCACTTTCAGGGGCTCAAATGTAATTGGACAAATGAATATAATCATAAATAAAATGTTCATTTTTAATATTTTGTTGAGAATCCTTAGCAGGCATTGACTGCCTGAAGTCTGGAACCCATGGACATTACCAAAGACTGGGTTTCCTCCTTTCTGATGCTTTGCCAGGCCTGAACTGCAGCTGACTTCAGTTGTTGTTTGTTGTGGGTCTTTCTGCCTTTAGTTTTACATTCAGCAAGTGAAATGCATGCTCAATCGGGTTGAGATCAGGTGATTGACTTGGCCATTGCAGAATATTCCATTTCTTTTCCTTAAAAAAAACTCCTGGGTTGCTTTTTGCAGTGTGTTTTGGATCATTGTCCATCTGTACCGTGAAGCGCCGTCCAATCAACTAGCTGCATTTGCCTTAATCTGGGCAGACAGTATATTCCTATACACTTCAGAATTCATCCAGCTGCTTGTTTCACTTTATCAATAAACACCGGTGATCCAGTGCCACTGGAAGCCATGCATGCCCATGCCATCACACTGCCTCCACCATGTTTCACAGATGAAGTTGTGAGCTTTGGATCATGAGCTGTTCCGAGCCTTCTCCATACTTTTTTTTCTTCCTGTCATTCTGGTGCAGGTTGATCTTAGTTTCATCTGTCCAAAGAATGCTTTTCCAGAACTGGTCAGGATTTTTTAGATGTTTTTTGGCTAAATTTAATCATGCCTTTCTATTCTTGAGGCTTATGGTTTGCACCTTGTGGTGAACCCTCTGTATTTACTCTCATGAAGTCTTCTCTTGATTGTAGACTTTGACAATGACACGCCTACCTCCTGGAGTGTCCTTTATTTGACTGGATATTGTGAATGGATTTTTCTTTACCATGGAGAGGATCCTGCAATCATCTACCACTACTGTCTTCCATGGACATCCAGGCCTTTTTATGTTGCTAAGCTCACCAGTGCATTCTTTTATTCTCAGAATGTACCAAACTGTTGATTTGGCCACTCCGAAAGTTCCTGCTATCTCTCTGATGGACTTATGTTTTTGAAGCCTAATAATGGCCAGTTTGACTGCGATGGAGAGCTCCTTTGAACGCATTATTCGGGTTCACAGCAGTAGATTCCAAATGCAAATACCACACTTAGAATCAACTCCAGACCTTTTACCTGCTTAAGTGATGAAGAAATAATGAAGGAATAGCCCACACCTGTCTATGAAACGGCTTTTGATTCAGTTGTCCAATTACTTTTGGTCCCTTGAAATGGGGCGATGGCTACTCTCAAGAGAAGCAATTCCTAAACCCTTCCTCCAATTTGGATGTAAATACCCTCAAATTAAACCGAGTGTGTGAACTTTCAGCCCATATCCATTATACAACCATAGCTTGAATATGTTTAGGTAAATACCTGAAAAAAAACCTACCAAATATATATGAACCTAACTGTATGTAGTTCTAATTGTAATTCTTCATGAAAGTTTATCATTGGGTTTGATGTAGTCTGGTAAATTTAAACATTTAAGTGTTAGAAGATGCTCAATTCGGTGGTGCGTCATTGTATGAGCTTGCAGAGAGCCGTCTCAACCATTATCTCAATTACCTTAAAATGCTTGGCGAGTATTCACTGAAACATAAGTAATGTTATGAGTGAAACAAAGAAATCGGATGCGTGTTGGCAGGGGGAGAGAAAACACTAATACAACTTACAAGTACTTATTAATTTATTTACACATTTTAAAATACACAAATACAGTGGCAATACAAATGAGGAAAAAATCTTCCAGGGAAGGAAGATTTCTATAATTCCACCTGATACAGCACAGTGTGATGCAGAAGGACTGGCCAAGCAGTCGTGAGTAGAATGAACCAGAAAAATGAAATAGAGAAATCCATAATAGCTCGATCCCCGACAAAGTGTACTTGTGCCTACATTTAAACACCACCAGTACTGGAGCGGCTGTTTCTGTGAGACCACCAGTGGAGAGAAAATTACTAACTTATCAAATCTAGAACGGAACAAAGTCCCTCTCACCTCTCTAAGCACTAGCCTTTTCCCCATACTCACGATACACACACACACACAGACAGTGGCTATGAAAAAAAATGGTACTTTGCCATCACTAGAAACATCCTATATACATGAAAACAGAATTTTCAGAGTTTCACCACTAGCCCCCCCACCCCATGACTACAGAAAAAGCCTACGCTCTACTATGCTGAATGATATGGACAGGCGACTCGCCTTCCACATCCTCTGTGACTTATAGCACCAGTAAGTCAAGGAAACACACTTCTGAAACATAGTACTAAAAGCAGTGGCAATACTCAGTAAATAAAGTTGAAGAAAAACAAAAAATTGCATCTCAATTGTTAAAAGTGTCAGTCAAAAAGAAAATCAAAAAGAAATCAGGCATGGCTTAAATGACGGCTGGTGTTCTCTCATTGAGACAAGCTGGCCTTCCAAATCCAAACACAAATGTTAAAGTGCCGGTTTGTCTCAACATATGCCCAAACCTCTCAGATTACCAGGATATTTTCCAAGTTTATACCCTCTGGTAAAAAAAATAAAAATAAAATAAATGAAGCCCTTTCTCGTTATTAGACTTCCTAAACTGCTATAAATGTCTTTTAGTGACACTGTCCAACAGTCTTGCCCCAACCACGTGTGTCTGCGTTACTGTAAAAGCTATAAGCTAAGTTCAGGGGGTAAAAAAAAAAGAGAAACAAACAGCAACATTAATAACATCACCAACTCTACAATACAGGCATTTCACAGCTTTCGAGAAACAAAAGAAAAGCTTAAGGGAATGCGATAAAAAAAACAACTAGAGTTGACAGAGGGCCAGGTTGCTTGGTGCAAAGAAAATAAAATGATCTAAAAAGCTGTAACGGTATGAAGGTGATACTGTGGGTAAGACTACTCGAACCATTGCTTTATGATTCTCCACCCGGCCTTCCGCATAATAAACTACAAAAAGACTTAAAAGGGACACCGTCTTCATCCTGCCATATTAACCAACAGGCTTTCAAACAATTCTATTTAATTCTGCATGTTTCATTAAGCTTAACGCTGTTAAACTAACAAAAAGATGAGATTCATCTGCAAAAGACTGTAGCCAGTGTGAAATCAATTGAATCTCTGTTGTACATAAACAAAAAGACAAAAATAAAAAGATTACGGTAAGCAAAATGTCAATGGCTATCAGTACAGCTGCATTCCAAGCTGTGTAAAAGTAATTTTTTGCAACAGGAGAGGGTGAGCCACACTATCAGAGCCATTGTACATGGCTTTAGCCAAGACGCTTTGCTTTGCAAAGAGGCCTCTGGACGGCAGGAGGACGGCCCTCTCCTCCTGGTGTGTGTCAGAGGGCCAAAGGCAGCGATGGCCGAGAATCACGCCCCCCCTCCCCCCGCACAATCCCTCCCATCTCGCCAGCGATTGTCTGGCAGAAAGTGATGTTAACAAGCACAACTGATGTGCCCAGGTGAGTTTTTGGAGTAGTCTAGGTGTGTATGCGAGGAAATGTTTGTGTGCGGTGCATGTGCCAAAAGAAGAAAACCAAAAACTGTCCATCTCTCAAGTTTTGTGTGACTCTCAAGTGTATTTAATTGCATTGAGAGGAAGGAGGAAATGAAGTCTCTGTTTCAATTTGATTTGCTGAGGTTAATTTCACATGGTTAGAGGCTGCTGGAGAAGCCCTAGTGCAGATCAGGGCCGTGGTTGGTCTGCTCGAGGCGTGTGGAGGGTCTCATCGAGGTACGGCAGACTGCAGGCCACTTGGGGTGACGCGAGAAAGAGCCTGAGGAGAGACAGACACGTCAGTTTCAGAGCGGCACATGATTCAAAAGCAAACAGTTACTTTCAACAGCTCAATTTTAGATTTTTTTGGGAGTGACACCTGTGTTAGGCGTAACGTGAAATGGTCCTGTGCATGACGTCATTATGGGCGTCAGTAAATTCCTTCTCTAACTCCAGCATAATGCTTGTAACCACAGCAACAGATAATAATAGTAAATAAAGACATTAAACTTGAATCAGAAACACTACCGTTCAAACGTGGTGTTCAAGAAACATTTCTAATTATCAATTTAATAACGGTTGTGCTCATGGGCGTCGGAAGCAAAAAAAATGTGGGTGGGTCCTCATAAAATACAAATATACTGCTTTGCTTGCTAAATGTATAGTTTGAAAAGGCAAAATTACGGAAATCACCTTATAAGTGAGTATGGCAGTAGTGTAGGGGTAAGACGCACGGCATCTAGTTTTGACACAAATCGACCTCGGTTCGAGTCCGGCTTTCGCCGAACTCAATCTTCTCTCTTTTCCCATCACATATCAGATCGGAAAGGCATTTATTTTCAATAAAAATGAAGAAAATATTAGAAAAGCGGAAATAAAGCGTCTAACGTGTTTAATAATAAGTGTTTATCCATTAGGGGTAGGTAAACAGACATGTGCTGAATGTTAGAGACGATAAAAGTGAGGGGGTCCAATATCATTGATCGTAAAAAGTGGGTGGGTCTTGTCCCACCCACATACAATGGTTTCGACACCCATGGTTGTGCTGCATATTTGTGTGAAAACTGTGATAGAGTTTATTTATTTGAAATTGTATTTAACATAAGCATCTTTACTGTCACTTTTGATCAATTTTATCAGTCCTTTCTGAACAAAAGTATTAATTTCTTTCAAAAAAAGAAAAAGAATGGCAGTGTATTTGAAGGTCAATAATGTGACACTAGCTGTCGGTTCATCCAGCCCATATCAACATGCTCTCTAAATTCATACAAATATGCAAGATGGTCCATATTTAAGATAGTATTTGCTTATAGAATATAACTGTCATTTTTTTCGTAACGAGCTGTGCAAGAATTTATCATATTTAACACTTCAAACAGGACTGACAACTATATCATTCTACTGTGTGAACATGGCCATTGTTCCCCTATTCCACAAATCATCTCAAGTCTATGTCATGGGAATGTGTAGGATACCACGACTTTAAATCATGCCTCTGAGACCCACGTTTACATCTGGTATAAAGATCAGCTAGTCTCGTGTGATCCGATCACAAGTGCTAAGTATGGGTGTAAACAGAGTCCTAAACACACTCTGATCAGATCGCTTGAGCATGAAGTATCGTATGAAGTATTTCAAATTTGAACACATTGAACAAAATGTCTTCATACATTGTTAACGATCTCAAAAGGACTGCCTATTCACCTGTCAAACAACCACAGCACTGAAACAAAAGTTTAAAACTTTGCTGGTTATATATGACTTGTAAGCCAAACAAAAAGTCTTGTGCATGTGTTGTAAATGCACTTTTTTTTCCGGATCAGCCAAGATAGATTTCACTGAATACCAGGTGTAAACAGTCTTATCAGTGCTCAGAATCACCATTTTCAGATTCATGATGTCATGCTATCAGCTTCATCATGAATTTTAGCGTTGTGCCCTTTGGAGAAAAGATAATAATCAGATTTGTTTTTCAGTTTTGTTCCACAATACTAAGTGACAGGTCAATTTAACTTCTCAAAATATACAGTTCTTACTAGTGATGCACCAAAATTAATTGAATGAAACTGAAATGACAGTTTTCATTTAGCCAAAAACCGAAACAAGTTTATTTAATAATCAAATGTATTTAATAATCAACACTCAAAACTGGATACAGCAATCTGTCACACCACATTAAAGAGCATTAAAACAACATGTTCCAACATGTTTTGATGCGCTTTCATGTTCAAACTTGTTGTTTTGATGCTCTTTAATGTGGACTGACATTAAAGTTGTGGAGTTTTGTTATACAATTTACAGAATTTGAAAGCTTAGACTTTGTTTCATATCAAAAGTAACAAAACGCAAAGCTTATTATAATTATTGGATGGTAGGCATGCAACAAATAAGCTAATTTAGGCTAGTTTTGTGTATGCATCAACTGAAAACAGCAAGGATTAATACATCTTGATTCATTAAAATGAAGATAGATTAAAAACGATAGACAACCCTAGCCCAAGATTTCATGTTTTCCCATTGGATGTTATCCACGTTGTGTGCACGAGATAGACACTGAAAAGGCACCACACTTAAACCATTGTTTCGGTCAATGATTTCACCCCCTTACAAAAGTGTTTTGACAAACAGAAAATAAATTTTCGGACAAAACATGGCTGAGATTTTTGTGCATCACTAGCTTAACTGTTTGAGTCTGCATGTTATTTTAGGTCCTAAATATTTTAGGTGGTCCTAGGGCCGTCCTCTGAGCTCCCCCATGGCCTGCCACAGCAGAGGGAATATGGCAGGAGAGGGGGGGGAAACGGTTTATAACACTAAACACAAAAAACATCAATGCACTGTATACCGAAGAACAAAAATGGCGGGCAATTTAGTGGGGGATGGGGCGGCAGCTAATTGTCTCTTGCACCTTCAGATGCATAAAATCTGAGGTGATTAAATACTAGGTGGCGATACATTTTTCATGATCCTCCATCAAAGGCATGGTAGTGCAGGGGGCCCATCAGGACTCTGGGGCCAATCATGTGACAGTTGCTCTAAAAAGGGCGGGGGTGAATCTGTGTCTAACGTTATAGAGGGAACAAAAGAGCTGCAGAGGTGAGCCGTTCAGCAAATCTGAGTAAACATTCAGTAAACATTTCTTTCAGGGCACAAACAATGAAAGGAAGTGGTGGCAGTTTTCTGTAAACTGAGGTCATAAGCAGCAGTTTTACACTTTTTACGAAAAATTGAAAGCACAAAGGCTTGTAAGTGTAAAGCTGCATTGAGGAGCACAGGAGCACAGTCCGGGTGGTCACACTGCATGCCAGAGACAGCCAATACCAAGCAATGGGGGGGGTTATAAGAGTGAGACAGAAAGAGCCATCCACACCCAGGCAACTAGAGGTTAATGACACATCACAGAGTAACACACAGTCATAGACAGAGAGCGCTGCAAAGCACACAATCAACAGCGCTCTGCTGCACGGCATTTGTGTTTCCTTTCTGCTTCAGCGACTGATTTTGGATCAGCTCTCCAAACACTAGATTAAAATGGTCAATTATTGGGTTGTCTAAATATTTCGGAGCACATGGTGAGGCTGTAGGCTGCTAGCAGTTGTTCAGGACAGTGGGGACAACATGTTTATGGGAGTTTTTTTTGTTGAGCAAAATTAAATCAGTGTAGCTTTGTTTATACAACTCGAGTCTTGATTTGATCAAAATTTGAGCACTGGGATATGGAGATATGTTGGCCAGACATTTACATGGCTAAAAGGAAGGATAACCGTGAACTTGCATACTCGAAACCATCAAGGATTGCATTTATGCTTTGAGCAGTTTTTCTTTGTTTTATTCTAGCAGGGAAATATTTCTGGAGCATCTGAGCCTGCTTATTATTATTTATTTTTTTACAAAAAATGTGCTAAAGCATCTACAGCCCAACAGTTCAGATCAGTTAAAAATGGCTCGGTGGATCACAGTACTGTCCATCTGTGAGTAACGCATCACATCGTCTGGTGTTATGAATTACTTTCTCTACGAGAATCAAAAATACCACCCGAGTAATTAGACTGCGGCGTGAGGTCATAAATTGCTGAAGCCAAAATCAAGTACACAAGTATCCCAGCTATGACTACTGCTGGTTTCAGCGATTAACCACTTTTACAGTGGCCCTGGCTCCAGAAGCATTTTTCCCCTTCATTTTCCCTATAGTCAAACAAATTCCTCTCAGAGCCGATTTATGTTTCTCTATTGAGAAAATGACAGGGGTTTTAACTTCTGGTGTCTGACTGGGGCGCTTTTTTTTAATAACACCATGTTGCTTTTCAATTAAACACTTAAACAACATTTGCTAAACATCTGCCTGCTTCATCTGACTTACAGTTGGGAATGAAGTGGTGAAGTCTCTTCATTCTGAGGAGTGATGTGCTGCATAACAGCCGTACAGCAGTGATGTGGGACAGGGAGCATATTACTCAATGCAGGGAAGTGGAGGTAGTCCAGGTTAAAAAAAAGGCATTGTACCCAACTGTCACTCACCCAATGCTGTGTCTCATACCAGAAACTGGCGAGCATCTACTTGCCGTGGTGATCATGGGGAATGCTATTCTGAAGTGGGTGGGTGGGTGAAGGGGGGGGGGACATTTTTTTGTGAGAGAAAAAAAAAAAAAAATCAACAATGTTGTGGTAAAAAAAATATTTTTTGCGGATCTTAAAAGAAAATTAAACGTTAACAGCAAATATTTAAAATTACTTTCTAGAGACTCTGTAGACAGAATTATGACTGCAGCATGCCAAGAATGTGTGGAAAACAACTATGCAAATAAGACCTGAAATATGTGGAAGCGGTTACACAATACAGGGCTCAACAATAAGGATGGCCCAGTGCCAATGCTTGAGTTTCAACTATCCTTACATTTTTAAGTTCATCAGTTTTGATGCTTTGCAAATGTAAAATTTTGGTGTTCTGTGATATTCTGAACAATGTTGTTCTGCAAATTCAACTGATGTAAATATGTCAGCAACGCAATGTTTTGCACCACACTCCTTCATTTTCCAGCAAAACTGCTTGACATTTAAAAAAAAAAATTCATAGTTTTCATTCACGTGACTGTCGCGGAGCCCTGGAGGGCAAAACAGCCATAGAACTGCTAGCCTGGATGCCAGCTGAACTCAGCCCGGCCCATAACATTTGAAGTCAGGAAGTTCGGTCTGGACTTGATCCGTTGTGGAGCAACTAAGCCCGAACAGAAGCTGTTCAGACCAATGAAATTGTCAGGGCGGGCTTTATGCGATGATGGACAGATGATCAACAGTAACATAGTCATAACGTCACCAAAGAACGCTTGGTTTCAATTCGTTCTAATCCTAAACAGAGAACTTGTTTGTATATGCCTTTTCTATTTCTCTCAAAAATGATCATCGTGCTGGTAAGTACTCCGTGTGTGAATGCCTGTTATTTACATTGCTTCTTCCGATCTTTTTGCTCTTAAATTGGCTTATTCTTACTGTTGACATTGTCAAAACGCCAAATCCCTCAGAAAAACACATGCATCATTTTCAGTTTCCACCTTGACATATAGTCATATTTGCTAATTATCTTTAATGTATTTGGCCTGTTTTGATCCGATTCTTTTTTACAACACCGGCAAAGATCTTTTACACTCTTCTTCTTCTTCCAGTGTGTGTGCAGTTGAGTTCTGTTGACAACTATGCGTCGCTCCGTTGCTCTGATTGGTTGTACGTCTATCCAATTGAGTGCAGAGGCATTTTCTTTCCTGGTTCGGTTGAAACGCCTCATAATCACAGCCCAATGGAGCAGTATCAGACTTATATTCTGACTAGAATTGAGTATGACAATGTCAGACTATAGAACTGCAGCACAAGCCTATCAATTTTCCATTTTAAAAACTAAAATATGTGAACAAGATGCAAGTTTTGGGCACTTGTGATCCATATACAGCACCTACTGCAGTATTTCAATCACTAAAAACAGTGGGACGTTTTTAAAACGCTTAACGTGAAAAACACTATAGAGAGTTGCACCAATACGGATTAAATTAAGCAAAGTTTAACGCTAATCAAGGATTTGTTGATCTGGGTTTTATTTTAAATTGAGTTGTGTTGCACCACTTTATTTTAAACAGAGATTAACTATGTAGAAAGACTGTTAGAATTAAAGGACTGATCGTGATGAACCGACGCCAGGCTAAAGAATCCTTATTAGTGCAACCCACCCTTAAAGTGCCGCAATGTACTAAAACAGTGATATTAAAAAGATCAAATTCAGTTTACACCTTTTTGATGATGCATACTATATACAGGCGAGTAGATGAGCCAAGAATATGAACGCAACGCGTTTTCTTTATAATGGTTGTCGATTGGAAAAACACTTAACGAGAAACCTTGTGTTGCATTAATATTCTGTGTTCATTTGCTTGCCTGTACAAAGTATGCAACATCAATACGGTGTATACTGAATTTGGTCTTTCAGTATCACTGTCTTACTACATTAAAACTTATTACAAACCTGGTAAAAATGACTAGCGGCCAATGGAGGAAAGCCTTGTTTTGCCCGCCAGGTGGGCGTTCCTATAATGGTGTGACGTCACGTGAAAACTATGAATATAGCTGAAAAAAATATTACAAATAAAAAGTGTTTTTTGAAAAACATTTTTCCTGACAATTATAAAAATAAAATAAAAACTATATAATAAAATATAATAATCTGACTAGAAGAAAAAAATCTTATTGTTGAGCCCAACAATATCAATAATACATATGTATATTTTTAAATAACAATAACAATAAATGTATAATAACAATAATATAATATGTTAATAAAATGTAGTAAAAATGGATGAAGATGCACTTCTATTTCCTTAATCTTCAAATCCTACCAAGTTATTTATCAAGGTTAATGACCAAGTTATTTACTTTTTTTGTAGACGTCATAATTCACATACTGTCTATTTTACTGTTGAAATTTCTAGATAAGCTACACAGCATATGTAGCCCAAAAACACCTCTCAGTGCTTTCATAATGGCCCTGTAAACCATGACACCAGCTCCATATCACGCCAGGCCACAGAAGACACAAGCTCCATCTATACACTGGCTATCACTCTCTATCATCTTTCCCTTCGTCTCTTTCTGTCTCTGATGGAAAGCAATTGTGGAGAAGTTTGTTTATAAAGCTTTTCGAACCAAAGTGACCTCTTTTGTGGTTGGAATGGACAGGAAATAAAGACAGGGCCATTTAAGAGCAGCAGAGCTATAGCCAGAGACAGACACTGCTGCCAAACACACAGGCAATGGTGGATGAGTATTTAATTTCATAAAGTTAATACCTGTGATGTGGACATGCGCGAGGTGTCCTGTCGGCCAGTTAGATCAGAGGAGGAAATGTTGACAGGGGCTCCGCGGTGCAATCTCATACTGACCTTCCTCTCTCGCTCCATTCCTGGCAAAAAGAGAAAAAGAGGAAGACATGTCATCAAAAGTATGGGAAAAGAAATGGAATAATAAAAAAAAAAACGGACACTGACACCACACATTGGTTCACGTCCACCTAAAAAAAAGAATTTCCAATGTCTGAACCACAAAGTAATGGAAAAACTGCAATGCGCTGATCTTACGGCTCCAATGAGAATAAGCGTTATTTGAATGAAAGAAACTGAAGTTTACTAGAACTCCGGTAAAGGTGGCATACGGTGGGTTTATGAGTTTTTTGCACCCAACTCCTTGAGGCTCTGTCAATTCAGGCCATACACTTAATGGCTGTTAGCTTACTGCTAACAAGACCAGTGCAGTGTCACTTATTAAGTGTCTAGCAGGGAGAAATGTCTCTGTGTGTGAACCTCCACTCTTCGAAAAAAGCAAACGCTAGTAAATTTAAGTCATGTCTAGCAAACATCCTGCTGAGCATAGTAGATTGCAACCTTTTAACCACTTCCTTTCAGCTAAGATGACAACAAATGAGAGGAAAAAAGAAGTCTTGATCTGAAGCAGTGAAAATAAAAAATCCTTGTGTGTTTTCCAAATCAAAACAAAAACAAGACAGACGTCTTACCTGTGTGTGAGGTTGGCGTGAGGGGTGTGGGAGGTGCTACTTCTTGCGTTCCTCTGGGTCTACCTGAGCTGGAAGGCATAATGCCACGGGCAGCAGGATTCCGCCCATGCCGCAACCGCTCCTCTCGATCCCTCCGCTCTCTCTCGGGATCTTCAGCTGCTCTGTTTGCACCCTGAACAGCACAACACATCATAAAACAAAGCATTAAGTCAAAAACACCACAATAAAAAAAAAACAAGAATAATTAAGAAACCATGCAAAGACAACCTATTTGACACTCACAAATTTGAGCATATTCCAGTCAAACACGTAGTCGTATGAAAAGCCTTGCCGGTGGAAAAGGTTCCTGAAGAGCTGTCTCAGGTAAGAGTAGTCGGGCTTGTCGTCAAAGCGAAGGGAACGGCAAAAGTTGAGGTATGTGGCAAACTCAGCTGGAAACAAACAAAAGGCAAAATGTAATTAAAAGATTCAGTCAATTTGTTTAGATTTTAGGTCAACTACACTGTTTCATGTTTTAAAAGAATTCTCTATTAATGATAAAAACTGTGCTGCTTAATATTTCTGTGGAAACTGTGGGGTTTCTTTGATAAATAGAACGTTCAAAAGAACAGCATTTATTTGAACAGGACTCTTATATAACATAAAAAAAACCTTGTATGTATAGCAGATGCTTACATGGGTATCCTTTGCACAGGACTTCAATAGGAGTGGACATTTTCTTCTCACTGATTCGCTCATACTTCTGTCTCTTTGTGGCAGCCTTTAGACCCTGCCATGGCAGAGAGCCCAAGTTGAAGTACATGAGCACATAGCCAAGAGACTCCAAGTCATCTCGTCTGGATTGCTCTGTGAAAGAAAACACCAATAAACACTGTCATTAAGATGGCCTGACTATAACAGGTGAAGTGGCTTGATTGCCCTAAAAGTAGTTCTAAAAGTACAGGAGGTTTCAATAAGATAACATAATATTATGATAAGTTTATTCAAAAGACATATTAGGGTACCTATTCCCAAGTGGGTGTTGATGGAAGCGTAGCGAGCAGTGCCAGTCAAGTTTTTGTTCTCGCGGTAAGGGATGTGCTGGTGGGTGCGAGCATCTCTGTACTTCTTGGCCAGGCCAAAGTCAATGATGTAAACAAGGTTGCCCTTCTTCCCCAGGCCCATAAGGAAGTTGTCAGGCTTGACATCTCTGTGGATGAAGTTCTTGGAGTGGATGTATTCGATACGGCTGATCTGATGACAGAACAGAAGACAGGTTCAGCAAGTCGAAAGACTGAATGAGAGACTCAACGTAAACCTAACACACCAATTTAAATAAAAGCAATGAAGGCATGACAACCGCTGAACAAGCAGCCCTTTCACATTATGCCTCCTTTCACAATGCCTCTTGGCACTTAATACTAAGTCAAACACAAAGTGAAAGAGGATACTGGTTGTCTATGTAAAACAGCTGAAAGGATGACAGTAAAGCTCGTCATGTCATCAGAACACCACTTCCTGGAGTCATACCATTTTGGGTGTCCTATAACAAGAGATGGGTAGGGTGGACAGGACAAAGGTTATGGTGATCCCTTCTAAAGCCTTACCATTTGGTCAGCAAGCAGAAGAACAGTTTTTAGGCTGAACTTGCGAGAACAGAAATTGAAGAGATCCTCCAAACTGGGTCCCAGCAGCTCCATCACCATCACATTGTAATCTCCCTCTGCCCCACACCATTTAATTGTTGGGATACCGACTGTAGAAGAAACAATTACCATTAGTACAGAGGATTTTTCCCTTCAAAAAGGAAATCTTATGTGGTTTATGAAGAAAATCCTTGTCAACCAAAATGATCTAGAAAGTCCACTAAATGGACTACAGAACAGAGGGGAAGTCTGCCTAATATGCACCTGTATCTTTGAAGGACTGAGAGACAGAATCTGAAGGTGACCTACAACATTATAGGTGGGGGGTTGGAAGCAAGGTTTCAATAGGGCAGTGTTGATGTGAACAAGCAGTGCTGGTTGGTCACCTTCAGAAAGGGCTCTAACTCATCAAGCCATAAAGCATCAACCAACTCCAGAAGACCTTGAAGTGATGCACGAAAAGATATAGGCTGTCGTGAATGCACAGCTGATACCCAATTAGATCACTTCAAGGGCGTTTTCCTGCCCCCTCTCCCAGTTCAGCCACATGTGAACCAGAAAAGGTTGCTGTCACAACACCACTTTAACAATTTAAATGTGTACTGATACGATAGATGATGAATATATATCTTCTCGCTAAACCAGTCTGCCATCAGACAAACAGACAGTCTAGATTTTCTAGTGTAGTTCACATATACCCAGCACACTCAGGATTATCAAGGAGAGGAAGAGACTGAGGGCTCGGCAGAGTTCTGTAAGGTCAGAGTTCTCTAGGCAGCTGCTGTCGTGTCTACTGTCATGCGTGCCCTGAGCCTGGCCAGTGCCTTCAACAGCAGAGCTTTTGCTGTTCAGCACTTTGCAGAAAACATCTTCCAGGTCAGCTATTCCTGCGCAAACTCAGGAGGTTAAATATATCTCCTGTCTGAGCCGTCCAGCGCGCCTTTCCATTCTCATTTCAGGGCAGCTCTGACAGTCTATATTAATAGGAATTAAAATAGAAAAATGCAGAGCCTAGTGCTTCTCCATGTATGGACTCACAAGAGTGCAATTGTGATATAAAAAAAAATCTGAAATAAATAAAACAAATAAGACAAGGAGGATTTATTTTTCCCTAAATAAATGCATGTACATGCAGTGTGTACTCAAATGTAAACGTGAGTGAGTGAGTGTGACACAAATACGTGCAGGTAACCACACCTTTTCTCGATGTAAAGTTGCCAGTGTGCATGTTTGTTCATGCTATGCTAAATAAGGCTGGGAGTGGTGAAAGAGACCCAGTTAGGAGATGGAATGCACAGGGTGGCCCCTCCCCCCCAAACCCACACCACTCCACACACACACCATCTGGCCTGGGGTCCATGTGATCACAGAGAATACAAGCGCTGAGAAGGCTAACTCAGAATGTCGGTCTGTTGTGGCACGGATGTCATCGCAAAGTTTGGCCGCTGCAGAGCGAACGTCATGCATGCTCAGTCGTGCTGAGAGTGAGCAGAAAGACTGCTGCTTGTGTTTGAAAGCGAGTGTGTTTGAAAGCAGCATAAACAACACACTTTTGCTGCTGAAACAATAAAATGCCCCCGAAAGGACTGTCATACATCTATCTAAAATAAGCAATAGGGGCAAACCTAGCTGGAACCGGGGCATGCGGGGTGGGGGGGTATCCTTCAAGCATCTCATGTATATTCATAGACCATCACCATAAATTGCAACAGAAACAAAATATCAAGATAAATATTAGGGATGCAACAATACAGTTAGTCCACGGTTCAATACATACCTCGGTTTTTAACCACGGTTTTCGGTTCGGTTCTGATGGCTTGTAACATCAGTTTTTTTCTATTCTATTCTTAAGCGACAGGAACAGCAAGAGGTTAAGGAGAAAAAAAGACTTTCTTTATTGCAATACTCTTTCTTTATTTATTTTACTTAAAAGAATTGAAAAACCTTACTTAAACTTAGAACTTTACTTTAAAAAAAAACCTTGTACACATTCCTAGTGTATTGTATAATATAAAATACATATATCTAAAAATTTACACTGGCAGCTCAGAGCTGTACAGCAGCATTTAAGTATGAAATTGAATGAATAAATGTAAAAATAAAACACTACATAGACTTCACTATAAAATATACATTGATTCTTATTAAAGCTACTGTATTAAAGTTTTTCAGTCAAGAGCAGTGAGTGATTTTCTCTTCGTCTTTTGTTGTTGTATTAGCATTAAAGGGATAGTTCACTCAAATGAAAATTCTAACATCGAGAAATTAATACAGGTTTGGAACAACATTAGATGAGTAAATGGCAATTTTAGAGGTGAACTGTCCCTTTAAGGTCAGTGTGTTCACTAGACTGCGCTGCTGTCAATTTAAGAACTCTACATATCTAATATACAGACACACGCCAATTTTACTTTCACTTTAGACATAACCGACTGTGTTTATGTTAACCTTGTGTGTATTTGACTGTATTAGCGCAGTAAGACGACTACTTAGTCCAGTAATCACGTGTTTGACAGTGTGCGCGCTCTGAAAAGCGCATGTTAAAACTGCATAAGCACGTGAATGACCGGCAAGGCTTTAAAACGCATGCAAATAATGAACTTTAGTGATTGTGAATAACTATAGTGTTCCATGAGTATAACTCTACCACTAACCTTTGATGTGAATGTATGTCGCGTTGTTCAGTATATCGGGATGGAGGCAAATTATAGAATTTGTAGAAAATGAATTATTTAAATGCAAAAAACGCAATTCACAAGCGCGTATTGAACCGAGAATGCCGTACCGAACAGTTCAATATTATATTGAGAATTGTGGCATCCCTAATAAATATATATTCTTGTGCCTACACACGATATGGATGCAAAACTACAGAGGCCACAAATTGTGTACTTCCTCACTATTCCAAGCGCCCAAAACTTGCGAATTCTTTATTTTTTAGCTTCAAGCGAATGCATTAGCGTTTAACATACCTAGTCATGCGCTTTGACAGATGCGTGTGCATCCTCAGCGCAAAACGTTCATTTCACAGGTTATATCCTCTCTTATCTGTAAATGTTACTAATTCATGCGAGTATTTCCATTTTTCATGAAAGAGCGTCCTGACACTCTGCGCTTCAAACTTCACTGAACTAGTACCGGTGTGCGCATGTGCGTCAAACAGACGCAGAACAATAGAGAGGGAGACAAATAATATTCAGGGAAAAAAAACTATTTTTCAAGGCTAATACAATTTCAAACCCTCTTCTATCACAGCCAACTTGGATAATATCTTTGTGACAAATCAGCACATTTTGCAAACAATCTAGAATACATCTCAGAAAACCTCAAATTTAAGTGTGCACGGCATAAAAAAAAAATGAATATACATTGACGTATGTAAGAATTCCTAAAAAGGAAAGTAAGTCTTTGTCAGCTGGCCTGACACCATTTTACAATACAATTAGAATCGCACTCCATCAAATGGCCTTTCAAAATTCAGTGATGTTTCAAAAAACTAAATCTGCTAAGAGTGACTTGACACCTAACTGTTTAAAATATTTCAGAGTGATTTCAGTGTGAGGTGTATACGTGTGACTCATAGTTCTGTTTTAGCGGAGAAGCCGGATGGAGACCACGAGGAGCTGCTGACCGAGTGTGGAAACACATACCGCCTCCTTGCATCATTTTGTAGATCTTGCTCTCGATGTGCAGCTGTGGGTGCTTCGTTTTCACACATTCTAGCTTGATGGCTACTTCTTCCCCCACGGAGATGTCTGTACCTGAAGATCAGAAAAGACAGGATTACACTATACATCACCAAACAGAAAAGCAAAAGACTGACAGTGGGTGGAGAAACAACCAAATTGCTTGATATGTCTAAAGTAGGCAGCTTTAACATAACATATCTGCTCATGTATCTGTGACGTACAATACATGCATATCTGAGCGTGAGGACAATAAATCCACTCAACTAGAGAGGCTTGCAGTGTCTTAATAAGCATTAGCTTCCAGTCTATTATGAGTCATTGGGACACAATTAAATATAACCCAAAAATATAATGAATATGCAGGCCCACTTTGTAAAAAAAAAAAAAAAAAAAAAAAAAAAAAATTCTGCATATCTAAGGTTGACTCACACGCACAGCTTTCCAGCGTAAGGGAGTGGGAACAATTATCTATGCATACTGCTATACCACCTCCTTTCCGGCCCACCATCTGCCTCAACTCAACATCCTGAGCAGAGGATGCTGAAAATCATCCACATTCATCTGCTGTAACGGACACTAGGGCTTTCAACGAATATTCTAAATTCGAATATATATTCGAATAGTTTAAAAAAATGAATTTCGAAGGTGAAAATTAATAATCGAATTTAAAAAAAAAAACAAGTGGAAAAAAACGCCCACGGTAGTAGAGGCGTCTGCTTTGCGAGTGGGCGCGCCAGCACGCCTGAAGCCTTGTTTATACTTTCGCCTGGCTCCACAGCGCGAGCCCCCGCTGACTGCGCACGCTCCTCCCCAAACGGACGAGGCGTTTGGTTTATACTTGACGCGCTCGTCGTTGTGCTATTTTTTGAAGCGACAGAGGGCGACTCGGAGTAATTGTTCTATAAACCATCAGGAAAAAGCATCGAGAAGAAGTGGGCTAATATACACAGGTGACGATATTTATTTTAGTACACTTCACCGAAAACCACACTACAAAAGAATCATGTAAAACAGATCAAAATAAACCTTGCTATTACTTGTGACATGAGAACAAAAAGTATGTAGAAATGTAACGTTAACTTATACAACTAAAGTTATGATATCTTAAATGTTTCCTAATGTCACTAAACACTTTTGTGAGTTTTCACTTAGTTTCGTGAACTTTTCTTTATTAAACAAGCTTGTTTATGCTTTTGTAGGCTCATTTTGTAAATATAAGCAACTAATTTGTATGTGCAAACTGGACCACCCTTACTTTGCATCGTCTGCCACAAGCTCTTTGCCTACAACACGACAAGAGGCCATATTTGAGAAATTAATTTTGTTAATTTGTAAAGACATGAGACCGATCAGTGTCGTGGATGGGGCAGGCTTCAGGGAGTTCTGCTAAGCAATGGAGCTGAGGTACTGACTGAATAGATATAGCATGAATAAAGGATAAATGCACTGCTTCCACTGGTTTGATTATTTACGGTTTATCACGTCAAGGAAAAGTTCCACGTTTACCACAGCACAGCTCGCTCGGAGCGTTCAATATTCTGTAAAACTTCAATTAATATTTGTTTCAATCACTGAATGAAGCCTGCTATATTTGGGACAAGAGTCGCGACGTTAAACTTTTTGTTTATTTAAACCGTTATGCGCAGAGCGCGTGAGGGTGAGGGCGAGAGAGAGGTCTGCGGTCTTGGTCATTAGTTGATTTACTTGTTTGTGTGTAGGTAATACGTTGTCAAATATGTTTAAACTTAAATAGACTACCTATACAAGTAGTTATGTCTCTTTGTATTAATTTGTCCTGTTATTGACGTAATGCGCGTCATTGACAAAATGCGCAACCAGATGTTCGAATATTCGTGTTTTTTTTTAGGGAATATTCGAACGTCATTTTTGAGCAATTTTGACAGCCCTAACGGACACCCAATAAAACAGATAAGGAGAATGACAACACTGTGGCATTTTCAAGGACTATGCCAAGCGTATGTTTTGTGTCTGATGGTGTGGCATGAAAAGCAGGATGAACGAGTTCGAACTTCCCTTCCCTCTTACTCAGAGTACGGGAAGTGACATGCTACCTGAACCCAGTCCTGCTTTTCCAGCTTGGAGACCGCAGACCAGTCTTACTCTGGAGAAACTGCTACACTGGTTCGGGTTAATGTTTCATTAAACATCTTTGGGTTGGTAACGAAGAAAAACAATATATTAGGGCTGGGTATGGACACAAATGTCACAATTCGATTTGATTCAATTACGATTTGATTCCATATAAATTATTTTGGCTATATATCAGGTACAATACATGGCATATTTTCTCAAGAAAAAATCTCATGTTGTAAACTATGGGAGTCAGTTGGTACAACATTAGCCTACAATAATGTTGAAGGTAAAAAATAACTGATTTGTATAAAAACACAAATTACACTAAATGTTTTTTTTTATAATAAAGTTATAAAATTAACTTTACAATTACCTAATCATATTTCTATTCACATTCGTTTTTTGAAATATAAACATTTAAATTATGACAGTCATAAAAACTTGCCAGATTTTACTCAAACATGCATGAAATATTGAAAAACATAAAAAATTATAATATGTAATATGGTGCATATATTTAGTTAATTTTTGCTGACTAACGACTAACGAGTTTATGGACACTGAATATGGTTTTTCTGAGGTAAATGTGACCTTAGATGATATTGTTTAAAAGCTGTTTTATTGACATCTTTCCATGATTTAAACACTGAAACTTAGCGAATTCAACCGAATAATAGGAAAAATATTCCTCAGTCACAGTCACTCCTCGTGTTTGCTGGATAACAGGCAAGCCAGGGGACGCCACGAAAACATACATAAACAAATCAAATAGCCGCACTGCCGTCTCCATGTGTCTCTCAGAAATCAGGCTGTCAAGAGTACCATCAATAAAATACTGCATCAAGCATTTTCTACCATTTGATATGTATATTTTAATGTTTTAAATCTTGAGAGACGATATGATGGATGATATGATGCATGAACGAGTGAAAACTATGAATGAAATGAGCACAGCAGTTCGTAAATCAAATAGCCATGTTTCTCTTGCGTCACTCTGAAATCATCTGACAAAAGTAGGCTGCTATCAACTGGAACATCATACACATTTTCTACTATTTGACATGAGTATTTAAATGTTTAAAACATTGTACAACATGATAAATGAATGGAATTGTGGTTCTAGACTGAATTATTTTTATTTATTTTTTTAAATATTGATATTCATTAGAATTGTTTGGGGCCAAATTTTGCATCCTTAAAAAAATTGCACAAAAATAAAATAAATAAAATCACAAGATGCAATTTTTATCAGAAAGATTGCAACTAGTTTTTTTTTTCTTTCTAAATCATTCAGCCTATACTTGAACTTTCTATAAAAATACTGACTCAAACTTTGGATGATGCTTTTGATTTGAAAGTATAACATAAGACTGCTGTGCACTAATTGTTCGGCTTTCATATCAACTGCAGCATGGAAACCATTTTGATAGAAAAGGGATAATAGAAAACAGCTCATTAAAACAAAAAATGAGGAGACCCCAAATGAGGTATAACAAGCTCAGGATGACGTCCCTTTAGTAAGTACTGCTTAATTAACAGATTTCCTGTGTTTAAAGGTGAAAAGAAACAGCCAGATCACCTAATGCAGTAATAATAGAACAGCTACACAGACAATATGGTGGACAGATTTATTAAAAGTGTGGTGGTGAGTGTTTGGACCCGATACTGTGCTCATGTACTCCTACTCATTAAATGTTCCGATACCAAAAAACCAATACCGAATAAATGTATCAAATTAATAGAATGTTAAACAAATATTAACTGAATGTAAAATTAAATATTTATGACTATATAGCTGCTGTGCACAAGCTGATAAGAGAAATGTAAGCTTGTCAAGCGCCGCACATCACTTTTTCCACAGACATCGCTGGAAAGTTTTGTAGTTCACTCAGACATGGCAATAACAAAGAAAGTAAAATAAGAAGCATATTACTAACGTTAACTAGTGGTAAAGAGAGGGAGAGCAAGTTGCATTTTCTTGATTGCTGATTGTTCACTCGGCAAACGTATCATTTGAATTAATGCAAATAAAAACATGAACTGTTACATGATAAATGTATAATGAGTGGTTCCCTACATTATTACAGGAAGGCAGTACAGTAATCACATCAACTGCATGAATAGTGGGTTCATTGTTATTCTTAATGAAACAACTAATCCTTTGAAGGTTCACTATTAACATTGGGTTTAAATCCAAAATGTTGCCAAATAGGCCCTTTTACATTTCTCTTTAAAACCAATTCTTATGCCATCATCTTGAGATTAACTTAGCGGTTTCACGATAAACCACAATAAAATGTACTGACGGTTAGTAATATTGTTTAAAATTTAATTAACATTAAAACCGTGTTTGACTATCATGATTTTGAAAACTCACGGTAAATCCTGTCCAGCCAGCATCAGTCTGGCGCAGCGTACAACATTGTTTTTTCAATGAGAAGAAATGGCAGAAGGCAATGACAGCTAGATGGTCCAACCACACCCTAACCATAACCCTATTTCAACAGGAAGAATTAGGCATGAAAATAAGTGAAGGAAATATCTATTTGCTAAGCCAACTAATTTGATTCAGATTTGCACCCAATATTTTTTTTAATTAAAAATGCAATGAAAATACTAAAAATAAAAGTATCGGTATCTGAAAAAGTGGTATCGGTGCATCCCTACTTGCATCAAGTTATTAGATGACTAGTCTCGCTTTAAAATGCTCCTACACAATAGACAGAATGACTATGACATGTAATGCTCATCTATGAGGATTTTTAGTATGAGGTGGCATGAATCATACAGCTCACAAGGCAACAAACATCATTACATAAATCATAACCTAGTAGATAGATTTATTATAGCAGAGTAACATTTTTCAAAATGTGTAGGAACAATTGCAATGTCACAGCAGTAAACCCTTAATAAAATGTAATCCTAAGAAATTAATTTACAGCAAGCATGACAGGGTACAAGTAGCAACCGTTTGCTCTTATTTTATTACTGACTGTTTACTTGTCCTTTTTATGTAAATCTAGTTCAGTAGGGGTTTAACAGTTCTGAAAACTACTGTTACCTAAATAACCTGAAAATCACTGTTTATTTCATTTGTATCTTTGATTGTTTATATTTGTGCTGTTGCTTGTAGTTTTATTATTTGTTCTTATTTTTATTTGACTGTAGTCCCATTTTACCTAAATATAGCACATACCGAACTATACTGAAAACAATGACCCTAAAATCATGATAAAAACCAAACCGTGAGCAATTTGAACCATTGCACCCCTATAGTTCAGCGATTTAAATAAAGCCTACCTGTACTGTGTGTAAGCTATTATAACAAAATTGCCCAAATGATAAAAAATTATGAGATAAGGAATTATCTGTATGGTGGTATATATGGCAGATTTTCAAGGTATCGTATCGAAGTTTGATATTCCAGTATCGTGACAACACTACACTGCACACATCAGATTCTGTCAGTGCCTGTGCCAGGACGTTTCACTAGAACTCATTTATTAAATATGGTTTAAATGTTGGATGTGCAAGCAATTTTTTTTACATGTTAAACAAGTGCTATACCAGGACCATGCCGCAGTAGAGCTGGATCCGGTACTCTCCTGTTGAAACTCACTCGTACGTATGCCATGTATATATTTCTAGCCACTGCTCTTCCTGAATTACCATGATCTATTTCCACTTTGAAAAGCCACTCTAAGAGGAACAAGTAGTACCAGCTAGGGGTGTGCGATATTGACAAAAAGGATATCTCAATATTTTCTGGGTTTTTCTCGATGACGATAATTAGACAATATTTTGCTGAGTGTGTTTTTGTGCTGGTACCTTGGCAGGTTTAGCACTGCCGTATTCAGTGAAGTTTATGATATTCTTCATATTCTGTGTGGCTGATCAGTTCACAGCAGTGACAAATCTTTTTTACCTTTATAAAAAAACAGTTTTTAATTAATTGTATGCAACTATGCATGCATCATCTTGTGTCAATTTCATAAATTTAATAAAAATGAACGACTTGATTGGCTGTTACCAATCAAATTAAATAAGTATCAACAAAATTCATCTTTGTAGTGCAGAGGACACACAGAAGCTGCATCTGAAGGGGCATTTCAGTCAAGTTGCAAACAGTCAACTTGACCTGCAGCGAGTGCTGAGGGTTTTTTGCTGAGGTATGATCAAGTAGCTATGTATTTGCCAGCTGCGCAATATATGGATACATATAACGTTATAACGCATGATTTTGCCACCAACGAGTGATGGGCGGTATACCGGTTCATACCGAATACCTGTATTTTTTTATTTTATGATATGAATTTTGATGATACCGCAATACCGGTATAAGTCGCTTAAACAGCGTTCGGAACGTGGCGCAGCGCGTCATTGTTTGAGAAGGGACCCATTTCATTGATGCACAGTAGTAAGAGCAGTCAGAGCACAGTTGAGATCGCATTACAGCCTATGGCTGAATCCTATACTCTCATTCACTATTCCCTACGTTATCACTTTATTTGAAGGAGTGAATGAAAACGTGCGTGAAGCCGGACAGCGTTGTGTGTACATTGGCTGTACACTCGTTATTGCGGTGCAATGGGATAAAATGCACTCAATAACGTCCACTATGGTTTCGGACACCACTACAAAGTGCTGTCCCTTGCAAATAATGCTCTATTTGAGATTATGGGGCGATTTCGGATTAGAGTTGTTCCGATTCCGATACTAGTATCGGAAATATCACCGATACCACAAAAAATTCTGGCATCGGTATCGGCGAGTACTTGAACCCATGTACCGATCCGATACCATTTTCTTAAACAAGACCTAGTTATGACCGCGAGCTTTGCCTAACCACTGCGCGGTTCTTCTTCGGTGCTCCGAATGCATTGCAAAACACAGGAAGTTGTGCTGTTTTGCCACAAGGAACCACTGTTTAGAACAGCAAAGAAGAAATGAAAACGCGTTAGCAGTAGGCTATGTCCGCTGTTTACTGGCTGTTTAGCAGTATTTCGTCTCTGTGTGGATGGCGGCCGCCCACGCGTGACGTTCGCAGTCTTTGTAATCCTTGCCGTGTGTCACTATCAAGCGGCAACCTCCCCCAGTTTCTCTACGTCCATATTCACAGTCTATGGTCACTATATGAGGACACGAATGCATAAACTGAGAATTTTTAGAATTTAAGCATAAATTTAAGAAAAATAAATATTGCTGTCAAATGCATGTCAGATCATAAAAATACTGTAATAAATACAGTAGTTCACTGTATGTATTTGTTCATGTTTTATTAAGGGATAAGTCTGAAGCACACCATAAAATAATTCTAGCAATTCATACAGGGCTAGTAGTTTATACAGCTGTATACAGATACACACACAGGTATTGGATCAGTACTCGGTATCGGCTAATACCCTGAGCCCAGGTATCGGAATCGGGAAGGGAAAAAGGGTATCGGAACATCTCTATTTCGGATTCAGCCCTTGATTACAGTGGAAAATTCAAACTACACGGCGCGCGAGAGAGAGCGGTTTCTGCGCGGAGTGCCGCGATGGGTTTAACGACCCTCACCACATGGATCATATAGCACTGATATAGACCGGAGCGAGCACGTTTAAAAAAAGATTAAGCGTGTCATTTGTTCAGAAAGTGCTCTTAAATGTATTGCAAATATCCGCATTTCTCCTCGTTTTGGCAGTTTGTTGTTATATAGGGTTAGATTTTTAAAATGCTTAAGGTGCCCTCAACTCAACTTTTAATATTCAGGTGTCTGTAAGTATGACTGTTTGCATTTTTGCAATGCGGTGCAGTTTCTTGGGGAGAAATGGAGAAGGAGGAAGTGAAAGGAAAGGGGATCTATCGGGAGAGACTAAATAACACCGCCAAACAGCGTTATTTAGAGAAACTGCTTGACATCAACAACATCGACTGGCATGATCTGCCAGCTACAGAATGACGCTACCACCTCACACACACCCTGTCATTAAAACAAATCTCAAGCTGCTCTCTCGGTCTGAGTCGAAAATAACCATGGCAACTGATAGTGTATCCTCCCAATATGGCAGCGCCTTCCCGAAATGCAACGGAGTAAACATCGTTACGTCACCTTCTCATTCTCAATTGGTTGTCTCTCCATAGCATCATTTTGTGGGGCTTTGTAAACTGTATTAACTCTAGTGTGGAATTTTTCTACAATATTCACTCATGACAGTTAAACAGGGCATTCTTGCCTTCTTCTGCACTGCTCTGTGTCTGACTGTATACGCTGTAGCCCATTTTCTCTCTGACTCTGAGTCCTCAATGTTTTTTCCGCCTTTTTCAAATTAACAACAGCCGCACCGCGCTGTACTGGATAAACAAACCGCGTCAGTTCCGTCACCGTCGTGTCTCGCGTGCCTCTACCAAAAATTCAAATGCACGGTTTTTGCATTCGAATGTGCATTTTTTGTGTAAATTCGACGAATATTCGAAATTCTAATTTTTATTTGACAGCCCTACAGTGCTGTGTTTTTGTTTTGAACTATTTTCGGTGGCAAAATATTTAGTCTAAAGGTTTCAAAATATGGAGTCTAAAATGCAAGTCACTTAATATTAGGGATGGGCATTTTCCCAAAATATTGTATTCGAATATTCGGGCTCATAAAAATCGAATACTCAAATGACGTTATTTTGAGAAAATGAGAAAGACGTTTATTTTTTAAATTCATCAAGTTGTCGTCACCATTTCTGAACAAGCTTACGATTAGGCAATATACATAAACTTATGTTATATCTTATATCAATTTAAAACATTAAACAATGTGTAAACAAAAAATATAGGCCTAAAGAACAAAAACATTATAAGCTCAAGCAGCGCAAGCGAAAACAAACGCTAGTAAAGCAGAGAGCGTCAGTTATCGTGCAGAACGTACATATACACTTGAGTCGGAATATGGTTATCGTGTTTATATTGTTTCACATTTTCATGTTGAGAAAAACATCATCATCATGTGGGTCATATCATGTAGCAAAATATCTCACCATTCACTGAAGCGTCCAGGTCGCACTCGGTCAACCATTATTATGTTTGGTCTAAAACGTGAGTCCACTCGTGTTTTGCTGCAGGACAGCAAATGCAAGTCAATTTTCTGTCATCCTTGCAGGACTGTGATATGAAGTGTGTAAAGTAACATATTTTAGCAACTGTGTGAAAGTGAATAGCACATAACTCTGGCACAATAGCGGTATAAACATACATATCTATTGGTACAATATGCGTCACATGACTAAACGTGTCATTTTTAAATACCTCCGTCTACACAGTCCACACTACGACGCCAAGACGGCATTTTCAATTTTATCCGCTTTGGAGGGCGTTTTCAAAAAGCTAAGTTTTTGTTGAAGGCCAAAACGGAGAGAAAAAGATACATTTTCAAACGAAAACGTATTAGTGTGGAGTGGACATGGCCTGACCGTGACCCTTTTTAATCACAGCAGTAGTGGTTTTCCCACAGTCCCTGAAACCTTAAACCCACCCTGTGGGTACTGCCGTGTGAAAGAGTGGTATAACAATCAATAACTGTCAATACTATAGAGCTCTTCAACACTGCTCATGAAAAATGAATTAACCAAAGCTGCTAATGCATGAGCCGCTCAAGTCAAGTCAAGTCAACTTTATTTATATAGCGCTTTTAACAATGCAGATTGTTTCAAAGCAGCTTTAGAGTGTTAAACAGGAAAATAATGCGGCATAATTTTATTCAGCCGTATAGCCATTCTGGAGAAAATGGTGATGCCATCAGTTCATTTCAATTATCATACAGTGACAATGTGGGCTTTAGATCAGTAATTTAGTTTATATGGTTAATTTAGTTTAATAATTAGATTTATTTTGATGTTTAGTTGAAAAATGTAGTGTCAACACAATCAGCTTAATGAAGCTACACTTAAGGCTGAAACTAACGATTATTTTTGAATTGATTAATCTATCAATTCTTTTTCAATTAATAATCAAACGACCCCGTAGCCGTGACTAATCTATGTATTTTACCTAATGATATTTTTCATCACAAGTGATAAGATTTATGTAGTGTAGGCCTAATTAGGAAAGGTGTTTACTATGACTGCGTTCACAGTCACTTTTTTGGGATTTACAGCAGCAATTGCGTACAAGAGTGAATACCGGTGTTGAACTTGTCACATGTCGAATTTACTCACCATCACATCCCTAACAGGTAAAAAGGCTAATACATTTTGTTTTTATTATTCTATTTTCCACAATGTCAAACCAAAACCCAAAATACAAGCTCAGGCATGTGCTTCTGTCCATAGAAGCTCTTGCAGTTGTGTGCTCTAGACAGAGAATACTCCAGTTGCAGGGAACACTTTAGTAGGCTAAAAAGCAGCACATATATGTATTAGGGGTGGTGGAAAAAATCGATTATCGATTAATCGCGAGTATGTTATGGACGAGCATGAATCGATCATTAAATTTTCAAAAATCGATTTTTTTATTTATCTAAACCTGACTCTACCACCGTGTGTGTGTGTGTGTGTGTGTGTGTGTGTGTGTGTGTTCATTAGATGAATGTAAATCTGTCGTTAATGCTGAGATGATTCTGAGGGAACACTCTAGAAATCCTCCCGCCTCGCCTCCTCTGGAGCTCAGGCGCATTAGCGCGTTAGCACGGCTCAGATTCGCGCACAAACACCGAATAAACGCCTTCAATCCGCAGATTTATGAGCGCTTCAGATGAGCGAGCGCGACACACATCGACGCGGGAATTAAGGCGATCCTGAGTACGCGATGAGCAGATCTCACACACACACACAGCCGGACTGATGCTGGAAACACACCGCTGCACCGACCGGCGGCTCCCGCTCACGGAACCGAACGGGCCTCGACACTCCTCCGACACGAAAGCGTTTTTCTTCTGTCGTTTTTTCCCCTTTTGTCTTTCTCACGTCAGGAAACGAACGAGAGGAGCTCGAGCGTTCCACGCGTTCCCGCCCCCCTCACGCGCGCACCGCATCCATCACTCTTGACATTGTCACTGTGTTCTACAGTACAGTATATAAGCTGAAGCTACAGTAAGTTGTTCAAAAATGTTCATTTTGTCTTCTTAATGATTAAATTGGACAATTTTCTTCTAGAAAGACAAGGTGTTTGGAGAAAAAACTTCTTCTTTACCTTGACATGTTTCGACTGCAACCTGCAGTTTTCCTCCACCTGAACACGTTGTCTTTCTAGAAGAAAATTGTCCAATTTCTACAGTATGTTGGTTCTGATCTACTTCCTAAAGGAAATAAGCCTTTCATTTATTTGTTATTGTTTAGTTCAACTTGATGAGTCACAACACAATGTGATGTATTCATTTCTACACTACAGGACAAGTGCTTTGAGTTGATGTTACTCAATAAAAGAGTTAAGTAATTCAGTAGCTGACTTTTTTTTAATACTGCAATCACTTTGTAGTGTATTTTCGTTTACTGTTGTGAAATGGAAAATCAATAATCGCTAATCGAGAATCGTTAATAATCGAAAATCGACTGTAATCGAATCGGGACTTCAATAATCGTAATCGAATCGAATCGGGAAATCAGACAGATTAACCACCCCTAATATGTATTAAGTATAACAAGGTTGCATTCCTTCAACTGTCCATCCTATTAAAGGGCTGGTAAACCACGATTTCACTTTTCTAACTTTAGCTAGTGTGTAATGTTGCTGTTTGAGCATAAACAAAATCTGCAAAGTTACAACGTTCAAAGTTTAAAGCAAAGGGAGATAATTGCTTTTAAAGAAATCAATTTCTAAGGACTACAGCAAACGGCCAGCAGGGACTACTAGACATTCCTCCAGGGTTGCTGACATCCCCATCCCAATATTTACATAAACCCCTCCTCCGAGAATATTAAATAAGGGGGGGCGAGGCCATTTTGTATCGCAGCAGGGAAGCGTTGTTGTGGTATAGTTAGTAGGCTGGAGTGTTGTTGCCGCAATGCCGACGAAACGCTGTTATTTTCATCCGGATTGGAGATCCACTTTGTTCAGCCTTCCTAGGGACGGGGGTGCGTTGCAGTGCGTTTAACATACAACATGCATGTGTGTATGAGACAGAGGGGAACAGGTCGCATTTGCAGCAGATATATGCTGCCCATCATAAATCAAAGCACGAGGCAGACAGGGGTCGGCGGTTCAGCTGTGCGAGACAGGCGGGCGCACGCGGCTCCCGCTGCACATTTCACGGAGGAAAGCTTCCACACTCTTCGCAAGTTCAATGAAGGATTCGCACAACAGCTTGTCCTGAAAGATGGATTTAAAAACAGAAGCTGTTTACGGGCCACAACCTGTAAGTATGATTTAGTTTTCGATGTGTTTTCCTGTAATAGTTCGTATTGTTAATTGTACATTGTAGCAAGGAAGTAAACATGACAACGCTGTTTGGCTCTGCAAACCAGTTTGTTAAATGCTCATTCATACTTAACGTTATCCGACAAACACCTAATGTTACAAACTTTTTTTAAAATCTCAACAGCGAACTTGGCATTAGTGTAAATTATTCTTTGATTAGAGCTTTTATGTATTGTTTGGTTCTGTGTTTGATTTGGCTACTAGTAAAGCCAATGTTTAGTGTTCGTTCTTGCGACAGATATTTGGCTATAATCGTTCTAAAAATACAAAAGTAACAGTGCCATTCAGTAGCGATCACTATAGATCCGCAGTCAGGTTCTGCTCGATCATCTTCACTAAAATTGTCTGGGTCTGATTCAGGCTCAAATTGGTATGGTTTTATTGACGCCATTCTAATACTACCCAAAGCACAGGCTACCGGTAAAGGTATGGGGCGTGACGTTTCTGACAAACGTGCACTAGGCAGTTAGCGAATCACAACACACTGGGCCAGCTAACCAATCTGAGCCCATTGCATATTTTTGAGGGACTGGCTTCATACAACCTGGAAACCATCAGACCGTTTTTACAAGGAGGGAGAGAGCAGTTTAGAATAAAAGGTAAAATATATGAAAAATAATGCAATTTTTTTAAAAACGAAGCATGAACACGTTACAGTGCACCCCACAAACACAATCAAGCCTTCGAAAGAATGTGTTTTACCACCCCTTTAAAAACGACAAGGCTTTATAAGATAATTGTAAAAAAGAGAATTGTATTTCGCCAAATTTTATAGTGTAAACATATTCAAGCGCGAATGAGAACCGTTTCGAGGGGGTGCCATGTATGCAAATTTAAAAAATAAATAAATAAAAATATTAAAATCCCAAAATTGAAAATCGAATATCAACCCACTGAACAAATTTTTTAATATTCAGGTCCAGCCCTAATTGAGTAAATTTATTCTAAAAGATAAAAACTGTTTTTAAATGCATGAATGAATTGATGAATATTTAAAAAAATAGATCTCATGCTTATTTTGTTAAAGAAAGATGAATATCACCCATGGGAAATTGTACAAAGAACCACACCACAAATAAATGAAGGCATCGCTAGTATCCAAAAGAGATACTCTGACACTATTCTACATGTAACCTCAAACGTTCAGCAACACGCAACAAATTCCTGTGCGGCCTGAGATTGGGATATTTTTTTAAAAGGTTTTTGCCAGGATTTATAGCTGTTTGTCAGTGTGCAAGACTACTCGCACAAGCCCATTTCCATCTAAATTGAACAGAGTCCATCGTTGGGGTGACGAGATTTTCCCGTCACACACCAGTGAGACTGGGCTTCACAGACCCGATCACCCTGCCCTTTTTAGCCTCACATTATGAGGGCATTCACAGGGAAAGAGAAACAGATACACATCAGATACATTAGAGGCATATTACTATTATAATGAACAAGCCTATGTTCTGAGACAGCCAACCGCCTATGCAAAAAAAACAAAAACAAATCAAGGATCAATATAACTGGTCCATAATTTCAAAAAGCGTGCTTGTTTTATTTGACACCGTCAAGAAAGGAGAATATGCATTTCTCTGTAAAATATCTCCCCTGGATGATCTTTATGCATTTCATGCCTCAATGAATGTCACACCACCACTACTAGGGAATATCACAAACTGCACAGATATGTACAGTGGAATTTGATTTGCCTGGGCACATTTAGAGAGAATGCTCTTCCTCCCCTATACTGATAGCACAGGGGATATGTTCAGACACATCCACTCAATACATAAGTAAACACCACAGGAGCCCATCCTTAACATAGATGTCTACGTATGACATACGTCATGGTTACACAGCACATGACAAATTACTTCAACGGCCATGGTGATTTTAAAGTCACTGCATATGAATCATGGTTTAGAGCTCTTGAGTTCCTTCATAAGACTTTGATGCTTTTGTGTTTAAGATAAAACTGCAATAATTTCCTGGGGAAGCCTTCCATGATGTAATTTTGGAGATCAATAAAATTCAGCCGCCCTCCCCACTGCAGGCCGCTGGCATGCATGCTTCTCAACCCCCATCCCGCACACCAGGGCTCTCCAGAGGGATTGAAGGTTTGGCCTGAGCCTGTCTGGAGAACAAATTGGTTGCACTGATCTCATTCATGTGCATATGCTCACATTCATTTTACATGACCGCAAGCTTGTTGGTTTGTGCAGTGGAGACAGATGGATACTTGTGTTGCAGCATTGAGATTCAATTCATTAGAGAAAGATCTGCTAAATAAGCATCTTGGTAATATGAGAGAACAGCATGCTAAACTGTGTGGGTCTAATACCTGTTCAGCTACACAAAAAAGGGTCTAATAAGTAAGAGATTTATGACAACACTGTGTTATAAGCAATACAATATATCAAACAGCATGTGGGAAAGTGCTCTATAGGGTTGAAAACCTAGCAACAAATTTGGACATCGATAAAGATGTCAATTTTTGAATGCTAATTAGGGATGGGACAGTATGAAAATTTCATATGACGTTTATAGTGACCAAAATTATCACGATTATCAATATTATCATGGTTTGGTTAAAATTAGATTAATTATCCCTTGAATGGAGGCACCCATAGAAGCATGCATGTCGCACGCATTTACGGCCACATTGTCATTCACGGTGGATTTTCAGTTCTATGGAAGCTCAACTTCAAAAATGGAATTCAATGAAAACATTTGCTATGCTCAGCTATGAATGCCAAAGTGGCAGTGCGCTTTTTACTTTTGATTTAGAATGAGTGATTTAAGAGCCCCCGTCGCTGAGACCACCGGTATTAGCGGTGTTGTCACATGTCGATTAACTGGGGGAAAAATATTCCTCACCATCACATCCCTAACAGGTAAAAAGGCACCCTTAGGCCGCGTGTCCACCAAAGCATTTTTATCTGGCAGAAAATGCCTCGCTGTGGCAGCGCTTTTGGCGCTTTTTTTCAGTTGAGGCTGCTTGTTAGGATACGGTATACCCGTGGAACTGTTACAAGCATCTCATTTCACAGATCTTTTTTTTTCTGTATTGATTCTATATAAACATGCAGATAGAATGTAAAGTATTTGCTCTGGCTCTTTTTTAAATTATTTTGTTGTTATTATACTGCTTGTTTTCATCTGTTGACGTCGTACACGCAGAATGTGGAGATTGGTCGGTGTTGTATTTGTCCCGCCCCTCCGCCACTGTGATTGGACGGCTGGGTGAAAAGTGACAGTGATGGGCGCTGCGTTTTGCTCAAAGTTGAACATTCTTCAACTCTCGGCGACCGGTAAAAAAAAACCCCAAAAAAAACGCTGAACGCTCAGCACCTCGTTACGCTCATGGCGTTCTAAAAATGCGGCGCTCCCATTGAAAACAATTGAATACGCCAGCTAGCCGCGTGAAAAAAAAGCTTTGGTGGACACAGCTTTAATAGTCTTCTTTGAACTTGTTTGTTGGTCTTTGACTCAAAGCCACTTGCTGTAAACTTTTCTTCATTTGCTTATCCTCGATAAAGTTTCCCTCAGGACTTCTGTAAAAGCCCAAATATGACCACACCTCAGATTTGGTCCTTTTAGAAGGCTGGAAAATCTCCAGAGCGCTGTCACTGACTTCCGCCATTTCTTCTCGTTAAAAAAAACAACGATGCGCCTGCGCCAGACTGATGGTGGCTGGACAGGATTTACAGCGAGTTTTCAAAATTGTGATAATTAGGGATGTTAATGATTAATCGATGATCGATTAATTGTCGAGAATACATTTAATCGATAAAACCTATCGATCATCGATTAATCAGGGTCATGCGCGTGCGTGCTGCTCAACTGCGAAACATGTCAATCAGACACGAGGAATGATGCGAGCGCACCGGAGCTCTGTTTGGGACCATTTTACAGCTAGAGTTAAGAATCTGGTTAATCGATTAATTGATCGTTAATTTAAACGACGATCGATCATGGAAATTTGTGTAAATTGACAGCCCTAGTGATAATCAAACACTGTGATCGTGGCTCCTAATAATAATAATAATAATAATATTTCGTTACATTTATATAGCGCTTTTCTGGGTACTCAAAGCGCTTTACATGGAAGGGGGGAATCTCCTCAACCACCACCAATGTGGAGCATCCACCTGGATGATGCGACAGCAGCTATATTGCACCAGGATGCCCAACACACACCAGCTGATTGGTGGAGAGGAGACATTCAGTGATGAAGCCAATCAGTATATGGGGATGATTAGGAGGCCATGATGGACAGGTGCCAATGGGCAAATTTGGCCAGGATGACGGGGTTACACCCCTACTCTTTTTTCGAAAGACACTGGGATTTTTAATGACCACAGCGAGTCAGGACCTCTGTTTAACGCGTCATCCGAAGGACGGTGCTTGTTACAGTATAGTGTCCCCATCACTATACTGGGGTGTTAGGACCCACACAGACCATAGGTGAGCACCCCCTGCTGGCCTCACTAACACCTCTTCCAGCAGCAACCTAGTTTTCCCAGGAGGTCTCCCATCCAGGTACTGACCAGGCTCAGCCCTGCTTGGCGTCAGTGGGAAACCAGTCTTGGGCTACAGGGTGATATGGCTGCTGGTCCTAATTGGTGGTCCTATGTCGTACAATGAGAGAGGTTCAAAGACGGCTGTTGTCACAGTCTTGAGACCAAAGATAGCCTAGGACAATTTTCTGACAGAGTCAGAAATTCAGCATGATCACCGCACAGTGTTTTTGCTGCTACGACCTACGTCTACTGAATAAGCCAATAGCCAATAAAAATGCGACATGACATCAACACAACACGACAACTTGGAACTGCTTACCGCAAGCTCTGTTCCCTTCCTCTTTCGCTGCTTCCTCTTTTTTCAGCTCACATAACTGCCAACGTGTGATTCATCATGGTCTTTTTGTTTACCACTAGCGCAATTCTGATGACATTTTATTCTTCTATAGAAGCCTATAGTAGTCTACGAGTCAATTGGTGTCATCATCGTACAGTCTACATGTATGCCGTACCCAAGTTTAATGGATCCATGTCGCACAGTGTGATTTGTAATGATCTTATAGGATTACTAAAATCCTGCAGTGCCGTTTTAACAATGTCTTTACTACCTTTCTGTACCTTGAAAGTGGTAATAACATTGGAGTCTTTTTGAGGTCAAAAAGATAAAAAATATCTTAATTTGTGTTCTGAAAATAAACAAAGGTCTTTGGACAGGGTAATTAAAGACAGAATTTTCATTTTTGGGTGAACTAACCCTTTAACATTAATTTCTTTAAAATAAATAAATATGAATAAAAAAAAACTTATTGACCCTAAAAATTTTATAAATCTATTTTTATAATTAAATATCCAATATTGACTGTAAAATCATTTTAAATATCATCCAAGTTAATTACTGGAGATAATGGAAACAATGTACGGCCACTAAAAACACTCTTGGCTGCATGGTTTAACAAGCCACAAGACAGTTTTCATGAGAGCTCTGTGAGTATTTCAACCTGGTTCACGTAGGCAGGCCAATGCTGTACTTTAAGAGGCTTGGTAGAGAGAGCATGTGTTGTTGATCAGGTCAGTCTGGCCTCCTTCAGGCCCAGCTGGAGTTCATCAGGCTCTGCCTCCCCAGGTGTGGGGATATTGGGAGTCTTTACATAAGCCCCTTAGCGAGTACACGGACATGACTGTTTCCAGTACACCAGCTGAATCACCACTGTTGCATAACAACATTTACGCACTTTGTAATTCACACACTTGGACTGTACTGTTGACAAATTATTGCCAAACCGACATGGATAAGATGTGCAACATAACTCTAGAGCGCACAGCCGAGGCGTGACATCCTCTCTGATTGTGCCATCCTGCAGCAAACAGAAACAAAGAGCTCAGTTTGTAAAAAGCAAACAGCCACGCAACGATCAGCTGATCTACTTTTTCCTACTTTGTTTGCAAACCTCAATGGACTTCTGCAAAAAAAAAGTGTTGGGTAATTTTACAAGAACATACTGGACGACTGATTTGGAACTAACATTGTTTTTTAAGCCGTTTCTGGAAAGAAGTACAGAGAGGAGGAGTGGAGTATTCCTCCACCAAAGTACTGCAGAGAGTGTATCATAAACACAACTCAGGCCAGAAATGAGATCATTGCACACAACTCCAACTGCGAAACAAAAACAAAGGAGTTGTGCAAGAGCACAAAAGCTCATCAAACCACCAGAACCCATATGCATCCCATATTGCAAGGAGTAGTTTATTAAACTTTGCATCATAAAGGCCTGCTCAGGATGCTTCACAAAAGAACCAAACAACACAGAGACTGATGCTATGCCCTTAACCACACATAACTGGCAGCCTTCAATATCTTCATTGTGGTGACATAAGAACTTACACGAAAGGTATATTAAAGGTAGCTGCCTACAACAATGCTTTGCCGCCTTGGGCCCTCAAAACCAATGACGAAAGCAAATATTACATCACCAGCGCCTTTCACAAGACCCAGTGGAAGTTAAGTTGAAACTTGCACGCTAAAGGAACCTGCCAGCTAGTTCAAGTTGAGCATTAACGGACCTTTTATAAAGGTTCTTATAATTAAAGACCTCTACCAACATGTAGAAACAACTCAGAAGTTGCAAAGTTCTGATCACACAAGCTACAGACAGACAGCATGCAATACAAATGCTATATACGTGTTTACTTGTGACAAAGTACTTCACTTCCTGTTCCCTGTCAGTCATTTCATTGTTACTCCTGACAAACCAGTGAGATACAACAAATATGCTGTATATTCTAGAGTGTAGCAAACTCATTAATAGGGACATATCAATCTTATAATATTAGATGTTTAAGACATGAAACCAGGCTAAACTAGTCACAGTCGGATTGGCTTTGACAGGATATCCTGGGACATTTCACTACACATTTTAAACGCGAGACTCCTCCAACACACCTTCCAAACTAATTGTGAAAATAATGACATTAAAATGCACTTGATAGGCAAGCAAACAAAATGCATAAACGTGTATTTACAAATGCCAAAGCACTTAAGATGTATTATATCTATAACTTATCTGAGACAGTTCGGTGTTTATTTTATTGTAGGTATACCGAGCACAGCAGATTCTTATAATATCAATATAACAATAATATAATATCAAACAATATGTATAAAGCATAGGCTGTCTAGGTTGGACTGCCTGATTTTTCCCCTCAAGAAAAGCTTAATGGTGTCACGTAATATTCATAACACTATATGTTTACATACAAATATGGGTCTAATGTCTTTTTAAACTTATCTCCAGTTAACCGTCGTGTTAAACTAGCTGACTACCCATCAAAATAGCAGTGGTTAGTGGGGGTTTTCTGGCTTTCAAGCTACACTTTATAGGACCTTCAAGAGCAGCTGACTGGGGGGACACTGGGAATACAATTGACGTTTCAAAACAAAATATGATGTGTAGCTTTACGAAACTGGCGAATAACACCGACTATCTCAATCAATAAAAAATTAAATAATCAATTACTTACCCAAATAAATGTCACCAAAGGATCCAGAGCCGATTTTCCTTCCCAGTCTGTATCGGTTTCCTACTCTCAATTCCATGATAAATGGCTAAATTACAAAGCTAGCGATGAAGCTAGCTTTAACGGGAATAATTTAAATGATATATGTTCGGACTGTTTGATAAAAGAAACGAAAATGCGTCCTTTGTTATCCGTCTATTCTTCTGTCTCTCCCAGCCAGAATCCCCCTGCTAGCTTGCTAATTCCCTTCACAGTAAAGCTACCCAGTTTTCACCAGTCTTTTTCTAACATTCCGAATCGGTAACTATCAAAATATTAGGCTTGTTAAAAAGAGTAAAGTGTGAACTTTATGCTCTAGTCAATTTTACCCTGAAAATAGTTGGTTTAAAAAAGGATGAAGTCGGATTTCGAGAACGAATCCCTTCCTGTTCTGCTGGCCCTGGATCTACCATTTACTCTCTATGTATCTTCTACAGCAGAAGCCCCATCGGTTGAATAATCCAGCGACTGCAGTGACGTCACTTCCCCTAGCAACAACGAGCCACTGGAAAAAAATCTCGGGTTTAGAAAAGCAGCCGTATGCTAGAATTCCTATTGTTAAATCTGTTGAGATTTCGCAACATCCATAACCATAGCTTCAGTAATATACTAGGTGTGTTTATTTTAAATTGGTGTATGGGTAAAAGTGTTTTAGTAGTGTTATTCTCACCAATAAAGGTGGACGATATAATATCACTCAGCACAACCCACTGTAGATACACACACATTATATACACATTTATTTATCATACAGCATCTATTGCACTTTGGACTTCAATTTGTGAACATATTGTATACTGTACATTGTATATTATTACTATAGCTTAATGTATACTGTTATTGTTTAATGTATGTTTAGTGTATATTGTTTTAAGTATATGTATATTGTAAGTATGTGTATATTGTTTAAGCTGTGAGAACTACACTCACATTGTGTAAATTATTTATTGTTTATTGTAGTGTATACTGTGCTGTGAGTAATTGTGTGCGCATCAGATGTGTAATCTGTTGTTGCTTAAATGTTGTACATGTCATTTCATGACTGCTATGTTTGCTCGGAACTGCACCTAAGAATTTCACCTACTGTTGCACTTGTGCATATGGTAGAGTGACAAATAAAGTGATTTGATTTGATTTGATTTGATGCGCAGCCTCAAGGATGTAAACAAATGTTTAAATAAACATATATGTAGGCTATATATTTTATTCAATTTGTGTCATTCCTGAACTACATCTATACGCTGTTTTCTCAGTTGTAGCCCTTTTCAGTCTTTGTTAAATATGGAAAATGTCCGTTTACAACCATGGCTGTTTACTGTGTGTGTTCATCATGATGTTTCAGGAAGATACCTTGCGAAACCAGTTGCAAAGTTGATGCTAAACACATAACTGACGTCTTATCTTCCTTCATGTCATAAAATAAAAAAGGACTTCAGATGGCAATAAGAGATAATAGGTACACAGTAGTTCCTGTTGAATATTGATTGGGTTTAAAGTGGTTTATATCCTTGAAGAGAAACAGTTTGCTAGCTCTGAATATGTCATTAACTGCATTATTAAAGGGATAGTTCACCCATACAAATGTTGTCATCTCATCTGTTTACTCATCCTCAAGTTGTTCCAAACCTGTGTGAATTTCTTTGTTCTGCTGAACACAAAAGAAGATATTTTGAAGAATGTCGGTAAACAAACAGTTGAATTCCATAGTATTTTCCCCCCTACAATGGAAGTCAATGGGGCCCATCAACTGTTTAGTTCCCAATATTCTTCAAATTATCTTCTTTTGTGTTCAGCAGAACATAGAAATTCATACAGGTCTGGAACAACTTGAGGGTGAGTAAATGATGACAGAATGTTTTAATTTTGGGTGAACTATCCCTTTAAAACCAAACTGTTTCTAACTGTCACAAATAGCATTGAAATTTCACATGACTTGAAATACACAAGAAAAGAAGCAAGCAAGACCATACTCTAAAACATTAATAATATTTCATACCAAGGAAAGCATACAATCGTACAAGCTGAAACTTACTTGATGCCTAAACAATGACATGAACCAGATGATTTGATCAATATGAAGCACATGCTTGCTGATAAGAACAAATTACACGCAGTTATATTTATCTAAAGTGCATGTTCTATGTAATAGGCTTATTTTAGTTCAAATTTAAGCTTTATGTTACTCATATTTCATGAAGTCATGTTTTGAGATGCTGTACAATGTGACAAGCTGTCCAAATGTTTTAGGTAAAAGAATAAGGCTTTTTCAAAACAACAAATATAAACATACAATTGTGCTTTCTTGGCAGTCAGTCTTGAAAAACAACTTTTCTCAGTGTTTTGAACCCTCTTTCTCTCCAGATCATTTTCGATGATAACGCCCACAGAAGCTGGTGTTGTATTCGGTGGGTTGTGATTGGTCAGGGCACAGCCAATGCTTGAGGCTGAATAGATGAGCATCACGTGACTGAATTACTCAGCTTTCGTTGCATGTGTTCAGTCACGTTGAGAGCAATGCGCCAGGAAAGTCTGTGAACGCCCACTCTAACCTGACTCTAACAGCCATACCAGATTTCTAAAAGAGAACTAGCTCCAGAACACACTGCATTAGTGCAGTGAAAAACAACACTGTAAAAGATGTAAATAGAGGAATATGAAAAAAATACTTTCACAACAAAGAGTTGACAAAACAAATGTTAATGTTCTTTTACAGTTACTTGCTTTACTGGTATATTCATCAGTGCTGTGTCAACACAAATGTCCTCAAACATGATGAAACTGCCTGCTTTTTGATTCTATTAATAATAAAGAGAAGTGTCACAACACTGACATTTTATATTAATGGACAACCATGAAAGCAACACATCTCAAAGTGCTTTTTTAATATATGATGTATACAGCTCAGTGCAGATATATTGATTACAGTACAACTGGTCTTAAGAACAAAGTTATGATAGAAAAATACATATTTTTAAACAGAATGAAAATGAATAATTTTGCCTTTTAATAATATCTCATGTATGTTATATTGACTTCTATTAACTTGTTTGCTATTAGTTAATGAATGTGTAGCAGGGCCGACCCGTGGCATATAGGCGGAATAGGCAAATGCTAGGGGCGCCACTCATCCATAGGGGCACCAAAATGTATTACTGATACTATTTTATTCATATTAATTTGAAATATTACCAAATAAAGCGCAACAAAAACTTAACTAAGTCCCCCGCATCTTCCCGGTCCGCCTCATCAATCTCCCCCGCCGAGCTTGAAGTGCGTCCGAAATATAACGCGATCAGTAACGTTGGGAATTTGTTGTGTCGCGTCACCTCTCGCCGCATCTAATATAGACAGGATTGCTTTCATTTTTTAGGGTGCTTGGCAGCTCGCTCCAGGTGTAGACACGGTGGAAGTTGCCTGATTATTTATGACGGATTGCCGAATTGTAGTGTCATAAAAAACAGAAGCCTCTGATGCAGGCAAGATAAGGGAAACGCTGCAAAAATGCTCTTCTTATTTAGTATTTTTGTCTTGTTTCTAGTCTAAATATCTAAAAATTCTTAAACCAAGATGCATTTACTAGATACAAGTGAGTATATGCTTAAAACAAGCTAAACTATGCCAATGGGGTGAGAAAAATAATCTTGTTTCTGATTAAAATCTTGTTTCTTGTTTCTGTCCCAAACAGAAATAAGATAATTTTTCTCACCCCATTTGGCAGATAATTGTGCTAATTTTAAGCTAAAACTCACTTCATTTAGATTTTTTCCCCCAGAAAACAAGGAAAAAATTATCTAATGTCATTTTACTAGTAAATACATCTTGATTTAAGAATTTTTTGATGTTTGGACTGGACACAAGAAACAATTACTTAATAAGAAGAGCATTTTTTGCGGTGTAAAGACAGAGGTAAAGTGGTGTAATGAATGAACAGTTTATTTATTTGCATAGTACACAAAAAAAAAGGTTCTATATGGCACCAAAAATGGTTCTTTCATCGTAATCATAGAGGAACCACTTTTGGTGCTATATAGCACCATATCTTAACATGTTCTGTATATGGTAGCGGCGCTTTATAGCACCTTAGTCAAAGAACCGGTGAAGAACCACTGAAGAACCGCTGAAGAACCACTGAATTGGTGCTATATAGCACTAAAAAAGGTTCCCCTATATTTACGAGCCAAGAACCATTTTTGGTGCCATATAGAACCTTTTTTTTTTAGAGTGTAGTAAAATACTAATGTACGCTAATTAATTCCAGTTTTACCTTAAACTACATGCAAGCAGCTGTTCTGGGTTTTCCAGTGGCCACAGACAGTGTATTTTGTCAAAAAGAATCATATCTGTTTTTTTAAACGCATGTAATATCACTTTTTTAATAGCCTAATGTTTTTACTCTACAGTTGTGCAGTTTTAAGGGGACATATGCATCCACCCATCCATCTTCTTCCGCTTTATCCGGGGCCGGGTCGCGGGGACATATGGACATTTTAGAATGTATTTTTAAAATAGCAACATTTTATGTAAATTTCACATTAAATATCTAAATTTCTCAGTTTAATTCATGGTGAAAACATGAATGTGCATATTAGTGGAAGTTTGCTGCCATCTACTGGAAAACAAACACTTTTGCTAGTTCTCAATAGTTTGTGCATGAATGCAAGATGCAACTACTTGTTATTTGTGTTAAGGCTGTAATGTGGCATAGGTGCTATTTTTGTATAGTTTAACTATCATCAGCCTTTTAAAAGAATAAATAATAATAATATCATGAACATAATGACGGGGTAGAATGGACTGGACGTCATATAAAACAATAAAAATTAAAAAACATCAATGCATTAAAAAATTAAAACAGTACCAGTGTTTCCGCAACTTACACTGAAAACATGTAGTGCTAAACCTTGATACAAGGGGCACCAAGTAAAAAAATCTTGCCTAGGACAGCAAATTGGTCAGGGCTGGCCCTGATGTGTAGGCATGCATCTAAGAGCTACAATTCTAGTTATCATAAATAAACCAAAACATTTTTGACTGAAGCAGTCAATGACCCAATTGCATTCCTCCATACTTATGCAAAACTGTATTACCTTTTTTTTTTTTTTTTAATAACTAATGGTGAATAATATAAAATGTAAAACACTAAACCAAACGCAAGACAAAATTCAGCTTACAAAGAAAAACACACTGGACACAACAAATACGGTGTATCCCTGTAATATTATTTGGTTTACTCTGACATCTGGTGGACAGTTATGGTGCAGACGTCAAATTATTATTTCACTGACATGAAAACTCAAAACAAAACTGATTTTGAGATTCTACATTCCAGATTGCCTTACCATTAAAGGGTTAGTTCACCCAAAAATGAAAATTCTGTCATCATTTACTCACCCTCAAGTTGTTCCAAACCTGAAACAGGTTAGTAGTATGCAACCCCCCTACTATGGTAGTTAATTGTTGCTCTATCTGCTTGGTTACAAACATTCTTCAAAATATCTTCTTTTGTGTTCAGCAGAACAAAGAAACTCATACAGGTTTGGAACAACTTGAGGGTGAGTAAATGATGACAGAATTTTCATTTTTGGGTGAACTATCCCTTAACATGGCGCAAATTATGGATATGCCGTACACACCAACACGGTCATAATACAAATAATGTGTATACATAAGAAAGATGACATGACTGATTTTTACATTTCAACGAAAAACCAATTTACAATCCACAAAAAAAGTTATTCCAACAGGACAAGTAATCTGTTTTCATGATAAACACGGAATAAATCCACAGGTTTAATGTTTCCCCACGGATGTATTTCACCGCGACACACACAACAGTTCATGTGCCGCATAGAGCTGCTGTAAGTATTCTGCTCTCATCAGTTTATTTTAAAACAATGACAGCTAGTGACAGCTCATAGTTCACATTTAAGCTCTGTCGACGTGTTCGCCTTTCATATGCATTATTACAGTTTACTTATCCAGATGTATAGCAAACATCATTCCGTTGTCACAGTCTCTAAGTTTTGAAAAACATTTCAAAATGTTTAGTAAAGAATGCCTTGATAACTAGATCCTTAATGACTACTAATAGTAATGTGTTTTGTTAATGTTCCTTTTAGGTCGTACATTTAAGTTAATTGCTATGCTAATTAAGCCATACAAAATCCATGTCTATATCTATGTTGTCATTATGCTTTCATCCCATGTAACGTTAGGCAGCATGGCGAAACCCCGCGGGTTCGAGTTCTGGAGGAGCACGCTGAAGGGCGCACGCTACGTGGTCGCGCCTATGGTGGACCAGAGCGAGCTCGCGTGGAGGCTGCTGAGCCGCAGACATGGCGCAGAGCTCTGCTACACGCCCATGCTGCACGCGCAGGTGTTCGTCAGAGATGCCAACTACCGCCGCGAGAACCTTTACAACGAAGTCAGCCAGGAGGACCGACCCCTCATCACGCAGGTGGGTCTCTGTCCTGTTTGGCCCAGTAAACACAAGAGCACATCATCCTCCAGAGAGAATTGGGTGAGTTATTCACTGGAGTGTAATTTTGTGTTGGTGTCTCCATGCAGTTCTGTGCCAATGATCCTGAGGTGTTCATCCAGGCAGCTCTACTTGCCCAGGATTACTGTGATGCCATCGATCTGAATCTGGGTTGCCCCCAGATGATTGCAAAAAGAGGTACCAAAACTCAGCTGACAATTCATGTGCTGTTTGCAAGATATGCACGCTATCATTCAAAAGTGTTTTTTAATCAAGAAGGCGTTAAATTGATCAAATGTGACTGTGAAGAACTCTATATCAAATAAGTCTTTTGATTAATCAAACGTGCATCACGGTTTTCATAAAAAATATTGAGCAGCAACTGTTTTCAACATTAATAATAAGAATGTTTCTTGAGCATCAAATCAGAATGAATGCTGAAGGATCATGTGACACTGAAGACTGGATAACACTTCAGCTTTGCATAACAGGAATACATTTACTATTAATATTAAAACTGTTATTTTAAATTGTAAATATAGTTCACAATATTGCTGGTTTTACTTTACTGCTGCTGAGGATGATACTTTATTTGTCCCCTAAGGGAAACTTGTTTTGGGCAATACATATGAAGCTGCAAACAAGATAAACACATCAGTAACAATCACAGTCATGTCCTTCACTCTAAAGTAGAGTTCAACAGTTTTTGTAGCCAAAGGAACAAAATAATCCTCATAAGCGGTTGTATCTTGACCTTGGGGTGTGGAAATGTTAACCAGATGGGAGTAGTTTACATTCTGGATGGAGTGCAGGAGAAGGATCCAGACTAATTTTCCTTGCCTTGTTAATCAAATAAACACAGCCTTGTTGAGCTTAAGAGACTTCTTTCAAAAACATGAATGAAATCTTTGAATGGTAGTGTTTCAACATGGAATTTGATCCTCCTGACAGTATTTGCTCAAGGAATACATTTCATTTGTTCACTGAAATTGCTGAAATTTTAGAAAAATGTATTCGTGTATTGATCATTTAGGCCCGGTTTCACAGACAGGGCTTAGATTAAGCCAGGATTAGGCCTTAGTTCAATTAGGACATTAATGTGCCTTAGAAAACGTTACTGATGTGCATCTTGAGACAAAACAATGATATGTCAGTACAAGATGCTTTCAGGTAAAACAGCTCAAACATGCATTATAGTCTGGGACTAGGGGGTGAATGTTTTTGATTCTCTCCTAGGCCATTATGGTGTGTTTCTTCAAGATGAATGGGACCTTCTTGAGAAAATGAGTAAGTGGTCTAATTTTAATAGCTCAGTGCAGATGTGAATCATGCAGAGAATATGTATCTTATTCAGGTGCTGTTGTTTACAGTTAAATTGGCTGATGAAAAACTCTCCGTGCCCATTACTTGCAAAATCCGGGTCTTCCCAGAGATCGAGAAAACAGTGAAGTATGCAAAAATGCTGGAAAAGGCTGGATGCCAGGTAAAGTGTTCCATATAGCAGATACTTTTATCTAAAGTGACGTTTAAGGGGTAGTGCATATGGAGCAACCTGGGATTACGTACTCTTCTCAGGAGCCCACTGGCGGATGGAGATTTCTTGAGACCTGTCATGTGTGTTACCAGATGTAACCACTACGTTACCAAAAACCTCAATGTAATGCAATTTTTATATATTCTTGAACCAGCTGCTTATGGTTTGGTATTTATTTATTTTTTGACAGCTCCTCACAGTTCATGGGAGAACCAAAGATCAAAAAGGGGCTTCGACTGGCATTGCAAGCTGGAAGCATATCAAAGCTGTGCGGTAAGAGATGCAACACTTGCTGCTGGTGCTGACTATTCTTGGTGTTTTGCCTGATGATAAACTTTTATTGTACTTGTGAAGGGAGGCTGTAAACATTCCTGTTTTCGCCAACGGAAACATCCAGCACCTGAGTGATGTTCAGCACTGCATGGAGGAGACTGGAGTACAAGGTGTCATGAGTGCAGGTAATGCTATCCTCATACAACGAGAAGATTCATAAACCTACTCATACTTTGATATTTCTTATTGCAGCAGTATTATAAAAATGAACACAATTACATTCACAGAAGGGAATCTCCACAATCCTGCCCTGTTTGAAGGCTGTAGTCCACCTGTGTGGGAGATGGCTGAGGAGTACCTGGATGTTGTGGAGAAACACCCACCCTGCAGTCTGTCTTACGTCCGTGCCCACATCTTCAAACTATGGCACCACACGTATGTTCCTTCACATTTGTCTTCTTACACCGATATTGTGGTGTGGCTTGAGATTTTTCGTTTCTGCCAGAGAATAAAAAATAAAAAAGATAATTCTGACTATATCATGCGAGATGTAAACTCACAATTGTGAGATTAAAAAGTCGCAATGTTCTTTTAAAATGTTTTATTCTGTGGCGGAAACAAGCTTCCACACTTCTGTAATGGTAAGTATGTATTTGTTTACAACAGCCTACAGATACATCAAGACCTAAGGGAGGAGTTAGCCAAAGCGAAGAACATAGCTGGGATTGTGGAAGTCAACAGACAGTTGAAAAAACGTTGCCAGGTAAAGGAATGTTGTTGATTTACAAAATCAGTTTTAGTCTAACTTTATTCCAAGACAGAAAGATTCTTTACTTTAGGCTTATGGTAGACTTTGAGAGAGCAAGATTGCTTTTTGCTTTTTATTCTTAAGGAGGAGATGGCTAAAGATGAATCAGAATGGATTCGGACTGATCTTCCCTTCCCTCACTGGATCTGTCAACCCTACATCAGACCACCGTGAGGACGTGTTTTCTGTTCTTGTGTGACACCATCACAATCATAGTATTTCTGTGTTCTCAGGAAAACAGTATAATATTAATCATAACTCTCACTGAATGGCCCAAGGTTTAAGGAGGTTCATTTTTGTCCATGATGGACATAAATTAATTTGAATATAGCAGTGCATACGCTGGAACTTGTATGTGAGGATGGTATATTTTGCAGGCCCAAGGATCCAAACACTGAAAATGGGCAGAAAGCACTGGAAATGAAAGCTGTGAGCGTGAAGAGGGCACTGGAGGACAGTGACGGAACTAACGACTCGCTCTCCAAGAACAAACAGAAGAAGAAAGCCCGTAACCCCCACAAGAACTTCTGTTCGGAGCTGAAACGTAAGATCAAATCTTTTCCCAATGTTTTCTTAAGCCTCTAGACCGGATGCGGCCTTTAAGTGGCATTGATGGCACAGAGCACATTGTTGTAACCTACTAATATTTTTTTTTTTTTCCTTTTTGGAAAGAAGACTTTTATGCTCACCAAGGCTATATTTGTTTGACTAAAATGACAGAAAAACAGTCATATTGTAAAATTATTCTTGTAACGGTAAAGCTGAATTTTCAGCATCATTACTCCAGTCTTCAGTGTCACATGATCCTACAGAAACCATTCTAATATTAGGATTTGCTACTCAAGAAACATTTTCTATTGATGCGTACATGACACCTTTTTCCAGGATTCTTTGATGAATAGAAAGTAAAAAAAACAGCATTTATTCTATTGTAACCTTATAAATGTCTTCACTGTCACGCTTGATGAATTTAACCCTTTAAACCCGAAGTGTACAACCCGCCCCCACCAGACTGTAAAATGTAAAAAAAAAAAAAGATGGATGACCCGCCTTCACTCTCTTTTTATTGAAGTATGTGAATCTGCCAGTGTCTAAATATGGCGCTGATATCTTGGAGCCCGAGTCTGCGCTGTAGTGAGCGTGAAGTGGAGCTGTGATATCAAGGTCCCGCCCTCACTCCTGCCTAATCAACAGCTTTTTGTGAAATAAACAGTTATGGAAATGTAGAAATTAAAGTTAAAGCTCCAATCTCCTCCCGAAGTTCCTGAAAAATGTCCGTTGGTGCCTCAGTGACTAATTCACTCAGAGAAGCTGTCAATCATGACGTCACACTCACGTTTTTATAGCATCAAATAACTAACTAAAACCAAACTTATTTAAAGAATGAACACTTGAAATAACATCAGCATGATTAAAAACTGCCTAAAATGACAGAAACCATCTTTGGAAAAAATTTATTTGAAGTGTAATTTGATTTAGTTTGTCTATGTCCCATTAGATTTCAGGGAGAGGGAGGGGTTTATGACTTATACTGCATCCAGTCACCTGGGGGGCGATCGAGGCGCTTTGACTTCACTTTTCAGGACTCGTGTGGCACACTTGGGTAGTCAAAACTACTGCCTTGATCAACACAAAATAGGTGTCATTTGAAAACTTTAGCATTCGTGTAGCATTTCATTAACTCCTAAGTAGTACTTTTTTTGTTTGTTGTACCATGTACAAAAACACCACACAGCTCAGATAGTCATGTCATATGTAATTTTGAAAGGTCTTGCAGAGTAGAATACAACAAGCATAACTATTTTGGGCTTTGACTAAACTTGAGTGAGTTTTTTCATGTGAAGCCCCGCAAGACCCATATGTAAATAATATACAAATGCAGCATTTGTCACGTTTTTGCTTGTTACTTCATCGAACATGCTTGCAGAAAATGGCACATCATTATTTACAGCAGACTCTCGAGCCAAAACTCGCCACAATCTGTCACTTAGATCTAAAGATATTCCTCATGGAGTTATAACGCACAACCTCACAGACGCCAAGTAAAAAACAAAAACAAAGGTAGCTTTCACATGGGGTTTGCGCTTGTAACTTCAAGAAACATGCATAGATCGTGGAAAATGGCAGATAATTATTTACAGCAGACTCTCACCATTTAAAAACAGCCAAAACTCACCATAATCCGTCACTTAGATCTAATTAAGATATTCCTCATGGAAACCGGAAACACTTGTTTGGAGAGGTTTTTGGACGCTCAGCTAAACAAAAAGGCTACCTTGGTTTCTATAACCTGGTGGGGACTGCTATAATGTTTGATTATGTTATACCATCACCACAATTTGATCCAGATGCAGCTCATATGAAGGGGAACAATTTATTGCATGTCAAATAAGAAAGATATGTAAAATTTCCCTTGAGCACACTTTTGTCTTTTATCAGCATTTTTTCAGCATAAGAATGTCCAAATGTAATTAAGTATATATAATTTTAAGTTTTTTTTATCAAAAGGTACCTACCTACCCTTTGACTCTCCTTTCTATAGTCTTTTACTTTTGTATATATCACTCAGAAAAAAACAACAACTCTAAAATGCCTCAGGGCTTAAAGGGTTAATGCATCTTTGCTGAATAAAAGTATCAATTTATTAAAAAAAATAAACATTACCGACTCCAAACTTTTGAACTGTAGTGTATTTTCATTGAGATATCAGCTAACTTTTTTTATTTAAGGTAAAATAACATGCCTTTGCTTCCTTGTGCTTTGCAGCAAAATACATCAAGTGTGAGCAATGTGGCAACCCTAAAGTAAGACTTTTGATGATCTTTTTTAACTGTTGTTTTAACAGTGTTTACAGAACCATTTTATGTGCTTTTTAAAAATCTTATAATCACAAATTTACACAAGTTTTGATTTTACGCCAACAGGGGAATAAATGTGTCTTCAGCTTGTGCCGTGGCTGCTGCAAGAGGAAGGCTTTCAAGGAAGTGGCTGATTGTCCTGGTTAGTATATCAACCAGCTCAAGTTGCATATTGCACACTATGAAATGTATTTTTATTTTTTTTTGATGTTTAATGATTTAATACTGTAAAGAATGGGGCATTAGGTTTTAATTAGCTAAAATATATTATAAATTGTGTTCATATTTAGTCTAAAGTTTAAAATTAGGGTTAGTTACATTAACTATGAATGTTTAAGGGTAAAACACGATTATGATGTTATGGTACAGTCTGCTTACCCAGCTCAAATCTGTATGCATCTAGTAATATCCTTCCACTTCTACAATACTAACTATTTCCTCTGTGTCCATTGTTGGGTTTCAGGCCATGGATTGAGATTCAAAACCAAGGCTTTGAGACAGTGTAACTCAGATGCAGGTGGTGGGCTGACAAATGGGAAACCCAACAACAGTCAGACAGTTTCCACTGCAGTCCATGATCCATTGTAGGCCGTCCCCTGACCTAAAGGTGGCTTATGTCCTGGATGTGGGTGAGAGTGACATCTGAAGACTCGTTGAATTGATTTACTACTTACCATTGGGAAGTAGCTGCACTGAATTGGAAGCTCAAGACTGCAGTTGTGGCCAAACATGGTTCTCCTCTCTTTATATGTAATTTGGATCGTTTTTGCACAGATAGAATTGTGGATGTAGACACTTTTTTTTTTTATTTCAAGGTAAATCTGCTGTTGTTGAGGGATCCTCAGTGCTGCTGTTACTTGTGCTAATCATTCTCTTTAATGAGGCACTACTTTCTGGACTGCTACTGGGTGAATAGATCCATATTCTTAATATTTCTTAGACTGCTTATTAGAATAGTGTTTTGATAATCATTTGGGAACGTGGTATATGAAGCAGCCACTCTGAACGCACAATCCTGTACTGCTACCTGCTCGGCCAAGAAGGAAGATCTCGGGACATTCTGTGGAAATACACTGATGGACATCTTCACACAAACATAATCTAAACTTAGCATTTTTACTTCATTTATTGTCTTCCGAGATGAAAGTTTCAACAGATGTGTGCGTTGCAACTACAAGGAAACAACTTTTAATGCGTTTTTACTTCTTTCTTTTTTTTTTGGAGCATTTATATAAATTGACTTTTACTCTGAGATTTCAAACTACTTTCCTATGCCGCCATGACCATGTATGATAACACATTGATATTCATTTTAGAGGTGAGAACAAATACACTACAAATTGTGATTGAGCCTTTTATCTTTTTTCTGTTAGCATTTCAAGAAAGTATGCAATTCTAATACAACTTCAGTTCAACATAATGACTTTTTTTATTATTATAGCCAAACAAAAAGCTTTTTTCCACAGTACTTTAAATGCATCAGTACTCAACTCAGTGCCTTATCCTACAGAATGTGGGTCAGTTACTCAAAGACATCCTTAAATAAATCCTATACCATCTATAAGTGTAAATGTGTACGGAGCTGTGGTTTTTCGTTGTATGTGGAATCAGATTCTTTAACTTTTTGGGAATTTTGCTCAAATAAATTGTTGAAGTTCTAAAATAGAAATTTTACTGTTGCCTTTCTACCTTTTTAATAATATGACCAAAAAAACTGCATGGTTTCTAAACGCGTGTATAGTTTATTCAAGGCCATACAAGCAAGTAAAGTCTACCTTCGTTTAATGTCACTGACCAGCTCATGATGACTCACTGGAGTAACAATCAGAAGACAATACAACAGAGAAATAACTAAACGTTATTAAACAGATATGAGGCTGAATCACTCTAAAGAGTGTTAAAGTCAGTGTAAATGCATTTCCAACTGCAACACTAGCACCTAAATCTCACCAGAAATGGATGGAGAAAGAGCCTTTCCAGGTTGAAGCATCTTTTTGAATGTATGTTTATTTTAAAAGCATGTTTTGTGATGAGGTTTCTCAATGTGTAATCAAGGTTTGTCACAAGATACAGAGGAAAGTGCATCCTTTACAAAGAACAACAGGCCATAAGTGCCGCGTTTCTCTTTATCTATTTTTCCTTTTCATTTGAGCAACAGGGTGTGCTTGTCTTTAATACAGACAACAGATATCTTCTTCCCAACTTAAATAAAGTCTTTAGATTGTGATTTTTCTCTCTCTTCAGCAGGGAAATAATTGATTTCTAAACAGGGGCCTAAGATGCGGCAGTGGCCCCGTGTACTTTCCTTGGAGAGGCATCTGGTTGAGTCTTCACATGTTGGTGCTCATTCGTGTTTGGCTGTTGGCAGGTGTGAGCTCCCCTTGACTGCCTTCTCTTGGAGGGGACTGCCAAAGGAATAAGAGGGATCAGTGAGAAGCATCACGTAGAGCGAGCAAAACAGACTGAGAAGGAAATGCATGCTTATGTTCATGAAGAATGACAGGGTGGCCGAGAGGGATGAAGACTAGGGGTTTAACTGAAACATTTGAATGTTTTTGTCTCAGATTCTTTTAGCTCCTTTTCTGTGAACAGAACATTAAGCGACCTAAAGGGAGTTCACAGTTATTCTGTTCATACTATAGGAACAATTAAATGCTAGACAGGTAATAATGCAATAACAGGCTAGTAGACTGCTTTAAAATGAATATTCCAGGTTCAATACAAGTTAAAGCTCAATCGACAGAATTTGTAAATAGACTTTAAAAAATTACCTAAAATTTGAGGTCATGGTGAGGCGCATACAATTCATAACTTACAACTAAGTTATTTTTGTTTGCACAAATTTGTTCCCTTCATTTTTTTACATTTGTTTTAGGGGTTTAAGGTATTATGTTGTCTTTGCAACAAAATTGTCTATACACTACCATTCAAACATTTGGGGTTGGTATGTTTAAAAATAAAATTGTAAGAAGTCTCATTCCTCACCAAGGCTGCATTTATTTGATTGAAAATAGAGTAAAAACAGTAATAATGTGAAATATTACAATTTAAAATAATCTATTTGGATATATTTTAAATTGTGATTTATTCCTGTGATGCAAAGTTGAATTTTCAGCATCATTACTCCAGTCTTCAGTGTCACATGATCCTTCAGAAATCATTCTAATATGATGATTTGCTGCTCAAGAAACATTTTTGATTATTATCAATGTTGGAAACTGTTGTGCTGCTTAATATTTTTGTGAAAACTGATATATTTATTTTATGAATGGAAAGCCGTTTATTTAACGCCTTAACTGTCACTGTATTAATGTTATGTGTCCTTGCTGAATTAAAGGTCCCGTTCTTCGTGTTTTTTTGAAGCTTTGATTGTGTTTACAGTGTGCAATATAACATGTGTTCATGTTTCGCGTGTAAAAAAACACAGTATTTTTAACACAATTTACTTATCTGTATACCGCTGTTTTCACTGTCCTAAAAACGGGCTGATGACTTCCTTTATTCTATGAAGTCCCTCCTTCAGAAATACGTAACGAGTTCTGATTGTGCCAGCGGTTCCCGTGTTGTGATTTGACCGCAGCTTAGCGAACGTGGCACTGTTCCCGTGTTGTGATTTGACCGCAGCTTAGCGAACGTGGCACGGTTCCTGTGTTGTGATTCGACAGCAGCTTAGCGCACGTGGAAAGGTCACGCCTCTTAACGGGAGATGTATGCACTTAATGATCTCTACAGCGTCCCTGGGAAAGCCAAACAAAGGTGATTTGACTCCGGGATGAAAATAACAGCGTCTCGACGACATGGCGGCAAACACACAAACGCAACAATTCCTTTTCTCCACGCGACCGTCCTCTTCTCCACGTGGGACAGCAACAAGACCACGCCCCCTTTTTTCACGTATTCTTGTGGGCGGAGGTTAGTCTGTTCTATTGACGTAATTTATGAAGGAAGTACCAGGATGTAGTCCAAGCCAGCCGTTCGCTGTAGGCTTTGAAAGGGAACTTCTGTTAAAATATCTCGCTTGGCATTGAACTTTGAGCTTTATTATTTTACAGGTATTATTTATGCTCTAACAGCAACATTACGCACTAACTAAAGTTTGAACAATGGGATCACGAAGAACGGGACCTTTAAAGTATTCAATTCTTTAAAACTTATTTCTTTACTGCACCCAAACTTTTGAAGTGTCATTTCACAAAAATATATATATTTTTTTAACACTAAAATCATCCTAATGCATTGCATACGGTCTACTACTTCTTGTGATCATACTTTTGAAATATTTAACGGGATAGTTCACCCCAAAATGAAAATTCTGTCATTTACTCACCCTCAAGTTGTTCCACCTGTATGAGTTTCTTTGTTCCGCTGAACACAAAAGAAGATATTTAGAAGAATGTTTGTAACAAAGCAGATAGAGTATTACCATAGTATTTTTTTTCCTACTATGGTAGTCAATGGTTGCTCTATCTGCTTTGTTACAAACATTCTTCTAAATATCTTCTTTTGTGTTCAGCAGAACAAAGAAACTCAAACAGGTTTGGAACAACTTGAGGGTGAGTAAATAATGACAATTTTCATTTTTGGGTGAACGATCCCTTTAAGTATTTTAATGTTTAAATGGATTTATTTCATTAAGTTGTAAGTGCCTCACTGTAACCCAGATTTTTGCTTTATTTAAAGGAGGGAAAAGCGCTGTTGATTGAAATGAACTTAATTAAAGGGACAGTCACCCAAAAATTAAAATTCTTTATCTTAGTAATTATTGTCATTAATTACTCACCCTCATGTCGTTCCAAACCCATAAGACTTTCGTTCATCTTCGGAATACAAATTAAGTATTTCTCTTTATGAACTTTTTGAAGTATGAAAGTGTCAGTTGTGTAGCTGTCAATGGAGAGTACAGGAAGCTCTCAGATGTCATCAAAAAATAATCTTCATTTGTGTTCCGTATATAAATGAAAGTCTTACAAGTTTGGAACAACATGAGGGTGAGTAATTAATGATAGAATTAAAAATTTCTATCTGGAATTTAAGACGCTTTCTGCAACAAAGCTAATGCAGATCATTTACTGCCTTAGAAATACAGAGAAGCCTAAGTGCTCTGAGACACTCGCTGAAGGGATGGGGAAGGAGGTGGTCAGGTGATGGGATGGTGAGGTGAAGAGCAGAGCAGAGCGAGGACACGTTACCCTGGGGACCCTGTTACCTTGACGTGTATCTGATTACGAAGCACAGCTGCCCGCAGGATCATGGCTTTTGCTCGTCTCTGGAACTCTTTGCCCATCTGTAGAGACTTCTCAAAAGTTGTGCTTCTCTGATCCACGTCCCTGGCATACAAGATCTGCAAACAGGGATACATTTTAAATACACAGGTGCAACTCATGTGTCAAAGTATCTAAAAAGATCCCCAAGATACCTTGTTTTAGCCAAAATAGGCAACTTAGCATGTTTCATTCAAGGTCAAGCTCAATGACAAAGTGAGAGAAAGGTTGACAATACATATAATACATTCAATACAAAAAGGTACTGTTAAAAATGTGTTTTTCTGAAGTATTTTAGAGTAGCAACAAGCAAAGGGAACATTGTTCCAGAAGAGGAAGTATCAGGGTGACAAATGAGAGAATGCAGCCCTGCCTTGCTGTGGGAGTCGATACGAGCATTGATCAGGCCCTCCAGGATCAGCTGGGTCAGTTCATCCTCCAGATCTGCCACTGTGGTATTAAAGGCCACGGCCATTTTGTTCATGTCTGCTGACACATAGGGGCTAAAGTACTGCCCATGGGGGAAAAAAATGCAGATACTTTTCAAAGCAGTATCAGAATTCCTACAAATTTTCCATTTCAATATTCCATAATTTTCCAAAACAACTTTGCAGATTTTTCAGACCATGTTTAACAATTCATACAGCATTATATTTGGCATATAGTACATAGTATATAGTATAGTATATTCATCTGACATCAGTTTGATACTGTAATCGTGGTTTGATCTTACACGATCATCAAACAGCAAAGTAAAGTCTGAATTAAATGATGTTTCCACTGTCTGTCATTGATTTCCAGCTAATATTGGGGGGGGGGGGGGGAATTGACGTTTTTTACAATTAAATTAAAAACATAAATATTGTTTTTCATATATAGAAAAGCAAAAACCAAATTTCTACAACAAAAACCCAGAAGGATAAAATGTAGGGCAAAACCGTTTTCATAAAAAAAAAAAAAAAAAAAAAAAAAAACACAATCTTGTACCAAAGAACAATAAACATAATCAGATTAAGCAGAAGTCAAGTTCAGCATCTAAATCTAATCAAATGCATAGACCAAAACCTCATATCCCTCATATTTACGTACCTGTATGAGAGCTCTGTTCCTGATTTGTGTGTACAGTGTTCTTACATGAGGGGCCAGATACATGTCTAGGAGGAGATTATCCTATAAAAGTGATAAAACACTTATGCATCACAATATTCCAACTGAAATTACATCAAAAAGAAATCAGTGTCTTGAACTTCTCCAAATCAAAATCTAGCAATTGCACATTGTCAATGTCAAACTTACCTTCATTTCATCCAGCATTTTCAGACAAGATGCATACTTTGACTCATAAAACTTGAAGATAATATCACGGACTTGTGGTTCCAACTCTAAAAATAATTTAAAGGAGCTAGAAAACAAAAGGCGAGTAGAATGAAATAAGTGAGGTTTTATCCACATGTAACCAGTAACAATCTGACTCTCATTAAGGCATCTAGCATGAACATGCTAAGCAAAACGTTCACCTGCTTGAGATGACATTTCGCTGCAGTTCCTGTCTGTCGAATGTAGCCAGGGCACATAGCCCCCCGTACACCGCTACATTACTGGGGGAAAGTAGCTAAAGAGCAAATAGAGCATTTCATTACCAACTGTAGGAAAACACTGCATCTCATACATCTTCAATTCAACTGGTAATATTATTAGATACAGTGGGGCAAAAAAGTATTTAGTCAGCCAACAATTGTGCAAGTTCTCCCACTTAAAAAGATGAGAAAGGCCTGTAATTTTCATCATAGGTACACTTCAACTATGAGAGACAGAATGAGGAAAAAAAGAAATCCAGAAAAGCACATTGTCTGATTTTTAAAGAATTTTTGCAAATTATGGTGGAAAATAAGCATTTGGTCAATAACAAAAGTTAATCTCAATATTTGTTATATGTCCTTTGTTGGCAATGACAGAGGTCAAACGTTTTCTGTAAGTCTCCACAAGGTTTTTACACACTGTTGCTGGTAGTTTGGCCCATTCCTCCATGCAGATCTCCTCTAGAGCAGTGATGTTTTGGGTCTGTCGCTGGGCAACAGGGATTTTCAACTCCCTCCAAAGATTTTCTATGGGGTTGAGATCTGGAGACTGGCTAGGCCACTCCAGGACCTAGAAATACTTCTTACAAAGCCAGTTCTTCGTTGCCCGGGCGGTGTGTTAGAGATCATTGTCATGCTGAAAGACCCAGCCACATTTCATCTTCAATGCCCTTGCTAATGGAAGGAGGTTTTTACTCAAAATCTCACGATACATTCATTCGCCCCATTCATTCTTTCCTTTACACGGATCAGTCGTCCTGGTCCCTTTGCAGAAAAACAGTCCCAAAGCATGATGTTTCCACCCCCATGCTTCACAGTAGGTGTTCTTTGGATGCAACTCAGCATTCTTTCTCTTCCAAACACGACAAGTTGAGTTTTTACCAAAAAGTTATATTTTGGTTTCATCTGACCATATGACATTCTCCCAATCCTCTTCTGGATCATCCAAATGCTCTCTAGCAAACTTCAGACGGGCCTGGACATGTACTGGCTTAAGCAGGGGGACACGTCTGGCACTGCAGGATTTGAGTCCCTGGTGGCATAGTGTGTTACTGATGGTAGCCTTTGTTACTTTGGTCCCAGCTCTCTGCAGGTCATTCACTAGGTCCCCCCGTGTGGTTCTGGGATTTTTGCGATCATTTTGACCCCACGGGGTGAGATCTTGCGTGGAGCCCCAGATCGAGGGAGATTATCAGTGGTCTTGTATGTTTTCCATTTTCTAATAATTGCTCCCACAGTTGATTTCTTCACACCAAGCTGCTTACCTATTGCAGATTCAGCCTTCCCAGCTTGGTGCAGGTCTACAATTTTGTTTCTGGTGTCCTTTGACAGCTCTTTGGTCTTGGCCATAGTGGAGTTTGGAGTCTGACTGTTTGAGGTTGTGGACAGGTGTCTTTTATACTGATACAGAGTTCAAACAGGTGCCATTAATACAGGTAACAAGTGGAGGACAGAGGAGCCTCTTAAAGAAGAAGTTACAGGTCTGTGAGAGCCAGAAATCTTGCTTTTTTGTAGGTGACCAAATACTTATTTTCCACCATAATTTGAAAATAAATTCTTTAAAAATCAGACAATGTGTTTTTTTGTTTTTTGTTTCTCATTCTGTCTCTCATAGTTGAAATGTACCTATGATGAAAATTACAGGCCTCTCATCTTTTTAAGTGGGAGAACTTGCACAATTGGTGGCTGACTAAATACTTTTTTGCCCCGCTGTATATCTGCTGTAGCATTAGAACATGGTTGAGAATGACACCAACCTCAGGGAAGTCGCAGTGGTCAAAGGAGGCTTGCAGGAAGCACTTAGCAGCCGGTTTATACTTTCTTGAAGCGAGTTCTGCTAATCCTAATGTGACCAAAGAGAGATGATGATATCAAATCACATGCTCAATAAATTAAATAAGTGTTTATACACACACATACATAACACATTAATTTTAAAAACATACTAAATGTATAATTCAGAATGGGTCAAAAGACAAATACACTTAATATACTTGAAATACAAATGTACTTGCCTGCAGCACATTTTAGTTTGGTTAGAACAGATTGGTTTTGACTATCCCTCTCTCCTCGTTGCTAGATTGCAGAGACAAACAAAAATAAACATTTTAGAGTAATTTTTTATTGTTATCTCACAAGTCAGTAAAACAGAATGGAAGGTTGCTCCTACCTCTGCTATCTCTGGGGTGGATTCAGCCTTGCTGACGTAGCTAAGTACATGGGACCAGTTTTGGAGGTAAACGCTAACCTATAAAATAGTCAAGTTGTTTGAATGAGTTGTTAGAGTTTGCCTGTGTTAAGTTTTAAGCATAAAAAAGATTCACAACTGTGAAACAGAAACGTCTGCTATATGCTAAATTTAGAGATTTTATGCTTGAAAGTAAGCATTAAACAAAAATAAAAAACAGAATATCCTTTCATAAATGTGTATCCAGGGCCTAAAATTAACACTCGCCAAGTGCCAAATGCAAGTAAAAATGGGCGCTGCTGAAATGAAATATGAAATGATGTCAATCGCCAGTTGACCAGTAACTTTTTTATGAATCCTAACAATAAAATGTTGTGAGAACACGAACGTGAACAAGCGTAAATGATGCTTGCGCCAATTGAAGGCCAGCACTGCATCGTCGCAAGAGTCTAAGCGTTGCCAATTTAATTATTCATGCGCAGGAATCAGCAAAGGGGGTTTCAATTCATTACTCGCGTGCGGTGTGGAAATTTTTCTGTGCGTAAACATTTACAAACGTGGAAATACTGAACTGAGATCTTTCACGCCTTCTTGCGCTTGAACGGACAAATTCACACAAAATGATGTTTAAAAAAAAAAAAAAAAAAAAAAAAACCTTTCTGTCTCTGTGAATATCCTTGCAAACAGTCTCAGTAAACAAACAAACAGTAGAAAAAGACAACGCATATGTAACAGTCTCAGTATATTGGATCCGTGCATTAGCTCTTAAAGTGACAGCCACTGGAACGAGCACCCAACATTATATTCCTTTACGTCTATTGCGATCTCAAAATTCTGGCCAGTTGCTAATACCCAGAATATCAAAATAAACTGCAGGCGGTAGATCCTTTTCCTATTTAGCACCCAAACTCTGGAAAAGTCTTCCTAGCCTTGTTCGGGAAACAGATACACTCTGTCAGTTTAAATCTGGACTAAAGACACATCTCTTTAACCTGACACATGAGGCATTCAATTTCTATTATTCAAATATGTTTTAATTTTAAATGATTGTTAGGCTGCATAAATTAGGTCAACCGGAACCAGGAACACTTCCTATAACACCCAATGTATTTGTTACATTGAAAGAAGAATAGCATCTACGCTAATATTAGTCTGTCTGTCTCATCCTTATCCCTAGGTTACCGTCGTCAGCCGGATCCGGTCCATATCCAGATCAGATGGTGGACCTGCACCTAGACATGACCACAACGCAGCCCTGAATGTCAGCAGAAACCATGTGTACTAGACAATCCCCCTGTGAAGGCCTCGTCGACATGACAGCCATCGGCACAGATCCTCAGCAAAGACCACGAGAACCAGACAAGTCCTCTGTAAAGACCTATGACCAGCTTCGTCTCCATATTGGCGTGATGAATCTGATCTTCAAGCAAAAAGGAACTGGATGAATATTTGAATGCTACCGATCCTGATCTGAATTCTGACTTCTGATGCAGCCTGAATCATAATCACACCGCATTCTAACTTGTAATGCAGCTTGAATGATAAAAATCACACCGTGTTCGTTCATTGGCCAGAGGAGAACTTGGCTCCCAGACTGAGCCTGGCTCCTCCAAAGGATTTCCTCCATTCTGTCACCTGATGGAGTTTAGGTACCTTGCCACTGTCGCTTCTGGTTTGCTTAGTTCGGGACACTTAATATTCAATAATAATACTGACCTGACTGTACTGACACTGTTATATGAGATCTGAAATTAGCTGGACGATGACTTTTTTTTTTTTTGCAGAACTGCTTTATAGATGAAATATACTAATTTAATAATTTACAAACTTTACAACGTAACTGAATCAACACTGAACTGACTTCAGCTGAACAACAGCCGAAATGCATAATTATCACTGTAAAGTTAGTTTTAGGCCCTGTGTGTATCATTAAACACACCAGATGATGTCCAGGGAGGACAATGCGTCCATACCTTGATTACATTAAGACACATGTTGATGACATGCTTGGCGCTAGTGCAGTAGTCTCTGGCTCGGGAGTAGCATTTCAGGGCATTACTGAGGTCACCACAGTCAAGATAATGGTCTCCAAGGTCATCATGACCCCTCCTGAACACAAGCAAGAGATATTCAGATGTAGAATAGCCAAGGCACAGCATCAGAGTCAATACCTGACAAAAAGAGAGAAACAACAAGTTTGCCTTGCCTTATGCTTTCTTTGATGGAGTTTCCCTTGTAGTTTTTAAGGTCGGTATCCAGCTTCTCCAGTTTCAGCAGGGCTTTTTTCCTGGTGGACTCTGCCCAGGCTGTGTCGAGTGGAGGGGGTTCAACTGCTCCCTCTGGTACTGCATCTGGGACACCTTGCACATCCCTGTGTTGACAAATATTTTAAGTACAAATTTAGTCAAACCCGTTCTTGCTATGTTAGAAATGTTAGAAATGGAACTGGAATTGCCTGGTGGCTTCGGTGAGTTTGCGATGGATTTCTTCGTAGACATCAACATTAAAGGTTCTTTGGACAAAGGACAGGGCCATCTTCAGTGCTTCCACTCGTAGCTGGGGGCAGTGGTCTGCAATAAACTGCAGCCTTTCAATCCTCATCAGGCCACTGTAGCTGGAGGCATACTGCTCAAGATCCTGTACAGAAAAAAGAAATCATGTCCCAAAAAAATAGGAATGCAAACTATATTGACACTATACCAGTATATTATTGGTTATTGAACAATATAGGCGATGCAAATTTTCACAATTTTTACATTTAAATTAAGTGAGCATTAGGTAAGTGCAAAGGTAACGCAGTATTGTGACTGTTGAACTAAAACTTTACTAAAGCAAAACTATTAAAAATGGCTTCAAGAGTGGGTACACTCCTCTTCAGTTTGTATCAGACATGGTCTGCTGCAGTTTAAAATCCTGCACCGATTACACCTTTCCAAACAAAGACTGTCCAGGATGTTTCCAGGAGTGGACGCCTCTTGTGAACGTTGTGGCTATGCCCCTGCTTCATTGTCACATACATTTTAGAACTGTCCCCACTCTCTATTGGTCTAAAATATTTGAGACTTTGTCAGCAATTTTTAATGTTAGACTCCCAGCAGATCCAGTATCACTATTTGGTGTTGTACCTACAGATATACATTTGAACAGCTCACAAATTAAATGTATTGTGTTTTGTGATGTTGCTAGCCAGACGTCTAATTCTACTAAACTGGAAAAACAAATTTCCTCCTACTCATCAAAACCTTAAAATATTTACAATTGGAAAAACTAAATATTTTTTAAGGAAGAAAGAACAAACATTTTACTCAATTTGGCAACCTTTGGATGGCCCTCCTAATGCCTGATTCAATATATTTTTACTTAATACTTCAAGTGTGTGCAGGTTTTTTTGCTTTGTTTTTTTACATTCATACACATACAAATCGTATATACGAAAGTGATTTGTATAAAACTGTTGGAAAATGGTAATAAAAATAACTGGAGAAAAAAAATGGCTTTGTTAATTAAAATAAAATATAAATATTAGATGAAAAGGTTTAAAAAAAAACTGAAATAAAAGCTAAATAGAAATATTAAAAATAATTTAAAAAAACAATATAAACAAATTATAAAAATGACAAAAGCACATATTAAACAAATTTAAATTAAAAAGCCAGTTCACAATATTTATAAATACTATAATAGTAAATAAATAATACTAAAATAACACTGAGGTAAAGTAAAACTTTAATAAAAGTAATAATATAGCATCAAATGTAATCTTTATAAAATCTCAAAATGAAAATATTTTGTTTTAAATTATAATGCTGATGCCCAAATCCTCAAGTGTTTTTTTGTTTGTTTTTTGTTTTAATTTTTTATACTAAATATTATAGAACTTTTATATAAATGCATCTCTAACAAAAGACAATTTCTTCTGTAATTCAGAAAATGATCAAAACACCAAAAGTGTTTACTTAGATGCTTTCCATCTCTCGCTCATAGCAGACTAACGGTAGGAGGGGAGTGGTTAAGGATATTCAAACCAAAACCGTCACACAGTCGTCATCGGAAAGGGCCCGCCATTCCAGACCAGAAGTTACTTTTCAGATTTTGATTAAAGATTACCATGGCAAAAAAATTAATTCTGTGTATTAACTTGCACGGATTAATTGTTCACCCTAAGACCTGTAATGTGTGCTAACAAAGTAAATAAGATCGATTTTGATTTCATGAGGACTTTAAAGAATGTTTTCTTACAAGTAATTTAAAGGGTTAGTTCACCCAAAAATGAAAATAATGTCATTTATTCCTCACCCTCATGCCGTTCCACACCCGTAAGACCACAAATTAAGATATTTTTGTTGAACTCCGATTGCTCAGTGAGGACTGCATAGCCGGCAATGACATTTCCTCTCAAGATCCATTAATGTACTAAAAACATATTTAAATCAGTCCATGTGAGTACAGGGGTTCAATATTAATATCATAAAGCGACAAGAAAATTTTTGGTGCGCCAAAAAAACTAAAATCACAACTTATATAGTGAGGGTTGATTTCAAAACACTGCTTCATGAAGCTTCGGAGCGTTATGAATTAGTGAGTCGAATCATGATTCGGATCGAGTGTCAAACCGCCCAACTACTGAAATAACGTGACTTTGGCACTCCGAGCCGCTGAATTGACTCGCTGATTCATAGCTCCGAAGCTTCATGAAGCAGTGTTTTGAAATCGGCCATCACTATAAAAAGTTATTTAGTTATTTTTTGGCGCACCAAAAACATTCTCGTCGCTTTATAATATTAATATTGATCCCCTGTACTCACTGGACTGATTTAAATATGTTTTTAGTACATTAATGGATCTTGAGAGAGGAAATGTCATTGCTGGCTATGCAGGCCTCACGGAGCCTTCGGATTTCAACAAAAATATCTTAATTTGTGTTCTGAAGATGAACAGAGGTCTTACAGGTGTGGAACGGTATGAGGGTGAGGAATAAATTACATTATTTTCATTTTTGGGAGAACTAACCCTTTAACAATAAGGATAATACATTAGAAAAGTCTACAACTTATGGAAGCAAGTACACAATTGTATAGACCAGTAAACATCTCAAATGATTCAAGACTCAAGACTACAAGTCATATACACTCAACATACCAAAGTAGGGTTTTCCACAACATAGTTGGTGTCGGGCGCATTCTGCTGGTCTTCCTGAGGGTCAGCATCTATCTGCATGGGCTCTACAGACCCCTGTTAATACAGAAAGCATTACATTTAAAGAGCTGCGCTGGAGAAAGTGCATTCAAGTGCAGGCGACGGAAACAAAATTGTGCAAACAAAAAGTGCTCATGTGAAACATATGAAGATCTGAGGAACATTTCGCCCTTACCACCAAACAAATCTTGTGTGGAAACAAAAACATAATATCACGACACTGAGTGTCAGCTCCTAGGCTTTCAGATGGCTTCACATCCTGCCTGCCTACATTGTGTAGTTACCTCCAGAGAGTATGACGAGCAGCTTGAGCTGAACACACTGAATTGTGTGGTAAAATCCATGAACAGGTCAGACACGCTTCTTTGACAGAAGTAGTTCAGCTCTTCCCATGAGGATGAGGCTGATCTGACTGGCAAATACAAGTTTTCCCTGATCCTGCCCTGAACCTGCTCTGCAGCATCTCTCCGATCTGACTGAAAACTGTCCTGCAAGAAGGTGCATGCTTATAAAATTCACATTAGGGCAGCCGCAGCCTCGAGACAATAACAAGTCAGAGTAATTGAAATGAATCCATAAATATAAACCAACCAAATGGGACAATGTTTGTACTTTGTAGAAGTGAGGGTGTAAAGAAAGTCATTAGATGTAAGAAGTGGCAGCAACAATTACATTTGTAAACAGTGGCTTTTTACACGCAACATTTTAACACGTTACCCCACGCAGGTTTGTAACAACCAAAACATTAGGGGGGAAGGTTCCCCCAATTTATCTTCCTAGTCAAATATTTTATATTTCAATTACAGATTCTTCAAAATACCATTATTCCCCCATCTCGGATAAGATCATTCATCACATGCACTTTCCTACACCCAATATTTTTAAGATTACATAAGACTGCACGATGAGACCTGGTCTGTCATTTATGTTTAACTACATTTTCATATTAACAGTATAATATAGCTGAATGTGTCTAGTGTTTCTAAAAATGGAAATATCACTCAAATTGTGAGGAGCTCCACTGTGCTTAATACATCAGGTTTGTATTAAAATATTCAATGCTGTATATTCATCTCAGCAAACAAATGATGGAAGCTGTCTCAAAGCCTAATGTGCTGCCTGAAGCCTACCTAGACAGTATTTTACAGCACCATATGCAAGTGTGGAACATCTGAACGACGACTAAAATATTTTCTAGGCAGGCTGCACACTATGTTGAGACAGACAGAATTTCAAGCACACTGGCTAATTGATACAAAACAAACAGCTTGCTAACGAGATAGCTTGCTAAATACACTTAGCCGGCTAAAGAAAGTTTCTACCCAAGTGTTTCACAAACAACCCCAAGAAAACCAACCGGACCGCTTCAGGTTTAAATCAAAACAGCTCTGTTGATTGTATTCATTGTCGAAACTACATTGGTCTAGCTCCTCGGGCGGATAGTCGCGCGCTGCCGCTAAACTTGAGAAGTGCCTGTCGCGTCCTGAGGGCCGCTCTGACTTACGAGCTCATGCTAGACGAGCTAACAGCTTACAACGGCTACGAGAGGTGGGGAATTAACATTGTAAACATAGGTACTTCGGCTTGGTATGCTTCTTCTACCCACTCTCGCTGTGTGGAAGATGACGATAGATCATTTAAAGGCGCTAATTTACCTGAAAGTTAAAGACCTGCACGGGTAGTGGCATCTCCTCCTCCTCTGCAGAAACAGAGCACACAAACACATCCGGGGCATGAGAGTGCGCGTGGTCGACGTCTTGCAGCGCGGAGACGTCACTACCTTGAGCCTTGATTAGAAATATTAATACAGGAGAAAAACATATTTACACATTCTAACATGATTGGCTGGTTTATATTGAGCCTCGAGACGGCCATCAAATACATTGCAAAAAAATTACCACCAACAAAAGACCAACATAGCCTCCAAAATAAAACTGTAAACGGTAGCCTATATTCAGTTAGTGAAAATGAAAACATTAAATACAATGAGAATATGTTAAAATAATTGTTAAATACCGTTTTAATTTTGTTGTCATATTTACTTTGTATAATGGGTTTTTGTAAATGATGATAATTTTGTTATGATAGTACCGTTATGATCACTTTGATATTTGCAGTGGTTACTACCGGTATTTCTACTTTTCATGGTGTGGTTTTTGGTAAATTGTATTTAAGTTAGGGTCAGTTTGACCCACATAATAAAAGAATGTGGAATGAACAACAATTAGAAAACAAAATCATACCAAAATGTATTCTCCCCATATTTTAAATACAATAACAAGTGAGATATCAGTTACATTTTGACCACTGAACTAGGAAATGGTTTCCATTTCAGAAATCTGGTCACCTTAGTTTAAGTGTTGGATAAGTCTGGTAAAGTGAGGGATATTGTACAGTCAGCCGATCATTGTCAAGGATCTTATATTCCCCTTGAGGGGTTTATTTTGATGTAATGACCAGTTGGCTGTACATTATCCCGCTTGAATAATGAATAAAAAGACCACATAACAGCCACAACCATACCTTCAAGATGATGTCACTGGTTTATTGTATGGCAAGAACTGTATGTATGTGCCAGTGATTTAATTCAGTCATTAGTTCAATACAAACGAAAATGCCTAATGCTAATGTATACTAACAAAACTCAAATGGCACACAGACACGTTTTATCTTGACATTAAAATATGAATCATTAAAAGAAGAATAAAAAAACATCTGAACATGTACAAGTGTTAAAACAATTTGACATGTTAGCCCTGCACAAAAATCAGAAATGGCACATTTCATCATGTTTCAAACATCAACATGTATAGGAAAATGTTTAGCAAAAATATAAGGCAAAACAATGACTTTTAACAAGACGTACAGCCTACACAAAATTATTTCCATTGCAAGTTGCAGTGTGTAGTCCATCAAACATTACAGCCAATGGTGAGTATGGTTTATTCAATATAATATTAGTAACAGTAATTTATAAGTAAACACATATTTCAGTGTCTATTATTTCTGTCATTATTTCATAAATCATCACATATAGTACATTCACGGTAAAACACAGGTACAGTATGAAATGTTTAACAGGCAATAAAAGCTTAAAGGTAAAAAAAAAGGGGAGGGGGGGGTTGCCATCCATCACCCCTCAAGTGAGAGCACGGACTATGGCCACACATTTAAGTCGCAAAAGCTATTCACAATATCTTCTGACACATTCACAGATCCCATAAGGGAAAAGTACCTGCAGAGTAAATATGAATAGCCACAATTTCCACACGAAGAGCTCTGAAAAATGTAACATTTGTTGCAACAGGGCGAAGAACTTTACAGTTAGCTATGCTTGTTCTTTAGTAACTAATCACTCGTTCTAATAGACATGCCATGGCCTTATGTCATTCTCTTCCAACATATTTTTGTTTTAAACCAACAATTTAAGGCAAAGTTTAATAATAACAAAGCAAATTTGGCATATATTTATGTTGATATATCTGTTACATCAGATATACCATGGAAATATAGGTCTCTGCAGTTCATCACTTCACAAGTTGGATTAATCTGTTCATGACAGCAGAGTTGAAGAGGAAGAACCCACTGTTTACATGGCATATCAATGAAGGAATTACTTGTGGTGTTCCTCAAAAAACAGTACACTTCTTGCCCCTCTTCTTTACAGGTGGAGGGCACAAAACAGCACGGATAGCCTCATCAAACACGGTTTTTAAACCCCGCTGAGTAAGAGCAGAGCACTCCAGATACTTCACAGAACCTACAAAGCCAAAGAATCCAATGAGCCAACTATACATGATACAAAAACCCTAGGCAATAGTGAAACATCATTAAATCACCGTTAAAAAGTTCTAGGTGTTTTTTTTTAAGTAAATAAACCATATACCCAGGAAATCATTCTTACCAATTTCTCTAGCCATGGCAAGTCCTTGCGGGTAAGTGATTGGAGCTAGTTTCTTATCCCGCAGTCGTTCAATGGTGTCTTTGTCATCCCGCAGATCAAGTTTAGTACCCACAAGTATGATGGGGGTGTTTGGACAGTGATGGCGGACCTCAGGGTACCACTACAAAAATATTTTGGTTAACACAAACACCTAACACCTTGCCAATCTCGTTAAGGGATGGATGTCTATGAAAATATTTCGTATTCTTAGGTGGATACTAACCTTTGCTCTTACATTCTCAAAGGAAGCAGGGCTCACTAGTGAGAAGCAAATTAAAAACACATCCTGCAGAAAAAAAAAAAAAAAATTGTCATCAATTATTCATGTCAGATTACATGGCACTATATAATGCAGAGGATGTCAGGAAACTAAAGTATAATTTTTTAGGATGTTTTATTAAATCCTTTTTATCATTTGAAGAAAACTCTCATATACCTCACCGTTCAAAAGTTTGGAGTAAATTTCAGTTTGGTTTGGCTCTGTAATTTTTTTAATGTTCACCAAGGCTGCATTAATAGTATTACAATTTAAAATAACTGTTTTCTATTTTAATTTAATTTCAAATGTAATTTATTTTTTGTGAATGTCATTAACAGCATTGAAATATAATGATATAATTTCATGAAATATAATTTCAAAGGAACAGAATTTATTTGAAATAAAAAATCTTTTGTAACATTATAAATGTCTTTACTGTCACCTTTGATCATTTTAATGCGTCCTTAAAAAATGTATGAGCATGAGTCCAAAAACATGATGATGCAACAGAAATATTCTATAGTTTCTTCTAGTTTCTTTTCCATAATAAAAAATACGAATGCTATGGAAACCTGTTTCCGCCACGAAATTTAAAAAAAATAGCACATTTTTATCTCACAACTTTATAACACGCAACTGTGACTATATTACACAACTGCGACTTTATAACACACAAGTTTATATCACACAATTCTGAGGAAAAAAATGTCAGAATTGTGAGATAAAAAGTCTTAATTTTAGTAATTATCTTCCATAGAATGCAGTCCCTGTAATTTCATATATATAAAAAAAAAAAAAAAAAAAACATAAAATACATGACTAAACAAGTTGATTATTTATGATGACATTTAGGATAAAGGATTACAGAGCCAATAGCAGAGATGTTTAAGTACCGTTTGTGGGTATGAGAGTGGTCTAAGGCGATCATAGTCCTCCTGTCCTGCTGTATCCCAGAGACCTAAGTTGACAGGTTTACCATCCACCATTACATTGGCAGAGTAGTTGTCAAACCTGAGGGTCACACAAATTTTTCAGAAATACACCCACAGAAGTAAACTGACACACATAGGCAGCACAGACACATAGGAATAATTCCCAGTTCAAGATATCAAACTGTACTCACACTGTGGGAATATACTCTCCCGGGAAGGCATTAGTGGTGTAGCTGATGAGCAGACATGTCTTACCCACGGCACTGAAATACAAAAGATGCTAAGTGTGACTGACTGTAGTACTCAAGTCAAGTCAAGTGAGTTTTGTTATATGTAGCGACATACAAAGGAACGAAATGTCGTACCTCACAGCAGGACCACAATGTTACATATATGAACAAACATATATAAATGCATAGTTTATATTAAACTAAACATATACTCTGAATGGTCATACTGAGGGTTCAAGGCCTGCACATTCACAGCACATCGAGGAAACAATTGTGAAAAGCAGGCAGAAAGTCCTTTAATTAGTCATCGTTCACTCCTGGGCTCGATGGCATGCCGTCAGTCGCTCTTTAACAGTGCTGTTTTCAAATGAACGGCCCCATCGGATGAAGAGTGAATACAGGGTGACAGCTCCTTGTCATGAAAAACACACACTTACATACAAAGTGGAGTAAAGAGCGTAGACAGGAAATGCAGTGGCGGGGTGACACTGAATAAGGAAAAGTGATAAACATTTGGAGTAAGAGTGAGGAAGCGTGATAATAAAAGAGAGGGGGGGGGGGGGGAGAAGTGAACAGGCTAAAATAACAAGTATGTTTCGAGGCTGAGAAGCCCTGCTGTGAAATGTGTTTGTGCACATTGCAAATGACATTGAAATCATAAGACAGGGACTAAACCCTTGATAGTTGCAATGGATCAACTGCATTAATGAAACAGCTATTATTCATTCTCCACAGTCTAAAAGAAACTTTGAATTAAGCACATACATTTAACCAATGCCATGATATAAATCCAAATCATAACAAATAGTAGGGATAATAAATTGCAGGTAATTATTCACCATTTTATAGAACAGCTTTCCGTGCTTATGAATTGTTACAAAAATGCATTATTTTGTCATTGTTAAAAATCATAGAGCATAGATTCTACTGCTGTAGTCTATTATCAGAAAGTGAATATTCTTTCAAAACAAAGCAATATGCAAAACATTTATATAGTGCAATGGTTATAGCACTTAAATGTTAAAAAATAACCTGTATGGATTAAATGGTTATGGACCTGTATGGTTAAAAAACATACACTTTTTTAACAAACACTTGATCCAAATACCATTTGCAATGCAGCTATTTGTGTGAGTGTATTTTATTGTGGATTATCAACAATGCGATTTTATGATGTGAAATTTTTGCTCTCTGATTAAACAATAAAGAAAGGAAGAAAAAGGGATTTATGTAAAGGTTAATAGTAAAGTCCAGGCTCACGAGCACTATGTGATTTAACTTAGGGGAGTGGATCATCTCCACTGGAGCTCTAGTGATGTACAGTAGGTGTAAAACATGACATCATTACATAGCGATTCCACCGTAACCGTACACGAGCATCCTTTCTACACTGCACGAGAACCGTTCAATACATTTTATGCATGATTTACATGATACACTGTCATACTACTTTAATGTGAAAAACATTAATTGAAACGGAACAGTCAAAATTGTAAACGCCTGAGCTTATATTAAACAAAACGGCCACCGCCAAACAGAGCCGATATTCATTACAATCTCATTTAAACGATAATGATAACACCTACGGTGTCTCGAAGAATGATCGAGTAATATTTAATATTATAAAATTATCAATTTTGTCAGCAGAATCCACTCAACCGCTGAGCCAACCCACAATCCCCAGCTCCTCGCAACAATTGCTTTTCTCCTAAAGAAACCTCCGTGCAAACACAAGCAATTTTAGCATTTCTTTTTTCAACGTCTTACCCGTCGCCGACAACAACACACTTAATGGCTTGCATTTGCAGTGCACGAGTAGTATCCGACGAGCGAGGAATCTGTAGAAATAGCCTGAAATGTGATGTTGAGGTGCCTGTGGGCTGGTTCAGCAGCAGCAGCAGCAGCAGCGGTCGGTAGCAGTCGGGAGTATTTCACGATACTTCCGAAAAAACACGAGCAGAGGCTTCGTACAATTTCGGAAGTCTCGTGAGGAGCCCGTTTGCCCTTTTCCTCTCACGTTCATTTTAATAGTAGGAATGCGTCTGTGAAAATAGTAATCTTACAGACAAAGTAAACACTTCACATTAAAATCTTTAAAAACACGTTTACATCTTTAAAGAAACTGGAAATAGTAGATGTAAATGAGATTTGTGCAACAGTGACAGGGTTAAGAGGACAACTGCCATTCTAGTGCCAGTTGGAATGACAGTTGTTGTGTTGGGTGTTGAGGGCGGGGCAAAATGACAGAAATATCTGAGAAAATGCCGTTAATTCTCATGAGTCATGACTACAAATACTTTGGGAAGAATCAAAATAAAAGTCCTCAAAATACATAAACATTTTAACAATGGGATACAGTAAGTCGTCCAGAGTTATGCAAAGTAGCCTCTGATTTAATTTTGTAAAAGTGAAAATTATTGCTATAATTTCCCTGTTACATAAATAGTCTTAATTTGGGGACAAGTGAAAAATGGGAATGATTCACAGGGCCTACAGATTTAAGTTTGATCCGTTACTAATTCAATGTATTTGATGTCGAAATATGTAATAAACAAATCATACATTGTGGGATGCAAGTATGCAATACTGTATTTGCTGCAGTAAACACAAGACGCTTACATATTCAAGAATTAATGAGTTTATTGCTTGACCTGCCATTGGGACAATCTATACCAAAAGGTTTACAACTTGAGCACATCCAATGAAATCAAACCGTATAGAGTTATACAAAAAGAATAATAGAAAAATGGTCCCTCGACATTTTACAACTCTCTGTGTTGAGGGCTTAAACTGAAGAATGGGTGAACAGGAGTCTCTATGCCCTGATGGCAAAGTTTATGAGCAAATATCAATTCCTCTGTACATACTAGAACACAATTTTACTGAAAACTCCAGAAGAAAACACCATTGGCAGTCACAACCAGGGAATGAAAAGCAAGCTACAAAAAAAGGGGTGCTAATAAAACACATTTCCAGAGTACCACTGAATGATCTTCAAGAAATAGGGCTCAAAGTTGTTGAAAAAAAAAATCATAATAAAGGAAAGAAGAAAATTTGCAGTGGAACAATGTCATTTAATTCAGGGGGCGATAATTACAATAAACATCAATGATGCATTTCACAGAAAACAAGGGAAATATTTAGGTTTTGTCATTTGTTGTTAAATGAACAGACCAATGCATATATGAGCAATAACAAGTAGACTATTCAGCAATTCATTGCCTATCATCAGGTGTCACAGTTCAACATTAAGGACTCATATTAATAATATATAATTTCAACATGTTCATTTATTCAACCCCATCATAAGGCATAAACCACTCATTGAAAAGACAGTGGAACGGTTAATCAAAAGGCTATATGGAATCCCCTGTAATTAAGGGTGCAAAATCTGTGTTTTTAAAGCTACAGCACCAAGATTTGACTGATTCTGAAATTCTAGTCTAGAGGGGCAGAAATCTGTGAATGTCAGAAAACATATTTTCCTAGACATCTGCACGGACATGCTGTAAGGCTCTCAAATCAAGCATCAAAGTAAAATGAAAACAATTCTCCCATGTGGTCAGTAGGACATTATATATATATATATATATATATATATATAGGTTATCTTTCTTTAATTCAATTTTGGGACAGTTCTGTGCAAATTCTTAATTACTGGATCTTTAAGTCTGAATAAATTACACTGCTAAGAGGGTCTGGATATACAAATGAAATAAAACATTGTAGTTTACAAATAATACAGGTGACAAGCTAATAGAATATTTATGAATATATTATGGGGGAAAGAACTACAAGAACATGTCAGTTGGCTTTGCATTATGAAAGTAAAAAGAAAATCAGGCACTTTTCAAAACCCAAATTTGCTTTCAATAACATGAGTGTTGTACAAATGAGCTGGATCTTTATAATTAGATAACACAAGAGTGTGGAAAACAAAAATAAAATTCATATCAATTATTTCCAAATAATACAAGAGTATCTCGGTGCGATAACAATTAAAATCTACCTTCAGCAACTGTTAACACTATTGTACCACCCAATAAAACACAACTCAGAGAACTCGAAGAACAATATCTGATAGGAGATTAAGGTTGTGGAAGTGCTGGATCGCAAGTCTATTTCCAAACATTTGATGGATCCCAACCCTAATGGCATACACACACCATGAACTCAACACAAGCGGCAAATACTGTCCCTGTTTTAAGACTTTGATTTAACTATATAGATAAGGAGAATAATCTAAAACTCAATCTAAAAACAACAGTGATTATTTGAAAAAAAAATTTCTTAGACCTATTTCAGTAAAAAATATTCAAAGGTTTTTTGGGATTTCAAAGTAGTTCACGTATACTAATTGAGAAAGAAAACCTAATGCGATCTTAGCGGGTCAAGGAGGTCACCAAGTAGTCACTTCCTTTTAGGAGCATCCTCACATACTCAACAAATAGTCAACAAAGCTTCAGATTTCATTAACCATTACATTTGTCTCTCTTCTAAACAATTTAACAAAAGAAACAAATAACATCTTTTCTATATTTATATCCACCATAAACACAATGTTGAATAAAATAAGATTAAATCACTTTTGTGTGAGGGAAACCATCAAATAAAAGCATTTGCAGTATGTGGCATTTCAGGAGGGAGAAAATATGCGGTGGTGGGTCTGCTCTACATAAATGTCCAGAGCAAGCCTGTGTGTTAGCATGAAGGACGAAGGGAGAAAAAAAAACAACGGAAATTGAAAAAAGCCCAATGCAATGGGATAAAATGCCACAATGAAAAACATATACGTATATATGGATATCAAACTGTGCAAAAAAATATGGTTATGGTCATTTACCTCTAATATATAATATTTTACATACACTATATATGTGCAGCTATAACAATAAAAGAGCAAAGCTGATCACCATCATAAACACGGTGACATTTTAACTTCAGTACCCCCACGAAAATAATATAACACACATGGATGTATGCCTTTGGCTTCCCTATATTTTCCCTAAATGAATGAGGGAAAACTAAATCTGAAACTTGATGGCTCAATTAAAATACATCCTTATATACTGAGCAAATACACTACATCAATATCAGTCCTGCCACTGCTTTCTTTCCATTCTAAACACTGTTATATAGAAACATGAAGCAATTTGGACGCAAGAGAAAATCCCGATAGACCTTGTTATTTCAACATCGGTTCACGTGACAGGCATCTGTGGCACAATGATTGGCTCGTTTCTCAGCCAAAACTAACAATCAGCCTTATGGTAAATCTAGGATGGATACAAATGCGACAGGGTACGACAAATCGGAAAGAAAAGAAAAAAAACAGACAGAGAGAGAGAGAGAGAGAGAGAGAGAGAGAGAACACTGAAGTGAATGGGCACCTGGGTGTTGGAAAATGCGTAACGAAATGTAAGAAAATAAAGCGAATTTGCATTGGTGGACCCTGCAATTGAGGAGGCAAGAGGGCTGGAGCACCTCAGACCGACAGAGACACAAAGCTGTTGTACTGCTGTATGTTTCTCTTCAGGATATCTGAGCAGGGGCCAAGCACTCGTTCAAACCTGGGACGGTCAAGTTTTACGCACTTCAGAGGGCCACGAGCAACCACAGTGGCAGCACGAGGCCGGTTCATGAGCAGAGCGATCTCACCTGATGAAACAGATGGAGGAAAATCAGTAAAAAGCAACAAAGACAAAAAAAAAATTAAGGTGCAATAATGTACACTGTACATGGAGTCAATAGCCGTGTTTCCACTGTCGGGCCAAAAGTAGGCAAATCATATATGATTATAATCATGTATTTATTTGGTTTCATATTTAATTTATCTCTTTCCTGTGTCTTTGTTTATACCTGACTAATGCATCCGCATTTGACATAAATGACATGTACTCCGTTTACTCCTAAGGGTGCTCAGATCAGGATTTTTGGAGGCGATCTCTGATCGTCGATCACAGGAAGCAGTGTCTGCCGATACTGATCTATTTGAAGCATTCTTTTTATCATGCCTGATTTTAAACGTTGTATTGATTTCACAAAAAAGAAAAATAAACAGTCAGTAATAAAATAATAACTAAATTTACAAGCAGTATCACAAATTAATTAAATATACAAATTAAATAAGCAGTGTTTTACCTTTTTTCCCCCAGATAGGTCTAACAGTAGTATAGAGATCATTTATATTTATCAAACAACAAAAGACAAAACAAAACAAAAAAATCAAAGACAGTAGCAGGATTATTAGGCTGCTGTACACCATGTTATCAGTAGAAGGCCAATTGGATGGAAACACACTTTGTCGTGAAAACAAAACAAGTGCAAAAAGTTGATAAAGTTGATGGAAACTTGGCTACTTTCAGACCGAATGCACTGATCCAATATAGTTACATATGCATTTTCCTTCTCAACTGTTTACGTTCACTTAAGGCAAAATCAACTGCATTTACGTGCATACTCGTCCAGTTGGTTGGGTGTATTTGACTATTTAAGCACACTTTGGCACTTTCGGTCACAAGCATGTGGGAGTGCTGAGTGGTTTAAACACTGGCAAGACTTAAAATGAAAGGCAAATTATAAACTTTAGTGATGCAACACTGCCTCGATTGTGCAACTGTGCAGCTCGCGATATGGTGATGTGAAGCCATTTACACATTTAAAGAGGGAAAGTGAGAGCACACAGTGATTCAGTCACGCTTGTGAAAATATGTATCATAGAAAGTTTTCAAATTAATTTGCAAGTTATTTAATGAAGAAATATGAAGTGTACCTCACCTTCAGCATTATAATTATTTTACCCGCATTGTGTGTCTTTATAAGATCGGCAAATTGAGAGATTGCCAATCCAATCCTTAAAAGCAATTATCAGCCGATAGCGAAAAAAAACCCTCAGAATCGCATAGTTTCGTGTAGAATTAATAAAAACGCTCACTCTTTCTAAAGAAACCGTGAATCTGCTCGATCGTCAGCTGATGTTCGCACTGGCAACAAATATCCTCACTTCGGAGGCGGTCACGAAGGGAGAGTCGTAAAATCTGGCATTTGAAAGACCTTAAGTTTGACCAGGTCTAGTTTGAGTAACGTCCAAGTTCCTTAACCAATAGAGGAGGACTGCAAGACTGCGGTCCAGAAGAGGCGAACCTTGGATTTAGTGGAGATGTTGACACCACTTAAGGGAAGCAAAGGCTGCGGCTGCTTGACCGATTTAAGTATGGACCTCTGCTGTGGTTCTTTCGTCTTGTCCACGTTACTCTTGAGACTGTATGACTGGGCAACGTTGGTGATATCATAGAGGATGTCAGTGGCCTTGACATTGTTGTTGACGTCAGCGAACATTAAATCCGTCATGAAATGGTCCTCGTCATACTGGACTCTGTGCCTGTTTTGGAATGTTTTTCTCATTATGGCATTAATCACAGTAAACGTAAACGTCTCGGAGAGCTCATTTTGGATCCACACTTGATTGGATGACTGGCCGTAGTTTGCATGGAGAAGCTTGATCACTTTCCGAGGCAGGAGTTCCATCTCCAGTGCTTTATTGAGCCTTATGGAAGAGTTGATCAGAATGTAGTTCAACACTGCCGAGTCCTGTCCAGAAGGATTTTCACATCGGCTGCCCTGGATACGGTAGTATGACTTGTAGATTCCGGAATTTCCATTTAGTTTCTTGACTAGTTTTCCCGGTTGCCTGGTTCTGGCCACCTCGACAGGGCGACCACCGTCCTCCTTTTGCAGATGGGCTAAGGACCGTTCTCGTGGAGTCTTTAAGTAAAGACTAAAAACCAAACGTTTGATTCTGTCATGCTCATTTTGCAAGCTACTTTTCAGTCAGCTGGTGAAATGGTGGCGGGGTTAAGTGATGTTGTTCTATGTAGGCAGGTTTTAGGGAAGCACTGCGGGGCTACTGGTACGCAGATTGATTTTGGCCTCGTGCTTGAGGTCTGAGGCTATTGGCCCCACCCTGCACATTGTTAACCCTGGATCGCACAGGCCCAACAGTGGAAAAGCAGCTAATATATAATTACATTAACAAAGAAATTTCTGGGATATGTCTGGTATACGATTTTCCATAGAGAAAAGAGAAACCCATTTACCAAAGTAGTCAGATGGTGCGAGTCTTCCGACCTCCACAAATTCCTCATTCTCCGACCGCCGCTGCAGGACTGCTGCCGAGCCCTGAGGACACAAGTCTAAATCAATACATCTGTTCTCCCATGACGACTCTCTGAGGTTTTAGGGCTACACTTTCTACAACAATTTCATCATTATTCACTTGTTTTTATAACTGTGCATAAATCTGAAGATCAAAGAAGTATATAAAACCATATGACTCTAACAAAGACTTGTTGATGAGAACAGTGTAAAAAAAAAGTTAATTTAATAAGGAAAACTACCTCAAGGATAATGAAAAACTCATCTCCTGGTTGACCCTGCACAACAATCTTCTGGCCATCTTCAAACTGGACTGTCTCGAGAGCGTCAGCAACCGTCAACCGTTCCCATTTATCCAGAGACTCTGCTCACATGATGTTAGAATGTCATCACTGTGCGCTTCACAAGATTAGCTTAAAAGCATTATTACGCTGCATTACATTGCAACAAAAAGCAAATGCTATGCTTTTGCACAGTTTACTATGAAAACAAGCCTGCAAATACACATAATCTATAAAGAAATTCACCAAACTCACCCAAAATGGAGACCTTGCTAAGGAATTCCTCATACATTTTTCTCTTTCTTAGAGTACTTCCCTAAACACAGAATAAAAGCAAGGTTAAGCAGCAGAATAAAAATGTGGCCATTTCATTAAATACAAGACTAAAAATACAACTTTAAAATTAAAAAGTAAATACTGTTTGTACAATATCATACCATTCAAAAATCAGTTCAATAGTGTACCAACCATGAGTATTCTCCTGTAGCTGTCTCTGTCAATTCCCCACAGCTTGACGTTGGTTTTTGCTCTAACAGTGGCTGCCCTGGGAGTGCCGTAGATTAAAGCCAGCTCACCAAAACTGCCACCCTCTCCAATACTGGTCACCCACTCATTGTTGACGTACACCTATCAAAAACAACAGTACTTAAGAATATCTCAGTCATTATCATTCCAAATATTAAAGTGCCTGTTATGCTATTTTAAAGGATCCTAATAGTGTTTTGGAGGTCTCCTACAATAGCATCAAAGGTCAAAAAACAAATTTTCAGTCTCTCTAAACCCTCGGAAACTAAACACCTATTACCATTATCTGAAGCTCTGGAGGCTTCCTAAGCACTTGTATATACAGTGAACAGTAATGCTAGAGTCAGTTTTACCATATCAATTCGAGCCAGAGTCCCTCATCCTAAGTGCATGCAAAGTGGAATCGCAGCATAGAAAACAGCGTCTTTTCGACATGTTGACAACATAAACCAAATCAGCTTCAACTACAGTGTATGAGGGCGGGTCAAACTACTAAGTAGACATTGTTCGCAAGCAGCTAATGAAGACCGTAGGCTGGCATTATGCACATTTGTAACATTGTTACATAGGTTTGCAACAGGAAGTGAGACTAGAATGGCTGATGACTTGTTTTGACAGTTCAGAATTAAATCTTTCTTTTAGGGGACAATATCTTTTTTGTTGTGCACTTTGATCTCTAAAATGTTGCAGACCTTGTACATTCACAAACAGCTATATTACACAGTGCATGAAAGGTAATGTTTGAAAAAGCATAATGGGGCACTCTATACAAGTCAAAAACATGCATGTATTATTATATCACATCCTGATTCCTCATTAATTTAGAATTGCACTTACATCCATTTCACCTTGATCAATAACATAAAAATTGTCACCCTCATCCCCTGAAATAAGAAACACAATACATTAGTTTCATTATGTTTTCCATTTTTACACATTCAGCTTGTCCTCAAAAAGAAGCCTAACCTTGTTGAATGACGGTCTCTCCTGCAATGTAGGTGACTGAGAACATGGCGTCAAATATGTCACTGTGAAGAGTAAAATAAGCTGATTTTAATAAATGAAACACTTTATTAGTTGTACTGAATAATTCATTATATTATTCAAAACAAAATTTGTTACCTTCTTTCATTGTCATCAAGATGGGCAAAAAGCACATTCTTTTCGATCGCTTTAGCAAGGGCAGCCATAGTTTTATAGTCTTTAGGAATGACCTGTGAATCAATAGCAAGATTTCTAAGTAAACTGCAGTGAAAGTCGAATTCAGCATGCCAAAAAATATTATTTGTGTCATGATTTTGAAAAAATGACATATAAATGCAACAGGTTCTGATTAAAATAATTATTTGGGGGGGAAAGTAAGACACTAGTTACCTTTCTGACATAGGAAGCTGCATCTTCCTCAGTGTAGACCTCTGCGCTGATGGCACCGCGGCGCCGTCGACCCTTAACCACCGGATTCATGGGAGGAGAGACCTCATCTTCTCGGGAGTCTGAGCGAGAGCTCGACTTCTGCTGGCTGCTGATCTGTTTAGCTTCCTCCTGGTAGACATAAACTTTGTTCACGGCACTGAAACTCACTTTTCAAGAGTAAAGAAAATGTGTACAGAGTCTAAGCCCATGTGGTTTTACTCAAAAAAAATTTACTAACTTTCTCGAGCCTTTCAAAGCACTCTTTGAGGAAAAGCATGGGCCTCTCAGGCCTGACAGTGCACAACTGCACGATGCATTCCTTCAGCAGTTGCTGGATGTTGTGCTTCTGCACGTAGCGCTCACACTCCCGCAAGCTCCTCTCTTCTTCACTGCTCGTACTGCTGGACGCCATGGTGACCTGCTGACCTGAAACATGCAATTCACATCCGCTTATGAAACCCAAGGAATCTGGAGCAAATCCAGTCCTTAACTAAATGTCATTACTTTAGACCAACTAGATGCAGAGAAATATGAAGATCTGATAGCCACAGCTCTTAAGAGTAGAATGTACTGCCTTGAGTTAAATTCATTCATTTAATTGTGAAGTCGCATGAACCGGAAGTTGCAAACAACGTCATTGTTACATATAGAAGGCGGGGCTTGATTTTAGCACAACTCCTCAGTCCTCACCATCTCAAACCTGTAGCCGACTGACATGTAGAGGGAAGTGGTTAAAGGATGTTCTGCCAATGGCGTCAAACTAACGTCATCAGAGAAGAAACGTCACTCCAGAGGGAAGCAAATTTTCAGACATGAAGACAAACTTTTTTTTTCCTTTGCATTAACTTGCATTTTTTGTACAGATTAATTGTTCACTACAAGACTAGTATTGTGCACTGACAAAGTAAATAGGGTACATTTTAAATACAAAAAGAAACCAAGATTCAAAAAAATATTTAGTATCGGTGAATCTTTCAGACCAACTTGTTATGGAAATTCTTAATATTAGGTGTCTAATATATTTGTATGTTCCAAGTATGAGCTGCATGCAGTTAGCAAGCATACTGGATTATATTTACACTTCAGTGGTTTCCACTGAGCCACTAAACACACACACACACACACACACACACACAAAAGTGTGCATGTGATCATTATTAGATCATGTGTAGCTATTCCTCTGGTTAAAATTACCTCCTACAATCCTGTCAACAGTACAAGTAAAACAATCTGTGAATTTATATGGCTACCATGTTTTTCAGTCTTACAATGTTCCCACATACTTTGACCAATTGTGATTTCCAGTCATGCCATTATGGTATTTGAACTAATAACAATTTTGAAAAGATTGGAATCACAAAGATAATTTTCCAACCTAATAAAATAACTAACAATGTTAAATGATTGAGATTTTATTCACTTCCATGACTTATCCTACCCTAACAATTGACATTTTAAAATTCCCTTATATTTCCAGGTCTTCTTTGACCGTGGGAATCTTCTGGATGAGAACAAAACACGTGACCTCGTGATCATAACATAATCAAATAAACTACCCGTGCTACTAAATAGAGATATTGCTGCAAACCAATACAACATTAAACACTTTCAAACGAGGTGCTGTCAAAGTGAAACAAGTTAAACGGCTAACATGGCACCCATACTTCGAACATGCTACTAGATAATATAGTAAATCAGTCAGCTATGTCTCTCAGCTACCGAGGAATCTATCAGACAGTGTTGCATTTTGGCAGGCATGCTGTGGACCCTGGTCTCTGTCGGGGCGCCTGAGCTCATAAAATGCGCAGTTCGCATCCCCACAGGCATTTCACAATATAACGCTATTCGGTCATGTGAACATAACATTATTTCAGTGCAGAAAACACACCACGACGCAAGAACACGCTATTTAGCTCGTGTTTAAACGTTAAGCAGCGTAAACCAGCAGCCCCTTCCAGCTCTGTGTTATCTGTAACCAGTTTTGTCAAGCAGCAAAATACGCCATCTTGCAAGCTACATTATCACAACAACGGAAGCCGACGGCATTACAGTAACCTCGCTTTACGAGTCTGTCAACTCACGCTTCGATATCCCCAAACATTACAGCGAAGACCTCTGCCTTTAAATATTCATACCTGAGACGCTTCGATGAGTTTGTCGACGTGTTTTACTCCGTTTTCACTGGCTTTCCCACAGTCCTTGGATGGATAGATGCCACCGGAAAAGGTTATGACCAATCACAAACAACGATTGACGTCAATGCGCCTCGATCTGGGCAGCCCGTTACTCCTCACAACCTTAAAGGGCCAGGGCTTGTTTTTGTATATCGTGGTTATCAACCAGCTAATTTATTACATTCTGTTACACATGATGTGCTTCATACGCTAGGTCTTTAAATCGTATTTTATAGTTCTCTGCGAATAACATTCAAGTACAAAAGGACAGTATTCCTTGCCCATTGCGACCCTGTGTGATTTGGATCTGATGACAGCTGAAAAGGTTAATAGGTCTGTGCATAAACCCAAGCCTAGTGTTGTCCTTATTCAACCAGGGTCATAACCACCACTGACATTGAGGGGACACGTCCTCGCAATATTCAGATCAGGTCGACCGTAGTGCATCTGAATGGTTGAAAAGATTACATTACTCCCCCCTCAATTGGGTTTATGCACAGCTGCACTACTTCCTGAACTTCAGCCAGCTCCTTTGTTTCCTGTCTGCCATTATTGGACAAACTGATTAATCCAGGTGTGCCTGATTATTGTTGTTGTGACTGCAGAGGTCAGGCACACCTGGATTAATCAGTTTGTCCAATAATGGCAGACAGGAAACAAAGGAGCTGGCTGAAGTTCAGGAAGTAGTGCAGCTGTGCATAAAGCCAATTTAGAATACGTGATTGCATTCTTGACTTCAACAAAACTAGTAGGCCTACTTCACCAGCACACCAGCATATCACTGGTAATGAGGGCCTTAAAGGTGCACTATGTAACCTTTTTCAGTAAAATATCCAAAAACCGCTAGGCCAGTGTTATATATTTTGTTCAGTTGAGTACTTACAATATCCCAAATGTTTCCAACTATTTGTACATCATGAGAAATTGCTATTTTAAGCAAGGAACCGGGACGTGTGAAGGAGTCGCCTGTCGATTGCATCATATCTGCGTTACCCTCGGTTTCGGGTTTTATTTAGCAGAAACGCTTTACTCTCACTGCAGTGCAACAAGTGTCATAGCAGCCACCGAGCGAACGCACAGAGTAACATCATAACTTTATTTTCAACATACAGATGTATCTAATATGATAAACAAAGCTGCGTTACCTCATACTCACGACACGGAAAAGCGGAAATGGCACCGGCGACTGTGGCATTATAAAATTCCCGCTGCTCGCGAGGCGTGTGTTGCGTTCATCTTATTAAAAATCGCTCCAGCGGCCTTGATAAGCTCCCACAACACTCGGTCCTGCTCTGCTTCATATACAGTTACGTTAATAATCGTAAAAACCCGAAAAAACCTAAACCCGAGTCCTATCCTGATTCTTTTCCACCGGCTGTGAGGTGAAGACCACATGTCCCAAGATTCTGCGCTCAAACTTGGCGTCATCAAACTACGCATTTGTTTTGAACAGGCCGACCTCTAGTGGAAAAAAGTTACATAGTGCAGCTTTAATCAAAATGTAACATTATATAGCTAAACATTTTAATTTATTCATTTACCAGATATTTTTATCCAAAATGACTTAGGAAGGAAATAAATGATATAAGCAGAAGCAATTGCTTCAAGATAAAACACAACACAAGTAGTGCAAAGTAATTTAAATTATATTTATATAATGAAAATTCTGCAATTATTTACTCACCCTCAAATATGAATTTCTTTCTTATATAGGATATATATATATATATCCTTCTTATAAAGAAGATATTTTGAAGAGTTTTGGTGACCATTGACTTCTATTGTATGGAATAAAAAATACATTTCTCAAAATATGCTTTATGCTCCACGGATAAATAGTGAGTAAATGATGACAGAATTTCATTTTTGAGTGACAAAAACACACACACACACACTTTAAATCATAAAAAAACTAATTATTTTCCTTTTAGTTAAAGTCAGTATGAAATTAAAGTTGTGCGTCTTTTCTTCCCTGTTGTGCCGTACTTGATTTTGGGACTTGATTTTGTCTATAAGGAATTGATTGGATTGTTGGATGCTTGTGGTGTGCTATTTCTGTGATGTCATATGAGTAACAGGTTGTCCTGCCCTCACGCCAGTAAACACTTCATCAGAGATGTTGTTGCAAGAGGGAGCGGAAGTTATTATGTTTGAAGATTTCGAGGGCACATTAAAATAATAAAGTGCACAATAAATCATTTATAATAAACACTGCAATATTCCATAAAAAAATAGGAGTAGTCCATTTTGATTTCATGAGGATAAGACTGTACATGCCAGGTGCCTATATCAGAACATAAAGACACACCCTCTCTTATCTCCTCCCTGCTGCTTCTGCAGCCCTTCCTGCCACTGCTCAATCTCATTCGTGTCGACTGCCCAGAGTCCACGAACATAGCCTTCCAAAAGCTCTTCAGCACAAGGATAGAGGACATATCACTATCTAGCAAAAGAGAGGAAGAGATAAAGGTGAGGGCATAGTCAATTTTCCAAATTCAGGTATGGTTATGTTGTTTGCTGTGCAAATCTGCAATCACTACTCAGTCATACCAGTGTACCATAACTTAACTGGCATTTTAGTGGGAATTGGATAGAGAAGAATGGCTCTTTTCCAGTACTGAACACTGTAACATGTTTGTGAAATTCCGTTAAATCACTTGAAATTGTGGAGATGTTGTGTTCTGTGACTCTTTATCTTGGAAAATGTGAATATAGTAACAATGAACAATCTGAATGAATATGCTGAAAATAATAGGCTCACAGAGGAGATTTTGAAAAATTAAGATAAGAAGATTCGGGTGGAGTACTCCAAACAAACAACACTCTTTCCTTATTTAGTCACAGTCTCATGATTGCATACTCCTTCTAACACCTGTGGTGCATTCCAGGGTCTCCTTGTTGAAACATGTCCCTCTATAGTTTTGGATTGGAGCCTCTGTCCTGTCATGCCTGGAACAAAGACCGAACACGTAAGAGCAAACTAGTTGAGCTACATTTCAATATAAATTACATCCCTTCAGGCTCTTAATGTTGCAGCCTGCAGTTCCATTTTCATCCATTAACATCTACTCAGAGGAATATCAGATTAACTTGGGGAGAAAAGCATGCACTCACTCATTTGTATGCATCATTTTGCTATGAACTTACTGTAATATGGTTGCTTTATACATGGATTTTTGTTCACAAGAAATTTCAAAATATAATTTTTCTCAAAAATCTAATATTGTTTTTAATTAGAAATCGCCGTTAGCCCCAACAGCCATGATGTGCACATTTACCAAAAGAAACAAAAGGAATGGATTAAGATTCATGAACTGACAGAGCACAGTGGGCGAATCACAGGTAAGACAAAAGAGAACAGCTGCCACATTAGTCATTAACTCACTGATACTGTGAAACTCACCCATAAAACAAACATTATCTCACGAAGGGCATGAACTAAACCACTGTAAACAGTGCAAGTCTATGTTTGGGTTCTGTACTAACTGGCATTTATTGAAGTTGCAATGAAATGGAAAGTATAGTGACAGATCTTTTCTTCCATGTGATGTACATCCCAGTCAGATTATCGATTTTAGAAAATAAAAAAAGTAGGATGCAGTGGATTGTAAGGAAGGGGTGTGGTTTAAGAGTGAGTAATGACATTTTGAATAAAAAATATAAGGTCACAACAAATAAAATAAAAAAAGAAACATGGATAGTTCACAATAAGATCAATAACACGCATTTAGGTAATTGATACGATTTCAGTTTGCCAGGTATTAAAACTGCAAATCTTTCCATTTAGATTCTAATTATAAATGAACATAACTAACAATTGATTTCATTTTTAGGGATTGACTGGGCCCCAGAGTCCAACCGTATCGTGACATGTGCCTCCGATAGGAATGCCTACGTGTGGACACTTAAGGATGGGGTTTGGAAGCCAACACTAGTGCTGGTTCGCATCAATCGAGCTGCCACATGTGTCAAGTGGTCACCTCTTGAGAACAAGTTTGCTCTTGGAAGTGGAGCCAAACTTATTTCAGTGTGCTACTTTGAAAAAGAAAATGACTGGTGAGACTTGCTTGTATAATATTTGTTATTGCCTATACTATGACTATTATGCATTATCTCCTATCTTGTACAGTCTCTGTTCATGATTGACTCTATAGGTGGCTGAGTAAGCATATCAAGAAACCCATTAACTCCACCGTTCTGAGTCTAGACTGGCATCCCAACAACATTCTGCTGGCAGCTGGCTCTGCTGATCTCAACTGCAGGTTTGATTACAGGGATGATTTTCAGACTATTGATGCTGCACAATGTTCATCTTCAAACCTTTTTTTTTTTGTTGTAACATAGGTCTTCTTTATTGTCACAGAATTTTTTCTGCATATATCAAGGACATCGAGGACAGGCCTGGACCAACACCATGGGGATCCAAAATGCCCTTTGGGGAGTTGCTTCTGGAGTATAAGGAGTGCGGTGGCTGGGTGCACAGTGTCTGTTTCTCTCCATCTGGTGATGCTCTAGCCTGGGTTAGCCACAACAGTGCCATCAGTGTAGTAGACGCCTCAAAGGGAAAAGAGTAATACCAAGATTTACATATAACAATTATCACACAAAAAGTAAAAGCAAAATAATACTAAATATCCTTGAATTCTATGCATCTATTAAAAACACTGCCTGAAAGTAATAATATGCACAGCATGACCTTTAGCAGTCACTTTTAGATTGCCCACATATGAAATTTTGTGCATTGCAGGGTTACTCAGCTGACAACAGGACATCTTCCGATGCTGAGTGTGCTGTATGTCAGTGAGACTGAGATTGTAGCTGCGGTAAGACATTGATAATAATAATAAGAAATGTTTCTTGAGCATCAAATCAGCATATTAGACTGATTTATGGAGCATCATGGGGCATTGAAGGCTGGAGTAATGATGCTGAAAATTCAGCTTTGACATCACAGGAATAAATGACATTTTCAAACAGATTTAAAATAATATTTGTGTATATGTGTGTGGTGGATCTTAGGGCCACGACTGTTGCCCTTATCAGTTCTCATACAAAGGCCCTGGACACTTGGAGTTTGTGAAGAAAGTGCACATTCACAAGCAGAGCTCCAAGGGCAATGTGTCTGCCATGCAGCATTTCCGTAATCTGGACAAAAAAGCGACAACTGATGAGGAAGACACTGATTTGGGCAGTCTGCATCAGAACAGCATCACGTAATAGAAGGCCTTAGTTTGTTTCAACATCTTTTGGATTATGATAACATTTTAGAGAAATGTAATTGCAGTTTGCTAAGACTTTGTTTCTACTATAGCCAACTATGTATTCTGGAAGGGCTGAAGGCTAAGGTGGAGAAATTCAGCAGTGTGTCTTTAGATGGTGCCATGGTTGTCTGGGATTTCAAGGTATTGTATTGTCATGAAACGACTTGTGAACCATTTTAATATTACTGTTTAAATCTAGCTTGTCTGTATTTATATTAATAATGACTTCTCCTGTTGTTGTTTTTTAGCACTGAACTGGAGAGAGCAGAAAACAATAATAATCAGGGACCATCTTTTTTTATTTGTTTGTTTGTTTGTTTTTTCTCAGACATCTTTTTAGCATTAACTGCAATACTTACACTTCAAAGTAATTGTAGCCTATTGATATTATTATGATGTACTGGTGGGATGTCTGATCCCAAATTTGTTATATTCAATAACATCTGTGCAGTATTAATCAATCTAAACAGTGCAAAAAAAAAAAAAAAAAGATCATTAAGCACCAAAAGGAGAATTAACCCTTTATGAAATATCATAAATGCACATTTTCTGTTCCAATTGTGCTGCTGATGTAAGAAATATCCGAGATTCTGCATTTTTTTGTGTGTGTGTGTTTTTTTTAATACAACTATTAAAAGAAATATATCAAAAACGTTGGGTGATCTTGTCTTGATGGAACACTTGCTACAGCACCTCAACCACTGCAAAAGTTTGTTAAATGCAAATGACTATGCAAATGACTGATAAACTGACGAGTGAGCTAGTTCGAGTAGATGGACCAAAAAAATTGACTGATGGGGCGAAAAGTTTAACAGCAGAAAAAATACTTGACAGTATCAAGACTTTGTTTATTTTAAATAAATAGCATTTTAATAAAACATGCAAAAAAGAGAGATATGGGTCACTGACAAATAAGAAAAGAAAAAACAAATAAGATAAAAAAATAATAATTTTAGGCAAAAGAGTTTTAAAATGCATTTTTATGTCCAAAAAATGTATGATGTTGATTTTTACAACTTTTAAGACAGCATTAATTCATTATTTAACAAGATTTCTGATTTTACCACCCAGAAAATGTCAGGTGGTGTGACCATATATTCATTTAAAATAATATACGTATACAATATACATATCAATCATTGTAAAATGCATATTAAATGGTAAATTCCCTTTCCCTTTTCTATGTATTGCCCTTTTAGTCCAATTCATATAAACGGACACTTTTCTATGTGTTCAGAACACAATTTTCCATAAGCATTTTTTTTTTAATTATTTGTATACATTATATAATGGTTTACATTTATATTTCTTACTTCATTTTGCAATTGCAGGGAATTCTTTTTACTTTTAAATGTAAATTTGCTGGTCGCACCACCTGACATTTTAGGTCTTTGAAACACCACAACACAAAAAGTCAACTGAATTAAAACATTTTTTTGAAAAGAGTATCTTATAAAGGAAATATTGTAGATCAATTTGATATGTAACGTGTATTTATTTATTTATTTTATTAGGAAAATAACGAATTCGGACACCAAAAAAATACATGTCATGTCATTGACCCATATAACAAACTCTGTATAATGTTTATGACACATGTCTTATGTTTTTTATTTTCTGAATAATGGCTATTGGCTACTGAGCTTGAACACGTGACATATAATAAACATTCAATAAACACCTTTTTTGATCAAACTCAATCGATGTGGCACAAATATGACAGGCCAGGATGTGAAGAATCACGTGATGACGTTTAAGAATCAGCGAATCAGAAACGATTTTAAAAAAACTATTCGCAGAAATTAATAAATATCGCACGACAGGGCAGGAATAAAATTCTGTGAGTGACTCTTTTTCTTTCATGGATATATTAGTGAAATGTACTACAACAAACCCAAACCACTCCCCCTTTTTACTTAATTCCGCACTTACAACCAATCAGCGTCTATCTTAGTTCACTCGACCAATCAGTGCTCAGCCGGACGACAACACGGCGCATTTTCCTTCAACCACCAGTGATGTTGATGTGACGCAACAACTATCAGCTGGTTTTGTTTTGCTTCATTCTCTATGATCCGCTTGAAGTCGTAAATGTACAAAAACTTGCGTTTTAACTGATTAATGTGAGGCAGAAGAATAGCTGAAGCGTTGGAGTATATTTGTCTTCCACTTTATTCGGACCTTCCCGTTTTTCTCTTCAGTAGGTCTCCGCTTTGCCACTATCTTTCCAAGAGGTCCAACCGATCCCAGGCCTCCGATCCAGGGCGGAGGGAGGGAAGGAGGTCGTTGGGAATCGGGATGGAGACCGGGGAGGGAGCCGACGGTCCTGGCGGGCCGGGGCCGGGACCGGGACCGGGGCCGTGCTGCGTCTCCTTCAACCAAGACTCCACGTAAGCATCATCTGCCGAATCGGATATTTCTAAGATGCTATTAACGGCGAATTACCTTACAAGAGGGAATGTCACCTCTGCTTAAAGGATTGTCCGCTATTTGTTGTCTGTTTTGATTATTACATATCTATAAAAAGCCAGTCACTATGTTATAACGGTGTTTTGCATGCATGATATGATAGACGAGCTTAATGTTGTTTCTTCAATGGTTGTACAATGTTTTTAAGCAGCAGTGCTTTAAATGGGATTGAACTAACAAACACAACAAAAATCCGTAATATTACTATTCGATTAGATATTGTACTTATGGATTAGATATGATTATGAATCTTGTACATGATTTTATAGAGGAAAAACATGAATATTTTTCATGTTTTCTCACAAGTAGAGCAGAATTGGCAGGATTGTGAGATTCTATTGATCAGTCCACGTCTTCTGACAAGATGACCCACTCATGTCCTCTTTTCTAGTGGTTGATCACACTTGTTTCTTGTCTTAAAGGTCAAGCACAGCAAATGAAACATGATACCGACTACACTCTTGGGACAAAACACATTTGTATTAGAAAAATAGGATTTTTTTAAATTTTGTATATCAAAGGTATATCATTCACAGTGGTAATTACCAACACATGTCAGACGCAGTCCTGCTGTAAACACAAGGTTTTGTTTTGGGTTTCAACAGTGTGGTCAGTGATGGTGGAGACATTTATGTTCTCCTATAAAAGTAGAAAAGGACATGCTAAGCACAGGATCTGACATGAACAGATTTTTTCTAGAGGGCCTGCAAAACAGATGTGAGCTTTTTCCCCCCCTTAAAAAAAATAGATCCCAGGAAATGTAACAGACCTCAACCTTTCTGTTTATATGTAAGCCAAATGATTACAATCAACCTTTGTTAAGAATAACACAAAATGTTGAGTCAGGACCTGTGTTGTATTAGGATTTTAAAAGGACTTTGCTTGCCTCTTAAAAAGCGGTAGTTTCTGTGTTGACTGTTGCATCAGCTTTTTGATTCTGCTTTGCTAATCTAAAAAAATCAATCTAACTATATATTACATTATATTGTATTATGCTTTTTATACACAAGCTAATTAGTAAATGTAAAAATAATTGATCAAAGGGAAATAACTGATAGATAATGAACATTTAACAGATTTGATACAGCATCAGATCTTGTTGTTTTTCCAGGTCTTTGGCTGTGGGCACCCAAACTGGATACAAACTATTCTCTGTGACCTCTGTGGACAAACTGGACTGCATTCATGAGAGTAGTGAGACATTTTCCTATTATTTTTTGTGTGTGAACTGGATATAGATGGCAAGTATGGTTGTCTGCAAAACTACAGTGCTATAGGAGGAACCATCATGTGCCATATAATGTAATTATCATTGGGTGTAGTCACTTTCTATCGAGTCACTTAACAAATACATTGAAATTGCTGTCTCATTTCCGTGTCATTTTGTTGAGAAAGAGAAGAGAAGATATTTGACTTTGAAAACAGTTTGGAGAAAGTTTGTCTCTGTATGTGTCTCTGGTTGTGTTGAGGGCATAACGTTGTCCTTGTCTGTTTTGGTGGGGTTAAAATAGCCTGTTGATTTATGTGACATGGTGGCAATGTTTTATTTGTTTGAGATTGTATCTGCAGTCCACAACAAAGATTTCCGGCAGGTAAAAAGCTAAAGACAGAGACGCCTGTTTTACTGATGTGTGTAAAATAAAAGGTAAACTTGGAAAACCATAGGGTCTTCATTTACAATAGTGTAATGGTAAAACAGAATCTAAATAAAATGAAAAAATAACATTCATAGAATAAAGAAATGAAAATAATTTCATATAATTGACAACCTGTACTATTTATTTCTTCAGAACAAAATAAAGTTGGATTTATTTTCTGTCAAGCTGCACTTTTTTTTTACAATGATTATTAAGTGTACATAATGATTGTTTAAATGTTATATTTAAACAATGAAATGACAGCATTTTCATTTTGAATGCTATTTCCCCCTTAAATGTAGCTCATTCTTAAGAAGAATAAGGCTTTTAAAATGACCACAAAGTGCATGTACCTCAACTACATGTAGCTTTTTTAGTTTCTGTTTCTGCTAATGTGTCCCTTTCTCTACTCCACTTCAGCAGAAACTCCAGACGTGTATATTGTGGAAAGGCTTTTCTCCAGCAGCCTGGTTGTGGTGGTGAGTCAGTCTATGCCACGTCGCATGAATGTCTACCACTTCAAAAAGGGCACAGAGATTTGCAACTACAGCTACTCGAACAACATTCTTGCAGTGCGTCTCAACAGACAGGTAAACACATCACAGCTGTACTGCAGCAAGGCACCTGCCACTTATCAGTTATAAAGCTTCTGGACAAGACTGAATGCTTGTCTGTGCTCTTTCGTAGTGGAAATGAGCATGTTTGGTTTGTTAGTGAATATGTCATTTGTTTTTGTGTGGGGGGTTTTTTTCGTGGCAGAGACTGGTTGTCTGTCTGGAGGAATCCATCTATATTCACAATATAAAAGATATGAAACTCCTGAAAACTCTTCTCAACACACCATCTAACCCATCAGGTAAGATGACTTGGGAAAAAATCTACAAAAATTACAATTTTTAACTGTGTGTAAATCTGTATAAATATTAAACTATTAACCCACCCATGTGTTTTTGTAGGTCTCTGTGCTCTCTCCATCAACCATTCCAACTCTTTCCTGGCATATCCAGGCAGTGACACCATCGGAGAAATTATTGTCTATGATGCCAACAATCTGGTAAAAATACTTGCCAATAAACTGTTTAACTGCTCATTTTGAGACAAATGCCTGATCTTCAGTCCCGATGCACTATATAAATCTTTGTCTTTGTTGTATGCCTGTGTGTCTTTGTCTGCTCAGAGCACTGTGACAATGATTCCAGCTCATGACAGTCCACTGGCCGCAATCACCTTCAACGCCTCCGGCACCAAACTGGCCAGTGCTTCTGAAAGGGTAAAGATCCACTCTTTATATAGAAACACAGTTGGGTGAACCGCACGAAAACAGTCAAGAACATGTCTGGGTCAAAAACACTTTACAATAAGGCTCCATTAGTTAACATTAGTTTATGTATTAACTAACATTAACCAACAATGGGTCACACATATGTGCAAGCAGGAAGATGAAGACAGTTCCCAAACTTAGTTTAATTATAAATACTCCAAAGACGGGTAATAGCACAACTTAGCATAACAGTGACCGGACAAGGAGTGCAAGGGAAGGAACCGCTAAAGGCTACGTCTATGCCGGCTACGTCTACATGAATCCGGATAGATTTGAAAATTACTTGAGTTTTCGTTTTAAAACGCTCTTCGTCCACACTAACGTTTTCCAAAAGTTTCTCATCCACACTGAAACGTACTGTGCATGCTTAAAACCGCATAAAAGCTCACTGAGATGATACAGGCATCATAAAATTATCACAATTCTTCTGGCAGGATAATTTTATTTAGCAAAATATCTCACCATTCACTGACGCACTCGGTCAACCACTCGGTCAACCATTAGTTTGGTCTAAAATGCAACTCCACTCGTGTTTTACCTCGGGACAACAAATGCAGGTACATTTTCTGTCATCCTTGCAGGACTGTGATATGAAGTGTGTAAAGTAACATATTTTAGCAACTGTGTGAAAGTGAATAGCACAGAACAGGCACAATAGCGGTATAAACATACATATCTATTGGTACAATATGCGTCACATGACTAAATATGTGAGATGGTGGTCCAGTTGGTTAAACCATGGAACTGATATGCAGAAGGTTGCTAGTTCGATCCCACCACCAGTGAGTCCTTGAGCAAGGCACTTTACTCCATGTTTCTCCAGGGGGATTGTCCCTGTAATAAGGTCCCTGTAAGTCGCTTTGGATAAAAGCATCTGACAAAAGCATACATGTTATACATGTTACATGTAAACATGCGTCATCGTTTTCAAATACCTCCGTCTTCACAGTCCACGCTACGACGCGTATCAAATTTCTCCAGTAGGGGTTCAATCTTCAACTGGCTGGCAGGAGCCTCCACTGGCAGGTCATGTGACCTGTCAGTGGGTGGTGGCAGCTCCCAGTCTGATTCTGGCTGGTCACGTGACCTGCCAGTGGCTGGCCGGTGGGCAGTCGGATTCTGGGTGGGCTGGCCGGCTGGCAGGCTCAGCCACTGTTGAGCTGTGTGTATAACGTGTTCACTCTCGCTGCAAGGATATACATTATTTTATTATTAAGAATATAATCTTAGGAATCTATTTTGTATAATAGATGTTTTAGGGGGGGTTCTCACAAAGCAGTCAAATGAACGTGATCACGAGTGGGTGCTTACTGACGCTTGGCTTGCCGCTCAGTTCAGCCAGCCACCCTTGCATCTAATTCCAAGAAAAATTTTCTAATTTGAAATAAATAATTGCCTATAAAAACATGAATTATCCCAATATGAATATTCAGAGAGCGGCCAGCCAAGCGTCAGTAAGCACCCAGTCGTGATCACGTTCATATATCATACACAATAATATATTCCTAAGATTATATTCATAATAATAAAATAATGTATTTCCATGCAGCGAGAGTGATAGAGAACGCGTTATACTCGTAGCTCAACGGCGGCTGAGACTGGCAGCTGCCACCACCCACTGACAGGTCACATGACTGTCGGCTCCTGTCAGCCAGTTGAAGACTGAACCCCTTCTCAATTTATCCTCTTTGGAGAGCGGATTTGATGGGCGTGCCGAACTGAAGACTTGGAAGTAAACGCCCACGGCTAGGATTGGATAATATTTGCATATTTAACGAGCTTCAGCTACCGTCTGTCCTAGGAATCGTCTAGGGGAAATGCTCAGAGGACTCACAAAATATCAAACAAACACTAAATCACACACACACACACACACACTCTCGTGGACACACACACACACTCACGCGGACACACACACATTCACTCGCGCGGAAACACACACTCGCAGACGCGGAGACACACACACTCGCGCCTGACCCATAACGTTACAAGTCCGATCACGAGAGAACCAATTCAATAACACCTTCTCCACCCTGTGACAGCGTTCTGGGGTATGTAAACAATAGATTTCAAACGATCTGTAATGTAATGCAAAACTAAAACATATAAAAAAAACATGTTTTAGCCTACTCACATAAGTGTGTGTTCAGAAGGAAGCTTATGCAGGGACGATCCTTAGCTCACGAGTCGGTGGGCGGGTGGGCACGAGTCGGTATTCTGTATATATAAATATACAGAAGCATATTTATCTGTAGAGGCGGCGTCTAGGTCCTGTTACGTAAGAGATCCGCACATTCTGAGAGCTCTCGTTTTCTGGGGCTGGTGTCAATAAAAGATTTTCTTTGACTAACAAGGAAGTTTTCAGCTCTGAAACTTACAGGATATTCTTATATTACCATGACCTTTTATATATCAAAAGCTCAAGGGAAAGTTGATTTCTCAGTTCATCACCCCTTTAAAACGCTGCCTCAGTGTGGACGGAAGGCCAAAACGGAGAGGAAAAGATGCGTTTTCAAATGAAAACGTATTAGTGTGGACATGGCCCAAGTAGCAACAACAGCGGCGAGGATGATAATTAACACATAGCTGACACATATGAAGTAATAATGACGGTAACTAGGGTTACAGACGAGTGGCGCGAGTCAGAACAAAGAAACGTGTGACAGATGAAAACAAACTGAAAGTCCATGAACAAAACTAAACAGAATGGTGACGCAATGAGCAATTCATTTGTTACAGTATGTATTATTCTTTGTTGATGTTAGTTAATAAAAACACAACTGTTAATTGTTAGTTTATGTTGGCTCAGAGCCATTAAATAGTCTAAAACATACAACTTTTGATTTTTAATAATGTATCGATAAATGTTCAAATTTACATTAACTAAGAATAATAAATGCTGTAAAAGTATTTTTCATTGTTAGTTCACTAATGTAGTTAACTGATGTTAACAAATGGAACCTAAACCGATGCCGAAATTATATTTTGCCTGTTTTTGGTAGCATTAAGTTTTTTTGCATTGTTATTATTTGTATGTCAGTTAAGCACACCCCACTACAGAGCCCCTAAAGGGACATGGTGAAGAAAAAAAATATGAGACGGGAGGAAAAAATATTTGGCAATGTTATTGAAATCTCTCTTCCCCTGAGAAAATTTGCATTCACTGCAAGGAACACAAAAGTTTTGAGAGCGGACGGATTATAATATTTTGTTGTAATTATAATAATTGTTTATTTTTTCCCAAGTATGACCTCTCCACAGTCTCAAGTTGTTCGTGATTTATTGGATTATCATTTTTATTTCTACATATCATTTTTCCTCCCATGTCATATTTTTTTCATTCACAATGTCCCTTTAGGGGCTCCGTGGAAATCAAGTGTCACAATGAAAAATTTTTTTAATGGTCCTAAAATATGTTTTGTATTCTTTAGGCACAATATAATGTCATGTTTTTTTGGTGTATTTTTTCTTTTGATTTACGGGGTGAAATGCAACCCAGATGAGTGAGAGATTCACATAGTCATACCTTATACACAAACATAGACACACAGCTCCGAGCATCTGTCCACTTCTTTTCTGCCATCTCAGGGCACAGTGATTCGAGTCTTCTCCATTCCAGAGGGACTGCGCTTGTTTGAGTTCCGACGGGGGATGAAAAGGTACAATGATGATGATGGTGATGATTCAAAGCTCCTAGTGAACATTGAAGATACTTTGATCATACAGAAAGAGTTGGAGGCGTTTGTTTGAGTCTGTTTTGTGTTTGCTTTTGACCTTTGTGTGTCTGTGTCACCAAAGGTATGTCAACATCAGCTCCCTTTCCTTCAGCCCGGATGCTCAGTTCCTCTGTGCCTCAAGCAATACAGAGACAGTGCACATTTTCAAGCTTGAACAGCACAGCCCAAGGTATTGGAAATGCTCCCTGCTACCAGTGTAATTGTCTCTTTTTTACTGACAAATCTAAACTTTGTCAGTGTTTGTGCTTGTGTCCATTCAAGTTTTTGTGTCTCTCTTGCAGTGGGGATGAGGAAGCTCCCTCTTGGTCAACATATGTAGGTAAGATGTTCACAGCAGCCAGTAGCTACCTCCCAGCACAGGTGTCAGGCATGATGAGTCAAGACCGAGCCTTCGCAACCGTCCGTCTGCAGATGATCGGTCAGAAGAATGTTTGTGCCCTGGCAACGTGAGTCCTGCAGTCATTACACAGCAATCTAGAATGCCTAACATAATATTTACTGAGATAAAAACTCATTCAAGAGTTTCACTTGACCAATCAGAATCCAGAAGCTTCCACGTTTGCTTGTGGCCTCCTCTGATGGGCAGCTATTCATCTATAACATTGACCCTCAAGATGGGGGTGAGTGCACTCTGGTGCAGAAGCACAGGTGAGTCTTCACTCTTTTTTAAAACAAATGAATTATAATAATAAGCTGTGTGGTATGCTATTAAAATAGCACATATGTGCTATTGTGCTATGTTTTTGTGCTATACTTTCCTGTATTCCATTGTAAGTGCTCAGGGAACTGGATGAGTTCAAAAGGCTTCAAACTTTTAAATCTGTTCACTAAAAATGGTTCAGTTTGGTTGACTAATTAGTTAAATGACTTTTTCTGCATTTTACATCATCATGCCAGTGGATGGCAACAAGTAACTGTCTTTTATGAGTGAGTCATCGATCCGATTCATCAAAAAGCAATAAACAAAGTAAAATTGACATGGCTACAATTCTACTGAGATACTACAGAAAAAGTGTTTATAAGATGCATAAGTGTTTTTCCCCACAAATGACTAGTTTTGTTATTGTTATTAAAAATTGTTTTGGTCAATTGAAATAAATCTGAAACAAACTATAAATATTAGGTAAAAACTTAAACTTATAAAACTTACAATTAGCCATGGAAACTTACTGACATTGAAAATAGTATTATAGTTACTCAATTTTAAATATTAAAGCTCAATAGAAATGTAGAAAACCTAAAAAGGACAAAAGCACTTAGCAAAATGACTAAAACTTAAACAAAAATGCAAACTGAAAATATAAAAATAAAAGCAAAAAAATACTAAAATAACACTGTAAATTAAAACAAAAAAATCTATATTTTTTCACCCTCCAGTCAAATGTGGGGCATAATTTATCAAGGTATAAAAACAAAAACAAATAGGCCTAAATAAATTAATAGTATCTTAGTTCATTTTAAATGTATATGGTCAGCAATACGTTTACACATTCATAATTCTTCCATCCATGAATGTTATTGACTCACATGCCAAACTGAGCAAACGACATGCCCACTCTCGTTCAGTCACTGACTCAGCAAATCCTTGTTCATGAATGAGGTGACCCAATTCATTTGAGGTATGCCTTTGTGCAATTTATATTGTAGAACAAAACATGAAATTCTCTTTTTAAGCACAGACCTTATTGTACTGTTGTCGCCTTTAACCCCCAGGTTGTTTGGATCAGATAAGGAGTGGGAGGAGACAGAGAAATCTGAACTTACGGAGCCACTACAAGCATGCCAGTCATATGCTGCCACCGTGGCCATCCCTACCTCTGGACCCGTTACAGCCACTCTCACAGGTACCACAACACCCTTAACCACACAAATTCATTTACATTTGAACTCTTTTTCATGATCACCCAACTGTGTTCTTCTCAGGGTACTCCGAGGATGGGGGAGCTAAGAAGGGCGAGGTGATTCCAGAGCACGAGTTCGCAGCAGGGCCTGTGTGCCTGGACGACGAAACGGAATTTCCTCCCGTGAGCATTCGCTAACCTCCGCAAGTCAAAGCGCTGGTGTTGCATTCCAGTGTATGTCTTGTCCCTCTGTCCACAAGCATTCAAACTAACAGTGATTTATTATCTTTAACCAAACCAACACCAGCTTGTTCAGGTCTGATGATAGAAAGCAGTTCAAAATATTGCATTATACCAGGACCAAATATTGCAGTTTAATCACATCAGAAGCTAAATATGTTGTCTCTTACACAACATAAATGACAAATACCACTCCAAATATCACTTACTGTTTTGAAATACGAAATCATTTAGTATTTTTTAGTGGTATTACTCTGTATTTATACTGAAATATTGCTACATTAATGTAAGTATTTAGCCTAAGTTCAGGGTGAATACGGGCAAAGTGGGACACTTAAAGGTACACTATGTAACATTTGGCCCTCTAGCGATAAAAAACAAAATTGCATGAATTTTGCGGAAAAACATTGTTTTGGTTGTGCTTCGGCTCTTCAAATGTGTGGATAGAATATGGTTATCCTACTGCTCATAAAACATTCACTACTTTGCTTAACTCTTTCCCTGCCATTAACGGAAATTTCTGGCTTGCTGTGTTTTCACTACTGGCGCTATGACACATCTTCTGAAAGAGTCTCCTGATCGAAACCTAGGTTGAAGAAGAAGCAGAAACAAGCGATAGCATATTTAAGCAGATGCTTATGAAAAAAACGTGATCATCAACATTAAATAGCATATGAATCGGATCTGGATGTAGTCTTTGACAAAAATGCGATTTTCTCAGCTTTTTTCTCAAAATGTTGCTTACCCACATTCAAGTGTTGATAAAAAAAGAATGCATTAAGCTAGAATAAAACAAGTTTTTTTTAAAAAGCAGAGGCTCTATAGCTTAGCAATCTAGACGCACCCTAGCGGCCGCAAATCTAATTTGCAGCCAGGGTAGTCTAGCAACTCTCCGTTGGCATGCGAGCTGGAAAAGCCAAACTGCCAATCACATCGGGTATAGAGTCGGTGGGTGGGCTCAACATAATGACGGCAGAGTTGCCGCGGTTCCCTGTGCTACTTGTAAACAAAGAAGCTGGCGAACAGCGGTCTTTCGAATCGGCTTTGGCCGCGACTCTGGAAGACTTGTTGTTAAGCTTTTCTTTGAGAAAAGAACAAAGAACGGCACTGAAGTCATTCTTAAGAAAGGAAGTTGTGTTTCATCTATCAACTAGCTCCGCTTCACCTTCTTCGGTGCTCTGGTGGGTCTGACTTGTCAGGCTAGAGGCTCTATTCTTTCTTTTGATATATTGCATGTTCAGATATTCATATAACAAAATATTCTGAGGGCCATTAAACTTTTTTGAAAATGATCAAAATGCTGGTGGGAAAAGAGTTAAGAGATATAACAGACAGTTTAGATGGAAAGGATTTTAGAGAGCTACATATGGAAATGTTTCTGTTCAATTAAACTCCATACTCCCCTGTTGAGTAAAACGTTTCAAATCCCTCAATTCTCACCATCTCCGAAAAGCCAAGCCAATGTTGATTCTTGTTTTATTACGAGCTCTGTCACGTTTTCTTTTCATGTTCTTTTTTGCCAATTTTTTGAAAAACGATTCTCCGGAGGTTCAAGATTTAGCCTGGTCCATCCCGTCAGATCTAAAAAATAAACACTTATAATAGGCTTACCATGGAGAATCAGACAAGAACGCGTTTTGTAAGAAGGCTTGATCATGTATTGACTTTGTTAATTTTGAACAAAACAAAAGTTAAATAGTGTACCTTTAAGCATTATCATTACTAAAAATTTGCATTTAGTTCATATAAATAGTATGAGATGAAATACCATTCAAATGTTTGGGGCTAGTAAGTAGTAAATAATGATGCTGAAAATTCAGCTTTTTCATTACAGGAATAAATTTCAGTTTAAAATATATTCAAATAGAAAGATTGTTATAATATTTCACAATAGTGCTGTTTTACTGTATTTTTTATCAAATAAATACAGCCTTGGTGAGCAGAAGAAACTTCCTTTAAGTTTTAAAAAATCTTACCAACTCCAAACTTTTGAACAGTATATGTAGCAAATTGAATCATAATTTAAAAACAAAGGCAGTGACAAATCATCCAAAAGTGTTTCACTTTATATGTATTCTTCCTAGATGTTGCTGTTTTAGCCTAATGATGTTTCTGATCTTATATACATGGACGTCAGCAAAAATTAGTTGACTGATCCGTTTGTTTGTGCACAGACAGGACAAAGATATGAATGCATTGAATCCATCCAAGTTATTTGTTATGATGCAGTAAATGCTGGGTTCATTCATCACCATTGCTACATTAGATAACTATGTAACCATGAGGACTCTTTCTGTTTCAGTCTAAATGTCATTTCAAACACATTTTTGTCTATGCACACACATACAACATACAGGAGTATTTCAGTTTAAACACACTACACCTTGAACACCTGAACAAATCTCTTATTAGACTATTTGGATATTAACAAAGATATTTTACAATGTGAACAATCTCAAGAGCAAGTGGAGATCCTAGAAATAATGCTTTACATTGATGCAGTGCTCACTTAACTCCACATGGTGGAGCACTTATTGTTGTCCATCAGGCCTTGTTACTGCTAACAGAAACTAGTCTTTCAGATAGTTTAATAACGTTTGCTTACACGGAGGAGCTCAGGACTCTGATGTTAGAAGGATTTTATCATTTATAAGATATCAGTTTGAACGTACGTATTCAGACGCCATTGCTTTTATATACCTTCCGAGTGTCATTGTGACTAACTGATATGGGTCAAGCATGTTCTCAGCTAGCTCCTGTTGAGATCTGTATCTGTCTATAACACACCCATGGCTGAGGGAACAATAAAGCTCTGTTCTGGTTTCCGGTAGATAAATTGGTGCCGTGACGGATCTGGGCGAGGCAAGGGGAGACGACCGTGAGAGGGTAGAGAACAGGTGGAGGCCGCAACTGTCACAAGAGGATCCTCAGTGCATGAGCAAGGACAAATAATGATACAAACAAGCGAAAACTAACTTCAGGGTGCTAAATTATTAACGGAACGGTTGAAATGCTAATATCTTAAAGCGAGTTGATCAGGGATTTGGGTCGTTGTCACTCAATCCCCTGAAGGGTGTGTTATAAATGAGGTGCATGACTGAAATATAACCACATATTGTTCTAGTTATGTAACACATTGTATTAATTCAGTCGTAATACTGTAGCATTTTATCCGTTTAATTTATAACACCATCATATTGAATCATAAGAGAAGAGGAATTACTTTTTTATATATGTGTTTTGCTGTATTGATACTTAATATGTTTACATGTTACCATCCTGAATACTAATACAGCGGGATGTTTTGTATGTATGTGCCTATAATATTACTTGTAAAAGTGCAAAGTATTTTGCTGGATTGCTCAAGACCAAAAGATAAAAAAAAAGAAAGAAATGAATATGTAGGAAATATATTAGGAATGAAATTATGCAAAGCACCTCCTGTCTCCTGTGGTCTTTTCTTCATCACATTTCTTGTTACAAAAGAAGAGAATATACACTACTAGAAATTGTTACTTTTATTCAGCAAAGGATGTATTGAATTGATTAAAATGTATAGTAAATGCATGTATAATCCAAAATATTTCAAATAAAAGCTTTCTATTCATCAAATACATTTTTCCACCAACATATTAAGCAGCACAACTGTTTTCAACATTGATGATAATAATAAGAAATGCTTCTTGAGCGTTTTAGAATGATTTTTAAAGGATGATGTGACACTGAAGACCGGAGTAATGATGCTGAAAATTCAGCTTTACCATCACAGGAATAAATTGCATTATAAAATATATTCAAATAGCAAATCGTTTTTGAAATTGCGGATTATTTCACGACATTAGTTTTACGGCATTTTAGATCAAATAAATGTAGCATTGGAAAGCATAAGAGACTTCTTTCACAAATCTTACTGACCCGGCTTGACATGACTTTTTTAACAGCTTGTTTTGTGCCATTTTCCAGTTATCATCAGTCAACCTGATAAAAATCCAATGATATTGGAGAAAGACTGAGGACACCATGAACATTTCTATGACTAACGTCATCTATTTTAAACAAGTATTTGTGCCTTAGGTCACATTAGATAGTCTTTGTCTGTATAATAGTTTATTTTAAAGATGAATTGTACAAAAGAAAGGTTTGTATAGAAATGCACTTTACAAATTGCTTAAGTACATTGAGATGCATTTGTCTTTATTATCCAAAGTTGACAGTCTAGCCCACATCAACAGAGATCTTGAGATCCTTCAATACATATGAAGAGTGAGTTTGCTATCTATGTAGCAATCCTTCTTTTTCCGTGTAAACAAAGCATGTAATGGTCAAACACACTACAAAATGATATAGGATATAAGCTTGAACAAATATGAAATCATTAAGGACAGAATAATCCCGTTTCAGCAAGAGTATAAGACATAGAAATGATCATCCTTTCGAGTGAACTGAGCGTTTCAGTGGTGTGAGAAAATCAGCTGCACTACACTGATCAATATTTGTTTTGAAAGGCAAAAGAACATGTTGAGCTTTGGGCACAATCCAGTCAAAACAAATCGGCTGATCCCACAGTGCTCTGTTCAACTTCTGAGGTCAGTTCCAGTTTAAAGGCGATGTCATGTAGCCGATTATTCTCTTGCTTGCAAAAGAATATTAATGGAATACTGATAGCTTATAGGTCCAGGTTATGTATATCTTTGTGTCCTGAAAGTTTAAAGGCCCAGAGTAATTGATATACAGAGTTCAAATACAGGGCATGGCACTGAGACAGGACTGGTGTTGTGACAACAGACAGAGGCTCGATGCAGCAGATGAGGTTAAAGGTCAGAGTGAACAACATAGCTGAAAAGTGTAATGAATGATTTGAACGATTGAACCGTTGACGTAAGCACATTTATAAGTCTAAATGTATTTTATACGCCGTCTGAAATGACACATGATCTACACATGCCCAACAACATATGCGCAGTTGAGCAGGGTAACACTTTTCAATAAGGTCCCAAGTTAATGTTAGTTGATGCATTAACTAACAATGAGCTACACATTTGCTACAGAATTTATTAACGTTAGTTTTAGCATAGCTCAGGGCCATTAAATAATACTAATAGATACAACTTTTGATTTTAATAATGTATTAGTATTGGTATTAGTATTGTAAATGTTGAAGTTTTGTTCATTGTTAGTTCATGTCAACTAATGCTAACAACAAATGTTAACTTTATTGGTAACACTTTACAACAAGGTTTCATTAGTTAACATTAGTTAATGTAATGAACTAACCATGAGCAGTACATTTGTTACTGTATTTGTTGATCTTTGTTAAGGTTAGTTAATAAAAAATACAGCTGTTCATGGTTTGTTCATGTTAGTTCACAGTGCATTAACTAATGTTAACAAGATTTTAATAAAGTAGTAAATGTTGAAATTAACATTAACAAAGATAAATAAATGCTTTATTAGTGCATGTTTACTAATGTAGTTAACTAATGAACCTTATTGTAAAGTGTTACCACTTTATTGTACAGTGATACTGAGCAGCGTTTTTGAATATTATGTTTCATTTCATTTAAGAAACATCTAACAGTGTAAAACAAAGAATGTGTCAACAAATAAAAAGTAATTGTGCTGGTTAGAACATTTCTGCCTCCATTACAGTAAAACAGACTCTAAGAATGGCTCATTTAGAATAAATCCACAAATTAAGCCACTTTGTAGGCTATAATATACCTAAGCACTACAATGAACATTAGAGTGACAGGGATTTTTGTTGTTGTTTTTTCGCTTTCCCAGCTGTTAATATTTGCATATATTACGTCCCAGTATAGGGTTGGGCTAGAGTCAAATGGTAAATGCACTGCATTTATATAGCGCTTTCAACAGACGCAGGGCCATCCAAAGCACTGTACATATTGCCTCACATTCACCCATTCATACACCAATGGCGGTGTCAGCCATGCAAGGCGCCATCCAGCTCATCAGGAGCAGCTGGGATTAGGTGTCTTGCTCATGGACACCTTGACACTTGGATTTAACCACCAACCTTCCGGTTTGTAGACAGCCTACAAGAACCACTGAGCCACTGCCGCCTGTATAAAGCCACCAAATAAAGGCTATACAGTCAGTTATCAAATATATAAACAAATGCAAACTATTTGATCAAAATTTAAGGACGAAACACACACATCTGGAAGGGGAAAGGATAGCAACAAACATAAATTCACCAATCTGAAAAGGTGCTTGATGCCTCCGAGAAGATACAAATGCAGATTCTCAGAATGGCATATTGATGATGCACTCTTAAAGTATTTACCTAAAAGCCGTAAAATGAACATTGAGGTTTTTGAGCATTCCTGACAACAAGTAGCCTAAGAAAATTTGAATTAAAAAAATGGGCCTGATGTGTGTGATAAATGAGCTGTCCATGGTACTGAACAATGTTGTGTGTTCGATACAGGGTTTAGTATAGACACACACATACCTGTGATATCTCCTTCAAGTTACCGAAATAATAATCATAACACATAAACAGCAACTTTCAATTTTCTTCACAAGGACACTTTATAAGTAATCCATGATCATTCTACCCATTATCGACGAATCAGACCTGTATGTTTAATGGTCACTTATTTAGATGTGCTTTAACTCAGGGCTCTACTTACACCCTTACATTATAGTAAAGCTAAAATCATGGTAAGCAGTTCATTTGTGAGGGCAGAATGTTGCACTGTAATCTTGTTTGTAAGGGTCTGATGGTACACAGCGGTATAATTTAACTAGACATTGTAAGTCAGCATATAATGATCATATGAACTCTTGTTAGGGTTAAATCTACTGTGTAACAACATCGTATGATGCTAATTATTAATCCTGCAAAGGCTTCTGTGAAAAATCTCATAAACATTGGTAAAATAAAAAAAGAAATCCAAATAAAAGAATAATAGTAAAATAGAAGAATACAATTTGGAGTTATCCCTTTGTTTTTGATAAGTGAAGGTTTTAGCAAAAGCTTAATTTTCCTATACACCATATGAGCTTGCAGTTAAGAAATCAGTTACACATGCCTCTTTGTTTTGTGTGCTGAACACAACACAAGCTCTCAACATAGTAATTACTAAAGGATGATGCAAGCCATTCTTAGGTAACAAAGTTAGTTAGTCACTTATCTCTCACCATGAATGGCAGGCCCTTTGTAAGGCCACCTGGAAAGATAAATGCATAATCTACTAGGCTAATAAATGCATAGAGAAAAATCATTTAGAAAACATGTGGGATTCAAAATATAATGTAACTGGAGACAAGAAGAAAATGTAAAGATTTTGAAAATAAAAAACAAAAATCAGATTCTGCACTATTTTCTAGGTCACTATGCCAATTTTGTGAGATTTAGCACGTGAACTCTTTGCACAGACGGTCAGATGTTCTTCCATTGAAGTTCAAAGATCTTAAAGGTCCCGTTCTTCGTGTTTTTTTGAAGCTTTGATTGTGTTTACAGTGTGCAATATAACATGTGTTCATGTTTCGCGTGTAAAAAAAACCAGTATTTTTCACACAATTTACTTATCTGTATACCGCTGTTTTCACTGTCCTAAAAACGGGCTGATGAGTTCCTTGTTCTATGAAGTCCCTCCTTCAGAAATACGTAACGAGTTCTGATTGTGCCAGCGGTTCCCGTGTTGTGATTTGACCGCAGCTTAGCGCACGTGGAAAGGTCATGCCTCTTAACGGGAGATATATGCGCTTAATGATCTCTACAGCGTCCCTGGGAAAGCCAAACAAAGGTGATTTGACTCCGGGATGAAAATAACAGCGTCTCGACGACATGGCGACAAACACACTCAAACGCAACACTTCCTTTTCTCCACGCGACACTTCCTCTTCTCCACGTGGGACAGCAACAAGACCACGCCCCCTTTTTTCACGTAGTCTTGTGGGCGGAGGTTAGTCTGTTCTACTGTTCTACTGACGTCATTAAAGCAGGCTGTACCAGGATGTAGTCCAAGCCGGCCGTTCGCTGTAGGCTTTGAAAGGGAACTTCTGTTAAATAAAATATCTCGCTTGGCATTGAACTTTGAGCTTTATAATTTTACAGGTATTATTTATGCTCTAACAGCAACATTACGCACTAACTAAAGTTTGAACAATGGGATCACGAAGAACGGGACCTTTAAATCATGCTGGAGACAACTTTGTTTAAGTGGAAGCAAAAAAGGGAACATAAAGTATTTTTGGCTGAAACTGTTGTGCTGATAATATGAGTTGTGATGCACTACATTAAATTGGTGGTCTCAGACGTTTGGACCCCACTATATATGATATTTATATAATATATTATTAGGCCAACATACATGAACCCTTCATTTCACAAACTAGGCTACTTTATTAAAGCAATACTAAAAAAAATAGACACCACAAGCAACACTGTTTCTTAAGTTATCAGTATCGCAACCGCAGAGCCTGCTTTAAATGTGGCGACGGATGTGTATTCATGAATTAAGGAATCAGGGTTTTGTTTGCATTATAACCGTTACAAGTTTCCTGGTTGCACGTCACCCGCGCCTCGTGTCTGTGAAAGTAGGGATGATGCGCATGTGACGTCACAGCAGGCAATGTTAAAACAAATAACCCAAATGTAAGAGTTGTAAGGAATCTCCTTGCAAGGTGTTAATAAATGTTGAAATGTCCCCGTGTCATTAAAACGCACGCTGATAATATAATCTTTATGAGTTAGCTCTTGCTGGAAACAGAACTGGAATAAACCTGTTTTATCCGGTATAGGCTCCTATCATGCTTCACGTGCACGAGAATTGCTTCCCCACAGCTCTCGCCGGCACGCGCATACTCGTGCCTTCAGATCACTTCGGTCACGCTTAGTCATGTTCTGATCCTCACAAAATGCTCACATTGCTCTTCATAAGTTTGGTATTATTACCTAAAACCCATTTTGAAATACTCGCATTTTCATAGAGCACAAAAGGCGAGTGATGTTGCAGTAAAATAACAAACAATCTAATCCCGTGCTGTGATATGTTGACTCTTCAGACATATGAGCTCCAGGTCTAGTTAAGATTTGTTTTTTAGTTCAAACAGATAAAGTGAGATATGATCGCATCCAGCCAGTTCACCAAGTGCAATGCGCGTTCACGATTCTCAGTAGTACAGCAGCAATCGTGCCCGCGCTTGAATACCGGCTTCAGCCGGTATAAATTCTACCAAGCTTCAGTCAGAGGAAACAGAGACAGAGAGCTGGCAGATAATACTTGATCTAGTATAATATCAGTATTTATAAGTTGTTATTGTAATCGAACATAAATTCGGAAGCGATATATTTAAACGGGGGCTTCACTTGTGACTTCCAAACGACTCTCGCTCGCTCTCCTCAGAAGTGACTGCGTGCGGATGCTCAGGGCAGAAACGATGATCTCTGGTTAACACTCTAGTTAAGCCAGCTAGAGCTGTTGGTTTTTGTTTTCTTTCAATATCCCGAGTTTTCTTCAACGTCTCGGTAAGTAAAAAACGAGTTATACCTAAAGTATATAACATTTGAATGCCGTTTTTTTCTAGTGGGTCTAAGAACAGATGCCCTTATTGCCCTGATAAAGTTACTAATTGCGTCACATTATGTCTCTTATGGTAGTAACAGTAGCGCTGCTGACCATCAACCAAATGCGTAGGGCCCTGCTGACCCATTCAATATAATTTATCACCGGGCGGGCGGAATGGATAATTTGAATGAAACACCCATGAAGCACACATATCCAAGTGCAACTAAAAAAATTTAAGACAATTAAAGTATAATATATATATATATATATATATATATATATATATATATATATATATATATATATATATATATATATATGAAAGTGTTGCTTGACTTTTTTCTCTTTAATCCCAACATACATAACAAGGATTTTAAGCATATGGATTTGTAGCACCTTGAAAGGTAAAATAATCCAGCAGACAAGGCAGATTAAAGACAATCTTGCAAACAAAGCCTGCTGTTGAGTTTACAAGGACACACCATTAGACCCAGTGTGGAAATACATCCTATCTCTATATCTATATCTCTGTTCTGTCACTTTGCTCATATTTATAGAAACGTCAGTGTCCATCATGACAGGATTGATGTCAGCTCTGGAGGGCTGCACGAGCCCTAATGTGTACGCTGAGGTGCCAGATGGAGGCTGGGGCTGGATGGTGGCTGCCGCCTTCTTCTTCGTGGAGGTTTTCACTTATGGCATCATCAAGATTTTTGGGATTTTCCTCCAAGACCTCATGAGAGACTTTAATGAAACCAACAGCAGAGTGTCTTGGGTCGTCTCCATCTGTGTCTTTGTCATGGCCTTTACAGGTAATTCAGTCTAGACAGTACAGAACTGGTCGTACAACACAATATTTACACAATTCAAATGCTGTTTACACAAATGGTAAGCTGTACAAGAGAAAAATACCTTGATATATGATAGTACAAGAAGATTGTTCTCTGGTGAGGTGCAAGTTTTATTCTACAGCGACCACAACGTCAAGGCTACATCAGATACACAACTCGGTTTTAGTTCAAGGAAGTTTAGGGGAACAAAATAGGTAATTATAAAAATATCACACACAGCTCAAAAGAGGCAGGTACAAACTGTGGAATTAAGAAACAAGCTGTGTCATCAGATCTGTGATTTCCTTGTATTTCTCTCAGGCCTTAAAGGGACAGTTCGCCCAAAAATGAAAATTCTGTCATCATTTACCATCATGACATTCCAAAAGAAGATATTTTGAAAAAATTCTTATTCTTTTTTGTCTCAACCAAAAAACAGTTTGGTAACCAACATTCTTCAAAATGTCTTCTTTTCAATTCCAAAGAAGAAAGGAAGTCAAACAGGTTTGAAACGACATAGTGGTGAGTAAATGATGACAGAACTTTCATATTTGGTGAACTGTCCCTTTAAAACATGCACAAAATGTCAGATATCGAAGTCTTCTCGTATGAACCTGTCAAACTAATCCTGACTTCTGAGCAAATCTTTTCATCATGGCATTTGTGCTGAGAGTGAGCGATGCCACGTTTAGTGGAAGTGCTGACCTGTGCTGTGAAAGGACTGCCGGCTGTTATGATGGCTGACTGGAGATTCACTCACTTTGCCCAGTGACAAAGCAGCCCCGCCATTTCATGACTCAGTGGACAGATTGACATTCTTTCAGCTGAAAAGGGCTTCAAAAGATCATTCTTGTTCAAACAGAGGCAGTCACTAAAAAGAGCTCAGATAGAAAATGATTACCCAAAGCAAAACTTGCTAGTGGTTCTGTCTACATGCCCTTGTTGCAAAAATGACACCAATGTAAATGGATTTAAGGAAGTGCAAAGATTTATGTGTTTGTAATTTAATTTGAACTGTAACACTGCAAACATACCACAGTGTGTCTGAGTTTATCAAACGTGTTTGTAATTGGCACCATCTTTCCCACAGCTCCTCTTTCCACGGTGATGAGTAATCGCTTTGGCTATCGGCCTGTCGTCATGCTCGGTGGACTGCTGATTAGCCTTGGCACAATCACAACAGCCTTCACCAAATCCATAACTGAGATGTACATCACCATGGGAATCGTTGCAGGTAAATCCACCTTCTGTGTGAGTTTATATGTGCGGTAAATGTTTTGGGACCCTAATTGCTCCATAACAAAACATGTAAAATTCAGTATTTTAAGAAATTTTGCATTGCGTTTTTATATTGCCAGTGCTGTGTGTAACTTTTTTCCTCAGGGTGGCCTGGCATGACATTTGGAAGATTTTTTTATCCATAGCATTTGTGTAATTTAATTATTTCATTATTTTTGTTTCATTCAGCTTTGCCATGGCAGGAATTAATACAATTTTCTGATATATTTAAATAGAAAACAGTTATTGTAAAGTGTGATAATATTTTACATCATGTTCTTTTCTATTCACTTACTTTTTTCAAAGACACAGATTCAAGCAGTGCTGTGACTGGTATATGGCTTATCCCTGACACCATTAGTAACACACTTATATAACATGATTAATTTATATCGTGTTTTTTCATGTGTTGACATTTCATGCAGTAACAAAAATGTATGTTAATGTGATTCTAACAAATTAGCTGTTTTAACTGAAAGCCTTACTTGCACTGACATATCTCAAAATATGTCCTGATTACTCTAAACCCTGTCTGTGAAACCAGGCCAATGTATTTGAATATTTCATTTTTACTGAATAATATATTCACACTATCTGATCAGTCCACATGTGGTAAATCACTCTTTCATTTGTTGTTTTAAAGGGCTGATGTTTTCTATTGCACAGAATCCTTTTGGTTAACACTTTAGTTTAGGGTCCAATTCTCACTAACTAGCTGCTTATTAGAAAGAGTATATCTAGAATGTTAACAACTACCTTACTAACTATTAATAAGCCGTAATTAGGAGTTTATTGAGGCAAAAGTCGTAGTCAATAGTTAGTAATAGTGAGAATTGGACCCTAAACTAAAGTGTGACATTTTGTTTTTCCAGATTTTTCAAAAGATGCACTGCTAGCTTTCCCCCAAATTTGAAACACTCCCTCCCCGGCACTATTAGTTGATCCTAACCTTGCCGATCTTCTCCTTGTCTCTTTTTTTTGTCTCTTTTAAATACAGTTTTCTTTCAGCCCTTTGCCCAGTTTGTCCCATGGAAGAGAGCGGCCTGGTTCTTTGCGCACCTGAGCTCCTTGTGTTGAAGAGACCAGTGGCTGTCATCTCCCTCTTTGCTATTTATTTACAGGCCTGGGCTACTGCCTTACCTTCCTGCCTACAGTCACCATCCTGTCGCAGTACTTCAGCAAGCGCCGCTCCCTCGTCACATCCATAGCCTCCACTGGAGAATGCTTCTCCCTGCTAGCCCTCGCACCAGGTATGATCAACAGGGTTGTGCAACAGACTCTTCTGGATAGTTAGCACAAAATGTGTCATCATTTTCTCACCCTCATGTTTATCATTTGAATGTCTTTCTTCTGCAGAACACAAAAGAAGATATTTTGAAAAATGTTTCAGCTGTCCAAAACAATATTGGAACCCACTGAACACTGAGACATTTTTCAAAATATCTTCTATGTTCCACAGAAGAAAGTCATACAGGGGCGACATGAGGCGAGTAAATTATAATACAATATTTGGAGAAACAGGGCAACTTTTACTAGCACATGCAAACTTCTTTTGAATGTTAAAGATTAGCCAAGCATGTACATAACATGATAAAAGCCTATTTGGAAGTCAAATCAATTTGAATAGTCATAAAAGAGTTTAGAGACTATTACTTTTCACAGAAAGCCCAATGTTTATCAGACCTGTCTTTGTTTTATTCTTCTCATTTGAATTCATGCTGCAGCTCTGAATGTGCTGAAGGAGCAGATCGGCTGGCGTTACTGCTTGATCATTATTGGGGTTATGCAGGCCTCAGTCATTGTCTGTGGGGCTCTGCTGAAGCCAATAGTCATTAAACCCAAACTTGCCACAACTGAGGGTTCCACGTGCCCCCTTAAGGAACCTGAATCAAAATATGACCAGGAGAATGAATTTACACATACCTCTATTGGCTCTGTGGACTCTGGGGTCCAGTCTGTCACCTCCTCTCAGATCAACCTGTCCGAAGGCCAGGAATCTACAGAACGAGACTCTGCAGAGAAAAAAGCACTTAGGAAAAAAGAGGAAGGAGAAAATGTTGAAGACGAGCTACCAGTGCTGCCTGAGACTTCGGGGGTCTCTAGGGCCAAGCTGTTGGACTTCTCTGTGCTCAGGGACGCCAGCTTCAACTGCTACGCACTGTTTGGCCTGTTCGCCACACTAGGCTTCTTCGCTCCACAGCTCTACATCATTGAGCTGAGTGTGAGCCGAGGAGTGTCACGTGTCAGCGCCACCTACATGCTCTCAGCCATGGCCGTGGCTGAGATTCTAGGTCGACTGTCCATGGGTTGGCTCCTCAATCGCCAGCCCATTCGCAAGATCTACATTCTGCTGATTTGCACAGTGCTGCTGTGTCCGGTGCTGGTCGTCTTCACCTTTGTCACGGAGTTCTGGGGGCTCATGTCCTGCTCCTGTTTCTATGGCTTCCTGCTGGGCACCGTGGCCTCCAGCCACATCCCCATGCTGGCTGAAGATGACGTGATGGGCATTCAGAGGATGTCATCGGCTGTTGGCGTCTATGTCTGCATCCAGAGCTTTGCAGGACTGGCCGGTCCACCACTAGGAGGTAAAAAAACAGCTTCTGTAAACTAGCAAAACAAACAGAACAGGAGTTTATAAAATAGATTAAAATATGATTTTAATCTATCAAATATGGATTAATAATATCAAAGATATAAGGTTTTAGGTATAATAATATCAAAAAGTGGTATCCAAATTATTATTGTTTACTCAATTAAATATTACATTTATCATGGCCATTATACTAATGTAAAAAGCTAATTAGTTAAAATATTAACACTTTACACCAGTCTTTGGAAATATGATCAACATTTGGTGACTGTGAAAAAAGAAAACTACGGTAGCACTTTATTTTACAGTCCTGTTCCCCATGTACATACTATGTTCTTATTATAGTAACCGGGTAATAACTAGGTACTAAACCTGAACCTACCCATAAACCCATGTAGTTACCTTATATTACCCAGCACTTTCTTGGATAAGTACACTATAAGTGCACATACCGTAAAATACATGAACTTTGATAGCCCTAAAAACATACATTTTGTAAGTAACACTAATTAATTTGCCTCCAACACATATTCATGTAAATCTTCATGTTTCAGGTTTTCTGGTAGACAAGACTGACAATTATGGATCAGCCTTTTACTCCTGCGCGGCTGGGATGGGAGTAGGGGCTCTGTTTCTTGGACTGGTGCGTCCAGCCAAATCCGGCCTCTGTCTCTGGGGGAGGAGAAATGACCAGCAAACACCGGACAGAGACTCTACCTCACAGGGAAGTGATGAAGGCACTGTTGACTTTGTAGAAATGGACATGGAGACTGACAACAGTCCTGCAAAGTGCAAACCTTGGCCAGTATGAATACCGCCTCACCTCAAGAGTAAACATACTTGTTATCCTCCACTTGAATGTTGTCCCAAAGGTTGCAATACACAGACCCTGTTCCAACAGGGTAAAACAGTCACAAATCAAAGGTTATGTCAATGAAAGGAGAGTTTAATCACTCTTCATTGCACTTCTGCTGAACACCCAATCATAACCCCCAAAACAAGTTTACATTTTTTTTAATTACTCGTTATTATTTATTGAAACAGTAAACAAGCGTTTCAAGGCTCCTTTCCAGTCTGTGTTAGTAGTCATAATACAGTCTCCACACACTTTAAGAGAGGGCAAGAATTAAAAGTGTTCAATTCTATAACTCTCATTTACCAAAGTCTGCCAAGTGTGAAGATGACTATTTATTTTATAATTACATCGACCATAAATCATCATAGCGCTCACAGTTCTCAGCTTTAACATTTAAAAAAATGAAACCTCAGGCTGTTTTGCTGCTTACAGTGAAGCCATGATGCATATTTCTATTGCATTAGGTTGTATAAACCTCATACAATGTTAAAGGCGAGACAGGTACAAAGCTGCTGTCTAGTTTTTCAGGGCGATATGTCATTCGCTTGCTTGGATCTCTTGTTTAATGGGTTGAATAGTATTGCTATTGCGAAGATTGGAACATCTCTTTGCTTAACGCAGGATTTGCACCACTTATTATTTTGCATGTTACCTCCCTGACCCTAGACCGGGGTCGTAACACTCAAACATTCACTTTTATAGATGAAGCAGATTGTGATGTAACCTGCTTCAGAGGCAAGTCTTCCATCACCAATAAGTTACTCACCATCAGTCAGATCATGTTGAATGAAGGATGATTTATTCTGACAAAATGTCAAAGGCTGCTGGCCTCTGAATTTCTGAGATGTAGATCTAGAAACACATTCAAGAGTTTCTTATAAGACGTTATGGCTCTAGAATGTTACCGCCGTAATTTGGAGCACGCCGTCTGTGCCTTGTCAAATAGTTCTGCGGAATCAAGAGCTTGTGACTTGAAACGGTAAACTAAAGGGGCCGTTCACATAGAATGCGTTCTTGCTTTTAAAGCATGAGATTTGGTGTCTTTCCAGATGTGTTTTTAAAAAGTTACCTTATAACTTGACGTGAAACACTGAAAACGCCACAAGAGGCGGTGCAACAGTCAAATATGTCAGTCTAGTTCAAAAGTCACCATGAAATGGTGTTCTGGTTTGAGAAGCCGGATATGTCACAATATTGAAGAAAGCACTATCACAACTTCCATTTCATGCCGACTTTAAAAGCAGCATAGTGGAATACAAAACAAGATGTGGCATGGAGGAATGAAAAACAATAGTCACGAGACGCGTAAACAGATGACATTAATGCTGCACATAGACATCCTTAAAAAGTAGCGCATTGAAGTGTGTCCTGTGGGAACCGGCCTCAAGAGATGCTCTTAAAACACTGGATGAATAGCTATATTGACTGTAGTATTTATTTTTAAACCCTCTGGTATTGTTTGGTCATTTTAGACCGAAATGTAAAAATAAAAAAATTCGCTACTTCATCTAAATGGTACGAAACTTGGTGATTTTTGCACATTCGCTATGTGACCACAATAATATATATTGTGTATTTGATTTGAAAAAGTTAAATGGTCGTAAAAAAAAAAAAAAAATACGAAAATAGGCAAAAATACGAAAATAATAATTTATGTAGATCTACAAATTAGCCATGATGCAGAAAAAAGTGCACAGCAATGAAGGGGTGACCCCAAAAGTACAAAATATAAAAAAAAATTTATGTTATGTGTAACAAAATTCTGTGTTCGTTTGACTGTAGTAAAATGGATGCAAAAACTGACACTTCAAATCAAAATTTCACACAAAAACAATCAAAAACTTGGCAAAAAATAGTTTTTGAGAATGCCTAAATATATATTGAAATACTACAAATAAATATTTATGTGTAAAAACAAATAGATCATTTATAAGCCTCATAATATAGAGCTATATAGAAATCTGGCACTAATCTGCCTTCAAAAATTTGATTTTAAAGGCATTGTCTCTATTTTAATGTGAAATACTGCTTTAATTGAAAAATATTAGAAAATATAACATTTTATCATTTTCAATGGGAAAAATGGATCATAGTTATTGCATAAATATGCAGCATTAGTACCATAAAATTCTCTCTCTCTCAAAAAAAAATATTGAACAAAAATACATTAAATTGATTTTACAGAAAATAAAAAAGTTACATTTCAGGTGTTCAGTCTTTTGACTGCGAACAACACAAGTGTGACTAAAATTAAATGAACAATACCAGAGGGTTAATGTGTAATACACTGCATGAATGGCACAAGAATGGATAGAAAGGACAGTATATGAGCAATAGAGTGACTTTAAATGCTAAAAGAAGTAAATGTATCCTAGCGTATGAGTCTGTAGGTGAATTCCATTAAACGCACTTACCTAATGACTTGAACTCTTATGTACCTCTTATGTTCTGTAAACTCTCTTAATTTGAAACATGTATTTAAATACTGTTTATTTGGGTTTTGTACTTTTAATGAGAAGACACACGTTGTGTGCCTTTTTTCTTTGATTTTTTTAATGTAATGCGTACTTCTGCCTGTGAGGTGATGCACTTCTGAATATTGCAATGCCAGTTCGTTTAATGTATAATAAACACAATGATTTATATATAATCAACGTTCCTACACATTTTCCATTTCAAAATTCCATACTTTACCAGACTCTAATTTCCAAACCTTTTTCCAGACCATTTTAACAGAAATGGTTCATGCATTCTGTATATAGCAGTCATCTGTAAATATTCTCTCTTTTTTCCCATTGGTTTTCTCAAAGTGATGACATGCGTTTACAAGATGAGAAGAAACCTTAAACGCTTTATATCCTGCATATATTCACCTCTGGCACATCAGTTTGATACTGTTATCGTGTCAAAGTAAAGTCTGATTTAGATGATTGTTTGCTGCTTTATCTGTTGCTGGTTTGAGTGGCGCACACACAGTCGATGTATGTGGTAAGACTAATGGCCATAAAGACCAAGCTTTGCGTAATGAAAATGTGTGCCTTGAATGTATTCAATTGTCTTCAACAATCACTAAAGAATGACTAAACTTGACATGAAAATTCTCTGCTTGTATGATATTTTTATTCCTTTTTTTAGACATTCTTTATTCTTTCTTATTGTTTATTATATATTTTATATACACTCACCTAAAGGATTATTAGGAACACCATACTAATACTGTGTTTGACCCCCTTTCGCCTTCAGAACTGCCTTAATTCTACGTGGCATTGATTCAACAAGGTGCTGAAAGCATTCTTTAGAAATGTTGGCACATATTGATAGGATAGCATCTTGCAGTTGATGGAGATTTGTGGGATGCACATCCAGGGCACGAAGCTCCCGTTCCACCACATCCCAAAGATGCTCTATTGGGTTGAGATCTGGTGACTGTGGGGGCCATTTTAGTACAGTGAACTCATTGTCATGTTCAAGAAACCAATTTGAAATGATTCGAGGTTTGTGACATGGTGCATTATCCTGCTGGAAGTAGCCATCAGAGGATGGGAACATGGTGGTCATAAAGGGATGGACATGGTCAGAAACAATGCTCAGGTAGGCCGTGGCATTTAAACGACGCCCAATTGGCACTAAGGGGCCTAAAGTGTGCCAAGAAAACATCCCCCACACCATTACACCACCACCACCAGCCTACACAGTGGTAACAAGGCATGATGGATCCATGTTCTCATTCTGTTTACACCAAATTCTGACTCTACCATCTGAATGTCTCAACAGAAATCGAGACTCATCAGACCAGGCAACATTTTTCCAGTCTTCAACTGTCCAATTTTGGTGAGCTTGTGCAAATTGTAGCCTCTTTTTCCTATTTGTAGTGGAGATGAGCGGTACCCGGTGGGGTCTTCTGCTGTTGTAGCCCATCCGCCTCAAGGTTGTGCGTGTTGTGGTTTCACAAATGCTTTGCTGCATACCTCGGTTGTAACGAGTGGTTATTTCAGTCAAAGTTGCTCTTCTATCAGCTTGAATCAGTCGGCCCATTCTCCTCTGACCTCTAGCATCAACAAGGCATTTTTGCCCACAGGACTGCCGCATACTGGATGTTTTTCCCTTTTCACACCATTCTTTGTAAACCCTAGAAATGGTTGTGCGTGAAAATCCCAGTAACTGAGCAGATTGTGAAATACCGGCCCGTCTGGCCCACGCTCAAAATTGCTTAAATCACCTTTCTTTCCCATTCTGACATTCAGTTTGGAGTTCAGGAGATTGTCTTGACCAGGACCACACCCCTAAATACATTGAAGCAACTGCCATGTGATTGGTTGATTAGATAATTGCATTAATGAGAAATTGAACAGGTGTTACTAATAATCCTTTAGGTGAGTGTAGGTGCAGTAGTCTGTAAATGCAAACATTTTTCCAATCACAGTTTTCTTTACATACTTATCCAGACTGGGAAATCACTCAGATCAAATTCCATACTTTGTAAGAAGGAAGCCTGTTTAAAGGAATCCAGCTCAGTCTTTTTTTTTTGCTCAGTCATTTTATTTGATTGCTAGTGGTGCAGGTATGACGTCACGTTGTAGCCCAACCGTCGCCATATATATATATATATATATATATATATATATATATATATATATATATATATATATATATATATATATATATATATATATATATATATATATATATTTTTTTTTTTTTTTTATAACATCCAGAGGAGAACTGGCACCCCGACTGACACTAAATTTTCAACTAAATATCAACTACATTACTGATCTGCCCGCATTGTCACTATATGTTAATTGAAATGTGACATCACCGTTTTCTCCAGAGCGGCTGTACAGCCGAATCTAATTCTATCGCATTATTTTCCTGTTAAACACGGTGAAGCTGCTTTGAGACAATCGGCATTGTAAAAAGCGCTATATAAATAAAGGTGACTTGACCTGCTCGGCGTGATGACGTTTAATCTCCCCGACAGCCTCTGTAGGCCCATTTAGCCACTTGTTAGTAACCAACTTTTTCAAGACACACACAATCATTAATGTGGTAATACCAGTGTTTCCCCTAGAATTTTTTCCAGCAGCGGTGCTGTTACGTGCCGGAGGTTAGCCGCTCGTCGGGGGGTCCGGGGGCATGCACCTCCGGAATAATAAAACAAACAAAAAAAAAACCCTTAAACCATGACTTCTGGCAAGTTTTGTGGATAGAAATAGACATTTTGAACATTAAAATCCAAATTAAGCTTTTCATTAGTTTAAAAGGTGACTAGCTTATAGCCTATTTTACTTCAATAACCTGCAGGGACGTGCAGAAAGTTCCTAAGGGGCAAGGGCTCAAATGTAAGAAAGGGGCAATATCTAAAAAAATAAATAAATACTGGAAAAATGTGGATACTATTTTATGTTTTTGCAAAAAGTCTTATCAAGCCTGCATTTATTTAATTAAAAATACCGGAAAAAACAGTAGCCTAATATTGTGAAATATTATTACATGATGGGTTTTTTTACCTTACGTTTTTATTAATCGAATATATATATATATATATATCAGGGATGGAAATTAGCACCCGCCACCAGCCAAATGCGGGTGATTTTGTGTTGTGGCGGGTAGATTCGCTTCACCTACCGGCCACCGTGGCGGGTAAATAAAAATAGCATAGCCGACTGTTTCAGCTGGACGGCGGACACTTTTAGAGGAGTCACACCTTCAAAAAGAAATGTGCCGTTACAAATCAAATTCACAATATGCAGTAGAGAAGTTAATTTGCGCGTGGTTGCGTTAAGCGGCTTTATTGCCATAGCGGCGGAGTCTCGAGAACATGCGCTGGAAACGTGCGCGGTTTTTTAAAGACATATCGAGCTCGCGTCGCATCCACCGTTTGAACGCAAGAGGATCTCCAGATATAGAGCTGAATAGAAAAAAAGGTATCAATGGGTCTGTCCAGTAACTCGTGATGAACCTCAGGCGAACTGCACACTTTATGAGAAGCATTTCAGTTGCTCAGACTGACTGACTTAAAGCAGCAGCAGTGACACAGAGAGAGACCGGATAGCTGGACCGAATGGCTTCAGCCAAGTGCAAGCAAAACTCACGTAGGCAGGCTATCTGACGTTTCACATGGGGTTTATTATCAGCGCCATTCCCATGCACTAATGGGGTAACGTTAGTTTGCAACACTTCACTGACAACAGCGTTATTGAATGGAAAAATAAACGATAAAGAGCAACAGAAATATATAAAGCATACATGCAGCTCACAGCTCGTGCTCCATCTAAGGACTGCCCACTCAGCGAGTGAGTAAAATAAGTGCCTTCCCCCTTAAAGGAGCAGCACCGAATTGTACTTGTTACAAGGTATAGGTCTATTGTTTTTTTAAATGGATAATATATTTATATAATATTCCATACATTATCAGAGCTTGGCAGACAGAATTATTATATATTTTTAGACAGGTTAATTAATAGATTATAGCCTAATTAATGTTATTATTAATGTATAATTTTAATCATACATAATAAATAATCCTGCCATATAAAGTTTGCCCTTTATTAAAATAATATTTAGATAAAAATTGGACAAATAATTACATAATAACAGTAAAAATTTAAGTAAATTAATACAAAATTTAACAATTTTGAATTTCAGAATTGTCAAAAAAGTGATTAGTGGTTCAGAATGACTGCTTAAAGGGACAGTTCACCCAAAAATGAAAATTCTGTCATCATTTACTCACCCTCAAGTTGTTCCAAACATGTACACATTTCTTTGTTATGTTGAACACATTGGAAGATTCATTCCTACTATGGAAGTCATTGGTGCCCCCAAAGCAGCCTGGGTACAAACTTTCAGCAAAATATCTTCTTTTGTGTTCAGCAGAACAAAGAAACTCATACAGGTTTGGAACATCATGAGGGTGAGTAAATGATGACAGAATGTTTTAGTTTTGGGTGAACTATCCCTTTAAAGTGCACCAAATAAGCTTTAGAAATAAATTAAATAATCAAATGTAAAATAATATAAAAATGTTACATTGTCGTGAATGGGTGTCCCTTATTTTGCCACACTGAAGGTGGCAACCCTAGTATGTCGTCAACACGCTTCAGAAGATGCCAAAACTAATAGTTTCATTGTTGGGACTAAAAACCTAAAACTGGAAGCCATAAAAGACCACGAATCATCCAAATGCCACATCCATTAATCTGCCCTACTCATTTAATGAAATTAATATCAGTTCATGGTTTGTGTGTGTATAAGAGAGAAAGAGAAAATGCCAGTATTTCATTGAGACTTGAGATTAAATAAACTGCTGAAGTATTGTAGAGCTTGTAGTATTAATTTTCACATGCAGTTACACATTGTCGGTTAAAAACAAGAAATGGCTGGTAAAAACATTGAGTGGCTGGTAGATTTTGAAATCCACCAGCCACAGTGGCCGGTGGACAAAAAATTTAATTTCATATACATTTTATATATATATTGTTGTTTTTATTCACATTATGGCTCAATCGTCACCAGGTTTATTAGATGCTGCCCCTTTAAGACGCAGATCTAAAATCATTCTCCCCTTTACGCCCATTTAAGCTAAACTGTGTTTAAGTGAATACTCTCCAAGCCTGTCATTTTGAGATATAGGCTATTTTGTTGTGTATTTGATGGTTTAGTCGCGCACACGAAGCATATGTGCAAGTCGGTCCGTTTCGCAGCGTGCGTACACACACACACACACCCGCCTTGAACTTGGAAACAGCGTCTATTGCGCGGATTATTGTGCTTTTCATTTAATCAAACACGTTCTGCAATTTAGCCAAAGTGGAGTGTGCATTTGACAACAATCACGGATTGTGCTGAATTTGACGTTAAATACATGTTTGTGGAGAAATGACAGCGCGCGCTGTGAAGGGAAGGAAGTTGTGCTAGACAATGCGCGAGCATAGTTTATAATAGTTTTACCTCATATCTTCTTTTTTTAATCCTTGGAAGCGAAAATAAGATTAATATTACAGCCCTGTGATATTGTGAAAGTGTAAGCAGACTACATTTTTGTTTAGTTCTCTGGCCATCGTCAATCTCTCTCTCTCTCTCCTTTACAGTGTGTAAGTGAATGTCGTGATATTACTGATCATGTGAAGATTTTGCAGTGGCGCTGAAAATCCAGCGGCGGCGCTGCGCCGCTGTGAATACATTGTAGGGGAAACACTGGGTAATACTTATGTATTTTATGTCGTAGAATAAAACGTGAAAGTGTCTTGAGCTTGTGTTCACCACAGACCTTGTTTCAGCCATTTAAACAAAAAACCCACGAGACTATGGAACCGGAAGAGCTAAAATACTAACTCTCTTTCGCGATGTGGCCAACAGTGATGTCACACCTGCACCAGAAGCAGTCAGTCACTGGACAAAGAGCGGAGTCCTATTGCTCTGCTGCAGCAGAAGATAAGCTCAGCACATGCAGTTAGAGCAACCACACTGTAAAAGGTGCCGTAAAAGGGACAGGCTGCAGTTCTTTTGTATGTTGAGAGTGCAGTGAGGTGGCAACATCAGTGCCTGTAGTAGCACGTGTAACTAAAAGCTATTCAGAGTTTAAAGCTAGAATACAGAAGTAGTTAGCAATATTCGTCTTAACAAAAGATAAATATAAGTTACAAACACAACTGTTTTAGTGCATCCGCATTAAATTGGACATTAATTAACTGCGGATAAAAAAAAAATTAAATTAAACATTTCAAATGCATCTAAATGCAGTGGTTCTCAAACCTGTCCTGGAGCACCATCAATCCTGCACATTTTGTATGTCTCCCTCATCCATCACACCTGATTCAACTCATTAGTAGAGGACTGCAAGACCTGAAATGGGCGTGTCAGATATAAGGAGACTCCAGGACAGGTTTGAGAACCACTGGAATGATTTTAAATCCTCTGGAAAACATTGCTCCACAGACTAGTAGTCCATTAGTGTGCACAAGCTTTGTTTCTGCACAAATTAACATGACATTTCTAATTATATTATTTTTCATGAAGTTCTTCAAAGACTGTTTTAGATTTCATATTTTTTAGAACAGTGTACAAATCAATGATATAAATACAATTGTATGTATGATATTACAAGTGTAAAACTATTTATTTTATTATAATATAGATTTTTTTTTGCCATGTATTGTAAATAAAGTAGAACTCGGAGACCCTGGATATATTTGGTGCAACACCACAGCCTAGCGTTCACAAAGTGTAATTGCACTTTCACAGAGAGAGAGTTGATCAAGAAATATTTGTAGAAAGCTGCAATTGCTCAGTTATTCTGAAACAATAATACACATCAAATATAAGTTTTTGCAAAATGATTTTATTGAGTCAATGATGAATGAGGAAGCATAGGTTAGACTGTACAATGAAAAGCAGATCTACATTCAGTACTGAGCACAAGAGTCTTGAAGTCTTTAGTATGAATTATTTTGATATGAGGACTCAAAAGCATCCACATTAATTAAAAAACAAAAACAAACCTAAGTACAAAAAAAGGACCAGAAATGTCTTAGGCATCAAACTGGAGGCACTACAAATTCTTTGTGGCAGGCATAAGTCTTGCATAATTATAATAATCAAACTTGATTATCTGGGCAAAACTGAAAATGGCCTCTTGATCAGAATCACGTTCAGGAGAAAGCTACAGTGAGAAAGACTTGTTTGTTTATACGCCATTCTTAACCGAAATAGCAGAGAAAACGTTAATCTCTCACACGTCACAGTGCACAGAGGAGAAATACAGCTAAAGTAGTGTATCTGCAGCATCGCCCCTTCCTTTAAACATGTCAACCGTTAGGGAGCTCGCTAAAGACGACAGGAACCGAAGAGCTTCAATAGCGCCACCGAGGTGATGTGCGTGTCAGTGGGTGTCGCTTTTGTCCTCCACCCGTCATACTGACAGATCGGTCAAAGCTACACCAGTGACATCGTTCGCAAAAGCACTTGGGTTTGCCCTCGGGGCTCTCGCACGCAGGAAGTCGTGGACTCATTAATGTCCTCAGCCATTCCACTGGGTTTTGGCAAGTGCATAACACTCGCTTTATCAAGCTCAAAGGCAGATAATACAATGTTTAAAGACTCGGCATGCTAGAACTAGGCAGCAAATACTAGAGGTTATTTCAGCATTCTCAAAATCACACTGAAATTCGCTCAAATCAGTCAAAATCTTGTGCTTGGAACATTTCGAGTTAGTTAAGTGAAAGTCAGATACTAAGACGACAACGAAAGCTCCGCAATGCCCGATTTGCTGGCATCGGGGGGGCCGTGAATGGCACTAGAAAACACAGGACACTGTCAGTGGAGCGTGAAGACGTAACACTTGCTTTTCATGAGCCTCCCGGGACTTCAGCCAGGGGCGTAAGGCGGAATTCGACACCAGACAAAGAGTCCTCTACTGCTATCTGAATGCATACAGGCATCATTCAGCGCAAAAGCAGCCAAAAGAGCAACCTTGAATGGCGCAAACTGCGGGCAGGGAGTCAGTATCTCGGGATTTGTGGGTGCAGAGGCAAAAACAGCTATACATTTCAGTGTAGGTTACATATCTGTTAGGAAAGAGTGAGGAGGGTGAGGTACAGACTATTTACATAAAATACTTACTACAACAGTAGTATTCAGGGCGGACATGGCACTATACAAAGTAGCTATACACAACCATTGAGGGAATGAGGTTCACATAGTAAGATCTATCCCTTTTGAGGAAATCTATTCGAATTATTGGTACCTTAAACACGTGGCACTTGTGTGAATACAGATGCTTTTTGTTAGCGGGGTCTGACCAAAAAGCCAGTATAGTTTGGTTGTGGACGAAGAAAAAAAAAAGACTTAAAACAAAGCAAATAAATTAACAAGACACCATTTTTTGTTCCCTGATGGATAAAGAAGTTCTTCCAGACACTAGCTAGGGCCGAGGTGATGGAGGATGTCTGCGGGCCAGCAAGGAAATGTGATTTCCAGCCACTGATGGACAGCTACAATTAGTGGATGTTCCTGAAGGCGAACAGTTAATTTCATTGGAACGCTAAAGTGGTCTACATTCAGCCCTGAGTTTATGCTGTATGCATACTGTTTCTATCAGCTTGCCTAGCGTGGCTAACCACAGTATAAGTTCAGTTTATCAAGTGGTATGAATTGTGAGCGTTATCCATCAGCGGAGGAAAATCAAGAGTGTAAACGTTTTGAAACATAACTTAAGAAGTTTATCTGTAAATATATTCATAGATCTAATATATATATATATATATATATATATATATATATATATATATATATATATATATATATATATATATATATATATATATATATATATATATATATATATATATATATATATATATATATATATATATATATATAAACAACAGATTCTAAAATTTTACAATTGATTAGACATCTACACGTTTAAAACACCAATCAAAATGAGGGGGGAGGGGGGAATTAAGGCCAGGCAGATATCGACAGAAAGGCTCAGAACAGTTCCTGTTAAAAGGTTAAAACAGCATTTGCATCTCATCTTGCTATTTGGTCAGTAATAAAAGGCTCAAAGGTAACAAAATCGAGGACAGTGCTAAAATCTCTTCCTGCTTTTTTCCTCTTTTTGAGGGAGGAACGCATTGCGTTTGGCACCTTCGGCGAGAGGGTGCCGCTCAATGACACGTACAACTTCGCTTGGCAGGACAAGTGTGAGTGTGATATACTCTCTTCTCAAAGCTTACTCTTTAAGATAATAACTACCCGCCATCCTGTGCTCCTGACAGACCGCTAGGCCTTCTTCCTCGCATAAAAGCACGTCAGAGCTATTCAGAAAGGTTATTGTGTGGAGTACAAACATCTGAGCAGAAGAGGGTTATTTTGGAGAGATCTGAAAGGAAATGGCTGGACCAACATCACTGCAGCATGAGCTGTTTGAGGTTGTCGTGCAAGATGGTGTCCTTGACGTCGCGGAAGACCAGGCGAATGTTCTCTGTGTTAATGGCAGTGGTGAAGTGGTGGTAGAGGGGCTTCTGCTGCTGGTCTCGCCGCTTGTTCCGGAAACAATCCACCAGGAACCTCTGCACATCCTCCAGACTGTGCGGCTCCCCTGTGTACTCGGGAAAGTAGTCTTTGATGGCCACCGTTTTGACCTTCTCCTCAAGCAAGTCTGTCTTGTTGAGGAAGAGGATGATGGAAACGTTGCTGAAGACGCGGTTGTTGACTATGGTCTCGAAGATGTTAAGTGACTCCATGAGACGGTTGGTCAGCCGGTCCTCCATCAGCACCTGGTCGAACTCGCTGGATGAGACGAGGAAGAGGATCGAGGTGACGCTGTCAAAGCACTCGAACCACCTGCGGCGCTCCGACCGCTGGCCGCCCACGTCCACCATCTTGAAGGGCACATTCTTGATCTCAAAGTCGTACTCGTGAATACCCTTGGTGGGCTTACGTGCCAGCAGGATGTCTTGCTGGGTTGGTAGATAGTCCTGTGTAGAGAGAGAAGCAGAGGGACCATCAACCATTTATCAGAGATGACGTGAAGGGACAAAACAGATGAAGATTCAAAGCAACATTTGATCGGGACTTCTAACTCCGGGTCAAGCAGGTTAAACACGTTATCCTTTTTTTGATGTTCATGATAAAATAAGATTGTGGTGTAAAGCTTATAATGCAGCTGGTGAGCTCCAAGCACAGGTGCTTGGATCATGATGGAATGAGATTTGCATGCGGTGATTGATATGATGATATTAAATCATCATCATCGACAGCAGTTTGCATACCACACATCCGCTAGATACCACTTGAAGGCTAGAATACACAACAAAACTGTGTACAGTCAGAAAAGTGTTAAAAGCACTAGATGTCATACACTTTCACACATTTACACTTCGTAAACGCTCCGAAGCTTCATGATGCAGTGTCTTGAAATCGGCCATCACTATACAAGTCGTTATTTCGTGTTTTTTGCGTACCAAAAATATTCTTGTCGCTTTATAATATTAATACTGAACCACTGTACTCACATGAACTGATTTAAATATGTTTTTAGTACATTAATGGATCTTGAGAGAGGAAATGTCATTGCCGGCTATGCAGGCCTCACTGAGCAATCGGATTTCAACAAAAATATCTTCATTTGTGTTCCGAAGATGAACGGAAGTCTTGGCATGAGGGTGAGGAATAAATTACATTATTGTCATTTTTGGGTAAACTAACCCTTTAAATGTCTTTTTACTGAAATTAAAGAGTATTTAATTTAATTTAATTAGAGAGAAATTAAAGATTATTTTAAATTAAAGGTCCAAAACTGGGATTTTTGTGACATAAAATGAGAATAGTATTTAAATATTTAACGATTTCTAGGTAGTAGGTAACCATTTAAATGTTTTAAGCCTGACTGTAATGTGAACTTTATCCTCAGGAGAGTGATGTAACAAATAGTTTACAAAATTGTAGAGACATTCATGATAAGTTTTTATCTGTAAAATTGCTAAGCTAATATTAACATTTTTGTAAATCAAACATTGTTTATTAAAAATGAAGGAACGCGATCTCAGACTCAGGAACTCCATTGTATGCTCTCATCATGGTTTTTCCTACTGGAAATAAACTTGATAAAGCACTGACAATAAATCAATAGTATGTAAAACTGAAACTGTGAGGACAGGACAACCGGGGGGGAAAAAAAAAGCAAACAACTGAAACGGCCAGCTCATGGCTCATTCTCCACATTGTTGGCATACCAGAGTTGGGGGTTGGTGGGGGACAACATTAGCAAAAAGGTGAATCTGGATCGAAGCACTGGCCAATACAGAGTGTGAGGGCAAATGCACTCAAAATGCATTAGATGAAACTCTACACTAAAGTGAACTCAAGACGTCAAGTCGATAAGAGAAACAGTGCTCAGTGCAAGCACATAAAACCTGAGGTACATTTCTGAAATTCCAGACAGGATAACATCAACGACACCTGCCTTGAATGGATCCAGCAGGGCGGTACTCATGTCTGGATGCTGCGCCCATCGAAAAGTTGCGTTATTTACATGTCATTTACACTGAACAATTCTTGAGTAACTATTGCTTAAGTGTTTAAATCACCACACCAAAATATTCCCACATTTTTGTGTTGACAGAAATTAACTTAGAATTTCACCAACTTACAATTTCATTGATTCCCATTGGAACTGCCAACAGATTTTGGTTTGTTTTTACAAACTGAAGTAGGAGTCAATTATTATCTATAATCATCAGAATGCAGTATATGCTGTCAACAGAGCTTAAGCTTATAATGCTTTAAGATTTCTATTGCTCTTTCCACTGAGAGATTCAAACTAATGTTCAACCAAACATACACACCTCTCCCTGACACATACTCTGCATGCCTGCATTTTGTCACATGCCTGAGGTAACCCTTCTTCCTCATCTCCTCCTAAATATTTATGAGTCTGGGCAACTGAGGTCGACTCCCACACTTCATCCACCCAAGGAGGATGAATGTAAACTGAAACAAACATACTTTCCAACAGAGTCAAGCGGCCATTTCCCTCTCTGAGCATGCAGTATTTCCTCTTCCTGTTTGTCGATGGTGTGATTGCAGAAGTTGGTCCACATTGCCATGACGTGGCAGAGTTAAGAGTAGCCAGTCTGAGGCGTGCCGCCTGGACCAGAGTGCATTCAACTCTGCTTCCTTTTTCCCAGAACAGAAATTTGAGGTGACAGACACGAGAACCGAGACCAAACGACAGCATGACGTCAAGGAGCGTAATACAGAAACTAAGATATGTGGGTAAACAAAGTGAATGTTCCTGGCTTTCAGTCTCTTTTCCTAACGTGGCATTAGTGCTTGAAACAATATGAACAAGTTTGACCGTTTTCATAAGCCGAGAATTTAAAACAGGTTATCTGATCCTTCATTCTAGAACAGAGCTGTATGGAGTCAAAGCTGAGATACTAATCATTACATTTACTGCAGTCAGCAGCATCTAGAAAGAGCGCAAAACCACAAACATCCGTTTAGTACTGAGAGAAAGAACACGAGCGGCAGGCGGCGAGTCACATGACGCACAGGGAACTGCACTGGGCGCTCGTGCATCAGCCAGGCACTGATGCTGTGACAGCTGCACAGTTACGGTCTCAAATGATCTTCTAAAAACGAATCTGTCAACACACTCCACATAATACTATAGAGTATTTGTACAATATCGGCAATAAGGACTCAATTCGGCACCCGAGTGTTGTTGTCATCATGGTTTGAATATAGAACAATAGTAGTGTAGGCCTATTACAAAATTTGTCAAGACTTTTTTTCTGGCTGGTCTAGAATCCAAAAATTCATATTATATTAGGATTTTTTTTTGCCCAATTTGTCTCTGCTTTCTCCGAAAGAGGGATTGTGACTATTTTCTATTATTAAACTTATGGCCAGTGTTGCTTTTTAAGAAAACATACAGCATTTTTCATCATTGTTCATCAGTGTGAGCACATGGATCATCTGAGTGAGTAAGAAAACCCTCATGTCTTATCGTCATCCTTAAATCACCCAGCCTCATGATACGCAGTGTCTTCTCTAGGGCTGGGCAAAAAAAATAGTTTTTTCGATTAATCGTTTTTTATAACGTGGTCGATTCAAAATCAATTCTCAAAGGCCACGAATCGATTTTTTTCCATATTTATTTCCGCAAACATTGAACGTAATTAGACATTCTCTGGTAAGATTAACGTCAATCTAATTACTAGTCTTCTCCACTAGATGTCACCCGCTTATTTGCCTTGCGCGATGTTACCAAGGAGCAAGAGGCGCCGCGAACCTGTCATTCATTCATTCAGTGCTTAAAATGACGGTTTCAGGTGCGTTGTCGACGTTGATGCCACCACCTTCACATAATTTTTTTTGTTGTTGTTCAGCAGAAGAAAACAGTTATTATACATGATGAATACATGCATAAATGATGACATTTTTTTTTATTTTTGGGTGAACTATCACCAATAAGCCAGTATTAGCTGTCCTACATTGTTCATAGGCATGCAGCATCCATGTTACAGCTAATTTTGTAAGATTTTATGATGATTTTATCTTAAAAATGAAATAACCTGATCCTGTTTGATCAAGGAATGCGACTCTTCTGACTTTTTTCAGCATACATTTTTCATCTTGCATCAAAATTGTATTGTTGTTATTTAGCATAATTGTATGAATTTGAAAATTAAAGCTGGGTTCTGTTTTAATGTACCCAAGTGTACCTAAAATAAAAGAGTTTAATATACAGGTTTGTGGCTTAATTTATTTTTATTAATTACCCACTTTTAAACTTATGTTCACTGTTCTTTTTTATAAATATAGTATATGTATTAAATCTATATTCATTGAGTTGAATCGAGAATCGAATAAAGAAAATCGAATCGAGAATCGAAATCGAATCGATTTGAGAGCTTGTGAATCGAAATTGAATCGATCTGGATTCTGGAACATCTGAATCGATACCCAGCCCTAGTCTTCTCGACTGATTCTTTCAAATATCTTACACAAAAACTGAAGTATTATCAGTATTACTATAGGAAGTATTATGAGAAAGGGTTGTCATGTGACCTTTGATGTCAGCAGAGCCAGTTTCACTTCTCTCTGTCAGTGCTGGCTGGTGAGCAGGGAAACCCTGTCAGGCCCCACAGCATTGTGAGAAAAAAAACAGACAGGCATTCATCTGTCTGACATTATCTTCAGCATTTGCCATTCAGTATTTCCTTCATGCTCCGCTATATAAAGTGATTAATCGAAGACTGCGTCAATATAAAAGAGCTCTTTAGCAATGCTAGCTGTTTCTATACTGCACTTAATCATTCAGCATCTTGAATGCAAGACTGAGATGTTTATTTAATATGCACTGGACAAACCCCCACCCATAAGTACTTTCAAGAGATTGTTCACCCAAAAATGAAACTTCTTTCTGTATTGGGTGGAACATAAAATAAGATATTTTGAGAAATGTATTTTGTCCATACATTGGAAGTCAATGGGCTCAAATGTTGTTTGGTTGCCAATGTTTATTAAAATATCCACAGAAGACAGTAGGTTATACAGGTTTGCAATGACAAGGCGGCAAGTAAATGCTGACAGAATGTTAATTTTTAAGTTTCCTAAATTTCTGTTCTGAAACTGTCAATATTTATATAATCAATTTCCAGGCCCACATGGAATATATACCTGCACATTTCCACAGAAATCAAACACTGCCATTTACAAACATGAATGCATCTTTAGAGTAGGGATGCACAATATATCGACCTCCATATCGGCCGATATTTTAACATTTTTAATGTTATTGTTATCGACCCAACAAGAAAATTTGTCTGAGATATTAAAGCCGATAAATAATGGATTTTTTTATTTACACTAAAGTGCAACATTTGCAGCGCAGGTCTGTCATAGAAGCTACATAAAATTGTAATGAAAACAATACTGTAAAAGAATGTTGTGAATTCTTTGTACGCTGGTGTTTTAGCATTTTGTTACAGGAAGTATAAGTGCATTCACAACAGAGTTACACCTTCTTGACAATAAGTTTGCTTGTGCATTCACAGCCTTTGGTTTTGTGCAATTGTTGTAATAACAATTGTGATATGTTTATTTTGTGTATATATATATTTCTGATTTATCTCGTATAGAAAGCATATTGTTAGAGTCAAAAGCGACGCACCGGTGATCATCTTTAGCTTCAGCGTATATGCAGCCCAAACGGCAATACACGACATTCATAACTGGGACTGTTATATTACATAACATTATAATGAGAACACTTGTAATAAAATGTAAATTCTTTGGGTTTAGTTTCCGTGTTACGGGAAGAGACCATCCACAACAGGAATTCTGATTAGCACGTAACTAAGTTCAAGTTCATTTGTACATTCGCAACATGTTGATATAAAGTGTATTAGCATGTTTATGTTATGTAATAGTGTGTATAAATATCTGAATAATCTCATATAGGATGCATTTGGCGGAGTTAATTAACCTAACAAAGCGCTTCCGCATCCGAAGATGCGTTGCCATAAAGTGGTATCGGGTGCGGTTGTATCGGGGTAGTTTTACGAGTACGAGTACTTCATAACAGTATCGGACCAACACCCGAGTACTGGTATCGGTGCATCCCTACTTGAAATAGTGTGAAAAAGCAAGACAATGTAAACCCAGGTAAACAAAATCCTGGGTTATCTTGCATCAACGTTTCACATTGCTTATAATTTACTAGGGGTTAATCCTGGGTCATTCATACACTGCTGTTTCATTCAGTATATTACTAAACCCTAGGTTAACGACCTTATTTGCGGTGTCAGTGTCATGGATGAACACTGCAAAAGCAGTGCTAACACTAGAGCATGGTTTCATTACACCCGGTAAAAAGTGGTGCTAACCCCACTTCTAAAGGTCAAATGTGAAAAGTTCCTTTCCCCAGGGTTAAAAACAGTGTTTAGAACAACAATGCACAGTGTGCAAAGCCCTGTGTTTATTTCACACTTAGGCTAATTTGTTAGTGATTTCCACTTTCAATAAGTCGTTTTCGAATTTAAATCCATTCAGCAGAACTCACTAAAATGAGTGCTCCTCCCCTTTAAAAGAAATTAAAGGCACCCTGAACCATACATAATAAATACTACTAATCATAAATATTAGTGAAAAAAACATGCAACACCAGCACAGACAGAATGATGACATACAACTACATGCTTACCGGTGTTCCGAGTTTGTCCAGGTCATCCAAGAAATATTTCACCGATTCACCCTGAGAACAACAAAGAGCAGAGAGAATCAGTCAGGTCATCAAAGCACTGTAAACTGACAATGAAAACAGCTGAGCACAAATGAGATACACAGTCACTATCGGTTCAGAAGGTTAATTGAGGTTTCCTTCTTCATAATTTGATTTATCTAAATGAACGCATGTGCTCATGACTAAAAACTTATTAGAGTAAAATGCTGTCAAATAAACCTGTCAATCAGCAAACATGTAAAATGTGCAGAGATATGCACTTAAAGAAATGAGGGCCCCATTCAACATGAGAACAGACGGATGTGACTCATGAAAACCCTCTGACAGGATGTCAGTAATCACAGACATTGTATTTTGAATAAGGATGTAACGATTCAGTCGCAGCCGGTTGAAAATCGATACAAATGTGTGACGATTCAAGTCGGTTGAGATGTTAAAGAAATCGCGATACATGTTTTAAACAGCAGGGACGTCATATAATGTCACCACGCTTTACAGGCAACAAAAGGTGTAGCTAGCGTTACGCACTGTGCGCGCAATCTGCCGTGAAGAAGAGTGAAATAAACAATTTCTTTCAGTTAATTCATATGGAAGTTGGGCACGAGTGCAATCCATACCTGTCAAGTATCCCGTTTTGGCCGGGAAAGTCCCGTATTTTACCCTTCTTTCCCGCCGTCCTCCCGTATTAGTATTTTCCTGTAAATCTCCCGTATTTTAACCTGCGTTATTAAAAAACAATAATACCGGAGTAAAAAAACAAAAACATTTCCAATCTGAGCTCTGTAACTAGCCTCGCGATAACTGCCATCTGCAGTAGCCTACAGTATAGGTGTCAGTTGTCGCGAGGTTAGTGTGTGAGGTCAGATGACGAGTGACAACGCGGGAAAAAACTAAACAGAGACGGATGATGGACGTAACGATAGAGACGGATTAAGGCACTCCTGCCAAAAAAAAAAAAAACCCTCGTGTAAATACCGTGATCAATGGGACAGCGAATTTAATTATAAAATGTAAGTGACTTAATGTGAATTAATTGTTTATGGAACTGGCGTATGAAATCAGTGTCATTTCCAGTCGTGATGGTATTCAGGTAAACAACACTCTTGTTAGTGTGATGTTGCTTAACTGTATCATATGTTATAAATAACCCATTTTAACTGTGTATGTTAACTGAGTTTCTTTGTATGAGCGGCGCTCATTTGTTTTCGATTTTCTCCTCGAGAGGCTGCGCGAGCCTCAACAGCTCAACCTTGTTAACGTCAGTTCGTTTTATATTATTATCCACTATCGATCTCCGCTTACACTGAATGCAGAATCATTATTGCACTTTGGTGATTCCTAGTTATTTTTTGTTTTGACATTTTACTCAGGATACTTGTCCGTTGGGCAAGTAACATTATTTTTCACTTGCCCCTTCAAAAAATCCACTTGTCCCGGACAAGCGTTCATGTCGAGCCCTGCCCATAGCAATGCAAGTTCAGAAAGGGTATTTAGCATGGTACAAAAGATTGTTACAGAGAATAGGATGACATTAGACAACAGAACTGTTTGTGCTCTACTCTCATGTAAAATGAACCACTCTGGCCCAGCCCACAAATACACTCCTTCCAAAACAGGCTTAAAGAAAAACTGTAAAAGAAAAGCAATATGAAATGAAAAGAATGTGTGGAATGAAAATAAAATGTAAAGACAAGCAATGTTAAATGAACAGAAAATATGCAAATTAGCCTTTAAATAAATGCTCATCATATATACCCTTTTGTGTTTTCATTTGGGCTATAACACCTGTCTTAAAATGTAAGGGATACTGGAGCTTGGTTGGGGTGGTGGGACTGCTTGCGGTGGGCGCCGAAAAATTTCCCTTATTTTCAAATCCAAAACTTGACAGGTATGGTGCAATCAGCGCACGCTCCGTCAGGTGTGGCGGCATCTTGACTTTCCGATGACAGTGAGGAGCTCCAGTCACCTCCGCCTGCATGTAAAAAGATAACAGGCCAAACCACACTGACCGGCAGATTTGCAGCCACACTCGCAACATCGAGGGCAATTGCCATGGAGATCAAAGGTGCATCAGTGTTTTCACAGCGAAAGTTACAAGGCTCTTCCTCATGAAGAAAAAGACCAGCGCCAGGATGTATTCCAAAGATTGAAAGGAGAATGCGGTGTTGTTGCAGAACCAGGTGTTGCATCTTCTCTAAATGTGTACATTGATTTTTTTTCTCCAATAATTAGTTGATTTTGGCATATTTATCTAAATGCGTTATGTTTTTCTAACTCTTGCAAGTGTAATGCTACAAATTATAATTAAAATCTTTCCTTTATAACAACGTGAACCCCCTGTCACTGTTGTACTTAAGTCTTTTATTTCTGCTCTTCCTCAGTGCAGGATGAGGGTGAAGAAGCTGAAACAACCTCCTCCCATAGAAATCACCATTGGATGATCTCCTTGAAGGGACTTTTTGAGGATTTATTTGAAAATTTCAATCGAGTTATTATCTCACACACACACACACACACACACACACATATGTATATATATATATATATATATGTATATACATAACATTTTTGTGTATATATATATGTATGTATGTATGTATATACACACACACACACACATATACATATAAAATATCGATTTCTCGATTTGAATAGATTCTCACTTTTACAAAACAATATCGATTCTTAAATCCCAAGAATCGATTAGTCATCCTGTTTTCAGTTATGAATGAAATAAACATTGTTGCGCACCTCCCATCCAATAAATCGCAGTAATCTTTGTGCTTTATTACTATTGATATGAAACAAAGTCTCAGATTTCAAATTACGTCTATTTTTTACGAAATTCAAAAACATAAATGCCACTTTGGCACGAGATCGCTCTGCCCCAGCTCAGCTCTAGAAAATTGGCAGCGCGGAGCAAACATGAACGGATCTTCTCTTCCGCCTTATACCAGTTACAGAGCGAAATAAACATGAATGAGCTTCTGAAAGTGTTTTAAAAGATAAAGGACAACTTACCAAAATCCATATCATGTCACATAGAATAGCTCAATCAGTGTTTCAACCGCAGAAAGAAGTAAAACGGTTTGTAAACAATGTCATGTAACGTCACATTTTCCTCAGAAAAACCATATCCAGTGTCCATAAACTCGTTAGTCAGCTAGAAAAATTAACTCTAGAGAGAAACCTTTTGCTAATTATATGCACCACATTACATAGGATATTCATTGTCAATGTTCTTCAATATTTAATGCACATGTATGAATAAATCTGGCAAGTTTTTATGCAGCCACCCTTTAAATGTTTATATTTCAAAAACCTAATTGGAGTAGAAATATGATTATGTAATTGTAAAGTTAATATTATAACTATTATATAAAATAAAAAGCATAATTTAGTGTCATTTAAGTGTTTGTATACAAATCTGTTAATTTGTACCTTCAATATTAGTAGGCTAATGTAGTATCAACTGACTCCCATAGTTTACAACATTAGTTCAGAAATTAGTTTTCCTTGAGAAATTTTTCAATGTATTATACCCGATACATATCCAAAATAATCGATATTGAATTGAACAGAATCGAAAATCGAATCGAAAGCTTGTGAATCTAAATCGAATCGAATTGTGAAATTGGTGTCAATACCCAGCCCTAAATTTTACAAAGAAATAAAAAGGACACTTTCATTTTATAATTAGTCTTAAATCTCATTTTGTAAAAAAAAAAAAAAAATCATGAGAAAATTGTACCGTGAAATGAGTATCATGAAACGTATCGCATCGTGAGTTGAGTGAATCGTTACATCCCTAATTTTGAAAGAAAATGTTACTGGAATCTTTCAATTAACTCCCGTTTGTTACGTGGGGAAATTCTGTATAGGCTTGCTGCGGTAGTTGGTGTTACACTGTGTTCGGCCGTACACTGATTCGATTAGATTTCACTTATTACATGACAAGTAAGGAGAGATGAGATGACTGACAAGACACTGGCGGAGGAATGATCCTGAGTGCCATTGACAGATATCTCATATCAGTTTTCTTTCTATTATTCACATTCACGTAAACCATAAGCAACTGTGTATACGAGGATAGTCACAGAGATGGGCATTTTGACAGTTTTGTGTGTGTTCAAGCATAAATAGGTAAGAGAAGAGCATAAGAGAACGGAATTCAGTGTTTGTGTGCGGTGCTGCTCTATGTGTGTGCGTCTTCTTGCACCCAAATAGTTTAAAATCGTTTGAATGTTTAAACTGACAGCTATATGATGGTTATGATGGAACTTTGTAATTAAATCAGAGAATTGTACGCGTTTACAACTGGTCCGTACAAACCATACGATCCCTATACTTAACATCACACATCCTGCTATGTGACTATTGTGGATGCGCACATCGCGATATCAATGCTAAAGCGATATATTGTGCAGCCCTAGTAAAAAGCAAGCATGCATCCAAAACAATTTCAGTACCCCACATATTCATAGCCTGATGCCCACAAATTACAGGCCTATACACAAAGTATGCACTATCGTGAAATTCGATTGGTGTTGTTGCAAGTTTAATTTACCAGTGTGAACATTTCTTAGAGTTCATACTAGTGGCTTAGTACTGTACCAGAACCACCTCCAGCTAGTCTCAGTGCGGTACACCCCCAGTGAACACAGGACGCTGGAAAATGGACAATCAGGTCTAAAGGCTCCAAAATACTCCTGGCTAAGTTCATTTTCATTCTTCGCTTGGGGGTAAAAAGTGATTCTTTGGCAAGTTGTATCGAACAACAGAAATGAGTTCCAATTGAACTTCGTTTTGCTCTGATTTTGATTGAAATGATGTCACAAGTGTGTTCTTTCATTTTGCTTTAAGTATATCTGGGCCTTAAGGAAGAACACACCAAGGCGCACTCTGGCTTGGAAAATGACAATTGTGAGTAACAGGAACAAGCTGCCCAGGAAACAGCAACAGGGCTTGAGTTAATGTTCCGTGACGCTCGGATGTATAACGGACCAATTAGCCGCTTGCAATTTCAACATTTTGGCATGTTGACAGGACAGCAGGAAGGAGTTCTGTTGTTCTGCTTCCTTCTCAACATCATGCTCATCTTTCTCAGCGCATGATGAAGCTGTAGATCAAAGCTCCATGGGAGCAGTTGGGGGGGGGGTATTTTACATAAAATACCCTTTTTATGTAGGAAACATACTCTATGTTTTATGTTTCCTACATAAAATACCCTTTCAAATCATGACAGCACCTATTTGCATCTTGGGGTTAGCTGAGGTCTACATAAGGTACACACAGGTCTTTTGAGGTGGCTTTCGGTAGAGAGGGGATTATGTCATAAGAAAACCCCTGGTAACCCTCCCCCAGCTGGGCATGGAGCCACAGCCACACTGTGCTGTTCATCTTCAATGAAGGGTGTGGGCACACAGGAACAACATGCTCAGAGCAGGCCAGGATATCGGTTTCTGAGCAATGCTCTAAAGGAAGTCCTATCAACTGAGCAACACCTGAAGCTTAGCCCACTGAGTACTATTATTGCCTAAAATAAATGGTGCTTTTCAGGTTATTTAGGTATCCAACAGTAGTTCTCTTACGAGAGGTTCTCTCGTATTGCGTAAGTTCCTTACGCTACGGGAAAGTATTCTTTCTTCGAGATTTCTGAAAAACCCCAAATTATCCTTAATTTTGTCAACGCAGTGCGGCAGCCTGGCAGACCATAGCAGGCTATTCCAGCGTGCTATTGGCTGCTCTGCTGGCAACTGCAGCAGCCTATCGGTGAGCCCGCGTGACGTGGCGACCAATGAGGGCGCTTCGCGCCCACCTGGCTTCATTTGCCTACAGGTGGGGCGTGGCCACGTGTATATAAGCAGGGCTCACGGGCTGCATATTCGATTTTCTTTTCTTCAGCGAAGCCCTTCGCATCGCTGGATCTGGAACCCGCCGCCGTGACCGCGCAGACAAGCAAGCAGAGGACAGCGCCTGAGGAAGCCGGCAGCATCGCGCCACCTTCAGCCATCCGTGCCTGCTCTGCTATACGGCAGCCCATATCCTTTACGCTCAAAAGTGTTGTCGCCGCTGCGTCACACTTTTTCACAAAAAGAGCCGAGCGTTGATACAAATGTCTCGTTCCACCTGCGGCTCGTGTCACGCGCAGCTCAGCTCCGGGGACCGCCACGTGATCTGCGCTCTCTGCCTGGGCCGTGATCACGCCGCCGCCGCACTCCTCGCCGGCGGATGCCAAGAGTGCGAAGAACTGACGATGTCGACCCTGCGGGCTCGACTCGTCCTGTTCGATGATGATATCCCTCCAGTCCCTGCCACGCCGCGCAGAAAGAAGCGCCGCTCGCAGCGGACTCCGGAGTTCGCCGAGAGAAGCTCGCCGGAACCTTTCCCGCCCGCTTCACTCTCGCCTTCCCCGCCCCCACCCCAGGCCGCCATTTCTGTTGCCGCCTCCGGGGATGAGGCGGATGCGGCCGCGGAACGCGCCGACAGCTGCTCCATCATGGCTTCCGACAGCGAGGACTGGTCTTCCGCGACCTCTTCAGTCCGGGGCTCCGGACGCTCTCGAGCGGGTGAGGACGCCGAACTTTTGCGCCTTCTCACCCGGGCTGTCGAGCAGCTAGGCCTCGAATGGGCCCCGCCCAAGGTGGCAGCGCCGAACCGACTTGACGGATGCTTCCTAAACAGTCGCCGCCGTGCGCCCACCTCCAGGACTGCACCCTTTCTGCCGGAGCTTCACGAGGAGCTCGCAAAGTCCTGGAATGCGCCATTCTCCGCGAGGGTCTCGTCTCAGGCTTCTTCGACGCTCTCACAAGTTGACGGCGTGGCCGAGAAAGGCTACAACGCTATCCCTCCGGTGGAAGAGGCGGTCGCAGCGCACCTTTGCCCGCCTTCTGGTTGGCGCTCAAAGGCTGCCCTCCCGTCTAAGGCCTGCAGAGTGACGTCATCGCTGATCGGCCGCGCTTTCGCTGCCTCCGGTCAAGCTGCGTCCGCTCTGCACTCTATGGCCGTGCTGCAAATCCTCCAAGCTAATCTCCTCCGCGACCTGGACGAGAAATGCTGTGACGCTGAGTTAATCACGGATTTGCGAAGCGCGACGGATCTCTCCCTCCACCAAGACCGCAGCACAGGCCCTCGGACGCTCTATGGCCTCCCTCACGGTAGCTGAGCGCCACCTCTGGCTCACGCTCGCGGACATGCGAGAAACAGAGCGCGCGGCCTTCCTAAATGCCCCGCTCTCCCCGTCTGGGCTCTTTGGACCAGCGGTCAAGGGGATCGTCGACCGTTTCTCCGAAGTGCAGAAAACGACGCAGGCCATGAACCTTTTCCTGCCTCGACGCCCCGGCGCTAGCAATAGCTCCGTTGCTCGCCGTCCTCGTGACCAGCCAGCAACGAGCTCCGCGCAGCGCGGCCCCCTTCGTCTCAGCGAAGACCGAGCGGCCGCCCCAGATCGCGCTCTTCCAGCCGTGGTAAGCCGCCTCCACCTCGGGGCCCCCGGCCTAGGATCGCGCTGAAGCCCGAGCCTCCAAAGTCCTCCTAGCCAGAGGCAAGAAACGACGGTTAAGTCCCGCCGCGGCCGGACCACCGTCAAAACTCTCTTTCCTGTCAGCCCCCACCACTGTGGCTGCTGCAGATGGATTTCACGCAGCCAACGAGCCGGCAAAAATGCCTTCTCGCCTGTCAATAACCGCCGTTTTTACGGCGAACCAGAGAAATCACAAAAGTTGCATTATTTCTGGTTGCACGGCTCACGCCGTATGTGTTTCAAATGCAGTAAATGTGCCCACTTTTCTGTGTTCACCCCTGCACACAAGCACTATAAACCCCGTGTCCCCCACTCACATAAAGCGGCCACCGGCCGCTCGAGTGCTAGAGTTAGGTCACGTGTCCGCTTGTTTGCGTCCACGACTAACCACCACACGCGCTGTCACACAGCCACTCTTAACCGGTCAGGTTCCACGCGTAAGAGTTGTGCCCGCTCAAACGCGCTCACACATTTTCGCGAACATTATGCCTCAGGCGCCACGCGCCGCGCCACACACCATTTGTTTTCCGTCCAGGGTGGCCGGAGCGATGAGTGTAGGGCCGCACACAAGCCACTCCCCGCTCGAAGCGGCAGAGATGCAGTGTGTAGGGCGGCCAGCCATCGCGAGCGATCGGCTGGCCCACAGCACAGAGAGCGCGCGCACTGCGCCCGCCCCTCCTATACAGGCCGTCAAACCCACGAAGCGCGGCGTTTCGAGCCCGGAGGCCGTTCTATCCCGTGTGGCGCACGCGAGAGCGTGGGAAGCCATTCCAGGTGTATCAGAATGGGTGCTGAAAACAGTGAAGCACGGCTACACTCTGCAGTTCGCTCGCCGCCCTCCGCGCTTCTGTGCGCGTACAGAGACGAGAGTGAGCGAGGAAGTAGCACATCTACTTCGAGCAGAAATAGCCACGCTGCTGTGCAAAGGGGCTATAGAACCGGTTCCCCATTCTATGAGCGAGTCAGGCTTTTACAGCCGGTATTTTCTCGTGCCAAAAAGGGATGGGTCGCTCAGACCGATTCTGGATCTGAGGCGTCTGAACAAAGCTCTTATGAAAAGATCGTTCAAGATGCTCACGACCAAGCAGATCCTCGCGCATATTCGCCCGAGAGACTGGCTAATCTCCCTAGATTTGAAAGATGCATATTTTCAAATCAAGATAACGCCGCGTCACAGGCCATTCTTACGATTCGCCAGGCTTATCAATACACCGTCCTTCCGTTCGGCCTGTCACTAGCACCCCGTACATTTACGAAGTGCATGGACGCGGCCCTCGCTCCTCTGAGAAATCGAGGGATGCGAGTATTGAACTATCTGGACGATTGGCTCATCCTGGCGCAGTCGGAGGCCGAGCTCCTCGCCCACAGGGCAATGCTGCTCAGCCATCTGGACAGCCTAGGGCTCACGGTCAATTGGACCAAGAGCTCATTAGTGCCCACGCAATCAACCTCATTCCTGGGTTTGAATCTGGACACTGTGGCAATGTCAGCCCGCCTGTCACCCCATCGCGCGCGCCAAGTTCGGCGCATGGCTGCGTACTTCCGGCCGGGCAAAATCGCACCTCTCAAGCTTTTTCAGAGGATGCTGGGACGTATGGCCTCAGCTGCAGCTGTGCTCCAGCTGGGCTTAATGCGCATGCGCCCGCTGCAATGCTGGTTAAACGCCCGAGTGCCTCACAGAGCCTGGGCGTCCGGTGACTTCAGGATCAGAGTGACTCAGGGCTGCGTGTCAGCCCTAGAGCCCTGGTTAGTAGCCGACTGGTACCAGAGGGGAGTGACGATGGGAGCCATCTCACACCGCAAGGTCATCTCGACGGACGCCTCCACCACGGGTTGGGGCGCCATTTTCGAGGGCAGATCAGCCTCGGGCCTTTGGTCGAGCGAGGAAAAACTCCTACACATAAACTGTTTGGAGATGATAGCGGTAGAGAACGCGCTCAGGCAGTTTCTCCCGCTTATACGAGGACACCATGTGTTAGTCCGGTCGGACAACACCACAGTGGTGTCCTACGTGAACCGGCAGGGCGGTGTCAGGTCCAGAGGTCTGGGCAATCTGACAGAACGCCTGCTCGTGTGGGCACACAGCTCGCTGCGCTCGCTGAGAGCTGCGCACGTGCCGGGCCACCTCAATGTGGGCCCGGACAAGCTGTCCAGGGGCCTCATCCTCCCAGGAGAATGGTCCCTGCACCCCCAGACAGTCCAGCTGGTATGGCGCCTGTTCGGCAGAGCGGAGCTCGACCTCTTTGCAACAAAAGAGAACGCCCGCTGCCCAACGTTTCTGTCCAAAAGCGAGGATGCGCTGTCCCAAACTTGGCCCAGCCTCCCGCTGTATGCTTTCCCGCCGATCTCCCTATTGCCCCAGGTCATAGCGAAAATCAGGGAAACGCGCCGTCCGGTGCTCCTTATAGCACCGCGCTGGGAGAACCAGATTTGGTACCCAGAGCTGGTGAAGCTGTCGCACTCACCCCCCTGGCCAGTTCCGCTGAGAGCAGACCTTCTCTCTCAAGCAGGAGGGTCAGTTTGGCATCCCCATCCAGAGCGATGGTCTCTGCATGTATGGGTGACCAACGGATACCCGTTGACCTGCCCGAAGGGGTTATGAACACGATTTCACACTCTAGAGCCCCCTCGACGAGGCGGTTATATAGTTCTAAGTGGTCGGTGTTCACTGAGTGGTGTGTTTCCAAGGGATTGGACCCACAGCAATGTGGGGTCCAGCGGGTGCTCTCCTTCCTCCATGCTCTCCTTCCTCCAAGAGCTTTTGGAATGGGGCAGGTCCCCTTCCACGCTCAAAGTGTATGTGGCGGCTATAGCAGCGTTCGCTCAGACGACGCTAGGTAGCACGCTAGGAAGGAACAAGCTCATCATCCGTTTCCTCAGAGGAGCCAGACGGATGAATCCCCCGCGGCCCCCGTCGGTTCCTATATGGGATCTGGCCTTGGTCCTAGAGGCCCTGAAGGCTCATCCCTTTGAACCGCTCGAGACTGTGGAACCAAGGTTCCTTTCGCTAAAAACCGCGTTTCTGATAGCTCTGGCTTCAGTGAAACGCGTGGGGGATCTACACGCGCTCTCAGTGAGCCCGACGTGTATGGAGTTCGGTCCTAATGACTCTAAGGTCATTCTCAGACCGAGGCATGGTTATGTCCCCAAAGCGATCGGCACTCCCTTCAGGGCGCAGATTATCTCCCTCTCGGCTCTGCCAGCATCCGATGAGGGGGACGGTGGCAATTTCCTCTACCCTGTCAGGGCATTGAGGGTTTATGTCACACGCTCCGCCGCCTTCAGGCGTTCTGAGCAGCTATTTGTTTCGTTTGGTGGGCGCACTAAAGGTCTCGCCTCCTCGAAACAGACCCTGTCCAGGTGGATAGTGGACGCGATTGCAACTGCATACGCTTCCAAACACCTGCAGTGCCCGCTAGGTGTCAGAGCACACTCCACCAGAGGCATGGCCTCTTCGTGGGCTTGGGCCAGAGGGATTTCCATCCACGATATCTGTATGGCGGCAGGCTGGGCCTCCCCGTCTACGTTCGTGAGATTTTACAATCTGGAAGTTCCTGCCTTACAGGCGAAAGTGTTATCAGTTCAATAGGGCTGTTGGTTCTGCCCAGTGGTTCTGCGCAGACATAGCTCACATACTGGTAGTAAGTTCGGTACTAGGCTCATGTGAATTTGAAGGAGACCGGCGGTGCCGTTCCCTCATTTACGAGACAAGCTGTTGTGAGTTTGAAGGTGACCGGCGGTGCCGTTACCTCACTCATATAACAAGATATTGTGAATTTGAAGGAGACCGGCGGTGCAGTTCCCTCATTTACGAGACGAGCTGTTGTGAGTTTGAAGGTGACCGGCGGTGCCGTTACCTCACTCATATAACAAGATATTGTGAATTTGAAGGCGACCGGCGTTGCCGCTCCCTCATTCATGAGACAAGGTGTGGTGAATTTGAAGGAGACCGGCAGGTGCCGTTCCCTCATTCATGGGACAGGGTGTTGTAACCACCCGTCGTAACCACCCGTCAGTTCGAATGAAGTGTCTGTATATGTGGTGGCCCGTTTTCCTTACCGGCCACCCTGCCCGAGCAGTGTTATGGTCCCCGGTTCCCTGGGATACATATGCTGTATGCGAGGCGCGCACGGCGTTGACAATATGTTCCCGTAGCGTAAGGAACTTACGCAATACGAGAGAACCTCTCGTAAGAGAACGATACTCGGTTACTTAACGTAACCTCGGTTCTCTCTAGAAGAGGGAACGAGTATTGCGTTCCTTGCCGTGCGCCCCGCGGGCTTTTACGCTTCAGAACTACGAAAACCGAATATGCAGCCCGTGAGCCCTGCTTATATACACGTGGCCACGCCCCACCTGTAGGCAAATGAAGCCAGGTGGGCGCGAAGCGCCCTCATTGGTCGCCACGTCACGCGGGCTCACCGATAGGCTGCTGCAGTTGCCAGCAGAGCAGCCAATAGCACGCTGGAATAGCCTGCTATGGTCTGCCAGGCTGCCGCACTGCGTTGACAATGTTACAAAATTAAGGATAATTTGGGGTTTTTCAGAAATCTCGAAGAAAGAATACTTTCCCGTAGCGTAAGGAACTTCTCTTCTAGAGAGAACCGAGGTTACGTTAAGTAACCGAGTATCGTTTTCAGGTCCAGAAATTGAATAAAGTATTCAAATGTAAAATAACATTGCACAAAATCTTCACTGTATAAATTAAATAAAGATTAATCATTATTAAAGTTACAAAAGCTATTCAGTCAAAAGCAGCGAGTGAATTCCTCCTTGTCTTTTGTCGTGTAACATTAAAAACAGACAGCAGTAGGGATATTAGACGGCTGTCACTTAAAGACAATGCACAGATCCAATAAACTGATACACATACGTTGTCTTTCTCGACGGTTTATGTTCACTTAAGACATAGCCTACTATTGCTTGCCAACTAAAGCAAATTACACTTCAAAAAAAATTTTGCAAAAAAAATGTGTCATTTTAGGTAGTTTTTAAACACGCTGATGTTCAAGTGTTTTTTGTTGTTTTTAATAAGTTTGGTTTTAGTTAGTTATTTGATGCTATAAAAACAGGAGTGTGACGTCATGATTGACAACTTCTCTGAGTGAAGTTGTCACTGAGACCAACAGACTTTGGGATATTCGGGAGGAGATTGGAGCTTTAACTTTAATTTCTACATTTCCATAACTATTTATTTCACACCGACATGAGTTGTTCTGCAGTAAACTGTACCAACCGATTCTGCAGTGTGGGCGGAGTGTGGGCGAGGCCTTGATACCGTGGCTCCACTTCATGCTTACTACTGCACAGAATGGTATGGTTTGATTTTTTTTTTACGGAGAGCCGTTACAGCCCTGTTTTTGAATGCAAAGTTGCTTGATAAAAATGTATATAGCATTACATAAAATGTACATGCAAACTTAAATATTCATAAAAATAAATTATATGCTCCATTTTCCAAGATTTTTTAAAATAATCTGAAGTGTGCTATGATTTACATTTCCAAGGCGACTTTAATCGTATTATAATCGTTTATGTAAAGCATGCGCATATCGTACACGGGATTTGTGCCAAACGAGAGCTACGTAAGGCCAAGTTTATTTGTATAGCACATTACCCAGTTTCAGTTTCAATTTAAATTAATTAGTTTAGGCATGGCATTTATAATAAATGTTGTTTATAATTAATTTCACTATGTTTATTTTATACTTATATTTTTCCTTCCTGTTCTGTTCAGAATATAATTAAATGTAAATGATTTATTGTGCAGTATGTGGAATTAAACTTTTATAGTGCTTATAACCCCTGTAAACGTTTTTATCTGCATTGCACATTTCTGAATGTAATAAAATGTCACTTATACACATGAGCAACTTTTATCTGAGCTGATACCATCTGGATTTTACTATATACATAATTATCCCCATTATAAATTATACTATACTATTTCTAATATTCAATGTATCACCCAGCTCAAATACAAAAAAAAAAAAAAGACTGCATAATATATGTTATTATTTGAAACAGATTGATGGAAAAACTTGCCTGATACTGCCTGACACACCTCTGCCGGTGTCGAATTGCCAGTTGACAACATTATGTAAAAGTCCCAAATATTGGACAACCTAAACGTCAGGATAATTGGCAAACAGGATAATTAATAAAATAGCCTAATTGTTATCTGTAATAAATAAATATAAATAATGAATAATAGTGAGGGTCAGCAAAATATCTCCTTCCCTAGGCATCAGATTTGCAGGCATGCATGAGGGTCTTCATTTTAAATCACAGCTCAACATTCCTTCACGGATCATGCAATCCTTGTTCTAGATCCTGGTAATCTAAGGCTGGGACAAAGGGAAGGGGGAAGACAGGCAAGCCTGAGACCTCAGGCCAGTCAGCCTCCACAGAGCTCTCTTCATCCAACAATCACACTTGCACTAGTCCAGAGTACTACAGAAATGGACACAAAACTCTTTCATGCTTTCCAACCCTACAGGCTCCACGCTGTCCCTATATGGGGTGGGCAGAGAACAGAAAGCAGTGTTTGGGAAAATAGGAGAGCGCGCACTTGGGAGGATGTCTCTTATCAAAACCTCTTCCGGTGTCTTCAATCTGCAGACATCATGGATCCCGCGATAACCGCAGCTGAGATGAGCAGTGCTGAAGACTGTTTCATTTTATAATGCAGCATGATCATCTAAATTGGCCAGGCCGTGAGCGTTTTGAAAATGCACCGTCTTGCAAGTATTACCTAAATCAGATTAAGCCTTCAGTAAGTGGGGCTGGAATGAACCTCCCGACTCACACAGACGCTCAGACTATAAGTGAACCTTGTAATGATTCACCAAACTGAATTTGACAGTTATAAACTATATGCTGTTTTTTTTTTTTTTTTAGCTCAAAGCAGACTTAAAAAGACAGACAGATCACAATGCCATGTACAGGGCTAGTGAGAGCAGATTATGCAATGCCTAGAAATAAGAGGAGGGGTAGAGTGAGGAGGAGCCAGAGGCGAAGGGATCTTGGCTGCAGGAATCTAGAACAAGTTTTGTTTTGTTGCATGTTGGGTGCATACCATAACCCCCAGAGGCTAGAGGGGCAGAGTTGTGAAAGCAGGAAGCCTGATAATGTTTTGCACTCGACACACGTGGTTTATGGATTACAGGGCACAAAAGTGTTTTGTTTTGTTGCCTTCACTCACACAGGCTGAATGCAAATCACCAGAGCCTGTGGCAGAACTGAGGGAATAGGCTGTCTACTTAACAGGCGAGCTGTACGGAAACCTCACCAGTAATGGATGGATTTGCATTCGACCAGCCTTTCTCAGTGCAAATGGAGATTCCTGAGCTTGGTGAAGAGCAGATCTACACTGTTATCAGCTCCACAGATCTGGGTCGCAGTACACCCTGTGTTGTGTTGTTTCTTGTCCTAACCAGCATGTACCCGCTGCTCTGCTTAAGTCCCAACATGCCCCATGCTGAGAGGATCACTAGAAATGGATAAAGACCACCTATATCCCCCAGCACAAAAAGCAAACTCTCTGTGCATGACACCAGTGATTTCTGAAATGAATAAACGACATCATGACTCATACACAGGGGGGGGGATCATGTTTCACGGTCAATCACCATTATACAGCAGCCTTGGGCTGTCACAGTCATGCAATTTTGTCACTTACAGAGAATGCTTGATATACATACAACTTAAAGAGCTATTCATGAACTTGGAATCATACGATTTGCACTTGCAATGCATTTTAAACCTGGTTAAGCATTAATGTGGCACAAAGTACTACAGTACCAGAAGAGAGACAAAAACATGACTTGTGTTGCACGGATGATCATTAGCAAATGATGTACAAGCGCAACAGCCCAATTTCTATCTCCTCAATTTTATTTATCGATGTTGGAAAATGTGGCTCGGTCTGTATCTGCAATTTCTCGTTCTTTGTAATCTCTAAAATTCATAATATTAGGAGTGTAAAGTCCTTTGGTGAAATCAACACATTTAAAATGGAGAAGTAATGCATTCGGAACTGAGAGCATTTAGAGAAGTCTGAAATTGTGTGCTAAGACGGCACTTGCTTATGTCAGGGCCTAATGAGGAATCATTTGAGATTTATTGGGGAAAACCCAAAATTATCAAACTAAACTGATAAACTAGCCAAGTATATATATAAAAAAAAGAATTAAAAAAAAGAAGAAGAATAGCAATCTATAATCTAGGTTAGATAAACAAGCCCTAGGGCAGAAAGTCTGATGATGTCAGAAGCAGACTGATGAAAAACAGTTCAAAGCAGCCAAGCCTGCACATAACAGTGATGTGGTTTACACATCCTCCCAGATATACACACACCATCTTGGCAAGCCAAGCTGCAAAACTTTTAGTTGGGGTCTAAAGTCTTTAAAAAATAATTTAAAAAAGTCCCATAGACTCTCTGTAGTGAAAAGCAGGTGGCTATGACTTGAAGTAACAAAGTAGCTAAAAAAGCATAATAACTAGCCTGAAGTTGTAGTTTAAGTGCAACACTGCAAAAATGTTTTCATATAATAAAAAAAAAAATTTCTCTGCATACAAAACTCATCTGGTAATGTATCAAAGGTTGTGAAATGTGAATGTAAGGGACAACAACTGTCCCCAACAGATCCCATTTCCTGCTAAATAATCAGTTTCACTAAGAAAAACAAATCACATTACAGAACTGAAATGCATTATGACTTCATGTTGTCTTTAAAGATCACCAAAAGCTCACCAGCTGAAATTCCCTGCGCCGGTCATACGCGTTCTGTATGCCACTGTCAGCCCAGAGGGCACGGATCGAAGGCAGGTACTGCAGGAACAATTTGGTCTCCACCGTCCCCTGTGACCCCATGGCCGACCGTGTGTCAAAAGCCATCATGGTGTCTCCATGTGCCTGGTTTGAAGGGTCTCCCCACGGGATATGCAGCTTTTCTCTGGCATCCACAAGCACTCGAACACCTGTGATGACAGCAATAAGAGGAACGATGTAAAGTAGGAAATATTATAAGTGGCTCTCCATTGTATAATGCTGTGTATGTACTGACTGACAAAGTTCAATATAATGCATTAGTGGGGGAGGATGCTTATGAATGCATGCTCGTTTTTCACTTTCACTTTTTAATTCATGATCATGCATAATCTGTCTATAGGCCTTGCGGACATCAGGGAGCCATTAATGTGTGCTCGCTTTTCACTTTTAATTTAAAATTCACAATCAGGATTACTGTGTGTGTATAGGGAACAGCGGAACTGACCACACATTTTACAAGACAAGATATTTGTCAATGACGCTCAGGATCTGCAATAGGTATAATCGGTGAATAACACTGTGTAACACCAGTGTCTACTGCAGCAAGCCTTTGAAATGCAAAGCCTTTTAGTAACTTTACACAGCTACATGGAAATTCACAACTTCACGCTAACAGCACGATTAATAGGGCTGCATGATTAATTGTTGATAATTTAACTGCTAAAACTTATCAATGCTTGATTAAGCAAGGTCATCAGCAGAGTGCATACTTTTGTGGTGCATGTGGTTCATGCGCAAAACACGTGCAGCTGACACACGATATAGGGAGTGTGCCGTAGTAGTTATGTATTCTAAATTTATTAATGCCTTAATTATTTTAATTTCAAAACATAATTAACCAAAGGTCCAAAAAACATCCAAACAAGTGATTTTACTCAACATAAGAACTACTTGTGTAAACACCACGAAAAAAGTAGATAGAACAGACAACAAGTAACAATATACTAGTTGATGAGTGATGCTCTTCCAGCACTGTTTTAGCGGTGCGCTCCTTTTCTATGATGTATGGTAAATCCAAGACCTGTCAATATGTGCGATCAAACCAATCCAAGCAAGCTCCAGCTGTAAAACAGTGTCTGGCTGGTCTAAACACATCGTCCCCACCCACACACCCGAGATCCAGTTTCCATTGGTTGAACCTTCAAATGTCATTGAAAAACACTGCATCATAATCGTGATGCACAAACCAAAATTTTGCGCAAAAGTACTGTTTACACGTGCGTTGATGGTACTTTAATACAAATACTTGAAGTTTGGTCTTTAGCAGAATACAAGCCGCATATTTGTTTCAGTTCTTTTCAATGACATATGACAAGTCTATCTGTTATGTACGATGATTTTCCATGTCACATTTTAGTAAAGGAGTTGTTTTTTTTTTATATAAAATAGATCACTTCTAATATGTCAGCAAAGTTAGTAGCACTTAAGGTGATGGTCATATTTCCTAAATAGCCAAGCTTCTAAGCTTTAAATCGACACCTATTTTGTGCTGATTAAGCAAGTGGTTAAGTACTGTAATAACTTAGTAGTGGATTGTCAAAAACACATTTCTCATTGAATCTTTCATTCAAGAGGTTCGGTCAAAAACGCTTATTCAACCAGTAAAGAAACAAGTTAAAGGTGATATCTAATGCCATTTCATGCATTCATACGTTTCGGAAAGTTTTTTTTGAGTATGGCCCTGTACTACGTCATAATGGGCAGAATATTCCATGTATGGGCACTTCTCCCAGATGAGCACATATGCTCAAACGTCTGTGTTTAGTAGGCAATCTGCGCGCAAGTGCATATAATTTAAACAACACAAACGTATAGTGAATCAAAAGTTATCCGGGGATAATGCGATGATGTGTGTGTGTGTGTGTGTCTCTTTAGCTCCACCCACTGCAGGCCTCCCTGAGTTCAGCTGTTTTTAGTAAGAATCGGTACAGCGTATCTGTCTTTTATAAATGCGATTAGGGCTGTCACGATATTAGATTTTTCACACCACGGTTATTGTGGCCAAATAAAATTCACGATATCGATATATCGCGATATCTATAGAAACCTTGGGGGAGAAAGTTATCAAATTAATTGGTAATACTTTACAATAAGTTTGTATTAGTTAGGTGTTGTTCATGGTTAGTTTGTTAACTAATGCATTAACTATTGTTCTGTTCAGCATTAGTTGAATCTTCTTTTGTTAATGTTAGTTAATATAGAGCTGTTCATGGTTTGTTCATGTTAGTTCACGTGCATTTTAGCAAGATTTTAATAATGCATTTGTAAATGTTGAAATTAACATTAACAAAGATTAATAAGTGCAGTTCATTATTAGTTAATGTTAACTAATGTAACTAATGTTAATTAAGGAACCTTATTGTAAAGTGTTACCAATTAATTTTTATTTAGTTTATTTAGTTTTATTTTTTACCCAACAAACATAATTGGATAATGATAAACACAGGGTAATACTCTGTTACTGATAAATTGTCTTTGAAGCTCCCTATGAAATAAGAGAGAAAATACTGTCAAGTTCAACAGTATGATGATGAATAAATATTAACATAAATAAAGTACAAAGTACTTTAACAAAGCTGCCGACTGAGCAGCAAGGCAAACTCACATTTGACAGGCACTACTGCGGTGGAGCCCTGCGCTTCAGCCAATAACAGACAGGTCTGACTCGGGTACCAAACCAATTAAAACTTCCTGTACACTAACCATGCTTTGACATTCAATCAGTGGCGCTCGCATTTTGAATCAGTATCGCAAACATTTCGATATTTTAGTGAATAAGTGAGCGCTATGATTTTTTTAAATTGTAATTTTGGCAGCTTCTGAGACATTGAAATTACCAGTAAATGGGAAACTCGGCTCATACAATGATGCAGTCATTGCATGGATGGAGCAAGAACAATGTAAGTGTCTAAAATGCATGCACACAGTTCAGTTTAAATGGCAACGCTTGCCCTCTTAAACTATTTGTTTAATCCCCAAAATTTCTTTGATTGGACTTCTCAATTACCCTTCGTTGTTTTTTCCCTTATTAAAAAAAACATTCAAATGATCTTACGTGGACTTACTTTTCAAAATTAGTAGCTCTTGGCAACAGGGATAGCTTGTATGTTTGCTCAGCATAGCATACAACACAGCAATTTATGAGATTAAATTAAATGTATACTGTTGTCTGTAGGGCTGTAATCTCCCAGTCGATTAGTCGATACGTTCTGGCTCGACCAAAATTCTGATTGGTCGATTTTTTTGCCGCGTTCATTTCGTTAGTTTTACCGCGTTCATTTCATCAGTTTTGCCGCGCCGCGTTCATTTCATCAGGTGGAGAGCACTAATTGCTAATGGGGGTGTTTTCAGAGCACCCCTGTTTCACAGGTAACTGTCAGTCTTCAGAACACCCCCTTGTTTCCACTTCTTTTGGATTAGCCCAACCCGCTGGTGAAGAGAAGTCTCTCGCTGGTCCTTTGTTTTTCATTCCCCGCTGGCTCAAACGCACGCCCATAGCGGTAAACTTGAGGAACGCCCATCAACATACACATGAGGGGAAGCGTCACAACACCACGCTTCAGTCGTGCTGCAAAAGTGGATCTGTACTGTCGGTTTTGCCGCGTTCATTTCATCAGGTGGAAAGCACTAATTGCTAATGGGGGTGTTTCAGAGCACCCCTGTTTCACAGGTAACAGTCTGTCTTCAGAACACCCCTTTGTTTCCACTTGGATTAGCCCAACCCGCTAGAGAAGAGAGACAGATTGAAGAAGGCTATAGTTTGCTGTATATTATTTATTTAATTGGGAGAGCGTTTTTTCTGCTCTTGATCTGGCTTGTTTAATAAATATTCCTTTTTTATTAAAGTGGACGTGCCTTTTGTGTTTAAGAGTAAAAGCTTTAAGTTAATAGTCTATTCGTGTCTCAGCCGCGAAGCTGAGCCGATCCTGTGTTCGAGCTGCACAGAGCGGCTGAAATGATAGTGTTTGTCAGTTAGTATAATACATATGACAAAAACAATTGTCTAAATTATGTTGCATATTCCTCAAAGGTTCTTGTGATGATATCACTAGTTGACAACGGAAATCATAGGCTATGATAGTGCTCGTGATGCAACGCTGTCAGAGCCGACAGACTCGTGTGTCAGACTCATTTCAGTGCAAAATAATCAGGTCAAAAACGATTTAATATACTGCAAATAGCCTACTAGTGTTTATGTTTATTTATAATTCATTTAGGCAGACAACAAGGCTACCAAATACTGCGCACAGTGTGCAGCTAATTAATTTAACGTTTTTTTTTCCTAACATCATTTTTAGTCGATTTTTAGTCGGAAATTTCAGGACCTCAGTCGACCAAGATTTTCTTTGGTTGATTACAGCCCTAGTTGTCTGAGGTCACCTTGACGTTCTTGGGGTGCAAATCAGACGGTTCATCACGATTTGATACAATATCCATTCTCATAGCCAGCAATACGATATTTTCTGATACCTCAAAAAGTTCTGCGATGCGATTAGATTTAAGGGTATATCTATCAATATTTAGATATTATGTGCCTACAACCAGTTGTATTTTTATTAAAAAACAAACATTTATTTATTTCCTGTAGCCTGATTGGGACATTCACAAATAAATAAATAAAATACTATAAAATTAAAAAGACATTTCTTTTAAATGTTTAGCGCAGATTTTAAGGAAGCAACAACATATAGGTAGTATAGAACAAGATAGGCTATTCATATTCTTTCATTGTGCAAAAGTATTATAATATGAAAGGCTCAAAGCAGCTACAAAGCACACAGCGCTCCTATGGAGCATTTTTTTAAACCGCACTCTATTCTCCTTATTGCAAAACTATAGACCTTTATCTACTGAAGCACAAAAATAAGTAAAAGACTGAATTCAGTGGCCTATTTGTGCGTTGTTTGAGATGTGTGCGCTGCTTTTGCAACGCTTTAAACCGAGAAAATGATTAACTTTCATGAAGATTCAGTTCTATCGACTGTCCCGAGCATCTTTCACAAGCTCTGAAAGGTAATTTGAACAAGAATGCATGCATTGGCGATAATACATAGACTGACATTGTGTGAATGTCACTGCGATGATTGGATAACAGTTTTGGATATTATAATTAGTTGAGTCCCCCATCAGTACATTTGGGGAATTGTTTTGTTAACTTCCAATGTGGAAAAATAGCAACTGGAACACAAACACGGACACACACACACACACAACAAGTATGTGCATCAGCAAAACTTCACTGCAGACAAATCAGCATGTTCAAATCTTCCACAATTTTATTTTTCCTTCAAATAAGTCAAGAGAGTGACCAACGCACATCAAGAAAGGAATGTTATGTCACTATTTAAGATAACCCGTCGGGCAGGCCGGTGATACATGTTGGTAGCCAGACTGGAAAACACATAGCCCCAGGACGTCGGGCTAGTGATTTTGCGAGCCCAGGCCCATTCATGTTCGAGTCAGATCCCAAATCGCAGGACAATGAATCAACAACACCTCAAATACAAGGGATACGCCAGCCTGTGACAGCATGCCAAGTTATTGTTAATTATGCTTAGTTAGACACGTACACATAATCAGTAGATATCAAACAATTTGTAACAATGCAATACTATCACATATAAAAAAAACATTTTTACTCAAATAAATGTGTTGCACCATTCCTGTCAGATCCAATATAGAAAGCACAGCATTGTTTTTTTAATCTAATTTTGTCCGCAAATCCAGTCTCTTTTACAAACAAATCCATAGTGAAATGAAGCGAACAAACGCAATGAGTTACCCATGTGAGCTGGAACTTGATTCAAAATAAAGTTCAACCGCATTCCTAATATTGGAATCCGAAGGAAGCTTATGCAGCGACTGTGTTCTTCCACAACCATGCACTGCACAATATTTTGTAATCTTCAACGGCATGTTTATTGCTTAGAAGTTCGATCCGGTTTAGCACCACATAGGCCTATGTTATTTACTTGTCATGCGCAAATCGGTGGGCGGGACTCAGAATTAGTACTATACTATTATACTACTGATTTCTCAATTCATGACCCTTTTAATATCATGTTGCTCCAAAATCTCTCTATTACCCCTTTTCCACCAGAATGAACCGGGTGCTAGTTCAGAGCCAGAGCTAGTCCCAGTTCATAGTTGGGTCGACTGAGGAGCCTTCTAAGAACCGATTGGGCTTGTTTTGAGTAGCAATTGGGCGGGTTTTGTTGTGAAAACCTGGAAACCCTGGGCAGCAGGAAACGCAGATGCATCTCGGCTTGTTCGAGATGCATCGGCGCTGCGCAGACCAATCCACGTGTGATATTTAAAAAAAAAACGCATGAGTGAATCAAAAGCATAAAGAGTCATATGCTCTTGCTGGACTCGTTATCATATGGCGATCGGTCTCTGCACAACACCGCTGCGACCAAGCCTTCCATCAACAATGCAAACGTTGCGTTACTATTGATTCACATGGCTTTACGATCCTACATCGGCATCAAAACACAACGAATCCAACGCATTCATGCAGTTCGCCGTAATTTGTATAGACGGAGATTACAAAACGAGCAGCAGCTGTTAGCTCCATTAGCTGCTATTTCAACAATGGCGGATCTCAAGTTTGTGTTGGTCTTGTTGACCCCGCCCCCAGCGCCTGACGTAATCGGTTCTTACTTCTAGCCCTGTTCTAGCCCAGCAATGTTTTGGTGCTACTTAAGAACCACTTTTCCTGGCTCGGAGCTGGGGCTTTGGGTGTGGAAACACAAAGAACCGATTTGAAACTAGGCTCTGGCTCCGATCTCTATATCTCTATCATTCTTATGAAAATACCCAATATGGTTTGAAAAGAAATCACAGATAAACAGATTAAACACATATATATTTGCGATCGTGTCTATTGTCTTCATGTTTCATCAGAAACGTCTCTATCTGCATGGTATTCAGCAGTAGCCATATCTGATGTCCATATAAGGGATTTCCTGGAATGTCATAAGTTTAATACTTCTATAAAATATTCTATGAATGAATGATTAATCTGAGAAATAATCATACTTTTCTTTCCTTCGTTTTGTTTTGAATTCTCCTTTATGAAATCTCTCTCAGATCTGGTTTGCCTCCATTGCTGCTTAAACAACTGGACTATGCAACTGCGTAGCTTAAGTCTGCAATGTGCAAATTAGTGCCTGAAGGTAACACCCGACCACGCGCCAAATGCGGGTAAATTTTGCAATTGGCGGGTAACACTGTCAATCTACCTGCCACATTGGCAGATGGCCAATGAGATATATATGAACACAAAGCATTTTAAACATTATGTATAACTAATAGGGGTGTAACGGTACACGTATTCGTATTGAACCGTTTCGGTACAGGGCTTTCGGTACGGTGCACGCGTGTACCGAACGGTTATGAATGTAATCTTTAACAGTTAACAGTCGGCTTGTTGTAAGCGCGGAACACACTTCAATCCTAGTTCCCACACAAACATATTAAAGGGGTGGTAAAGCACACTCTTTCGAAGGCTTGATTGTGTTTGTGGGGTGCACTGTAACATGTGTTCATGCTTCGTTTTTAAAAAAATGCAGTATTTTTCATATATTTTACCTTTATTCTACACTGCTCTGTCCCTCCTTGTAAAAACGGTCTGATGGTTTCCGGATTCTGTGAAGCCAGTCCCTCAAAAATACGCAATGGGCTCTGATTGGTTAGCTGGCCCAGTGTGTTGTGATTGGCTAACCGCCTAGTGCACGTTTCTCGAAAGCGTCACGCCCCTTACCTCTACAGGTAGCCTCAGGCTAAGCCTGAGCTTTGTGTACGCTAGCGTCAATAAAACCATACCAAGAGCCCGAATCAGACCCAGACAATTTTAGTGAAGATGATCGAGCAGAACCTGTTCAGTCCTCAAGAGTAAAGACTGCGGATCTATAGTGATCGCTACTGAATGACACTGTTACTTTGTATTTTTAGAACGATTTGCCAAATATCTGTCGCAAGAACGAACACTAAACATTGGCTTTACTAGTAGCCAAATCAAACACAGAACCATGTTTAACATGCCTCTACATAAAAGCTCTAATCAAAGAATAATTTACACTAATGCCAAGTTCGCTGTTGAGATTTTAAACAGTTTGTAGCGTGAGGTGTTTGTCGGATAACGTTAAGTATGAATGAGCATTTAACAAACTGGTTTGCAGAGCCAAACAGCGCTGTCATGTTTACTTCCTTGCTACAACGTAGGCTACAATGAACAACACAAACTATTACAGAAAACACATCGACGAAAAATAAATCACACTTACAGGTTGTAGCCCGTACTCGCGAAGATTGTGGAAGCTTTCCTCCGCGAGATGTGCCGCGGTAGCCGCGCGTGCCCGCCTGTCTCGTGCAGCTGAAGGCTCATGTATTGCAAATACAGATGAATATTGTCCATTATGTCACATTTTCCGGTCTTCTCCTCAGACCCCTGTCTGTCTCGTGCTTTGATTTATGATGGGCAGCATGTATCCGCTGCAAATGCGATCGTGTTCCCCTCATGTCTCTTACACACATGAATATGACGTTGTATGTTAAACGCACTGCAACGCTGCCCCGTCCCTAGGAAGGCTGAACAAAGTGGACCTGCACTCCGGATGACAATAACAGCGTTTCGTCGGCATTGCGGCAACAACACTCCAGCCTACTAACTATACCACAACAACGCTTCCCTGCGGCGATACAAAATGGCCTCCCCCCCCTTATTTCATATTCTCGGAGGAGGGCTTTATGTAAATATTGGGACTGGTGATGTCAGCACACCCTGGAGGAATGTCTAGTAGTCCCTAGCGGCCGTTTGCTGTAGTCCTTAGAAATCGATTTCTTTAAAAGCAAATATCTCCCTTTGCTTTAAACTTTGAACGTTGTAACTTTGCAGATGTTGTTTATGCTCAAACAGCAACATTACACACTAGCTAAAGTTAGAAAAGTGAAATCGTGGTTTACCAGCCCTTTAAGTATTCAGTCCATTTTATCACGAAATTCAAACGATAAATGCCGTTTTAACGCTCTTTAATGTGATGTGACTGATAGACACGTATCAGTTCAACTTAAAGCGGCAGCGCGCGAGTCAATGCAATCATAGACGCGTATCAGTTCAACTTGCAGGCAGCGCGCGGCGCGCGAGTCAATGCGATCATCTCTTCCTAAAGAATAAACATACATTAATACATCTTAAAGTATGTTGAGGATACATTACAACTTACTGAAATGTATCAATATGTCGTGTAATCGCTCCATCCGTGTTTACTAGGGGTGACGTGACTGATGGACGCGTAGCTTATCAGTTCAACTTAAAGCGGCAGCGCGCGGCGCGCGAGTCAATGCGATCATCTCTTCCTAAAGAATAAACATACATTAATACATCTTAAAGTATGTTGAGGATACATTACAACTTACTGAAATGTATCAATATGTCGTGTAATCGCTCCATCCGTGTTTACTAGGGGTGACGTGACTGATGGACGCGTAGCTTATCAGTTCAACTTAAAGCGGCAGCGCGCGGCGCGCGAGTCAATGCGATCATCTCTTCCTAAAGAATAAACATAAATTAATACATCTTAGGTATGTTGAGGATACATTACAACTTACTGAAATGTATCATATGTCGTGTAATCGCTCCATCTGTGTTTCAACCGCGGAAAGACAATAAAACTGATTAAACAATAAACAATGTCATGCAGAATGCCAGAATCACGTTTACTCAGAAGTCATTCAGTGTCCACAGCTGTTAGCTCACTAGAGAAATCAACTCTTTCACTGAATACATGCACTATATTAGCCGTTATATTCATTATATTAGCCTATATATATTCATTATATACTACTAAGCCTGTTAGTGATGTTTAATGTATGTTTAAATAAACCTGTCATGAAAATTACAGCCACTAAATGATTATATTTCAACAACGAATAAAAATAATTAGATTAAGTTGTTAATGCAAAAACTGCCTTATGTGAAGCTTATGAGTGTTGGTTATTATATCTAAAAATAAATAGTAACTGAATTTAGGCTAATAGTTTGGGCTCTGTTGTTAATCTTTAATAGCTATATGTAAGTAAGGGCTCCCTATATAGTTTACAGCATTATCTTTAAGAAACTTTTAGTTATAATTTAATTCATTTAAGGACAGACATAATTTTTTTCATTAAACCACTGTTGAATAAAGATTAATAAAAAGCAATTTTGTAAAACTGCTGTACCGAATCCATACCGAACCGGGACTTCAAAACCGAGGTACGTACCGAACCGTCAGTTTTGTGTACCGTTACACCCCTAATAACTAATGATACTATTCATCATAAAATGTATACAGAGTAGGCCTAATTAGGAAATGTTGTTTACTATAATAGTTGAGTATGATTTACTTGTGTCAATAGTAAACGAAAATGCACTTGTATTTATCTGCAAAAGGTTCACATACAGGAGCTTTAAGCATAGTGTTAATGTATAACTAGTCATCTATTTTGAAGATATACATAAATATTTGAAGATGTGCATAAACAACGACTAAAGCTGCCAAAAGTTTTTGCTCAAATTTCAAAGACACAACTAGAGGCATATCTTCACTTTAATGTTACTTTAATCATGTAAACTACCTTTATACAGCATATTATATATGCATGTGTTTGGGACAGAGGGGAACCCGGTCACATTTGCAACAGATATATGCTGCCCATAATAAATAAAAGCACGAGACGTACTGGGGTCGGAGAAGAACACCGGAAAATGTGACCGAATGGACAATATTCCCCTGTATTTGCAAAATACACGGGGCATGGTTCAGCTGCGCGAGACTGGCAGTGTGAACGCCCAACAGGGGCGAGCGCGGCTCCCACCGCTCTCCACACGCACAGCTTCTGCTCTGCCACCGCATGCAGTGTGAAACCGGTGTTAGAGCAAACAAAGCACAATTTTATTCAGCTTCTGTTTAAAGTACTCCCACACTTTTGAATGTCGCGCTCTGGCTTTATATGATAAATTACCATTTTCACTATGCCCGGGAGCAGAAGCCGCCATTATTCTAGATCTGTTCTATTCTAGAACGTAAATAATGTGACGCGTCAACGTATTTTCATAGTCGACATCATCGATGATGTCGACTCGTCGTTGCAGCCCTAATGCGCTGACCGTCTGCGCAGCGCAGATGCATCTCGAACAAGCCTGGTGTGTTTGTGTTAGGGTTCGACCGATACAGATTTTTTTAGTGCCCATGCCGATCCCGTCATTCCCATCAGCCGTAGCCGATGACCAATACGGGCTGCCGATTTTCTTGAGCCGATATTTGGAGCCGATTCTGCTTTTGTCCCCTCAATTTACATCATAAAAATGACACAATGATCATGATGATAACAATGTTACAAGTCTCAATTTAAAAAAGGAACATTTATTGTACAAAAAAAAAACAATATTTAACAAATAGTAAAGGTAGGTAAGGTAGAACAAGTAAAAAAAGAGCTCAGTGCTTAAAATAAATATTTAAGCATAAATAAAATAATTACACTATTGCACAGAGTAGCAACAAGCAAGCAGCATAAAGTGCACACTGACTGTACTATACTTAATTTTAAAAGTAACCAACTATTAACAAACTAGTCATTTAATGCTTAGGTGCACTTAACTTAATCTCTTATAGAGCAACACCAGCGGTAATTTAGGAAAAAAACTCCCAGTGCTCCACGTGAAACTTCGGTCTTCCGACCTTTTACCATTGTGTCAATTCTCAATTGATTTTGATTAATATGCGCGAGGGAGAGAGAGCAAGACAGTTTGAAGACAGTGAGTGCACGCGCGCGGCCGGTGGAAGGGCAGCGCGCGCTCTATGCTCGTTCTCTCTCAGCAACACATGCGACCACCTGTCACAAGCGCAGTAGTCCGTTTCTACACCACTCACTGATCAAATAAGGCTTTAGCCTGATAAAAAAATAAAAAAATAATAATTAGTAAAAATAAATAAATAAATCGCTTAGGCAGCTGCCAAAAAACGCAATATGTGTGGCGGCCGGGGTGGGCAGTGCATGAACTGCAGCAGTTTACAGTTACTGTCTGTAAATAATGCCAGGAAAAAAATATCGGCGAACGCAGCAGCCTTGTATCGGCCGATGCCGATACACGTAAAAAATGCAAATATCGGCCGAACCTAGTTTGTGTGTTTCCCGCTGCCTCACTAGCGTTGCTGAGAAAGAGGAGACGTATACAGTGACGCAAGACCTGGCTCTGTGGTGGCTCTCTAGCCCGTGGAAAGGCAAACCAGTTCTTAGAAGGTCAGTCGAACCAACTCCGTACTGGCACTAACACTAGCTCTGAACTAGCACCCAGTTCATTCTGGTGGAAAAGGGGTAATAGGGGAACCTTTTAAAGTGGGCAGTCGTGGCCCAATGGTTAGAGAGTTGGACTTGTAACCCAAAGGTTGCAGGTTCGAGTCTCAGGTCCAGCAGGAATTGTCGTTGGGGGGAGTGAATAACCAGCGCTGTCCTCCACCCTCAATACCACGACTGAGGTGAATCGCTTGAGCACGGCACCGAACCCCCAACTGCTCCCCGTGCAGCTCACTGCTCCAGGTGTGTGTGTTCACTACTGTGTGTGCACTTGGACGGGTTGAATGCAGAGCATCTTTGGCTGAGGTGCTATATAGCACCGCTACCATATACAGAACATGTTAAAATATTGTATTTAGAGATGTTCCGATACCCTTTTTCCCTTCCCTTCCCGATGGGCTCAGGGTATCAGCCGATACCGAGTACTGATCCGATACCTGTGTGTGTATCTGTATAAACTACTAGCCCTGTATGAATTGCTAGAATTATTTTATGGTGTGCTTCAGACTTATCCCTTAATAAAACATGAACAAATACATACAGTGAACTACTGTATTTATTACAGTATTTTTATGATCTGACATGCATTTGACAGTAATATTATTTATTTTATTTATTTATAATCTAACACTGCAAACTGCAAAAGGTATTTTAGTTGTACAATATAACTGTATAAAAAACAGTGCAACAAATAAATGTAGGAATATAAAAATATACATATTAATCAGAAAATAATCTCTTTACAACAAAAGTGAAAAATAAGCAACCATCTAGGCATTATTATTAGTAGTAGAGACGTATTATTATTACATAGAGACGTAGCTAAATCTACTGTACAGCAGTAGCCTAATATATTCTGTCAATTTAAAATGTTTTAAACCAAACTTTTATTTTGACGGGTTGCCATGAAGATATTTCAGTGTCTGTGTTCCTTATATGAAAGTTTTCCCAAATGAAACGGTAAATTCTCATGAAGGTGACAGTTTATGCATTCGTGTCCTCATATAGTGACCATAGACTGTGAATATGGACGTAGAGAAACTGGGGGAGGTTGCCGCTTGATTGTGACACACGCCAGAGATTACAAAGACTGCGAGCGTCACGCGCGGGCGGCCGCCATCCACACAGAGACGAAATACTGCTAAACAGCGGACATAGCCTACTGCTAACGCGTTTTCATTTCTTCTTTGCTGTTCTAAACAGTGGTTCCTTGTGGCAAAACAGCACAACTTCCTGTGTTTTGCAATGCATTCGGAGCACCGAAGAAGAACCGCGCAGTGGTTAGGCAAAGCTCGCGGTCATAACTAGGTCTTGTTTAAGAAAATGGTATCGGATCTAGGGATGTTAACCGATGACCGTTTGACCGATGGTTGACCGTATCAACGTTAACCGATCAAAGTTGTCGGTTGTCGGTTAAAAAAAAAAAAAAGTGATCTCTAAATTAGGCTATTTATAGAGAATGGGAACGTGACGTCACCAACGCAATGCATTCGCGGACTTTAGGACACAGACACTACATTAGAGAATGAGTAATAGTGGAGGTAGACTTTAAAACTTGTATTATACAGTTAAAAACACATTAGAATGGTGAACGCTTGCTGTGTTATGAACTGTTATAGCCTCTCTTACAACCTGCGTGGAAAACATATCTCAAATCATTCGCAATATTTCAGTTTACCAGCTTGGAAATAACAAAAGTAAGTGAAAGTAATGCTGCCTTCACGTGCTATCGGAAATTTGACAATTCCCACTTCTAAAGTCGTGATTATGAAGTATGAACTCATCTCGTTCATATTTCGAGGGGTGGAGCGCGTTCACGTGCAATTTTTACCTAGGAAACTCCTATTTACAATAATTCAGAGAGCACGTGAAGGCAGCATAACACTCGGAAATAAACAACTTAGCCAAAATGTGTCTTTATAATTTGTATTTATTATTTATAACCGATATTACAGATGAATATTTTCTGAACCGCTTGAATGTGCTCACACCATAAATAATGCATGAAACGCGTCAGCAAATGCTTCACTGTTCAGCTTCAGATGTAAGTTGCAACTTGTGTGATACAGTGCTTAAATACAGTACTTAGCACATCATCTAAATATATTACATCTACATTTCAGTGGTAACACATAAGGTGTTGATCATCATCTTTCTTTATTATTGTTAGCACTACCTCAAACTAAAGCGGCGTCTCTTCGGAGCTGTCATTATCTTAAATGAGTTGCGGCAATGTTTCAAATGAGCTTCTAACGCTAGACAATAGCCTTTATTTTCAACGCGATCACCTTGTGCCCAAACCATTTCGAAACTAAGGAGCCATTTGTCCTCCGATTACAAACAAGCTCCTCAGCGCCGCGTTTGCGCGACTCATGTTTCGCGCTGTAGGGGATTTTAAAAAAATTGACGTGAGTGGAAGGCAGGCGGCGGCGCCTGGACAGTGTGTGTGTGTGTGTGTGCGTGTGTGTGTGAGAGAGAGAGAGCGGGAGGCAGGGCGACAGAGTTGTGAAATTGCAGGCGCGGCTCGCGAGTTGCGGCTGTTATTTCAAATAGCGCAGCATATTTTTTTAACTAATCGGTTAACCGGTTTCAACCGGCTAATGAGGCTCGGTGGTCGGTCAAGAAAATGTTTAGTTTTCGCCATCCCTAATCGGATCGGTACATGGGTTCAAGTACTCGCCGATACCGATGCCAGATTTTTTTGTGGTATCGGTGATATTTCCGATACTAGTATCGGAATCGGAACAACTCTAATTGTGTTATATAGCACCAAAAGTGATTACGAACAAGAACCACTTTTAGTGCCATATAGCACCATTTTCTTTTAGAGTGTACAACAGATGGATTTTTCACAGCCTTAACTACCCCAGAATTCACTGAGCGCCTGTGACGACAGGATTTTTTTAGATTAATTGCAGAATTACACTTTTAAATGCAAGTATTGGGTATCAACTTACTTAAATGTCTAATGATAGTGGTTCAAATGTTGACATCTTACCAACACGCGATTTTATATTTTTTATACTCTTAATGAGATGTAGCAACTTCATCCACTTCCAACTTCACTCCTGGGTGAGGGTAGGGCTGTACGATTAATCGAAAAATAACCGAAACCGACATTCAGAACCTCTAACCGACGTATTTTTCCCATGTCGGTTATTTCGGTTTTCACGTGACTCCGCCCCGTCAGTCACATCAAGGGCAGTTTGCAGGCACACAGAGATGCAGGAGCGGTTATCTGTGTTTATAGATACCCAGAATCACTATAGTAACTGCATGTTTTACACAGTTTATACAGGTCAGTTAATTGCTGTTCTTATAGCCTACGCGCTGACACACACACACACACACACACAGAGAGACGGCGCGCGCAAGCCCCGAAGCCGCTTTCACTTTCTTGCTCGTAAAGTTTGTCAAGTAAATGCGTTTAAACGCGACAACGCGCGCGCCCTGAAGGCAGACCTCTTTCACCTGCGTTCTCGCAAAGCTTTGTCATTTGTATGTCGTTTAAGCCCTGTCAGTTTGAACATTAAAGCGAGTTTCGACCATCAGATGTGTATTATGTTGAACTAATGCCTGATTTATTGACAAACGAACAGTCAGACAGAAGCTCGCACATCACGTGAAGATTGCGCGCAGAGGAGCACAGAAACGCAGGATCAACGCTGTCCTGTGACTGAAGTAAAGTCACTAAAGTAGCTTAGAAACTCAACCATTATTGCCATATATTTTAATACCTTTGAAGTAAGTACAAACCACAGCTTCATAATGAATAGAGACGGTATGAGTAATTCACACACACAATCACTCTCTCATTAATGCATTCAAATAAATGTAATGTAGGCCTACAGTGTTAATTTATCTGTATCTGATGTACAACAAGCAGAAATCTGCTCCATAGACAATAACTGCTGAAAGTGAACAGTTTCCTTCAAGTATTTTAAAATCACAAAGAAATGCACTTTTTCATTAGAAAAAAAAAATCCACCTTTAGGGCAAAAAAAAAAAAAGCAAAATAATCGTTCATTAATCGTAATCGAGGTCAAATGTTCAATTAATCGAGGTTTTTATTTTTGGTCAAATCGTTACAGCCCTAGGTGAGGGTTTGAGTATAATTAGTGAAAACAGTGGTGATGTTGGTCTTTAGTTTTGTATACTGAGATTATCAGCGTAGGAGAGTCCCATTGTGAGCTGGTTTTCACACCTGGCTTTCCCTTTCAAAAACTGGCGTCCCTAGCAGTCATAGTAGAAATAACCTGCTAAACCTGTTTCCACTGGAAGTTCTCACCTTCACAATGACAAAGACAGAGCACTTTTTCACCTTTCAGATAATGTCTTTTGGCCAGTTTGGTGGAAAAGATCTTGGTAACTAGTAGGGCTGGTAATTGACACAAATTTCACAATTCAATTCGATTTCCATTCACAAGCTTTCGATTCGACTACGACTTTACGATTTTTGATATCGATCATTGTGGATAATATATATCAGTATATACAGCACATGGCCAATTTTCTTGAGAAAAAAAAATCTCAACTAATGCATTAATATTGAAGAACATTAAAAATGATAATGAATAGCCTATGTAATGTGGTTATCAAAATGCTCATCTCTAGATTACACTTTTCTAGCTGATTAACGAGGTCAATGTTTTTTCTGAGGTAAATGTGACATTATGTGACATTGTTCAAAAGACATTGTGAAAACTGATTGAGCGATTAACTGTGACTGCTACTGTGATCTGTTACACCACATTAAACAGTGCCAAAGCTGTTTATTTCTCGTAAAACCGTTGTTATTCGTAATAAAATGGTAACGAGTATATGTTAATGGTAACGTAATTTGAAATCTGAGACTGTTTCATATCAGTACTAACAAAGCACAAAGATTATTGCGATTTATTGGATGGGAGGGGCTCTACAAAGTTACGTTTATTCACCAACTGAAAACAGGATAAACTAATCGATTCTTGGGATTTAAGAATTGATATCGGTTCATAAAAATGAGAATCGATTCAAATCGAGAAATCTATATTTTTTACCCAGCCATAGTAACTAGGAATAGTTATTGAAATAATGAAGAGAGTTACTTTACGGTTATCTTCCATTCTGCATAGAAACTAACCGGCCTATTCCATCCCAGATTTAAAAAGACAGCCCTTTCTAAACTTTTTTTTATTTTGTTATGCCGCCAATATAAGTCATTAAAGGTGCACTATGTAACTTTTCCGTCCGCTAGGGGTCGCCGATTCAAAACAAATGCGTAGTTTGATGATGCCAAGTTTGAGCGCAGAATCTTGGGACATGTGGTCTTCACCTCACAGCCGGTGGAAAAGAATCAGGATAGGACTCGGGCAGAAATCATGTTCATGGATGCGATCATTGACGTTACTAAAGTATGAAGCAGAGCAGGACCGAGTGTTGTGGGAGCTTATCAAGGCCGCTGGGGCAATGAACGCAACACATGCCTCGTGAGCAGCGGGACATTTTTTTTTTAATGCCACAGTCGCCGGTGTCATTTCCGCTTTTCCGGGTCATAACGCAGCTTTGTTTATCATATTAGATACATCTTAGTGTGTTGAAAATAAAGTTATGACGTTACTCTGTGCGTTCGCTTAGCGGCTGCTACGACACTTGCACTGCAGTGAGAGTAAAGCGTTTCTGCTAAATAAAACCGGAAACCGAGGGTAACGCAGATGTGACGCAAACGACAGGCAACTCCCTGACACGTCGAGGTTCCTCGGTTTAAATAGCAATTTTCTCACGATTTACAAATAGTTGGAAACATTTGGGATATTGTAAGTACGGAACAAAATATATAACACTGGCCTAGCGGTTTTTGGATATTTTACTGAAAAAATGTTACATAGTGCACCTTTAAGCATTTGATATGATATATGGAGGACTTCACATAATATACTTCACCCTTCTGGACCTCATGTGCAGTTATCAGCCCGTTCCAGGGTCCTTTCACAGGATTAGTCCTTAATTGTTCTCGCCACACATTCCAGTGTGAGGTGACAGCAGGTAGGGGTGCACCGATCCGATATTAGGATCGGATATCGGCCGCGATACTGACAAAATAGCTGGATCGAGGATCGGAAAAATTAACAGATCCACAAGCCGATCCAGGTGGGGTTTTTTTTCCCCGTTTTCTTTCGTCACAGCAGAACCTACGTCATTCGTCAGCTTCACGTGTGTCGCATGCTAGAAGCAACATGGAGCGAGCCAGAGAGTCGGCTGTGTGGAGGAGATATTTCACGCTTGCCACGCCAACTAGTTCGCCGGCTGTTTGCAATGTCTGCAAAGTAAATTAAATGGTTCGAGGGGAGGTAATATTACTGCAAAGTCAGGGTTTTTCCTGCATTGAACATTTTTGGCGGCCACCAAAACTAATTTTTGTCCCGCCAAAGCCTAATTTGATGAGTTATTGTGATTTACGAGTGATGTAGAATAGATGCTGCTTGTGACTGAGTGACAGAGAGAACGATCAGAGAGCTCCTCCCCCGCGTGCATTCTCTGGGTCTTCAAAATAATCAGTGTTAGCTCTCTCTCATATTTCACATATTAATCCAAATCAAAAGGTAGGAAAACCGAAACCATGTTGCATGTGACACATTCTGACAATTTTGTCCTTGAATTACCGCTGGGTGTGAATTGCGCTCAAAAAACATTGACTCTTCTCTGACCAGCTGACATAAAGCATACTTTCAATCAACGGGAAACAAATCATATCCAGTTATGAAGTGTTTTCTGTGTGTTGACATCTTTCTCGATGTTCTAACAGACGGGATTCACGCACAACGCGTCTGCTAATGTCCGATTCGTGACCTAATGACTCCTTTGAACCGAATCATTTACACGACTGGTTAGAACAACTGATCTGTCCAACACTGAACTCACCAATCAGCAGTGTTGGGAATAACGGCGTTATAGATAAACGGCATTACTAACGTAATTATTTTTTTCAGTAATCGATGGTTTCCCTCGTTGAGGTGAAAGTTAAGAATGTTTATGTAACGTGCAGCTTATGCCCAGGAAGAAAGAGTCTCTCCATGTCGGTGGCCAGTAATTCTAATCTAATGAAGCCTCACATCATCACAGCCACAACATTAGTGGCTAAAAACCCAGGTGATAACGTGAGCTCCACTACCAGAGGAGTAGTATAGAGTACTAATTATATTTACACAATATTTACACTATAGTAGGCTACTGATAATATTTACAATAATATATTGAATTTGATAGGTGTCTCTCACATTGTCCCACAGCAACATTACAATAGTGTACATTAATGTACAATGTTTTATAATAATAATTTATTCTATTTAGTGTCCAATTCGTTCATTTAACATATTTAATATTGGGGGCATCCAAGTTGTGACATATTTGAACATTTGAAAAAGAAAAAGAAAAAAGTAACGCAGTAGTTACTTTCCCTGGTAATTAGTTACTTTTATAATGATGTAACTCAGTTACTAACTCAGTTACTATCTGTAAGAAGTAACTAGTAACTATAACTAATTACTTTTTTTAAGTAACGTGCCCAACACTGCCAATCAGTTTATTAATTTACTCAAAACACATATGAAAAGAGAACAAGTGTGCTTACCCAATTTAGCAAGAGTGGGTAAGAATTATTTTTAATTATCAACAGTATTTCAGCTTATTTCTGTTGACAATGTGTAGTAAAATAAATAGGCCTAGCCTACAATCATTTAGACTGGAGTGAGGTGAAACCAGAACAAAGTTGTTATTAGCTAGCTGATAATTTTTATTAAATTGCATATGGCAGAAAATTAGGCTATTTGTTAATTTGTAATGCTACTTTTTTTTAATTTCGATATGATTATATACCAAAACAATTATCTGTAGTGTAAAAAATGTTTGGTAACTATCAGATTACTATTGTATGTTTGACCAATACACAGTTTTTTGTTTCCACCTGCTACGTTTAATTTATTTAAAGAAGTTTGATTACATTCTATTTTAGATTTGAATGCACAATTGTTTTTTAAATAAATAAGAATTCAACACTTTACATACATCTGTTATTTTGTCTTAGTTATGTTTAGTTGGTAAAGTCTGGTGCCTTTAGTCTCTTCAAGGAAGGTATAAGGTGGAAGATATACAGTTTATTATTAATTCAACAGTAGTATCGGATCGGTATCGGGTATCGACAGATACACAAAGCCCAGGCATCGGTATCGGGACTGAAAAAGTCGGATCGGTGCACCCCTAACGGCAGGTCAAGAGTATTTAACCGAAGGCCCTTTAAAAGGTCAGCAATGTCTGAGTAGAAGCCCATTAGTGCAGCACAAGACTGCATGTAAAGAGCGCTGACTCTATTATATGCACGTCCTGCAGCACAATCAATAATAGCAGTCCATAGATGCACATTAGCGAGAGCAAATAGCCATTCTGTCTAAAATACTCATGTACCACACACAGTGCAGTTTCTATTCTGTGTCCCTATAGGGTAGGAGCATGTCATCCTTAACTAACAATTTCATGCCTTAATTTAATTACACAGAAACCCAGATTGCCAAGGCATGTCAAAGCCATCTGATGAGCACATGACTATGTTTTACATATCAATAGAGCTGCACAAGTTTCATCAATGGATGAATCAGCATTTTTAAACAAATCTTATGATTCAATGACAATGAATACATTTTTTGACAGTTACTTCAATTATTGTAACAGAAAAAATGATCCTGTGTGGTTGAAGAGACGGTTTGTGAAATTGTTTCATACCTATACATCAACTGCTCTCTCTGGCTCAGCAACAGCACCAACAAAGATTTGAATGATCGCTGTGATGGAAGCATGTGTGGGTAGCTACATTTAACTCACTATCAAGATTTTAGGTTAAAGGGGTCATGAACTGCGTTTTTTAATTGTTTTATGAGGTTTCCTGGGGTGCACTTGTGTTAGAATGCTTTTTACATCCAAAATTTTGATAATTTATAAATAAAAGGCATTTTTCCTTCCCTGATTTTAGCCTTCTGCTATGAACAATGTTTTAAGGGACTTCACTAACGTCTTTGCCTTTGAAATGGTATTACTCTCTCTTTTTTTTAGCTTGTTTAGTTTTTACAATTACAGCTCTCATGGTTAACTAATCGTGAAAAGTGTTGCATTACATTTAGATCTATGGCATTATATTTGGATCTATGCCATTATATTAAGATCGTGGCATGAAAGGTTGCAGTGATGATCATTGTAGCCGATCACACGCATGCAGAGCGCATGAAAGCAGCGATCTCATCATTGCAACTTCAATGCTTTCGCCTTCACTAACAGTGCAAACATGATATAGTTCAGAGATTCGTTGAATAAAACAGGAGTCACTGATAAACTCTCCTGTTTGATTGACAGCTCCAGTGTGCGCTGCTCAAACGATTGCAAAGGGAGTTTTCTTTGATCGCTTTCTTTATAGAATTTAATCACCGTTAAATAACAGATTATTTTCATCCCAATAAGAGAAACAACGCAAGTTGATTTTTAGTCACTGGTCTGATTTACTGACACACAGACAAAGAACATCTGATGAATCATTACATTTCAGATCAGGCATTAGAATTAACAGTTACTTACATGTTGCATTCCTGTTGAGCCCAGGCACTGTACAATAATTGTAACCCTCAACGGCATGTTTATTGCTTTGTAGCTCGATGGTTTAACACTAGGCTTATGTTACATGCGCAAATCGGTGGGCGGAGCTAAACAGGCAGCGATGAAGTAGGCGTTGATCTTCTTCTGCAGAGGCGGTGTTTCACCACACAATTACGTCAAGGTGAGACATATTCTGAAATCGATGGTTTGCTGCGCCTGGTGTCTATAAAGGCTTTTCTTTGACTAACAATGACGTTTTCAGCTCTGAAACTTACAGGGTATTCTTATATTACCTTTTATATATCAAAAGCTCAAGGGAAAGTTGATTTCTCAATTCATGACCCCTTTAAAAATTATATGAATGTGTAAAAAGCGTAAACGTCTAAGGTCCTGTAACTGGTCAGTACAAAGTTTTTAATAATTTTTTGCCATCAATAGTTTAAATGATTTTACATTGTGACAAATTAATTTCTAAAAATATAAATATTAATTTTTATCCTCAATAAAATGTTTTGTTTAAAATGGTTTTGGATGAAGTATAGTCATATCAGAGGTCATGTCAATTTGTCAACTACCCATACAAGAGAAAAGAACAGGAGTTTAATAAGAACCGATACACTCAGTTGTGCAGGAAACTGAAAGCGCAGAGTCGCTCAGAAGCGTAACCCCTTTAACACATCCCACATCTGTTGTGAAGTGGTGCGTCCATGTGATCTCACAATATGCATGTGCACTTTCACCTTAAAAATGACTATGTCTAACAAAACAACTCCTCAAATCTTTACCATGACCACAGATGTTAATGGAACTTTAGATGTAGGCAAGATGAGGTCTGGATGAGCTCTAGCATCAGCAAGATATCATTTCACATCAAATTCTATAAACAACAGCAGGATGCAACAAATGCATGCTAGGCTAAACTATTCAAGATTATAAACAGAATCATGCCTGAGCTAGAAAAGATAAACAACCTGCCAGAGCTTGGAAGAGAAATCACAGAAGGCAGGATTTCATCCATACTGTCCAACAAACTCACAGGATAAACTACACTGACACAGCTGGCGTTTCAGTCCGGTTATACAATGTGAACGCTCAGGACAGTTATTCTGTTTTCTCAAGTGAAATTGTTTAGAAAGGGGTAGTTCATTGAATGAGCCTGGCTGTCATTAACTACCGTTCAAAAGTTTGCGTCAGAACGAGTTTTTTTAACAAATGAAAGAAGAAAAAAAACATGAAATATATATTTTTGTAACAAAGTCAAAGTTTTTAGATTTCAAATAAATGCTGTTCTTTTGAACAGAAAAAAAATGCATCACATTTTCCACAAAGATATTAAGCAGTGCAACTGTTTTCAACAATAGCAAACCAGCTTTGTAGGCTGATTTCTGATGGATCATGTGACACTAAAGACTGGAGTAATGATGCTAAAAACTCAGCTTTACCTTCACAGGAATAAATTACATTTTAAAATATATTACAAATAGAAAACAGATATTTTAAATTGTATTTTAATAAATACATCTGTACACTCGTTATTGCGGTGCAATGTGAGATTGAATGAGTGCACTCAATAATGTCCACTATGGTTTCGGACAGCACTACAAATGGCTGTCCCCTCAAATAATGCCCTATTTGAGGGTATAGGGGACGATTTCGGATTCGGCCCTAGTAGTGTTAGAGATGTGATAACTGGCCAATATAAAAAAAAAACGCTTCTGCTTCAAACATAACATCTCCACAAATCAGGTGATGCGTATGAAAGGATGCTACTTATTGTTAAAGTGTCTCTAGTCATTATAGGGAGAAATTTCCATGTTTTCTGGAATGCTTTAGGATTAGATCCAAGCAGCCATTTGACTAAATGCTTCCTGTTTAAGTTGAGTTAGGGAAGGATAAGATGTTAGCGACTGCTACAGACGAGTCTCTGCGAGATCACAGCTGAACCATTTGTCATTGTGGTGCCTTTGTAAATGATGACCGCTGTGACATAATCTCGTACAGGAAATCTCAAAATCTTTTCACAGCAATAGGCACTGGAAATCCCCGACTGAGGCAGCCCAAACGGGGAGCCCCGTATTATACAAGGTGGGTACTGATTTATCACATCCCTTTTTAAAAGGCAAAAAGCAAGCCAGAAGATGGAAACCTAACGTGAACTCCTGGAAGAAAGACACAAATTCACGTTTTCAGGATTATCTGACAGGTTTAGCTTGTTTCAAACTGTCTGAATCTCTAAACGAAAATGTCAGAAACAATAAAGCTGGTTTGCTCCCATAACAGGTGTTGGTGAGTGGTTAGTGCCACTGTTAACCCATGTTCTCATCATGTGCTAGTCTGAGAGCTGTGGACTCCACCCATTTCACAGATGCCCAAAACATGTGAACTCAGACACGTCCTTAACAAGAAATAAATAAAATTGCCCTTTCATTTAAAGTGTAAAAATGCCATAACGAAGCCAATAAATAAGAGGCTTTGAATATGAGTGCTGTGCTTTTGGTAGACACCAGTCTCTTTGTTATTTATGAGACGGGCTCAGCAAGAGAGCGGATTTACAATTTAAGCCGGGCTTTACATACTGAACTGACTTATTTTACATAATCCAGTTTCAGTTATGGCATTATCTCGGACAGACAAAACATTAGCACACACGAGGGGAGATTTCGCAGCTCTTTAACCAGCTCAGAGGTTCTGGTAAAACGCCAAAACTAAGATAATGCTGAGTATAATATTTCATATAATAACATTTAAACGCACCGGTGTGAGTTTAAATGAGTCAGAGGAGTCGTTCTCTTTTATGAAGACGTTAAAAACTCGGGCGCTAACGGTAATTTCTGGTCAAATTCAAAACCCAGCCCTGCTTTTTTAGATCACGGAAATCACGAGTGAGATTGAATCCACATGTTTTATGTGACGACAAGCTGGGAGACGATTTAGACATAAATCAGGTCCTCCAATCAGGTCTTTGTTCAAGACCGCGGCAGTGAAAAGTTGAGAGAATAACATGGGCGTTTCTCCTGGGCAGGTTACAGCGCAACTTCAGCTAACGCTATAGCTAAGCCTCATTTCACTGTCCTCCCATCCCTCTCGACCCCGTTAAAAGTCAAGTTTACAGCCGGCAAGGCACTTTGCATAGGTATGTGAATGAGAAACGCGCCTCCTACCTTTCATAACATTACTGTAAATGGTGGTTTTGAACTCTTCTTTGGCCCGCTGATCGAAGTCCTGCCCGTGTATGATGCGCATCTGCTTGAGGAAAGTGGACTTGCCGCTCTCCCCGGCGCCGAGCAAAAGTATCTTGACTAACCGTTTCACATAAGGTTTGTCTTTCATGAGACCTCGGTCTATTTCTTTAGATTTCCTTAGTTGTTCCGCCTCGCTGCTGTGGAGAAGACAGTTTGGAAAACAAACGGATAGCAAGGACCGGGACGGCAGGAAATCCGCCATCTTTGTGCAACTTCATCGATACAGTAGGGAGTGAAACTGCGCGCGCCTGAGTGCTAGTGGCGGGCGGGGCTTCGTTACCATAACACTCGCGCGCGCGCAGTCCTCTGCTCTCTGATGAAAGTTTTGGGCGGGTTTGAACTTCGAAATTTACCAAAGTGGTCCTCGCATACACGGGGCAAAATGTTCCAACGAGTTGTCCCCCACTTAAATGTGCAAAACCTTAAATTATTAAACCTTTTACACGTAGAAATGAACCCAGCAATACCTAAAATATGTCTGTATCTCATATATAATACAATTGGCCTCCATTGACTATATTGGAGGTCACACGTGAGGAAGAAAACACTGCAACACCAAATGTGATGCAGATGTTATTTATATAGCCAATAATTAAGATACAATTCTGATAGCTTGTAATGTAAATCAATTAGACTTTAAATAACAGTATACGCTATAGCAGACTACTTGCATAAAATAAATGCATAAATATCAGTTATCATTGAGGATGATGTTAAAATGTCTTCTGATCAAAGCTCTGTACTTTTAACTGTGAGGGGCAAAATATCAAGTCAGCCCTAGGCCCCTTATGCAAAAAAAAAAAAAATTTAATGGGCCCCCTCGGTTGAAATCGCGTTTCCTGGGCCCACACTGCGGGATTACACAATCCGCCCAGGCCAATATGCACATGCATTGCCTTGCACACCCAGATGCTACGCCACTGAATGCAATGTAATACTACGATGATTGAGAGAGAGAGAACCACAAAGCCACAAATGTTCCTTAAAAGATGTATCATTTTTGATACATTTTAACATGTTTTTAATCATAACACTTGCTTCTTGAATTTGATCAGGGCGCCAGGTATACACCCCTACTCTTTATAAGAAGTGACATGGGATTTTTAATGACCACTGAGAGCCAAGACCTCAGTTGAACATCTCATCAAAGATGGTGCTTGTTGTTACATTATAGTGTCCCTGACCCTGTCCCTGATACTGGGGCATTGGGACCCACACAAACTACAGGGTAAGGAGGACTCCCTGCTGGCCTCACTACACCTCTTCCAGCAGAAATCAGTAGTTTCCCCAGGAGGTCTCCCATCCAAGTACTAACCACCAGGCTCAACCCTGCTTAGCTTCAGTGGGCAACCAGTCTTAGGCTACAGGGTGATATGACTGCGGGCATTTACAATGTACACATGTACAATGATAACCTAAAGGTAGTCATTATAGAATTATGCTAAAAGGCCTCTTACTTGCTAAAAAAAATATAAAAATATAAACTATAAATAATACATATAAACTAACACTCAGAAGGCACATAGTATATTGTGTGCAATTTAGTAATTCATGTATCAAATATTATACAGTTTAGCTCGTTTGAGAAAAATCATTAAAATGGTGTGCACTTACATGAGATGACTAGATGTATCAGTCTTTTTAAAAATAGCTTATTTTATGGAGTGGGTGGGTTACACATTTATGAGGGTTGTTGACATAAAATACCCGGATATGAAGTGTATATGTGCCCTCATCCAACTTAACTCCTATAAAGACACTGTCTTTGCTTTGGTCGACATGGCGCGGTCTTGGACTTTCAGTGCTTTGGATGCAGTTCCCAATGACAAGCTGGTGGTTACCTGGATAAAGTGAGTAGGATTCAGCTGGTCATGTGATCTAACATAAGGCCCCATAAGGCAGTACTATATGTAAAATAAAGCAGCTGAATCTCATGAAAGTCAAGTGTATTACACATTTCTTAATGTGTAAATAAATAAAAAATAAGAGGGAAAAATTACAGAGTGCACCTACATTACATCTGCTTACTATTTCTGAAAGATTACATTCAGGGGACCAATATTGCTCAGCTGAGTAATATCTTATAGGCCTTTAATCAGGCTGTAACTGAAACGGCCATTTCTGGTGATGGAAAAACAGCGCAGATAAAATGAAATGAAGTACATTCCCATAGGAAACAGTGGCGAGAGAGTGTCGGTCTCTCGGTCGCCGCCTGTCGGTGTGTTTTAGCAGCGCAGCATCCGCTGATGCTCTGATGACAGAGCTGTGCTGTGATTGGCCGCTGTCACTTTCTTATGTTTGCCAGTCCTAGTTTTTTTTCTCTTGGTGTGTGTGTGCGTGATGTACAGCAGGGACCTGCATTGTCCACCACTCTTAGAAAACCTTAAATTAATTTATCATTAAGGCTTTTGACAACAGGATTTGTTTTCTGCTTTTAAAATTATTTTTCGAGGACTACAAAATGACAATAAGATCGGACCGAGACCATGGACAACATTATCGGCCACGGATGTCCTGCCTTAAAAAGGTAAAGTTTATTCTTTTAAGGCAAATTAAGCAAGTGTTGATTTATTTAGTTTACGGATGAGAGCAAATATTAAACATTTAACTCGCTTTAAAAGACCTTATACATTTTATAATTAGCTATTTGTACTATTGTTCATTCTGTATGCTGTTGTGAATATACTCCAATTTACCCTGCCTGGTAGAGTTTCATAAAGTCATACATTTAACCGACTTTCTATTTCCAACACATATTTTGAACTATATAATTATAACTGTAATATGTGATGAATCTAACAGTGTTGGGATTGAAATAAAAGCCAAAATTCTCAGCCTGTTCATAGAATATCCAAATATTTAACTGTATTTAATTTTTTTATTCTTGTTTCTGGAGTCTGTGTTTATTCTTAGCTTCTTGGAGAGATCTTACTCATAGAAGAGATTCGCTCTAAAAGAGATTTCTGATTCAAAGCCAATTAGCCTGGCATCATGCCACATCTGACAGCTTGCCTTTAAGAACTGCTCTAAGTTCAAAGGCCATGCAACTTGCTGTAGTACAAGAGTGTCAAACTCATTTTAGGTCAAAAAAGGCCAGGCTTACAAGTGTAATATATGACATTTCTGCATTAGGGAATATGAATCAAACATAATGATATGAATTAATGAAATAATAACAAGAAAAAACTGCTAACACATAAAAAAATTACTTAATTTCTTAATTTTGTCTACTTTTTAATATAAGTCAAATATTTGTACATTTCTTTTGTAAGGAAATCTTTTGGTATATGGGTCCCCATGTACAACTGAAACTCATTTTGAAATGTGACAGACAGTCATGGCTGATTTTCACCATTTCAGTTACATTTTCCTAAATATAGCTGTGCTGTATGAACCCTGTTTCCTGCATTGAACTACAAAAGTTGTGGGGACTGATACTGCCCTTTCTTGAGCATTGTATTGTATCCTTTAGCACTTACTTCTATATATTAACTTTTTGATATTTTAAATATTAAACTTTGAAGCATTAAACAAATTTCCTGAATTTCACAGTTGGAGGCCATAGTGGTTCAGATGCAGGACCCATCGTCTGGAGTGAAGGGATCAGACCAGAAGCTAAATGTTACAACCATTCCCCATGCCATCGCTGGTGAGTTTGTTAACACTGTTCATAGATCACCATGTATTGTATACTGTACATTTCCTTTCTGTCTATAAACAGACACACACGTTGTGCTGCCAGATCATAATCTGACAGCATTGGCTATATACAGCAGACTTCAATTGGATGAGATCTTTGCTACTTTAGATTCCAAAGTTGCTCTTTAATCTCTGCAAGTTGTTGACAAATCTAGCAAGCCAGCAACTTTAACTTCATCTTACATGTAATTGTGTCTTGTAGTAATATGTTTGAGATTTTATAAAGTACAAATGTTCAAAATGCGTGAAAATAGTTTTAAATATTTTCTACAGCATTTCATCACAATTTAGTGTTGGGCCATACACTGACATGCTTAATAATGACTTCATTTCATTTAGGTCAGGACATTGTTGCATGGATCTCCAAACATATGAACATGGACAATGATGGTAACTGGGAAAATGAATTGAATAATTAATGGTCTGGAAAAAAATATCCCTTAAATGTGTTTATGCCTTGAACGCCCTTTCACAGAGGCTCAAGCATTTGGTACAATGTTAGCAGCATTTGGGTACATCTACCCTCTTCAGGACCATAAGAAGCTTGTCCTCAGACCAGATGGCAGTTTGTACCGTTTTCAGGTAATTGTGTCAGGAGACCTTGTATCTTTACAAATGTTTTAATAATGGTGCATAGTAATCAGGTGACCTTATCCATCTGTCTAGACCCCCTATTTCTGGCCTGTGCAGAAAAGGAAAGCTGAGGACAGCGATTACGGTTTGTAATATTTTGCCTATTCGCAAACATCTGGCTGAAGAATGAAAAAACATGTCACATAAAGAATTTATAACATATTTTCTGAAGTGCAATTTATAATTAAATTGAATCTCGATCTGAAAAGCTGCTGACCAGAGGTCTTTCATTTACCCATTTAGAGAGACATGTTTGTATGTCACCATCCCCTAATAAAAGTGTTTTCTGTCACTAAAGCAATCTATCTGGCAAAGAGAAACATTCGAAAAAAGGGAGTGCTTGATACTTATGAACAGGTATGTAAAAATATTCATTTGATTACTCATTATTAGGAATTTAATGGAATATTATTTGAATGGAATCATTTTAAAGTCGGCATGAAACGGACGCTGCAATAATCATTTTTTCCCTATTGTGACCTATATTGAAACCGCTTCTCGAACAAGAAAAAATATAGAGACTTGATTTTGTCCATCAGGAATTGATTGGATTGTTGGATGCTTGTGGTTTGCTATTGCTGTGATCTCATATGAGTAACAGGTTGTCCCGGCCTTGCGCCAGTAAACACTTCATCAGAGAAGAGATGAGATGTCACTGCAAGAGGAAGTTATTTTGATTATATATTACAAGGACACATAAAAAGTTTGTAAAAAAAGGATGATGTGAACGAATAAAACATTTATAATGAATTCTGCAATATTCGATAAAAAACAAGACTTGTCAATGGAAGGACATCGGAGTGAAACATATTATCGAAAGAGAAAACAATTTCGGATGGAGACTTCTGTTTATCAGTGATTGAATGGTGGCAGATCTGAATGTGAACTTGCAGTTGATTGTACAAAAGGGGCGGGGTTTAAACGACGTAATGATTGGAGAAGTCTTGCATACATCACCAGAGAGACTGTAACATCGAGTTATGACATTTTAATTACTATTACAGGCTCAAAAAAACAACAACATATGAATGGATGAATCGTTCAGAATAGGCTTTCTGCCGAATGTACAGACAGGAAAACAGGTCTCATTGCATCCACTTGTTGGAGAAAGTGTTAATGGCAGTATGAACTGATGGTGATATGTTACTTGAAAGGTAATCAGCTAACCCAGCTAGATATTTTTATTGTTGGTGTTTTATTCAAATTTGAATATGCAAATGTTAGTGAGAAAGAATATATATATTTTTTTTTATATCAATCCGCATATGTGATGGACATCGGTTATGCTCATCTTTGGTAGCTCGTTTGAAGGCATCTTGAGTAAAACAGCCTAATATTTAACGAAGCACATACAAAAGAAAAACCTGGACCAGACGCGATGCAACCCGTTTTACAGAATATGGTAGTTTGTTGCGCGTAAACCGCATAATATCAATGAATTTCCATTTCCTGTCGACTTTTAATGACATTATATAGCAACATTTGTGTGTATGTTAATAGGAGGAATACAACAAACTCCACAAATGGATGAACCACAAATGGGATTTTATTGTGATGCAAGCTAAAGAACAGTACCAGTGAGTTTCTATACTCTTCTGCCGTCTTTGCAAATGTACAATGTTACTACTACTTCAGTCTTTTCAGTGTCCATCAGCTATATTTCTGTAATTCTTCATCTTTAGTACCATGATGTTATTAGTATTTTGCTTTATTTAACTGTGTTCTGTTTTTCAAGGGCTGGGAAGACGCGTCAGAAGGCAGACAGAGTTGTGTTTGACTGTCAGGAGAGAGCCTACTGGATTGTCCACAGGCCTCCAGTAAGTTGGCAGAAGCTGCTAATTCACAGTTGCTTTGAAGACACCATCGTGAGAATACAGTTTCTTATATGTGTCTGCAGCCACAAACACACAGTGCTATGGATGTCCTGGATCGTCATATTGACCCTAATACAGAGGAGGTAAATGGTGAGTTTCCATGTAAGCCCTCAAAAGTCACGACACTAACTCATCCAGAGCATGAGTAATGACGGATGTCACTTAATGATTCTGCTAACCATCACCAAGGCCATTATGAACTTAAATGGGTAGCAAAAATGAAAAGTCTGTCGTCATTTACTCATCCTCATATCTTTTCAAACCGGTATGACTTTCTTTAATCTGTGGATTTTGTTTGTCTGGAACCAAAAAGCCAATTGACACCTACTCTATGGACAAAAACAAAACATGGAGAGATTTTTTTTATGAAAAAAAGGCCAACAGTTTTAGAACAACATAAGGGTGAGTTGGGTGAACAATCTCTTTAAATGCCTATGTTACTATGGGAGGGACTCCATAGGCAGGACTACTGAACGCAGTGTGGTTTGAAAGGCTCTAACTATAGAGCCGATTAGCAGTGTGTCTCTCTCAGTCCTGGGATGGCCATGTAGATTCTCTCACAATCTTCTTTGCGATATAAGAGGATTTTTGGCCTGGTGATCTTTCGAGGAGATCCCTTTTCACCCACCCACCCTTTCCCCTCAAAGTGCCTGTTGGAAATCCACCAGGGCAGCTTATCATTATATTACTGTTTTGCTGATGTTACTGCTGCTGATAACTGACAAATATACAATTTATTTTAAACTCAGTATGAAACACTGAACACAGAATAAAGGACCTGAATGTGTATAGATTATAATGATATGATATTACACTTTGGTGTATTAATGGAATAGTTCACCCAAAAAGGATAATTCTCATTAAAGGTCCCGTTCTTCGTGATCCCATTGTTCAAACTTTAGTTAGTGTGTAATGTTGCTGTTAGAGCATAAATAATACCTGTACAATTATAAAGCTCAAAGTTCAATGCCAAGCGAGATATTTTATTTAACAGAAGTTCCCTTTCAAAGCCTACAGCGAACGGTCGGCTTGGACTACATCCTGGTACTTCCTTCATTAATTACGTCAGTAGAACAGTAGAACAGACTAACCTCCGCCCACAAGAATACGTGAAAATAGGGGGCGTGGTCTTGTTGCTCTCCCACGTGGAGAAGAGGAAGTGTCGCGTGGAGAAGAGGAAGTGTTGCATTTGACTGTTTGTCGCCATGTCGTCGAGACGCTGTTATTTTCATCCCGGAGTCAAATCACCTTTGTTTGGCTTTCCCAGGGACGCTGTAGAGATCATTAAGCGCATATATCTCCCGTTAAGAGGCGTGACCTTTCCGTGCAAGTTACGTGCGCTAAGCTGCTGTCGAATCACAACACAGGAACTGTGCCACGTTCGCTAAGCTGCTGTCGAATCACAACACGGGAACCGCTGGCACAATCAGAACTCGTTACGTATTTCTGAAGGAGGGACTTCATAGAACAAGGAAGTCATCAGCCGTTTTTAGGACAGTGAAAACAGCGGTATACAGATAAGTAAATTGTGTGAAAAATACTGTGTTTTTTTACACGCGAAACATGAACACGTTATATTGCACACTGTAAACACAATCAAAGCTTCAAAAAAACACGAAGAACGGGACCTTTAAATTCATCATTTAATCGCTGTCATGTCGTTTCAGATTTATATGACTTTCTTTCTTCTGGGGAACACAAAAGATATTTTGAAGAATGAATAAATTAATTAACTGTTGTTATGTTGTAATTAACACATGTAATGAAAAGTCAATGGGATCCAAAACAACACTGAACTCCATTGACTTCTATTGTATGGGATGTAATGGAACACTGAAACGTTTCTCAAAATATCTTCTCTTGTGTTCCACTTAAGAAGGAAAGTCATACAGGTTTGGAACAACATGAGGGTTGGTAAATGATGACAGAATTAAAATGTATGGTTAAACTAGCCCTTTAATATTAAAATGCATAAAGTCATATAATAACAATACATTACTGTTGAAAAGTTTGTGGTCGGTAAGAAAGTAAAGAAATTAATATGTTTAAAGAAATCAATAGGCCTACTTTTATTCAGAAAGCGTGCATTAAAATGATCCGAAGTGACGTAAAGACATTTATAATGTTACAAAAAAGCTGTTTATTTGAACTTTCTATTATTCAATATAATACTGAAAATGTATCATGGTTTCACAAGAAATATTAAGCAGCACAACTATTGATAATAATAAGAAATGTTTCTTGAGCAGAAAATCATCAGAATGATTTCTGAAGGATCATTTGACACTGAAGACTGGATTAATGATGCTGAAAACTTTTCTCATCACAATAATTAATAATATATCACAATATTAATGTTTGTATTTACTGTATTTTTGATCAAATAACTGCAGCCTTTTTTCATAAAAAAATGTGTATCTGTCATTATCAATCATAATGATATTATGTAACCTTATATGTGGTGTATATAACTCTTTTTGACTGCTTTAAGAGATTAGACTATAAATCTGTTGGTGTGACTGTTTTTTCTTTCTCTCTTTCCTTTCCACGCAGATTTGTACTAACACGTCTTCAGTTTTCAAGATGATTCCTACACACACACACACACACACACACACACACACACACACACACACACACACACACACACACACACACACACACACACACACACACACACACACACACACACACACACACACACACACACACACACACACACACACACACACACACACACACACACACACACACACACACACACACACACACACACAAGAGAGCACAAACTATCCTTTTCCAGCCTCGAATATCATTCAAACACATACTATATGAACATTTGTGTATGTACATATAGTGTGCCACAGTATGTCCTGCTTTTGTACCCTGAGCATCATTTCAGGCCATTACATTGACTTTTCCTTTAATTATTCAATGAAATCAACACTGTGGCTTTATGTAGTTGCTTGTGTTTGTTTGTGTTTGCAATATGCTTTGTAGGTATCACACATATATATATCAATTGTGTTTGGCAGAATAGCGTGTAGCGAGTTGGTCTTGTGGTGTCTTATCTGAAACATTTAGTAACATTTAACAGGATGTTGTTTCTTTTTCAGAAAAAACCCTATGATTATTATAGAAGAATTGTAAGTGACATTGATTCTTTACACACATTTAGAGAACTGGTTGTTTTCTATTTAATGATATTGATTAATTGGTTCTAACTGTATATTTTAGATCATCTACACGCAACAGGCTGTCATGAGGTCAAGGGTCAAGTCTACGGTTTCTCTTGGAGCGTAAGTCAAAATTAGCTTACCAAAACAGAACACTCACCGCTAACAATTTTAGTTGGCACCTAAATATTCTTTTTTTTTTCTAAATATATTTTTCTTTGCATTCAGTCTGGTCAAGTATATGACGACACTTAAGAACCACGACCCGTTCCTCGTGCCCTGTCTCCCTAGCAATCCCTGGCAAACGGATGATGACACTTATTGGGAGCTGAACATGGCAGAGTAAGATTCCCTGAGAGCTTTCTAAATTAATTCTAGTTAAATTCATTCATTTTTAAAGGTACACTATATCATTTTGTTTTGTTTTGTTCAAAGTTTACAGAATGTATATAATGAGCGGGTACATCATAAATCCATCTTCCAAACAGTTTTTTGTCTTATCCTGAATTACTATGGTATGCCTAATAAATGCTTATATTTTGACTACCGGTATTTAGACTGGGTGGGACGACAGCCGCTGCAGAGTAGCCTAGTCATATACATAAACAGAGAGAAGTAGCTCCTGCTACAATTTTCTTCTGCAAGACGCTTGCAGTTTTGTTTATTAAAGGGTTGGTTCACCCAAAAATGAAAATTCTGTAATTAATTACTCACTCTCATGTCGTTCCCGGGTTTGGAACGACATGAGGGTGAGTAATTCATTACAACATTTTCACAAATGAGGATATTTTTAATGAAATCTGAGAGCTTTCTGTCCCCCATTAGCCATGTTACATGAGCACTTTTTTGTCATTCCGATTGAAAGATTCGGTGGACTGTTTACATGAGACGTTATCTAAACCGATCTGGTGTTTGCATGTGCTGACTTTCAGTTCGAATCATTTTGTGACCTGCGCACACAGTTTGTCTGCCGCATCAGATTCGTAACGTTAGTATCGTGGATCAATAGTTCTGTGTTGGTAATTTTAATATCTATTTATTTTTCTGTGGGCGGACATGCAGTAGTTTAAACTAATTTATGTCCTATACAATGGCTATTTCAACAACTGTGAATGATGAATGCGGAATCAAAATGAATTCAATTCATTTATTTTGAAAAACACATAATTAACTATAAAATGCACCCAAATTATTAATAAAAACATAGGATGTATGGTGAAACAAGAATGAAAGCATTCAAGACGTGCTCCGCATACTAGTACTAAACGCATACATATTTCAGATGATTAAAGAAAGAGACCATAATCACAAAGGTATAAATATTAACAAAAGTAATTAAAGTAGACTGTGGGTAATGTTACTTAACCAATTTGAAGCAGTTGTTTAACTTTTTTTTATATCTAACTTAGGAGAAACAAAATGTTGACACGTCCTCTCCAGCAGCTTGAATGTTCCCCGTTGCAATGGCAACTCTCAACGGCCACCAGGACTTATACAGTTTTATAAAAGCTATTCATTATTTGTTTTAAAGTGTAAGAATCACCTCAGAACAATTAATTCTTCTGTTGGGCGCAATTGAAGCCTAGGACAAAAGCTGTCAAGATGAGATGGTGTAGCCAGGCTATGTCTGTGTCATTATTCCAACATCATGTTCATAACATGTTACAAAATAAAAAGTTTAATACCTCAGAAAAATTTACTTTCCTCTCTTGTCAACATTAGCCTGGTGTGAGCACGGCGCGCGCTCTTCAGTTGTGGAGGCGCGTGCGCTGTATATCACGTCACAGAAAGACGTGCACTCAAAGTAATCGGATCAGGTCGTTTACATGGTGGAATTTTTCGTTTGATCGGTTCATGAAAAGGTTTATCCCACCCCTCTCAAACCGATTACAATTTCATTCGGTTTGGCCATTTTTATTCCGATTGAGGTGTTTATATGGAGCATTTTCATTCGGATTGGACTTTTAAACCGATTACAGTGCTCCATGTAAACGCACCTATTATCAGCTACGCAACTACCATTTTCAAGCTCCAGAAAGGTAGTAAAGACATCATAAAAGTAATCTATGCGACTCCAGTGGTTTAGTCTCAATTTTATGAAATGAGTGCTTTGTTTGCGCAAAAAAACAAACATAATTTACTACTTTATTAACAAAGTATTAATCTCCGACTCATGAGTTCATGAGAACACCATGAAAAATGCGTGTTGTGTTGAGAGCAGACGTTGTTGGAGATTAAGCTTTATAAAAAAATAATTCTAGAGCTTTATAAAATTGAGGTTAAACCACTGGAGTCTCATGGATTACTTTTATGATGTGTTTACTACCTTTCTGTGGCTTGAAAGTGGTAGTTGCATAGACTGCCAATGGAGAGGCAGAAAGCTCTCAGATTTCATTTAAAAGATCTTCATTTGTGTTCTGAAGATGAACGAAAGTCTTACTAGTTTGGAACGACATGAGGGGGAGTAATATTAATGACTGAATTTTCATTTTTGGGTGAACTATCCCTTTAAACACTAGAGCGCCAAAGTCACATAATGTACCTTTAAATCACTTTGGTGTATTATGTTTTTTACAGTGTTGAAGTTCCCACAAAGATGAGAGTGGAGCGCTGGTCATTTAGCTTCTATGAGTTGCTTAGTGACCCACGGGGCCGTGCAGACTTCAAGGTTTTCCTAAAGAAGGAATTCAGTGGTTTGTGAATATTTAATTAATACTTCTTTGACTAATTGTTGGTATAAAGAAAAAAAATCATAATCATTATCTATCATATCTGTCATCATTTACTCACCCTCATGACTTACTTTCTTCTGTGGAATACAAAAGGGACAATGTTGAATAATGTGCTAGACTTTCTCTTTTCCAATTGAACCAGTCCAATTCATGAAAAAATGATTTGGATCACTTTTGTGAATTGGGTCAACTGTGGTGCTTTTGATCATATCGGCGCCAATTATTTATGTACTATTATAGTATTTATCAATATAGAATAAGCTTTTATTTTTAGTTGTAATTTAAATTTTGTTATGTGCTTTTGTCATTTCTATTATTTTCTTTTATTTTTTTATTTAGCTTTAATATATATATATATATATAATATATAATATAATTTTTATATATATATAATTTTTTGAGTAATTAAAGTACTTCGACTTATTTTAAGTTTATGTAATATTTGTATTTTATTTTATTTCAGCTTTATGCCAATTAGCATACATGGTTTTAATTTGTGCTTATTTACTTTCATTTTATATCATTATAATTTATATGGTTATAAAACAAAATCAGGGTGAGTAAGTTACAGAATTTCCATTTTTAGGCAATCTATTTGTATTAGAAATTGAATATGTTTTTCTTCTTTTCATTTTCACTGCAGGTGAGAATCTGGCTTTCTGGGAAGCCGCTGAGGAGTTGAAATGGGGCACAGCAGCTTCTATGTCAGAGAAAGCAGAACACATTTTCAAGTGAGATTTTTGCACATTATTGCCTTAGATGTATTTTGCCAGTTAGGCCTCAGTTTCTCAGCATCTAATTTCTTTTTATAGAACCTTTTTGGCCCCAGGAGCACCACGCTGGATCAATATTGATGGCAGGACAATGGGTATTACAGTAAAGGGCCTGGAGCATCCTCACCGATATGTACTGGATGGTGCCCAGACCCACATCTTCATGCTGATGAAAAAGGTGCGATGGAACCAATGAGGTTCATTCTTGTGTGTTACTCAACACTTTTGAGCTTCAGCAAGAACCAATGAGGTTCATACTTGTGTGTTACGCAGCACGTTTGAGCTTCAGTAAGAACCAATGAGGTTTGTTCTCATATGTTATGCAGCACGTTTGAGCTTCAGTAAGAACCAATGAGGTTTGTTCTCATATGTTATGCAGCACGTTTGAGCTTCAGTAAGAACCAATGAGGTTTGTTCTCATATGTTATGCAGCACGTTTGAGCTTCAGCGAGAACCAATGAGGTTAATTCTCGTGTGTTACTCAACACGTTTGAGCTTCCGCAAGAACCAATGAGGTTAATTCTCATGTGTTACTCAACACGTTTGAGCTTCAGCAAGAACCAATGAGGTTTGTTCTCGTGTGTTACTCAACACGTTTGAGCTTCAGCAAGAACCAATGAGGTTAATTCTCGTGTGTTACTCAACACGTTTGAGCTTCAGTAAGAACCAATGAGGTTTGTTCTCGTGTTACGCAGCACGTTTGAGCTTCAACAAGAACCAATGAGGTTAATTCTCGTGTGTTACTCAACACGTTTGAGCTTCAGTAAGAACCAATGAGGTTTGTTCTCATATGTTATGCAGCACGTTTGAGCTTCAGTAAGAACCAATGAGGTTTGTTCTCCTGTGTTACTCAACACGTTTGAGCTTCAGCGAGAACCAATGAGGTTAATTCTCGTGTGTTACTCAACACGTTTGAGCTTCCGCAAGAACCAATGAGGTTCATTCTCATGTGTTACTCAACATGTTTGAGCTTCAGCAAGAACCAATGAGGTTTGTTCTCGTGTGTTACTCAACACGTTTGAGCTTCAGCAAGAACCAATGAGGTTCATTGTTGTGTTGCGCAGCATGTTTGAGCTTCAGCAAGAACCAATGAGGTTTGTTCTCGTGTGTTACTCAACACGTTTGAGCTTCCGCAAGAACCAATGAGGTTCATTGTTGTGTTGCGCAGCACGTTTGAGCTTCAGCAAGAACCAATGAGGTTCATTCTCATGTGTTACTCAACACGTTTGAGCTTCCGCAAGAACCAATGAGGTTTGTTCTCGTGTTACGCAGCACGTTTGAGCTTCAGTAAGAACCAATGAGGTTTGTTCTCATATGTTATGCAGCACGTTTGAGCTTCAGTAAGAACCAATGAGGTTTGTTCTCATGTGTTACTCAACACGTTTGAGCTTCAGCGAGAACCAATGAGGTTAATTCTCGTGTGTTACTCAACACGTTTGAGCTTCCGCAAGAACCAATGAGGTTCATTCTCATGTGTTACTCAACACGTTTGAGCTTCAGCAAGAACCAATGAGGTTTGTTCTCATATGTTATGCAGCACGTTTGAGCTTCCGCAAGAACCAATGAGGTTAATTCTCGTGTGTTACTCAACACGTTTGAGCTTCCGCAAGAACCAATGAGGTTCATTGTTGTGTTGAGCAGCACGTTTGAGCTTCAGCAAGAACCAATGAGGTTTGTTCTCATGTTATGCAGCACGTTTGAGCTTCAGCAAGAACCAATGAGGTTTGTTCTCATATGTTATGCAGCACGTTTGAGCTTCCGCAAGAACCAATGAGGTTTGTTCTCGTGTGTTACTCAACACGTTTGAGCTTCAGCAAGAACCAATGAGGTTCATTCTCATGTGTTACTCAACACGTTTGAGCTTCCGCAAGAACCAATGAGGTTTGTTCTCGTGTTACGCAGCACGTTTGAGCTTCAACAAGAACCAATGAGGTTAATTCTCGTGTGTTACTCAACACGTTTGAGCTTCAGCAAGAACCAATGAGGTTTGTTCTCGTGTGTTACTCAACACGTTGGAGCTTCAGCAAGAACCAATGAGGTTTGTTCTCGTGTTACGCAGCACGTTTGAGCTTCAGCAAGAACCAATGAGGTTCATTCTCGTGTGTTATGCAGCACGTTTGAGCTTCCGCAAGAACCAATGAGGTTAATTCTCATGTGTTACTCAACACGTTTGAGCTTCAGCAAGAACCAATGAGGTTTGTTCTCGTGTGTTACTCAACACGTTTGAGCTTCAGCAAGAACCAATGAGGTTCATTCTCATGTGTTACTCAACACGTTTGAGCTTCCGCAAGAACCAATGAGGTTCATTGTTGTGTTGCGCAGCATGTTTGAGCTTCAGCAAGAACCAATGAGGTTTGTTCTCGTGTGTTACTCAACACGTTTGAGCTTCCGCAAGAACCAATGAGGTTCATTCTTGTGTGTTACTCAACACTTTTGAGCTTCAGCAAGAACCAATGAGGTTCATTCTCGTGTTGCGCAGCATGTTTGAGCTTCAGCAAGAACCAATGAGGTTTGTTCTCGTGTGTTACTCAACACGTTTGAGCTTCCGCAAGAACCAATGAGGTTCATTGTTGTGTTGCGCAGCACGTTTGAGCTTCAGCAAGAACCAATGAGGTTTGTTCTCATGTTATGCAGCACGTTTGAGCTTCAGCAAGAACCAATGAGGTTTGTTCTCATATGTTATGCAGCACGTTTGAGCTTCAGCAAGAACCAATGAGGTTTGTTCTCATATGTTATGCAGCACGTTTGAGCTTCCGCAAGAACCAATGAGGTTTGTTCTCGTGTGTTACTCAACACGTTTGAGCTTCAGCAAGAACCAATGAGGTTTGTTCTCGTGTGTTACTCAACACGTTTGAGCTTCAGCAAGAACCAATGAGGTTTGTTCTCGTGTTACGCAGCACGTTTAAGCTTCAGCAAGAACCAATGAGATTCATTCTCGTGTGTTATGCAGCATGTTTGAGCTTCAGCAAGAACCAATGAGGTTTGTTCTCATATGTTATGCAGCACGTTTGAGCTTCAGCGAGAACCAATGAGGTTAATTCTCGTGTGTTACTCAACACGTTTGAGCTTCCGCAAGAACCAATGAGGTTCATTGTTGTGTTGCGCAGCACGTTTGAGCTTCAGCAAGAACCAATGAGGTTTGTTCTCATATGTTATGCAGCACGTTTGAGCTTCAGCAAGAACCAATGAGGTTCATTCTCATGTGTTACTCAACACGTTTGAGCTTCCGCAAGAACCAATGAGGTTTGTTCTCGTGTGTTACTCAACACGTTTGAGCTTCAGCAAGAACCAATGAGGTTCATTCTCATGTGTTACTCAACACGTTTGAGCTTCCGCAAGAACCAATGAGGTTTGTTCTCGTGTTACGCAGCACGTTTGAGCTTCAACAAGAACCAATGAGGTTAATTCTCGTGTGTTACTCAACACGTTTGAGCTTCAGCAAGAACCAATGAGGTTTGTTCTCGTGTGTTACTCAACACGTTGGAGCTTCAGGAAGAACCAATGAGGTTTGTTCTCGTGTGTTATGCAGCACGTTTGAGCTTCAGCAAGAACCAATGAGGTTCATTCTCGTGTGTTATGCAGCACGTTTGAGCTTCCGCAAGAACCAATGAGGTTAATTCTCATGTGTTACTCAACACGTTTGAGCTTCAGCAAGAACCAATGAGGTTTGTTCTCGTGTGTTACTCAACACGTTTGAGCTTCAGCAAGAACCAATGAGGTTCATTCTCATGTGTTACTCAACACGTTTGAGCTTCCGCAAGAACCAATGAGGTTCATTGTTGTGTTGCGCAGCATGTTTGAGCTTCAGCAAGAACCAATGAGGTTTGTTCTCGTGTGTTACTCAACACGTTTGAGCTTCCGCAAGAACCAATGAGGTTCATTCTTGTGTGTTACTCAACACTTTTGAGCTTCAGCAAGAACCAATGAGGTTCATTCTCGTGTTGCGCAGCATGTTTGAGCTTCAGCAAGAACCAATGAGGTTTGTTCTCGTGTGTTACTCAACACGTTTGAGCTTCCGCAAGAACCAATGAGGTTCATTGTTGTGTTGCGCAGCACGTTTGAGCTTCAGCAAGAACCAATGAGGTTTGTTCTCATGTTATGCAGCACATTTGAGCTTCAGCAAGAACCAATGAGGTTTGTTCTCATATGTTATGCAGCACGTTTGTGCTTCCGCAAGAACCAATGAGGTTTGTTCTCGTGTGTTACTCAACACGTTTGAGCTTCAGCAAGAACCAATGAGGTTAATTCTCGTGTGTTACTCAACACGTTTGAGCTTCAGCAAGAACCAATGAGGTTCATTCTCATGTGTTACTCAACACGTTTGAGCTTCCGCAAGAACCAATGAGGTTCATTCTCATGTGTTACTCAACACGTTTGAGCTTCAGCAAGAACCAATGAGGTTTGTTCTCGTGTGTTACTCAACACGTTTGAGCTTCAGCAAGAACCAATGAGGTTTGTTCTCGTGTTACGCAGCACGTTTAAGCTTCAGCAAGAACCAATGAGGTTCATTCTCGTGTGTTATGCAGCACGTTTGAGCTTCAGCAAGAACCAATGAGGTTTGTTCTCATATGTTATGCAGCACGTTTGAGCTTCAGCGAGAACCAATGAGGTTAATTCTCGTGTGTTACTCAACACGTTTGAGCTTCAGCAAGTACCAATGAGGTTCATTCTCATGTGTTACTCAACACGTTTGAGCTTCAGCAAGAACCAATGAGGTTTGTTCTCATGTGTTACTCAACACGTTTGAGCTTCAGCAAGAACCAATGAGGTTCATTCTCGTGTGTTATGCAGCACGTTTGAGCTTCAGCAAGAACCAATGAGGTTTGTTCTCATATGTTATGCAGCACGTTTGAGCTTCAGCGAGAACCAATGAGGTTAATTCTCGTGTGTTACTCAACACGTTTGAGCTTCAGCAAGTACCAATGAGGTTCATTCTCATGTGTTGCGCAGCACGTTTGAGCTTCAGCAAGAACCAATGAGGTTTGTTCTCATATGTTATGCAGCACGTTTGAGCTTCCGCAAGAACCAATGAGGTTAATTCTCATGTGTTACTCAACACGTTTGAGCTTCAGCAAGAACCAATGAGGTTTGTTCTCGTGTGTTACTCAACACGTTTGAGCTTCAGCAAGAACCAATGAGGTTTGTTCTCGTGTTACGCAGCACGTTTGAGCTTCAGCAAGAACCAATGAGGTTCATTCTCGTGTGTTATGCAGCACGTTTGAGCTTCAGCAAGAACCAATGAGGTTTGTTCTCATATATTATGCAGCACGTTTGAGCTTCAGCGAGAACCAATGAGGTTAATTCTCGTGTGTTACTCAACACGTTTGAGCTTCAGCAAGAACCAATGAGGTTCATTCTCATGTGTTACTCAACACGTTTGAGCTTCCGCAAGAACCAATGAGGTTTGTTCTCGTGTGTTACTCAACACGTTTGAGCTTCAGCAAGAACCAATGAGGTTTGTTCTTGTGTTACGCAGCACGTTTGAGCTTAAGCAAGAACCAATGAGGTTTGTTCTCATATGTTATGCAGCACGTTTGAGCTTCAGCGAGAACCAATGAGGTTAATTCTCGTGTGTTACTCAACACGTTTGAGCTTCAGCAAGAACCAATGAGGTTTGTTCTCGTGTGTTACTCAACACGTTTGAGCTTCAGCAAGAACCAATGAGGTTTGTTCTCATATGTTATGGAGCACGTTTGAGCTTCAGCAAGAACCAATGAGGTTCATTCTCGTGTTACGCAGCACATTTGAGCTTCAGCAAGAACCAATGAGGTTTGTTCTCATATGTTATGGAGCACGTTTGAGCTTCAGCAAGAACCAATGAGGTTCATTCTCATGTTATGCAGCACGTTTGAGCTTCAGCAAGAACCAATGAGGTTTGTTCCCCTGTGTTACACAACACGTTTGAGCTTCAGCAAGAACCAATGAGGTTTGTTCTCGTGTGTTACTCAACACGTTTGAGCTTCCGCAAGAACCAATGAGGTTCATTGTTGTGTTACGCAGCACGTTTGAGCTTCAGCAAGAACCAATGAGGTTCATTGTTGTGTTACTCAACACGTTTGAGCTTCAGCAAGAACCAATGAGGTTCATTCTTGTGTGTTACGCAGCACGTTTGAGCTTCAGCAAGAACCAATGAGGTTTGTTCTCGTGTGTTACTCAACACGTTTGAGCTTCAGCAAGAACCAATGAGGTTCATACTTGTGTGTTACTCAACACGTTTGAGCTTCAGCAAGAACCAATGAGGTTTGTTCTCATGTTATGCAGTACGTTTGAGCTTCCGCAAAAACCAGTGAGGTTCATTGTTGTGTTATGCAGCACGTTTGAGCTTCAGCAAGAACCAATGAGGTTTGTTCTCGTGTGTTACTCAACACGTTTGAGCTTCAGCAAGAACCAATGAGGTTTGTTCTCCTGTGTTACTCAACACGTTTGAGCTTCCGCAAGAACCAATGAGGTTCATTGTTGTGTTACTCAACATGTTTGAGCTTCAGCAAGAACCAATGAGGTTTGTTCTCATGTTATGCAGCACGTTTGAGCTTCCGCAAGAACCAATGAGGTTTGTTCTCGTGTTACTCAACACGTTTGAGCTTCAGCAAGAACCAATGAGGTTCATTGTTGTGTTACACAGCACGTTTGAGCTTCCGCAAGAACCAATGAAGTTAATTCTCATTTGGCTCTCTTTTTGTGATTGCCACTTGCATTCTGTATGCTTTAGTAATTTGAACTTTCACATGCATTTGTTTTGTAAATAAAGCTACACACTGCACATTTCTGAACTTTATATTTGTAATTTAGGATACCTTTTATCGCTACCTGAAGTCACCAGTTTACAAGGAAATGCAGAAAAAGGCCATTTCACCAGTGCCACATAATTTCAAGTAAGTCAGTTCTGTTTGTGTGTATGCATTATCATCAATATTTCCTCCTCTTCTACTAGTACATTTTGCTACTGATTGTCAGTTTCTACACAATTCACCAGTCGTTTCAGAAATATAAAACATGTCACCAAACCAACAGTATTTTGCTGTAAAACGACCTGTTCTCCCCCTTTAGTGAGTCCCAGCTGCAGCAAAACACCAAGAACCGCAGGCCGAGCATCAGCCCCATCGTCACCTGGCAGAAGGAGCAGGAAGATAAAGCAAAGGCAGAAGCTGCAGCTGGACCCGTAGACATTAAAAAACTGATGGCCAGCAAACTAGATAGAAAATAGAAAGAGAGATACTGGAAATGCTTGCAATCAGAGTAATAAAAAGAAACCCATAATAGGTTTCATTATTTTTTTGGGGTGCTCTACATGTACATATTAATGCAAAGTCTCACATAGAGCTGAACTTACAGACTTCTATGAAACGTGCTGTACACATAATTTCTACCAAATATATAAAAATAACAGTAAATCATTCACAGCTGTGTACATATCACTGCCGAATAGCTAGTTCCAATCATTTGTATTGCTACATTCAAATTATATATTTTTGTAGCTGGCTAAATTCTGTAACAAAATGTCATAATCTCTGGTTAAATTATACCTGTGGATGACTGATGTGAAATGAGCTGCTTTTTCAAATCACATTTGCTTCAGTGATTGTCCATCCAACACAAAGATTGCATTACCTTCCATCTCTGTTCACCTGTGTAGCAGTTTCTCATTATAGTGTGAACATGTTTTGTATGTGTGCAGTAGTCATGGCGAATACCTGTATCTCGTACTGTAAAACAATAAAAGACAGCACGGTCGTTGGTGCAGTGTTGTCTGGTGGTTGTAACAATGCTTGCAGTGTTGGAGAAGCTTAATAATTATAAAGCTACAGTCAAAAGCCCTCTTATTCAAATGTCTAACCATTACTTAAACAGTAAATCAAAAATATCCTCTTTAACTTTATGACAATCAAATTTTTTTAAATTGAATATACAGTCAAACAAAATTTAATCAGACATGTCAACATTTTCTCACAGTTTATTCGCTATAGTTTAGAAAATGGTAATAAAATATGACAAGAGCTCAGAGTTAAACTGTGTCAGAACAAATTCATCTCAGCTGTTAAATTTAAGTACACAATTAGAGAATACCAATTTAGGTCAACCAATTGCCAAGCAATGCTTAATTTTGCTTAATGTCTGTTGTGTAAAAGGTCGCATTAGCAATTAAAGAAAAAACACAAGCAAAACATGGTCAGAAAGTGTCTGAATAATTTTGGAATAATATTAGTTTTACTGGTAGTCCACTGTATGAAGAATTTTTAGGTATATGTCACAATTTACCTTATTTTGCCATCCTCGCTTGCATAAATTAACTGTACTATAGTGTCCTGCATCCACCAGTAAAAAAAATATATCTGGTGTCTGAATAATTTTTGGTTTGACTGTATACAAGCAGAATCTTAAAGCTTAAATATACACTCACCTAAAGGATTATTAGGAACACCATACTAATACTGTGTTTGACCCCCTTTCGCCTTCAGAACTGCCTTAATTCTACGTGGCATTGATTCAACAAGGTGCTGAAAGCATTCTTTAGAAATGTTGGCCCATATTGATAGGATAGCCTCTTGCAGTTGATGGAGATTTGTGGGATGCACATCCAGGGCACGAAGCTCCCGTTCCACCAAATCCCAAAGATGCTCTATTGGGTTGAGATCTGGTGACTGTGGGGGCCATTTTAGTACAGTGAACTCATTGTCATGTTCAAGAAACCAATTTGAAATGATTCGAGCTTTGTGACATGGTGCATTATCCTGCTGGAAGTAGCCATCAGAGGATGGTACATGGTGGTCATAAAGGGATGGACATGGTCAGAAACAATGCTCAGGTAGGCCGTGGCATTTAAACGATGCCCAATTGGCACTAAGGGGCCTAAAGTGTGCCAAGAAAACATCCCCCACACCATTACACCACCACCACCAGCCTGCACAGTGGTAACAAGGCATGATGGATCCATGTTCTCATTCTGTTTACGCCAAATTCTGACTCTACCATCTGAATGTCTCAACAGAAATCGAGACTCATCAGACCAGGCAACATTTTTCCAGTCTTCAACTGTCCAATTTTGGTGAGCTGGTGCAAATTGTAGCCTCTTTTTCCTATTTGTAGTGGAGATGAGTGGTACCCGGTGGGGTCTTCTGCTGTTGTAGCCCATCCGCCTCAAGGTTGTGCGTATTGTGGCTTCACAAATGCTTTGCTGCATACCTCGGTTGTAACGACTGGTTATTTCAGTCAAAGTTGCTCTTCTATCAGCTTGAATCAGTCGGCCCATTCTCCTCTGACCTCTAGCATCAACAAGGCATTTTCGCCCACAGGACTGCCGCATACTGGATGTTTTTCCCTTTTCACACCATTCTTTATAAACCCTAGAAATGGTTGTGCGTGAAAATCCCAGTAACTGAGCAGATTGTGAAATACTCAGACCGGCCCGTCTGGCACCAACAACCATGCCACGCTCAAAATTGCTTAAATCACCTTTCTTTCCCATTCTGACATTCAGTTTGGAGTTCAGGAGATTGTCTTGACCAGGACCACACCCCTAAATGCATTGAAGCAACTGCCATGTGATTGGTTGATTAGATAATTGCATTAATGAGAAATTGAACAGGTGTTCCTAATAATCCTTTAGGTGAGTGTACATTTACACCAAAATGTAACTTACAATGAGGTAATAAATTGAGAATATTGTGCTTCTGATTCACTTAACATTTTTAATAAGAATAAAATAAGTAAAAGCCACCAAATTATAGCTAATGTGCTTGATAAATACAAAGGTGTAATGTTCATTTAATCTTTCCCTTTTTATTAATGCTTTGCATTGCATTTTATCTTTATATCATGTGATTTTGAAAGAATAAGCAATACAGGACACAGTAGTTACATTTCCAAATGTATTTTAAATATTATTTTACATAGTGTTGTACGCGGTTAAAAAAAATACCAACTTTATAAAAGTTTATTTGGCCATGCTAGAAAGCCAGCCTAATTTAAAGAGAGAAGGGGCTGCGGATTCCTCTTCTTGATCTGCTAACTGCCTGAAGAGATTTCCTGGTCGGAAACTGTCCTGTGGAACAGAAGCAGAGGAGGGAACCACCTAAAATGGAGAAAAACAAAACATGTAAATTGCCTTAAAAATGGATTTACATCTCATAATGTTGTGACACCAGAGCAGATACAGAGCTTTGAACAGTTTTTCACACAGAGCCAAAAATGGTCACCACAAGCAGAAGATTTAGCAGGTTTAAAGCCAGTGGAGAAATCTGTAACTACATGATGCTTACTTGCTTATAATACAGAAGCATTAAACTTTGTGTTGTGATCAATGATGCAGATACTGCTCAACAGCCTCAGGGAGTGTTCACCCAAAAATGAAAATTAGCCCATGATTTGCTCACACTCAAGTCATCCTAGGTGTATGACATTCTTCTTTCAGACGAATAAAATCAAAGTCCTGGCTAATCCAAGCTTTATAATGGCAGTGATTGTTGCTCTGTTTTTGAAGTCCATAAAAGTGCATCTATCCATCATATAACTGCTCCACACGGCTCCGGGGGGTTATTAAAGGCCTTCTGAAGCGAAGCGATGCGTTTGTGTAAGAAAAATATCCATATTTAAAACTTAAAGTAAATTATCTAGCTTCCAGCTGATCGCCTTTTCTTATTCAATTTACAGAAAAAGTGTAGTGCCTCACGCAGTTTTAAAATGCTTACGCTACGTCTGACGATCGTAACTGGTGTACAATGTCGTCAGATTTGCACGGAAAGGTCACGCCTCTTACCGTAACGGGGAGATGTATGCGCTCAATGATCTCTACAGCGTCCCTGGGAAAGCCAAACAAAGGTGATTTGACTCTGGGATGAAAATAACAGCGTCTCGACGACATGGCGACAAACACAGTCAAACGCAACAATTCCTTTTCTCCACGCGACACTTCCTCTTCTCCACGTGGGACAACAACAAGACCACGCCCCCTTTTATCACGTATTCTTGTGGGCGGAGGTTAGTCTGTTCTACTGTTCTACTGACGTAATTAATGAAGGAAGTACCAGAATGTAGTCCAAGCCGGCCGTTCGCTGTAGGCTTTGAAAGGGAACTTCTGTTAAATAAAATATCTCGCTTGGCATTGAACTTTGAGCTTTATAATTTTACAGGTATTATTTATGCTCTAACAGCAACATTACACACTAACTAAAGTTTGAACAATGGGATCACGAAGAACGGGACCTTTAATATAACTTGTCTGAAAGAAAATGTCATATACACCTAGGAAGACTTGAGGGTGAGTAAATCATGGGCTAATTTCCATTTTTGGGTGAACTAACCCTTTACTGCTCATACTGCTCAGTATTTGAGTATCAGCTGCATGTGATTGCTTCTATGTCACGTGTTGCATTCACAAAGCATGTCAGCTAATGCAATCAGAGTGAATCAAGTTCAATAAATTCAAAACGATGCACTGCAAGCTCACTGCAAAAAATGAAGTAGCACCACACAATATGACGTCACCTATCGCCTTGAGATCCAGCAACTCTTCTGCTAGGCCACGTAAAACTGGGAGCATTGGTAGAAAGTGACTCATTTGCAAAGCCATGATAACATAAAACACCAAATGAAGTCTTTTTCAGTAAACATCAACACACAATGGTTTACTTTTCTTTACCAGAAGAGGTATTGTACATACCAAATGCTTTATCAACCTACCAGTGGTCTAGTGATATCTGCTCCATGTGTGGCTGAATTAGTCTTTCGAGAGTTTGTCATACTCAGTGGCAGCAAACCAAATCTTGAGGGGGGAATTGAAATAGAGCAAATTAAATATTTAAAAATATAATTGATTAAAAACTAAATAAATTGCTGAAATTACTAAATTTAATGAAAATAATGAAATAATAATGAATTAAAATATAATAAGAAAAGTATAAATGACAAATTAAATTGGAAATAATATTTTTATTTCAAAATATATATTAATATAATTATACTTGTATTCTAAACGCATGTATGATGTTTCTAACAAAATATATTTGTATTATATTAACAAGCCATAAATACTGTATATACAACAACGAGTTAAACAGTTTATACTCACCGGATCTGGCTGCTAGCCAAAGGAAGGATGTTGTATGGTTCCTGAGAGTTGATATTGCTGGTCCTAGAGACAAACTGCTTCTCTGTGCCAGTCAACAATCCTAAAAGCACCTAGAAACAACGTGAGACAAAACACTGTTCAATACAAAAAAGATGACAAGCAAATTGAATGGGCCAATTAAACTATTGGACGTTTAAAACAGTGGGAGATAAATGGCCATGCTTACAGAAGTCCTTTGTGAGAGTCGGTTCAGGTTGCTGTTCAGATGTGGAGTAAAAACATCCAGGTCAAATGGATCAATGTGACTTTCCAGGGAGTCACAGACCTGCTGGATCCTTTAACAAACAGCAAGAATGAAGAAGTGTAAGAGGTCTGCCGTTCAGGCAGAAGCTATTCTTGGTCTAATCGGTTGTGCTTTGTTTTAAAGTTGGAAAGTCAAGTCACGCCATAATTGTGTTTTCATGACCGATCATTGCTGTTACTTCCTACTGAGGACTTGTGCCCATCCCTAGCTTGTGAAGAGATTACCTTGGGTCTTGCTGAGAGCGGGAACTCCTACCCTCGTCAAGACGGGACCCTAGAGTGACATTGAGATACCGAAGGTCAAACAACAGCTGCAAAGCTCTGTTCTGGGTCATGGGGAGGCCTGCATCCTAGAGAGACAGAGAGGACGGAAAGGCAGGAGACAGAACAACAGACATTTGGTTAATTAATTATTACATTACAACAGTGACTAAAAAGCAGGAATGGAAGAATAAGAGAGAGATTTAATCAATTGTCTCACCTTGCTCTGTTTGCTCTGAGTGAGTCTTTCATACTCACTCACCACCTGGCCTAGACAACTTCGCAAGATGTCCAACAGAGTGACCTTTGGCAACGCGTGACCTCCGACCCTATTGACCTCAAGGCACAGGTGGAAGAGTAAAGACTGAACATACCATGATGGCTGAAGAGAGAGGAAAACAAAAGAGGGAAATATTTATTTTACAATTAATATAGATACATCTTTCCATTAGATAAAACACTGTGCAATATTACCACAAGGGGTGCTAAGGAGTCCGCAAAAACATTATAATGCAAGTATTTTATACTATAAAAATAAGTACATATTAATAATACCATAAATAAATTTGCACGCATGTGCAAGAATAGTTTGTATTTGTGTCTTTCATAATACATATTGTATGTGTTTATCTTTCATTAAATGAGTCGTTATACATGAAAAAAAAACAAAAGTGACTTTTTTTTTTTTTTCCAAGAAGGTGGTGCCTTAAAGGGGTTCTCATATTTGAGATTCATAATTTGAAATGTGACGGTTACCTGCACAGGAAGGCGTATTTTGGACATTATATTGCTGCCTGACTCTGTTTCTTCCTGTATTTCCAGTTCTTCCCAATTAGTAGCAGTACCCAGGATGGATCCAGCAGTTCCTGCATGGAGAGTTGCAGCAAAGCTGCCCACAAGTGCCTGAAATGCATTTTTTTAATTTAAAGTTTTAATTATTACATTTTATTGAAGAATGTATGCATTAAAAAGTAAAAAGATATATGCCTAAAATATGTACTCTGTATAACAATCAAGCTGGCAAATGAAGTTGATTTCCTGTCCCCAGAATGTCTCGGATGTCTTCATAATCTTACCCTGGTGAGTGCTGAGCTCCAGATACCATAGGCCTCCATGCTGCAGGAAAGAAGTTCTTCATTCAGACAGCTCCACTTAGCCTGAGCTGGGCTGACGTCCGCTGCCTTGGCTGTGCTGCCTTTGCCCAACTTCTTGCCCTGTCGTGGAGTGCCTCTGCTCACAGGATCCCCGCCCCCCTGCTTCCCCAGGATGCATTGTTTCAGACTAGGACACAGTTCCCCCATTGACTGGCATAATCTGGCCATAAAGAGCACTGAACTTAACTGGTTTGGGCTGCTGGTCTTATCCTGGGCATTAGTGAGCTCAGCACGAATGCTGGCAAGGACGTCCCTCACACATGCCAGGCAGTGCTCTCTAAGAATGTCCTCCACTGCTCCAGCATCCATAAAGCGGTTAATAGGAGAGCTAGTCATCACTAAAGGCTCCTTGCCATTTTTTTCAGAGGGCAAGTAGTGCTGCAAATCATCTAGTTTGGCTTTGAGCTTGGAGTCCAGGGAGGAGCAGAAGGTCTGAACGCAGGGGGTGAGGGCCTGGGTCTTCATGGACAGGCCACTCTTCTGCTGTGGACTGCGTTGGGCTACACTCACCCAGGCTGCGTCGCTGAGCAGGTCACCTTGAGACTCGGACCACAGGAAAGCTGCAACATCACTCTCATATTGCGCTCCTCGGCTGAAATTCCCAGCTGTGGCTTGACCCTGCAGATCCCGCAGAGCTGAAGACAAGAGCTGTCTGGAGCTGTTGGAGATCCCTTCTGTGCCCTCCTGCGTGATCGCCTAGAGAGATCAATGGTACAAGAGTAGGAGGAGTACCTATAAACTCAAGAGCTCATACTATCCCAATTCACATACTATCCATCCTAAATAGTATTCGAAATTAGAAATAGTGTGTCCCAAATCGTAGTATGTTGAAATGAGTATTCCAAAGATACCCGGATGTAGGGCTGCAACGACGCGTCGACGTCGTCGATGACGTCGACTACGAAAATACGTCGTGCGTGAAATGCGTCGACGCGTCGGCGGCACATTATTTACGTTCTAGAATGGAACAGAAGATCTAGAATAATGGCAGCTTCTGCTCCCGGGCATAGTGAAAATGATCATTTATCATATAAAGCCAGACCGCGACATTCAAAAGTGTGGGAGTACTTTAAACAGAAGCCGAATAAAACTGTGCTTTGTTCGCTCTGTAACGCCAGTTTCACACTGCACACGGTGGCAGAGCAGGAGCTGTGCGCGTGGAGAGCGGGAGCTTTCACACTGCAGTCAGTGTTGCCAAGTCCGCTTTTTTCCGCGGAATTGGGCTACTTCTACACTGTTGCCGCGGGCTGTGTCTCATGTCCGCAGGTTGAAGCAAAAAAACACACATATTTAGCCCCCCGAACGCGATGTTTACCAGAGAACCTCCCCGAAACGCGATTGGGCTTGTTTTGAGTAACGAATGGGTGGGTTTTGTTGTGTAAACCTGGCAACCCTGCTGCCAGTGTTCTCTCGCGCAGCTGAACGCGCCACGCGTGTATTGCAACAGACGGTCACATTTTCCTGGGTTCTTCTCCGACCCCAGTACATCTCGTGCTTTTATTTATTATGGGCTGCATATATCTCCTGTATATGCGACCTGGTTCCGCTCTGTCCCAAACACATGCATAAAAACATGCTGTATATAGGTAGTTTGCATGATTAAAGTAACATTAAAGTGAAGATATGCCTCTAGCTTTAATCATTTAAATGTGTCTTTGAAGTTTGGGCAAAAACTTCTGGCAGCTTTAGTCGTTGTTTATGCACATGTGTATCTTCAAAATAGACGACTAGTTATACATTAACACTATGCTGAAAGCTCCTGTATGTGAACCTTTTGCAGATAAATACAAGTGCATTTTCGTTTACTACTGACACAAATCAATAAGTAAATCATACTCAACTACTATAGTAAACAACTTTTCCTAATTAGGCCTACTCTGTATACATTTTATGATGAATAGTATCATTATATATTATGTTTAAAAAGCTTCTTGTGTTCATATATTTCATTATAAAATGGCATACTATGTACACTACCCTTCCTGAAATACAATTAATATTGTCATCATTCATTGATTTCATGTTAAAATAATATACAAATTCACTACCCTCTTTGAAATACAATAATCAGTAAAAAAGAATAACAAGATTAATCTGGAAAAATAATCGTTAGATTAGTCGACTAATCGGAAAAATAATCGTTAGATTAGTCGACAGAAAAAATAATCGTTAGTTGCAGCTCTACCCGGATGGTCTACTTTTTCCAGTGCACACTTTAATCTTGCCCATAACCCATTGTGCGTTGGACGAGGAATCAATTAGAACTACAAACACAAACAAAACGTGTTAAAAAACTACAAACATGGCGGACAATCGAGTCTGGCGGTTAAGTAGAGCTGTTTAGATAAAGGGGTTTGAGTGATTAATAATCAGTATTAATAATCAGTATCTGTCCGTTAAAGACGCAGTTATGATGAAGTAGTATGTCGCAAAGTTGTACGCTCTTCTGCTTGACACTGGAAAGTATATCTTTTTTCTTCACAAAAATAGTACATACTTTTAGGACATAGACAAATTGGGATGCAGCACAAGTTTAGAGAGATAACTGCCACCTCATCTTGGATGACAAGGCATTTTATTAACATTCAATCTCAGGTGATTCGATCACAAGGAGACAGCAGTAATTCAAGGTGTAAACGGGTTCCAAAACATGTATATTAAAGTAATATATATTTTTAATTTACATTACATCATTATAAATTATTTTACAATATATACACTACAGTGAAAATATTTTAAAATGTAACAATATGTAGAGCATATAATCATAAATATATCTTTAGCATTTAATTTGGACATCGTTTTAAGGAGAACATTGGTAAAGGTGCGGAATAGAATGTTCATTTTTATTATTCACTTCCCTAAATAAAATGCACAGATTTATTGATTATCAAAATAGTATTCTAATAATTAGAGCAACAGTCTTCCAAATGTTCATGTTTTTGTTTTAACATGTATATATTTTGTGCCTTATTAACATGTATATAGTCAGATACCCTTCTCTTGAAATCTATTCACTGGTTAGAATTGCAAATTTTCTAATCTGAATACCTACGATGGGATCACCCAATGTAGGTTAACAGCATGTGTAAACAGGGCCAACACATCTATCAGACCAGTTTAACTGGTTAAATCGGTTACGAGTACCTGAAGTCTCTGCAGGAAGAGTTGCTGCAAAAGGTCATCCCACAAGGCCAGAGGTCGTTCGAGGAGGGACTGACACACAGTACTCCAGTGTTGACTGATGGACTCGCTGCTGAGCAGTTCCCACACGGCATCTCGAATCGCAGCCAGACCCTTTAGACTCTTTACGTAGACCAGAAGGCTGCTGACTCCACTGCGGATATCCTCCTTACAGCTATTACAAAAACAAAAAATGTAAAAAATGTAAAAAAATCTAATCATTTGAGAAATGTAAATACCTTTGTGGGAGGGACATACGTATCGATCCACTGCTGCAGCGTGTCTCTGAGCTGCTCCCTCTGTATAGGCTGCGCTAGTGTCCGAAGGACAGGCTGGAAGTTCATCACTGAAGGGGGGAGGTATTTAAACCAGCTTCCTGTGCTCATCTCCTTGTCCAGAACCTTCTTATCTTTCCCTGGATTTCACAGAAAATCACAAAGGTTCGTTTAGACGAATTAGTTCGACTTGGATACATAAAATAAAAGGACAAGGTATCAGACTGGTTCGCATAAAGTGACCGTCAAATGTGCGTCAAAAAATAACTTTTCCATTAAGGGGCCCTCTGTAATTGATTTCCAAGGACATTTGTTACCTTTATAAATGTTTTATTAACTTATTAAATGTATTAGTGTCATATACAGACGTTATATGTCAGATACATAAAGTTAACCAATAAAAATGTATCAAGCCATTTTTTTACACTGCAAAGGTGTAACAAAAGCTGTATCTGACATGTCAGGTTTATTTTTTACAGTTTCATTACTGTGTAATGCTGCTCAAAGGTGGCATTCACGTATTTACATAAATAGCATACATAAAGAATAAATTAGAAAATCAAGACTTTACATTGGTTATTTTAGTAGCATGATAAAAACATGGTTATTTACAGAACGCGAGCAAAGATCGTCCCCACTATAACTTCAGTCTAGTGCAAATTCTGCATGATCAGACTCCTAAACAAACTCCTAATCTAAGACCAATCTAAACACCTATGATTGGCCATTCATAAGCTTGAACAGAACAGAAGCATGTGATTGGTTATAATGGTCGTCGCTAAAAACTGCATAAAAAGAAATCTGACGCAACATGAGCCGATCTCATTTTAATGCCGCAATCAACACTTTTCATTCATTTTCACAATTCACTTTAATCACAACATCTGTTATAGATTTAGCTTATTGTGCAGGGACATTTTTTACCTCCTTGTCTTAAACCAATGTTTAAGCATCCCAACAAAACTGTATACTCACCAGAGGATGTGTTGGAAGTCACATTCTCCAAGGTGGTAAAAAGTAGGCCACAGCCCAAACCGGTATCGGACACTTGGCCCTCCGGGGGCACATAAAACACAGCGTACGCCTGATACAGAGTGGTGACCAGCAGCTCCACCAAAGAACAAACCTGTGCTTTAACACCTGCACCTAAGAGAGGGACAGCATCACATCTGTATAAAGAACAACCATGTGCAAATGTAGTGATATATTCTAATCAACCAAATAAAAATAAGAGAACAAGCTTAACTATTCATAAGCCGAAAGGTTAGTCATATTATCAAGGTTATTCACCATGCTGGGGCTGATTGAGCAGTTGCTGAATGGATGCTTTCCTAGCCAGCAGGAAATCAGCAAGTGCCTGGCGAGGGGAGCTGTCCTCCAGAAGCATGGTGGAGACCAGCGCTTCAGCGATCGCTTGATCAGACACCGCCCTGCCGCGCAGCACAGACTTACTGTCCAATAAGATTGTAGACCTACAAATAAAAGGCAGCTAGCTTTAGGCAAGACCAAAAAACTAAACCGCATCAGAAAAACATTTAACAGCCTATAATGTAGTATAGTACACAGTCTATAATGTACCTGAAATGACCTGCAGCTGCTACCTGACGCACCAGAATGGGGAAGCGAGTAAGGACGGGGCTGTATTGATGCCCTCCGCCCTCCAAGTGTAGCTGGCGGTGAAGGTGACAGCACAGCAGGTAGAGCTGTGTGGCCTGCAGGTACTGCGAGGACTCCATTGCGCTCCAGACCCGCTCAGGGATTTCCAGGAGGAGCTTTATCTGTGACGCCATCGTATAGAATTTCTCCTGGGACTGTTTCTGACCCTGCCAGGAATAAAAACACATCTAATGAGCATTTAACAATTGAGCTCTGACTTTAGGAGTTATTGTATATTGATAGAAACTGGGGTTACACTTTATTTTAAGGCATCCTTGTTACAGTGTAATTATACTAGTACTGAATAATAACAACATGTACTTACTTTAGGGTTAGGGTTTGGTTTAGGGTGAGTCTACTACAGTAAGTACATATATGTTCAGCCTTGGTGATCACAAGAGCCTTCTTTATTTAGAATAATCAGTAATAATGTTTATCTCCATCAGACAAATTGTAAAGAGATTATTTGTGATTTTTTAGATAATTCGTATCTTTCCTACTACTAGCTAGAATACAAAATGAATCCTGCAGTTAACACATGTGATAAATATGGCTGTATTTGCCAATATTTACAACAAATATTTGACAGCTTTACCTCTGCTTTGCCGCTGGACTGAGGGGCGTTTTTCGCCTGCTTCAGTTTGTGACAGTACCGGTACATGTCCTGGATGGACTGAACGACACTTTCCGAGCACTGTCTCATCTCACCGATAGTGTCAGCAGCATCGATCAAATCCCGATAACGTTCACCGACCATCTGTCGTAGTTCCTCCTTCTTCTGCTCTATCTCTCCGCGCACTTTCCTCTCAATAGCACGGATATCATCTGTACCGTACCGTTCAAATAAAACGGTAGGGTCTTTAATTTCTGAAACCCGAAGAGACTGGGCCGGTACCGTAGCCATCTCTTTAAAACTGAGCAGATAACTACAGAAATAAAACCCGGAAGCACGAACAGCTCTCCTTCCACGTAAACAAAGGGTCAGAGGTCATTCCTCACACGTTGAATTAAGTGAGACAGCGACTCTTTTAGTTGAGGTTTGGTACTACAACACACATAATATTGTGTGTTTTCGCTACATTTATTTATTTATTGTCTACCCGAAGGGCGTTTTTTTTTTTTAACTTATTTTATTAATGCCAAGAACATACATAACAATTCCAGCAGGGGTTTGCACGATAGAAAATTACGTTAGAAAAATATAAAAATGACACAATGAGAGTTTTAAGTGCTTTTGAGTTGCTGGAGGTAATAAGAGTGTCCAAAAAACGACAAGTAAACAACGTTATCAAGAAACACAGTATTACATTTTCATCAAAGTTGTGATAACCAAATAAACCTGAAACGTGGAATCGAAACCAAAACCATTCACTCATTTGAATATTGAGTAGGGAATGGTGCATTCTCTGTGTGGTTAATAATATATCAATATCACAATAAAGGCCATTGAGTTGGCAATAGATTCCTAGATAATAGAGTCTCTAAAGACACTTTTGTAATGGTCAACTCTAATTTTAGGCCTGTTACTGAACATGCAAAACAAATATAGGGTGTATTTAGGGTAATTGGGACACTTTTTCCAAGTCAACTCAATGGCAAAAAAGTGTCCCAATTCACCCCTAACCCTTAACCATAGGTTTTACTTTTACAAGAGATCTTTCTATTCAAGGGAGAATTTAATTGAGTAAAGCAGAAGGTCTTTCAAGAGCAGCATACCTTTTCACTTAGTGCCCCAAAGGATATATGCTCACAAATGGATAAAATAGCCTACTCTTTAATTTTTATACGGAAAAACAAATTAAGAAAAGTGTCCTTGTTAATAAATTGTCTGATAGTGGGTTAAATGTTCTTGATTTGACTACTTTCAACCTAATTTTAAAAATTAATTGGCTTAAAAACTTTTTTTTTTTTAAATCAAACAAGTATATTTAATATCATTCCATATTTTTTATTTGAAAAACTTGGGGGATTCGTTTTTTTTTTGTTGCAATGTCCTTATATAACTGGTAAACTTCCTATTGCTTTGGCCAATTATCACAAACAAGCATTACTGTACTGGTCACTTTTATACAAACATTTTTCTCCTAGCAGGTGTTTTATATGGAACGATGGTAATATCATTCGAAGTCCTTGTACATGGAGAATTGGGTTCGACACAACATTTTAATTGTAAACCAGCTTATTGACAAGAATGGGCAACTATACTCATTTCCTAATTTTATTTCTAAACGTTTTTTTAAGTCTATTTCTAAAATAATTAAGTCTATCCCCAATGGCATAATAATCTTAACCAAATTCTTAAATGTAGATATTAATAATAAATCCCCAACTTTTTGTAAATGGTCTCCCCTTTTTTTGATAAATGTAGGCTATTAATAACAAGTTTGACAAAGCAAAACAAAACCTCATGACATTTTACTCTGTTTTCAAAACCCTTTTTGCTGAAAAACAAAACTATATTATTAATCTTTTAATTATTTTGGCTAAGTTTATATTCATAAGACAAGAATTACTCAAAATAAACTCTCATATATTACCTTTTATAATACTCACAATATACATTGAAACCCTTTCAAACATGGGATCACAAAACAAAAAACTTATTAAAAGAATAAAAAAATGTATGTAAACTGCCCTAATATTATACTTTATTTCAGTATTTTATTTTTTATTATTTTTTTTACATACATGTTGATTCTATATTTTAGTATATGTTGTTATTCTGTTCTACATACGCTGAACTGTACTACAATGTATTATATTTGTTTTGTCTGTAATTGAAAGAAAAAAACAAGATTCCTGTACAAGCATCGCACTTCCGCAAAAAGCATTTCAGCGGTTGAACCATCTATGGGTTGAACAACGAACAGGCTTTAATGACAGGTGTAGCGTAACGTTAGTAACCCGGAAATACGACAGAGCAAAACAACAGGTGAGCGACTTATAATTGTTCTAAAAGATACATTAAGACGATGTGTGGAAATGGAAATAAGCTAATTTGGACGATTATAAGTTATTTTAGGTTTTATACTGGATGAGGGTGGGCTGCGATCTTTGATTTTCATAATTTTGGTAATTGTAAGATTAATTGCCTACTTTAAAAGCAAACGATAAACTGTTTAAGTATTAATAAAAGTGTTAAGCGAATGAATTTGAGGTCAGTCTGTCGTTAACTGAATAAACGTATGAATGAGTAAAACGGCTTGACTAGAAGCATCCGTTTCTCTTTTAGTTTCTAATAGCTTAATTAAAAATACACTTTTCTAAAGTTTAGAATATAGTTTGTACCTTAAGATCCTCGTTGTGGTTAATCTAATGTATTTTGTACGCAAGACTATAGAACAAACGTCCTGTTCATTCAGGATATCATTTGAGTACATTTGTGTATTGAACAGGTTGGTTTAGTTATGGGCATCTGGGTTTTATTTTCTTAGTTTGTGTTTTCAAATATATGTCAACAGCGTGTGAATAATATAATTCCATCCATTTAGGAATCTTCTTACTGAAGTCATGGACAAGAGCATTCAACAGGATTTTGAGAACCAGTTCAATGATGTGGTCTCAAGACTACAATCAAAGCAGATGTTTCAGTCAGACTGGGACATTGCCTCCTTTGCCGTTTTCTTCATCTTTATAGGCAAGTAAAATTAAGCAAAAATGAGAAATGACGATACATAATTAAGAATCCTTAGTTAACACATTGTTAAATGTTCATAGGCATGGTCCTTTTGCTGGTTATCTTGGTTCTCATCCGCTGCTGTTGTTGCTGCTGCTGCGATGAGAAGGTCAGAATGCTACTATTGTAATCTTACAGATAATATCATCTATAGATTAATGAATCAATACATGTCATGACATTTATGGTAACAGCTACTGTTTCCACTTTAAAGCCAAGAAGACAGAAGGTGGGCATAGACAATATGGGAATGGAGCCATGATTTTCCAGAAACAACTGGAACCACTACATTCAAATCACCTACAAAATAATAATTATGTGAATCGGTTTTTATAGCACTTATGCCACCTAATCACGGTTTATACTTGAGAAAAGGTAAATATATAGAGGAAGGAAGAAAATATTTAGGTAGATGCTTCCTTATAGGAATGATGACAGCAAAAACCTTTCCCAAATGTGTAAAAATGCTATTAATATTTACCCAGGACGTCACATGACTGAAGTTGCAGTTGTCCATTATAGATTACAGATCCACTTTCTAGTTAAACACATTATTGAAGCACTTTATAGCAACTTTCCTGGTTGGAACGAATGCAGGCCCTTAACAAAACAGCCTTCATTGACATTTTCTTATTTTTAAAAGATATTTTAATCTGGAACCTGGCTGTTACTGGTTATCCCAGCCACTCAGCCAACACATTGGGGTTTCAGTGTTTCAGTGTTTCAAAGCCTTGACTTATAAATCTGAAATGTAAACAATATAAAACCTACACTTTCTGAAAATATTCTTCTTTTTTTTTTTTAATGGTTTACTTTTCTGCTAAAACTGCTCATTTTATTGCAAACAGATTAGGCAATATGGAAAAATCTAACCTGGAAAAATGAGTATGAATGTTTGTGTAGCATTTTTCTTTGACAGTGTACCACATTATTATAAAATGTAGACATTGTAAACCAAAAATAAATCTATTTAAAAGATTTCAGTGAAACTCAATGGCATTTGGCAAATAAAATGTTCCTTTCCCTGTTTACAAAATACTCTTAGACAATAGCATTGGTCAGTTAATTCAGTCAAAAACATTTTGAGAACTGGGTCAAGAGCAAGGTACTGTTCATAAAGTATGTTTATTGCTCAAAATATTCCATATTAAGCGTGAAATATACATTAAAATAGCTTAGGTTTTACTTCAGCAATATTGAAATTGTCATGCATGAAATCAACAAGGACACAAATTAAGTGCATTTAACATGAAATAAATAAATGTGGCAATAAATAAACAAGGCTGACAATAGAGTAAATTAACTACCAGCACAGAGAAACTATTTCTGTAATGATCACAAGCCCTGGACAGTATCAGAACTATCGATCAACATTATATTCTTGTTTTTTTTAATCATAGAATGATTGTTATTAGAAACGCCGAACTCTGCTCTCTGATCAACCATCCTCAGGAATGTGTGAGGTGTTAGTGGAATGATGGAGCCGTTTTCTGTCATTTAGTGTTAATATAATCATACCACAGTTGAGTCACAGTGGCACATATACTGTTGGTCATTTATGCACATTTATTAGCATATGACAAGGTTCTCAATGCTTTTTGCCTTGCTGCATTGATGATAGTCCCTGGTATTGGATAAATAATGTTCAAGAAGTGTTGGATTAAAAGGAATAAACACTGGTAAAATGAGTTTGAAGACATCTCTCAAAAACAAATAAACTGGAATATTTCACAGTCTGTGCGAGACACAGAACGTAAGCAACGTGTATTGTCTAAACCTAAACACGTTAGATGAGGTTAGCTTTAATATAGGCAAGATTACTGACAAACAGTCAACACTGACAATGACAAATACTGCATAAACACAAAAAAACACATCAATGAATACCTTCATATGAAGAGCCCGTTTCAAATGAACGCATCCAGTCCATAAACTACGCACACTACCTCTGCTGCAGTACACATACTGAACAAGAAGCACACATAATGAATGCATCGGTCATATAATAAAGTCACAATAGATCTCATGGAACTTGTTCACAGACATTTTTTTTGTTCCTAGTGCATCCTAGAGCATAACAATTATCATTCACTGTAGAGTTTTGGTCAGATATAGCTTAAAACGGTCTGTAGTTCCAGAAACTAGAGAAGACAGAAATCTGCAAATAAAAAAAGGAAAGAAATTAATATTTAGAGAATTAGATAACCAAAAGTATCGATTACAGCATTTACATTCAGATCTGCTCCCATTGTGTCAAAATGTTTGCTTTGCTTTTTGCACCGGTTGAGCATTATAATTAATATGACGTCAACTTCAAATCACAGGACAATCATTAACAAGAACTGGTGAGTTTTAACTGGGATGTTCCACATTTTACTCTACTGTTCAAAGTTTGGGGTCGGTAAGATTTTTTAAAAAGCAATTCATATGGTTGTTCAGCAAGGGTGCATTAAACTGATCAAAAGGTTCAGTAAAACAATGTTACAAAAGATTTCCATTTAAAACAATTGCTGTTCTTTTGTCTGCTGATAATTCAGTTGCGCCATCACAGGAATAAATTACATTAAAAAATATAATAACAATAATCAGGATATATACACAGTATATTTTGCTGTATTTTTAAACTTTTAAATGGTTGTGAATGTTTGACCTATGTTCACTGGCATACTAAAACGAGTGCTGAATACCAACAGGCACTCAAAAACAAGCTTAAATCATTGTCGGTCATTTTTAACAATCCTAGCAAATGTATATCAAAGTTATTCGTAATAGTAATAATAGCAAATAATAGTAATAGATTAGTGATTACAATATCAGGGTAATCATCAACATTTATCATTTTTGCCATAATCCTTTAGCCCTAATTCTCTGATAACCTGCTGATGTCATTCTGTTGCCATGCAATGTTTTTAAGCTATGACGGTGCAGGTGAGATTAGACTTGTTACCATATCAACAGGCCACACCCACCTTATCTTTGAGCTGTTGACAGAGCTGCAGGGAAATGGTGAAAAACACCAGAGTGTCATTCAGCCACGGCACTACACACTCCACCTTATGGACATGGCTCACCTCGAACTTGGTGTTGTTGTATTCACTTGAGGAGAATATAAAATATTATGAAATGACATAACTTTATCAAACAGAATGTTTAAAAAGAGCAGATTTACACATGATACTGTATGAGACAGATGCTGCTGCAGCATGAAAACAGGAAATGTGTCAAACACTTACAACATTGCTCCTGGATTATGCAGCACTGAACTTCCTGCTGGTTTGAAGTTCTAACAGAAAACAAAATGATTATGCATTTAAAAGCAGACACGTTCATGTTAAGCATGACAGTAAAAGCCATGCAAACTAGTTGTCGTCATATTTAGTGCTTATTTTCAGATGACTTGATACCTTAGTAGTGTTAGGCTGCAGCACATGTAGTTGATACACGGTCAGACACAGTTTACTGAGATTGATATAGAAGTTGACCATCACATCTCCAGGCATTGGAGGTGTGAACATTTTCTAGAAAGAACAGCAGAAAATGTTCATAACAGCACATGGAGAATCCACATTTAAATCTAGTGAAGATCCACATACTAACCATTAGGCCACTGGCTGAAAGCTCAGGAAGAGTCATGCTGGCCGGGGTCGTGAGTCTGTTACGGGCTCGGGTCAACTGAAGCATTATTGCATCCATAAGCTGAAACACAAATGATGCCAAGTGCAATCGTACTTTGCATACATGACCCCAAAATTTTTTTTAGACTGTTTTTAAGGAAAGAACGTTCCTATTTCTGAATAACCTGTAGCGCACAACAGCTTGAAACGCACTCATGGGAAAGCTCAATTATGCACATAAGAACCACACTAAGTACCAGGGGCCGGATTCAAGAAATTCTTCTTTTTACTTAAAAATACTAATAAAGTTTAAAATGTATTGTTAGGTAGTATTTTTAAGTTTGTTCAAAAGACTTGTGAAGAATTTGAATGACTGAAAAGAATGTTCTTAAAAAGCATCGACACTCTCAGAAAAAAGGTACAAAAGCGGTCACTGGGGCGGTACCGTTTCAAAAGGTACACTTTTGTACCTAAATATTGCATATTGGTGCCTTAAATGTACACATTAGTACCTAAAAGGGACAAAAGTGTACCTTTTGAAAAGGTACCGCCCCAGTGACAGCTTTTGTACCTTTATTTCTGAGTGTATAGAGACCTTAGGGTAGCTCCATATTTTTTGACAGGAATGAAAACAAGGCTGTGAGGGATATAAGTGCAGTGCAACGGTTCATAATGTTATTTAACAACATACCGATTGTTCAGCTGATGAGAAAAGAAAAAAAAATCAGTAAAACATTTTTTTTTGTGTGTGAAAGTTGTGAGTTATGAAAATTATATGATCTAGGGCCTTTATTTAGTGCGCACAATTGTAAAGACCAAGTCTATCCCTCCTCACAGCCTCATTTTCATCTGCGTTAAATTTAATATTGCGTCTACCCTGACTAAGGTCTATAGTAAAAATAACTTGACTTATGCCGAATTTGAAATTCAGTATCAAAATCAACAAAAAGTCACATAGGAACCTTGTTTTTACTCTTATAAATATGTAATTTGTCAGCGGCATTCAGCAGGACATGTTCATTAGCAGCATTATTCTTAAGATTTTTTTATTAAGATTATTTAACTTAGTATTTCTTTTAAAGGTGCCCTAGAATGAAAAATCGAATTAACCTTGCCATAGTTGAATAACAGGAGTTCAGTGCATGTAAATCACATACAGTGAGTCTCAAACACCATTGCCTCCTCCTTCATATGTAAATCTCGTTTGTGAAAAACACCACGGAAAAATAGGCAAATCTCAACGTAACACCAGCAGTGATGCAATACACGGGATCATTAATATGTACGCCCCCCAACATTTTCATAAGCAAGCACGTTCATTATCTGGCGGAACTGCGCAGCCGCCGTATCAACTGGAGTTCTGCAGCAGTAAGCCTGACGCGAGGATAGCGATCATGGCAGATCATGTTCCAGGCTGTGCAGGGGATGTGAAGACGTTTCATACTCTTCCCACAAATAAAACATGTCAACAGGCATGGTTGATGTGTATTTATAATCGGATACCGCAACAATTTAATTCAGAGTTGTTAGTTTGCTCAGCCCATTTCACCACGGACAGTTTTTCAAACCTGGGACAATATCGAGCAGGCTTTGCTCAGTGTCCGACACTGAAGAAAGGGGCAATTCCAATCATATTCCTGCAAGCAGTGATTTTATCCACTTCTTGACTGTCTAAACCATTTCTGATTAAATCGAAAGTTTCTTAGAGAGACAACATTAACGATAATATTCCTGTTGTTGTCTATATCCAACGCAAGATGCTATACGGTAAGAATTATTCTGAATAGGATAATCCAAGTGGCTTACATAACTAAATAGTATGTCTAATGACAAAGGTTAATATTATTTCATGCCAGTGTTGTCATAAATTAGTAAATGAAACCATAGATACGTAACATACTATGTTAGTTTAGTTGCTTACACATAGCTCACTCGATCCTTCTAGCTAACGTCACCACCTCCACCATTTAAGTTGAAACGATAGTAATTTGATATTTCTTTATTTATATTTTTGACAACTGAAGTATGATTATATACTGATTGAGATATATATATATATATATATATATATATATATATATATATATATATATAAGGTTGAATGCCTAATCTCTCCATCGTCAAGACGGTCAGTAAAGTTGTGCCTGCTATCGTTGAGCCGCAGTGAAACAGCCAATCAGAGCAGAACTCTGCATTAATATTCATGACCCTTCCAAATAAGGCAAAAACAGACCATTTCATCCTGGGGAAGATTTCTAGAGTTGTAAATGGACCTGTAAAACCGTATCTGGACAATTATTGACCTTAAATAAGCCATATACCCTCTATGTAGATACCAGAGAACAATTTAAAATGTTGTTTCAAATCATTCTAGGGCACCTTTAAGAAATTCTTAAGATTTTTGTGAATCTGGTTCCTGGACAACAACATGGAAAAATTTGTGACAAGCAAATTGAACAGCTAGATATTTTCACTGGTGAAAAACAAACCTTATTGACTTCAGCCCCAGTTTTAAAGTGATAACTCTCGTCACGGCTGCTTAGTAACTGCAAGGCCTGATTCACATGGTTTCGAGCATCCTGGATCTGAGGAAGGGCAGGATGCGTTTTAACAGCTATTTTTATGAGGGAATAATATTAAAACACTCCAAAAGAGATAATGTTCAAACAAGGCATTTGGAAGATCTTGATTTTTTTTTTTCTTTTAAAAATCAATGAGAGAGAAAGAGACATTACCTGCTGCAATTTCCACTGTTTATCATCTCGGAATGCAAAATGCATGACTTGACTGCTTTTAGCGACTTTGATATTAACATCCTGCAAAGAAAAAAATAGCATTCTGCCCATTTTACATAATTACGATAATTATAATTGAGCTGAGATAATGAACTAAGTGTATTTGCAGTTCCACCGGTTGACATCAAATTTATGTTTTGATTAATTTTGTCTCCTACAACTGAAAAACTCCACTTAATGGACCCGAATCAAAACAGTGCCATTCCTGCTGAATTTCATTTCCATGATATTGTGAAACATACTCACAGCCTGAGTCAGAGCTTCTCCTTGTAGCGTCAAGACTCCTTTAACCTGGTCCATCCTTATGGAATAAAAATGATAAAAGTATTTCTATACAGTGTTGTACACATCTTCAGCACTGTACACATTCCCATAAAACTGTAATAACAAAAATCATAAATTATTGTAATCATAAAATCAAACCTTATCCAAACCAAGTGGTCACATTTAATGGATCTTACGTTGAGTTGCCCAGGATGAAGTTCTCTTGTTTCAATTGTCCTTCCAGACCTGGTGATGGCATTGAAAAACGCCTTGACGCCTCCTTTGGTGAAATCACACAAATGCTTTTATTAATGTACTTTTTTGCTCAATAACACAGAATTAATTTGTTGCGAGCTAATGGGGTTTTGGTTTCCTTGCCACCACTTGGCGTGCTCAGTTGGGGACACTAAATTTCTCAACTAAACATCGAAATAAATCTAATTAATAAACTAAATTAACCATATAAACTAAATTACTGATCTAATTATTGATCTAAAGCCCACACTGTCACCGTATGGAAATTGAAATGAACTGATGACATCAAATGGCTATACAGCTTAATAAAATTATGCCGCATTATTTTCCTGTTTAACACTGTAAAGCTGCTTTGAAACAATCTACATTGTTAAAAGCGCTATATAAATAAAGTTGACTTGAGCTATTTATTAAGTATCTGGAGATACCTTCAAAATGTCCTGCAGCTGTTTCATCACCGCATGCACCTCTTCTTTCAGCAGCCAATTGAATTCCTCCTCCTAAAAACACAACAACTTGCCTTAAAGACATAGTTTACTAAAAGTTAACATTCTGTCATCATTTAGTGGAACTCAAAATACAGATGTTAGGCAGAATGATGGAGACTAAACCCCTCAGTCATCCTTCTTTTTCAATACAGTACAAGGCAATGGTGACTTGACTGAAGCTCCTATTCTAGCTCTAAGCTCCTATTTTACATTTTAAGCAAACAACAACAGAAGGTTTGTAAATCACTTCTGAGCGAACTATCCCTTTAATTATTTTGCAAAAATCGATCGGTATGTTGCATTACTGGGGATACCAGTGATCAGCAGCAGACTGCAGCATCAGCACACAGACATCAATACATAAACTAAACAGAGCAATGATAAGGCAGAACAAATCACTGCCACGATCGTTTAACCATTCACACTGGGATGAATTTAAACTTTGTCCCACCAGCTGCATCAACAAGCTCTGTCTGCATCGCAAAGCAATATGCTCATCTGCAACGTACCTAAAACCTAACCAACTGATTATGACTGTTCATAAACATATCAAAATGACTTCGCATATGTCTAATGCATCTGTTCATTATCAAATCATAAATACTTCGCCTATGTCTGTAATGCATCTGGTGCAAATATTAAACAGAAATGAATCTCTCACCATCACAGTCCTCTCTGCTTGACTCGCGGCGGTCATTTTCGCTATTTCAGAAAGAGTAGATCGCTCTGCTCCGAGCATTACAATGCAATAAAGCTATCCAAAATCTGGTAAAAAAAAAAAAAATGACCTGATCAGTCAGCTATTTAGTGTGACGGGCTAGACTATCACACATAAACAATTAGGCTTGACACCGCCTCCTTCTGCCAAACTTCCGGGTGTGTAATCTTCCGGTTTGGAGAGGATTGGTCGGAGAATAACAGCTGAATGGTTGAATCCGAATTCGCCCCCTAAACCCTCCTTCACTACTCCTTACGTTGGTCCACTAATATAGTTCACTTGAAGGAGTGAATGAAAACGAGTGCGTGAGCCGTTGTGTGTGCATCGGCTGTACTCGTTATTGCGGTGCAGTGTGTGGGATAGAATGAGTGCACTCAATACATGCCCGTAGGCATAAGAAACTAAACACTTCATATTTGGCCGCTGTTTTAGGACTGAAATGTTAAACTACCGATACAAATAATCCGGCAAACTAATAAACCTTTGTCTAATTTCGCAATTTTTAATTTAAAATAGGTAGGGTGATATTAGCTAAATTGGGCCACTTTTTGGTAAATCGCTTGGGACAATAATACATAATTATTAATAATAATTATTAATAATACATATATGCCTTTCCCATGTGTTTTTATGATTATTAATGACTGTTTTTGAAAAAAATAATCCTTTATAAAAAAAATATAATTATTTAGGCCCTATAGTTCTTAAAACATCAGCTGTGCCACCTTTTTTTGCATGAGCAGTTTCAGGTAAAATGGGCCGCTGTTTCAGGTAACCAATGGGCCAGTCAAACTGCAAAGGGAAATAGTGATTTATCATCAATTTTAATTTTATGTAGCCACATAAATTTAAACTGCATTAAACAAACATTAAAACATGTCATTAAAAAAACAAAACAAAAAAAAACATTTTGGGTGCAAACCCACATATTCAAATGTACAATTAAAAAAGTAAAATTTTGTAACAGCATAGATCATTGGTCAGTGGTGTGTGTGTGTGTGTGTGTGTTTGTGTGTGCGTGCGTGTGTGTGTGTGTGTGTGTGGGTGTCGGTGTGTGCATAACACAAATTTGTATAATGACATTTACCAATTACACTGGTATTACAACATCAAGCTGGTTTATGAGGACTTTCTAAATGTCCCCATAAATCAAATTGCTTTACTAAACAATGTTTTATTAAAAATGTAAAAATGCAGAATGTTTCCTGTGATGGTTGTGTTTATGGGTAGGGGCAGTGTAGGGGGATAGAAAATACGGTTTGTACGGTATAAAAACCATTACACATATGGAGAGTCCTCATAATGTTGTTGCACCAACATATGTGTGTCGGTGTGTGTGTGTCGGTGTGCGAGTGTGTGGGTGTGTATGTACACACATACACACGCACCCACACACTTGCACACCGACACACACTCACACACATGTGTTTGTGAGTGACACAGAGGATGGCCCATTTTAGCTGAAACCATGTGGCCCATTTTACCTCAGTGGGTAAGGTAAATTGGGCCATCAAGAAAAACATAACTTTTCCAAAAAATATGTTCATATACCAAACTAACAGCATTATTTCTGATGGATGCCATCAAGACCGATATTATGCTTAGTTTTTTATGTGCATGTTTTTTTTATTTTTATAGATTTATTATCCTTATAATAGTTTAGTTAGATTAGGTATGCCAGGCTACTTACCATGCAGCTTTCTGGTGCAGTCTTGATTTTAATTATTGCCCCGCCCACCATCACAACCATAAACCAATCAAATCACCTGTTACTTGTCAAGCACAGTTATGACAACAGTTTGAAATCCTTTTCAGTCATTGGCTCTAAATTCCAGAGGGGCTGGGACCCCAAACCTTAAATGGCCCATTTTACCTGATATCACCCTATATAAATACGTAGGCTATATAATTTACGTGATTTAATGTAATAGCAACTGTCAATGTGAGAGGACAAGAAACATTAACGAATCCTGAATGTGTACATATTGTAAATTAATTAAAAATAAATCTTAGAAAAAATATTCTAAATATAAAATGACCTCATGTTTTGTTGACTGCTTTAGGAGGGGAAGAGAGGGCAAAATAAGGAGAATGAAATGAAACGAAAGAGTGATGGAGATGAGGAGAGAGCAGGAATTGACAAATAATCTACTGCCCACTGACTTAGTTTTAAAGCTATTTCGCATTATTGATTTGGCCTTCAAACGTCTTAAAATGCACATATGTAGATCAGAGAAATAAAACATTTCTCAGGGGAGCACGCTCCCGAACCCCCGTAACTACCTATAGCCAAATTATTAAAGCACCTTTATTTCCTGACCAATTATAAGTTAGTGAACGTACAAATGTAAAATTCTTCTTCAAAAATTCATGTTTCACAACATGAAACAAACACGTTAGCTGATGGTTCTATCACGTGAATTTGTGATTTAAACTTTTGGGTGCTGAAAAATGTCCACTTTTTGAAGAAGAAAAAAAGAACCCCTGCTATTTGTTTCAATAACTAGGCTACTTGAATATTTATTTATGTAAATTAAAAAAAAATAAAACAATAAATAATTACTGTGTAATTACATTGCAGTGTTTTTGCACTTTTACTGAATGTTTGTATAGCCTAATTCTGTGATTCTAAATGGCATGACAAAAATGTAGTTCGTAACGTAATCCATTACATTAAACATTTTAGTTAACATAACCTGACAACTTTAATAAAAAAAAGAAAAAAAAGATTTAGATTACTTTTGACCTCATTTATCACATTGAATGGAATAATATAATAGTGTACCATGTTGATATAAAAATACAAAGAGAAAGAAAGTTTTCCCAAACTGGAGCTCGTCAAGGAACTGCAGGGGGTTTGAGAGTTTAATGAAAAGCTCACAATTAAATAAATCGTTAAAAAATTATAATAAAATAAACACTTTTGTTAGGGGACAACAGTTTAGGACCCAAGACCAGTTGTGAAGAATGAAGACCAAGAGTCAGGAGTTTAGAATAGTTTGCAGTTTCATCAGCAGTAGAAGCCAGCTTCAAGTCTCACAAGGAGTTCGTAGGCCGCGCTCTCCCTGCATACATATATTTTACACGGCAATTATACCCATGGTCTAGCTTTAGGTTACATTGTTTCTGATTGGCTAAGAGAAAATAGATAGACAAAGTAAATCTCCACACATGGTCAGTTAATCAGATGCACGTCTTCATAGATCACTTGTTGACACTTTCACCCTGGAATTAGGCGCCAGTTTGCCCAGAACAACATACTGTCACTCTCCCTAGGATGCCCGTTGCACACCATCAATTGATCTGGAACACAGAATACTATGCACATACACAGATACACAGTTTCTCCAAGGTTGGAGTTGGTTGAGCTCCAGCTCTGACCAGAAACTTCTCCAAAACATACTGATATCATGTGCTTTCTATCAGTAAGACGTACAGACAATATTCACCATTATTGATGGAAGATGCAAAGAAAAATAAAAGCTTCCAAATAAAAATTAAAAAAAAAGCATACAATTCAGTAAAAAGGAATGAAACCAAATAAAGACTTTAGGGCTTTGATTATACATTTATTTAGATTAGAATAATATATATACATACAGGTGCATCTCAATAAATTAGAATGTTGTGGAAAAGTTCATTTATTTCAGTAATTCAACTTAAAAGGTGAAACTAATATAGACTTATTACATGCAAAGTGAGATATTTCAAGCCTTTATTTATTATCATTTTGATGATTATGGCTTACAGCTCATGAAAAACCCCAAATTCAAAATCTCAGAAAATTAGAATATTGTGAAAAGATTCAGTATTGTAGGCTCAAAGTGTCACACTCTAATACGCTAATTAATCCACAACACCTGCAAAGGGTTCGTGAACCTTTAAATGGTCTTTCAGTCCGGTTCAGTAATTCACGATCATGGGGAAGACTGCTGACCTGACAGTTGTGCAGAAAACCATCATTGACACCCTCCATAAGGAGGGAAAGCCTCAAAAGGGAATTTCAAAAGAAGTTGGATGTTCTCAAAGTGCTGTATCAAAACACATTAATAGAAAGTTAAATGGAAGGGAAAAGTGTGGAAGAAAAAGGTGCACAAGCTGCAGGGATGACCGCAGCCTGGAAAGGATTGTCAGGGAAAGGCCATTCAAATGTGTGGGGGAGCTTCACAAGGAGTGGACGGAGGCTGGAGTAACTTCATCAATAGCCACTACACACAGATGGATACTGGACATGGGCTTCAAATGTCACCAGAAGCGTCTTTCCTGGGCTAAAGAAATAAAGAACTGGTCTGTTGCTCAGTGGCCCAGCCCTCTCTTCTGATGAGCGCAAAATTTGCATCTCATTTGGAAACCAAGAGTCTGGAGGAAGAACGGAGAGGCACACAATCCAAGAGGCTTGAAATCCAGTGTGAAGTTTCCACAGTCTGTGTTGGTTTGGGAAGCCATGTCACCGGCTGGTGTTGGTCCACTGTGCTTTATTAAGTCTAGAGTCAACGCACCCGTCTACCAGGACATTTTAGAGCACTTCATGCTTCCTTCGGCAGACAAGCTTTATAGAGGTGCTGACTTCATTTTCCAGCAGGACTTGGCACCTGCCCACACTGCCAAAAAGTACCAAAACCTGGTTCAATGACCATGGGATTACTGTGCTTGATTGGCCAGCAAACTCACCCGAAGGCCGCTATTGAAGCATCCTGGTCTTCCATAACACCTCAGTAGTGCCACAGGCTGATAGCATTCACGCCACACCGCATTGAGGCAGCAATTCATGCAAAAGGGGCCCAAACCAAGTACTGAGTACATATGCATGATTATACTTTTCAGAGGGCCGACATTTCTCGTGTAATATTCTAATTTTGAATTTGGGGTTTTCATAAACTAAGCCATAATCATCTAAATGATCACCAATAAAGCCTTGAAATATATCACTTTGCATGCAATGAGATAATATATTAGTTTCACCTTTTAAGTTTCCACGACAAATTGAAATGATTTCTGTAAATCCAGTGGTCAAATTCTTTGTGTCCTCTCAATTTTCCATGTAATTATGGCCACATGACTAGTTGCTGGCCTGTGTGTGCAATTTCACAAAACTAGAAGAATTTCTGAATGTATACAAGCAACATGCTTTTTTCCATTTAAGAAAGGAACCTTTAAAACATGAAAATGATTTACTTTTTAGATTAAAAAAAATTAACTATAGCTTACAAGCATTTTAAAAGTACAACATTTGTGTAATCCAGATGTATATATGGTATTATTATTAAGAGTGATTTGTGAAAAAAATATAAAAAATACAACAATAAAATATGGACATGAAACCTGACCACCACTAGTTGAACTTTCGATTTGTTTATTCAGCGAGTTCAGTTGACCGCACAAACAAAAAAGAAAAGAAATTTCACATTTACATGAAATTATAAATAAATCCGATTATAACACCAATACCTTCTTTGCACAACTGGAATCAAGTTGTCAGTATGTCATTACCAACTCTGTTTAAGCCACACACAAAAAAAAATCAGACCATTTACAGTAAATAAAACCATTAGCTAAGACAAAAGAACAGCCTACAATATTAAGACACCATGATTAATAAATTCAGTAGAGTCAAACTGAGAGCATGTTATTCCATGTATTCAAATAACCCAACCCACTCATGGGGATATATACAACGTCTTAATCTTACAGAGTCCTTAATCATCACAAAATTCTCATCTGTAATCAAGCATAATCAAAGTCTTTTTTTTTTTCCTTCTTTTTTTTGGCAAAACAACAATTAATAGAAAAGGAATCACCCTGTATTTGTTTTGAGTTAAACAAAATACCAAAATTATTGACCCAATTATATGATTTGTAATATCACTTAAAATAAACGAATGCAATCATAATTTAAGAATAAAATGCAGCAATACTTGAAACTCTGTCTTTACATTTTTTTCTTTTTTTATGAGTCATAATGGAAATTAAAAGTCAATTAGTCTTTTAAACAATTAGATAAAAAAAATACCAAAAGGCAACAGATCAATCTGCCAGATGACTGACTTGGATGAGAAGAGAATGAGAAGCCAAATTTAAAAAAATGTTAAAAATAAAAGAAAAAAAATAAATATGTCAAAATTATTATTATTTTTTGCATCCTAGTTGAAATATCTAAATGCTGTGATACAAATCCAAGCTGGAAAACAAGAAGTTCCATTGCAGAAGTGATAGTCAAAACTCAAAACCTATTAGATCATTTTCAGCATTAACTTCATTGTAAATTATAATTAATTTCAGGATTACTCTTACACACCCAACTTAAAAAAAAAAAAAAACACTGCATTTCTGATAAGGCAATAAAAACAAATCATTAACTAGTGAACAGGGGACCTCCAAAAACAAGGGGGAAAAAATTAAAATAAAATGTACGGCCAAATTGCACCTGACATGATGGTGAGCTTTAGAGATAAAATAAATAAATACATCTATCTTATATGGGTATTAAGGCAATGCAGTGGCTTTTATCTTCGTCGTGCTCCTCAAGCCGATTTGTGATCAAAAATTCATACTTTACAGATTTCTGAACATCGAAAAGTACAATGAGGGTATTCATTTGTAAAGATATGAATGATAAATAAAACCCTTGCCTCTTCAAACATCACTGCATCGTATGCAGTAGCCTTAACAAAATGCGGATATAATACACTGCACAGTCTATCATAAAATAATCATTCGCAGGGAGTTTAATAACCTCCCATTGAGCATACGTGCAGCAATATTACAGTCAGTGCAATGCTCGGATTAGGCTGCTAAAGAGATCCCATTATACATGGGAAAACATATCACTGGTGCCCAACAAAATTGATCAGCAGAGGAGAGAAAGACAGAGGGAGAGGAACAAAGAAGTAGGTAAGGTTTGTGGTCCAAGACATAGAAGCACATCTACAGGATTAGTGAATATAAGCTCTGTAGACTGCAGACATGTCATTGTCCGACTGGTCCAATGCTTTTGCTCTCTTGTACACCTGCAGAAGTATGAAATAATGCATTATTTTAATGGAAGTACATGCAGAAATTGCATTTAGTCCTTGAGAAAACAATTAAAGGTTTTAATGTCACTGATTATTTACAGAACGTGTAATTTTATGGCCGTTATTGATAAACAGCATATATTCAAATTCTATGTTACTACTACTACAATCAATCATATAGTGAATTTAGGCATCACAGTACTTAAAAACAAAAAAAAAGGATATTCATTTGGAGATTTGCTAATGATTACATTTAACGGTGTTTAATTATTGGTGCTGCTTTTAAATATTAACTTTATGTGAATGTTAGATGACGACAAAAGGTTATCTGAATGTAAAAATAGGGAAAATGAGAAGCACTATTAAATATCCAATAAATTCACAGATGACACTCCAAAATAATCCATTCAGTTACCAAATGTTGCCTTACCTCATTTGCAGCAGCTGCCATTGGTGTTGGATGATTCACCGAATCTCCCATTGAAATGGCTAATCTCAGATCTTTCTGAATATGTTTCAGGTAGTAATCAGGTTTGAAGTTGCCCTGCAAGATATCTGCAAAGAAAACAATCAAATGTTAAGGTCAATTCTAGGATTATTTAATAGCTCCAAAGGTTAAATTGTCATACGGTGTTGCCTTGTAGATTCTAATAGTTACCATTTTCCATTCAAGTTTTGAAAACATTTGCACAATCGATGACTAAATAAGCATTTGGTGTGGCTGCAAAGGTTACAATCTCCAAGCAGCACCATGTTACAGAAAATGGTTAAAGGCAGGAGGATTCAATGGCAGCAACTTACAACATAATCATAAATGACTAGCATACAGATAAACAACATACTTCATTGTAATCACTTGTGTTAAGTAGAATCTTTAAGACATTTACAAGTAAACCTACTCTGGCATTTCTGGTCCACAAACGTGCTTGCCATTTGTCCGTGGCAAAGAATATCCAAGAATGTTTGTTGTGACTGTCCTGTGGCCTGTGCCAAGGTCAAACCCTCTGCGATGGTTGCCATGAAACTGCCTTGAACCATGTTAAGGATCAGCATCATTCTTGCGGCATTTCCTGCTTCCCCTGCTTCGTTGGACAGGACAAAGTTAATATGAGATGCTAACATACAACAGCAATCTAGTACACAGCCACGCATGAAAGGTGGTAGTACCTATGAAGAAAGACGTCTTCCCCATTGCCTGGAAGCAGCTGCTACAATCTTCATAAACACTGCGATCTCCTGCAGCAACAATGACCAGCATACCGTCATTGGAAAGCTGCTGGCTGCCCGAAACCGGGGCTTCTAGGAATCTGCCGCCTCTGGACGTGATGACCTACAGATTCAAATGAACCTTAGTTATAAGACTTCCTCCGTTAATGTCCTGACAGACTCGTTTGGATGATGTTGGTTACCTGTGAGAGCTCTGTGATGGTTTCTGGATCAACAGTGGACATCTCCACATAACATTTGCTTGGTCTGATTCCCTGTAGGACTCCACTAGGACCTAACACAAGCTGAACAGAAAGAACACTGTACATGTAAACCAAAGAAAAGCAGCTTGACGGATTGAAAACAAAGAGAGTCATTTACAAAACATTGACCTACATCTCTGGCAGCTTTCGGGTCTGATACGCAGGAAAATGTGATATCGCACATGGACACAACCTCTGCAGGCGTTCGCCCTAATCTGGCACCTTCTTGGATGAACAAATCACACTGCAGAAGAAAAAAAAAAAAACAAGTTGAAAAATCATTCAAACTTAGTGTAACTTCAGAAGCAACAATATTTAAACCCCTCTCTGACTGTACCTTTTCTGCCGTGCGATTCCAAACGGTCACAACATGCCCCATCTTCAACAAATTAGAAACCACACCACTTCCCATCAGTCCTAGTCCAAGGAACCCTATCCTGTTGTGAAAACATATAAACTACATTACAAAAATTAAAGGTATCATAAATATAACAATTTAAGTCAACCGTTTGTTTGTGAAATTAACACAAATTTCAGATTCGGGCTACACAGTATTTTCACTAAAATGAACCTACTCATTAGAGTAATTTGTTTGTTAATCAGATTACACTGGTTGCGTAATGTGCTTGTTTTTTCATGGATCAAAACAAAAACACGGCTCAGCAGAACAGTGACATCAGCAGTACAGGAAGCTCTGTACAAATGCAGTGGGGTGGGGTGGGGTGGGGTGGGGCGGGTTGGGGTTCAGATCTGGGGATTTTAAGAATGTATAGTCACTGAAATGAAGATTGCGATCAGTGTTATTGTTAATAAAACTAAAGCGATTGAAATTTTAATTGAAGTAAATCTGAAAACATAAATATTAAAAGAAAAATTCACAAAATAGAAATATTCCCGTTAACTGAAATAAGTTGAAATATTAAAATTACAAAATAATAAAAAAAAGCACAAAATTACTAATGAAAACGAACCAAAAATATAATACCAACATCATTAAAAATATGAATAAACACTATTTTAGTGTATAAATAATATTACATGACGCCGATTAAAAATCTTTTTTTACCCTGCCTTAGGGCGAGGCGATAAAACGTTATGTAACGCGATAGACACGTAATCGATATCAATAAAAAATGCGTTCGATAAAACGTTCAAAAAATTTTTTCCTTCGTCGGAAGAAACCAGAGGTTGCGAAGCAAGTTTGGTTGCATGAACAAAGGCACTCACTCTCTGGTAACCAAGCGACGTAGGGAGTGACAGGCTAATGGCCAATTTATACTTCTGCGTCGAGTGCACGCAGAGGGTACGGCGTACCCTACGCATAGACGCGTTGGATACGCCGTACCCTACGCCGTACCCTGACGCGCACCTCTCCAAAAATGTAACAACGCGTCAATTCTACGCGGACCGCAAGCGCTGTGATTGGTCTGCCAGAACCCTTCCCTCAGGTCAATAAATAAATAAAAAATCTGCGATAGGAGTGTGTGTGTGTGTGTGTGTCCAGAAATTGGATGATAGTTCCTTACGTCTGCTATAACACAATATTTTGCAGTCCAGCGATTCTTTATGGTAGTAAATAAATACATAGATCCGCTGAGTATAGTTTATTTATTTTCTCATTAAAACCAAAGATGTTAATCAGTAATTGTATATCAAGAACAGGGACACATTAGGGTATATTTCGTGAATGAAGTCTCCGCAACAGCAATCGATTGCTCGAGCCACCGCTGCTGAAAACAGCGGCCACGAGCTCCGCATGATTTCACAAACGCATTCCAGCGCCAGATCGCCTTATTTAACTTTACTAATCAACTAGAGATGCTTAATTTGCTTTAGATACAACAACTCAAGCTGCAAGAAAAGCCGCTCTCTCACTGCTGCTGATACTCTCCACACGAAGCTGCTTCTTCTTCGGCTGTTCTCTTGATTACACCAACATGCCCGAGGACACTGCCTACTAGCGTCTGCATGTGGAATTGCACATTGACGCAGACAACAGCGCAGAAGTATAAATGCTCACGACGGCGTCGGCTACGCGCGTAGCCTACGGCGTACACTCGACGCAGAAGTATAAATTGGCCTTAACAGCCAATCATGTACCAATCATGTTTGTTTGCGCCATATCGTTGTCTCGTGTTGGATTAATTCTTCAGTAAACAGAACCGGCGTGTTTATACATTTTCGTCTGGCTCCGCAGCGCGAGCCTCCGCTGACTTGGGGACTCCCTCGGTCGCTTGGGGACGTGTTTATACTCGACGAGCTCGCCGTTGTGCTATTCTTGACTTTGGCTGAATCCGAAATTGCCCCCTAAACCCTCAATCACTATTCCCTACTTTAATCCACTAATACAGTTCACTGTATTGGAGTGAATGAAAACAAGTGAGCGAATTCGGACAGCCGCTGTGTGTACATCGACTGTACACTTGTTATCGCGGTGCAAAGTGGAATAGAATGAGTGCAACAACGTCCACTATCGTTTTGGACACCACTACAAATGGCTGTCCCCTGGGGTGATTTCAGATTCAGCCTTTGAAACTACATGGAGAGGTACTCCGCATCAGTGCCTTATGACAAAGCATCTAAACGGTAACAGTTACAAAGAAATAACGAGGGCACTGCACCTTAATGTTAAGTGTTCATTTAGACATTTGACATTTCTGCCTTTATAAATGAGGGGATTATAATCAGAGGAAGGTTACGTTTAAAATAAAAATGTTTAAATGTAAAATATTTTTCTCCTGGTCCTTATTTTAAATAGGTCATAAAAATATCAATAATTAGCGATATCGACCGATATGAAACGCTTATATCATGATACAGTTTTCAGTCATATCGCCCAGCCCTACCCAGCCTTATTCAATGACCTAAAATAGCACAGGCATTTTTTTTTTTTTTTTTTTACAAGTTTTGAATCTTAGAATTTTTATGTGGCCCCATATTTGGATCTCACTGTTTCTGACCAGAAAAAACATGACTCTTTATTACCTTTTGTCTGTAGGCGTAATGCTGCCATTGATGGCTGTGCTGTCTGCTGCTTGAATAGATGTTGATCTTGTGTCCTTTTCAAAATTAAAACACAATTAATACAATTACTAAGCAATTCTAGCCAGCTAATAGATCAGATTATTGAAGAAACCACAAGGTGTGAATTTCTAGGCAGTGCTCACCTCCTCGATTATCTTTAAACGCTTGGTGATGGGCTCCATTGATGAAGCTGGCTGTAAGGAAAGGGGAGGGTTTTTTGTAAATCAAAGTCTATTCAACATTTCATTTGAGATTTTCTAGAAAGAGCAAAGAGTCTTGCACTCAAAGGATCCTAGATACAAATTGAGGTGAAAACACCACGTACAGAGCCAGGGAAGGAAAACCAGGTGGAAACCTTTTGGCCACAACAGTCACAAATGATCTTAAGTGCATGTTACTCATTGCTCTGCCAGCTTCCTCTAAGGATTGCACTTATATTATCCCCTGCTGTCATGTCACGCAGCTCATACTGCCATATCTGATGTGAGAGCCAGGAGCGAAGCAAATGTTAGGAACTGAAAATCAAGTTATCATGCTCAGCCACATGCTCCGCTTCAGTTTAACTGAAACTTATACAGGGCAAGAAAACGGCTGACACAGCCTACATGAAGATTTTTGAGAAAAGCCTTAGGCAATTAAGATTTCAGCGTCTCCTTTTTGGAGATATAAATTTAAGATCAATTTGTTCTGACTGTGGTGCCTGAAAGAAAAATGGCAAAAGGACAAGCAAGAAGGAAATGTTCCTCTGAAGAGGAAGTGCCAAGAGGAAAGGAAGAGTCATTTAAACTGTCTGCTAGTATAACTGGCACATGAACAGCAGCACAAGAGTAACTTGGCCGGGCGTCTCTGCTGGCTGAAAACAATCTTTTCCAATACAGCGCCCCACCCCAATAAATAGTCAATTATTTAAAAACACTAGCCTGTAACAAACTGTGAAACCATAGCCAGGGTGAAAAATTAACCGTTGGCCAAGCCCATGAACATAAATATTTATTACTGCCCATGTATTTTGAAAAAGTATTTTAGGCCATAATTTCTTGCATATCTGTAGCAAATAGCTCACAACTGCAGTGGCACAAAAAAAAAAACATGATTTTCTCTTATAGTATTTTTGGTGGTTTGTTAACTAACATGCCACTTTTTGAACAAGCTTGAAAACGACTCAAAATGGTTGCAGTTAACAACTTTGTATTACCAGGTATAATTGTGGTCATACCGGTCTCTATTTAAATGTACAATATTCAAAAGTTTGGGGTCAGTAATTTTTGTATGTTTTTGAAAAGTTTCTAATGCTCACCAAAGCTGCATAAGCAAAAATGCATTACAAACAACAATATTGTGAAATAATTACAATTCAAAATAATGGTTTTATATTTTAATGTTTTAAAATGTGTAGGTTTTTTTCCTGTGACGCAAAGCTGAATTTTCAGCATCATTACTCCAGTCTTCAGTGTCACATGATCCTTCAGAAATCATTCTAATATACTGATTTGATGCTCAAGAAATATGTTTCATGAATAGAAAGTTCAAAAGAACAGCATTTATTTGGAGTAGAAATCTTTTGTAACAAATATTTTTACTGTCAATTCTGATCAATTTAATGCCTTCTTGCTGAATGAAAGCATTCCCAAAAATCCTACCGACCTCAAACTTTTAAATGGTAGTGTAAATGTTTAGCCAGGTGGAGTTCTGTAGTAAAATCAAGTGTTCATTTTGGACCCTGACCACAGGCCAGACAAACACCTTTTAAACAGGACTACAAAACCACAGCCAAAAAATAGGTTAAGTTGAGTACACGTCAGCCCATGATCAGATGGTCAACCAATAAGCTCAACACTCAACAGTCTGTTCTGATACGTAACAAATTCAGTATAACTGCCATGCTGCAGATTTGGCCAAATAGCAAATCGCCAGAAGCAGTTTGGGGGAGGGAATTATTCAGAGATTATTAGAGCAGCCATTGTGTGCAATGTGCAAGAGACAGGGGGAAGGTTGCACTAACTAGAAAATCATTCAGCATCCCAGTAAAATGTCTCCTTACCTTCTCAGACTGGCTGAGCAGAAAGTGATGGAAATGTGGGTCATCCTTTACTGGCTATAACGGAAGGAGAGTTAAATTGGAAACTATTCTCCAAAGAGACTTGCTGACCTGAGAGCCGTTTAATCTGAAACTAATTAAATTGAAATGGTGAAAGGTGCAACTATACAGTGAAGGATGTAATGAAAAATGTGGCATTTTCACACCAGTTTAACCATTTCAGTGGCTTAAAATAAACTTATTGGATGTGCTTGTGCAGTTGCTATGAAAATTCACCGCTGTGACTGCTCCATCAACCAAGCGTGGATAAGTCTTACTGGTAACTAAAAAAAGGGTATTTTATGTGAAGAACTCATAAAAGTGCAGAAACAAACTGTGAATGAAACCTACACTGCTCTCCCATTTGAATCCTGACACTGTTCCAGCGACCAGCCGTTGTACAGAGGATGGCTCTGGGTCAGAATCAGTCTGTTCCTTAAGGGAAAGAGAGACACATTCACCTTGTGTACAGAATGGCTTGATCTCATGAAACAAAGCCCTAAAATAGCTGCACCTCTACCCAGTCAAAATACGGTTGGGCGGATGCATAGGTCGAGAGATGACAGTAGTTTCGATGAATGGGTGGGTCCCACTTGACAAATCCCGACACTAAAACATACAATGGTAACTCCATAGCAGGTGCAACAGCAAATGGCCTTAAAAAAGGACTTGTGAAACTGACAAAACAAGTGTCAGGTTATGATCAAACCCTTGCCCTCAACAGTGCCATTTAATGTTAAAGCATCATCTTCCAACCTTGTCCGACGAGCCACCCTTAAAGGCATCTTCATCATCCTCTTCAATGATCTTCATTGGTTTAGCTGCTTTACGCCCTTTTTCTGACTTGCTTTTGTCATCAGAGTGTGCCTGTAAGACAAAGTTATGCGCAACATGAGTAATTATTATTTCGAAACACTTGTACTACCTAGTGAATTTCGAAGAACCCATTTACACCTGGTACCAATGTACTCTGGGTGTCAATCATAAGTGGACAACATTAAATAGAGGTTTAAATGGAGTCCAAAATGTTTTGTGATCTGATTGCTCAGATTCACAGGTAATCCCAGACAACACAAATAAATGCAGCTTTACACCAAATTAACCATCCAATTGAAAAGTACTTTCAAAATGTGGTCTTGACTAAACAAATGACAAACATTCTGTTCAAAACATCCTGTTTACAGTGAGAGTTATATAATGTTAATGTTTATTTGAAAACAACAGCATACTGCCTTTGTGAGATGCTTTATAAACACATTTTAAATGCACATTAATATCAGGAAAAAAAAAAAAAAAAAAAAAAGGCGATGTGTCTTGTGGTCTCAACGAACATGACAGACGAAACCAAGCCCTTTAGAGGGACATTTTACCCAAAAATGAAAATTTACTCACTCATGCTGTTCAAAACCTGTATGACTTACTTTCTTCTGTGGAACATAAAATAGTTATTCTGAAGAATGTTGGTAATGGTAACTAAACTATTTTGGTGCCCACTGACACTAATTATATGGACAAAAAAAACCCCAAAAATTCAAAATATATATATTACATTCCACAGATGAAAAAGCCATGAGGGTGAGTAAATAACAGAATTAAAAGTGTGCAAACTACTCATTTAATGACAAAAACAGCTGACCATGTGGTTCTTATAGGTCTTGTTTACACCTGGTATTAACAACCCTCTACAATTAGAGTAAATCCACCGCATATGCAACTAAATCTTAACTCTGGGAGAATAATGTCTATCATATCATGGCTAATAAATTCTGAGATTTTACTCTCCTGTGTTAAGAGGCCAAGTATTAGTTTAGCAAAGATATATTTTCACTCACTGAACACTGTGACTGAGCTTTTGAGTTTCTCGCTGTACTTTTTCCAATTCAGCTCTGGATGCGAGCGTACCTGTACTTGACGTACCGTAAATTGTAGTGTGAAGGCCTACGACTCGCTGTCGCATTGCTGAGAGTGCTAGCTGTGTTTTTCACACACACGCAAAAAGAGAGAGTCTTACATACCACACAGAATCGACATGCTACATGTAAACAATATTCTTTGTTGCATTTTCCTGTCAAAATAACGAAGTTCATTTGGAATTATTCAGCTTTTAAGAACAAGCAGAAGATATGCCGGTTTCTCCGGTAGTGGGCGGAACTAATGCGCAAACGGCAATCTCATTGGCTGCCGCTCACATATCACCATCCCTGTTTTGATTTCAGCAAATCAGTTCGAGTGAACGCTGACAACATGATTAATATTCATGAACCCAGCAGCTGTTATTAGTATTATTATTAGTAGCTGTAGTATTATCTCTATTACCATATTTTAATAATAATTACTATTATCTGTTTTTTTCAGAAACACTGAATGACCAACAATATCTTAAGCACCACCACCAGTCCTAAGTTCAGTTAAAATGACAAATATGCATTCATACATGGTTACCAAGTGTGTTTTATTATTTTATTTATATATATATATATATATATATATATATATATATATATATATATATATACACATATACATATATATATACATATATATATATACACAGTGAGGAAAATAAGTATTTGAACACCCTGCTATTTTGCAAGTTCTCCCACTTAGAAATCATGGAGGGGTCTGTGCATGTCTACTGTGAGAGACATAATATAAACCCCCCCTTTTTTTTAGTTTAATTTTTTTTTTTTTTTTTTTAAACTATTTATTTGTATGATACAGCTGCAAATAAGTACTTGAACACCTGAGAAAATCAATGCTAATATTTGGTACAGTAGCCTTTGTTTGCAATTACAGAGGTCAAACGTTTCCTGTAGTTTTTCACCAGGTTTGCACACACTGCAGGAGGGATTTTGGCCCACTCCTCCACACAGATCTTCTCTAGATCAGTCAGGTTTCTGGCCTGTCGCTGAGAAACACGGAGTTTGAGTCATCCTCTCCTTAATACAGTGCAGTCGCCCTGTCCTATGTGTAGAAAAACACCCCCAAAGCATGATGCTACCACCCCCATGCTTCACAGTAGGGATGGTGTTCTTGGGATGGTACTCATCATTCTTCTTCCTCCAAACACGTTTAGTGGAATTATCTGATTATCTGTCTCATCTGACCACATGACTTTCTCCAAACTTAAGACGGGCCTTGACATGTGCTGGTTTAAGCAGGGGAACCTTCCGTGCCATGCATGATTTCAAACCATGACGTCTTCGTGCATTACCAACAGTAACCTTGGAAACGGCGGTCCCAGCTCTTTTCAGGTCATTGACCAGCTCCTCCCGTGTAGTTCTGGGCTGATTTCTCACCTTTCTTAGGATCACTGAGACCCCATGAGGTGAGATCTTGCATGGAGCCCCAGTCCGAGGGAGATTGACAGTCATGTTTAGCTTCTTCCATTTTCGAATGATTGATCCAACAGTGGACCTTTTTTCACCAAGCTGCTTGGCAATTTCCCCGTAGCCCTTTCCAGCCTTGTGGAGGTGTACAATTTTGCCTCTAGTGTCTTTGGACAGCTCTTTGGTCTTGGCCATGTTAGTAGTTGGATTTTACTGATTGTATGGGGTGGACAGGTGTCTTTATGCAGCTAACGACCTCAAACAGGTGCATCTAATTTAGGATAATAAATGGAGTGGAGGTGGAAATTTTAAAGGCAGACTAACAGGTATTTGAGGGTCAGAATTCTAGCTGATAGACAGGTGTTCAAATACTTATTTGCAGCTGTATCGTACAAATAAATAGTAAAAAAAAAATCATATATTGTGATTTCTCTCACAGTGGACATGCACCTACGATGCCAATTTCAGACCCCTCCATGATTTCCAAGTGGGAGAACTTGCAAAATAGCACGGTGTTCAAATACTTATTTTCCTCACTGTATGTATGTATGTATGTATGTATGTATGTATGTATATATATATATATATTTTAAGGGTGTAACGGTACACAAAACTGACGGTTCGGTACGTACCTTTTGAAGTCACGGTTCGGTAGGGGTTCGGTACAGCAGTTTTAAAAAATTGCTTTTTTTTTATTAAACAGTGGTTTACTTAAATAGTAACAAAGTTTCTTAAGGATAATGCTGTAAACTATATAGGGAGCCCTAACTTGCACATTATTGCTATAATATTAAAGGTTAACAACAGAGCCCAAACTATGAGCCTAGATTCAGCTGATATTCATGTTTAGATATAATAATCAACACTCAAATAACACATTGTGTGCAAACATGTAAACTTCACATAAGGCAGTTTTTGCATTAACTCCTAAATCTAATTATAAAATTAGTTTTTTTTCTCCAATTCGTTGTTGAAATATAATCATTTATACACAGAGGCTGTCATTTTCATGACAGATTTATCTAAACATACATTAAATAATCAAGACATCACTAAGATGTTATATTATATATATATATATATATATATATATATATATATATATATATATATATATATATATATATATATATATATATATATAAGTTGATTTCTCTAGTGAATTAACAGCTGTGGACACTGAATGACTTCTGAGGTAAATTATGCTGCGTGACATAAGCCGCGTTTCCGCCGCAGGAACTTTCCCCAGGAACTAGGAACTTTGGGGTGGTACTCTGTGTGCTTCGACTGCAGGAACCAGGGTCTAAATGAAGTTCCGGGTAAATATTTCCCCCTCCGAGCGGCCCTGCTCCTGAGGTGGTACTTTTTCAAAGTTCGGGAACTTTCGGGGGTGGGACTTGGGCGCTGAACATGCTGATTGGTTGAGCTCACGCAGCATTTTATTTCAACCGGCATTTTTAAAAGTCTTTTGCGATGATCGTTCAGCGTTCAGTAAATATCAGTCTTGCTCTTTCTGTCCAATGGCGCGCGTTCGTCTCAGCCATTGCACAGTCAATGTCCGTAATAGCTGATGATAACATACTTTTATCATATTTTAAATCTAGCTTTACGAGCTTTCAGAATACGCTTTAGTATCAGTGCTCGTCTCTTTTCCGCCATTTTGTTAATGATCTCTTTAGTAAACCGATACATAACCAGCAAAAGCAGCGCTGCTTGCATCTCCTCCACTTGTTATTGTTGCAGACAGTATCGCGCAAAAATTATTACTGTCCGCCGCGCGCAGTCCTACATCACCGGACTAATTTGCCTAATATTCTCTGTACTTTAGACCGCAGTGGAAACGCAGACAGCAGCAGGTCTGGGGGAAAAAAAGTTCCTGGTACAAATTGTTCCGGGTAATTTCGGTGGAAACGGGACTATTGTTTACAAGCTGTTTGACGTCTTTCCGCGGTTGAAACACTGATTGAGCGATTACACGACATATGATACGTTTCAGTAAGTGTTAATGTATCCTCAACATACCTTATGTTATTAATTCATGTTTATTCTTCTGGAAGAGTTGATCGCGTTCACTCGCGCGCGCCGTGGCCGCTTGGATTGACGCGCCTATGCTACAGTGATCAGTCGTCACATTAAAGAGCGTCAAAACGGCATTTATCGTTTGAGTTTCGTGATGATATGGACTGAATACTTAATATGTTCAAGTGGGAACTAGGATTGAAGTGTTCCACGCTTAAAACAAGCCGACTGTTGACTGTTAAAGATTGCATTCGGAACCGTTCGGTATACATGTGCACCGAACCGAAAGCCCTGTATATATATATATAAATAAATGGGTAGTTTTAAACTTGTCCACTTTCAACCAGATCGCTTTTGTAGTGTAGAGGCTCATGTGATCGAACGTGTTAAAACGGCCACAAAAGACGTAGTCATTGTGAGACGTGTTGTGAAAAAGCGCACCAAAACAAGCAATTAAAATTTCACCGCATTTACCAAAACACGTTAATTACAGGTGAAATCGTAGCTGCATTTTTAATTCCTTAAATTTGTGATCATACTAACCTGATCTTTCCCCTTGGCCTTCTTTAGGTACTCTTCAACTGCATCAACAGCCTGTTGGAAGCGCTTGCCTTTGTTTATCTTGATCATCTCTTCTTTGTGAGGGTGGTACGGCTTCAGCTGCTCTACCTTAATCCAGGCACTAAAAGGGAAAAGCATATCAAAAGTCAAAATCTAGCAAGAAGGGGAAGTGGTGGTAAAATACAATCTATATTTTTACTCACTGATCTTCAGTTCCAAAAAACTTGACAAAGAAACATTTTTTGCCTCTTGGCTTTTTCAGATCCTTCGGAGGACTGACGACCTGAAACACAATGGTTGGGGATGAATAAATAAACAACCAAACATTATCCACAACTGATTCTGAACCTGTATCTCAAGCTGCCTGCATAAAAAAAATATTTCTTGACATGTTTGAAAGTTAAAATTTTCGCTTTGGTTTGATTAATAGCAACCAAAAACTCTTTAAATAGCTAGCTCACTAGGTTTTGAACACAGCCGGTTAGTTCGTCCTCCATATGCATCATCCAACAGCTGACCTCGGGAAAAACAAGTTCAACTCAATCGTTTACATAAACAGGTCTCACCTTTCCTGGCCAAGGTGGATAGCGTCCAAGCTTACCCCTGAAAATATATTGAGAGGAGAAATTAGTGTTTTAAATGACTGTGGATCGATTGAGAGTTTATTAAAAGAAAGCTATCGTGCCTCGAAACAAGCTAGCTAGTGCATAGCGTAACCCGTTTCGATCCCATCAGCAAACAACCCTCTTAACTGTACTTAAGCTTGCATTATGTTCAGTATTCATATAAAAACACATTTAAAAGTAAAATGAAAAACCCATGTAGCGTTAAAAACAAAAAGAGCATGGGTTTTTCGCCCCCTAAAAAGCATGGAAAGTAATCGTTAGCGTGCATGCTAAGCTCTCTCAGTGTTTCAGTGCTTGGCTTGACGACACATAAACAGGGCCAATGCCGAATATTAAAACATAACATTTTATTATAAAACATTTATTAGAATCGGTCTTCCACGTGCTCAAAAAAGTATTCAACCTCGACGAGAAATTAAATCGTAAAAAGTTTAATTTGTTATCTCACCAAACCAGATCCCCGATCCTGAGATGCACAGTCGCCATCTTAAACTGTTAGTGAGAAGAAACGTCGCACTGAATGCAGGGAATGAACACACCCACTACACCCATCTACCCCCTACAAGCGAGCGACGCGACAAAAGTAGGCCGCTCTCGTCTCATTATAATAAACAGTGAGGCTGTTTGTAGTGCAAAGCGATGTAGTGTAGATGGGGACATTGACCAGCTCTTCTCATTCATGTACATGAGAACTTATACACAGTTTAAAGTTCTCCAATGAGAATTCAAATAACCAGCATGAAGGGAAATATGAATTTACAACGGTAAGCGTTGAAAGCGCCCCACTCTGTTTCTAATACTGAAACTGTTACATATTTGTTACTGAGTCAATGTTACATTAGTCAAAATAGTAAAACAAATAGTTTAATTGGTCCATCTATGGGTAGGCCTATTTAATTTTCTTCAAACATGTAACTAAGAAAATAAACTGAAAATAGGTGTTCAGCACTTCGTGCTTGAAACCCTAACTAGATTAATGTAAACCATTTTTGGAGGTAAATTCAGACAATATCAGCTTTTGATAAAGCATCATGTGAATATGTGAAATTACAAAACTGCAGTTGTGGTCATAATCCACTGAAAGGTCAAGAGGTGAGGTCAGATTGTCAGTCTGAATGCTTAATTCAGATTTAAATCTACTTTACTGCAGTTTATCAACTACCCAGACTTATTAAATTCCTGCAAGACAAATGTCAAAAATATATATTTAGTCTTTTTAAGAAAGGGAATGTAGTGTAAGTATTTTATTGTATAAGTATAATAATTGTATTAATTATTATATAATAATTTAAGTATTTTATTGTATTTTAAGTAATCAAAATATGTTTAGTCTTCTAATTTATTGTGTAATGTTTGGGAATAATTTAAACCATATATGAAATACACCTGATGGTTTTGTGAACTAAAACTAATTGTAGAGATAGTTTGAGCTTTTATTGCTTTATGATAAAGATGAAGGGGAAAAACACACACAGTACTCAGGTTTATCCACATTTAATTCATGTTTTAATCTCAAATCAAACACATGAAAGTAGAATAGATTAATCTGACTAGTGAAAAGTGCATGAAAAGCAGCAGATAGGGCTGTAACTTTATCATTAAAGGCACACACTTTATATGCATGTATTAGATCAGATTACAGTAAAAACTAAGCTAGATTTCAGTAAAACATCCTCAGAGTGTCTTGTCTGCTAATCTTCAATAAAAACACTTCAGGAATAGTGATAGAAACATAACCCAGATTCAGCACCATAACCATAAGGAACACCATCTTGCATTGATATAAGAATGCATTTGAAAATAAATACATACTGTATTGAGAAAGGGAATATAAAAAGAGATTTCAGCTGCAATTTGGGAACACAAACAGCATGTTTACTCCAAGTAAACACAATATAAATTTAAAAAATTCTGATTAATGGATTTATATGCCTCTGCCCGACAGCATGACGCCGAACTCCTGGATGCTTATCTCTTTGTTCTGATATTGTTGCAGCTGACGGTTTGTGATGTGTCCTGCCCTCAGAGCGTCATCAATGGCAAACTTCTTGCCTGATTTTCTGTCGTGGAGAACGGAGGACTCGCCATTCGGACCCTTGAGGGTGATCTCCTCCCAATCACACTCTTGACTCTGAAGGTTGACGAACATTTTCCAGTCGATTAGACCGAGCTTGTAAGCCTCCTCAGGCCTCATCTCCTTTCCGGTGTCTGGATCGATGACGACGATTGAACGGCGGAGGTGACTTTCTCGCTGCTCCCTCTTCACTCTTGTTGCAGAGAGACTCTTCTGAAGCTTTTCAATCTCTTCGTCCTTCTCCATTCTGATGCGTTTAAGGTCAGAGAGTTCTCTTTGCAAGGATTCCATTCGAATTTCCAGGTTCCTGCTATTCTCCACCGGAGAAGTCTCAGTGATGTGTCTGGTTTCTTTTGTTGTGATCTGGATTTCAGATTGAAGCTTCCTTAATTCGTTCTGTAGGCGCTGGTTCTCCTGCTGTAACTTGTTGCTTTCATCGCGAATGTAGTCGAGTTCTTTAGATGACTTTGTATTGGTAAACTCTACCTCGGAAAGCTTCGAGTTTAGGATGATAATCTCTTGGTCCAGCTCGCGACGTCGCCTTTCCTCTTCTTCAAGGCTTTTCTTTAGCCTCATAATGTCCATCTCGGCATCTGGGTCTCGCTCGACTTGGATTTTTTCGGTTCGCACAACTTTTTCACGCACTTCCGTTCGTTCAAGTATTTCTTGTTGCTGTATCAAGGCATTGTACTCCTTCTCCAAGAGCATACGCTTGTGCCTCTCCTCGTCAACCTGAAGACGAAGGATAGAGTGCTCTTTTTCTTGCTGAGGGTCCTGCTGGAGTACAACCTTTTGCTTTACTGTAACCCTTTCTCTGTTTTCCTTGTCCCTAATCTCTAGTTCATTAAGCCGCACTCTCAACCTTTGAATTTCAAGCTCAGCATCTCTGCGGGCTCTGCGTTCGCGCTCCAGCTCCTCAAGCTGGATCTCCAAATCAGACTTTTGAAGCTGCAGCCTTCTCAGCTCTTCTTTCAAAATCTCTCTCTGTTTCTGCTCATTGTTGATATTTAGAGTGAAGGTGTCACATTCTGACCTCAAGATTGGATCCAGCTCCATCTTCACTACTTCTTGCTGGACAATCTTTTCCCTCACCTGTGACAAGTCGATCTTCTTAAGCCTGATCCTTTCTTCATTCGCAGCCCTTTCGTTTTCCAGGTCTAAACGTTTCCTCTGTTCCTCAGCCAGTTTCCGTTTGAGACTCTCAATCTCCTCCTTGGTTTTAGGATCTTCTCTGTATTGCAGGATCTCATTTACAACCTCTTTGGTCTGAATCTGAGGCTTGGCGTCTTTCCATCTTTGAATCTCCTCTTTGAGTTGGAGGATCTCCATCTCAAACTTCTCTGTTTGGTGAGATTTGTCCACAATTTCATTCCTGAGTTTCTCCAGTTCTCTTTCTGTTTCTGGGTCAATCTTGTATTTGACGACCTCTTTGATAATCTCTGTGTATTCAATTTGTGGGCCTCTGTTTCTTAGCATTGTCAGTTCATCCTGATGGGACCGCAACTGCTGCTCTGAATCTCTGCACCTTCTCTGCTGCTCCACCAGTTCAAGTCGAAGATTTGCCACCTCTGTTTCAGCTTTCGGATCAGGTCGAACAATCTCACGGACTTTCTCCTGAATGATTACCCTGGACTTCTCTTCCTCGAGACTGGTAATCTTGCGTGTAAGGTCTGTTTTCTCTCTCAGCGAAGTGCTACGCTTTGTTTTTTCATCTTCATACTGTCTTCTCAGATTCTCTACCTCTCTCTCCAAACCAATATCTTTCTCAACCTTCAGGACTTCTTTGATGGAGATCTTTTCTTCAGCCATTGCCTTTTCCTTTTCAAGACGCCTTAATTTCTCCTGCAGGAATCGAAGCTCGTCTTCAAGTTCCTTTCGGGTGTTTATTTCTTTTTGTTTCTGGTCAAGCAACAATCTGTACTCGCTCTCAAGTTGAGGGTCATTTTGAACCTTAATGACTTCCTCCTCAGTGATTATTTCCTGCTCCCTGCTTTTCTCTTCTGCAAGAATAGTCACTTGCTTTTGGATCTGAATGATTTCATTCTCTCTGACCATTTTTAGCCGCTTGACTTCCTCTAGCTCTTCTCTTAGTCTCCTGAGTTCCTCCTCCTGCCCCCTGTCCCTCTCAATGCGGAGCACCTCTTTGACTGTATACTGCTGAGCTCCCTCTTTCATTTCGGTCTCAATCCCACGCAGCTTTACACGGAGAGTGTCCAGTTCACTCTCTAGGACACGAGTGGTCCTGCTTTCATCTAAGAGCTTCTGCTGGATCCTGTGATATTCTTCATCCAGTTGAGGGTCAGGCACCTTCTTGATGAGCTCTTTCTTGACGATTGTATCCTGCGGTTTCTGGCCCTCTAGTAAATAGATGTCAGTCTGTACACTTTGAATTTCCCTTTCCAGTTGGTCTCTACGCTGAATTTCTTCCTGAAGCTGTTTTTTGATTCTCCAGGGCTCTTCACCTGGGGCTGATGATCTCACAGTCTGGACCTCTTGCTTGATTATTGAAACTTCTGGTTGCTATAAAAAATATTGAATGTATATAATAAGTCTTAAAAAATCAATGCTTATACATACCATTCTATGGTTATTTGTATGCATAGCATATGATAATGTGTTTTACCTGGTTAAGAAGGCTTTGAGTAAACTCTAGGTTCTGCAGTCTCTGCTTGTTCACAGCATTTACTTCAGTAAATTTCGCCTCAATTGCAGATTCCTTTAGAACACAAAATGTTTAAGCTTCAGTAGTCAGAAAAAACGACTTCTAATTACTTGATCCAGGAAATGGTTTACTTTTCAAAAATATTCACCTCTCTATTCACTTTCAATGCAGGAGATTCAAGTCTGGTCCTTTTGTATGTCTGGGGAACCAAGCCATCTTCAAGGTCAAGAATGGATTTAAACCGTTCCGCTTCATTTTCGTAGTCCTGAAAGCCACGACACAAAGGAGTTCACAAGGCTTTGCATAAACATGATAGTAGGATAATTCTCTGTAGGTAATACATTGAGATTTTAGTACCTTGACTGCTTGCTGATAAAGCTGTGCATTTCTAGACACGTTGTTCAGGTCTGATTCCTTTCTTGCGATGTCAGAGAGCAGACTCTGTACATTTCAAACATAGTTTTGGTAAATAAATATAATTTGTAATATTACAATGCAAATATTGTAATGACGGAAATTAATAAACAACTTACTCTTTGATTTTTCAGTTTAACATCAATCTGTTTGATGTCATCAGTTTCACGTGGCTCATAGTTTGGTACTCGAGAAAGCCAGCTATTGAGGTTGTCATAGTCATTGTGGTAGTTGGAGTAGGCTGTTTTGGCTCTTTGCAGACTTTGGGATCTGTAAATTTGTAATAATTCTTTTAATTTTAAGTTTATATAAATTAACATTAATGTATGTATTATGAGCAAACATGAATTAACAGTGAACAATAGTAAATGTATAAATGAAAATGGATCATTAAATGTTCATGATACAAAATTTTACAACTATTATTGTACAAATTGAACCTTGCTATAAAGTAACCACTAATGCTGAAAAGAATCCTATTCATTTTAGGTGTAATATAAATAATATAATCATAGTACGCAGTATACTTAAGACTAATCTTTAATTATTATGTCATTTGTTTATAAAGTACACTCCCATTTGAAATAACTTTTGTTTAATATGAACTCACCTGGCATCAGTCTGTCTGTTCAAGTTGTCAAAGCGTTTGGAGAGTTTCTGAACATCAGCCTCTTGCCTCTCAATATCAGGGCAATGCTCTTGCACTTTGTTGGCCATATTGCTGCAGCTGGTCTTGGCTTCTCTCAGGTTCTGCTCACTCTCTGTGATAATAGATCTTTTGCTCCTCAGCTCAGATGCAATGTCCTGGAGACAAGAAAACATCAGACATGAGTACAAAGTGAATCTTGGAAAAAATTATCAAGAGAAAAAAAAAAGTGGCATGGATTACGAAGCTTACCGCCAATTCACGCTGAGTCTTCTCCAGTGAGGTGGGGTCAGATGGGGCAACCTCCTCTCTTGCCAGTTTGTTTTCATAGGTGGACAGTAGAGCTTTGCCATTCTGCAGAGAATTCTCCAGCTGATAGGAGTTCTGCAGTCTACAAAAGTGCAATTTTTAGGCTTACAATTCAAGCTCTCATTTAGCATGACATTCTTGAATTCCGTTGAATAAAACAAATGGAGGTGTACTTACTTATCACCTGCACACTTCAACAGCAAATCGACTTTGTTGTATTTTTTGTTAGTCTCATCCACCTTGGAGTAGAGCTGTGGTGCACTTGAACATTTGGGAGAGGATCTGAGGAAAGTGTCAGCCTCCTGCAATTTTGCAGACTTTTCTGGTTCTATCTTACGAACAGCAGAAGTAATGTCCTATGAAGAAAATAGTGGATTAAGGCAAGGTCAAAATGTCATTTGCCACCGAAATACAGGGTCAGAAAGTAATGCTTTTGTGTTTAAATTTTAGATTCTTGTTCACTTTTGCACTATTTAAGTATGCTGTGTTGATGATAGACACGAGAATAAATGAGGTGTATGTGCAGTTCATCTTTCACCTTTTATTGGATTTGAATGCCTGTTCACACCAAGAATGATAACTATGTAGATAACTATAACAATAGCTACATTAGATTCAACACCAGCGGACAATATCGGTCTGTTGCTTCTTAGTGCATGATGCAGTTTATGTTGTCTGTCGCTTTAAATATTTGAGGTCTTAAAAGATGGATTCTGATTGACTTCAAGGTGTTTATTGTTCATTAGCTGGATTACTACATTACTTTCTAATGTGCACTCTAGATTCAAACTAACATTTTTAAATTTTTTAAAAGTGGACATCACCAAAAACAATTGAGAACCATGTACTAATGTGACTGAAATATCTGCTCAGAATTAATTTAATGAACATTATTAGGATGAAACTCGTTTTAAAATGTACATTTAGTCAGACACGTGACACTTGTTGTCCACAACAGAATAAATACAAAAACAATCCAAACTTCGAACCTTTATGTCCTGTAGCCTATCAGCACTGTCTTGGACAGGACGCGTTTGCTCCAGTGGGGGGCGCACGCGAGAATAAATGGCCTTCTCCTGCTTATTCAGATCACTGACCACTTTATCCAGTCCTGCCATCAGTTGACGGCATTGCTGCTCTTGTTTATCTGAGGATGGAGAAAATAATTAAGTATTTAACTCTATTTAAGAGAGATCTGCATCCAAGTTTATCATAATGTAAGAGACAAAGCTTGACCTCCTGTAGTCTCCTTCCTTAGCTCTGCCAGTCGTGTCTGTAGTGCAGATTTGCTGCCGGCTACTTTCTGTTTGATGCTTTTGTGCTGGTTTATCAGACTGTAAAAATGTTTTCATATTAGACACAACGGACACATTTACAAATGACATATACAGATATCAAGGAATACCCACTTGTCAGCAACAGCCACAGCCTCAGGGTCAGTTGGCGGGATTATGAAGCACACTCCTGGAGCACTCATGGTGCGGCCAGTGGCGTCCTTCACGTCCCATTTGGGCCCATTGTTCCTGAGCAGGGTGTACCGCTCCCCTCGCAAAATTGAACCCTGTGTCGTCCAAAATAAGCAAAGTAAGCTCTGTTTCAACTTGATATTGCAGCTAAAAAAAGACAAATTCCTTAAATAAATGTGAAATCCGTACAAAATCCCCTGCACACGTCTCCAGAGGTTTATATGAGATGAATCGTTTGGGTGAAGGCCGTCTTAAGGATTTAAATACATTAGATGGGGGAATCCAAAACCCGAGCAGAGACAGAGTGTAACGGTTTTCTGTGCTTACTCATGATAATAGCTGATGTTTTACTGACTGGTATTAGCGGAGCTCTAAGCCGCATGCATAGAGTGAGCGGGAGCTCAAACTTCATACCTCATTAGCCTCGTATTCACACAGAGCCTCGATAGGAAGCAGTTTTTGAGGAGTCTCCCTGCGGTAATTCAGAGGGAGCACCTGCAGGCTGCGCTTCTGAAGACCTTTCAGTCGCTCGTCAAAATGATCCATGGCCTTTGCCTGATCCTGTCAATACAAACACAGACAGCCTTAGATAGTGAAGACACCTTTTAATTTATTCATCATTTAATATACACATTATATGAATTAAGAAGAAATGCAAAGTTGCCAAACTAAACAATATATTTACATCCAGGTCAGCAATCAGCCCCTCCATCTGGTACATGTCTTTAAACTCGGGATTATACTTCTGGTTGATCTCAGTATCCAGGCGCTTCAACAAATCGCTGGTGTCTCTTGCATCCTTGTGGAACTGGAATAAAAAGAATAATGGAACTGAGCAAGTCTGAAAGCAATATGGAACAGGAAATTATAGTGTAAAATGTAGACTGACTTTGTGATAGTCATCCATGTTCTTGAGGTGGTTCTCTTCACAGATGAGCAGGTTGAGGTATTCCTTCCAATCTGCATGGACAGCATCCATGTGTGCCTAAAACCAAGACATGTTTTAGAATAAGTTAATAATAACTTTAAATGTATTATTTAGATAGAAATTGGGATTTTCAGAATACTTTGAATGACCCATCACATTTGATTATATTTAATTTAAAATGTTATGCTTCATATTTTTCTTTAGTTATTGTGCACTGAAGTAATATTTTAAGTTTAGTTTATTTACAGTCATTGCCATTTTATTTATTGTGTGCTAGCCCAGTGTCTTCCTACTTTACTGCCTGTGTTTTTATTTATTTATTGGATTTGTTTTTTTTACACAGATTTACAAGTGTACAGATAGCAGACCCATCCGCCACAAGTTAATATTTTGCCAGATTATTACCCTAATTAACAAAACCTCAACCAATTACATACAATAAATACCCTGCAAAAATGTAATTCTAAAAAATAATACATAAAAACACGAATACATTTCAAATAATTAATTTTATAAATAATAAAATGAAATGAATTGAAAAAAGCAGTCAGCCAGTACATTATCTAAAAGTGACACCATGTTATCAAATGTCTTTGTGATTGAGAATACGTCTTTAATCCACATTATCATTTATGGTGGTTTATTTTAATATTTAATATTTTGCTTCAAATACAGATCACATCCATCATTATATATATGCTGTTTGGCTCAACTATGCTCAAGAGAAAATGTGTGAAAACTGATATTAGATTAGATTGGGGTCATTTTTTCTTATTCTATATTTACTGCACACTACTATAGTGCAGTACAATTATACACTGTAAAATGTACAGTTACAAATATGACATCCCATAATGCCTGAAACAGTGGCAATGTATTTTAATGGCAATGTTGTGGCAACCGCAATTGCCAGTGTTTGACTGTAAATTTAATGGGGAACAAATGAATCATTATAGCAAACAGCTTGTAATATTACCCCAATGACATTTTTCCCCGGATGGTTCTGCTCAATAAGTTCCTCTCCATCTTCATTCAGCTGGGTGACGGTTTTCTCCTTAGACTCCAGACATTTGCTGATGAAGTTCTGATGAAGTTGTCAAGCAGCATGTTAAAAATGTATTTATAAGTAGTTCATTTATAAGCATTTCAGTACTATAATCATATAATTTGTAGGAGGCTTGAATCATGAAAGCATATTGGAAAGTCTATGCCATCTATAATTGTATTACCTATCATTAAATGGCTTCTAAGCCTTACCTCGTACTGCCTCTTTCGGGCAGGGTAGTCCAGGTTGTTGTCGCTCCAGTCATATGTGATTCGCTCTTCAGCTTGCTGGTCCATCCAGTAGAGCTCGTTGGTGCAGCGCTGCATGTAATCTCTCAGACTGAGCAGGTTCTTCTGACGTGCAGCAGAGCTCGCCTGCAATGGACATGGTAAAATCCACAATGTTTTGAGACATGTGAATTGACAACTAACTCTCAGTCTTTACTAGTACATCTTCAGTGCAAATTAAAGGCAGAAAGTGAAGTCTCACCAGTAGTTTGTTGTACTTCGCCTGCTGGCCATCCACACCGCCCTGTTATGCAAGTAAACAAATGAGTCACAGATGCCACTCGCATGACTGTTCAAAAGAGTCAAATATTCTTCTTGAATTGCATTGAATTTTAAATCCATCAGTAAAAATAAAAAAAGTACCCGGTCTGCAGTGATGTACGGTGCCAATGCCTCCACTTCACTGTGGAAAATATTGTGCTCCTCCACTTCATTCTCGATGGTGGGCAGATCTTGTCCGAATCCTTTGTTGTTCACATTTGCCTAAATCCGAACACATTTGAACATGATTCATTTGCATTTGAATATATTCGACAGAAAGAATTAGAGATAGGTATGTTTAGATACACACCAGTTTCTCATCAATCATCTTTCCCCAGTTGACAGTGGGAACCTGCTCCGATCGCGTGATGTTGTAAATGCGATCATGATCCTCGCGGAGCTTCATCACACGCACTCGCAGCTGTTTCATACTTTTTCATTGAGGAAAAAAAGAATGAGTCATCCACAATCCCATAGCATAAGCATTCACAGCATATAGCATGAGATGCTATTTCAGTTTAAAGGTGGCTATATAGACTCACTCCTTCTCAATCATCTCAGCCTGAGGGTGCTGCAAACGAGTGGCATTGGCTGCATCATCATCTAGGCTATTCAGTAGATCCAGTGAGTTCAGGATCCTCTTGTTGGTGTCCTCCTGGTACAAGTGCTGCTTGCCCTCATTGATCTTCTTGATATCCTGGAAACATCAATAAGCAACACAAATAATGATAGCTATGTAACAATAGTTAAAGGGATAGTTCACCTTCATGTCATTCCAAACCTGTATGACTTTCTTTATCTGTGTAGCCTAACGCAAAAAGAGGATTTTAAAAAAATGTCTAAGGCCCGGTTTCACAGACAGGGCTTAGACTAAGCCAGGATTAGGCCTTAGTTCAATTAGGACATTTAAGTAACTTTTATAAACGTCCCCATGAAAAAAACATTACTGGTGTGCATCTTGAGAAAAAACAATGCCACTGACATATTTTAAGATTTGTCAGTGCAAGATTCTTTCAGTTAAAACAGCTCAAACATGCATTTTATTCTAGGATTAGTTTAAGCATTGTCTGTGAAACCAGGGGTAAGTGCTTAAGTTTAGTTTATTTACAGTCATTGCAGTTTTGCCTAATGTGTGCTAGCCCAATGTCTTCCTACTATGTTTTTATGGTGTTTTTATTGGATTTTTTCTACATGGAAAATGTCTAAGTATTTTCTGTTGTTTTGGACCCCACTGACTCTCACTGTGGAGATAAAAAAAAAAAGTTGAAACAAGATTCTTAAAAATATTTTCTTTTGAGTTACACAGAAGGGAAAAATTCATAGGTTTGAAATTAAATGAGGGTAATAATTTTGGGTGAACTATCCCCGTTTTTTATACCAGTTGTTAATGCTAACTAAAACTACTTTTAATAGTTTTAGTTTTCATTATTTTAAATAAAGCTGATATTAAAATAAATAAAATATAAATATTAGATGGAAAAACTTAAACTTAAAAAAAAATGTATGGGAAAATTAAGATGTAGACTTGGCAACTAAACAATATTAAATAGGTTTAAGTTGAAATAGTAAAATGATTGAAATTAAAACTAAAATAATAATGAATTAAAACAAAAACTAATTAAATTACAAAAAATACATAACAAAAATTCACTTAAACTGAAATGAAAAATAAACATAAAAGCCAAAATAAAAGCTACAATAGTATATAAATAATACTAAAGTAACACTGGCCTACACTTTCCACTATTTTAACTCGAATAACCCTAAACAGACCTATTTAAAGATGACATTAACATGCTTAGTGGTGGGAAGACAGCAGGAGTGACTAACCCTCTGGCTTTGATATGTAATCCATGTAAGCGTTTACTGTGCTTACCCTATTGAGATTCTGTTCTGTCTCAATGATGTTCTTTTCCACCTTGTCTGCATTCTTCTGCAACTTGTCAATCAGGCTGGTCAAATCAGTCTCAGTTGGTCTGGGGTGAAATAACAGGAAGTTAGTTTTTGTTGGGGAGCAGTAGTTTGATATAGTTTCAGTGAGCCAAATATACACGTTTCGGTCTGCATTTTCCCAAAATACTGCAGCAAATGTAGAAGGTTTGTCATTTTGAATCTTTGGATCTAGGACAGAACACCTCACTTTACTTATCTGTCATGCTGAGATGCTCTGAAAATAAATACAGGACTTGAAACACTTTCATTCCAAATCATCTGGTACAGACTTCAGATCTGTTAGGAGAACCATGGTGCTAACAAAAAATAATAATATTGTCTCAGCTGAACCGTAGAAATGCTGTTCAACATAACCACAGCCTAGCATAGTTTAGTGCATTCTGCGAATTCTAGAAAAATACAGTTTGACAGTGCAATGTAGACATGACTAAACTTGATCAGAAGACAAATTACACACCTTGGGCCGTATTTGCCGTAAGGCATGCATGAATCATTAATAATAAAGGCTAGTGCATGTTAATGGCAGTTATAAATATTTCACACTGGCTAAAATGATAATGTCATGTAATGAATAAGAAAAGAAAACAGTTTTGTGTTCATTTGAGCTTAAAAAAAATCTAGTTATTAGTGAGATATGTAAATGAGGCTGATAATTACAACAAGAAGGTGGCTTTAATGAGGGCGTTAGAAACTCAAACAGGTCTAACTGGTTTTACTCACACATGTAAGAAGGTTAAAAAGACTTTCCATGTCACCCGAAATAAATGCATCTGTATGTGAAACTCATCTAAATGCATGGAAAAACACAGCTGGACTGTTAAAGAAAGAGATTATGTAACCAATGTTGCTGTAATGTATTTAATCAAAAAACAACTATTAAAGCAAAATAGAAAAACAAAGCTATATATTTATATATATTTATCTATTTTTCTGTTCTGTCAAGAGAAAATTATTTAATCGGATTTGAGAAGAAGCTCTGGGTGTGGCAAGTAATTATTTGATGCTCACTTCCCTTCCCTAGAGGTGTTCCCATATCCAAAATATACAAATGCAAAAATAATAATAATAATAATAATAATAAACTAAGAAATCCGGATATTTTAAGAACAGTGTTATGAAATAGACTAAGGGTTGTCCTTTCATAGTTCACCGTAAGCAAACTGCCAATAGTATTTCTGTATGTCATGCCTTGTTTCTGTCAAAAGCAGACAGACAAGTCACAAAACTTGGCACATTTGACACTGAGGGACCCACAGTCAAACAACACCCAAAAATGACCTAAACAGAAAACTATGTGTTTGGGAAAACGTATTTTCTTTCTTTCTTTCTTTCTTTCTTTCTTTCTTTCTTTCTTTTTGTAGACATCTGTAACCAATAAAAGGATTTTGACTCAAACTGAAACCATATTCCTAGAGTGAAATCTTCCACAGTTGCAGTGAACTACCCTGCATTGGTTTCACTACATTAGTGTCCGATATTGAGTCCTGCTGGTACGAAGCTCAAGGCTAGACTCGTATCTCGAACCCTCAGCAGCTTGTGCTTGTTTGAACTTGAACTTGCCACTCTGATGACACTTTTACCCTTAAACAGTCAGCTTTCTTTAAACATTCCCTACATATGTTGACCCCAGCCTGTACTGATACAGATGTAATTTGTGAACTATATGCAACAAGAACAATACAAAACGTTGTTTAGTGTAAAATAATACATTATAAATAATAATACATGAATTCATATATTTAAATGACAACTTATATTCCTCTAATATCCATTTACACAAGTCTACTCTATTCAATACAATACAGAATAATAACGCAAGTCACGCAATATGTATGATGCATCTCAGGGAAAAGTTATCCAACCTGTTACAGCGCCACACCCTTACTACAGTAACCTCACGTCAAGCAAGCACAAAACCGATTTAGCAGAAATTGATATTTTAAAATACGGGTTATGTTGTAAATCGTAAAGTACTACAACCCAAACGATAATGAAACCAGTTAAAACACTCGCGCGCTCCGTTATGACTCCACAATGACGCGAATGAAAGACCTCATCCCAACAAAACGTAAAGAGGGAAAAGTGTATCCGGTTGTCACCGACCTTTTTTCAGTGATGGTCACATTGCTCTTTGCAGTCTTTCTCTTGAACATGATGACAGTTGCGGAGTTTCTCCAACACCCGTCAAGTGGTTAAAATGGCACAGGTAGGATCCCACTCTGGTGTTTGTCGTTCAACTACCTGAAGCGTCTTCCAGGACAGCTACACCTCAGTTTACACAACGCCCACAAAGAACGAAACAGCAACTACCCTCCCACGAACACGAGCTCTCGCTGTCCGTCAAGGTTAGTCGTGCTTAAAAAACATCAAGCCCATTTAAAGTACGGGCTGGTGTCCGCCCCTTTCTGAGAGACATACCTGCAGCCTATCGAAACAGAGGCGTCGTCCCTGTTTCTTCTGTGTCCAGTTTCATGGGATACATTTAACAGGCTAGGCTAATATAACAGACTTCAAAGCAAACTTTTAATCAATTGTATGCAGTTTCATTCAGAAAAGCAAGCAACAGCAACTTGTTTTGTCAACAAATGCGCGATTATTAACTAATTATATAGCTTTTTTAGCATTAATATTTTTAAGAAATATTGCAGTAGGCTATTTGTTTATTTAAATGATTAATCTGTGCACACCATTATCTCCCCTCATAATATTTAATCTAAATAATTTCCCCTTTCTTGTGCAGCCTCTTCTCTTCTCTTCTCTTCTCTTCTCTTCTCTTCTCTTCTCTTCTCTTCTCTTCTCTTCTCTTCTCTTCTCTTCTCTCCTCTCTTCTCTTCTCTTCTCGCAAGGGCGGAACAACCTGTCACTCACCAGCACTACAGCAATATTTGCCCACAATGATCCATTGATCCAATCAATTCTCCATGGACAAAATCAAGGCCACCTACATTTTTTTCCTGTTTGAGAAGCTGTCATGACAAATCGGGGCCTCCCTCTAAATTGGGTCTCTATCAACTATTAGTTAATGATTATAAGAACATACAAACAATATTAATTTAAAATATGTATGGCTTAGGCTACTATATAGTGCATAATAAAACAAATTGCACGTCATTTCTTTCGCTTGATAAACTGTTCATTAATAATATAGCCAATAAAGTCAAGTCAAGTCACCTTCATTTATATAGCGCTTTTTACAATATTGATTGTTAAACTTTTAAAGCAGCTTTACAGTGATAATAGGATTGTTTTGGCTGTACATCAGCTCTAGAAAAAAAGTTATTGTCCAGCTAAAGTTCAGGTTGTAAAAAATCGCTACTTTGGGCCACTTACACAACAACATTTTCAACCTCGGATTCAGGAGGAACAGTGTGGTTTTCGTCCTGGTCGTGGAACACTGGACCAGGTCTATACCCTCTACAGGGTGCTGGAGGGTTCATGGGAGTTTGCCCAACCAGTCCACATTTGTTTTGTGGATTTGGAGAAGGCATTCGACTGTGTCCCTCGCAGCGCCCTGTGGAGGGTGCTCGGGGAATATGGGGTCCGGGGTCCTTTGCTGAGGGCTGTCCGGTCCCTGTATGACCGGAGCAGGAGTTTGGTCCGCATTGCCGGCAGTAAGTCAGACTTGTTCCCGGTGCATGTTGGACTCCGGCAGGGTTGCCCTTTGTAGCCAGTTCTGTTCATAATTTTTATGGACAGAATTTCTAGGCGCAGCCAAGGGCCGGAGGGTGTCAGGTTTGGGGACCACACGGTTTCGTCTCTGCTCTTTGCGGATGACGTTGTTGTGTTGGCCCCTTCTAACCAGGACCTTCAGCATGCACTGGGACGGTTTGCAGCCGAGTGTGAAGCGGCTGGGATGGGGATCAGCACCTCCAAATCCGAGGCCATGGTCCTCAGTCGGAAAAGGGTGGCTTGCCCACTTCAGGTTGGTGGAGAGTTCCTGCCCCAAGTGGAGGAGTTCAAGTATCTAGGGGTCTTGTTCACGAGTGAGGGGAGGATGGAACGGGAGATTGACAGACGGATCGGTGCAGCTTCTGCAGTAATGCGGTCGATGTACCGGTCTGTCGTGGTGAAGAAAGAGCTAAGCCGTAAGGCGAAGCTCTCGATTTACCGGTCAATCTACGTTCCTACTCTCACCTTTGGGTCATGAGCTTTGGGTCATGACCGAAAGGACAAGATCCCGGATACAGGTGGCCGAAATGAGCTTTCTCCGCAGGGTGGCTGGGCGCTCCCTTAGAGATAGGGTGAGAAGCTCAGTCACTCGGGAGGAACTCGGAGTAGAGCCGCTGCTCCTCCACATCGAGAGGGGGCAGCTGAGGTGGCTCGGGCATCTGTTCCGGATGCCTTCTGAACGCCTTCCCGGGAAGGTGTTTCGGGCATGTCCAACCGGGAGGAGGCCCCGGGGAAGACCAAGGACACGCTGGAGGGACTATGTCTCCCGGCTGGCCTTGGAACGCCTCAGTGCCCCCCCGGAAGAGCTAGAGGAAGTGTCTAGGGAGAGGGAAGTCTGGGCATCTCTGCTTAGACTGCTGCCCCCGCTACCCGGCCCCGGATAAAGCGGAAGAAGATGGATGGATGGATGGCATTTTCAACCAAAATGGAAAACACTCAATGCGTTCCGGCCATTCAGCGCTCAGCGGCTAGAGAACGTAAACCTTGAAATAGTTTTGTCCATTATAATCTTCTTGTAAACTTAAAAAAAAACACGAATCTGTGAGAATGATGACAGCATGCATATAAGCATTATGTGTTTAGTCTATAGGCAAGTGCGTTTATAATGCGTGCGTATGTGTGCAGGCGTGTAGTTTGAATAATTGTTTGTAACATTCTTTTTATAACTGAAATATTTGGACATTTAACACTTGATTAACATTTAAACATTAAAGATGATTTTGAATACATGTAGGGTAAGTGCAAATGCGGGCTAATTAGGCTAATTGGGTATCTGTATGCTATGCTAGTACATAAGCTAACTAATACATACATCAATATGTCATAGTTCAAACAACATTTATCATAACATGATTTTGTAGGAATTGTAACCAGGTGCTCCCTATTAAAATAATGTGAGCCAACTGGATTGCTTGTGGTCCTAACAGAGACCCGATTTTGAAGGAGGACCTGATTTGTCACCGCACCATTTCACTCGGATATACATCACAATAGGGAAGAAAAGACTTGTTTCATGCTGACTTTAATTGTTATTTTTATTTAATGTTCAGCTAGAAAATAGCAAATTACAAACGCCAAAATTGTAATTATACTGTAATGACTCTTGCTTCTCATTTAAACAAAACATGAACACATGCTCCACAGTACAAATGAGCATGTCTTATTTATTGATGGCTTTTTTAGCCATAAAGCTCTGGACATAACTCATTTTCTCTCATACTAGAGTGTCAGCTCAAGTTGTAAAAGCCTGACCTTTTTTGAGACTAATGCTAATGTGCATGTTAAACTGCAGAGCAGTTTTTATCTTTATTGCTGGTACATATCTGAAACAGTTTAAAAACAACGCAATTGTCTCTGAACCAGGCCTCATGCTCAGAGCAGCAAAGAAGTCACCAGGGGACTCTTCTTAATGCCAACAGAGGAAAAGTCATGAGAACCGGGTATTGTTGGATGGATAGAAACAATGAGTCATCAGGGGAGTGTATGTGTGCATTTGTGTGTGTTTCAGTGTCTTTGAATGGAAGCAGATGGAAAAGCAATAGAAATATTGGTTTGGTGTTCAGTATCTCCCTTACTATTCCATTTTACATGCATGCCTTAGGCCTCACACTATAAATAATAAGGTATTTACTTCAGAGACAAACTCAACAGGTGTTAGGTAAAGACTGCGGTGTAATCACACATAAAACAAGCGAAAACAAGTAGCATGGGACAAATTATTTCTGAGGGCTTATAATTTCGAACTGACACAGGTGCATTTTGGTCATCTGAATTACAGATTAACATGAATGAAAAACAGGTGTCAACAGGCTCCAGGCCTCAAATACATCGATCAGCCGCATTAACTGCAAACCAAATTCAAATAAAAATATTTGAATATTTTATGCTTTTGCGGATATAACTTCCTGAATATCGTCAGACTCTCTCAGAAGCTTTGAGCCTTTTAAAAAATGCAAAGTGCATATAAATATGCACAAGTGTGAACTGGTTTGGTGTCACTGTTGGTTGCAAAAACAATGACGAGAAGGATCTATTTTCAGCAGTATCAAAGTTTATTAAACAAACACTCAGAGCACTAGGAACTAGAAAACGGTGTAATCACAACGAGAACTGACAATGAACTGAAAGAAACGGGGCTTAAATACACAGGTGAATGAGACAACAAATCAATAAATTAACAGCAGGTGTAAAACATAAATAGAACTAATAATCGGATTAGTTTTCAACTGAAAACGGAAAACTTTTTTTGGCCGTTTTGGTTGCCTGAAAACGCAAACCTTTGAAAATCGGTTTCAAAGTGCAAGTTTTTGAAAACGACACCCTCATCATCTCCGTGTAAACTACAAAAACGCGAATCTGTGAAAACGGTGCCATCATGCAGGCTATTAGTGTGTTTAGTCTAAAGGCTTTTTTTGCGCATGAAAGGATACAGATATCAACAGTAATAAATAAGTATACAGTAAATCAAGATGAACATTCTTAGAATGAAAATCGGACAAAAAATGATAGATTATGTCATTTGTGGCTATATGTGCATTCGGCTCGAGTGCACTGTAAAATATTTATTTTATACACAAATTCATGCAGTAGCACTTTTCAAAACAGGCACTTTATTAAATATGCAGATGACACAGCTCTAGTAAGTCTGCTACAGGATGGGGAGGTAGATCATGGGCCAGTTTTAGATTCTTTACACACTGTAAAAAAAAAAAATAAAGATCACATCTAAATTTTTCAGTTGGCCAAATTGAATTTTTCTGTGAATTGATGCAATTTAATTCACAGAAATTCAATTTGGCCAACTAAAAAAATGTAGATGTGATCAGTCACTAGAAAATATTCAATTTGGAGACCTGATTTTTTTTTTTTTACAGTGCACTTAATCTTAAATACCAATAAGACCAAAGAAATGTCCATAGATTTTTAGAAAGTCACAGCAACCCACCAACACTTTAATTAACGGAGAGATTATTCAGGTTGGCACAAACTATAAATACCTTGGCATTGCACTGGACAACAAGCTTAAATGGGATTAATGGACAGATTTTTTGCACACTAAGACACAGCAAATAAACTGCTTGTTTTTAATGTCAATAACAAAATGCTTCAGATGTTTTATACTGCTTTTATTGAAAGTGTTTTAATTTGCTGTATTATCTGTTGGGTCGGGAATGAATGCCACTGAATCACAGAAAAAGGTAATCAGTTACTACTGCTAGTAAATCACTTGGGATAACACTACCGAGCATTTAATACATTTACAAAGACAGAATGACGAGAAAGGCAAATAATATTGTATGTGATTACACACACCTGTTGGCATCTCATTTAAATTACTACCATCTAGGCGTCACTTCTGACCAAGAACAGATCCAAATTCTCTTTTGTAATACAAGCCATAAAAGCCTTAAATCAGTCAAAATAAGCTAGATGTCCAGCTGGCCTGCATGGTCAGATGCAGGGGTGTATAGTGTATTGTATTGCATTGTATTGTATTGTATTGTTGTATTATATGTCTGATGTCCTGTTATGCCTTGCGATTGTGCCGCAAATCCAATTGCCCCACGGGGACAATAAAGTAATCTACTACTACTAAGAATGCGTATGTGTGCAGGCGCTTAGTCTTTCTCTGGGGCGGCAGTGGCTCAGTGGTTCATGTAGGTTGTCTACAAACCGGAAGGTTGGTGGTTCGATCCCCGGTTCCACCTGACCAAGTGTCGAGGTGTCCTTGAGCAAGACACCTAACCCCAGCTGCTCCCGACGAGCTGGATGGCGCCTTGCATGGCTGACACCGCCGTCGGTGTGTGAATGGGTGAATGTGAGGCAAGATGTAAAGCGCTTTGGATGGCCATTGGTCTGTTAAAAGCGCTATATAAATGCAGTCCATTCTTTACTAAGTGACATCGCCAAATACTTGTCTCAAACTTCTCTTTCAGTTTGTTGCCATATAAGGCAACATTTTCATTTAAGTTTAGTTTAAGTTTTTTTTAATCTAATATTTAATTCAAGCAAAATAGAAATATAAAAAACAACTACCGGCAATAAAATGACAAAAGCACATAACCAAAATCACTAAAACGTAAATTAAAATAAAAACTAAAGTGAATTAAAAATATTATTAAATACTACAACAGTATATAAATAATACTAAAATAACACTAATTAGTTTGCAATTAATGTGATTTGGTGTCTGGGTGAAGCGAAAGGGTGCCAGGGGTTCTGTGTAAAATTTAACAGGAAAGAAAACTATTTTTTATAATGTATTTTTGGGTCAGTCAAAAGTTGAAAAGAGCTTTACAAATAAATCTGAAGTTAATTAACAATGTTTCTCAGCAATGGTTTTTACATCATTTTACTTTAATCGGGGGAAAGTACATCAACTTGAAACAGTAAATATTTTCCAGAAAATGTTTTAATAATCGGATTGGCCTTTAGTACAGTGATAATATTGTTTATGATAAATGGGTCTCTACATATTGCAAAAGTAAGTGAAAAATATTGAGAGCTCATTCTCATATCCTGTAACAAGAGCCTGTCTGAAGCTGCAGAAGACATGAAATGTCGTAGCCTACTATCTAACTATGGAGATAATGAATAAAGCTGCGAGGCAATATGATATCACCTCTCTAAAGAAATGCCTAAAGATAAGCTACAATTGTGGAGTCCTTGTGTGAAATTGGCTAAAAGTGAACACAGTCCGTTCCAAGGGCTTAAATATTAACTTTGTCATGTTGCCAAACCTCTAAAACAGTTTTTATATAGAACATCATTGATCATTATGTGTGAATGGGTTTCGTCTATCATTTATATTTAGATCTTCACCGTTAGTGATTCATTTTCATGCAGAGTTTCTTCTATGCCAGATGTGCTTGTATCGACTGTCTTTTCAACTTTTGTTGCCACATTCTAGCTGTTACATATTCTACATATTCTATAAGTGAAAAGGGCAAGGAAAGAATTTGTCATTTATGCAAATGAATAGATATGTGCATGCACTGCTGATAATGAATAACACTCAGTAATAAGTTGGTTTGGAACCAAGAATTTATGAAACGGTGAAAGGCCGGAATTCCCTTACACACCCATAGTGAAGGTGAGGAGTGTAGCTGATTAAAGCTCCTGACAGACATGCGTGGATCATCATATGAACACAGTTTAGCAGCGAGACCTGTGCAGCCAGATTTGAAGTTCCATAGTGCATTTCTGTGTGTGGGTTTCTTAGCATTCCTCTGCCAGGATGGGCCTGCAACACACCTTGAGTTCCAAAGCAGGCGTGATGAGCTTGTATGCAACTATCCATGGTGAAGTGGACTTTTTAGTGGTGGGGGGCTCAAATGAAGACTCATTCTCCTCTGGGGGAGAGTCCTGTCTGTGATAAGCGTGTAGTGTGGACTATGGGGTGTGTACTGCATTACACTGAGCAGTTCGCTCAGTGCAAGGTGCATTATCCAAACATGGGTGGAGAGTATTTTAAACATGTAGTTGTGAGCTATCAACCAAAACAGACTGCTCTACCTGACAGTTTAAGAAAAAAAGCATGCATCTCACATCAAGGATTTCTTCAAATCCTCCTCTAATAGACAAACCAATACAGTATAACATTTGATCAAAAGCTAGTCAATTATAATTATTATATGTAGAAATGACATTCATCAATCTTCTGATTTCTAATGAAAGAGGATTGTCGTTTTTCCGGGTGTGAAGATTTAAGGTTCAATGGCAGGAGTGTCAGCACTTGTTTTGTTAAATACACAACAGCATTTTCTAGTCGCTAAAGGTGTGCCGTGCAGTTTCTCTTTGCAATATGTGCCTAAAAATGCACCTAGAAACCATAAGATGCAAATATGCTAGCCATCCACTGAGGTATGCTGAGACATTGTTGGTGACAACAGGGCTTTACAACTTTTGTCTCTGAAGGGGATACGCTTTGCGGTTGTGAAGTCTCTCTCAGATAGAAGGTGACACTTGGGTTCTTATACAGATTACTTATCCTCCCTTGCTTTAAGCCAAAGAGGAACATTTACAACCACTGAAAATGCTGTTTCAGTGAGAGGCCAAGAAAGGTCTTTACTTTAACCCTCGATTTCACAGACCAGGCTTAAACCTAGTCCCAGACTAAAATGCATGTTTGAGCTCTTTTAACTTGAAATATGTAAATTTCATTGTTTTGTCACAAGATGCACACCACACTCTTAAAACAAATGTGTTGAAAACAACACAACATGTGTTGTTTTCAACACATGTTCTGAGTGTGCTCAGGGACAACACATGTTGTGTTAAATACAACACAGAAGATGTGTAGTGAAAATACACACACAAATGTGTTACTTTAGTAAACACATTAATGTGTACTTTTTGTACACATCTGACACAACTGTGTGTTATAGATGTATTTATTGTATTTATGTATATATATTACTATAAAATATTGAAAAAGCTAGATTAGAATACAATATGTACACTTATGAAATCACACTGAAGCATTGAATACTGTTCACACACTGTTTATTTAGCATTTTTACTGGTTTTAACATGTAAGTAACTGTAAAAAAAAAAGTACTGTTAATAGAAAAATAAGCATTTCAAAACAATCATCAGAAACCAGCTGCGGCTGAGTTGACTTTGGAGAGTTGTATGCCTTCTATAAGCAAAGACGTCACACTGGTACCAGCCTACAGAAATGAAAAAATGAAAAGCATCAGAAAATGTTGTTGCATGCAACATTGCAACTTTATTAAAAGCTAACACAATGCATGTTAAATGTATTCATCCCGTAATCAATAAAAGTTTCAATAACTTAGTGACAAGCCAGGTGGCAAAAAGTGGCGCGTTTTTTTAACTAAGTTACACAACACTCGTCGCCACAACGTCGTTTAAACTACCGCATAGTATTTGGTCAAATGACTATTACGAGTTGAAACTTAAGGTGCATATTAACCGTTAAGTTTTTATTTTATTTTTTACAATAAATACCAAGGTTAAACACCTTTGCAAAACGTGAGAGCTCGCTGGCTTATAGACGTTTAACACACTAAACATCCGGCTACGGAACATCAAAACTGCATAACAACGGTCAAAACAAACAAACTATGTTTCCTGGACAATTGACACAAATCTTTCTCATGTTAGGCGTTGAAATATTTACTATTTTACACGTTTATTTAAATTCACTCACCTGAGGCAGACAGACGCACTGACGGCTGGCCAAGCTTCGGTTGGAAAAGAACGCCACTAGGAGATTCCCGTAGCACCAACAGTAGTTGTTTCTCCCCAGCGAGTTAAAATGCTTAATTCACATTTGCAACATGACAAATTAATCCAATTGTAAAAGTTGTCACAGCCTGTTGAATATTTGCAACAGAAAATATGCCTTTTATATAAACATGTACTACTAAATGTTTTACACAGTAATTGTGTAAACAGTTGAACACAATATTTACACATCATGTGTCTGTAGTAACACAACATGTGTTATGAATCCTTTTACACATATTTTGTGTTAATTTTTAACACATCATTTTTAAGAGTGCAGTAATGTTTTTTTTTCTAAGGCACGTTTATAAGAGCTACTTAAATGTCCTAATTGAAGGCCTAATCCTAGCTTAATCTAAACCCTGTCTGTGAAACTGGGCCTAACTGTTTTGTTTAATCTAAAACAGTAATTCGCCATGTAGTCTGTCTGAATTTGTACCAGCTGGATGATTCGGTTTGTGAATATTATTATTGTTGTTTGGCTTCGTCCAGCATGTATAACATAAATCGGACTACCATTGTGCATTTGCTCCGAAAGACATAGGTGACACTCAGCATGTATTTAATCCTTCAAATATTCTTTGCGTCACATACACTTGGACAGACAGATGGAGACTGTAGCTTTGACTCCACATGTAAGCGTACTTATTAATTGACATTGTGATCAATGTAACTCCAAACGTATTACTTATTATTTCTCTACAATATTCACCTTTTGAAACGGCCAGAAAAGGTATATTGTCGTGATGTACAAAGAAAGCACAGAAGTCCCTTTCAAACCAAGCAGAGTTTTGTTGGTTGAAAACTTGAAACTGATGCGAAACTTACAGTCACGTACATTCCTATTGAAATGACTGGATATCACCCATGAAATTTCACCAAGCGACAGTAAATCTAACCACACCTTTAGGTGGTGGTTAGGTTTCATTAGCTAACATTAGTTAGCTGCATTAATTAGCATGAACTAATAATGAGCAGCACATCTACAGCATTTATTAATCTTTGTTAATGTTAATTTCTACATTTACTAATTACAAAGACTAACAAATACAGTAACAAATGTATTGCTCATGGTTAGTTCATGTTAGTTAATACAGTAACTAATGTTAACAGATGAAACCTTATTGTAAAGTGTTACCAAGTTTTGTTAGGGAATCGTATCGTATTATATCATATCGTATCATATCGTTGGGATATCATTACCAGTACAAGTTTCTAGTTTCTACACAAACTAAAGGTTCTGTTTAACTGTGTGTTTTAGGTATCTCTGCATGGTAGTACTACATTTCCATGCTGTTAGGGAACTCTTTCGGGCATGCAGAGTGAGTCAAGAGAATGGCTGAATCCTCCCTGAGACTGTGGACAAAGCAGGAAGCCAAGGCTCAGTGAGTTTGAAAACCTCCCAAAGACCCTCTGACACACAAACTGCTGTGTTGCAGCAATCCTGTTATGGCCCAGTTCAGCAAACCAGACTGACCATGGTCTCAAATCCCCAGCCGACAATCTCAACAGAGCAATGATTATCAGCCACCATTGGCTAATCACTCTATTCATCCCTTCAGAATTTGCTTTTGTCTTTGTAGAATGTCAAAATGGCTTAAAATCTGATTAGAAAATGTACAGCTGAAAGTGGCTATGTCAGTGTAACACGTATGTATAAAAGAGTCATGGAGTGGCATTGACACATACAGTACAGGTGACAACCACACCCAGGTCAAGAATGAGAATCAAAACGAACCTGCTTGGCTGGGTCAGATTGCAGATGGTACAGCCCCACCTACATTCTACAACGGGGAGGGTCTGAGAAAACCAGCCAATCCTGCCTGGTCCCAGTCATTTAATTTATTTAGAAAGAGGGTTAAACATGCTTTTTTAAGAAGCCATGCGTGTTTTGTAACCAAAATGATGTGTTGTTGAATGTTAATGTCACTTCTGGGAATCAGCTGTCAAAAGCTGTAATTCTTCTCTGCTTGCTTAAGACGGAAAAGGAACATTGCCTTTCAGATAAGGAGGAATGTTGACAGAATGACTGTGAACGGGCAGTAATGCACACTGATCTACTATGCTATCTAAAACACACTGCCACACCCTTTCTGTCACTCTCTCTGTCTCTGTACGTCGCACATCATGATATTATTCAAAGTATGTCAAGCGTAGTCACCATGGCACTGAACTCCATGATGTGACTTCTTTCTTAGGCAGGATATAGTTTACTCTCAGACTTGCTGAAATTATACACACTTGGGTTTTAAAGCAGTGTGTAAACATACTGATTAAGAGCCAGTAATCTGAAACTTGCGACACATTAAAAGTACTCAGTATAAGTACATACCAGGAGTCCGGAGGATGACATAGCTAAATGCAGAAAACTGTCACAGCAATAGCCAATATATGCCTGCGTTACCAAACTTCACCGCTAGGGGGAGACTTGGAAAAGGTGTATCAGGTACTAAATAACACCTCTACATTTTGCGCCATCATTTAGAAAACAAAATATTAGGTACATTTAAAGACAAATTTTGCAATCATTTATCATCTTATTATGGGATAATGCATGATGGCCAGTAAACAGAACTGAAGAATTTTTACTGGAAGCAAAAGACTCAAAGAAATCACTTTTACAATTTTTTATGGTAAAACCGTAGTTAAGAGAATACCATATCACACTAAAGTTATTGTTTCTACGATAAAATAGTGGTAACTTGATATTAGTCGCCACTGTCAGATTCAACACCCTCTTTGTAGTGTAAAAGCGGTGTGGTTAAATAGAGGCAAGAAAAGAAAGGACAGACAGAATTTGGTTTGCAAACAGATGCGAGAAACAAGATAGATCAGTATTCTGTATGCAAATTATATTGATCTGGAATGTTGAAAATTCTTTCAATGTAGGTCAAAGGGGGGATTTTCTGATTTCATTTTTGTTAATACATTTAAATTTAAAGGCTATCAAGTTTACCAGAATAAAATGTCTAAAGAACAAAACAAACAACAACAAAGTTTTTATTTTACCAGGGGCCTGTACCACGATGGTAGTTTAACAAACTCAGGGTTACAGGATTAGTTTCGAGTTGACAAAACCAAACCAATCTGTTCAGACTCTGTTGGTCCCATGATGCTGATCATCAGCTTTCTCTGTCAACTCAGGCTTTGATTCTAAGTTTAGGAGTTTAGCTGTGACATCAGTAGTGAAGAGCCAATCACATGCAGTAGATCAGCGAAACTGAGATTGACTTCTCGCGAGAGAAGCAGCACAATTCACTTCCCTCTTCTGCAGAATATTACATGATTGAAAAATATTAAGAATTTAAACAAATTTACACATCAAGAAGAAAAGAGCTGTCTATGAAAGAGGACAACTTAAAGAAAAATACATCAATGCAAGTAAAAGTTATGAAGTAATTTAAGTTGATATAAAGAGAGGAATGAACATTTAAGCTCAAAAGTAGTAATTTTTATAGCTTTATTTATTAATTTTAAAGCTTATTTGTATGACCTTTATATAGGCTATTTATATTATTTTTTAACTAAGTGCCTATTAATGATTGATTTACTAAAATGATACATCTGTAATTGATTAAGGGTATAATAATTACATAAATGATATATAAATCATTCAAAATTATTATTATTATTATTATAAATAAGCATTGTTAAAAGCCAGACGCTTTAGTCATTAAAAACCATTTGCTATGTAGTGGCCTTTAATGTGAAGTAGAAACAGGGGGAATGACTTTATTGCATCAGAGGTGTGTCACTTTGCTCACAGCTGATTGGTCCAATTTCAGTTTGAGATCTCTTATCCTGAACACAACCTGCCCTGGAGCAGGTTAGCCTTGGAGCGTAATGGAGATGAACACAGCTAAAAGCCAAACCACTTTAATTGTACCTAAAACCCAGGATTGGCACAAACTTAAAGCTTAAACATATCTGGCTAGCCAGCTAAACCGGCTTCATGGTATGGGCCCCAGGAGTGTTGATTTGATGCATACCAACTTATTCAAGCTATTTGAGTCCATTAATTGCTGCAATATAGGTGATTACCATGGTAAATGTATGTAATGTTTTTATTTTTTTTTATTTTTTTACTAGGTATATAAGAGACAGCAGATCCTATTTGAATAAGACTTGATGAATTTACAATCACACACAAATCACTTCATAAATGAATGAGGAGGTAAATAGCCTAGCAGTGCCCTTATGTTTTTCACCCAGACAGTTGACCATGACGGAATACTGTAATGCAGAAAATGGCCTAATGGCAGAACTAGCTCTAAAACACAAAACATAGTGTGACTAGTTGATTCCTTTCATGTTTTAAATTCTTTTTCATCATATGTTTTATCCATCATTCTTGCATGTAAAAGGTATTGCAGATCCCTTTACATAACATACTGGTTTTGAGTTCTGATTAAAGTACAAAGAGTGTTGGTTTATTGTAGGCAGGTTATGATTTAGCTTACAGTATGAATCTACAGGGACAGATATTGGTGTTACAAACAAATGTCTATGTGAGGAAATTGGAACCCCCCCTGGTGTTTAGACTGCTGTGCAGCGGATATCTTAGGACAGGTCAACAAAAGTCGCACTATTAATCTCAGTTACCTGAAGCTGAACGGTCATAAGCTTTACCTCAGTCTGACTGCACAAATAGGCCTATTCAAAGTATGTCTCTGTATATTAACCCATGCTTCAAAGTATGTCTCTGTATATTAACCCATGCTTCAAAGCTTAGTTCTACCTATCTCAGCAACCCGCCCATGATGTCCTAACATGCTCTCTAGGTAGACAGCTCATGGTTTTTGAGAGGCAGCTCGCCGGAGACTCACACATCACATCCCAGTATCCATATACAGACATTACCTGTAGTAGTTTGGCAAAGTCAAAGTAATGTGACCAGAGGGCTGTCGTCGACAAGATGTAGATTCTGTCTAACAGACGACCAGGTCAGCATGAAAACCACGTGTCTTACAGATTAGAAACTGGCATAGTTGAGTCTCTCTCTCTCTCTCTCTCTCGTCTGGCAGTTGCTGTATTATTGATTTAATGCTGAATGAACGCTGACTCTTGAGCGAGGCTGCGAAACACAAGCATGACATGAAATCGCGGTGATGTGTCTGGTGGTAATATTTGGAGGCAGCATTTAATTCCGTTTCCAGAGCAGACTATTTCAACCTTAACGTTTCTGTTGGATGCAATGTCCTATCTGAACCCCGGGGGAAGACAGCTTGAGCGTTTTGATGGACTTTCGCTCATTTACTGGTAAGAATTGAATGTGGTTTTAGAGTTGTGCATGCTCTTTATTATTTCCCCAATGACGTTAATGAAACTTTACAATTATTCCTGTAAACGGCTTAAGTTTCTAACTGTGTATTTGTAACAAGTAAAGATCAGCATTATTAATGAAAAACATACAGTAGTACGTACAGTAGGCTACTGTTCACATAGTGTTCTTGACGACGAGGATCTGCTATTTCCACAGAGGAAAGGTATTCGTGAGCATTTTCAAACATATTTCCAGTTTAATAAAGTCCTATTTGGTACAGATTTGTAGCATTGACATTTTTCGAGTAATGATAATAGATATTTTGGACAGTCTCTTCAAAAACTGAGACGTCAAATTCGTGCGCAATGTCTGTAATAGCTTGTAATTATTAAACAAAAAAGTATGATATACTGACAAAACGTGTTTCGTTTATAGCCTAGGCTATATAGATGAAGTTGTACGTAATTTTATCTTCTCTTAGACCAGGGGGTTTTGATGCCAAGGACCCCAAAGATGATGATCCCTTTGCGAGAGAACCCCAGGCAATTATACAAAGGCAGATTTATATTTTCATATAGGCTCGTTTTTACTGTAAACGCATGTCGTATGGAAAATATTAAGCGTGATATAATAAAGCCAATATGTTAAATAACTGTTGTACTGTAAATGACTGATATTGTCAGTGTATTAAAGAAAAAAAAATACAATAAAAATAATATCTGGAGAATATTGATCTTATCTAATAATCTTTGTAGCTATATTTTCTACCACTATTAGAATAATGTAAAATGTTTAAAAAATGATTTCTTACTTTTAAAAACCGGGGCTGATAAGAGCAAAAGTTTATAGTGATTAAAAATGATTTAATCTAATGATTTCAACCAATGTTTTAATAGCACAAACTAATAGTACATTCTGCCTATGTATTAAATACATACAATCAATTTCTTATGTTGACACAGTAACTTTGACAGTCTTAAATGTTCTTTTTCCCCCCTCTTTTTGTGCATGCCCAAGCACCCATATGGCAGAGATTTTGTGTTTGTTTACATCTAAAGGCATTACCCAATGTAGATGTTAAGTAAGGTGAACAGGCAATCTGAAAGGTTTTCAACTCGGTTTATGATTGTCAGAAGCCTTCAAGTTCAAATGAAAGTCAATAATTGCATCACCAGTATCAGACATCAGCAGGTGTATGATTGACAGGTGGAAACATTCTTGAATATTCTACTGATGGCACATTTATAGCCATAAAAGAGAAGAACAGCTAACAGCGTGTGTACCTGAGAATGAATCTGCCCGGTGACGTGCTAAATTTAGAGTTTGGTGACCGGTACTTGAATAGACTATTGGGAAGAAACTTAGATAAGTGATGACCTGAAGAAACAGCATGTTGTTTGTAGAAAGAATAACATCTGAACGTAACTAAATAGCATCTTTAAAATATAACAATCGGCATGATATTATATTGCTGTGCAATGTCTTGTACAAAAATAAATCTTTTGATTTTCAAGATACTACAGTTTAGTTGTGTTTTGATGTTGTTTAATTGCATATTTAATGAGTACTTTAACTTAGTGTTGAAGAAAAGAAGTCTTCATCTTGATCTTTTTCATTTATTTTGTCACATTTTATCAATAACTTAATTTCTCAAATGTCATTCATCCTATGCTAAAATCAAAAACTATAAGGAAACTTGAATAGAGCATCTACTTGAGCTTCTACTGTACGTATATCGAGAGTAAAAACGTAATGTACATGTGCAAATAGTTGATTTGATCATGGACATGGTGTCCGAGTCTCAGTATTGTGTCCATGTGAGCGCTGTAAACCCAAACACATGTCATGTCTCCTGAACACTTATGCACTATAATACGAAATTAACCTCGATGGCTGTAAGATACTATCAGTGTGTTTGATGCTATCATCTCAACCTCACAAACCTGATGACTTGGCATACCATTTTTTTTTACTTTATCAATCAGGGCATTGTGTCCTCGTGTTCTTAACATTGTGGATTTGCACTGATGTTACCCAGGTGAAAAAGACATACTATTAAATGTATTAAAAATGTACTTGAGTATGTTTTTAGTACAATTCAAATATAATATAAGCATACTACTTGAATTTCAAGTGCAGTTTTAATACATTTAATAGTACGTCATTGGGTACACTATGAAAATGATTGCATTTCTATTGGCTTTGACTTCCTTATTTGAAACTAATATACCAATCATGGGGTGTACAACATCATGCTTCAGGTTTGTGTTCCCTTTCATTCTGTACTGGCGATGTACAGTATGAGGCTTTAGAGAAGTTTTTGCTTCATTTATCTCACAGCCAGCATAGATGTTTTGGACCTGTAGAAAAGTTTTGCAGGAAAGGGCTCCCTCTACCATGAGGCTGCAGTTCTTTCAGTGTGACTGCACGAATGTGCACTGAATATCACACTTATATCAATGTCTGTGGATTAAATACTCGACAGCATTATATGGCACTGTGCCTGCTACAGTATACATAATGAAGTAAAGACACAACTAAGGGTTCTTTATAATGTATGCAAGAGTTCAGTGCAACGTTTAAATGTAGTAAATTAAACATGTGCATATGAATGTGTTTTTCACATAATTTGTGTATACACTGTCAGAAAAAAAGGTACAATGCTGTCACTGGGGCGGTACCCTAAGGTACAAAAGTGAAAATGTACATCTTTGTACCTTACTCACCCCTAAATGGTACATATTAGTACCTTAAAGGTACATATTAGTACCTTTTCGGTTTTGTACCTTAGGGTACCGCCCCAGTGACAGCACTGTACCTTTTTTTCTGACAGTGTAGGGTGCTTTTATTATACAACAGACACAGTCAGCTAACACCTGAGACACAAAGTTGCATTTTTACAATAAAACGTTATTTTAAAGCCTTGATTTTATACTTTGACAACACATCATATAACAAATCTTTATCTGCATGCTTGTTTTTTTATTGATTTAGTTTGTGCATGTTTTTGCTAGTAACCATTACCGAAGAAACAACATCATATTTTTGCAGACTTTGCTGTTTTGTTGTCTTGTTTAGCCTCGATTGTCTAAGTCCTGCCTAATAATGAGGTCTTGTTAACCGGTTTGTTGCGTCAGCTTTGTTGTGGTTTATTGATTTCCCTGCTATTTACAACACTGTTATAGATTCATTAAAAACAGGCATGTTTTTACATTAGTTGAGCTGCTAGTAGAACAAAGAGTCTGTGTTGTGTATCTATTGACTAGAAAAAGAACATTATTATTATATTTGTAAACAAATTATTATGCACCTAAACGTAATATTGATAGCTCATACACCTTATTATCATTAAAATAAATGTATTTGTCATAATTGTCCATTTAAAATATTCTGTAAATATGTGAATGATTCTCTTCCCTGATTTTATCAAAAATTAGATTATATTAATAGACTTGGTCTAAAGCCGTTTCATTAAATTACAATCTCTGTCCTTCTGTAATATGTGAAACAATTCCCACAATCCCTTCATGATTGTTCATCCCATTCAGCGTGGTTTTTATGATGACCACATCAAGCTTGATTAAAAGTGGATAATGATATGTTGACATGTTCTGGGATGCGCTTCTGCTTGTCACCTATGGAGGGCAGTCATGGGCCCAGAATGCAGCTGTTAGTAAACAGGTCATACTGGCCTGTCAGACTGTTTCAGATTAACCCATTTCACCACACTCGGTGGTCCAGCATGGAAACTTGGCACCTGAGTAAAGCTGCCACCCTCATTTCCCATTCTTCATTACTGCAATGGGTGGCATGTTTACTGAGCTTTTCCTTGATGCAAAACAAGAAGCGGGACTGGCCAAAAACTGACATGACATAGTGCATGTCCAACGCTTCACTGTTATGATTTCTCAATGTGGACTGGATTATACGATAATCTGATAACAACCCACTGTGCAGATTTGGTGATTAAAGTTCTGATGCAATGGGTAGTTGCCATGGCTGCTGGAAGGAGAAGGGATAGTATTCGTATGTATATTGTGGTGCATAAATGTATTTGCATACAGAGACACTAATAATGTTTTTTGAGGGGCTGACATGACGTGCTTTTTCTGTGCCCTCTGAGTGTAAATGCTCTTTTTTTAAATTTAAATTTGTTACTCAAACATTGTTTGAACAAACATGGCTTGAACACATATTTCTTCACAATAGAAAATTCATCCACTACAAAAAATTAAATTTAAAGTGAAAACTGAATCCTAAAATAAGGACTGCTATTACTTTAAAAACACAAACACATTATTTAACAAAACTATGAACACACCCAAGAATTTATGAATGAATGTGTGTGAGAAATGCTTAACATGTTTCAACAGCCACTTCATTCTGACAAATATTATTATAATTTTTTTTTTTACAAGTAATATATTATGTATGCATTTGGTTTTTGACGACTCTTGAAAGTGTGGATTTATATTTTTCCTGTCTGATGTCTTTTAAAGCTACAGCTCAGGATTTTAGGACTGTGTGTGATTTCTCTAGTCAATCAGTGTGTTGACATAAACTTCCCTCCCTCAGTTATTAGTCACATGACATTTATGACTCAGGTGATTGGCTCAAAAACAATTGTATAGAACTGAAAGCCAACAAGGAAAGATTTCATATATCATTCAAATGATTATCTATGTAGATGTTTTATATTAATTGGAATTATTAACTACATCGAAGTTCGAACATTTAAAAATTAATTTGTCATTGCAGGATCATTGCAATGAATAGGTTACATCAAAAAGTTAATTAATTGCATTCAATTTAAAATAAAAATCGCATTATTTTACATTACACATTTATCCACACAACATATTAATTAAATTTTTCAAATATTTTAACCACAACCGCCATTATGCCTAAAAAGTATATGATTTTCATGCTAAGCCTTCCAGTGCTAAATATCCGCCATTCTGCCTGAGCTTTACTGTTCTGCCATTCTCGGGCATGGTAGATTCTTGAATAGCTAAAGAACAGCTGTCTCCTGTATCACAGTGGCTGCCCTAAAAGGATATTTATAGCCTTTTAGTATCAGGCTTTATACATGTAGGCACATTTGTCCTTTTTAGAGCAAACTCTTCTATTTCAGTTGTCACAGAACAACTCTTTATCTGTGTCCATCTTTAGCCGAGGGCTACGACACACAGGTTTAGAGTTCAGGAGTCAGACCATAGAGGTCCACTGCTTTAGAGTGCTGCAGGAAATGAGTTAGCTTAGCAGTTTTTAAACTTCCAGTTCCATCAGCTCAAAGTGGTTTCTTTGGTTAAATGCCTGAAATAAGGTTTTTGCACATCAAGCTCCATGATATTTTCACATTTTATTCTATGGCATAGTACATCTACATCAAAATACACTCACCTAAAGGATTATTAGGAACACCATACTAATACTGTGTTTGACCCCCTTTCGCCTTCAGAACTGCCTTAATTCTACGTGGCATTGATTCAACAAGGTGCTGAAAGCATTCTTTAGAAATGTTGGCCCATATTGATAGGATAGCATCTTGCAGTTGATGATGCTCTATTGGGTTGAGATCTGGTGACTGTGGGGGCCATTTTAGTACAGTGAACTCATTGTCATGTTCAAGAAACCAATTTGAAATGATTCGAGCTTTGTGACATGGTGCATTATCCTGCTGGAAGTAGCCATCAGAGGATGGTACATGGTGGACATAAAGGGATGGACATGGTCAGAAACAATGCTCAGGTAGGCCGTGGCATTTAAACGATGCCCAATTGGCACTAAGGGGCCTAAAGTGTGCCAAGAAAACATCCCCCACACCATTACACCACCACCACCAGCCTGCACAGTGGTAACAAGGCATGATGGATCCATGTTCTCATTCTGTTTACGCCAAATTCTGACTCTACCATCTGAATGTCTCAACAGAAATCGAGACTCATCAGACCAGGCAACATTTTTTCCAGTCTTCAACTGTCCAATTTTGTTGAGCTTGTGCAAATTGTAGCCTCTTTTTCCTATTTGTAGTGGAGATGAGTGGTACCCGGTGGGGTCTTCTGCTGTTGTAGCCCATCCGCCTCAAGGTTGTGCGTGTTGTGGCTTCACAAATGCTTTGCTGCATTCCTCGGTTGTAACGAGTGGTTATTTCAGTCAAAATTGCTCTTCTATCAGCTTTAATCATTTGGCCCATTCTCCTCTGAACTCTAGCATCAACAAGGCATTTTCGCCCACAGGACTGCCGCATACTGGATGTTTTTCCATTTTCACACCATTCTTTGTAAACCCTAGAAATGGTTGTGCGTGAAAATCCCAGTAACTGAGCAGATTGTGAAATACTCAGACCGGCCCGTCTGGCCCACGCTCAAATTTGCTTAAATCACCTTTCTTTCCCATTCTGACATTCAGTTTGGAGTTCGGGAGATTGTCTTGACCAGGACCACACCCCTAAATGCATTGAAGCAAGTGCCATGTGATTGGTTGATTAGATAATTGCATTAATGAGAAATTGAACAGGTGTTCCTAATAATCCTTTAGGTGAGTGTACATAGTATACAAATACATCAGTAATACATCACTCATGATTTTGTTTTTTAAGTTTGACAGGGTCCCTATGCAGTGTTCACTTCCCCTTACTTCCTGAGCACGGGATATCTTTTGAAGTTCACTTCACTTAACAAAATGCGTTCATTCAGAATGCCTTGCAAAGTTATTAAACAGTCGAAATTCAAGGTGCATATTAGAGGAGTTTAAGATTTGATGCCATAATGAACTTCTGTGAATAAATATAATAGGCTATAAATTACACTTAAAAAAAATTGTGGTATATGGCCATAAAAGTGTTTCTTGGCTCGTAATCATAGGAGAACCACTTTTGGTGCTATATAGCACCATATCTTAACAGGTTCTGTATATGGTAGCGGTGCTATAGCACCTCAGTCATCCCGAAGAACCGGTGAAGAACCGCTGAACTGAAGCACCAAGATTTGGTGCTATACAGCACTTAAAGTGGTTCCCCTATGATTACGAGCCAATGAACCACTTTTAGTGCACTTTTTAGTGTGTACCATACTTTAATACTTTAAAACTTTCATTTAATATACATGTGTATAATACATCTGTATAAATTGTATTAATTACATTTTTAAAAATCTAATGTCAAATTCAAAATCCCTAAACTGAATTATAAATGCATGCTGCAACGTTTAATATGAAAATAAACGTAAGATGGTTTAAATTGGTCTTTTTATCTTATTTAACCCGTAATCATGATAGTTGTCTTGTAACTATCGCATATCATGCACATTACACCCATGAACAGCCGCATACAAACACACTTGCTTCTGATTGGAATCTTAAAGGGTTAGTTCACCCAAAAATGAAAATTCTGTCATTTATTACTCACCCTCATGACACTCTCAAGACCCATAAAAGGTAAAGTCGTCGTTACAAAGTCCATCTCACTACAGTGGTTCTACAATAACTTTATGAATCGACGAGAATAGTTTTTGTGCGCAAAAAAACCCCTAAAAAACGACTTGTGTAGTGATGACCGATTTCAAAACACTGCATCATGAAGCTTCGAAGCGCTATGAATCAGTGAGTCGATTCAGCGGTTTGGATTGCCAAAGTCACGTGATTTCAGCAGTTGACACGCGATCCGAATCATGAATCGACTCGCTGATTCATAACACTTCGAAGCTTCATGATGCATTGTTTTGAATTTGGTCATCACTATATAAGTCGTTATTTAGGGTTTTTTTTGCGCACAAAAACTATTCTCGTCGCTTCATAAAGTTATTGTACAACCACTGTAGTGAGATGGACTTTGTAACAACGTCTTTAGTACCTTTTATGGGTCTAGAGAGTGTCAAGCACATTGTGCCAATGGAGGCCTTTCTGAGCCATCGGATTTCAACTAAAATATCTTCATTTGTGTTCCGAAGATGAACGGAGGTCTTACGGTTGTCGAACGACATGAGGGTGAGTAATTAATGACAGAATTTTCATTTTTGGGTGAACTAACCCTTTAAGATGGCGAAATACACTTTTAAGTCCATTTCGCAGTACACTTACATTTGAATGGAACCCACCCCTCATCTGAGCGTATCAGATAAGAGAGACAAAATGTGCAGAGTAGGGAGGTGCAAGGACTCGAATTGGGAACCCCTGCCCTATTCAATTATATGTAAGTGTGAACTCATGAATAGGGATAGGATTCTGTCATCATTTACTCCCCCCTCATTTCATTCCAAACTATTGTGGAGCACAAAAGAAGATATTTTGAAGAATGTTTGGTGCTTATTGACATCCATTGTATGGACAAAAAACACTGAGACATTTCATAACCTCTTTTGTGTTCCACAGAAGAAAGAAAGTCGTACAGTTTTGGAACGACATTAGGGTGAGTAAATGATTTTTGAGGAAACTCTTTTTGAGTGAACTACCCTTTTAAGGTCCTTTTTTCAAGATGTAGGCTACTTTTAATGTTGCATTAACTAAACAATCAATGCCAAGGAACCCAACCGCACAACCAATCGAACAGATTGCACATAGTTATACACACAACATTGCTTAAGATTTATGTTGACTACTATTTGTTGATTTTCGCGGTCCTGAAGAGCTTGATTAGCTGGTTCAGGTGTGTTTGAGTAGAGATGGAGCTAAACTCTGCCGGACAGTGGGTCCCCAGGAGCCGGGTTGAAGACCTCTGCTGTACGCACTTGATTGACACGTTGTCCTAGCAGATCATTGTGCACAATCAGGTACTCTGCATAGTCATGTCTTGATATGTGAATGTGCAAATCACACTTGCCATATTAACCTCATGAGAGGATTTACAGGAGAAATTTAAAGCTAGCCAGACAGAGTGCTGTAAGTCAGTGTAGTTTGGTGTGATAATTTTGAAAATAAAGCCGGGTGTGTAAAAGCTAATCCGCAAATTACATCATTACAGCCTGTGAGTTTGGCACAAGAAAGCTTAGCCTGGTGACAACGATTGTCAAAGGGACTTGACAGATTGTGGACAGCAGCAGATACATTATTTACATTTTTAACTAAGACATATGATGCACGTATTTCCACTTTGTCTGATAACATTATTCAAGATGCAGCATTGTACCAATTACAAGTATGGACTCAAACAACAGAAAATCTGAAGCAAACACTCCTAAGCAGCTTTTGGAACAGCCTTGTGTACCTTGTTTTGGAGTGTAGCTCAAGTCGGACATGTGTCAAGGTAAATGACAGTGAGGAGTTACATGGTGACTATGCATTTAAGGCAAAGTGTCACTCTGACTCTAACTAGGGCACAAGCCACACTATTTGTTGAGCACTAAATAACAATAATCTCTTTTAACTGGTTGTCACTTCATTACATTATGCATTCAGTTAGTCTTTATAAGGAATGTTTTTTTTTTCAACCCACTTACTTAACATTGAAAATGGTACACATATTGTAAAAATATAAGTAAATATGAACAGTGTAATCCACCTATTGTGTAATTTGTGCATAAATCTGATTTCTGTGTGAGAGGAAAGCACTCTTGCTTCGCATGGGATGACCGTAGACAAAAACGCCGGCTAAAAATGGAAACGGTTTAGAGATTAAATATGTCTTTCTGAGTTGACAAGGATTTATTTTTCTGCTTTTGCACAAATGTTGTTTCCCTCCAAAGCATCAGCATTTCCTCTCTTTTTTTCCTGACTCATAAAAACCCCACAGTGGCAGTGCGATTCCACACCATCAGGAAGTTAAGAAATCACAACCTTACTTCAGTTGGATACTGTAAAAGGGAAAATATGTCATTAAGGAGCTAATTCTGTCTGACCTGACTCTTACCAAAGCTGTTCGTTGGTGTAACAGAATGTAGTAAGGTTGATTTAATTATATATTTTTTTAGATGTTACATTTTAGATCATCTTTTATTTTTTTGTAACTGTTCATTGTATCACATTTATCTGCTTTGTCACTAGACTATTCATCATTATGTGCATTCCAGTGTGATTACTTTGTTTTGGAGACATTGAGTTTTGTTTGGAAACTCTGGATAGCTATCAAGAGATTAGCTTGCCAGTTTCAATTCCAATATCATGTCAGATCTGATGTAAAAGACATATTTCTATAATACAGTTCAGCCTGATGTCCTTAAAAGACCCAATGGATTGACATAGCTTAATGTCAGTAAGACTTTGGGTATCACACCACCGTTAAACCTTTCAAGTCCGTTCATAAACGTGAATATGGGGTTTTCTGTTTGGGAACCCCTTCAGTCATTATTAAACAATGGCCAAAAATATCTATCTCTAAAATATCTATATAAAAACACTACCCTCAATTTCTGTTGCATAAGATTTAATCTGTGAGCAAAGTTGGTGATGTTTAGGATCATCTGTATTAGAGGGCTGTAGCAGTGAATCATGTGGCTCGCGCTGTATCGGACCTCCGCGAGGCGCTGATCACGAGAGGAATGGGCATACGCTACGCGTCGGTGGATGCGCAAAAATCTCTTCAAAATGCCAACATTTTCTGTCATGTACAAGGGAGCTGTAATGATTAGCAGGTAAACACGTTTGTTTTGTCATATTGTGGTAGTTGAGTTTCATTATGTCTCGTTTTTTCAGCTCATTAGTTCCAGTGAGTGATAAGCGCTCGAGTGTTTTCGAGAGAAGCGTCGACATGCGCGTCGTTACTTTGTCCTCTACTGAAGGTTTTGCTGACTTTCGGGTACTTTGTTTTACCTGTGATGTGCTCAGGTGTGTCACCTACAAAGCGTGCTTGCGGACTTATTGATATAACTGGTGAGAAAATGATAAACGCGAGGAATGTTGAACGACGGTTAGCCTACTTTACAATTCGTTTTAATACAAATATGCACCGACTATAGTGTGAAAAGAGCATATTTTAATGTTTTTGCCCGCTATGTTTTGAAGAACCCACACTGTAAAGGATGTAGGCTACTAATAATGTGCTCTAATCACCTGGAGATTATATTGTGTTTGTGCGTACTCACTAAATCCATTTATACATACCTCATGGAATTTGTTCAACTGTGATGTTTTGTTATTTATCAGAGGTCAGCATCAAACTTATTGATGCTAAGACTACCAGGACATCTTGGTCCACAAGTCGAAATGACTGTAGATTACCTAAAAGATGCTCTGCCTTTGCACAGACAGCCTTCTCATTCAAAGCTGTTAAAGAATGGAACAAGCTTCCAGATCTTCTCTCAAAATGTTAAAAAGGTATTATTAGAAAACCAACTATGTCAGCACTGATTATGTTAATGTTTAGTAATAATTGACTATAGCAATTTTAAAAGGTTGATTGTAAACAGTATGTACAGGGTTAGCTTAGGCTGAACTGAATTGTAAATGTAAATGAGGTTGTAAATAGATAGTGAGTTATTGATGTTTAGATGTATATATTTTATTGTTTTATCTGCCCAGGGACTGCGGATGGAAATTAGCTGTGGCTAAATCTGGTGTAAAGCATCTTTTCTTTTGTAAGATTAATGTACTTGCACATGGTCCCTGTCAAATAAATAATAAACTTAAACTTAAGATCCGTCCAAAATGATGATCTCCTACGTAGCCGTGCATTTTCATGTAAAGAAGACCACGTGAGAACGAGGCATGATGATGTTATAAGTTTGCTAAATGAAATAATTGGCTTTTATATTTTAATTACACTAAAACGAAAAGAAAGTGTTAAAATATTATCTTTTTAGAGAATATTTACGCAATGTATTAAGGTGACTGTGGCTGCGACTGTTTTTATTGTTACCATTTATGGTAACAAGTGGGCAACTAAATTCTTGAATGTATATAAACACTTGATGAACTCTTTTAATGCACATTTGTTTTTTTATTTCTTACTGTCAACAAACTAGTATTATTATTAGAATAAAACTAGTTTAAGGATTTCTGACCAATCTTAGAATTAGAAATAATATACATTTTGGTAAATGTAATGCATGATTGCATTAAACATATTTAATTAATATATTTAAATGATAGCAATAGTTACCAGGTTCAATTTAACAGCCCTAAAAGGTACAATTTATATCTGTTTTGATTTTCACAGACCCCCTATCATTTTAAAAAGCTATTTTAGAGGGTGCTGTGTTGGGGACAGCGGACACTCTTTGTTACGTAACTCTTGTGAAGCTTGGTTAGCTTGAATTTTTGCCTCAGACGAAGTCTTACGTTCAGACACTCTAAAGTGAATTTCAAGGACACTGAAGCGATGGTGGATGCTTGTAATCTTTCTGATGTAGTGCTGGTAAGTCACTCAGCAACAAAAGGCCCATAAATGTCAATGTCTTGATATATTTACTACAGAATAGACAATATTTTATTCCCTCAATTGCACAGTAACAGTGTTTCCATTGCCAACAGGGTTGAGTTCCTTTAATTAATTACATAATTTTACTTAATGACTTAAGTACAACGTAATCACTGTTATGTGACTCAAAACATAATCACTGTTATGTTCTCAAAAATCAGAATCATACACAGATTCTGAGTTCATTTGAAAGTGTCAATTTTTAGGAGCCTGTCCAAAGCAGGACATTCATGCTAAATAATTCACTCTGATTCCCCACTGGAAATAACTGGTCTTGATGCTAATAACAGTCCACATGCACAACGTGTGCAGCAAAATTTTGTTTATAATATTCAGATATGAACTGAAAGTTACCTGGTTCAAATTGAACTGGATTCAGGAAAAAGTTTGATTCTTAAAAAACGACCTTGATTATTTCTCTGAATAGTTTTTTTTAATGTTTTGTTTATGTTTCAAATTCTTTTTTCTCTGTGCTGCACAGGACACTGATGGGTCCGTATGGAGTAGATCGAGCAGTGCATTCTATGGAGTTTACAGACTGTGAGAATGGATTAGGTAAGTGCCTCATAAGATGTTCCTCTCATTTAACATTTGTATAATTGACTAAATATCCTATCATATCTTGATATCATTTAAAACACTGTCTTCAGTCTGTGAAGATCACCTCCGAAGTCATATTATTATAAATACTCTTAGAATGGCATGGATTGAGACTGAAAGTGACTAAGATTTATTCAAGATCCTTTCATACAGCAATCCTGGTAAATTACCGTAAAATTACCAGAACGACTTTTCTGGTAAATACACAAATGTGCTGTTCAAACAAGCAACGGTATTCCGTCTTTTTCCCCGGTAAGATACCATTCACACATCAGTGCCAAGATAACAGTAAACTCTTTTTTATTACCTTTAAACGCTGAGCTGTTTTCTTCATCCACCTGGACTTGTTTTTGTTAATTCTGAGGACAGATGTAAGGGATATGTAAGGGATGTACACAGAATGTGGTTTTACTCTTAAAAACACAAGACACATAAAAGTTACTATAGTACTGCAGTTAATGTAGTACACAATATCTGCTGAGCCCCAGCGCTGATGAATGGAAAAGAAGACAGGGTCTCAGGGTCTTTAGTTTTATCAGATTTATTAAAAAAAGATATGTTGTACTGATACTTCCCTCGAGAGCACAGCACACACACACACAATATACACTTACCTAAAGGATTATTAGGAACACCATACTAATACTGTGTTTGACCCCCTTTCGCCTTCAGAACTGCCTTAATTCTACGTGGCATTGATTCAACAAGGTGCTGAAAGCATTCTTTAGAAATGTTGGCCCATATTGATAGGATAGCATCCTGCAGTTGATGGAGATTTGTGGGATGCACATCCAGGGCACGAAGCTCCCGTTCCACCACATCCCAAAGATGCTCTATTGGGTTGAGATCTGGTGACTGTGGGGGCCATTTTAGTACAGTGAACTCATTGTCATGTTCAAGAAACCAATTTGAAATGATTCGAGCTTTGTGACATGGTGCATTATCCTGCTGGAAGTAGCCATCAGAGGATGGGTACATGGTGGTCATAAAGGGATGGACATGGTCAGAAACAATGCTCAGCTAGGCCGTGGCATTTAAACGATGCCCAATTGGCACTAAGGGGCCTAAAGTGTGCCAAGGAAACATCCCCCACACCATTACACCACCACCACCAGTCTGCACAGTGGTAACAAGGCATGATGGATCCATGTTCTCATTCTGTTTACGCCAAATTCTGACTCTACCATCTGAATGTCTCAACAGAAATCGAGACTCATCAGACCAGGCAAAATTTTTCCAGTCTTCAACTGTCCAATTTTGGTGAGCTCGTGCAAATTGTAGCCTCTTTTTCCTATTTGTAGTGGAGATGAGTGGTACCCTGTGGGGTCTTCTGCTGTTGTAGCCCATCCGCCTCAAGGTTGTGCGTGTTGTGAACCCTTTACTCTGGGTTCTTTGGGAAGCTGAACAAGGTTATCTTTCCCTCACACTTAGTGACATTGTTGATTTCGTGGTCTAAAAACTAAATGACAGCGCTGCCGACTGCTTCTGTAACCTGAACGAAGCTTGTTGTTCGGCGTGCTCTTGCTCTCATTCTGTTTGATGTGTGCATGCGCTGCACTTTAAAGCTACACTGTGTGATATTTTCCCCATCTAGCGGTGAAAAGGTATATGACCATCCAGTAAATATTAGTTTCTGTTCCTCCCAATTCCGATTTCGTTTGAACTCCTACGGTGGCCGATTTAGTCCAAGATTAACATGGCTTCCAGTTCAATCCAGCAATCCCCCTCTTCACATTCGACACGGTGCCATCGAGTGTTAAAACGCGAAAGGCGAAGCTTGAATTTACGGGTATGTCCCTCTTTGGTTAATGTACTTTCAAGATGGAGGGGCAACATGGTGACCCCCATTCGAACCCCTTACCCGTATGTATTTTCAATGGCATATTATAAACTTACGAGAATACTTTATTACTTGAAAGAAGTAAATATACATTAATGAGCACATATATTTTTGAAAGAACTAAGTGTTTTTAGCTAAGAATAAACTAAAAAAGTTACACAGTGTAGCTTTAAGGCCATACTCGGAAAAAAAAACTTTCCAAAACTTATTCGAATCCTGAAGGAGTGTATTTGGAACAGCTCCACCTCTTTCTTTTTTTTTTTTTTACTTTGGCCATGTTTAGCATGGGAATACACTTTAACAGTGTAAATAAGTCAGAATGCATGGAATAGCATTAGACATCCCCTTAAATGGTACGGATTATTTACCAGTAAAGACTGTATGTGTAAAATAGACTATATTCTTCTTTATTATCATCTATGGTTCTGTGAAGAACATTTAACATCCATTGAACCTGTCCATTGCACTAAATATACTTAATAGTGGAAAATGACCTTTAGAGTATTAAAATATTCTTCACATTAAGGGGGGGGGGGGGGGGGTGAAATGCTGTTTCATGCATACTGAGTTTTTTACACTGTTAAAGACTTGGATTCCCATGCTAAACATGGACAAAGTTTCAAAAATTAAGCTGGACGATTGATGGAGTATTTCTGGGCAAAAAAGCCAAAAATACTCCTTCCGGTTTCTCAAGTTTCGGAAAGTTTTTTTTGAGTATGGGTCAGTGTGACGTCAAATGGGGCGGAAATTCCTTATATGGGTCCTAAGGGCACTTCTCCCGGAAGGGCACACGCGCACCAGTAGACCAGAGCGAGAGAGCGAAAGCAGTACACCCATCAAAGCGCTTTGCTCGGCTGCGCTGCAGTCACAGGACTTCACAACATCAACAATGTCACCAAATATGTGTGTTTTTAGTTGTCAGGGCAAGACAACCCTGTACAGTTTTCCAAAGAACCCAGCGTTAATGGGACAGTGGATGGAGTTTGTTTTTCCGGAGCAACAACGGAGTTGTGCAAGTGTTTTGTTTGTTCCTGCATTTTGGCGACGATTGTTTTATAAACAAGGCCCAGTTCGATGCCGGATTTGTAGCTCGTCTAATGCTGAAAGATGGAACAGTCCTGGCGATTAAGGTTCAAGGTCTTGACTCGTGTTTTGGAAGCAGGTGGTGAGTAAAACTGCTTCAGATGTCTTTGTGTTGTCAGCTATCGACTCGTTCATTCAAACAAACACTAGTCTGACGTGCAAAGCCATTCCGCTTGCTACTGCGAACATTAAATCACATATAATAGTCCATAAACCAAATTATATCCTCATAAACCAAGAGTAAACGCACACAACTGTTGTAAAACTCGCGCATGACAAACCGCTAAGCAAGTATATAAGTTACAGTTACAGTACATACCATTAAGACGTCCTGCTGTAGTCGTCGTTGCTGCTTCTCCTGTTCAATTTCAGCCTCTAGACCTGATTCTGGATCATATATGTATGGCTAAATCTGATTGATCTCCATGGTTTATTTAGGATAAAGTTTTTTTTCCTCATGTTTGAGGATGTCACAGCCTTCAGACGCTCTCAACGCAATAGCTGCACGCTCTCGTGACTCTTTACACGATACGCCTCCAGACGCTCGTTTTTTCGGAAAGACTCGGTACAGCGTATCTTTCTTTTATAAATATAATAAAACTAAAGACTTTTCGGAGATATGAAGGATGCAATACTACTCTGTAGGTACTCAAGATTGACATGAGATTGACTGAAACTGAGTGTTTCACCCCCCCTTTAAGAAAAACATATAGTTTTATTATGAACTGTTCACTAAAAAATGAACCAAAACCACAATGGCATCGCTGCAAAAAACATTTTAGAACCTTTTATTTTGTAAAGTGTATAGAGTAGCACATTTTCTAGTTGTTTTTTTAATGAGGGCTATTGTACAGCATGCATTTCTGATATCTAATGGCCATGGGGAAGTGAAATAATGTGTATGGCAGTCAGAGTCTCGAAGCAAAATGTAGGCATACGTTTAGGGCATGGTTGTTTTCCAGTCTTTTAAGTCGTTTCCTGTCTTTGTTATATTTATTCCTTAGCCTGATCTCCCTCTTCACAATAGATCAAAAACATTATTTGAAGGCAGCTCTAAGCTCCTTAAACCTGTCTTTCTTACATCCCAACTTGCACAGTCAACATTCCATTGTGTTTCTAGACGATTCTGTTTTAGGAGACATTTTCATGAATACAGACTCAGGAGTGGTGCTCTGAATAAAAACATCACTGATAAATCAAATATTTTACAACACATATTTGCAGTGCTATCAAGTATCATGTACAGATTTAAACGTGTGACACTGTGTGTGTCATAAACATTTAAGTTTTTTTCTGGACACAGTCCTTACTTTGCATTTATTTTAGAGTATATTATATTTTTTTTTAATTCAAAGTTTAAGATTTTTAAGCACAGTACATGTTTTGTGGAGTTCTTCTCATTAAGATTTATCTTGAAGTGTGTCTATTAATAGGCGATATCAGCTCAAAACTCAATTAGTGCCAATACATTGTCTGTCTATTAATGCCAGATAAGTCTGAAGCAAGAAGAGGATATTTATTATTCCATGAGTGTAACTAAACCGTGCAAGAAAAGCGAATCTAAAGAATCTGTACTATCCATCAAGGGAAGTGAATTCTGCTTCCTGTCTGCAAATGAATCTTGCACACGTTTTAGTGCTGTCAATATTGTACATTTCAGTGTCTATGGAAATGCAAGTAAATGTAAATGTGGTAAAAACACATTTTTCGTAAAATACATTCAAAGACTCATGAGATTATGATGGGTGTGAAAGATGCTCATCTCATTAAAGGCTTTCATGCTTTGTTGGCGTAAGAGCTCATTACTGTTGTTTCAACAATTAATGGCCTAACAACACCGATTTGCTTTTGCTCTCTCAAATAAGGGATTTGCCATCCTTTCATATTGCCATCTAGACAATGACTCTATTCAATATGTTTTTTTTTTTAAGTCGACATGAAATGTAAATCTTTTTTCTAAATGCTAGTTTGTGATCTTATTGTGAAAGGATTGATAAGACTGAAGTCTTCATGTGAGCGCACGATTTTCAAGTTAAAGTTTTTAAATTAAAAATAACCTCAATATGTTTAAACTTAATGGAGTATAACAGTATTCCTGTGTGTTTAATGGATTCAGTTAAAGTCCCTTTAGTTTAAAACAAGTCATTTCACTCGGCGGCCATCTTTGAAATGCCTCTTGGACAGCTGTTTCAGTCATGCAAGTGCATCTCCTATATCTCTGAATGGGGAAACATCATATTCTGTTCACCAAGTATGATTTAAATGTGATTAAATTTTGTGTGATCTTATGATTCAATTTCACATTTGAAATCACCAATGAAATTTGACAACAACTATATCATAAATGTGGTTTTATATGCTCAAATAGCATTAAAGGGGTCATGAACTGGCTTTTAAAAAATATTTATACTGTTTTTACATTCAAAACATCATAATGAATAAGTAATAGGCTATTTTATACCCTGGTTTTGAGGCTCTCTCAAGAAACACTGGGTTTTGATGGGCTTGCCGCATTTAAGACTAGGAAGTAAACGCTCACGGCTAGGATTGGATAACAGTTTTGCATATTTAATGAGCTTCAGCTCCCCTGTGAGTAGGCTACACAAGGAATTGTTTTGAAAGCCGGTGAGAAACGGCAAACAAAACGATTCGTCCCAGAGGGCTCACAAAATATCTTTATCAAACAAACACAATGATTTATCTCTCATCCACCCACAAATTATTGGAATGTTATTTTTTTATTACTTGGCCCGCTCGATCAGTGGGTATAAGCGCAAACCGTGTATCACACACCCACACACACGTGCGGGAGCGCGCCAAGTACATTACAGACTGCATGAACAAAACTTACGCAATTGTATTTTTCCTTCAAATATCAAGTCAAGAGAGTGAACGCACATCAAGAAAGGAATGTTATTTCACTATTTAAGAAAGGGCTTACGTTTTGGTACGTTTTTACTCACATAAGTGTGGTTAATCTCATCCTGTCTGCAAATCCAGTCTCTTGTTTACCAACAAATCCAGTGAAATTAAAGAACAGACGCTCAACGTCTTCCCCACGTGAGCTGGATATTCATTAAAAATAAAGTTCATCCATGCATTCATAATAATAATAATAATGTTTAGAAATTCGATGCGGTTTAGCTCCATGTAGGCCTGTGTTATGTTAGTGGCACGAGTCGGTGGGGGGGGGGGGGGGGGGGGGGGCTACAGAATTAGACGTTGTTCTTCTTCTGTTAAGGTGGTGCACTGCACTCAGACGTCATAGCCTGGCACATTCTGAGATTGATCGTTTGCTGGGCCTGGTGTCAATAAAAGCTTTTCTTTGACTAACAAGGAAGTTTTACAGCTCTGAAACTTACAGGATATTCTTATATTACCATGACCTTTTATATATCATAAGCTCAAGGGAAAGTTGATTTCTCAATTCATCACCCCTTTAAAATAACTAAGTACTACACAGTACTAAGCACATGTCTCAGAATGGTGATTGTTTCTTTAGCAACCGGAGCTTCTAACGGCAGCTGCAGTGAGCAAAATCAGTGATTGGGACTTTTATTTAGAAGGCGGGACTTATTCCGCCATATTACTGACCCTTTTCACATTTTCGGGTTTCTCAGAAGTGGAAATTGTCACAGTTGGGTAAATGTCTATAGCGGTAAATTAGAGAATACATTATATATATATATAGGCTATACATTTGCTCAAATAGAAAGACTTTCCTTTAATCCCTTCCTTGCAATGTCTGAAACTTCGTATTTTAAGCGTTTATTTTCCTCTTCACGATGAATCGTTTGCTGTATTCCTCATTTGTTAGTCGCTTTGGATAAGTGTCTGCAAAATGAATAAATGTTCATGCAACTGTAAATAACGGCTATCAGAAGAGAGAAAGATGTCAACTTTACCGGCACTCCCATAGCTGCTGTATTAGAAACACCCTCACAGCAGCATTAACTACTTTTTTTGTAATTGGATACAAAGTTAATATAATACAAAGTATAGTGTTATAAAAATACATACATACATACATACAAAAAAAAAAGAAAGAAAGTATAATAAACTTTGCAGAATTTACAATGCGGATGACCGTTAAAACATCACAGTCGGTGAAAAGGGTCCATTGCGCATTGCACTTTCTCCCATTCACAGTAATATGCACTGTGCACCGTCTTTCTATATATAAAGTCTTTGATTAAGTGCAGCACAGTGTTTACTTCACAGTGAGGGAGATTTGGAGCTTTACAGAGTTGCTGTTGCCCACTGAAATCCATTAAACTCATTTAACTCCATTTGATGACCTGCAGGGGGATTCGAACCTCACAGCATTTACCTGAAACTCTGAAAGTTGAAGTTTCTATGTATGTAATACTTAGAAGTAAATACTGACCAGATTCAGCTGTAAATCCTTATTTTAGGGAGACTGGATTGAACATAAGCTGTTTAAGGCCTCAGTTATCTGACTTGAAATCAGACACAAATGGAAACACGCCTACAGCAGCTGGGCTGCGCTATTTAGTCATCATGTATTTATTTGGATTAGTTTCCTTACCAAAGTGAAAAATAACTGAAAGTACACTATCATACTATACCTTTCTTAAAATAAGTATCTCATGCTCACCAAGGCTGCATTCATTTGATTTAAGAAAGTTTGAAATATAAATATTTTGTAACATTTATAAATGTCTTTACTGTGACTTTTTGATTAATTGAACCTATTCTTACTGAATAAAAGTATTAATTAAAAATATATATATATATTACAAACCCCACACTTTTGGATGATAGTGTATGTTACAATTTACACAATGCACACACCACAAAATTTCTCTGAATTTTTTTATTCAGTTCATAAACCTGTAGACAGAATTTTGAAGCTTTGTCTGTTATATCACAAACTGCACTCTTAAGCAATTGATCTTATAGTCAAGTAATTGTCTATAATCAGTTCTCATAAAAAAGTCAAAGTTAAGTATGTTTATAACTATTAAAATGACTTTGAGTCTCTCAGAACACAAATAAAACTTGAGAGCTAAAGCTCTTTCAGCATGCATCAGGTTAAGCTGTCTATTCTATATAGTAAACATGATATATCTGGTTTATCTTCTCTTGTTTAGATAGAAAAAGAAGGAATCATAGTCTGTTTTGTCAGTGAATGTTTATATCTTTCATTTCACAATCACCTGTCATCAAATTGTCAGTGAGTACTGGCAATGCAATCAAAATGGCTATACAATCCTGTTGTCGGGGACTGTGGTATGGTTTCTGGGTATTGTTTACATTTATTTGATTGATAAATACAATATCAACAGCAATACAAATGTAAGAATAATATTTACAGTGTCTTACTTTGAGTGATGCTTTTTCTCTTCTTAAGGAATCAAAGTGATCGGTGGTGTGAAAGAACTAACAGGAGAGGAATATGGCGTTTATGTCAAGAGGATCTTACCTGGTGGCCTTGCTTCCAGTGATGGTAAGTTTTCTCATAGATATTTTATCACAGTTTGAAAACATGTTTGTCTTAAAGCATTTTCGAATATTACCTTTCATGCAGTGTAATACAGCTGTTTGTAAATGTACAATGTCTGCAAAGATTTAAATATCAAAGTGCACGACAAATGAAGTTATTGTCTCCTAAAATAAGGAATCATGTGAACTGCTGAAACGAGTCATCAGCAATTCCAGCCTCACTTCCTGTTACAAACCTACGTACAAATTTGCTAAATAATGCCAGCCTCATTGTTGTAAACCCAAGTGCAGTTTATTTAGTGTCCAAAAATCCAAAAACATAATAATAATAATAATAATACATTTTATTTGTAACGCACTTTATATTAAACAAAATCTTAAAGTGCTACAGATTTAAAACAATCCAAAAATATAAATAAAACTGAAAAATTAAGAAGTAACAAATCAATCAAAAGCTCTGCTAAAAGGTGGGTTTTAAGACCACGTTTAAAAGCATCTACAGTCTGTGGGGTCCGCAAGTGGTCAGGGAGAACATTCCACAGATGGGGGGCTGCTGAGCAGAAGGCCCGATCTCCCATAGTACGGAGTTTGGTCGTGGGAGTTTTGAGAAGAAAAGTTGAAACAGAACGGAGGTTACGTGTGGATGTTTGTGTGGTGAAACATGAAACATAAAGTATAACCAAAATCCAAAACGTGAAACAAACCATGAACAAAACTTGACTATGAACAGACCTGGCACATGGAAACATGGAATGGCTTACGTACATCAATACATATCAAAGGAACAATGGAAACATTAGTGATGGGACTGTTGATAGTACCGGGGCTCCGATGCTCCGGCGCAGTTTTCAAAGCAATATCGTTTCACACACTGTACCAATGCTTGTATCAAAAAGATACCACATGATTGCTTCAAAAGTCATGCAGTATTGGAAGGTCCGGACAGCAGGTGTGAAAAACTTCACAACCCCACCTGATGCATAAAAGGAAAATGATTATTTTGTAACTTCAACAAGGAACACCTGAGAACAATCAAACAATGAACCAATGAGACAACAGATCTGTTAATACAAGAACAAATGAGAATATAACACATTACCCAAGGGAAGCACATGACAAGATCACACTGGATAAGGGAATTTACATGACAAACCAGGAAACAAAGGAACCATGACTGCAAAATAAAAGACATGAAACAAAACCAAAACTAGACATGACAAGCGTCTACTTTGACCCTCCATCAAACCCCATCAAAATAGTTGTAGCTGAAGCCTGAAAGAGTTTGGTTCATGTTGTCGACATGTCGAGAAGACGTTTTCTGCGTTGCGAATCCACTTTGCGTGCAGTTCCAAGAGATGAGGACTTGTGCTGGAATTGATACATTAAAACGTATCACTGTGTATCATTGTGTATCAAGTGCTGAAGAAGCCTCCAGAGCCGAAATTCCGATATGGTAATAGGCACTTTGTTTCCGACACGTGCTGTAGTGGTAGACCAATCACAACAGACTGGGTCATCTGACCAATCAGAGCAGATGAAGCTCTCAGGAAGCGAGAGGCCGAATCCTTTATCAAGCTGTTTCAGACACTGTGATAAAAGGGGTGATGAGCAATGCATATTGAAAGAAAAAATTAGTTTTTTGACCTTGGATGCATGTAAACCTACTGTAGGAAACCTCCCCAAAAAATATCCAGGTGGTCTCTCTGACACAACAGCTCAGAAAATCATGAATTTCCATGCTGGTCTAGCTGTTAGACTAGCATAATTGCATAGTTGCCAGCAAAACCTAGGTGGTGAGGCTAGTCAACAATGGAAAGTTGTAATCTGCTCTGACCAGCGAGCTTAATTAAATTGCTTTGATCCACATTATAGTCAACAGCTTTTGCTAATGAACAAAGTGAATCAATCTTGTTATTATAAATCAAATCATTTACTGTAATTGGAGATTAGCATTTGCATTTAAACCAAAATCAGAATTTGAATGTGAATGTGAAACATAATAGCCACAATATAACAGCCACAATGAAACAGAAATTCTAAAGTTTACAAAGGAAACCGTGTCAGTGCAGCTGTTTACGTTTCTGTGAAACAGATTGTCTGTCTGACTGCGTATACCTCTGCTTAAGTCTCTCACGTGTGAAGGGGAGTTTAGCATCATCCCTGTGCTTAGAGTTAATGCCCCTGACGGACTGGAATTAGAGGCTGTCTCCCATTCTGCTGCTCCCGAGCACAGGGTATATGGGAGCTTATATGGGCGCATGCGCTCTGAGGGGGTCTTTGCTTGTTTTTAGCCTGCTCAATGATTACTGTTAGCTCACCATTCAGAGAACGCAGCAAGCTTCCTGGCTGCTCTCTTTGGTTTGGTGGAAAGACAAATCAAGCATGCTGGCATTTAACTGGCAGACAGATATTCTGAGGGAATCTAGACAGCTTTTCACAGTACTGATAATCCAGGGTGAATGTAAAATCGGACACTGTAAAGGTGGTTTTTGGCTGAAGTGCTCTGACACAAAGTAGGACACAGATGACCCCTTTGAGACTTTGCAGCTTGTTCCATTCCTGATTTGATTTGCTCTGACAAGATATCTCTGAAGTGAAGGTAGAGGGGGTCGAGAAGACGTAACCCTGACCTACATCTGAGAGAGATGTTCTTGATATGTCCTACAGAAATGAAAAGATTTGAGTATGCTGTCTCTTCTACAGCCTCAATTTACTCCAAAAATTATGACAATAAACATTTTTAACACTTGAATAATGGTCATCTCCTAAACCAAAATGCATTTTTTTTACTTTTTTTCTGGGCTATTTACTTTTTTATGTTATATAAAGCTGTGAAACACTATAGTGTTTACCCTAGTGACAAAAGTATATACTTTTCATTTATTTAGGTGATCAAACTTAGCTGCTTATGTAATTATTCAGTAAATGCCTTAACTTTTGATTCTTTCAAAGTGGACTTCAGATTTAATGATTACATATATTACCTTTCAAAAGTTTGGGGTTGGTACGATTTATGAAAATACAGTAAAAACAGTAATATTGTGAAATATTATTGCAATATATAACAACTGTTTTCTATTTGAATATATTTTAAAATATAATTTATTCCTGTGATGTCAAAGCTGAATTTTCAGCATCATTACTCCAGTCTTCAGTGTCACATGATCCTTCAGAAATCATTCTGATTTGAAGATCTGATGCTCATAAACATTTATTATTATTATCAATGTTGAAAACAGTTGTGCTGCTTCATATTTTTGTGGAAAAACGGATAAATTTGTGACCCTGAACCTACGGGTAGTATGTAATGTAGTATGTCATAGTAATATATTTGTCAAGTCATTTCATGGGTCTTTATAGTTTTTATTTTGTAAATACTTCATTAGGAAACCTGCAACCTGGAGACCAAATCTTGGAGGTGAATGGTGAAAGCTTGATTGGTGTGACAAGTGAACGGTACGCACTGCACTCTCTTATTTTTTAAATTCATATGTTCTTTTATTCTGCTTGTATGCACTTTCTGTGATGCCCCTGGTTCCTCTTTCTTCAATGAAAATGTCTGAAAATATCCTAAAACTGTTTAAGTCTTTTATTCACTTTTACCTATAACAAATAAGTCCTCTACCTGCAAAATTAGCCACTTGATATACTTTTATTACCTTTAAAACACTTGAGGCCTGATCTTGTTCTTGATCTTGATTGTAGAGCGGTGGACATTCTCAGATCAGCATCCTCAACCAATCACATGCGCCTTCTCATAGCCAGAGATGAGGAAGCCAGGTAAGCCACTGATCCATCTATCATAACATCTGCTCTGAAGTTCACAAACTTCATGTCCATTTAGACATTTAGGGCCAGATTTACTAATATCCTGTGTCAGCGCAAACCCTTTTTTGGTGTTAAAAAACTACTATTTACTATTTTAAGACACACAGTGAAAAAATATAGCTGAAAAGGCGTGGACTTGCCTTTTTATTTTTGTGGCTGACCTGCATATGCATTTGTTGGAGTTTCCCTTTCAGATGGAAAATTTATTGGAGGAGAGTATTTCAATGATTCATGCAAGGGGATTTACTGAGGGTTACACTAGGCAATTTACTGGTATTTGTGACATTATTTATTGCTCCAAAAAATTGTTTCTTAAACCAGACGCTAATTTGCGCTCCTCTAGGTAGATTGTGTTGGTCATTATGGAAATTTCCGGCTGCATCTGTGTTCTTTAATTTGTGTGTCGTCAGTGGATCACGCGCAGAACTTACCACTCCCATCTGCGCCTTTTTGGAATAGCGATCTCACACTAATTTGCCCTGTTTAATAACTCTGATTGATTTTAAATGTTGCATCCAAATATTTTTTTTACTTTTTTTACATTAAGTTCAAAGCACAATAAGCACAATTATAAAATATACCACTCAAAAGTTTGGGGTGAGTAAGATATAATTTTTTTAATTGAAAGAAATTAATACTTCAACTTTAAATTGATCAAAAATTACAGAAAGATTTCTATTTCTATTTCAAATAAATGCTGTTCTTTTAAACTTTCTAATGGAACACTGAAAAAGTCATATCATGTTTCCCCCAAAAAATATTAAGCTGCACAACTGTTGATAATAATAATAAATGTTTCTTGAGCAGCAAATCATCATATCAGAATGGTTTCTGAAGGATCATGTGACACTGAAGACCGGAGTAATGATGCTGAAAATTCAGCTTTGACATCACAGGAATAAATTATATTTTCAATATATTCAAAAAGAAAACAGTTTTAAATTAAATTAAATTAAATTGTACATTAAATTGTAATGATATATGTTTCACACTATTACTGTTTTTATGTATTTTTGTTATTTATATAAAATAAACGCAACATTGGTGAGCATAAGAGACTTGTATGTATATGTAAAAAATATTTACTAAATAATTATTTAAAAAGTTGACCTTTCTAACCAAACCAATTGGTTGTTTGTTGGTCTCTACTGCTTATAGTCCATTTCATTGCCAACCTGTCACTTATTTAGTGACATTTAACCAACACTTGCCATCACTTAAACACTCTCATCCACTGATATTGATCTATGGATGTCTGACCTGAGTATATATTTCATTTGAATGTCCACCCCTTTTGAAGACATGTTAAATAATTCAATGAAAGATGAATAATTTTGTTCATAAACTAGATCTGACTGAGTATTGGCAGTGCCTGTGAGTCTATTGGCGAGCTATTCAAAGACGAGCTTCTGGCCCGCAAGGCTCCCATATACTGCCTCCCTCCACTGTTAACTTTTCTCACTAGAAAAAATGATCAATGGAAAAACAGCATTCCTGCTCATGGCAATACTAGTGAACTTTTCACATTCTAAAACTTCAGTTAAATTAGGTCTGTCGCCTTTTAGTAATGAGCAGTCATTTTTCAGTTATGAGTATTTGTAATGCTCTCCTTTTTTAAATTTATATTATTAGTGCAAACACCAATCAATTTAACATTGTTAATCTTCTACAAATCTCAAAATGAATATCCATTTTCATACTGTACATTATAATGCTATGTTCCCTAAATTCACTTTTTTATTGTTTTATTTTTAATTAAATAGACAGAATAGTGCACAAACACCTGTTCAGCATCTATTTGATTTGAGTGAGTGAGCAGCAAGAATACAAGGATGTTCTCCCATATTACTGGGCCACTGTAGCCTTAATCAATAGATTAATAGGTATGTATCCTCTCATATCCTTAAATTTAGGTACACATCTAGAAATATGCTGCCTCCAAAATCGAATACTTCACTTCTATATAGAATGCAAAAAACGGTACGCCAAAAGAGTAGTAGTATGTCTGAATGCATAGTATTCGAAAAACAGTAGGCGAAAAGGATGACCTACTACTTCTACCGAGATACTGACGTGCGCATTTGATGGACACTTTACTATCCCATGAGGCCACGGGAGAGGATTTATGAATGGCAGTGAAGTGACACAGTGACAGTAACAATATGGCGAATGTAGTATGTCTGAATTTCATTCATACTACCCATATTCATACTATATAGAACAGTGGTTCTCAAACTTTTTATACCAAGTACCACCTCAGAAAATATTTGGCTCTCCAAGTACCACTATAATGACCAACATTAAAATACAGTAGCGTGGTAGGTCTAACTATTGAACTACAGCTCTGCACAGCTCAAAAATGAGGCCGTTTATTCCTAATAATAATATTTATTGTTGTAACCACTGATATAGAACATACTTTTTAAATGGTCGCGAAGTCAATTTAAACACCTGTAGTACCTACTCAGACAGTACGTGATTTCAGACGCAGAGACATATTACTTAAGATCCCAGATGTGTTTACTGTGAGAGTCAGTGGCATGACCGCAGTGTACTTTTGAACTTTACCTATAGACAGACCGGCAGGGGATTCAGTCCTTTGGCTCTGGACTGGCAGCCTAGGGATTGTATGAATGAGGAAAAAAGGCATTGCGTGCATGGAGATGCGGAGGGAGCGAGTGCGAGGGAGAATGAGAACAGACTCACATTTTAAGCCATGATGAGATGAGTCCTTGCGTCTCCATGGTTTAATCTGCGTTCTGCCCTTAACCAATGCGCATTGAGGGGATTACGCCTCTGCCTCCATGCAAAGACCTCCGCTGCCTTCACTCGCATATCAACAACCTGAAAGTCTTGAAAAAAAAAGACCGAAAGACTGAGCGCAGCATTTTGGGGTTTTTTGTTTGTGTGTATTTATGAGAATGGTTTAGAATGTGTATGTATACACGGTGGTTTATTGAGACAGCGTTCAAGCCTTTTAGAGTCAGCTCCTTACCATATGCATCACAACCTTGCGTGACCTCCCTCCCTTTAATCCGCACTGATAACCTGTCCTGAGGACGAAGGAAAAGGAGGAAAAAGCTCTTTTTGCATTGCATCATGCATTTTGAAAGCTGTCACTTTGAGTAAACCTAGATATATTCGGCTCTGATATGGAGGAACACAAAGAATTATGGGTCTAGTAGTTATTGAAGGCTTGGCTGTCTTTATGTAGTCTTCTGAACCCATATAGTCGCTTTATATAGTAAGCAAAGATCTGGGATTACTCAGGGACACCTGCATGTAGGTAAAGAGGCCAGTGGCTGTGCACCAGTGCGTGATGTCCATAACTGAATAAGGTTTGAGTCCAGTGACAGGACATTTCTGTTGACCTATATCTGACATTCAAGAGGTGTCTGGGGGAAAATGGTCTGGGATGAAGGGGAATATTTAAATAGATTCTATCTATCTATCTATCTATCTATCTATCTATCTATCTATCTATCTATCTATCTATCTATCTATCTATCTATCTATCTATCTATCTATCTATCTATCTATCTATCTATCTATCTATCTATCTATCTATCTATCTATCTATCTATCTATCTATCTATCTATCTATCTATCTATCTATCTGTCTGTCTGTCTGTCTGTCTGTCTGTCTGTCTGTCTGTCTGTCTGTCTGTCTGTCTGTCTGTCTGTCTGTCTGTCTGTCTGTCTGTCTGTCTGTCTGTCTATCTATCTATCGTTCTATCTATCGTTCTATCTATCTATCGTCTGTCTCTCTGTCTATAATACATTTCTAAAAGTAAAATGGATATTTCTTTTGTGGTGGGACCAATTAAAATTTTGACAGGAAAAGTACAATTTTGAATTACTGGACTGACGAGACCAGTCAAAAATCACCTTATTGTTGAGCCCTATATTGGCTTTGGCATCACCTATTAAAAAATAATATCAGTCAACCAGACAACTTGCAGCAGATGAAACGTTTAGAGTAGATTTATAACATAGGCCATGCTTTTTCCTTCTAGTAATGATGTGGAATATTTTAATCACTGAATTCAGCCCTCTAGAGAGTACTTATATCTGCTTAGAGCATATTAGGATTGTGTAGATAACATTCCTGAGTCCTTCACATTCTGCCCTAAACGAATTAACTGACATGATATTATTTTGGAATAGTGCAAGCTGTTACATAATATGAGGAAAGTAAGGGCTATGTCATTTAGGTGTCTAAAGGTTTTGTTTTGTTTTTTATCTTTTGTATTATATATATATATTTTTTTTTTCTTTGTCTTTTTTCTTTGTGTAGGCGAGAATTTTCAGAGCTCCTTGAAAAATATGGCTCAAACGGAAGCACGGGATCTACCAGGAATTCTCCTATTCAGCAAAGTATGTATATTCTCAAGTTTACATGAAATGCACATTGTGTAAAGCCTTTTTATTCATTCATTTTTGTGCTCTGGTTTAGAAAATCTCTTTTTCGAAACTCACTACTTCTTGACATAACAAACGTTATGAAATGCTGATTCATGCCATATGATTCTCACAACTGGCTTAAAAACAGGAGGAAAAGAGAAAGAAATTCCCATCACATCTCTTCATCATCATCTTTAAAGGTCCCGTTCTTCGTGATCCCATTGTTCAAACTTTAGTTAGTGTGTAATGTTGCTGTTAGAGCATAAATAATACCTGTAAAATTATAGAGCTCAAAGTTCAATGCTAAGCGAGATATTTTATTTAACAGAAGTTCCCTTTCAAAGCCTACAGCGAACGGCTGGCTTGGACTACATCCTGGTACTTCCTTCATAAATGACGTCAGTAGAACAGTAGAACAGTCTAACCTCCGCCCACAAGAATACGCAAAAAAAGGGGGCATGGTCTTGTTGCTGTCCCACGTGGAGAAGAGGAAGTGTCGCGTGGAGAAAAGGAAGTGGTGCGTTTGAGTGTGTTTGTCGCCATGTCGTCGAGACGCTGTTATTTTCATCCCGGAGTCAAATCACCTTTGTTTGGCTTTCCCAGGGACGCTGTAGAGATCATTAAGAGCATATATCTCCCGTTAAGAGGCGTGACCTTTCCACGTTCGCTAAGCTGCGGTCAAATCACAACATGGGAACCGCTGGCACAATCAGAACTCGTTACGTATTTCTGAAGGAGGGACTTCATAGAATAAAGGAAGTCATCAGCCGTTTTTAGGACAGTGAAAACAGCGGTGTACAGATAAGTAAATTGTGTTAAAAATACTTTTTTTTTTTTACACGCGAAACATGAACACATTATATTGCACACTGTAAACACAATCAAAGCTTCAAAAAAACACGAAGAACGGGACCTTTAACCTTTTTAACTTCTACATTTATACTCATTCTCAAATATAAATGGAAAACAGGAGACAAACAAAATGTTTTTATCTTTTTTGGGGCTCAAGTCAATTATAATTATAATGTTTGGGGGAAAAACAAATCAGCCCTTGAAAATGGCTTAAGACTGCGCATTTGTCCATTATGCAATTTTGAACATCTGTTTCTGCCGGAGGAAAGACACTCGACAGGAAAAGTTCTTGAGAACGGAGTGTGTGCTCAGTGTACTGGCTGCTCAGTCTTATCCCTGCTCTCCCTTCTGTGTAGAATATTCTAATGATGTAACTTGCTTTAAGCACAGCAAAGAGTTTCATTTGAGTCTTTAATTTAAAAGTGCAAATGAGAGATTTACAGGAGTTACGGTCAGATGGCTTCATCTGGACATTTTGTATGTTTGTTTTTGACAGTAATGAAGTTTCCAAGACTTGCAAAACTTGCAAACTCAAAGAACACTACATAACAAGTCAAGTCAAGTCAACTTTATTTATATAGTGCTTTTAACAATGCAGATTGTTTCAAAGCAGCTTCACAGTGTTAAACAGGAAAATAATGCAACAGAACTTTATTCAGCTGTATTGCCGTTCTGGAGAAAACGGTGATGTCATCAGTTCATTTCAATTATCATACAGTGACAATGTGGGCTTTAGATCAGTAATTTAGTATATATGGTTAATTTAGTTTAATAATTTGATTTATTTGGATATTTAGTTGAAAAATGTAGTGTCCCCAACAACTTCTCTTGATTTCAGGACACCTTTATATATATATTCTTAGAAGAGATGTATTTATTTTTCTTCAGTTTTTGCTATATTATACAACAGTTAGCTCAGACAAACAGCGTTTCAAGAGTTCCAGTATTAACTTTTACAATATTGCTTAAATAAAAATTGTGGATTAAAAAAACACTGTTTTTGAAATGGATACATTTAGGGATTGTGTCACTGCCCTCTGGTGGTTATTATATAACTATGTATTGTTATGTCAAGTTTGATCAGACTTTGTAATAACAAATTCTCACTTTTTGTGCTAAAGCAGGCAGATACTTGGACAGCACATCATCAGGGTCTTCGTCCAGATCTCAGAGTCCTCTATTGCTTAGTCCTGCTGGATCTCAGAGTAATTACAACAACACAGGACCATTGCTACGCTCCCTAAGGTACGGGAAACCAACGATTTAGTCTAGTAAAGTTCATGTACAGTTTATTTTGATCTAGCACCATGCTGTACTGCACTAGTCATTTTGAGTATGTGTGTGTGTGTTTGGCTTCAGTCACCCAGGTGAAGGGGTGATTCAGCTGATATCAATCGCTCGCTCCTGCAGTATGGGTATTACTATTGGAGGTGGCTCCAACAAACCTGATGGCCCTGCAGTTTTCATCCTGGAAGTGCTGTCTGGAGGAGACTGTCATCGGGTGAGAGATTGGCAACTGTGTGTCTGCATGCATTTGTGCATAATTGTAAGATATCAGGATTGATCAAGGATCAGTTATTAATTTGCACTGCAAAGAGTTTAGAGTGTGTCCGATTCCCAAACAAATGACTTTCAGTTAATAGAAAACATAAGGTGCGTTCCATTCGACAGTAAGTGAATTTCGCTTTGGCATAAGGAATAAGGGAGCATCGATGCATCACTTCACAGGAAGTGGAGAGGGAAATTTACTCACCAGTTATTACGTGTCAGCCCAGTATTAGAGAAGTTAGTATAAAATAATGAGGGTGAAAATGAGTTGAGGCTCAAACATTTTGACTGAATTTAATTTGTCCCAGGTGTGGTTTGTATGCGGTTGTTTAATATTGTTGTTAAATACATAGTTAATAGCAATTGCTTTTATGCCACCTCTAAAGAGACTGTGAAAACTCATTAACTTGTTAAAGTTACATTAGGCAACTCTAGAGGTTGAAAAACGAATTTCTTGGTTGTGCTTTGCCTCTGCGTGACTATGTGCATACATTTGTTTATCATACTGATCATAAAACATTCACTACTAGGCTAAAGGGATAAAAACCAGTTTAGATGGAAAGGATCTCAAGCTGACTAGCTGAAGACGTTACTGTTGCTTTACTCATTAATAGACATAGCTTTACAATGAAATCTGTTAGAGAGCTACATTTGGCAATTTATCTGTTCAATAAAATACTTTACTCCCCTGTTGAGTATTAACAGCTCCATTCCCGCATCGCTTTTACAACATTTAAAATCCCTCAGTTCTCACCGTCTCCAAAATGCCAAAATTGATTCTTGTTTTATTAAGAGCTCTGCCGCGTTCTCCTTTTGCCAGCAGACTCTCCTCTGTGCGCAATTTCCCATGAAAACCATCCCGCTAGATCTAAAATGTAATATAGGCTTACCATAGTGAATCAGGGTAATACAAGAACACATTTTGGAAGAAGGATCGATGATGTATTGACTCATTGTTTAAAGTTAGTTCATTTTGAACAACAACAACAAAAAGGTTACATAGTGTACCCTTTAACTGAGAGCGTATAGCCCCTTATTTAGAATAATCTAGATTCATCAATAAAATGATTGTAAGAACTAACATATGCAATTATTAGAAAATGAAAGTAACACACACAAATGAGTGGGATATGTCACACAATTCGTGGAAGTGTTTAGTCTGAGCTGGAGAAAGAAACAGATTATAAACCTCTGAGAACCTTGCCCTTAAGGCAAGGATCACTCGGCTCTTTACACCTTACCAATAAGCTTTAACACATTTAGCAATCTTTATCACTGAGGGGGTTAGGATTTAAGTGAGGATGACGTCCTAGAATGTCAGACTACTGCGTTATAGCCTGAGCCAATGCAAAGGTTTCCTCTAAGGTAGGTAGTAGGTAGTAAGTAGGTATCTCCTGGAAATTATCTAAGCAATTTATCCCCTGCTTTACATTGTTTTCTCCAGTAAGTGCTTTTCCTGATAGACAAAGTAGGTAAAGACTCTGCTGGGCTGTTCTGGGTATGGATAGTGCTGTCTCAGCAGACTGCAGAGGTCAGGTGCACCCCGTCTAGGGCATCACCCTCCCTGTGGAATATAAAACTCCAGAACAAGGGAGGGGAGCTGTACCATTCACCTACAGAACTGTTGTGCTGAAACTCAGATATTCAATATCGCTTAGATTTTCAGTGTCAAATTGTTGGCCATCTGTAACACCCATTATATAAGGTCCATTGTTCGTTTTGAATAATTTAGCCAGAATCAATGATCATAACTCAAAGCTTCCAATATTGAAATATTGGATTTTTTCTTTTCTTTTATGAGGAGAATAATTTTGTCTAGCCCTTAGTTTTAGTGTTTACTTGCTTATTAGTGGGTTCTCCAAAAGCTAGCATCACTTTTACTGTTGCTCATAGTTAGAACTTAAAATTTGATCAAATCATGTGACTTATTTAGGAGAGGAATGCTGCAATAAACAACTGAATCCGTATTTAATCTTCCTAAATATTCTTGTTGTGTCTTCCAGTAAAAATACACACATGTTCAAACATTTTGGGTGGGTACAATTTAGTTTTATTTATTTTATTTTTTACACAAAACTCATACAGGGTCTGAGTAAGTATTTGATTTTAACTTATTTGAATTGTTCAAAACAGCTTGTTATGCTACTTGATATTGCAAATTGGTATTTATTTGAATGTATTGTCATAATTATAAACACTGGTTTGTAGTGCAAATTGTTTCACTGTTTACTGCCGTTGTTGTATTTATTTACCTATAGTGGCAAATGAATCAGAACTCTCACACATTCACAGAACATAGCTTACTTCTGTGTTGCAAAATAAAGTGGCTATAGTGCATCAAGCTGTGAAAATGGTTGGGAGGGGATTAAGTTCACTCGAATATGAGACTTTTGGCACAGTTATGTAGTTTTAGTGACTTTGGTGTCTCTGGGGGGATGGAGTTGCTGTAGTGGTGTCCTCTGTGACATGAGAGAGGTCTCCACCTGGTGATGAGTAGTGCAGTGGGTTATGTTCCTGCTGATGCTGTTGGTGCAGATTTCTCAAACTGTCTGCCAAGAATTTTGACTGATCTGCAACATTAAGTAAGGCTGTTCATTGCTTTGGCCTTATAGGATGGACGGCTCAGACCTGGAGATCAGCTTATCGCCATTAACAAGGAGTCGTTGATAGGAGTCACATATGAGGAGGCCAAAAGTGTGCTCAATAAAGTGAAATTCAGGTATTCACTCGGATTTATGTAGCTGTAAGCCTTTTTGAACAATATTCAATAATTAATCAGTACCATTATACTTTTATAGAATTGATTTCTTTTGTCCCTGTTCTTTGCCCTTGAAGTCAGGAACCAGTGGTGGATATTGCCTTCATCCCAGGAAAAGGACCTTTTTCAAACAGCCCGTTGTTGCATAATGGGGTTCAGAGGGGGGTTGCGAATGGATACAACCCCAGCCGGTTAAAGGTTCATGTCCGATCCCCTGAGGTGAGTGTTTACTAGTGTACGGATCACGCCATGTCTCGGTATAATTAGTATTACACCAAAATCTTGTTGTGTACATTATACACTGACAATTTCCTTGTTATGATTTGTTTACTAAGCATTGCGTAGTATACTTCACAACTTTATTCTCATAGATGCGACAAGAGGAAACAGTTCCAGTGCTTTCATCCTCCCTGGAAATCTGCCCTCCAGACATACAGGTTTCAGGTACATGTCTCAAAGGTTGGCTCATATGTCTAACACCCTTAACTCTATCGTAATAAGCTTTACCGCTAGTTTTCACTCTCTCATCACTCACATTAACAGTGCAGATTTTGTTATTTTTAAGCCTTATATTTTCCCTTTTGAAAGGTGTACTCTTAATTTCATAACCTTTCAAAACAAGTGCATTTTGTGCAAAGTAATCACAATATCTACTGCTCTGTGTGCCTTTATATCATATTACATTAGTTATTTACAGCAAAAACAAATATTTTTAAGTAAGTAAAATATCTAAACATTATTTTAAACAGATTCATTTACTTAAGAGGCAAAACTGCATAAATGCACTACCGTTCAAATGTTTGGGTTCATTAAGATTTTTAAGAAATCATTAATATTCAACAAAGATGCATTAAATTGAATGAATACTGGAAGTAGTTGCTCTCTTGGTTACTGTACCTTATAGATTGCGTCTCAGTGGAAGTAGCATCCAAAATTAACCAGTGCTCGGAGAAACAGGATTTCTTGCAAAGCAATTATTTATTTTGCAGGATAAAAATTGGGGATTAGTCAGTAGCAGTGTTTGGATTTTAATCAACGGCTAGTTGCAAAGTAATCTCTCTGTGCTCCGGGGGTCAGGCATGTATGTGAGGTGTTTAAATTACACAATCAAATTCTAGAAGACGTAACAAAATCAATGAAGAAGGCCTCTTTCATGTCGAGTCATATAGTGCTCTTATCTCAGTTCACAGCAGCTGGGTAGCTGTTTAGTACAGATTGGTTTGCTTTGCATAATGTGAAATCCTTTCTTGGGGCACATAATGGGATTGATAAATTGTTATAGAAACCATACAAAGAAATGCTATTAGATACTTTGAAAAAGCTATCTGTGTGGATGTTGACATTTCACTTTTCCAGACACTGAGATCTTTGTATGCTTAAATAATGCCCAACAAATGCTTTCCCTTTGTATTTATCTGCATAGAGACCCAAAAAGTTTTTTGACACTTGTGGGCATATCCAAAATATCTAAAGGTCATGTATTAGATACAAAAAACCAAACCAAGTGGAATCTGCAAACAAATGATGCGAGACCTTTCTCAGAATAAACAGATTAAATGCAATTAAGGTCATTTTTATGTATGAACATAAAACGATTATTTTTTTATAATTTGAAACCTTTTTATAAAAAAAAGTTTGCTAATTCCTTTTGGTTTGATATTTTATTTTGACATTTGACATTCAGACATTTTCAAGTGTGGCTTCAGTGTCCAAATACATTGTGGCAACACTGTATTTAACGTCCACACTATGAAATGTCAGGCCCACTGAGATGTGCACCACGCACCTGTCCATCAGGCTATCCCTGGCCCAGAGCATAAGGTGCAGAGATTAATCTAGACCGGATGTAAGCATGCCTGACTCGCCCTTGAACTCTGGATGGTGTTGTGTTTACAAGCACAGTGTTCTAATCATTCATGACATCTATAAAGTGTATAGTGCTTAATTACCCATTTATCCGGACTAGCTGATCAAATCCTAGAAGAATAAGGAAGATCTGTCTTATCTGAATTAAATGGGCACTGTAATCCTGCAAAAGCCCTTCTGGGTGTCCTTCCTAGAAAGGAAGATTGGGTGTGCTCCGACTCAGACACATGCTTATCTTTGTCATCTCTACAAATCACAATGATTAAAGAATGTCGAAATTATTATTTAATTCTGCTATCCAATTGAAACTGGTGTTTACAACTGGTTTGCACCTAACATAAAGGCTGACTGTTGATTAGTTCAATTGTATATGACACTTTTTATTAAAATGTATGTTAAGTTTATAAGTGCTTATGTTGTCAAATGTTGAGCTTGGCCACTGGATAGTTGAATTTCTGATGCCAAATTGTTTTAAAGGGATAGATCACACAAAAATAAAAATGTTGTCATTATATTGACACCTGTATGACGTTCCAAACCCGTATCATTTGAAGGATTTTTGAAGAATTTCCCAAAGTGTTTGGGGACTGGGGCTGTCAAGCAGTGAAAATGACAACAAAAAAAAGCACCAAAAAGCATGATAACAGTGGTCTAAATGAATCAAGTGCAATATCCCAAGTCTTCTAAAGTCATATAATAGCTTTGTGTGAGAAATATTTTTTTACTGATAATCTTCCCCTCCATGGTGCTCTGAAATGGACAACAAAAGCCCTATGGACTACAAAATAATGACAAGATGCCATTATTGTTTGGACCCCAAATCTAATGTTTCCATATTTAGTTTGAGAGTACTGGGAATATGGTGCTCAATTTATATGGACGCTTTTATTGTACTTTTTTTGTGATTTTTGATTTTTAAGGAAAACTAGCCAGTCATTTTTCCTTTTGTAAGAAAGGAATTTATATGCATTTGAATAACATTAGGGTGATTTAACAGAATTCATATAGAATCGATTAATAGTCATGCTACAAACATATCTGGCCTTGCTCGCAATTCTGGTGGAACATAGAAGCACCATTAATCTGGATTGTTTTAGTTGTCCTGGATTGTGTATCATCAGTACCACCTGTTAAATCCACTCCCCCTGTTCACGCTCCCTGCTGTGCATGTTGGTCCTGAATTACCAGCACTGAACCTGTCTGAGTCTGCGTGAGTCTGACGTGTCTGAGCTCAGCCTGTCAGTCATGAGCGTCAGAAGGCATCTAAATCCCCTGCATTGCTTAACAATACACACGCCACAGAAAGCACTGGCGTTAATACTTCTCTTTCTCTTTCTCTATCGCTATCTCTCTCGCCCCCTCGATTCAAATCCCTCATACAGTTCATAATCTTTATTGTATTAATATAATACTCATTCATTTGAGCTCCCAGACAATGAAAAAACACATTAAGGCCACATTTTCCAAAGTAGCTAACTAGCTCTAACTAGTGAGAATAACGCTTAAAGTAGGTGTTTTACTGTCCCATTTTCCCCCTCAGCCTCCAACGCACAGAGACCAGCCACTGTTTCCAAACCCAAGATCTCACTGGACCCTCACATACGGCTCAAATCAGAGAAGCTTGATCTGGTAAGCCTGGTTTACCCTAACAGCTTTGCATGTGCACGAAGAGTGATTTTCAACCCGCTTTGTATTGTTACAATGTCAGTAGTATATGTCAATGATGTACAATGTGTACTCATTGTTCATGTTACCCTCATTAATTTTTTAATCCCCGCCCATGGACAGTTGGATTGACAGAGGGTTATTAACAGAACAGTTTTTTCAAGGTTATTGTATTATCACAATTTTTAATTGTACTCTTTAAACAGCATTATGGTAAAAACGGTACACAATGGCAAGCAATGGATTTTGTACCTGTGCGCCGACAGCGTTTTACTTCGGTGGGTTGGGCAGAACTGACAGAATGACCATTCTTTCATTTGGCATGAAACATTTTTCATGGTCATCCAGTTTGAAATGATGACTACAACATTTGGGGAGTGGTTTTTTTTAACATTAAATAAATAAATAATACTGTTAATGTTGGGGTTAATGTTTTATTGAGAAAAATTAATGAGCGCAAATGTAATTCTCTATATATTTTTGTATTGGCATTGTGCTTGTACCTGTACTTTTATTAATGACAAGATTAGACCCAGCAGTTCAGAAAACTGAATTTTATCTGTACGATTGACTTCGAAAGGAGCCTGTGTCTCAGTGCAAAGTACCTGACAGAGTGCTTATGGAGATAGCCTTTCATATCTCAGTGTCACTTTCCTCATAGATCTCTGTCTCTGCTCTTTGTTATGGTGCAGTTGTTTAGCAGAGATTTAATTTAATCCTGCTGATCCCAGGGCTGACCCTAATCTACCGGCCCATTAATAGGATTAGGTCTCAATGGACGAGAGCACTTAAATGTGGACTAAAGGCACAATGCATACTATACTAAGTATTGCACAAACAGGTATTTGACATGGTGCGAAGTTTTATATGTGACTACTATACTGTTCATTGCACTGTTCATCACGTTTTTCAAGCAGATATTGTATCTGGTACAGGACAGTTTTCTTGCCATTGGTGTTTGAACAGTATATCTTATTTTTGTGGCAGTATCAGATTGTAGGTTCAACCTTAATCTGATTAGCCTTATTAATGCCATTTGAACTCTTATGGACCATAAGCCTGGATTTATTGTACGCCACTAATTTGACCTCTGTTACCACACTGCCATCTTGTGTATGTAGCATTAGCATGACTCTTTTCAAGCTTGACTGGATACTATACAGTCGAAAAGGAATCATAGTTATCAGTCAACTCTTAAAATATACTCTATTTTTACTCACTTAATATTTAAGCATCAGTGTTTATAGTTTTTTTTTTTTTCCTTTTTTTGTTTGTTATATATTTTTTTCTTATTTTTTAGAAACATTTTGCACGGTACCATTTTCATGGTAAAATTTGAAGTTAATAAATTTAAATAAAAAAAAATTTTCTCAAATTTTTTAGAATGGCAGTGCAGACCGCGGAAAATTTCAGAAAGGCTAGATTTGGTTAAATAGGCCTGTATCACTATAATGATGAAGGTTTTTGACAGTTTGATCATTTTGCAGGCTTTGTCGTACCTGGGTCTTGATGTAACAGATGAGAAGAGGCGGCAGCTCAGAGAGAGTCTCACTACAGACCCTCAGGGAACGGTCTCATATGGAGGTATAGACACATTCTTTACACCTTTATTCGGCAGCTGCATAACATGATCCTCAGTCAGTCACTACTGTAGATGCAGGAAATAATCACTCATTTTCACAATCATTTTGATGTGGACTTATATTCCCATATTCCTGGGGAATATCCATATTTCGATATTGGAGATGAATTTAAAACAGGGGTCAATAACCCTTTTGATCTGAAGTGCCATTTTTAATATTTTCTCACTTTCAAATCACCAGCATGTGCACATCAGACCCACTGGATAGGCATTTTACTTGTACTGTTCACTGTTAGAGTGTTAGGCTTCCATAGAGCTTTTAACTAAATAAAACAGGTTGCATGACAAAGAAAAAAGATCACGGCAGTTTAGCAATGCGTTGGAATTCAACATTACTGAAATAACAAAACAAAAAAAACATTTACTATTAATCTCTCTCATATTCATCGTCCGGATGCCAACGATTACTGATTCAGCATGCGTGCCTAAAGCATAGGGCGTACACTGTGCGAGTTCGGACACTTGGGAGGTCGTGGTTGTGTATGATTTGGCAAAAAGGAACAGCCTATTCACTTTTGAAAATCGGGCCGGCTCCCCAAGTTTTTTAAAGATGTTTGTGAGGTGCTCGGAACTTGCTCGGCTCTTCTCGTAATTCCTCTCAAATGCTGCGAGCCGTGACCATACGAGCATCAACGATTTCTACGCAAGTGAAAAAAATCTGCGAGCTCGTACGACAGCAAAAATCACACCGTGTACGCCCATCTTAAGGTTACCAACCTCTAAAATAACCACAAGAAATAATCACATTTTGACATGAACGGAAATACCCCTATTGAACAGGGAGTCACATTCCATATTTGGATATTGCGCTTGAGTTTGCATTTTGAAACACTTAGAATGAGTTTTTAGAGACAGATTGTCAGGGGGAAAAAATTGGGTTCAGTACAAACATAGACAGCTAAGTATATTTACAGACTGCTTATGACAGGGAGTTACGCTCCACTCGCTGAACTCCTCAGCGGGAAGATGCCACCATGGCAAATTCTGATCAAAGTGTGTGTGGTGGAGTAAGAGTTCTGCCTGTTTTCTTGTACTTCAGCTGTGCAAACACTTAGAGCAAGGGCACCTGAATATAAATATTCCCTCTAGATGCTTTTTCTCCTGTTATGAGGAATATTCTGGATAGATTTAGCTGAGTGACAGGAGAAGAGAATATATGACACCCACTTTTCTGTTTAGAAAGCAAATGCTGATCTGAAATCACATATTTTCAAATCTATACTTAGACCAGTCAAAAGTTTGGAATAATAAGGTAATATTAAACAGTAATATTGTTAATATTATTACAATTTAAAATAACTCTTTTCTATTTTAATATATTTAAAATGTAATTTATGCCTGTGATTTTTTTTTATTTTTTATCTTTACCAAATTTGTAAATGGTAATGTATCATGGGTTCTACAAAAATATTAAGCAGCACAACTGTTTTTCACATTGATAATAATCAGAAATGTTTCTTGAGCAGCAAATCAACATATTAGACTGATTTCTGAAGGATCATGTGATTACTGGAGTACTGATGCTGAAGATTCAGCTTTGACAACACAGCAATAAATTACATTTTAAAATTAATTAAAGGGGTGGTTGATTATGATTTCACTTTTTAAACTTTAGTCAGTGTGTTATGTTGCTGTTTGAGCATAAACAACATCTGCAAAGTTACGACTTTGTTCAAAGCAAAGGGAGATATTTTCTTTTAAAGAAATCACATTTTAAGGACTACAACAAACGGCTGGTAGGGACTACACAAACTTCCTCCCGGGTTAGTGACATCACTAACCCTGAAATTTACATAAATCCTGCCCCCGGGAACACACAACAAAGGGGGTGAGATAATCATGACAGAATATGCTAATCAATCACTTGAAGATAATTAACTCCACATCAACTACATAAATTCATCAACCTACCATTCAGGAGCATCTTGTTGCATTCTTCATGTTGTCACTTCTTCTCGAGTCTCTCCATCATTGTCCAACTTCGGTTTGAACATAAAAGGCTGGACAGTTTCATTGCCTGTCTGCATGAGGTAGCTCCGCCCCATGAGCAGCAGCTCATTTGCATTTAAAGGGACACACAAAAACGGCACGTTTTTGCTCACCCTCAAAAAGTGACAAATTTTAACATGCTATAAAAAATTATCTGTGGGGTATTTTGAGCTAAAGCTTCACATACACACTCTGGGGACATCAGAGACTGATTTTACATCTTGTAAAAAGGGGCAATCAACCACCCTTTTAAAATAGAAAAAAGTCATTTGAAATGGTAAAAGAATATTTCACAATATTACTGGTTTTGCAAATAAATGTAGTCTCTGTGAACTTCTTTCAAAAACATCAACAAATTGTAATCATTCTTAATGATTTTGATACTATAATATAATATTATATAATACTATAATATAATGTTATACATGCTTTTTTATATTTCTAGTGCAATTATTGGCTAGTTGTAACTATGCATCTGTTTCCTTAAGACTTTGTAGAAGCCACCCGCAGTGTTTATCAAGAGAAGCTGGAGGAGGCTGGACTGGGACAGGGGCCCTTTATGTTCTCCTATCAGGAAGCAGCTAGTTTGATGGACACCTCTGCCTTTCATTCCCCAGTAAGTAGACCCACAGGATTTAGTATCGAAGTGCTTGACTTTGATTCAGGCTAAACTTCGGCACAATCCTCAGAGTACCTCCTCACATTTAAGACTTCACTTTCTCCTGAAACTGAGCATGTCGGAAGATTTACTCAGGGTTCTTAAAGAAGCTTTTCTCCTGCTCAGAAAAGTTATCAAAGCTGTCTTTTAAGCTCTTAAATGCATCAATTGTCAGAGTTTGCCTGTTCTGTAGCCTGTGCCTTTGGATTTGTCTCACATAGATGTATGAGCACTGAATTGGTCCTGTTTTTAATGTCCCCCCCAGATCACAGAGGCAGGGTCACACACTTTTAAAAGAGTTGTTTTAACAGTGTCACTCTCTCTTTCAGACCTATGAGTCCGAGTGCAGCTACAGCAGTGAGGAGCTGGAGGAGTTTCAGACTGAAGTCAAACAACTCCAGCTGCAAATGAAACAACTCAAGGTGAGTACTGAAATAAACAGGTGCAGGTTGTGTTGCTTCCTTCCATCAAAATGAGTGGCTTTAATGAGTAAATTATTAAGGAAATACGACACAATACATGAAGTCAAATTGTAAGAATGATAGTCTGACTGATTCACTTAAGAAAACACCTGTCGCAGCTCATACAACATTTAACAACTTTTCGCTCAGTGGAAAACTTACCATCATGTTTATCTGACAAGTTGTTTCAACACATGTAGAATATTCCTCACCTAAAACCACAAAACAACAATAACAATAAATGTTTAGAATACGAAATAAACAGAATAGACAAAAAATAAATGGTTTAAAAAAATTACGGAAGCTCATTTCCGCCACATAAGGGAAAAAAACGAATAATTATGACAGTAAGTCATAGTTATGATATACTAAATAATAAAAGTCATAACTATAACATTACAAGTTGAAATTATGACATACAAAATCAAAATTATGGCTTAAAAAGTCAAAATTATAACTAATTGAAATTATGGCAAGTCAGAATTTTGTCAAATCGAATTTGAGATGGTCGAAATTATGACAAGTCAACAGTATGACTTAAAGGTGCCCTAGAATGATTTGAAACAACATTTTAAATTGTTCTCTGGTATCTACATCTACATATGGCTTATTAATATATGTCCAGATAATATATTTCCAGATAGCTTAATAATTGTCCAGATACGGTTTTACAGGTCCATTTACAACTCTAGAAATCTTCCCCGAGATGAAATGGTCTGTTTTTGCCTTATTTGGAAGGGTCATGAATATTAATGTAGATTTCTACTCCGATTGGCTGTTTCACTGCTCGGCTCTAATATAGCAGGCACATCTATACTGACCGTCTTGACGATGGAGAGATTAGGCATTCAACCGTATATGTTTGAGCCTGTTTCTGACGAAGATGCAGATTTTGAGGAACAACAACATGTTTTGAGATTGGAAATGGACGCTTCTGAATGGTACTGCAAAGGGTTAATTTACCCCTGCACTGCAAAGTCTTTATTTTAATTAGGAACCTGCAAAATCATTACGTCCATACCAGAACTTCAGCCTAAACGATAACTAGCATATAGCATTAAATATACACATCAGCAGTCACAACTTTTTTAGCATTGTAAAAACATTTTAATTATTTTAATGTGTTCCTGTATGATCTTACAATGATAGCTTCTTCACTTTGAATCACAAACTGAACTGGGTAGCGCTTAAATATGTTGTTTGTACAGTAACGTTTGAGTTTGACAGTACAGTACTGATTTAAAAGTCGATTTATTTAGCCATTTAGTTATGTAAACTACTCGGATTATCCTATTGTTATTGTACTAGCATCTTGCGTCAGATCTAAACAACAATGGGGATATTATCGTTAATGTTGTCTCTCTAAGAAACTTTCAATTTAATCAGAAATTGTTTAGACAGTCAAGAAGTGGATAAAATCACTTACTGCTTGCAGGAATATGGTTGGAATTGCCCTTTTCTTCAGTGTCGGACACTAAGCAAAGCCTACTTGATATTGTCCCAGGTTTGAAAAACTGTCCGTGGTCAAATGGGCTGAGCAAACTAACCGATTATAATCCGATTATAAATAAACATCAACCATGCCTGTTGACATATTTTATCTGTGGGAAGAGTATGAAACGTCTTCACATCCCCTGCATAGCCTGGAACATAACATTTGTTTCCATGATCTGCCATGTTCGCTATCCTCGCGTGATGCTTGTTTACCCGCAGAGATGATTCGGCTGCGCAGTTTCGCCTGGCAGTGAACATGTGCTGGCATATGCAAATGTTGGGGGGCGTACATATTAATGATCCCAACACTTGTGTCACTCTCGGTGTTACGGTGAGATTTGCCTGTTTTTCCGTGGTGTTTTTCACAAACGAGATTTACATATGAAGGAGGAGGCAATGGTGTTTGAGACTCACTGTATGTGATTTACATGTACTGAACTCCTGTTATTTAACTATTGCAAGGTTAATTCAATTTTTCATTCTAGGGCACCTTTAAAAAGTCATACTTGTGACATACAAAGTCAAAATTATGATTTGAAATTTGCATTATGAGTCGAAATTGACAAAAAATTGAAATTCTTTGAAAAGGCATAATAGTAATAATTGTAGACAGTCATAATTTTGACATTTACCTCATAATTTTGTACTTTTTTAAATAATTTCGATTTCGACTTTGTCAATGTAGATTGTTAAAATCCTAGTTTTGACTGTCATAATTTCAATATACATAATTATGATATAGAAAAGCAGGATTTTTTTATATATATGGCAGAAATGGGCTTCCATACAAAAAGTTTCATAACCTATTTTACATTATATAACTAAATTAGTATGCAAGCTAGAGAAGAGAAGAAATGCAGAAAAAAATGTTTGTGTGTGCGTGTGTAAGTTCATTGGTTTAAAGATGTGGGGTAGTTAATTCACACATCTTTGCTGTGGCAGAAAGTTAATTTTGCACCCTGGTTGACTGGTTGCACCCTGGTTGACACCAAGACCACGAGGCCACACACACGACATGCAGGGGAACAAGATATTGTGCACACAAATTAATTGATTCCCTCATTTTAGGTCAATTGTAGCCAGGTTTGAACTAAATTAAAACAAAATAACAAATTAGTACAAAGTGGCCACAAATTAATAAGTTGTGGGATCAAATTATTATCTATTTTTCTTCCGTACGTCATGTATGAGGTTATGTGCAGAAAGCTTTTGTGACATGAACATCCATTGCATTGCTCTCAGGTGTTACTGAAAGACACAGAAGACAGTAAGAAGACTCTGGAGGAGGAACTGCAGAAGACGGCTGAGGTAAAGCCTTGGGAGTCTCAAATAAACATGACTTGTTTGATGTGACTAATGTTAAATGTCTCAAAATATGACATCCAAATATTAAGAGGCATGATCGCTTATTTAATACATCAACACTTTGTGATGCCCATTTTACCTCATTATATTTGTGCATACCAAAGGATGCATGAGCATCTGAACATTTAAGACACCCGTCAATTTGTTTCCATGTGTGTGGATGAAACAGAAGGCCACGGCTACAGTGGAGGAGAATAAGTGTCTGAAGAGTAAGCTGCAGGTAGCAGAGGCTGTTCAGAGACAGACTAACAGTGCTGAACAAGACTACGAGGAGGTCATTCAGCTCCTGGAGGCTGAAATCAAAGATCTGAAGAACCAGCTAGCTGGAAAGAAACCGAGAGGACTTGAGGCTACTAAGGTAAATGTTCCTCTTTCATCACATCGTTCTGTTTGCTGAAAAATTATTCATTTAATTTGTAAGAAATGTACAAGATGATGCAATGGATGAAAACTTTTTGGAATGAGTTGCCAGGTGATTGTTATCCAATACAACACCGTCCTGTTTGTGATGAGCACTTTAAAAAGTGTTATTTTAGTATTATTTATACACTATTATAGTATTTATGAATATTTGAAATTAGCTTTTATTTATTTACATTTTCAGTTTTAATTGTAGTTTGTTTTAGTAATTTGTGCTTTTTTTGTCATTTTTAGTTGTTTTTCTTAACATTTTTGTGTAGCTTTCATTCATTTTTATTAAAATTTTAGTTTTAGTAATTTTTATACTTCTAAAATTGATTGTATAGTGTTAGTTGCTATGGAACATTTCTCATTTCTTAAGTTTTTCATCTAATAATTACATTTTATTTTATTTCAGCTTTATTTCAATTAACAAAAAATATATTTAATAGTTTAAGGGGACGTTTACATGACAAGAGTGTACCAAAAAATGGAACAATTTTTTCTTTGCATTTTTGAAAAGTTTTGTGTATATATATACGACAACGTTGTCAAAGCGATCCCCGTTCTCATGTATCTGTAAAAAAACACATTAATAAACTCAGTATCTTGAGCAGCACAAACAAAGTCCTGTAGTCTGCTATTGTTGTTTTGGTTGTCAAGTACTCGTGCATGCCTATAAAACATGTAGTATGCAGTCGCATGACGTCAACGTTTTGACGAATTCATGGGCACAATAACGTGTTTTCAGAAACTTGCACCTTTTTCAGTATGCGTTTTTAGGCCACTGTCGTCTAAATGAACGGCCAATACATACATGCATACAACGTTTTATTTTTAGAAAACGGTATTAAAGGCCATTTTTTTTACAGGAGGATGTGATGGACCTGAACAGAAGGCTCACCGTCATTGACAGCCAGTTGAGAAAATCTGAACTCACACGGAAACACCTGGAGATTTCCAACAAGAAGCTCCTTGGCTTTGCCCAGGTAAAAACAAACCACTTTTTTTTTAACTTAAAATCTGTTGTAATCGGTTGTATTTAGGTATCAGTGGTCCTTCAAGAAGTTTATAATTTGCACTGATTTTACAGAATGTCCACAAAGTTCTCACCAACACCAGCTTATTTGGGATTGAAAATGGGTAAGTTTATCAAGCCAAACACGTTAAAAGTATAGCAGTTGTCTTCCCTATCAGTGTTCATGACATCTCCTCCTCATCCTACAGGAGCGCACGGGCGTCTCCAGCGACTGACAGCCCCGACACACCCTCCCCGACCCCTGACCCCGCCTGCCAGCTCGCAGCTGAGGCCAAAGAGCTTGTGGATGGTGTCTGCTCACTTTGCACTGAGGATCACAGTAAGTGAGAAATGTGCACTAGATCATCTCACTTCTGGCCGTCTAATCTGAGTGGCTGCTCTAATCTGGTAGAATGGGACAGTTTCTGGACTTTTTGTTCTAATGAACCCATTTGAACTTGTGTTGTCACATCTGTGATGTCATTATTAATCATAAATGTTTGGTTGCAGCATTACCGCAGTACGTAGAGGGATGCGTAGTGAAGGCTGAAGAGGACTGTGATTCAGAGTGAGTGGCCGTTTTTGTTGTGCTATGAAGTAGCAATCAGCATTTTTCCCTTCAACTGCTGCTGTCAGCTGAGTTAAGCTCAGGCCAAATGTTCATTTCTCGGCCACACAACCCTTCACTATAACTGCTGGCCTTGCAAAGTCTGTCGGTTATTCAGTCTGACACTTGACAAACACCAATGCAGGTGTCAACATGGCTAATTTTTTGACAACTAATGTTTTAAATGGCATTAATTATGCCATTTTGAAAGGAGAACAATTAGGGCAGACTTGTCATAGGGTCAATTCAAACAGAAGTGCTTAAGGGTGCATTTCAAAAAGTCCTTTTAAACGAAACTGATGGACACTTCACTCCCAAGATTCTTTGCACTGCATCAGAATCTTCCGGTCCGGACCAAATGTTATTAAACGATACGCACCTGCAAAAACACACAGATTCTGGAAATTAAAGGCCATAAAGACCCTTCAGTTCTAGGTTTTTTTTATAGTACTGGATTATCCTTCAGACATTTTAAATGGGTTTTAGTTGTATCATCACATACTCTGTATACATTTGTTTTTCTGGTACACTTTTGAACTACGACCCATATATTAGGGCTGTCGATTTAACGTGTTAATTAGATAAATTATTACGGTATAAATTAACGCACTTGCCCCGCCCCAGACATACTTGTCATCTTACATTTCATACAGTTGATTGATGACGAATATGATGCTGGGCAACAACTCACTGTGTGATGTAGCCTATAGAATGTCCCTAAAATTCAAGTTATGACGCCGTTTTAATCTCACGTTTGTTGTGGTACGCGTCAGAGTGCAATTGTTCCCGCCGGCGCTATGTGCGAATACTGAAGGCTCACTCTCGCTTGTATCCGAGGTAAACCATCAACACCATCACCATCACCTACATGTGTGTTATTGAACCAAATACATCGTCATCTGATAAAACGCATGCGCAGGTTACTTTTCTTGCGCACCCGAGTCCGTGTTGCTTTCACATTCACTTGAATCGCGGCACAGTTCGTATGAGTATGGGGTCTCTGCGGAACAAAAGTGGAAGTTTCTAAACTTGTGGGTGTTTTCAAACTGATGGGTGTTAATAAACCATGCAATGAAAATTATCCTCTTCACCTGACCCCACCCCTAAACCCTACCCACACTGTGACATGGGGAAATCAGGTTAACACAGTGAAAAACGCCCACTGATCTAGTAACTCCTATTACTATCCTGCAGATACCTACATTTGACAGTTCGAGCGCAAGTTGCACAACCGAACTCAGACCACCTCTTTCAGGCAATGTCGAATTCGGTACCCCTGAGCTCAGCTTACCCGCGTGACCGCTTTAACGTTAGGCTTGTTCGACTTGATACAGCGATGCGCAGACTTGGCAGCTGACTTGAAGCAGTGCATGCTGGTTAGAAATTTTGTCCGACTTGAGACAGCAGCGACGCCACGTGACAGTGACGTATGTCAACAAAGTGCCGCGAGGGCGATTCGAGAGCAGTCGGCTAATACAGCCAGTGCAGTTTCTCTTGAGCGGCTGCACAGACTCTGATGACGACACAGCTGTTCCACGATTGGCCAGATTCACCGCATGACATCACGTGTGTTTCGTGTTTATTCTAGAACCTTCAGTTCAACTAATGCGCACAAATCTGTTTTTTGTAACAGTAAAACCTCCATTCATGTAGGGTTGTTATATTGTCATGTTTATCAAAATAAAACTGATAAAAAAATATAGACCCCATTTCATTTATAGTGTAGGCTTATATGTTGAACTTTATTCTTGTACAAACACACGCTGAGTAAAGTATTACATGACAATAATGTCTCTGAAACATGGGCGTCGGAACCATTGTTTGTGGGTGGGACAAGACCCACCCACTTTTTACGATCAATGATATTGGACCCACTCACTTTTATCGTCTCTAACATTCAGCCCCCTAATCGATAAACACTTATTATTAAACACATGTTAGACGCTTTATTTCCACTTTTCTAATATTATCGTAATTTTTATTGAAAATGAATGCCTTTCCGATCTGATATGTGATGGGAAAAGGGAGATGATTAAACTCGGCGAAAGGCGGATTCGAACCGCGGGTCGACTTGTGTCAAAAGTAGATGCCGTGCGTGTTACCGCTACACTGCTGCTCTCATTGATATGGCGATTCCCGTCATTTTTTCAAATTTTAGCAAAGTGGTATATTTGTACTTATTGGCATCTATTCCAGTAAAACAAATTCTGAGGACCCACCCACATTTTTTTTGCTTCCTACGCCCATGCTCTGAAACATCCATGTATTGCCAAATATTGCATTTATTTCACTTCAGCTGTGATAAAGTATGCAAACACAGCGCGAGCGTCACTACGGAACACAGAAAGTGTCTGACTTCACGTCTCCGTTTGCAGCTCCTCCCCGCCTGCACGCGGCTACTCTCGTCGATCGGTTGCATCCAGCCGCAGCCGATGTCAAACACACTTATTACCGTGCCCCGTTTCACATGAAAATTGCCAGTGTGAAAACGCCCTCACATTTACATCATCATATAAGCAATATAACGAGTGCAATATCTCACGAGTTGTGTTTTTCTGTTCAGAATAGCACGAGACGAGGGCAAATGCGATACTTATGCAGTAAGATAAACAGTTTAATAAAATAATGAAGTTTATATTGTGTTGTTTAAGACACAATATTGTCTGTTTTGCCAACGGAAATATAAAGACAAAGCAGAACTGTTCGTCTCCGACTTCGAGCAATAGCTACAGAGTGGCGTTTCATTTCGGAATCCGTGTTTTGAACAGAACCGGTGAACCAATGATTCAATGGACCATAAAGAGCACCATTTACTCAGTCATGTGTATGATATATTTGTATGTGTGTGGTTTGTATGGTGGAGAGAGAGAGAGAGAGAGCGAGAGAGAGAGAGAGAGAGAGAGATAGAGAAATAATTGTTCAAATAAATTAAAAACTTTAATATGTTAAACATTTTTCTAACAAAATATTTACATTATGTAAAGATACAACTGATGTCCAATATTGTCTTTTAACCTCTGAAGTTCTCACCATGGAAGCTGTGTCCTCTGAAGGGAATATGGTATATGCATATGAATGCACTCATAAGCAACATGCTAATTTTTCAGTTTGAGTATCATATTTACAGTAGAATATTACAGATTTACATAAATGCCACACCTAATCTACAATCATGCTCTCTTTTTTCCTGTAGCCTCATTCAGTGGCCACAACCTCCCGTCCTCGGTCCTGCAGTAGAGCGGAGAGGTCTGTAGAGCATCTGGGACGGACAGACAAACTGGGCTCATTCAGAACATCAATGTCGAACTGAAACTATACTGTGGAAAATAAGAGACTGAAGTTTTGCAGTGTGGTTTTTACTCCTTCAGTTGATAGTTCGAGTGATATCAGAGGCCTGAGCTCTACTGATCAAACTGATACTCATTTTTTTAAAGCAGTTCATGTACGTATTTAACATGTAGCATTACTCGGTGTCATAATGTAAAGGCAGAAACCAACCAAGGGGATTGAAATCCGAAACACAAACGGCACCATTAACAACAGCATAGGTCACTTTGAGATGCTCAAATGCGCCTTCAAGCGTGTGCCGTGCAAAACGCGTTTAGAGCAGATGAAGAGTTATGAAGATGATCTTTTCAAAATGAGAAAGAGAGCATTCCCTATTCAACACACAGGTGCAGCTGACCTCTCTATTAGAGTTAGGTATATTATACAGTACATGTATTACATTTTATTTAGGGATCTTTGGGACAGACCCCACTCTTCATCATTTGATATGATGCTTATTTGTATCTGTTCTGAGAAGTGCTATGACGTTTTGAAGATTTTATATTTTTGGTCCGAATCTTTTATTATGCAGAGAAACATAGACATGCTTGCTTCTAAGTACGTGGGCGCTTGCCGTCATAAACCTTGTAAATCTCGCCGTCGAACCCTTCGATGTCCTCATCATGTATTTGCCGATCACGGCAGTCTGTGCTCAGACGCATTTGCAGTACAGGTTTGGCCCAATGTCACCCAGCATCCACTGCACTGCTATCAGGTATGGTCTGCTTAGTGCTTTAGGGGGGATCCTTCGTGGCTTGTTTCCGTGGCGTCCTCGTGACCATACTGATCGTTTTGAGGGGGATTTTGGTTGTCATGGCACTAGAATCAAGTAATGGGGGTCATATTGCAGCGTTCCACCCCGAATGCATCCATTCAGCTGAACAATGCACATGGTTCAGGTTACTGTTTCCAAAAGCACACTGTATTCAGCCGTTTTGTCTTGGCGTATAGGATCTACAATCACCTATATCAATGTGTAATAAGCTGGTGTCATTCATTTCCTGAGGATAGAGGTGTACGATTATGCAGATGGTTTGTTGATATTAATAACAGCACATGCTCTACAAATGCTGACATGTAGTCCTGTGATTTAACTAGATTGCATCATATGTGTGGCCTAAATATCTTTCTTGTAATGTTTTTATTAAAGTCAGAACCAACGTGAAATGTGTATTTTTGTATGATTGTATGCAGTGGAATGCGGTAGAGCTTATAATACTAGAGGGTTTGTCTGTTATTTTTAAATCCACTCGTGCTTATGTGCCTGGAGGAATAGCTGTGCATACGTGCCAGTGTACATTGTCGGGCCACAGCTGGCTCATGGTACAAGATTTCAAAAATGTTTTGGGGTACCAAGGGTTGCATGCTGACAGTTTTAATGCTCGTGTAATCTGCAACAGCTTGTGTGTGGGTCTTGTTTTGTTTTTTAAAGATATGACTATGCACATTTCTGTTAAGGATGCATCACTGAATATGACCTTCCAGTAAAATTTATTAAGATTATTTGATGCAAAGCAAGCTCAAAAGAACAGCATTTATTTAAAAAAGAATTTGTAACACTATAAATGTCTTTACTGTCACTTTTAATTAATTTAATGCATCCTTGCTGTTTTTCTTTCTTCAAAAAAAAAAACTTGAACAGTAATATATATTTTGCAAATTACTTTACAGAGTACAAAGCAAAACTCTTGAGTGTCGCACACAACAGTTCCGAACATATTCACTGTGCATGCTGTGAAATTTGTACAGAACAATATGACAGACAGTACAATAATTCCAATAAAATTTCAACAAATAACAGAACTCCATCTTTAAATGAGGGCATTCTCTGTAAGTTAGTTTCCTACAAAATATTTTGTACAAACAGACACCGGTTTAGTCCGAGCTCAAACTCGTAACATGGGAAGTGACACCCATTAACCAATGAGAAGCATCACCTGGCAAATCCAAGCCCTCCAATCATTTCAGAATAAGCTGAAAATATTACAAAACAAATCTCAAATTATCTCCGAGATAATTTCATTACAATAGTCTTGATGACAGATTCTCCTGAAAACAGAAAGAACATCAGACTGTCTACATGAGAACCCATGTTTCTTTCATTTTACTATCAATATAACTAAAATATGCAACAAACACATATTTGTATTTCAGAGGGTAAAACTACTGACAAAAACTGGGGTCAGTAATGCTGACGTGTCCAGGGCTCCAGTAAGATCTGCGCTAACACAAGCAGTCCTTGAGCGCCCCCTCATGGTGTGAAGTCTGGCCGAACAGCCCATCTGGGACCAGCTGATCACTACAACAGTGGATCAGAAAGGTCTCTGCAGGAAGGAGATGGGGGGAGAGCCCACGCTCCTCGGACTGTGCAGATGGGATTCATAAGAGCCCGGAGTCATGCCCACTATTGAGTCTCCATGAGGCGTTTCTCCATGCAGAAAGTCATCTTCCTCCTCCATAGACCCCTGTGAGACAAGATCAAAGTGTTAATAGATGGTCTCTAATCCAGGTTTTATGGAATATTGCTTTATTTATTACAAATGATTTATCCATGCACATATTTAATGTGCCCTCTTAATCTTTAATCAAAATAACTTCCCCTCCCTCTTGCAGCGACTCTCTTCTCAGACAAGATGTTTACTTGCGTGAGGACGGGACAACCTGTCACTCACATGACATCACAACAATAGCAAACCACAAGCAGCCAATTAATTCCCAATTAACAAAAATCAAGCCCCGCCCTACATTTTGCCTTGTTCGAGAAGTCGTTTCACTTGGATATATGTCACAATCAGGTTTGAAGGGTTTGAAATTAATACAACTGTGGCGGGTAACAATGTCAAATCACTAGCCTTGGCGGGTTACTTATTTTTTACTCACTCTGCTGGGGAAGTTAGCGTAGATTTAGCGCAAATACTCGACTCGTGAGTCATAATAATACATTAAATGCAGTGTATTGCGGGGAATCTGCACATATCAGGCTTACTTGAACATACACGTCACTACGCAACAAACAACAGCACACTTGTTCATATGCACTGAAGCAATAGCGAAAATTAAAAAACATAATGTGGCGATACTTGAAAAACACCACTTCCTTACCGATACAGAGGACATGTGAGCATTTGGTTAACAGAAAACAAATTATTTTCCAACATCCTACAATTTTAGCAGACCCATGACTTATCCCAGGACCACAGGTTTGTTTTGTTCCATGTGGTGTTTGTACTCCTTGTACTGTAGTGAAAAAGGATGAGGATGAAAGAGGAAAAGAAGAGATGCCTGGATGACAGAATTTTGTTTGAATAAGAAATGGAAGTATGAAATCCAAATTTTAATATATATAATATAAACTGTGACGTAGTTAATCTGGTTTATTTCTTCTTCTTTTTTTAGCTAGTAGAAGTTCTGAATGACCGGTAACTTAAAACATTTAGTAGCCAAATTGGCCGGTGAGTGAAAAAGTTAATTTCAAACCCTGGTCACAATAGGGAAGAAAAGTCAATATTTTGAGTATCCAAATCCTCATTGTGGCCACTGTGAATGCACTGGGTCACCTTTCTTGCTTTGTTTTTGGGCACATCTATCACACAGTCGGATGGCTCCTCCCACAACTGGTAGATTGGCTCAATGAGTTTTCCAGAGCTGTTGTAAAAAATTATAAACAAATAAGCATCCAGTGAACTATTATACCAATGCTGAGAGTGATAAAAATAGACATGATTTTCATACCTTTTCAGGAGATATGGATCAAAAGGGAAGAAGGTATCCAGAGGGTTTGTGTTAGTAGACACAGAGTTGCCGCCCACTGAACTCCTCACCACTGGCAAAAAGTGCCGGTTGTTCCGCTCAATGATGGTGTAACAGAACACGAGCTGGTACTTCCTGCCAACAGACGGGTGAAATTGCCCTCATTTGACATGCTTTTATTTCATTAAGCTTTGTAACCCGATGAACGATTTCTCTCAAGCTGTACCTGGTGATGGCTGCAAACATGTTGGTGACAGCAGGCAGACAGACCCTCAGAGGGTTGAGCTGACACATCACTATACGCTCTAGATTCAAACCCTGAAGATACGCCAACCCTGGAGAGGAAACATCTGGTTAAAAACACATTTGTCAAGGTCTTCGATGTGTAATCTTTTATTCTATGTTCTCAGAACATTTTTACTAATAGTTTTAATTTAATAAAAAATATAACCATCCAATTAAAAAGTAATAACATGCTTGTATAAATTCTACTATAATTAAAATTTTTGAGGGGAGTCGCACAACATTTTACAACCTGAACTGACCTTGTCTTGCTGTAAAAAATATCAAATTATCTGATATTTTAAGAGACTTATTGACCTTGACACACAGTCATGAGGGTCTGCGGGGGTCCTCTTTATATGTTTCCCTTTTTTTCTGCATGTTGGTTGCATGAGTTTGATTTGGCAGACAAACGTTTTTAGATATTAATACACAATGAAGCATTTTTGTTCAAATATTTGAATAAAGAAAGGACTTTAATCTTCGAGGGTGCTTTCACACTTGGTTTGATTGCCTGGTCTGAACCTGAGTTGGAATGCTCCCCCTGCTGGATTATGAGTGAGTGGCGTGACATGTAGCCAAGTATGGTGTCCCATATTCTGAATTTGTGCTCTGCATTTTACCTATCCATGTGCACACACACATAGCAGTGAGTATTGAACACACACCTGGAGCAGTGGGCAGCCATTTTTGCTACGGCGCCCAGGGAGCGATTGGGGGTTAGGTGCCTTAATCAAGACCTCAGTTGTGTGTAATGAGAGTGGAAGAGAGCGCGGTTTCATTTACTCCCCCCACCTACATTTCCTACAGATTCTCAGACTCGAACCCGCGACCTTCAGGTTACAAGTCTGACTCTCGAACCATTATTTGGGTTCAAACTTGTCTGTCACCAGACCATGCTCAATCTTTTAAGATTGTATATTAGTCTGGGGAGTCTGCTCTGTATTTTCTACTGCACAAGAGGCGTGATCAACGGGCATAGTTCAAATGACTCTGTACACAATTGGATAGTCCTTCAACCAATCAGACCAATGATCCGGGTGACGTATTTTGCAGATGCAGAGCGGTCGTTAGTAAGGCGAACTATTCCTTATTTTGTAGGAATTGCAGGGCAAGTTTGAATGTAAACAAAAAGCTGCTTGCTGTCGCTTCTCTATAGTCATCGTGTTAAACCCGCCAATAGCGTGCCAGGTGGACAAGCCATTGGTCCCCGCAGATATGTAACAGAAGCAGGATAGAAAAATGTACAGGTTTTCAGCCTGAGCTCCAGGGCGAAATTAAATCGCCGGCAGATCGGGCTGGGTTTACCCAGTCTAGGTCCAAACCATAGTATGTTTGCATCATCGAAGCAGCAGCCGTTTACCCCAGTTGCGTGGTAATGACTAGGGATGGCGAAAACTAAACATTTTCTTGACCGACCACCGAGCCTCATTAGCCGGTTGAAACCGGTTAACCGATTAGTTAAAAAAATATGCTGCGCTATTTGAAATAACAGCCGCAACTCGCGAGCCGCGCCTGCAATTTCGCAACTCTGTCGCATCTCTCTGCCTCCCGCTCTCTCACACACACACACACACTCACACACACACACACACACACTGTCCAGGCGCCGCCGCCTGCCTTCCACTCACGTCAATTTTTTTAAATCCCCTACAGCGCAAAACATGAGTCCCGCAAACGCGGCGCTGAGGAGCTTGTTTGTAATCGGAGGACAAATGGCTCCTTAGTTTCGAAATGGTTTGGGCACAAGGTGATCGCGTTGAAAATAAAGGCTATTGTCTAGCGTTAGAAGCTCATTTGAAACATTGCCGCGACTCATTTAAGATAATGACAGCTCCGAAGAGACGCCGCTTTAGTTCGAGGTAGTGCTAACAATAATAAAGAAAGATGATGATCAACACCTTATGTGTTACCACTGAAATGTAGATGTAATATATTTAGATGATGTGCTACTACTGTATTTAAGCACTGTATCACACAAGTTGCAACTTACATCTGAAGCTGAACAATGAAGCATTTGCTGACGCGTTTCATGCATTATTTATGGTGTGAGCACATTCAAGCGGTTCAGAAAATATTCATCTGTAATATCGGTTATAAATAATAAATACAAATTATAAAGACACATTTTGGCTAAGTTGTTTATTTCCGAGTGTTATGCTGCCTTCACGTGCTCTCTGAATTGTAAATAGGAGTTTCCTAGGTAAAAATTGCACATGAACGCGCTCCACCCCTCGAAATATGAACGAGATGAGTTCATACTTCATAATCACGACTTTAGAAGTGGGAATTGTCAAATTTCCGATAGCACGTGAAGGCAGCATTACTTTCACTTACTTTTGTTATTTCCAAGCTGGTAAACTGAAATATTGCGCATATTTTGAGATATGTTTTCCACGCAGGTTGTAAGAGAGGCTATGACAGTTCATAACACAGCAAGCGTTCACCATTCTAATGTGTTTTTAACTGTATAATACAAGTTTTAAAGTCTACCTCCACTATTACTCATTCTCTAATGTAGTGTCTGTGTCCTAAAGTCCGCGAATGCATTGCGTTGGTGACGTCACGTTCCCATTCTCTATAAATAGCCTAATTTAGAGATCACTTTTTTTTTTTTTTTAACCGACAACTTTGATCGGTTAACGTTGATACGGTCAACCATCGGTCAAACGGTCATCGGTTAACATCCCTAGTAATGACTACACGGGAGAATGTATAGCGTTGCTCACCTCACTTTTAATATTTAGATTTTTGAACCCGTGGTGTTGTTTTCAAAGTGTTAGCACATAACGGCACTCGCATCTTTCTTCAGCGAATTTACTTCAAATGTTTTAAAGAACACAGGAGTCCATGTCTGTTGAAGGGGAGTCTCTCTGCTTGCAGTGCGTCAGGAAAGTCAGTGAGAACACAGTCAAATAAATAGTGGTTCAATTCCACTATTTAGTACGATTGCGTTCATATCAGAAGCAAACCATAATGGAGTTCACATGAATCATACCCCCAGACCACCCTTTTTATGCTCTGGTACGGTTCGCATATGTGCACCTAAGTTCGGAAAACAGCGTTCACATCATTCAAACGAACCGAACTCTGGTATCAGTTGAACCTGCGTTCGCACCAAAAGCGCTAGTGTGAAAGCACCCTTAAAGAAGCTTTTTTTCTTCATTATGTTATCAGGATATTTTTTGACTTTATGACCCTCTAAATATCTAAATGAATTTGAAATTCAAAATAAAATACATCCTAAAAGTAGTCACTGTTTGTGCATGCATTTTTTAATGAATTGATAGATCAGGGCAAAACAACATGTTTAATTGACCCAGAAACACAACATAAAACAAATGCAAGATCAAATGATTTTAATGTTTAAACTGACCTTTCTTCAGATTGCCCTCTAGAATGGCATTGTGCCTGAAGATCAGTGTGTAAAACACAGCCTGGCAGGCTGTATAAAAGGGGCCATGGAGATTGACGTCACAGAATGCTTTGGATCCCGAGTCTTGACTGTCAATGTAAAGGTGCAACCAGGGAACTAACAGGTCCAAACAGGCCTTGACTGTCCTATGGAAGAGAGGGAAATTTACAGAACCTATTGAGTTGTTTTGACATGCAGGTTTCAAATTCTGTTTTGACAAATAAAGGTACCCGTGTCCAATCAAACCCCTTTTCCTTCTCAGACACCAACAAAGAGGCATTAATGTTTAATTACCTAATCGAGGTAACAAACCACTGCCAAGAAAGATGATTAAATATTGAATGCCAATGTATTATATACGATAAAAACAGCATGATAAAGTCACGTACGACACTGGCAAAAATTTGGCTCTTGCCATGAAGCTGCCCATGTACCCAGCAGCGGCCTGTCTTAGGATGGGGGGCTGATTAGGGCCTTGTAACAGCTTCCATAAGTGATCCAAAAAAGCTTCAGCCAAACCCTGAACAAACAATAAAAAGTTTTTGATGTGTAGGTATGTTTTCTTTTTGTCTGTGTGTGAATGAGTGAGAAGCGAGAACTTACCACACGGAAGCTGCACAGGTAGAACATGTAGTACTGCACGTGACAGGAAGCATGAGTGGGAAGCACCACCTTATCAAACACACACACCAGGTCTCTGTATAGAGCTTTGGTTTTCTCAATATCTAACAAGCCTAATTAGATTGGAAAAACAACAACAAAAAAAGAAAGATTAGGAAAATTAATGCATATATTAATAATGCATGTTAATAATTAAATATTTAAAATGTACCAGTATTAATATGCCCTTCTTTACATGAATGTTTATATATTCTGCTGTCATCCACACAAATTGGCTCACACAATCATTACACATTCAAACGTTTGGGGCCGGAGATTTTTTTTTATGTTTTTGAAAGAAGTCTCTTATGCTCACCAATGCTGCATTTATTTAATCAAAAATACAGTAAAAACTTTGAAATATTACAATTTCAAATAATTGTTTTCCATTTTAAAATGTCATTTATTCCTGTGATGTCGAAGCTGAATTTTCAGCATCATTACTCCAGTCTTCAGTGTCACATGATCCTTCAGAAATCAGTCTAATATGATGATTTGCTGCTCAATAAATATTTCTTATTTTTATCAATGTTGAAAATGGTTGTCCTGCGTAATATTTCTGTGAAAATCGTAATGCATTTTTTTCAGGATTCTTTGGTGAATAAAAGTTTATTTATTTGAAACAGAAATATTTTGTAACATGATAAATGCCTTTACTGTCACATACTTTTGACCAATTTAATGTGACTTCACTGAATAAAAGAATGTATTTAGTTACTGTTGTTCAGTTACTATTTAATTGTACAGGCCTCAAATCTTTGAAAGGTTGAATTTATGTTTTCTTTCCTTAAAAAAAGAGCTTAATGTGCTAATTGAGTTGCGATTTAACATTCTTCTTAACACAATTGAGTTTATAAAATGCTAATATCCTGACCATTAACATGGCAAACGTCTTTAATGTAAGCCAGCAGGACAGTCATCATTGTGTCCAGTCTCTCTGCCACAGGATGGACCATTACACCTCCATCAGGTGTCGAATTCAGTGGAGAGTCCTCTTCCTCATCCTGAAACAACCATATAAAAAGAGTAGATCTATGACTATTTAAACATTAAAAGAAAGACTATGATATGAATGAGTTAGCCCTGTTCCTCATACAAACCTGCTGTGTTGTTATCAAAAAATAAGTTGTATAGTCCAGAGGTCTTTAACTCTGCGCCTGGAGACCGATTGCCCTGCAAAGTTTACATCCAACCTGCTTCAGCTTGTGAATTTCAAGCGATCCTGAAGAGCTTGATTAGCTGGTTCAGGTGTGTTTGATCCCTAGGAGCAGGGTTAAAGACCTCTGGTACCGACTACTTTTTATGATAATTCTGCCTCTTTTTTGAGTTTCAAAGCTCCAGTTCACATTCACTGCAAGTAAAACAGTGACTACATTACATTCTTCAAGATTTCTTGGAATTCATACTTTTTTTTATAAGGATACGTAAATTATGTCTTTTCGTTTCTTGGTGAACTATCCCTTTAAATTGGTCTCATTGAGTGAGTTCTGTATATCTGCGTTTGGCTTTAACGGAGTGTTTTGGACTCACCATGTTGAAGAGGCAGTCATCCTGCGATGCTCCACTGGCATCTTGCTGAGCTTCACTTTCCACTTCTTCAATCTCACTCCGTGGTGCACTAACCTAAATGTCAAACACCAGCAGTCAAACATCTGCCCGGATGCAAAGGCATCAGTACAGTGCCAGAACACAAGCCACTTACATCTAGCGTGAGCATCTTGCTGATGATGAGCTCTAAGATGTCTCTCCTCAGGTCAGGGATGTAGACAGAAACCCTCAACAGGTTGTGCACATAACACTCCTGCGTGGACAGATAACACAGCTTCAGTACAATCACATTCACACATGTAATCACATCACTTTACTCAAGTACTGGATTTAAATGCTGTGGAAAACCTCTCCACATAACTCACAAGTGTTCTGGATGACTTCTGCACAAAAGGGAACTTCTCAGAGAGGATTGGCATCAAGAATCGACTGGTTCTGAAAGAGCAAAGCAGTGTTTATTAGTGAATGCTAAACATTGAAAGAAGCTTTTGTGGGTTTTGTAAGACACTTACGATGGAACATATTTTGTAATCAGCTGTAAAGCTTGATGACACTGATCAAATGTCCTTGGCAGATCTGTGTGAATTTGAAAAGAAACAGTGAATTATGGAGGGAAGTAGAAGGTTGATAAATGGCCCACTGATATGGTTTCATTGATCGATAACAGTATCTAGAGAGGAAAGGTGGTTAATGGCCGAGATATAATTAATGATAGAAAAAAACCTATTAAAAAACAATTACGTTTTTAAATAACTAAGTTTGAAGTAAGCATGATATTTGAATGTTTTTGAAAGTCTCTTATGCTCACCAAAGCTTAACGTTATAAATGTCTTTACTTTCCTGTCACTTTTGATCAATTTAATGAGTCCATGCTGAATAAAAGTATTGGTTGCACTTTATTTTACAGTACGTGCAGTTACATGTACTTACCAAAGAAAGTGCTGGGTAATATAAGGTAACTACATGGGTTAAGGTTCAGGTTTAGTACCTAGTTATTACCCAGTTTTTGCAATTACTATAATAAGTACATATGTACTTGGGGAACAGGACTGTAAAATAAAGTGCATCAACAAAAACGATAGTCAATAGGCCTGTTCCGATCATACATTTTGTGCTGATGATTAATTGTCATACAAATAATTGCGATTAAAGGGTAACTTCAGTGATTTAGCATTAGGCTTTGTATCAGTAGAAGCCCGGTAGTATATTAAAATTATGGTACTTTCCCCCCTCATATCCTCCTGAGACGAGAGAATTATGCATTTTATTTCTGGAAAAAAATCCTCCGATGACGCTAATATCATCATTTTGCGTCATCGGAGGATTTTTTTGGCCAGAGGCTAAAGACTACAGCCACTAGATGGAGCTGTTCCGCATGTTATCAAGCCGCCCATAGGGGAGAGATCTCAGGCACAGAATGTAAGACACAGACAGGCCGCACGGGGACAATCAAAACGGGGCGCGGTGCAGAGCAAGGTGAGTTTTTCAATGAATTCCTGTGATAGTTTAGCTTCCATATGCGATCTGAAAACGTGCCAGACTGGCGCTTAAAGTTACCTCAGCTTAGGGCTGCTCGATTATGGCAAAAGTCATAATCTCGATTATATTGGTCAATATTGAAATCACGATTATTTAACACGATTATTGGTGGGTCATATGATCAAAATCTTAATTCATGATATGAGTAATTTTAAATGTCAGTGAAATTTCACAATTATCTATACTTTAGCAAAAACTAATAATAGGTTAATTATAGGTAATATAATAATAGTTATTATATAATAGGTTATTATATATAATAATAGCTGTTATTATAATAATAGGTTAATTAGGCTAAATGTCCTCAAAACAGCTACAGAGGACAAGTAAACAGTCCTCAATAAAATAAAAAGAAAGAAACTAGTTAAACTAACAAAACCAACAAAAAATACAACAGGTTTTCCAGGAAGATGTACTAACAGTGATATTTAGATGAGTAATACACAGCAGAAATAGAATAAAGTAAAAAAAAAAAAAAAGTAAAATAACTGCTGTATAAATGAAATATTGACTAATTCTTATTTAAAATGAATAAAAAGATTCAATAGCATTGAATTCGAAAATCGATTTAAGCTTTTTAAATACAAAGCTTAATGCTAAATCACTGAAGTAACCCTTTAACGATTTCATTTTGTTTAATTCTTGTCACTTACAGGATATTTTAGCATATTTTTTATAATAATATTATATAATGCAGTCTGATTAAACACACAAGACTTCATTTCATATGAAGGAAGACTTTTGACTATCTTGTGCACTTTATAACAGCGTTATTTTGATGGCATTTTTTAAGTGCTTAAATTTTCATTATTTGGATGGGAAAATGTAAACTCTACAATTATTGCGGTTATATCAAATAATTGTGATTAGATAGAATAACCACAATCATACAATTAATGAATAATCGTGACAGGCCTAATAGTCAATAGCACAAATTAAATAACAGGAAGTTATATAACGAAATACACCAACTTTCATCTTCGTCATCAGAATCTGAAATATCCACATTTCCGTCTTGGATTCTTATTCTCTCTGGGAAAAAAAGGCAAAAAAACAAAACAAAACATCAACAGCATGATTTTAGGTGGTCTGAACAGAGTGAATGGAGAGTGAAGCATTAACAAGGAATCACAATAAATCTTACTTGGTGCAAAATTCGAGACGACCATTCTGAGACAGGCTCTGAGATAAACTGTCTGGGCCGACACTAGGTTACTCAGAAAAGCCAGATATTCTTCCACGACAGCCTGACTGCGACCAAGCCATGGCAGCTTCTGAATTGAGAAACATTTCATATGTTACAGCTAAAGTGACCTGACTGCATTTGATTAGCATCTGACATATTGCTGTTTCACTCACCAAAACCATATATATTAATTGCTCATGATCCTTGCCAAGTTGAGTGACACAGACCCTGAATTCCTGCAACCAGCTGATGATTTGAGCATCCTACAATGAGATATATAATAATGAGAAGGCTAATTTCTAATGTGCATGTTTAAACAAACTCAAATATTCCCAGACCAATCATTTGTGCTTACTAAATAAGGATTTTTAAACATCATTTTGATTCTTAATTAATCATTAATGCTGATTTGTGAGTCTGTTTGACCAATGAACTGAAAACCACCTACAAGGGGGAAAAACAAATCACCTACAAATTGAACATTGATGAACTTGAATAACTATGACTTGAAATTGCTTGATAGCTGAATTGAATTAATGTCATAATTAATTAAATTTGCAACACTGACACTATTTTTGAACTGAGTCAACATAAAACAAAACTAAAATGAGTTAAACAAAATTGAGCATGGGAACCCTGAAAAATACATTAAAAACAATACATGCCTTAATATCAGGATCTGAGAGTTGATGTTTTATCAGTTCATAGTCCCTTGTGTCGCCCTGTAGACGTCACATCAGACATGTCAGGGCATGTTTTAACAGACAGTGATATATGTATTAATTGCTTTATATTGTATTTATAATATAGCCCTACTCACCTGTTGTAGTTTCGCTAAAGTATTGGCAACGTTGCCTCCAAAACGCACAGTTTTCACTGGAGGTGAACTGAGGAAATCTCTGTCCTCAACTTCCATTATATATCGCAAACACTCTTAATCTGAGAACACAAGACAAAAAGACGTTAGAGCCAATGACACCTGACAAATAAACCCACTTCACAATTAATTCAGTAAACTAGAACTGCTGCCTCCATATAACGCCACACAAGGAAAGGTAAACAATCAAAAGACAAATGCTGTATGAAGATAATACGTATCGTTAAAGACGTAGTTATTAAAAAGAGTACATCTCGCGAAATAATAGATCACAACTTGCCAATTAACGAAAGATATAATTAAAGTAGATATCGAAATAGTCACATGCGCAACCATGCCGATCTCTGCCCAGCCGGAAGCTCTCATTCCGCTGTTTTGTTATTACGGAAGTAGCCTGCTTAGTTCTTTGTGCTCTAGAAATAAAAAGTTCTGCCACTTAGTGGTTTGAAGTGTAATAACTCGATAAATGCCCTTCCTGTGTATTTTGTTTACGGTCTATGGTGCATACTCATTAGCTGTTAGAAAGAAGTACAGCTATATATAAAATTGAGTGTCGAATTTTAAGTCCTAGCATATAACGTGTTATCATTGACTTCCATTGAATGGGGAAAAAAATACTGAGACACTTCTCAAAATTTCTTCTAGCCCAGTGGTTCTCAAAGTGTGGTACGAGTACCACTAATGGCACCCAGGCTCCCTTAAGTGGTGCGCAGAGGAATCACTAAATTAAATATAAATTAAACATAATATATATTAATTTAATATTTACTTGAGTAAAGGTTTTTTGTTTTGTTTTTTTTACATGTAAGTATAGTACAGTTTTTATTTAACTTTTAGGTACAACACATTTTAATTTAATCATTATTTATTAAATTCATCATTAGGCCTACATTCCTCTACCTGTATAAGCACAGTGCAGTGTTAATGTTCAATGTTAAAGTGGCTGACAACATAACTATTCTTATTAGGAATAAACTGCCTTGTTTTTGAGCTGTGCAGAGCTGTAGCTGAATAGTTAGGCCTACTACGCTACTGTATTTTAATGTTTGTCATAATGGTGGTACTTGGAGAGCCGAATATTTTCTGAGGGGATACTTGGTATAAAAAGTTTGAGAACCACTGTTCTAGCCTATGTTTGTACGAAAGAAAGAAAGTCACAGAAAGAAAGTCATTCGGTTTGAAACAACATGAAAGAGAGTCAATAATGACAATTTTAATTTAGGGGCGAACTGTCCCTTGATATTGTATTTTATTTCACTTGTGTGAGATCAAACAATAGGCTAATTGTTGGAAAATTATTGAAGACCCCTGGCACATTGGATTCGAAAACTGTCACACTTAAAATCTACAAAATATAATTTCTTATTTTTATTTTACAGTAAAATATGACCAGAGCATGTTCTTTCGGAAGATTCACCCTAGTGTAGATTACAATATTAACCCCTAGTTTCACAGACTAAAATGCATGTTTGAGCTGTTTTAGCTTAAAGCAACTTGCACGTCAGTGCCAAGTTTTATCTCAATATGCACATCAGTAATGTTTTTCTCTAAGACATGTTTAAATGCCCTAATTGAACTAAGGCCTAATCATGGTTTACTCTAAACCCAGGCCCAAGTGTCCCATGTTGTAACAAAGTTTAGGAAGAAATAACCTTTCTCAGTAAACATGTCCAGATTCTTTGGTTTAGCTTAAGTGTTTTAAACAGGCAGTTTTTCTAGAAATTACTTATTCTGAAATTACATAAAAGGTATGGATGAGCTCCACCTGAAAGCTGAACGTATAGTAAGCTGTTGTGAAAAAAAGAGAGGACTGTTGTTGAGTTACCGATCAAACTGTCTGCCACCCATCTGCTTCATTTACACCTCCTGATTCTAAATTGGTATGAGCAAACAAAGATAAGAGGAAGCAAACCTAATAACACTTCTCACTGTCCAAAGGTTGTACAGAAGAGATGTACGAGATTCAATAAAAGCAGGACATTGTAAAAGGTCTGGGTTTCAATCATATGTTGGTTGAAATCTATAAATCAGATCCAGATACAAAATACACAATTGTAGGAAAATACATTGTATTTATTTTGACATATAACCATTTTTGTCAGTGCATAATTTCAGTGTATAGTACATAGCACAAAATCAATCAAATCAACAAAATAATACAAAATGTCATTCAATTGTAAACATCTTCAATAAAAACACCAGTCAAAAAAAATTAACGTTTCAACAGGAGAAAAACAAATCTCCACCGGCAATGTCATATGGTTGAAGATCCTCTTCTGTAACCTGTCAAAATAAAAAAGAACATGTTCAAACATATTCATTTTTATTTTAAAAGTCTCTCTCTCTAAAAGTGTCTGTTTGTTCTATAGCCTACTATTTTAACTTAGTCTACCTAAATATTTAACATTGGTGAACCCACTTAAAAACATAATACATATTTTTAACAGTTTTTAAATACTTTGTTTTGCTACCTTATTTATTTTATTGTCTTTACAACAATGCAGAATCACACTCAAATAAACAAGTTAGGCCTATATCATCAGGTGGTAAAAATGTTAATATCTTGCATTAGCAGAATGAATCTGAATGAATTATTAAATATGAAGATAAATATGTCATTATAGGTCTCCTCTGTTGAACTGAGCTATTGTTGGTTTCATGGTTGATGTTTAACAGAGTGAGATCTGCCCTTACTTATGATGCAAATACTTCCTCAAAGTCATTTCTTTAACTTTTTCTTTGCACATATGACCAATTTTCATACAATGGCAATTATTAAATCAAGAATAAGTGATGACACAGTCATAAAACTTTTAAAAACACACACATTAAGTAGTTTAAAACAATTCATTTCAAACATGAATCGATAAACTGGTGAAGTTGGCATTGTAATTTTGTATATTATACTGATAGCTACAAAACAGACAATCAAACGTAATTAAATAGTATTAACCTGTAGCTACACGATGGTTCATATGGCCTGTGTTTCTGTCACTGCCGCAGACACGGTGCTCACATTATCCTGAGAGGTCATTGCAAAAGCCACTGGTACTTGGCCGCCTTCTCTTCTGTGCTTTGCTTGACCGGGAAATGCCCCTTGACCTCGGGGTCCCTCATTTCTCCTGAAAGAGTTTCTGATTCCGCTCGAGAGGCGACTGGAGAACCTCCTGACCACCCCTGCCAAACCTCTGCCCTTCTTCAGCAAACCCACATCATCCTCAAGCTCCTCGGGGGCCACCTCAATATTACCCGTGTACCAGAAAACCCACCAGATGAGACTCAGGAAAATGATGATGGCGCCCGCATATATCAAAAAGTCATAGAAAAACAAATCTCCAAACACGCCAAGCAATAATATGACGAGACCAAGAACGTCGAAAGCCACTGCGAGCCAGAACGCGCAAGAGCAGCGCCCGAGACCGCCCGGCGCTGCCTCCATCTCCAGGGTGTTTTACAGTTCTTTTTGGTCGTTTGGGACTGTTGAATTGCTGAAAAGCCGTCTAAATGAAGAGCTTGGAAGGGTTTTTGAAGTGTTTTCGTTTGTTTCATAGGTAAGCAGCGCGAAGGAACGAACTCTCCGTTACCATTTCACCTGGAAGGGAGTGGCATAGAGCGGTGGGTGCGTCTTAACTACAGACTCACCTAGACACGAGCCCAATGCTGCCCCGAGTGTAGGCTACGACACAACACTCGACTGTGACTCTTCAGGCAGCCTATGCTAAATGTAAACACTTACAGTACACTTTTATGTATAATATGGTATCAAAATCCTCCTCTTCCTGATGGCAACATGATCAAATTGGGCTCACAATGCAAAATATGGGCAATGCAGCTGAGCCCATTGATTGTATTGCTGCGGCCAGACAGCTATTTTTTTAATGCAGAAACATACATACGCTCTAAAAAAAGGTTTTATATGGCACCAAAAATGGTTCTTGGCTCGTAATCATAGGGGAACCTTTTTTAAGTGCAACATAGCACCAATTTTGGTGCTTCAGTGGTTCTTCAGAGGTGCTATATAGCACCTTAGTCAAAGAACCGGTGAAGAACCGCTGAAGCACCAAAATTGATGCTATATAGCACTAAAAAAGGTTCCCCTATGATTACGAGCCAATAGCCATTTTTTGGTGCCACATAGAACCTTTTTTTTAGAGTGTACATTTAGAAACAAATAAATGTAAATGTTTGTGTAATGCAAGTGTAATTACATGTAAGTGTAATGCATCCCTAAAAAAAGTTACTGCCAAACTTTGCAAAGTAATGCTTTTTTATTATTTTTGTTACTTTTTCCTCATCTGGGCCTGCTTGATTGTATTTTGATAAGAAAAAGATTGAATAAAGTGTAATTTATAGGCATTTTCACACCTAAAAGTGAAAAAAAATAATTAATAAGCCTCAGGCTGAAAGAAGTGCAAATTCACACCTGTACAGTAGAGGGTGCAGCTTAAATAAACCTTTCAGCCTTGCCGCCATTCTGGATCACAGAAAAATGTAATAATTTCATGATAAAATTATAATAAAATAATAAAAGTAATCTTTGCTTATTAGTATGGGTGAATTGGATCATCAAAGGTCAGCAGCAAAGACACTGGTTAATAAAGTGAGATTAAATACATAAAGTATATTTGTGTTATTCAACATATTTAATTATCACAAATTTGCGTAATATTTTGAGTTTGCATTTCACAGTTTCTATTCATTTTGAGGAATACTGAGTCTGTTTTTGTGCAAATGAGATGAGTAAATGCATGCTCACATTGAGTGTAGATCTACAAATAACCATCATGTTTACACAGCACACCACCTCTGCACCTTTACTCAAGTGCCAGTAAATAAATGGAAAAAACAAAGTAACTTGTGCTACTTATTTGAAAAAGTAACTTTTAAACGTAAAAGTAATGCATTACTTTACTAGTTACTTGACAAAGATATTCTGATTACATAACTCACACTACCAACACTGGTGCTGAGTGTAAACAAAATATTGTACCTTGCAAGTTGCAACCAAATTGTGCATATTGTGCAAACTGCATGTAGAAATGACTAAAAGTAAGCCTATTTGATCTATGGCAACTTTGCTATTATAAAGACAAACCTGCTGAATGAAACATTTTCTGAGGTTTATTCACATCCTATTAATTTGTCTAAAATGTCACACATTTCAAAACCAAAATAAAAAAGCATTTTTGAAAGTAATATGCTAAAGTCATGACATACATGTACACAAATACCTAACAGAGGATTTTTGTCTACTTTTTTCAGAGGTCATACATAGCAGACAGGGAGCGCACAGCAGACATTTTTGCCCTTCTAAGATTAGCAAGCGTGTGATCCTGCCTAATCCAACACAGACAATCAGTACCGGAAAAGCTGTTTATCTGTTACCCAGCATCACCCTCAATATCTCATAAAATCTGTTGCAATTCTGCATGGTTAAACACCTCACCTCTCACATACACTTCCATAAAACAGAAACTTTACAACTCATCTACAATCTAACAACGGATTCAACTAAAATGCATTGTGTAAATTGCATTAAGCAAAGTATACCACAATAAATATTTTTGAATAAGATACAAATCTATTGATTACTGCATCCCTTATGAGTAAATGTGCATGTTATGTAAACCTTATGAGTTTCTCTTTAGAAAGATAGTCAATATGTCCATTTTTCAATTTTTTGATAAATTAATAAGGTATTTGGGTTAAATGGCAACCTAATGTCAGAGCTGGATCAAGGGACTGAGGAGACCTGGGGCATAAATGTCACAAGGCCCCTCTAAACACCCAGCAACATCATGCAGTGAAATTCATAAAGACACAATTAATTTCCCTTCCATAAACAAATCGAATCACGTAAAACTATACAAAATAAAGATAGTTTTTTTTGCATAAATAAAAATGAAAGGTGTACACACGTTAATTATAAGTTAATTTAATATCACTTTTAATAAGTGTCAAGATTTTTAAACAGCCTCAATACAGTACCATTGTGGGACAGAACTGTCCATCCGCAAAGGCACCAAGTTGTTCATGTGCGCCATCTCTATTTCTCCTCGTCGGTACTGCGAGGTAGAAGCCGCTTTTTGGGGGCCATGACCCAAGCGAAGGCCACTGCTGCTGTCCCATCCCCACTCTGTCGTGAGAAACATAAGAATGTGGCCCACAGGAATGCTGAACAGCCCATAAATGCTGTCCTCAGATAGAGAGGCATCAGAACAAAATTCAGAAACTGCAAGAAAATACAAATTATTCAACGTAAATAGTAATAAGATGAAAAAATGAACAATGCGATTTAAAAATATTGACATAGCAAAGGATCAAGAAGTATTTATGGCACGGTTATCTGTGTATATGTGGGGACAGAATGTAGCTCTCACCTGCATGAATGGCCAGTACATTAGTCCAGTCTGAAATGTGAAAAATATATATATTTAGACTATTAGCCACAAAAAGCTAGAAGTTCTCAATATAATTGTATAATAACCTAAATATATAACATTAACATGTTAACTTTACCACCCTTTTGAACACAAACCCAAGAAATGACAAATTATGTATATATTTCTGTGGAACTTGTATATCATGTTTTATATGTTACACTTTAATATTGTTGTTAGTGTGTATGGCGGCTACCATGGCCAGGCCTCTCTTGTAACAGATATTAGAATAAAATAAAAATGATCACAGTTTATGAACTTTTTTAACATATATTTTTTAAAGATGACACTTAAGTCAAGGGTTTAACACATTAACACATTATTATAAAGGTCTATGTTATAATACTTAATCATAAGTTTCACATTTAGAAATGTACAGTGAGGAAAATAAGTATTTGAACACCCTGCTATAAGTTCTCCCACTTAGAAATCATGGAGGGGTCTGAAATTGTCATCGTAGGTGCATGTCCACTGTGAGAGACATAATCTAAAATTAAAAAAATCCAGAAATCACAATGTATGATTTTTCAACTATTTATTTGTATGATACAGCTGCAAATAAGTATTTGAACACCTGTCTATCAGCTAGAAATGTTAATATTTGGTACAGTAGCCTTTGTTTGCAATTACAGAGGTCAAACGTTTCCTGTAGTTTTTCACCAGGTTTGCACACACTGCAGGAGGGATTTTGGCCCACTCCTCCACACAGATCTTCTCTAGATCAGTCAGGTTTCTGGCCTGTCGCTGAGAAACACGGAGTTTGAGCTCCCTCCAAAGATTCTCTATTGGGTTTAGGTCTGGAGACTGGCTAGGCCATGCCAGAACCTTGATATGCTTCTTACAGAGCCACTCCTTGGTTATCCTGGCTGTGTGCTTCGGGTCATTGTCATGTTGGAAGACCCAGCCTCGACCCATCTTCAATGCTCTAACTGAGGGAAGGAGGTTGTTCCCCAAAATATCGCAATACATGGCCCTGGTCATCCTCTCCTTAATACAGTGCAGTCGACCTGTCCCATGTGCTGAAAAACACCCCCAAAGCATGATGCTACCACCCCCATGCTTCACAGTAGGAATGGTGTTCTTGGGATGGTACTCATCATTCTTCTTCCTCCAAACACGTTTAGTGGAATTATGACCAAAAAGTTATATTTTGGTCTCATCTGACCACATGACTTTCTCCCATGACTCCTCTGGATCATCCAAATGGTCATTGGCAAACTTAAGACGGGCCTTGACATGTGCTGGTTTAAGCAGGGGAACCTTCCGTGCCATGCATGATTTCAAACCATGACGTCTTAGTGTATTACCAACAGTAACCTTGGAAACGGTGGTCCCAGCTCTTTTCAGGTCATTGACCAGCTCCTCCCGTGTAGTTCTGGGCTGATTTCTCACCTTTCTTAGGATCATTGAGACCCCACGAGGTGAGATCTTGCATGGAGCCCCAGTCCGAGGGAGATTGACAGTCATGTTTAGTTTCTTCCATTTTCTAATGATTGCTCCAACAGTGGACCTTTTTTCACCAAGCTGCTTGGCAATTTCCCCGTAGCCTTTTCCAGCCTTGTGGAGGTGTACAATTTTGTCTCTAGTGTCTTTGGACAGCTCTTTGGTCTTGGCCATGTTAGTAGTTGTATTCTTACTGATTGTATGGGGTGGACAGGTGTCTTTATGCAGCTAACGACTTCAAACAGGTGCATCTAATTTAGGATAATAAATGAAGTGGAGGTGGACATTTTAAAGGCAGACTAACTTTGAGGGTCAGAATTCTAGCTGATAGACAGGTGTTCAAATACTTATTTGCAGCTGTATCATACAAATACATAGTTAAAAAATCATATATTGTGATTTTTTGGATTTGTTTTTAGATTATGTCTCTCACAGTGGACATGCACCTACAATGGCAATTTCAGACCCCTCCATGATTTCCAAGTGGGAGAACTTGAAAAATAGTAGGGTGTTAAAAAACTTATTTTCCTCACTGTATATGTATTTTACAATTTTAAAAGAAAGTCATGCATGTTTATATATCTTTACATGGACCCCCAGAAGAGAATCTTGAGTCTACAAACACATAAAGTTGAACCAAGATTTTTCAACCTTAGAAAGATTTTTCAACATATTTGAAGACATTAATGAATTATCCTCTGTAAAAGAGGGTTGCCATGTGCTAGCTGGTAAAAGATGACTTCACTTTGGTGGGTCATAAATGGGCCTACCTTGTATGTATTAAAAAACTTTTCTCGCCAGTCTGCAAATATGTCCTCTTTGCCCTCTAAGAAACTCACACCTGTAAAGACAAAGAACCGAGTGACTAAAATAGAACAAACTGTGCAACAAATGTGACTGAACTGGTATCTATTTACCTGTGTAGAAGACACTGGTCGCCAAAGGTGAAGCAAAAGTTTGGTCCAAAAGCAGTTTGCGGAAAATCATACTAGCCGATCTTCCTGGGAAACGACGTTCCAAGGCTCGTAACCAGAAGTAATTGAAGTTACCCTGGAAACTCAGGGCCACAATCGCCACGTTTCTCGTGTGCCTCCAGTCCATTTCATCTCTCTGCGCGATGCACTGATGGACGAAATCCCCTCCGGCGAACAAACATCCGTACAGAGTCACATTACTGATCCAAGGCAATACCTTTGCTCGTTTGAACAAAGATTTTCTCATGTTCAACAAAACGACAAACTGTTGTATTTTGTAACCTTTGTAAATGATGTCGAAGTGCACAAAACAGAACGGTGACCTGACATTGACAGACGGCCGTATACCTAAGCCCATAAAATGACCTTTTGCTTAGTAGGCTACAAGTCAAATATACAATTAACCACTTTTGTTTTCTAGTCAGTTTGGTTCAACATATTAAAAAGGCACAGTAAATCAGATTCATAGTTTGACAGCTCATTGTGACTCTTGGTGAACCTCCTTCAGAAACATTAGAAGATCATTACAAAGCACTGCCAAATAAAACACAGATCTACTTTTGGTTCAGTCCATCTTCTTTGACTTTAAAAGAGACAGCGAGGCAAAAATAAGAATTACGGTTCATTAATCCATTTAGCAATTAAATTAAAAGGTTCAAGCGCGCGTCCATACAGTGATCAGCAGTTTCCCGTTACTTAGTCAAGTGCTCAAATCCTATATTAATCTGCCCGCGCGCTCCTGCGCGTTCAGGGGTGGCGCGCTTTGATCCGATCTGCATGTCATAAAGATCGACCCCGCACACTCAGTAAGACCAGTTACCATTTACCAGATCTGTATGTTCGTGCGATCAACATTTACTGAGACCTTTAATGCTTTAAATGTTAAAATATTTCATCCTTATGCTTTAGAGGAAATCTGAAAATGTATATAGCCTAACACTCTAATGTTTGTTTGAGTTACCTATAACTTCACAGTCATGTGCATAATGTTATACATAATGTTGTTTATTTTCAAATATTTGCTCACTGTCTCAGGTTCTTAGCATATCCCTGTGTCTGATTCTTGAACGGATATTAGTTTGTGTCTCATCCTCAATGAATCAGCTGACACTGTTTACAAAATGGCTACATCCGAAATAGCATACTTCCTATATGGTAGGCGAAAACAGTATGTGACAAAAAAGAGAGAGGGACTGAATTCACAGTAGGCCTATTCATAAAAAAGTGAGCAAAAAGTAGCCTACCCGGATTAGACTACTTCTGGTGAGATTCTGAAGTGTGCATAGGCCTACCGCTGATCTGATATATTTCAGCTGCATCCGAAATTGCATACTTATATGAATATCACTACTATAGTAGCAAAAAAAAGTATATGACAAAAGAAGTATGTTCGAATTCACAGTAATCATAAAAGAGAAGGCAAAAGATCATACAGCTAGATTCTGAAGTGTGCATTAGATGGACACTTTACTATCCCATTAGGCCACAGGAGAGGATTTATGAATGGCAGTGGCTCTGCCCCAAATTGCATCCTAAACACTCTGCAAAAGTGCGCATCGAGGGTGCATATAAACCACAAAGTATCGGCGCTCGTGTGAGTTAGTCTTCTGAAACCTAAAATGACAGAATGACCCTGTCCCAAATGATGCACTTTGCAGTTTCAGTCTTGAGGACTTACAATGGCTACCGCTTGTCCATGAGACCGTAGGTCAATTTGTCATTTTAGGTTTCAGAAGGGTGCTCATGAGTTAGAAAATATGCATTGAGTGCACATCGAGTCCCTCAATGCATATTTTTGCCGAGCCCGCACTGAAGCGAGCTCCGCAGCAGACTTCTACCCAACAGTCAAAGTGGCGTTACGTCACAAAAGTGCGGAGTCGTAGGAAGTCCGCAAGTGTTTATGGTGCCATTTGGGACAGGGCCAATCTGACACCCTATGGTCTCATGGATTTAGCGGACACGTGTACACGGCAGCCATTGTAGGTCCACAAGACCGAAAGTGCATATGAAGTGTGCCATTTGGGACAGGGTCAAGTAAGCGGCGTAACTGACGCTGGTAGTTCACATGGCGAATGTAGTACATCCAGATTTACACTATATAGAATGTAATTTTTTAGCGGTCAGGAATTAATTACTTATTCAAAATAAGCACCTACTGAATGTATGCTTTTTTTATGCCGCAGCCATAGATCAGTGGTGAATACGATGGACACTTTACTATCCCATGACGCCACAGCTGAGAGGATTTGTGAATGGCAGTGAAGCGATGCAACTGACGCTGGTAGGTCACATGACAATGACAGCATGGCGAATGTAGTACGTCCGGATGACATTCATACTTCACACACTCATGCTATATGAATAACGTACTTGTTTAGCGGTTGTGGAGTAATTACTTGTTCAAAGTAAGTATGAGATTATGCGATTTCGGACGCAACCAATCAGTCTGAACGAATCGGAGAAGACAACCGTCTTTTCCGGACATCAGCGATTCGTAATGAAAGTGTATTATTAAATACCCAAATAACAGCAATTTTACTAATAAAACTCATTGGAAATATGTTTATGACAGTTTTATCCATACACTAATCTAATTTGTTTTTTGTAGTGCAAAAACTTTTCATAACACAAATCTGATCTGGTTGTGGTAAAAGATGTCAAATCATTGGAATGCAATTCATATTTTGGTTTCAAATTACTATGTTTTATGAGCTCTGTCATGGCTACAACAAAGTGAAAGTTAATTTATTTAAACTTAATCCTAAAACTACGCAGAGATGTAAAATACCACGTGATGACGTAAAAGAATAACTGAATCAAAGGGTTCTTGAATCTTTTGGGGGGTTTTTTCTCCAAAGAACTGTTTAAAAGAACCGATTCGCGTAGGAATCACCACCCTAGTCTACACTGCATCATTACATGTCTTCGCATCAGGGAGCTCAAGACAAGTACGCTGTAAAGGGGGCGTATTTTTTATGCTACGTCAGCGCTGCCAGCGTGGAGCGGCTTGACACCAGGAAGTAACACAATTCAATTGACTATAAGGGTACCCGAGGTGGATACTTGTGAATTTTGGAATTTTCTTCCCTAAAATACACAGCCAGCGACAACGCCCAGGGACACAGAGAGTCCCTGCGACTGGGTTTTCAACATTGCATGGATAAACCACCCGTGAAGGTAATGTAGAACAGTGCGTATAATTCCCTGGCTGAAGGACTCGCTCATTTGACTACAGTGCAGGAAGCGTACTCACTGTCATTGACATAGAGAAGATGATGCGAGCTCTATCGGATCAATTTAAAGCCACAATCGAGTGTTTGCTAATAGTGCATAAAGCTACTCGTCCTTTTTTAACGTGAAAGTGAAATCGAGGCTTTAACAGATGGTGGTCTGCAAACCACAAAAAAATGGTGGTCTGCAAACCATTTTCATGTGCAAATATCTCAAAACTGATAGTCACAAATCAATTGTGTTGCAAATTCAAGTGTTGTGTTAGGGCAGGATGCGCAAGAGGATAGGGCATGACATTAAATCTTACCAGATGAGTGTTCGTGTAATGAAATGAGCCGTGTCATCCGACAGGTTTTCATATCCTGAATATCAGGAATTTTACTAGTAGAACAGCGAAAGCAGGAATAAAGAGACCAGTAAGACACAAGTTGGCACAATTTACAAAAGTAATTTATCTGTCTATGTTTATATGTCTACTAATGGTATTTGTATTATTTATTTAGTGTTTAAATGTATGTTAAAACGCTGTTATCACAAGGGGACAGAGGCCTGAATGTTTTCTTTCTTCCTCACAGGCAGTGAATGTGCCCTAAAGGTGAAATATGAGTTATGTTAAAGCCTGAGAAATGATTTTATTTGATGTGACAAGAAATGTGATACACAGTCATCAAGTTTGCGAGTTATCCAGTTTTTCAACGCCATGCCCTTCAAGGATAACCATATACATTTACTGTGTAATTGTAGATGATGGACCCTACACTTGCTGAGATGGGGAACCATCTTTCTGATGCCATGAAGATTTTAGAAAGTGGAAAATTGTAAGGCCTTTCGCATTACAATTTTTTTCAGAAATTGATGTTATTACATTTAAATTGCTTTTCATCACTAAGCTATCTTTATGATATGTTGTCAGTAATTCCAGGGTTTTGTTTTAGATATAATTTGTACTGTTGTGTGGATTTATTCAGGGAATCTGAACAGGTCAAAGAACGAAGAAAGTTGAGTTGGAAAGACATTCCTGGACCCTTACAAGGAGAGTGAGTGAGACTCTTATACTGTAAATCACATTTTACATTTACAGTGTTTTTTGTCTTACTCTGTATTTATAAGGTATTTCATAGGGTTTAAAGTCAGTGCATATCAGCTATATTCACAAAACATTTCAAAATCTTTCTTTTCTTTTCCGACAGTGGACAGGATGTTGTCAGCATACTTCAGCTAGTCCAGAACCTGATGCATGGTGATGATGACCAGCAGGGTCATCGGTAGGTCACTGCATTATGGAGCTGTTTGGCTTGTAGTCCTAAAACCAAGAAACAAATTCCTTGGGAATAGAATATCAGTTTTCAATTTATACACTACTGTTCAAAAGTGTGGGATTAGTAGATTTTTTTTTTCTCAGTTGTGTAATTTAAACAATGCTCAATATTAATAAAAGTAATTCATACTTTTATTCAGCAAGGATGCATTAAATTGCTCAAAAGTGACCGTAAAGACATTTGTAATGTTACAAAATATTTCTGTTTCAAATCAATGCTGTTCTCTTGAACTTTCATTCATTAAAGAATCCTAAAAAATGTATCACGGTTTCCACAAAAATATTAACCACGTTTTTTTAAATCAAATAAATGCAGCATTGGTGAGCATAAAAGACTTCTTCAAATCATAAATAATCTTACAGACAAACTTTTGAATGGTGGTGTAAATAAAATACAAGACAGAAAAGGCTCTTTGAGCAATATTAGTCAAAGGCCCTTTTTTTACTCATTAACCCAACCTGAATTAGTCCAAGTTGACGCCACAACAGAACAGCTCCATTATATTGCACCGAGAGCATATGCAAACCCCTCCGTGTGGTGTGATAAAGCTATAAATGTCTGTTTAGCAGGATGCAGTATGTCGGAGAGCAGGGACACATGGCTCTGTTGGGACACAGTCTGGCCGCTTATATCTCTGTCCTGGAACGAGAAAGATTGAGAAAGCTGACCACCCGCATCCTGTCGGATACCACTCTCTGGCTCTGCAGGCTTTTCAAGTATGCTCAAGTTTTTGTCTCATCACATGGTTTCAAAGGGATTTTCTTCTCCATGTCATACAAATACTTTTAAATGATTTATAGAGATTTGTGTTAAAGAGCATTAATTATGCGCTCCACCTTTGGTTCATCTCAGCAAATTTTATTGGCAGTGTCTTCACTTAAAAAGCTTAGGAGGCAAAACATTGAGCTTTTTATTATAACAATGACTAGATGAGTGGACAAGAGGAATCTTTGACTTAGTCCATTTGTTTCAGTGCGGTCCTATCACTTAACACAGATGGGTCATTCTTTGAACCTTTGGTGATTTTTGAAGTATTGTATGGTTTTAAATTTTCTATAAAAAAATAAAATAAAATAATATATTGTAATGGACTATACATTAAATTAAAAAATCTATATTATATTTCACCCACTAAACTTTTACTAGGGAATTTAGGCATGAAAACATTGTAATGTACAGTATGAAAATGGAATTAATTATTTTTCGTAGATATGAAAATGGCTCAGCGTATTACCATGAAGATGACCGTGAGGGGCTGCTGAAGGTGTGTCGGCTAGTTATTAATACTCATTATGAGGAGTACGCTACAGAGGGCTTTACAGTGCTGAGCTCTAAACATCCTGTGATTTACCAAAGTGCTGCATGCAGACCTGGCCTGGGACAACATCTCTGTAGCCAGGTACAATGTCACCTCCACTTCACTTGTCTATCCTGCAGGATCTGAAATGTTTCACATTACCACACTACATTACAAAGCGTGTGTGTGTGTGTGGTGGATACTGTTTGCTTTGATCAGACAACTTTTTTGTATTTTCTTTTCAGCTAGGACTGCCTCTGTCAAGTCTTTGTATTGTGCCCTGTAACACCATGTTTGGCTCCTTGCACCAAATGGTAAGAATTTGTCTTTTGGTGAATTATTAATAGACTCATCAAGGCTGTATTTATGTGATCAAAAATACAATAAAAACAGTAAAATAATTGATTTTTATATTAAGTTTCAGTCACATGATCCATCAGAAATTATTCTAATATGATGATTTGATGCTAAAGAAACATTTCTTATTATCAATGTTGAATATAGTTCTACTGCTTAATATTTCTGTGGAAATAAGCATTTTATCAGGATTTTTTTATTTAATAGAAAGTTCAAAAGACAGCATTTATTTAAAATATAAATCTTTTGTAACTTTATCAATGTCTTTACTGTCACCTTACTGTAAAATTATCCTTGCTGAATAAGTATTTATAAAAAAATAAAAAAAACTTACTGATCCGAAACTTTAGAACAATAGTGTACATATAACGCATTAAATAGTAAGACAAATAGAATTGAAAGTCTCTGTTCAGAAATGTGCAAGTAATGATACAGTGTTTATAAAATGTATGAAAGATGAGTTAAAAATGGTGTGTTTTCCACTAAAATTGTCTTTGTACAGGATGTTGCATTGCTTGACAAGCTCATCAAAGATGATTGTGAATCAGGGAAAGTTCCTCTGCTGTTGATAGCGAATGCTGGTCGGTTCGCTATATGACATTATTTATTCAAGCTTAGTTTTTTTGCATGCATTTGTTGATAGTCAATTCTGCAGGTGATCATTAAAATTTATTTCATTTTTCAGGAACGCCAGGTGCAGGTCACACAGACAAACTCAGTCGCCTGAAAGAGCTCTGCGTTCAGTACAACATGTGGCTCCATGTGGAGGGGTTGGTATCAGCTGGTTCTGTTTTTGGTGTACCTGTTTTGTAAAATGTATGTATGTGTGTGTGTGTGTCTGTACGTGTCTGTACATACATGCATGCATGCATACATACATACATACATACATTTTACAAAACAGATTTGATATTCGATCTATGTCATTAATATTTATTGTTCTTTAAATTGGCGTTCTGTGGTGTTCTTTCAGGGTTAATTTGGCAACGCTTACTCTTGGTCAGATCTCCTCCACTGTCACGGTATGTTGTGTTTTTTTTTTTTTAGCATTCAAATTCCTGTGTTTGTTTCCTGTTGTCAAGGATGTGCTCTTATTTTCTCCCTCTCACTATCAAGGCGGCCACCAAGTGTGATAGTATGACTTTGACTCCAGGCCCTTGGTTGGGCCTGCCGGCTGTGCCTGCTGTAACTCTTTACAGACATGAGGACCCGGCCCTGGTAATTTGGACCATTAATATAAGTATTAATCATCATTATACAGCAAATCATATGGAAATATAATCCAGAGTTGTGATCATACAGTGTGCAAATACCTCATGCTGTTTGTCCTCCCTGCCGGTTGGGGGCAGTCTCTCGCAGCAGGTCTGACCTCCAGCCAACCGGTGGAGAAGCTTCGGGCTTTGCCTCTCTGGCTGTCCCTCCAGTACCTTGGGCATGATGGGATTGTTGAGAGGATTAAGCATGCCTCACAGCTAGTGAGTACCCTGCCAACTTCATTTAGATAATCCCATGCATTGAAGTGGGTGTAAAGTACTTTAAACACTACAAGAGTTACTCTGACCTTGTTGGGAATTGTTCTGTTTCCCTGTAGAGTCAACAGCTTTTGGAGCATTTGAAGACACTGGCTTCAATAAAAACCTCGGTAGGTGAACTTGTCTTGATCCATTCAGCTGTATGTCGGTACAGACTATTTTAGAGCTACACCACAGTCCCCACAAATAAGTATGTGAATTGAAACGTTTTTGAAGCGTCTGTGTATCAGTATTCCCTCTGTCCTGAGTTGGTGTTGCTCCATATATTTAATGATAGTTCTGTCTTTAGTCGCCCCATCTTGTTCCAAACCCCTATGAGTTTTTCTTCCATGGAACAAACACTACATTTAATGTTTTGAGGAATTGCTCAATTCACGCTGTTGGGGTAACAGCTTAGGACCCAGGACCAGTAGTGAAAAATGAAGACCAAGAGTCAGGAGTTTAGAATAGTTTGCAGTTTCATCAGCAGAAGCCAGCTTCAAGTCTCACAAGGAGTTCGTAGGCTGCACTCCCTCTAACAGTCTCCCTGCCTCCGCCTAACGTACATACAATTTCTGAACAGTTATACTGTTTTCAAGGTCTAACCACGTCATTATTGTCATGTGGAATGATTCTGATTGGCTCTAACAATGTGCAATATAAGCAACTTTCCACACGTAGACAGATAGGAGCACATATCACTAAAAATGCGTAGACTCGTTGTCGCCCAGGCCAAGATTTAGATCGCCATGACCTCGGAGGTCACAGAAAGGCGCCTTCACGTCTGGCGTCATCTGCAGAAACCCCATCTCCAATACTGAACCTGCACAGATCATGCAACGCACATACGCACAACAGCTCCAAAGAATAATAGCTTCCTCAAGGTTGAGAACATCTTAACTAACTATCAACAAGACACTTCCAAAACATGCTGATACTACATTTTAATACAAAAGTGAGTTTATTCTATTTAGTAAGAAAGAGAAATGTACCTCTTTTATGTGCCTGAGTCCCCAAAAAGTCACGTAGACCTGTGACCTATGTAGACATAAGGTCACTTCAGGATGACATATAGTTCAACACGTGTAGAGAGGCCTCTTCGCTCTCAGAGTGTTTTACACCCCAAAGACAGTTGCCTGTCAGCACGCCTTGACACAGACATCAGAGAAGTAACTGTAGAATGTGGATACAAAAGCACACAGCAAATATAATACTAAAATCACTTATTAAAATATAGAGAGGTTATAGATGAACTGATTTATCAAATGTATAAAATGGTTATAACTTAATTATTCAGGTTATGGAAATAATAAAAAGAAACATTGAGAAGAATAGGTGTATAAAAAAAGAGACACAGGTATCTGACCTGCCCCAATAACACTTTTAATATTAAAAGTATCGTAAAATTAGTCCAAGTGATTTGTTACTATATTCTGACACTATTCACTTGACAGCTTCCCTCAAATGGCATCACAGAAAATGTTTGGTGAATAATGACTTATATTATGGTCTATTGTCACACAAATGTATTGTATGGCAGTGTTGTTATTGTTAACTAAAAGTAAAACTATTAAAAATAATTTTCATGAATTGAAATAAAGCTATAAATATAAGAAGAAACACTTAACCTTAAGAAAACTTAAATGAAAATGAGAAATGTTGCTTTGCAAACTACCTGAAATTAAAGTTAAATAGAAAATAAAAACACAAAAAGCACATGAAATTACTAAAACTTAAACTAAAAATAACTTGCTGTATGGCTTCCAAAAGCAGAAAATAATAGCACATGCGTCGACTACTTGTATTGTGCTTTTTTTCATCTTGGAGTTCGACATCCCCAGTTCCCATTCACTTCCATTATATGGGAAAGAGCAGTCACAATATGCTTTAAAAATTCACCCGTTGTGTTCCATGGAAGAAAGAAAGTCGAACGGGTTGGGAATGACTTGAAGTAAATTAAATGACCAACTTTTTATTTGCTAGTGAACTATTCCTTAATAATGTTGATGACATCAGTACTGGCAGACATTTCTGACATTTAAAACCATACTATATCACACAGTGCTAAAATATGTCAGCTGAATATGAACATATCAGCTACATTTGATGGATATTATTTACACGTTTTATTTGCAGCTTTTTTAAATTTTGTTTCTGTTATATCAGTGGCCCACTTTTTCCTTTCAGTCAGAGAATCTAGGCTAAAATCTTAAAAGCAAACACCTCTGTTCTGTGTCACCACCATTAGGATATCCTTGACAGTGAGGTGTCTCTCCTCGAGGCTTTGCGCATGGTAAAGAGCAGAGTGTTCATCATATGTATGTGGCGGTGTGGTTTGTGACCGTCAGCAATGTGTGCAGCTCTTATACTGTATACATAGTGTGTTAGTGAGCGTGGGTACCTTGGTTTCAGGATGTGGTGTCTCATTCCCGGGTCCCTCCCATCTCCGGGGGCTCGCTGCGGGACGTGCTGGGCTCTCTTATACTCTCTATTGTAGGTGGGACCAACCCTCTGCCTGCTTGATCCCACTCCCACTCCTTCTCCCATTCACTCGCGCTGTTCCTCCACTATTCCCTCCCTCACCATGTCCACCCATAAGTGCTGGTGTTCTGTTTAAAGACTTTTACCCATGTAAAGGCCTGCCAGTGCTACAGGCATGTGCACACAACATTTAGGAAATGTCACTCACAAAGCTTGATGACTTGTTGGGCATCAACGCTGGACCTCGCTTAGAGCAAAGATGAGCCATCATGGGAAATAAGCAGAATTCTTTAAAATGCCCTTTGTGAGAGATGGAGCAAAATTAAACGGTGATGTTTAGTAATACTAACAATCATCCTATGAGAGTTTGTTTGTTCAGAATAAAGTTATTTATAGGTTAGATACGACTGTAAAGCTATAACAGGAACCACAGTACAACGTTTATTTAATGCTTTTAAGAGGCTCAATGAGGTCATTTGTTCATAAAACAAATCTTACATTTGTTTAAATGGCTTTAGGCAGAAAGTAGTCACTTGGATGATATTTTTTAAGGTTTTACTTCCTTAATTTATGTCTGTGGTGGTTAGAGTTTGGTTCATGAAAATGTCCATTAGTCATGAATGAAGCATCATTTATTAATTATAATAATGGACATTTGATATGCTTTTCTTAGTTATAACAAAGGTTCCAGCTTCGCATAGACATTCCAGTTGCACTAATGCATGACATAAGGTCATGTGCCACATTGTCCAGATTGGCCTGTCAAACCTGTAGCTACCAAACAAAAAGCCTCTCCATGACATTGCATCACAACATTTAAATACTAAACCAATTTTCACAATAACATGGTAGTGCTCACAGCATGACATTAAGGCCTCCTGTAATAAATTCTCAGATGTGTCGCAGGTGTTTTGAGACCCCGTCCCCACCCTCTGTGTCTCTCTGATGTTTGTAGGTGGAGGATGAACTGAATTCTCCCGTGGTGGTGTTCAGGTTTTCACAAGACAACAGTGCTCGTAAGTTTTCTTTCCTTGGTTGTGTGTGTATATGGTTCAGTTCATATATATATATATATATATATATATATATATATATATATATATATATATATATATATATATATATATATATATATATATATATATATATATATATATATATATATATATATATATATATATATATATATATATATATATATATATATATATATATATATATAAAATATACATATATATATATATAAAATATACATATATATATATATATAAAATATACATACACACACTCACCTAAAGGATTATTAGGAATACCTGT